>CM076268.1:10690000-12102500 GCA_038380795.1 Pyrocephalus nanus
TGACTGTATTTAAATGTTGAGGATACTAGGGAAAAAATGTAGAAGATGGCAAGCAGATGGATCATTTAATTTATTCCCCAATTACAGCTGACATGTTGGGTATAGAAATGTGTGCGTCATCTATTATTTTTTATGGTCCATTTTACAGCTATGTTTATTGTTATAATAAATAAATACATTATCTCATTAGGCTGATATTGTAAAAAGCTTGTAATATAACAAACATCCTCCTCTTTCAGCACTTCTCCTCCTGTATCAGGGTGTTACAGTCAAAGAGGAAGGATGTATTTATACCTTATTAAGAATAAGGTAGATCTCACACAGCTTGTAAAAGTACAGAGACATGCAGTGAAAACAACTCTCTCAAGTCAAGATAAATAAATCTGATTCTTTTTAGTAGAGGTAATGGGGAGAGTCCTGCTGTATCTTTTCCCGGTTTGACAGAGCAGAAAATATACCACTCACCCTCGCTCTCCAGGCAGTAACTATACATTGCAGATAAATGTCAGATTGGCAATAAAGTTCATTGTATTTAAGTTTCAGACTGTCCCATAAAATGGCAATTTGATGGAGAAAAACAACTGACTCTTACAGTATTTAAAATTCAACAGCACTGTTTCTGAGGCTGAGAATGGGAAGGACTTGTGCCATTCAGTTGGATCCAGTGGGAGGCTGAGCACAGTCCCCTGTCTGGGGCAGCTGACCTTGGGGTGACACAACAGCAGAGATCAGCTCTCTTGCTCCTCTCTGTGCCAGACACTCCAGAATTTGGTAGTCGCTCTGGGGGAGGGGAGGGCAGTAGAAGCAAATGGTTGCTGCCACTGTGTCCCTACTTACCTATAGAAAGAGCAAGTCTGACTCTCCAAGCCTCCCCAGCCAAGTAACATGTACCTGTCTCAACGCAAACCATTCCCAAATCTGCCATCCTGTGACAGAAATTTTTGTCTGTTAAACACTTCTGTTTTCATGGGCCAGGGTTCAGTTTTGTGCTCTCTGATGAGAGGCCCTGTACAGAGCAGGATTTGGAGTGACCTGGGGCTCATATTTACCTTCTCCCTGTTCATTGCAGGAATCACAGCATTCATCTTGGAAAGTCATCAGTACAACTGGCAGAGCTCAAACAAGCTCCTGCTGTTGCCAGGTGGCAGTGGCTATCCTTTCAAGCTTTTAAGATCTGTGGACAAGTTGTACCCAGGCAGGCTGGCATCTTCTACAGATGAGGTTCTCTATGTTTAGCCAGGGAGGTGGCACAGGGAACCTGCCAGCTGCTGCCCAGAACCCAGAATCAATAGCTCTAAGGGAGGTGCCAATTGCCCCCCATCCAGTGTAACAACGGATCTCCCAACTTTATTAACTGTTTCACTGACCTCAAGCTCTGAAAGTAAGTAGCACATCAACTCAAGCAATATTGACATCTCAAACAGGCTGGTCTTGCGTTATATGTGGAGTAACACTACAGGTAAAAATGATCTAGCAACATAATTTCTCACTCTTTATGCCAATATACTTGTCACTTTGTATTGTCTATTGCCTGCCTAAGAACAACTGAGAAAAAAAGGTAATTCCTAGCTTTCATTATTTTAAAAGAAGATCACTTGGCCTTTGCTCTTCCCTCCAGAATAAAGCCCTCAGATATCCATGCAACGATTATTTTCATTATTTTGAGCCAGGTTGGGAAGCCTCTCTATTAAGTAATTCAACTCTCCTTCTGTTGTAGAACCATAACTACACCAAATGCTGCATGCAGCACATTTTCAAATGAGTGGGGATCTTTTCTTCTGCATGAGAAGCAGCAGTTCCAGAACAGGAAGTTTCTGCTTTAGAAGCTCATGAAAGTTCAGTGTTAAAAGTTTTGAAAGCAACTGTGCTCACTGGTTACAGAGCACAGCAGATAAGGCTGAGCTCTTCACCTCACCGTGACTATGGTGAAAAACCAGCCTTGTGTTGGTGACCAAATCCAAAGTTGTATTATCAACTGGTATGCTGGGTATGTTCATCTGAGGACAGAAGTTTAGTCATCTGAAGAAAATTAATAGGAACACTGTTTTCCAAGGGGTTGTTTTTTCTCTTGGTTTGTTTAACTGAGAACTGGGTGAAGATGGCTCGGAACAGTCACAATAGGAACCACAGGTGAAATGACCTGCCCAAGGCTACCAAAAAAGAAGCGCCCTGGGTCTGAAACCCATATCAGTTCTTCTGCTCTGGTTAGACAGGATGCCAGTCTCCAAGGATAACAAAAAAATAGCTGAGCCATAAGAGGGGAGGTTTGTCAGCTGTTGCATTTCAGCCTGGCCCCCTCATCACTTCTCCCATTCCCTACAGACGTGATTCTTCGTGATGAAGCAGGTTGATACATGTGCTATTTTTTCATATTCTATTTAAAGAGACAACAAGAGTTTGAACTTTGGATGAGAGGTCACCAGTCTGGGGAAAAAAGAAAAAAAAAAAAAAAAAAAAAAGGAAAAAAATTTAAGAAAGGCTGTTTTAAGCAGTATTAGTTCCTGGTTGCATAGCACACTCATCAGCTTAATCCCCTGAAGTGTCACAAGAACAGAGTTTCTCCAGCAGCAGAGGAACAGCATGTACAAGCAATTTCACATTATGTACCTTCCTGATGGATCCATAGTCTCAGTCTCTTAGGTCTGCTGCTGATATACATCAAGCTTCTCATCTGATGGATTATGTTGAACTCCTGTCCAAAGAGGATTTTTTGTGGAAGAAGGACGATATCTTTAGGAGATAAAAAGGAGCTGGGTTATAATTTTAAAAATGTTCTCTAGAGTTCAGTTGGAAGAATATTGGGGGTGAGGACACAGGACAAATTTTCAGCCACTGATCTTTGACATTAACATATCTGTAATGCATGTAAAACTTCATCACTTGAGGTAAGAGCCTTATATAAAGAGGGGTAGGAAGAGTGTTTCTCCACCAAAAATATGCTCTGCTAGTTATATATACACAGTGCCTATTCAAAGGGAGGATGCAGGTATACTGAATTATACCCAGGTAGTGTGATCTGGGTAAAAAAACCCAGGCCTCTGTCTCACAAAGTAAATCAAATCTGAATTGCTGTTACTGTAGGAGCAAATATCTCAACTTTACTATGGTACCTAGGGTCTGCTGGAGGGCTATTACCCATCCTGTTATCTATGGCTTCCTCCTGCTCAGTTGTATTGCTATTCACAGCTTAATATTTATCCACAGAGCTATTTTCCCTTCATTATTTCCAGCTATAATTAGAGTACAGATTTAGCAATGCACTTTTCCCTATTTACTTGTAAGATGTGGATGAGGACTTGGTGGTTCTCTTAATCAATACATCTCTCTACAGCTGCTTCCACAGGCTTTTAAAGAATTGCCAGCTCAGGACAATGCTGATGTCTCCAGTGATGTGCAAACAGGCAGAGGTGTAAACAAATAGCTCTTGCAGCTGTGCAGGTGCTTCTCTGCTCTGCAGTGAGGACGTGGATTAAGCTGCCTGGCTTTGAGCAGGCACTGGCACAGTAAGATAACTCTTTAGCCTGTGCTAGAATCCTTTAGGCAGCAGGAACATGCACCTAGGCACCTTACTATTGTTCATGCTGTGCTGAGCATTAGCATGCCTGGACCAACATGCCACATTTCTACTGAAAGAGGCCAGAAAGTGTTTGCTTCTGTTTTAAATAGTAGTAAATGCTATGGGATAGAGTAGCAAAATAAATCTGTTTTCCCTGTGCAGTCAAAGATTTTCAACAAGCTTTGGTATTAAGAGGTATGAATTATGTTTGTAGAGATGTAGAGTTATACTGTGGAATTGTTTATTATTGCTCATTATTCCATCTTCTTTCTGAAAACATTTAGCCTTTCTATTTAAATATAATATTTTATTAAATCAAGTAATACTTTTGGGTTGGGAAAATGAGCTTAAAGAACATGGGAAAGTGAAATGTTATCATACTATTAGTAAGGATTCAAGAGGCTGTTCCTCTAAATTTGATTCAAGTCCTCATTGGATTTGCTCAGGCCCCAGAAGAAAGCTGGCAAACAAGAAGGATTTGGGTTCCCAGGGCTGAAACCAAACTTTGCTAACAAGCCTTGAATGGTGGACTCTGAGTCCACTGTTTTTCAGATCTACTGTTTCCCAAGCACTGGTAAAATTTCCTAGCTACACAGTCCCCCCAAGGCCTGCAGGTTTTGCCAAGATCTTACATATGTGTCTAAGCGACAAGGAGAGAGATGAGGGAGCTGAGCTTGTTACAACCAGGCAACTTTGGTTTACTGATGATGGCAGTTCATTCACGCAGCTCCGTTCCATGTGGGGAATGGCAGGTGGATGGACCCTGTTTTGTCTTAAAGTGCTGGGTAAGAACTGGGTTTCAATTTTATCAAGGGGACTGCAACAAAACTACATGGATAAAAGAAAAAAAACCCACATCAATCCCTGTCTTACTCTTCTCTCCCCTGAGATGGATTAAATTCAGAAGTCCAGTCTTTCTAGTGCTACACTTTCATTTAAAAAGAGCAGACCTTTGTCCCTTCCATCCTGGGATGTGCCACTTGGTATTTAATATCTGACACCTATCTTTAAACCAGGCATCTCTGTGTTCAGCCAAATTGTTCTCCTACTCCTCTTCCAGAATCCAGAGGCAAAGGTCACATGGGACAGGGGGTGGTGATCTCTGTTACTAGTGAAAGGAGGGAGAAGATCTGTTCTGTTCAGCCATATTGTGCAGCATTTTGTTGTCAGGCTCAAACCTCATGAACCTTTCAGGGATTAAAATTGATGAGATTCTCTGCTGCCACCAGGCTCTTCAGAGTACACGATTTTCCTGAGCTGCAGTCACTCAGAGTGGGAATTGCAGTCAGAAGGTCAGAAAGCTGTTAAGAAAAGAAAGTCTATATTGCTGTTTTCCATTATTTGAGGTATAAAACTGATACAAACAGTTAGAGGTTTGATGAAGCTTTTCTGTACCCCAGCAGCAATACAGATCATTGAATTAATCCAATGAAATTTTCATATTCAAATGTAAGAGAAGAAAGGGCTCTTCCAGTGCTTTTGACTTTTTTTGTTGTAGGGAAACACACTTTCAAGAGGCTTATGTTAAGAGCCAGTGTGTGATGTTATTCACAGCCTTAAGCTGCACTGTACTGATCAGTGCAGATAGGAACTCAGGATGCAACTCCCTTGTCTCAATAAACTTGTCTGATTAAATTCCCCTACTGGTATTAATATATCAGCTGCACTATCTCTGTTTGAGAGGCATTTGCATCACAAAGGAAGTATTTTAACTCTGCCTGTATAATTTCAAGTGTTGGTGGCTTACAGACATTCCCCGTGCAAGTTGTTGTCCTGGACTCAAACTTCACAGAGGAATGAGCTCTTGTCTCATCCTGTCATTGTTATCTGCATCAGTATTTCTATTTCTTTTTATTTTTGTTCATGCAGTCTAGATTTGTCTGAAACCTATGGTGAATGTGAGGCTAATCTTTATCCTACTGAGTTTACCTTCAATAAAAGTGAAGTCCCCTACTAGATGATATAATTTAGGCAGAGAGGGGGAACTAGGGCTTGCCTGCAGAGCCATCTTAACCCCTGCTTGTGATGAGGTTTTACCTGTTTCCAAAAGAGGGTAAAAACCCAACCAGGAGGCAATAGAAATATGCAGAAAAATCATAACAATATACAAGAACTTTTGCTGGTGACTTTATAAGCAACTGTTGCCCTGCACGTGGAAGCCCCAAATATTCAAATCTTCCTTTATTTCTGCTCCATATAATATGCATGTTTTGACAATTTGTGATCCAGGGCCTCAGAGGTATTTTGTACAAGTAATTTGTGCTTTAAGTGAAGGAAGTGGTGTTTCCTTTCAGTTTACTGTGTTCCCTATGTGCTGAGACAGGGAGGTAAGCAAGGAAAAGACATGGAGAGGAGATGTTCAGATATTGATGGCTCTGGGTACAGAGCAAGAAAAAGATGGGAAGAAAATTTAGAGTTGCGAAACAGGTGGAGAAAAAGAAAAAAAAAAGACAGCCTGGTCTGCATTATTTAAGTGAGGGTTCCTCTCTCTTGGCTTTTTATATGCTTTCAAAACAGAGTAAACTGAACTATTTTTCCAGTCTGAAATCAGTCTCGTTGCCCTCTCGTTGGTGTGCTTTCAATCTCATTTCCTCCTAGATGTGAGGTTACTCAAAGTAGACTGTGGATTTCCAAAAAGGCATTTTCAACATTGTTTCTCTTCATGCATAAAACATCCATTGCATGTTTAATTTCCACTAAAATAGGGTCACACGAGCAAGGGCTCATATAATGCCTTGTTTCAACTTCTCCTAATTCATTTCAGAGAGCCAGATATAGCTCCATTCTTCCATTTCATCCTCTTTTCTGGCCTCCAGGTCTATTGAGGCAGCAACTGTTTTCTTTGTCAGCACTCACCAGAGCCCAATTCTAGGCAATTTTTGTAAATATTTTTCCAGTACAACTGCACTAATTTTATATGCTTCAGATCCTATTTGCGAGTAATTTAATCATGTACCTATTTTTTTTAACCAGGGATTATCTTGTTCTCTCCCTGGTTAAATGATGCACAGAACTTGCTGCTGTTTTGATATATTTAAGATATGTTTGTTTCTTCTAGTTCGTAATTTCTGTGTTTCTGAAAGCAAATCTTTCACTTAAAAGCATCAGCAGAGGGAAACAGAATATGCAGAAAGAAAATATTTTCCCCATAATATGGGGCAGCAAGTGCTTTGGAAAGTTTGAGATATCATTCTCTATTCAACCACTGGGAATTGTGCTGAGATGCCCAAGTGACAGCTGAGCTGATGTATATGAGAACTAACAAACTAATTTCACACAAACAGAGCATGAAAATAACCATTACACAACAGCCAGGTCAATACGAACTGATGACCAAGGTCTCTGGGGAGTGTATCTTTGGGCAGAGGAACCTTAGCCATGGTGGAGAGGGGTTTTGTCTGAGCTTTGCCACCACTGCAGAAATGCAGTGTCTATTTCTGCTTGCAATTTCCCATCCATCTCTGCTCTAAACAAACGCTGTTGCTTTTAGTGTTCTAATACAAGTAACACTAAACAGAATACCCTTTGCCTCATTGTTATGTGGGCTTTATAAATGTTACAATGCTATTTCTATTCATTAAGGTGGGGTGAAATGTCAGCATTTTCCACCAGTATTCATGCTGATAACCACACATTTATTCCTTCCCCACTCCCCCCCCCCCATAAAACACAAACCCCGCCATTTTTTATTGTCCACAGGAGAAAACATAGGGGAGGGGCAGTATCTGTGAGGCTCTTTTGTTGTTCTTTTTTTACTGCTAAATAGCTTTGTGTTTGTAGGAGTCCATTTTTTGTGTATAAACAGAAAGGGTTTTCTTTCTCTGATATCTTAACATCACATAACTCAGCACTTGAAGATCAGCATTGCCTAGCCCTCATTGTCAGAAGAGTAATTAAAATGAGAGCTGTACTACAGTGGTCATGGGGGCATCAGGGGATAACTACCTAGCATGACAACAAGCATTATGATTAACTTCATACATTTGGCCCAATTTAATACTTACATACTGTAAGCTACTGAGATTTCGGTGAAATTGTTGAGACGTGTTTTCTTCTATTCTGCTTTAAAGCCTGTAGTGAGAAGCTGCTTTGTATTATTTGCATTTTCATCTAGACTGGAAGAGTGCCTGTTGGATAGCTTAGAAAATGCAGTGATTAAAAAGACCCAGCAACTGAACCAAAATCCAAGCTCTGACAGGCATAAGTCTCCCTTCAAAGACTGCCAACAACCCAGAACTAAAGTATTGTCTGAATAACTTGCACTCAGAGCATTTGAGAACCTAATCTCTGCCTACATTTTATAGAAAGAACCAAGCACTAAAGAGAGGAAAAGACTTCCAGATTTGAAGCTTACACAAATAAAGCAACAAAGGGAGTTTCTGCAAGTAAAAATTTCATTGTGAAATCACAGGAATTTCTCACAGTCTAGACAGCCCCTAACAGAAATCTCCTGTGCTTCCCAGACAGCCTTTCTGAGTGCTTTAAAATGCACCTTCATCCTTAGCTCAACTACCCTAGAAAATAAGCTGATTCCACTTTTCTCCTAAATATAGTCTTTCTGGCTATGTTAACTCTCTTCAGCTAGTTTCAGTGAGTAATGTATTTCTTCTTCTTAGCTGGCTATTGTAGTAAAAAGAATAGCTGCTTGGTCTTGTGAGCCTGGTAATGCTGTTCTTACTAATCTGTTGCATGCAAAATATATCAGAAACAGTATGTATTATTTGAGGTGGCTGTTTGTGTTTATATTATTATTGCTATTACCTACTTTTGGCACAGAAAGCTTATGTGAGTTGCTAAAAGAGCTCCTTAGTGGCTGTTTCTGCAGGAGGAGCTCACTGCAGAATTGGGAGTGAATGATGCTGCTGAACTCGTGTATGGGGAGAGATGGGGGCAGTGTTGGGAGGGGAACTCTGTGCTTTGGTCATACTTAAGTGTTGTGAGAAGAGGAGAGAGTCTGGAAACACCTTGTATGCGAGTATGGTAGAGGAATGTGGACTTAAAGTGATGATATGATCATCTGATCATATAACACTTCTTCACAGGCAAAGCAGACCTCACCCTGCTGCTGGGCAGCATTATTGAGTGTCTTGGCAACCCCTTGCTCTCACTGGTCTGATTTTTCCTGTCGTGCCTGCCTCAGCAGCCACCTTTGCTATGCTAATAGCAGCAGAGACCCGTGACACACATGATTAGAGGGAGCATTTTGGTGTGTGCGACTCTGCCAACCGCTTCCTCAGCCTGAGCTCAAGGCGTTGCACGCCAAGCTGGGGCTGCTGCTGTCTGAATATGTAAAAGTTTAGCTTCAAGCCACTGTAAGGTTTATAATTGCTTGTTGCATTAAGTCAGATGCTACCATGGAGCATGCTGTGTGTTACTCTGATTTTATTTAAATAAAAAAGATGAAATGACAAATTAAAGTGAAGGGGATTATTATGACTCCGGGTTAAATGTAAACAGCAGGATTCAGAGAGCTCCTGAAGAACAGAACTCCTCTTTCAATAAAATCTCACCATTTATAAAACATATAAAAGGAAAAGGAGAAAATATCTATATACTATATCAGAAAAATTACCTTTAAATGGTATGTTTCTCAACAGTTTCTAGGAGGCACTAGTAGCTTCCCCAGAAAGTAATTGTTTTTATGTTAATGGTAACTGAAATAAAGACAGAGGGAGGGACAATGGAAAATGATCTGCCATATAATCTGGGCTGGTTTGGAATAAGTATCTATTCTTTATTGAAAGTTTTCTGCTGGCTAGCAGCAACTCTTTAAAGGAAATTTTTATTCTTCTTTGTTATTTAATGCTAATCATTGCCAAATGCAGGAGTGCTGTAGAAGGTGAAAGATTTGCTTTATTTCATTTTTATCTCTTGACTTTTGTTGCTTTCTTCTCTCTCCAGGAACCTAAATAATGATAATAACAAACTCAGGAAAAACTCTCAGGTAACACAAATTAAATGCAGGACATGTATTTTTATAAACGAGAGCTCAAATGCTACACTGGTAAAATTAGAAAGATATGTGTGAGTTCCCCTGAGCTGGAGGAGAAGGTTTAAGGAATTTGATTTTTGAGTACTGCCCAGAGAAAGAACTGCAATGGAAACTTCTATTTTCATTAAATACACAAGCCAAAAGAACCCCCAAAACATTTCTCAAGGCATGATTACAAATCTGTAACTTTGACCCTTATTTTAGTTTTAATGTTCTTAGGACAAGAAAAAATGAAATGTGTTTCAGCTCCAAACCTCTGGCTTGGCCATGGCAGGGTGCAATCTGCAAGCAAATGTCTGGTGAAATTGTTTGTTTGGAGCCAGCACCACCCCCTGTAGCACCAGAATGAGAGAGAAAGAGAAATGGAAAGGGAATAAAATTATTCCTAAAGATGCATAAGAATGGGGGAGGGGGGGCATGCTGAATTTTTAAATTTGTGCCCAGTGAAGCACTTTCACCAAAGGCAGCTGAATCAGAAGGCTGATATGGACTTCTTCCATGTTATAATAATGCCATGTTGCATGCAAGTTCATCTGTGGCCTGAGTTCATATCTAAGATATTTTACACACCGGAATGATGTTTTTTTTTAATGTAAAGGAAGACCACAGTGCTCACTGGGCTGGATTTTGCAGTCTGTTCTAATATCCCCTGTGTTCTCTGTGATGCACCAGCTCTAAGCGTAGGTAAATAGACAGCTGCCTTGTGCAGCAGACTGTTGTGGGCAGCAAATAAGCCAGGCTCATATGTTGGAAAAGGGTATAAGGTAAGAGTATTGGTCAAATGTGTTTGTGGCTGAGGGGGAAAAATGGTGCATTTTGTTTGGTCCTATGCTCAAAACCTTGGGGATCTTCGCAAGGAGTGTCCTTGGAAAAGAGTGATGTTGGGAGACTGAGGTTTACAAGAGAAGGTTGTTTTCACTGGTGTTTTTAACTATTCCATTGACCAAAAATTCACTGCAGCATCTCTCACTATAAGTTAATGAAGCATTTCTATGGGTTCTCTGAGATTCGTCATAAGATAGCTGCCGGGAGTGGTTACAGCTGCAGATTTAATCGTCTGCTTCTGCATCGTAATGCAAATGCTGGCAGCCTGTGGAGCAGGTGAGCTCATCATTTATCTGCAGGAAAGTTCACTTGCAGTCAGTGTGCTTATAAATCTTCACCTCCTGAACAGCTTTACAAGTGTTTCTGAAATATTCAAAACATTTTTTATCCGGTATGCTCTTCTGCTGTATTATTTAGATACCAGATTCAAACTAGTGGACCTGTCCCAGGTGTCTATTTGTGTTTTGCTTTCTATGCCTGATGTGAAACATCCACAGAGTTCATTAGAGGAAAATGCTAGATAATTTTCTTAAGATAGATATTCCAGAGTCAGTCTGGTAATATTTTCTCTGGATATGATCTGCGTATTTGGAATATGGGATTGACTTGACGAGGTAAACAGCATTTTGAACGCTTTCCTGAACCATCTGAATTTTTAAGGCACATCTTTTAACTAGATGAAATTAGGTTCTTAAACTCTCTCTGAAAATATCAGAAGCCACTGGATTTGAGAAACATAGGAGCATCATGCAGCACTACCACCCAGCCCTGGTGAAGAGCTTAGCTCTCTCATCCCCGTTTCTTAAGAAGAGCTCTAAATGAACAGTGTTTGTCTGAAAAGGGATGAAAAATATGCAGAGAAAGGAAGGTTCTTTTCTGAAGCATGCTGTAAATAGGAAGGACACTTGTGTAAGTCTTCAGAAAGGAATGGGTTATGTTGAATAACTCAGAGTCAACAACTCTGTTGTTCACTTTGCAGTTCCTACACCTAGCTCTGAAGATGTAAATTCTTTGTGTCTGTCATCAGCAGCTTTTGTTTGAACCCAGGTGAAATATTGTAAAGTTTTCAAAACAAGTTTTGTATTTTATCTTGATAAAAGACATTCTCCCATCCTCACAAGTTCAGAAATAGCCTCCCTTTTCCTGCTCAAAGCCATATGTTGCTGACAGCCCTACCTGATTATGTGATTCTCTTTCTAGATCCTTTTTCTTTTTTGGAAATAAAAAGAGATTTCCTTGACTGAAGTAAAAAATAGGTTATTTCCCCCATTAACAAAGAGAATACTTTGTCTGTAAAGCTAAAATAAACAGAAACCAATGTCAGATCTACACTCAGCATGCATTTCTACTCTCAACACTAAGATGGCTTTGCATTGAATTTTGATGAAGTTGGCAGTGGAATAATTTCAACATTTGTAATTTTCCCAGTGCTTTTCAATGTGTTAGCAGTAATACTTCTTACACTGCAGTAATACTTCTTAGACTGTACTTCCTGGGAGTGATGATTCCCTGTAAATGAGCTCATTGCAGTATCTGTCCTGTCCTTTTAGCAAAGAGGAGATAAAATCCTTATATCTGGATATGAATCAAAGTCCTTACATAGACTGTGCTGGCTGCATATACATTTATGACAGGTTTACTTCCCCTCTGTCTGTCTACCATCTGCAGATGTGGGTTGTGCAGGCCTGTTCAGAATGGCAGTAAATGTCTTCTCTCTTTTTTCTCTATTTCCCTGCTCTTGGGACTAAAGAGGAAGTAAAACAATGGTAGAGTCTTCTGCTAGTATTTCTTAATTAGGTGGAATCAGAAACTATCTGCAGTTGTTGCAGTAAAGCCTGTATTCTTTAATTTTCTAGATCACCAGAATCTTTACATGTCAAATTTCCAGGTTGATTGTTATTAGATTTCAACCAAACAATTCAGGAGAGTTCATCTAATAGGGCATCTGGAGAGCTAAAGGTGTGGTTTCTTTCTACACTGAAGGAAAGCAGAAACATTTCATATTTTTTGTGAAGTGGAAGCACTCTTCCAAGTGTTTTTTTTTTTATCTAATGGGAAATGCAATCTGCCTTTGTTATATTGCATTTTAAATAAAGCAATTTGTCTTATTGATGCAAAATATTTTGACTGCCTCAGAATTAAATGCTTCAATAGGTTTTCACCAAAAGTTTCAACAAAATTAACTTGCTTCTGATATGCTGAGCAGGCTTTTTATCTGGGGAAACTCTTCTGTCAGGACGATTCTGCTCAGCACTAAATTCCAGGTCAGATTTCTTGGTTGCCCACAAGACAACTATACCCTTTCCAGGTCAGAGACTGCTTCCTCTTGATGCTTAAAGTGCCTTTGGATGCAGAATAACTCCTGACCTGTAGTTCCAAGGTGGGAGGAATAAATAATATTGGAAGAATAAGAAATGATTTTGTCAGTACTTCAGTTCATCTGGAATTTTGGACTACAAGTTGTCTCACTGGAATATCATTGACCTGTGGGTCAATATTGATATCTTGGAGGTGCTCCCATCAAATCATCAGGTACCTGACTGCAATGTCTTAATAATTGACGGCAAATTCCTTTCCTCTAATGTTTTCTGTATGGGGTTATAATATGTTTGTTCAGTTATGAATAAGATGTGTCTTATTCAGAGGAATAATGATGTGTCTTCAGATAAAAACATTACCAGCTCTATTTTTGCCAAAACAGTTCAAACCAGTTCTATCTCCTTCCTGTAAATATTTTGAAGGTACTCTTACATTACCCTAGCTTAGGTATAGGATTCAAATGATGGCTATTTAAATGAAAAATATTTTTCTTTCGTATAAACATGCTCCAAACAATGCTGTGTTCAGTGGAGCAGCATCAAAGAGACTAAGACCTGGAAACTGAAATAATAGAAAGAGAAACTGAAATTGAAAACTATGCAAATCCATGCAACTTTAAATTTAGGAAGGTCAGCAGTAAGTGAAAGATGTCATTCTAGTTTTGTATTCAACCATGAGTGGAGTGAGAAAACACAGTGAATGTCATAAATGGGTGATAGATTAGAATTTTAAAAATCCCCAAACCAAACAAAAACTCAGCCTTCTCCCCCTGCTATACTTTGGGTGCTATTCTAGGTAAATGAAATTCCCATTCTCAACATCAATAACAATTTTTCCACCTTGACAATCATTAAGATTTTTTACACCCTTTAATGTTAAATGAAAAAAATCTTCAACATTCTCCAAAGCAAAAAAAAAAAAAAATCTGCAAACAGTACAGAGGTTGCTCATGATGTCTTGTTCATTCTGAATTAAGACCACGAATGAATAAAACAGAAGGAAATTTGCTCAGAATATCCATTACTGTCTATTTTGTTGAGATGATTTATGTCAGAAGTATGATGCTTTTCCTATTTTAAGTCCTTCCAGAATATTTGTTTTACAAAACTGTTGCATAAAAGATCTACTTTCTAACTGTTGTGAGTGAGAAATAACTCCATTGTGAAAACAGGAGAGAAAAGCGTTTAAATCTCTCCAGGTTGAAAATAATTCTAAATTGAATTTTACAAGTCACTGTGGTTTTATTAACACTGATAAAATAAAATAAAGTGAGGGGGAAGAGGAGAGAGAGAGAGAAAAGAAATTCAAAATCAATCTAATTTTAGTGAAGACTTATTGGTGACTTGCATAAAACAAAATTAATCTTGTTTGGGAACAACAGGAAGTACATAATAGAAAATAAGGGTAAGATTGATCCTGAAGTTAGACAGCTTTGTTGCTGCTTATACACAAAGGAGAGGAAAAAATATTCAGTTCATCTCTGATAAATTATTAATCTTACTTTTTTTTTTTTTTAAACAATATTGTAATGTTTGTGGCACAAAAGGAAAAGATCAAAGCAAGTGTATACTCAGCAGCACAAGCTCAGTAAAAAAATCTTCTACCATTGGAATAAATAGGATTTTTCTTCTATCACTATGCTATTTATATTGTAAAAAGATTTATTCCTGATTTCCAACCCAAGATTTCTGCACAAAATGTGTCAAAATATGTACTTAGCACAATCAAAAAATCATCATTTTGTTTTCAAACTGATTGGAAAGAAGCTGGGCTTTAGTTCTGTATAATCAAGAGGAATTACAGCCTGCAACACAAAAAATAATCATTCTGGCACCAAGTGAACATTCAGCTCTGGAGTCAAACATGTGCAACCTGCGGATCCCTTGTGCCTCTCAAAGGAGGCTGTTGTGTCAGGGTCTGCTCTGCACTGTCCCTAGAGCAAGGCAAAGAACGGGTGTGGAAAGACATTAATTAAATCCTTGCTGATCTCAGTGGAAAAATGGTGCTGGTTAGGTATGAAATGTGTTCCTGTGGGTCTCTGTCCCTTTTGGATTTCATCTAGCTGGGAGTGTTCTCTTACGCCTTTGGAAGGGATATGCTTTTCCTCAAAGGAGGCATTAAGCCGTATATGAACTCTGCCTGTGCCTCTGGTGGGGACCCAAGATCTGTCTGGTTTCCCCTGTCTTAGCTTGGCTGAGAAAGGCCCCCATATCAATATGCTGTTAGGAAGACGGACAAGCCCACGCATACAACACAAGTCAGTGTAAGTATATTATGCTTAGCTGCAAAAAGAAAGGAAAGATGGGATAACTTGTGTCCTAGATAGAGCAGCAGAGACCGGTTCATCACTGTGTGGATATAACCCAAAGTGTGTATTCTACACCCTCTATGTCATTTCCCGGGAACTGTTAACAATAGACCATCTGCAGCACCTGCCCAGAGCACACCTGACCCCTCAGGCTACACGCTGGGTGTTAAGAAGCCTGTGAGAGAGGAGGATGTTCCTGTCCTCACACCAATGACTCAGGTGTGATAATTCCCTCCGGGGAGTCATTAGCACCTCCACAACCAGCCTGAGGGGTCATCTCTGCTGATGGGCCATCAAGGATTCAAAAAATATCTCACGACTCACAATCACCCACCTTGGAACTCCCTGCGCTGTGGGAGGTAGTGGGCATTCCCACCCGAACCTGAGTGTATAGTCTTGGACTTCTGGTACCATCTGTGGGGTCCAGAGGAGGATCAGAACCTCGATCAGACTGCGATCACCACTCTCACCAACAGGTTTTCCTTTCCTTTTAATTTGGACTCAAGGAGTCCACATGGGGCTCAGTATGGGGGCCAACGAACATCATTCTGTTCGTGCCCCAGGGTGCTGGGGCATACATCTGGGTTTTGTGGGTTAAAACCAATTGTTTGTCTGTATAATTTATTTATTGTATTATTTTTATTAAATTGTAACTCTGATTTATAATCTCTTTTGAGCTGGGTTCATTTCTCCTGTTGGTTTACCTTTAAATCAACACATTTGCTTCTGCTCGTTTGAGTGGAAATATTATAAAATGTAGGCAATAGATTGACATGTGTCACTACTAATGTTTGAAGAGCACATTTTAGTTTAACTAAGGGATGAATGGTCTTAAATGTTTTTTTCACCTATCTGCCTTCTTTCTATCCCCACTTCCTGAAGATTTTCTAGAAGAAGCTGGTATTTTCTAATTTCCCTCTAGATTGTTATTCACAGTTCTGTCTTTGCTCCCTTTTACAGAACTAAAAAAATTTCTTCACTACTGTTGTAAGTTAGTATAAGAATTTAGATAACTCAATTCCAATTAAACACTGATAAATTTATTAAGCAAGCGATAATAAAGCAAAACAGCTCTGGGTGGCCTGGGGGGCAGGTGCCCCGCCGAGGCACACACTGAAAATGCAGTGAATGCTCCTTTTTATACATTTCCGAGTCCCGAGTTTTGAATGCGGCTGCGTTGAGGCTTGAGTTCGTGGCTCGTTGTTAAGTGGTCATCTGGCATTTGTCAGAGATGAAAGGTGCAGTTCTTATCAGTTGTAAATTTTACCGATACTGATACTGATACTTGTTTGTTTAAAGATGTCTGCAATTATTTTTACTGACGCTTGATTAACAGGATGTCCATGAAACTTATCTCGTTGAATTATAACAAAAGTTCTTTATTCCCTCATACACATAAGATTTTATGAACAAAGTTAACCCTTCTAGTACAACTACTGAAAAAAAAAAAAAAAGAAAAAAACCACGGCTATGTAATTATTCACTTTAATGCAAGCACTAATAGTATTTTTCCTGTTTGATGCAACTGAATCCTGTGTCAGTTGCAAAGTCTAGTTTTCTGTCTGGCATGGAGAGTTATTCCATTTAGTTGTTTTGCTGCCTGGGAGTTTTGTTGACAGCTATTCTTCTTCTCCCATACTGATTCTGATGAAGAGTTAATCTTTCTTTCTTGTTCAATATTTTCACTGCTCGATGGACAGAGTGGCATCCTTTAGGTGTAGGTGACTATTATTGAACGTGACTTCAGTTGGGAATAACCCAAGAGAAACTACATACAATGGCTCTTGGATGATGCCTCAGATATTACTCCCATTCCTAATAACCACATCTAGAAACCTGACCTTGCAGCTGATAGTAATCTCTATTGACACGCTCAGCCAGAGGCTGGGAATCTGATGTGGAGTTTGAATTACCCTTTGCCTTGGGAGGAGATGACTCCAAAGCCTGCATGAACTGCAGTGACACATGGAATGAAACAGTGGAACTTTGCAGCTTGCCCTGTCTTTGCCTGGTGTTCAGGGAGCAGGTGTTGTCAGAGTGGTGTGTTCAGCCACATTTGTCAGTACAAACTGAAAAGAAATTTTAACTTTTTCTTCCTTGCAGTTTACTTCATTCAGAAAGTGCAGTTATTCACTGGTTTTGGCTGGGATAGATTCAGTTTTCTTCAGAGTAGCTTGCACAATGCAATGGTTTGGATTGTGACCCAAATAGTGCTGATAACAAAGGGATGTTTTTGTTACTGCTGAGCAGTGCTTGCACAGGCATCACAGCCTTTTGTGCTTCTCACACAACCCCACCAGCAAAGCTGTCCTTTCCTGAGGATTGCTGAATGCTGGCCTGCTGGTGGGAAGTAAGGCTGGAATACCTTATTTTTCTTGGCTTTGCCTATTAAAATATCTTTATCTCAACCTCTGGGTTTTCTCACTTTTAGCCTCCAGATTTTCTCCCCCATCCAGCCAGAGGGGTGAGGGGAGAAAGTGGCTGGCTGTGTGGAGCTTGGCTTCCTATCAGGGTTAAATACCAACCTTCAGGAACTTGCAGAGGTGTCAAGAGGAAACATTGCCCTATAGCTGGACTTTTAGGAGGGATATGTTTCTGTGTACACGTGTACTCAATAGTTTCTTAGTGTATGTAATGTGACAGGGTGCAGATGTCAGACTTGCACATGTGTATAGAAACATGACTGTGTGTGAAAACTCAAGAGTGCATCTGCTAAGATGGGTGGATTTGCTGCTGCCATGGTCTAACTTTTTGAAGGGATGCTAAATCAAGGGGACAACTTGAGGCAGTGTCTAAGCACACTTAACAGTGCAAAGGGAAGGTGTCCCATTCCATCGATACTTACTCTTATCTGCCCCTTTTTTGCAAAATGGCTTTTAGCACTTTCTCACCTCTGACTTTGCTCCTCTATGTCTTATATCACAGAAACTTGGACCATGAAGATAAAGGCACAATCTTATCAATGTTGGCTGGCACCAGTGCCTTTCCATATTCAATGAAGCTGCTCTTGAACAACATTTGCTCCTCCTGTTTTTTCGCAGAAACAGAGAACTGATGATTTTGACAGGCTTGGTGGATTGCCTTTGAAATATCCCATACCACAAATGACACAGAGACAGACTCATAAGGCATGAACCACAGCAGGTCATCTATGGCTCTTCAGGCTTTTTTTTTTTTTTTAATGCAACAATGGAGGAAACTTGCACAATTCCAGAAAAGCAGTGAGTGGAATTTACAGAAAAAGTCCATTATTACAGACCATCAGAGGTCCTTAGTCTCAGATATCCCTCTTCCAAACTGTTGTATGCAATTTTTGTGCCTTTGGAAGATCTCAACCAATTCTGGCTCAAGGATACATCAGTCTTTCAGATGTACATGACTTTTGAGTGTTCTTTTGTTTAACTGTCATAAAGAAGCTGTGTAGCTGCTTGAAATGATGTGAGAAATCATTTTGCCTAAGTGACAATGACATCACTTTCTGTCTCTTTTATCTTGCAGTTCTCTGAAAGGTCACAGTGTAATTTATGAAAATCATAATTTTGTCCCCTTTCTCATTGATTTTTCTATGTAGATTTTTTTCAGTATTGAATTATGCAACTTCTTTTATCTTTTGATTCATTTTCCCCCTTTTCACATGAAGTCTATTGTGGGGATTTAATTACAGCTAACTCGTAATAGCTGATTTGGTTTTAACTAGAAGTATGTAATTGCTGTATCAAGTAATTCAGTCATACTGTGTAAAACTCAACATATCAGATGCTTATCTGGCTTTACTTGAGATATCATTTTCTTGTTGTTTTGAAAGTGATTATTGCCCCCTCCACCACTTGAATGATTTCCTTTTAATTCTTTCTTGATACAAGGTGTTGTTTCATCTATTTCTTTCTCTAGATTCAGAGGTTATAAGGCTCTTTGTCTTTCCATAGCCAGACCATTTGTGAATGTTCTTTTTGCTTTTCCATTGATTGGGTTGAGTGTATATATGTGTGTGTATACATACATATATATACACACACACATATATATGTGTATACATATTTCAGAAGAAGACACTAAAAGTTCTTTCAGATAAAGGTCTTCCCTTAGATTTTCAAAGCAGTGATGATTGTTTGTTTTATTTTATTAAAAAATTTGGACAATTTAAAAACAAATATGTGTTTAATTTCTGAAAATCAGTCTCTTTTTATGCAGTTTATCTAGTTTAATATGTGAAATTAGTTTAATATGTGAAAACCGTATCCTGAAGAATGTTTTCTTAGCTCTCCTGTGATGCTCTAACTGTACTTCTAGTCTTCCAAAAAGTCTACTATTCTTATTATCACTCCTAAATACTTTATATGTCTGTGGACAGACCATAAATAGAACTGTGGCTAATTTCCAGTTTCAGAACTTCAGCAATTGCCATATAGCTTGGACATCGCTGTCATTTAAGATAAGATACATTGGAGCAGAAGTGATATACTAGCAAAAGCTATTTTAAAAGACAACAGACAAGCCTGCCCATTAGCAGATGCCATGTGGTGAGGTTATGGTTCAATGAAAAACCCTTTTAAATCAATCTCTGATTCTCTTTTGCCAATTTCTAATCTCAACACCATTGTTGGATTGCAACTTTATCATGTCAAAAGGACATACCTTGATGCCATAAACTATGTCTAAATATGCATTAAGTAGTTACACATTCCCAAGTGCCTGAGCCAAATGAGAGTCATTATAGATTCTGTTTTCCATTCTAAATAGATTTGAATCTCCATTAGTTTCTAATGTAAGATTGGGGTAATACCTATCACAATTACTAAGTGAATGCAGTTGTCATGTCTTGCTCTTGTGTGGAGGTGGACACAGCTGGCAGAGCAGAGGGAGGGGGATGTGGGAGTGAGGGAAGTGTAGTCGAGCCTGGGTAATGGCCCTGTTGTGGCTGTTGGAAGAAACTCAGTGCTGGTGATGTGAACCCTCATGGCTTGAGGTGATAAACCTAACAGTGGGTTACTCAAGGAAGCAGGTGAGGGGCTGGGAGTGAGGAGAGTCAGATACAGGTACCTGCTGAGCCTCAGCTATTCCTCCTTGATGAATTGTTAATTCTCTCTGGGTGGGATTCGTCTCATCTAACTTTAGTGACCGAAAGCAACTGCTTAGCTACCCATGGATTTTTTGTTATGCATGAGCTGAAAGAAAATGTGCACCAAAAGAAGGTAAAGGCAGGTAAGAGAGAGTTTTCCTGTCAGATTACTCTGCTGGAGATAAGAGAAATAACTGAACTGAAGATCTCTGACATCAGTCAGGGGGCTTTTCATTTATTTTCATAGATTTTTGGGCTAAGACTGGAGGTCAACAGCTCTAGTCACTCTCCTGTGCTTGGGAAACAGGTATTTATCCATGGGGAAAATCTGTCCAGGTAAAACTTTCTTTTAGTCACCAAAAATTAAATATTAAGTTCCATTTCTAGAATGGCTTTTCCATCCTTTGCATCGCCTTGGTGATTCAAAAGGCAAAGTTGTACCTGGAGGTTTCCATTTCTCAAGAATAAGTGCTTGTGACAGTCAGCAAAGAATTTCCCCAGCCATTCTTTAGTGAAATGAGTCTGCTTTGATTCCTGCCCAGCCTAGCAGGAGAGATTCAGTGAACCACTGTCTAAGAACATGCTAAATATGAGCCAAATCAGACCTGAAAACTAACCTGAAACATCTTTCTAGACAGTGAGGTCCTTGGCTTGGCGAGTTGTAGGGAAGAAATCGGCAGAGTTCAGACACCTTTTGGAGTGTGATAATTAGTGCTGTGATATAACTGTCAAATCCTGAGCTATGGAAACCAATATTAATGTAAAAAATGAATCACACATGAAAACCAGTGACCAGGTATTCCTCTGAGGTATTGAGCATAGAATCATAGAATTAACTGGGTTGGAAGAGACCTCTGAGATCATCAAGTCCAACCCTTGATCCAACCCCACTGTGATTACTAGATCATGGCACTCAGTGCCACATCCAGCCTCATCTTATAAACCTCCAGGGACAGTGAATCCACCACCTCTCTGGGCAGGCCATTCCAATGCCTGATCTGTAAAAAACTTCTTTCTAATATCCAACCTAAACCTCCCCTGACAGAGCTTAAGCCCGTGCCCTCTTGTCCTATTGCTGATTGCCTGGGAGAAGAGACCAACCCCCACCTGGCTACAACCTCCTTTCAGGGAGTTGTAGAGAGTGATGAGGTCACCCCTGAGCTTCCCCTTCTCCAGACTAAACACCCCCAGCTCCCTCAGCCTCTCCCCATAGGACTTGTGTTCAAGTCCCTTCACCAGCCTCGTTGCTCTTCTCTGGACCTGCTCCAGCCCCTCAATGTCCTTCCTGAACTGAGGGGCCCAGAACTGAACACAGCACTCCAGGTGTGGCCTCACTAGCACTGAGTACAGGGGAAGGATCACTGCCCTGCTCCTGCTGGCCACACTGTTCCTGATGCAGGCCAGGATGCCATTGGCCTTCTTGGCCACCTGGGCACACTGCTGGCTCATGTTCAGCCTCCTGTCAATCAGCACCCCCAGATCCCTTTCCACCTGGCTGCTCTCCAGCCACTCTGTGCCCAGCCTGTAGCGCTGCAGGGGTTGTTATGGCCAAAGTGCAGGACCCGACACTTGGCCTTGTTGAACTTCATCCCATTGGAATCAGCCCAACTCTCCAGCCTATCCAGGTCCTTCTGCAGAGCCCTCCTGCCTGCCAGCTGATCAACAATCCCACCCAGCTTGGTGCCGTCTGCAAATTTGCTAATGATGGACTCAATCCCCTCATCTAAATCATCGATAAAGATGTTAAACAGGACTGGGCCCAGCACTGATCCCTGGGGGACACCACTGGTGACCGGCCACAAGCTGGATGCAGGACCATTCACCAGCACTCTCTGTGCCCGGCCCTCCAGCCAGTTCCTGACCCAGCACAGAGTGCCCCTGTCCAAGCCGTGGGCTGCCAGCTTTTCCAGGAGTATATTATGGGAGACGATGTCAAAGGCTTTGCTGAAGTCCAGATGGACACATCCACAGCCTTCCCCTCATCCACCAGGCGGGTCACCTGATCATAAAAGGAGATCAGGTTGGTCAAACAGGACCCGCCCCTTCTAAACCTGTGCTGGCTGGCTCTGATCCCTTGTCCATCCTGTAGGTGCTGTGTGATTGCACTCAGGATGATCTGCTCCATAACCTTGCCAGGCACTGAGGTCAGGCTGACGGGCTTGCAGTTTCCCAGGTCCTCCTCGCAGCCCTTTTTGTGGATGGGCGTGACATTCGCCCACTTCCAATTGTCTGGGACCTCCCCAGAGAGCCAGGACTGTTGGTCAATGATGGAGAGTGGCTTGGCAAGCTCTTCTGCCAGCTCCCTCATCACCCTAGGATGGATCCCATCTGGTCTCATGGACTTGTGTGTCCATGTAGGTGTGTGTTCATATATGCCTCTGTGGATAGTTTACATACTTATTTATATATGCATATTGGGAAAGTGACCTTTTGCTCATGTAGTTTTGTCCCTGAGAACTAGGAGTTTAAATTACTAAGCCTTTTTTTTCCTATTAAATAATTTGTTGTATTTCTAAATATGGATGAAACATTCTGTTCAAGGTCTAATTTTATGGAAAAAAACCCAACTACTGTATTTGTCAAAGTTGAAAAATTGCTTGGAAACATTTTATCCACAAGGGGGTCTACAAATTGGAAGAAATGTGGGAGCAGTAAGAGGGAGCAAAAGTAAAACAGATGGAATTGCAATTTGAAGATGTATATTTTGAAAAGGACCTTTGACATGTTTTACCTTCAGTGCAGCACAAAAAAAACTCTTAAATATTGGAAAAAAAAAGGTTATTTTAAAATAGGCTAGCTATCCTGCAAGGATATCAGTGGTAAAGACTTCTAGTGGTTTTTCAGGTAAAATATTTTATTTCTAATGCTCTGATCATCTTACTTGCTAGTCAGCAGTTCAAGTTGGCTGCAGATTGAGTTTTGATGACATGAGATGGTGCTGGAAGAGAGGCATCCTCTCTTCCACGTATGGGAAGATCATTACCATATTCAGCACGACAATCTAATGAAGAAGCAGCTTGAGATAAACACAATAGCCTGGTCTCAGTATTGATCCTCACTTTCACAGCTACCTCAGGTTTCAGTTCACTAAATGGTGTTTTGAGATCCTGACATATCTTCAAACCTGAAACAAGCACATTATAAATTGTTCTGTGTTTTGTTTCTTTCTTTTTGTGAACCAATGTAAAGCAGAGTATGTGGACTGCTGCAGTACCTGGGGGTCCTATTCTCAATTCATGAGAAGAAAAGGAGATTGCCACACACTGAGACCTCTAGAGGTTAAACGTCCATTTTTGGTTTACAGGGTCATTTGGAGTGAATGTGGACTGGATGTGGGGCTGGGTCATCGGGGAGACCATGGACAGGGTTGGGGGTAGGGTGAACAGTTAGAAAAGCAAATAACGCTCAAGTGCAAAACTGGCAACTTCCCTTCCAGAATGGAAGTGGCCTTCTCTTTCTCTCCCTGCAGCATTTCAGCAAAAGCTAAATTGGAAAAATTTACCTGCAGTGTTTATGACTTGCACCAAGGTTTCCTAAATATTAATGTGGGAAGTAGAAAAGCTAATTTTTCACCAACATTTTGTTATGATACTTATTCCCTCCAGTACTTCTAAGGAAAGAAACAATTTTTCATTTCTGCTCTTCTCCACATTATCACACCAGGGATGAGTATTAAAAAAACCCACCTCTCTTATTGAGGAAAAACAAATAAGACATTTTCTAGTTCAATATTTAAAAAAAAAAAATAAAAATTGCAAAGTACTGAAATAACAAAAGAGAAATTTATCAGAAGGGGAAGAATGTTTTGCAAAAATATTGTATTTATGACCTATGGTGGTGGATTTGTCTTACTAATAATCCAGCTGACATACTGACTAGACCTTTTGGAAAAGGAATAATACTGGTTGCCACTGAAAAATGCTCTGAACTTATTTGGAAGAGAAATGGGGAAGGCATTCTAACCGCGTATTAAAAGTATGTGACCCCTCCTACCTTTGCTTGCAATTCCATCAGAACTCTGAAACTTAGGCAGAATGGTCTTCCACTTGGCTGAAGATCCTCTCACATCACAAACTCACAAACCAGTATCATGGAGAACCCAAACTAGTGAAGTTCTAAATGTGATGCGTAAAATGGCCAACAGGCTGGACCCCTTCACAAGGTTTGTTGGGACGGTTTGTGGTTTCAAAGGATTCTTGTTATTGAACAATCATTACAGATTCAATGCACCTCCAATTAGACTCTTGTTTGGTTTTGGATTTTTCTTGATGTGTTTGGGAACATGCTGCTGTCTCTACTACTTAATTCTTTGGAAGTGGTAGCAAGAAAGCAGGGAGGATGATAATACCCACTTAAACTGCTAAATGCATCTAAATAGAAATTATTTTGCCTATGTGTAATAGAAAATTGTTGTACTTAGAAGGGCAGTAGGGGTCACACTGCCCAAGCCAGAGCTCCTCAGCACAGGTATGTGAAGCCCTGGGAAACTTTCAGACTGAGTAGGAAGGTCAGCTCTTGGGCACCTAAGTTCAGAAAAGCAGTCCAGAAAGCCCAGTCTCCCAACTCAGTACATGTGTATGTCGTGTTATGGCTTGGATTTGTTTGAGGGTTGAAAGGAAATGGCCTTGTACCCCATCCCCTTTTCTCATCACCCTTTTCTCACTCACAGAGACACTGCCAAAACACAAGACAGCCAGCCTGCAGGTGAAGAATGCAATGAGCTGCCTGTGCCACTTCCCCCATACTCATAACGCTGAAATTAATAATATTGACTCTGTTATACCTCATTTGAGGAAAAATATTCCTCAACTATGGGCCTAATTCCAACCTGATACCAATCATAATAAGGGCAGACAAGGTTAGGTTTTAATTTAGGCCAAGACTTGCAGTCTGCTGGGAGAAAAAAAAAAAGCAGTGATCTGGATATTCATCTGCAGAGTGTAGCAAAAGGAAGTCTAAATGCCCTGAGGGAGCAGTTGATATGTAGAGTAGGATCTGCTTTTGGGGAGAGGACCATTCTGTAGGGGTTTTGTACTCTTTTATCCCTATGGTGTCAACAGATGCATGCTAGTCAAACTCTGAGTTTCTTCTTTGCACTCTTCATGGATGCTGTGTCTTTTTTGTGGCAGCTGCAGCTCATCCATAGGATGGTAAATTGAATTTTTGTATGTTTCTGAGAAGTGTTGAGCCAGCTCTGGGTGCATTAAGAGACCTGGCCAAAATGCTATTGGCATTAGTGGGGATGCTTGATAACTTGTGCTGTGGTAAGTGCTTAAATCCTGATGTTCTATAGATCTAGGCTTAAACTGATACCATTGTGAGACATTAATAATAAGGTTCTGTCTATTAAATCATCAATCAGCTCTTCGGCTGTCAAAGCCCACAGTATGGGAAAATTGCTGTCTGACAAATGAAAACAAGCCAGAGAAAGTAGAAGCTGGGCACCTCAACAGCTCTTGAAATTATCAGATTGATGGCTCAGTAGATAGCTGGTGAAGATATAGCTTTTTTTTTTTTTTTTTTTTAAGGATAAGAAAAGACTTTGTCAAAAATCAGTCATTTGGGTGGAGTTTCATGGAATGACTGGATGGAAAATAAACCCCTCATTTTAATAAAAGAAAGCCTTGGTTGGCAACATGATTATTATCTACACCACTGATTACAACTAGGAGTGTATTGCTTGAAGCCCATACCAATTACCATTTCAGGTAGCTATGTCTTGATTGTTTATCCCCAGCCACCTGTCAGTTCTTTCAATGGGTTTTTGAAATGATTTGTCATGTTTTGCTTTTGTGGACACTGCATTTACGGACAAGGACACCCATAAGAGGGTGCCTGGTTCCTATGGCTGACAAGAACCACTGTTACTCTAAACAGTGTCTTGTGTGGTTTCCTTCAAATGTGACAGGGCACTGCTTCCTTGCAGTCAGATCCTGCTACATATCAAAGGCCAGCAATTTGCCTAATAAAGAGAGAGCAGACATGGAACTTGTTCTGTCTGCCTTTAAATTGCTACCTTCACAGCTAGCCTGGATTGTGAAGATACTGGCCTTAAGTTTAACTTCAGAATCAGCAGAAAACAGCCATTTTCCATTTTCAGGGAGGCACAGTGACTGACTGGAAGAGATATAAAAATCACTTTCTGCTTTATGATGTGTGGATTAATGAAAGTATTAAACCATTCTAAATGATAGATAAGGAAATTATTTTCACTGTAGCTTGAAAGGAATAAAACTGCTCTGTCTTAAATTTAGGAGGTTTGAAACTTTGCAAGCTCATCAAAAGTACATGGGCAACAAAGAGGGACAAGCTTATAACCATCTAAGGATCACCCTAATATTTTAATATTCATCATTTTTCTGCTTCATTACTGTTAGTGTTTCCCATAAGCTTTGAGACACAAGCTAATTTCTCCAGAACAGAAGAGTAAATACAGGTCAGGCTAATATGCTTTTATGGGCAGTGCTGGAATTTTCCCATTTTATTGCCATTTTGCACTATTAATTTTATATCATTGACATTGTTGTCTTCATTGCTCATGTCTCACAGACTTGAAAAGGATTTACTATGCTGAGAAATTCAAGTGTGAACTGAAATGGAATGAAATTCAGATGTGGTTCAGTTAGACAGTACAAGGTCTATTATGTGACCCTTTCTGGCTTCATAAATGGAGCAGAGTGTAGCTTTTCATTGTTTTCATGTGCAGCTGTGACTGTGTTTGGTCATGGCTTGTGTGTGAATGTGTTTGCACCACAATATGTGCAACCAGGTGTGTACCTGAAGATGAGTGTGTGGTCTCTTGTATAGTTGCTTATATTCACAGATAAAAGATGTCTGTGAATGTGTCATTCTGACTGTTTCAGATGTACTTGTACAGGTGTTTTCACAGAGGTATGGGTTTATGTATTTTGACATAAAGGTGTGTGAATTCAAGAGAGAGAATGATGCTTTGTGTAGAGTGCCTGCAGAACTATTCATGCACAACTTGTGCATAAAAGGTTTGCCTTGAGCGTGGTAATTGCCAATAGAAGTTCACACAGTGTTGAGTAGAAACAGATCATTAATCATTTGATTTAATCTTGAAAAACACCCGGAAAATGGGAGACAGTGGTCTGTTTATTGGTACCTGGAGTTTTTCATGCAGTCTTGAAAACTCAGTCATAAATAGGTAATAGGCTGTTTTTAACCTGATGTGCTGGATAATGGCTGGTAGAATGTGCTCATTTATGGCATTTATGTAGAAAATAGAGAGCAGCCGGTTTAAAAAGAGGCTGATAGGTCACATATGGGGGAAAAAGTCATGTCTTCAGTGGGAAAGTAGAAGAATAGAACTGCAGAACAATGGAAGAGGAGCAAAAAGTCAAGGTTCTTTTAGTGAAAGTGATGAATAACTACCTTTGGTTTCTCAAGAAACAGTTTGTTCCCTCCTCAGCTCCTTCCTGCCTTGCACAAAAAAAACCCTGGTGCAGTTTTCCGATGCTCTAAGAAATCACTCTGTCTATCCTTTTCAAGAACTAAAAGCCTCTTAACCTCATAAATCCAAACTGAGATTGATTACTTTCTACAATTCAAAGTACTAGTTATGCACAACTGAAGAGTCCATCCTTTAGACTTGTGCAGCCTCCTTGTGTTGCCTACTCTGGTGAATTCTTGTAATGCAAGACACAAATCAGAAAAAAATAATTTCAGCTTTTAAGTCCCATGTCCTTCAGAACACATACCACAGAATTTCACTTAGCAAACCCTGAGTCATGCCTGCAGTAGTATCTTTAATAGATCTAAAATGACAAAAGAACTTTAAGCTGTGGCAAACCATAGAATGGTGTGGGTTGAAAGGAACCTTATAAATCTAGTCCCAAACCTCACGCCATGGAAAAGGATGCCTTCACTAAGCCAGGCTGCTCAGAGCCCTGTCCAACCTTACCTTGAACACTTCCAGGAATAGGGGAACCACAGATTCTCTGTGCAACCTGCTCCAGTGCCTCACCCCTCTCGCAGTAAAGAATTTCTTCCAAATATCCAATTTAAATCTGCTCTCTTTCAGCTTAAAGCCGTTTCCCTTTGTCCTATAGCTAGTTGCTCCTGCAAAAAGTCCCTTGCCAGCCTTCTTGCAAGCCCCCTTCAGGCACTGGAAGGTGCTATAACATCCTGAAACCTTCTCTTCTCCAGGCTGAGCAGCCCCATACCTCTGGGTATCCAGGTAGAGGAGATAATCCTTAAAAAGAAAAAGAGGAAATAGATAATTATAAACTGTGACCAAGGAGAAAACTCTCCAGCTCAATCTTCTCCTTCCTATAATGTAAGGATTTACTGCTGTTACAATGATAGAATTTCACTACCTGACAGCAGCATCATGACCAGGCCTTGACATTCAGGTCCATCAGAACTACATCAGCAATGTTTAAATTAACACACTCAAATTAGATGATGTTTAGGTGAATATTCAATTTCTAATCAACAGTTCAGTTACCTCAACAGGATTTAATGTTTCCTATTCTTTGCTGTATCTGTTTTAACCCTACGTAGGACTAGGTAAAACCATGAGAATATCTCATAATACTCCTGTTTGAAAAGAATGCTACAGTAATCATGACAGTAGTGTTCCAAACAACAACATATATACTTTCTTACTCTTCATTAACAAGATCTGACTTCTCCATGTTCTGGATCCTGTCCTTCAGCTGCTGCTTCTCATTGTGGAGGCTTCAGTTGATTTTTTAAAATTTTAATTAGTTTTATCTAAAGCTTTTCAGAGTCTTATCAGTAATTAATTAATAGGGGTGCTCTGCTTAGCTTGTCTATCACAGGGCAAGCAGATTCTTAGTCTGACCCTGCTCACCCAGCTTCATCTGCCTTCATTATTTTAGTGATCAGAAATCTCTTGAAGAAACCACATGGAGTTCATTAAGCACATTGTAACATCCAGTCTGCAGGGCCTGTTGAATGCCAGGGGAATAACTGAAGGTGGTGCTGACTTGATTAAATAATTATACACAAGATACTACTTGAATGCTCTAAAACATATTTACTTTCTTTTTACTACTTTAGATTCTTAAATTAATGTTACTCTATGCTTGAAAACCTGTACATTTGAAACCTTTCATAGACAAAACTGATATTCATTTAGGTGATCCACTACTTATAAAGAAACATGTACTGGAGTGGAAAATGAGTGTGGTGTGAATTTCTGCAATCTGTATGGGTCATGGAATCTCTGAGTGGGACACAGCAGTGGGACAGCAGCAAAGCAGAACAACAGCTGTCATACCAAACTGTGCAGTACTAATCATCAAGGAATCATGATGAAGCTGCACTTTCAGGTTAAGAGAAAATACCTGCACAAAACTTCCTGTAAAAAAGGAAATGTCAGTGAGTTTATGGTAAAATATCTGTTATAAAAATATCTGAACACTTTCTCTTGCATGTCAAATTCAAAATTAGGAAGATCACATTTTTTTCTCGGATGGAACAAAACTCAGGGGGTGTGGTAAAAGGATTAATATAAATGTCGCTTATAACCAAACAAAACTCAGTTCTAACAGAACTGAAATACTCCAGTTATTTGTTCAGTATTTAGAAACAAAATGAAAGGTTATCTAGAAAAATGTCACCCTGAAAAAGAGGAAAAAAAAGTGGTGTTTAAAAAATCAAACCACAAAAATGACCCTTCAGAGCAATTCAGCATGTGTTTATGGTATTAACAAGATGATGACACACTTGCTACATGCTTCAATTTTGTTGAACCTGACATTGTGAGCAATATCAGTGTGATAATAACTTCATGTCATCTCCAGGTTTCAGCAAAGCAAATATTTTTAGGAATGTAAGTTCAGTTGACTTTCATGCAGAAGACATTCCGTTTCCTTTCACCTCAACTTCATTTGTAACTAATGCTGAGAGAGCTGCAGCCCTGGATGTAAGGTATGATCTTTTCCTATCAAGTTCAGATCACCTGGGAAGAAATTTGTTTCCTGCTCACATCACTTCAGAGAGTGGTGGGAAACTTCTTAAGTGCTGCCACAATCCCTAGTATCTCTACTTATGCAGAAAGCAATTTTATGGCCCTTTATATGGTATCATGTGCTCAGCATCAGCCCAACCTAGTTGTATTTTATGAAGATGCTCTTTTCTGCACATCAGTCAGTAATTTTTTCTCCTTGGCTTGCCATTTCCAACTGGTCATTTTTTAAGGGTCTTGAGCAAAATATCTTCTCAGTCCAGAATAGGGGGAGAGGTATATATCTGCAATCTGGCTGCAAAATTATGTAGAGTGAAAATGAGCCTTCTACACAGGGTACTCTGAACCTAGGCTAAAATTATTTATGAGGCTATGCTAGGTTCTTCTGAGTCCAGCTGTTTTCTGACAGGGATGTTCATACTTTACCAGGTGTGGGTCCCACTGACAGTTTTCCAGGCACCTCCAGGCAACGTGTTACTGGGAAATGAGATATGAAAACAGCCAGCTTGTTTACTGAACCTGTGAGGTGCCCCACAGGCAATGTCAGTTCTTGGTTTGTTTAGGAGTCTGGGGGATGGCAGGGAGGGACATATACATACAGACTACCCTTGCAGTACCTCAAAGGGTCTGATTTTAAAAATGAATGTCTTCAACAGATTTTTGGATACCAGTGCTTTCCCATGGAGATCACGGACAAATAGAAAGAAGCTTGCAACTCGTGTCTCAATTTAACCATGCTCCAACCCCCCAGGAGTGCTCCTTCCTAAGGCTACAAGAATTCCCTGCAAACTTGCAGTTTGGATGAAGAGTAACCTCCTAATAACACTGGATCAGACCTCTTAGATCAGGCCTCTAATCATTTCTTATATAGTCCTCTCTAAGTGTGGTGTTGCTGTCTGCTACTTGAATTCTTTCTCTGTTGTCCATTCAGTAGTACAGCTCACATTTGTCAAAGTGGAAGAACCCATTGGGGATTCAGTGATGACAGTCACAGATCAGCAGCATTTACCCAGGGAGAAGTCAAGTAGTGTCATGGAGGTGGAAGAAGTGATTCTTAATTCATTGAGGTTAACTTGTGAAACTAGCCTAATTTGCAATTTATGGCCCTTGACCATTATGTATTGGCCTGTGTAAAAAAAAAACCTCTTGCTGCCAGCATAATAATTGTAACTTTTCAATAATGTAAAACGATGCATGCTAGTACACTGCCTTCTTCCCATGCCAGATGAAATTTAACCCTTTTGAGGGCATTCTTTATTAACCTGGCTTTCCTCAAATCCTCCAAGGATGTTAACTCAGATTTAGTGTTATCACACTAGGACTTGATCTTACATGCTTAGGAGAGACACCTTTGCAGCCATACACCACAGACATTGCTTAACAGCAAGCCTAGACAATTTCTGTACAGCTAAAATGAAAATAGGAAGTGCAGGTGTTGACATGGGCTGTTGTTATGAGAGAAGAATTTCATTCCTTAACTAGATTCTTTGACACTTTGACAGGTCACTTAGTCACAGATGCAGATGAATGTAATTACACCCAGGAAGTGATTGCTGAAGTTCTCTTATTGATATGCATGCTGGAGTACAGCTAAGATGGGTTCCTTTTTTCTTTTCCCTTGAAAAAATATTCCCTTAGGGATTTACATGCCTTTAAGTCAACTTGTCAACCATTATAAAAGGGATGCCATGGAATAACTAATGTGGAGGAGGCTTAGTTGAGTGCAGGAAGAAGTGGAGAATATTTCTGCTTATGAAAATGAATTAGAAAATGTTTCCTCTCTCTCCTTCATTCATATCCTCAATGTGGCCTTGATGCAGAGTGTCTGTGCTGTCTCACTGCTACAAGCAAGAGGCCAAGGTCCTGAAGAGGGATTAGGAGCTGATGGGATCTAGCAATAAATGTGTGACACAGTTCTTATCCACAGCTCCTGCTACGCTAGACCCACGGGCAGTGTGACTCAGTACAGGCACAGTGAGAGATCTGTGTGTGACTAAATATAGCAGCTCATCCTTTTGGCTCTGGGGGACTTTGCTGTAGTGTCATGACCAAAATAATTAAAGGTCATACAAGCCTTACTGGAATGGGGCATGGCTGCTTATTTTATAAGTACCACTGAAAGTGTAGGAGGAAGAATGTATTAGAAGCATAAGACTGATGACCTGGAGGTCCAGAATGGGTGGGTGGCAGCTCAGAGAAGCCATAAGGAAGCTGATAAAAGTACAGCTGAAATGGCAGGGAGTAGGCTGGGCCTGGGGGAAACACATAGGTGTGAAAACTAATTACTACAGCATTGCTCATTGGGGTCTTTCAAGAGGTTGTCCCACAGTTGAATACAACCTCCCTTCACTAATCCTAAAGGAGGTTCAGTGGAATAAAAACCATCTGCCTATTCCCTATCCTTCAAAATCACTGCTGAGCTTAACACATGTGGAAGTTTGCTTGAGTTTATCAAGGAAGCAAATTCAAATAGTGCAGCTCATTTATGGATGTCTGTAACAGTATTCAGCATTACCAAAGATAATAAACTGGAATAAATGGCCCATCAGCCAAGGGCAATGGAACAAAAATCATTCTAATCCAAACTGGAGTAGCCTTCAACTAGACTAATATGAAGATGGCTGGTACTTCTGCAATGCTAAAACATGTTAATAATATCTATTTTTTAATCAGTGGGAAATGAATTAACATAATTTGCATGATAATTTGGTTTTGAGACTTTTAATGAGGTGATTGCAGGTAAAAAAAAGTAAATAAAATGAATATGCCTTTCCTTGTTCTAGATCTGGGCTCTATTAGAGTTCTGCTAGATCAAATCATGCATGGTCCTTGGTAGGTCCCATTAATGGTGCTAACCATTCCTTACTAAATCAGAAATTCAATTGGGCCTTTCCAGCAGTTGAGGTTGTTCTGTTCTTCTCTGCTTGTAATTGCTTTTATAAAGAAGAATCAGCATATTGAAATGTGTTCAAGCCCACTTGTCAGCCTGTGAAGCAAAATGAAAGGCAGTAAATCCTGATTGAAGCTCTGACTTGATGCTCAGTCCTGAACTCTTTAATGTTGATGAAAAGATTGATTGGTGTGGCAGGGCGTGATGCTCACTCTGTGACTCTGAGCACTGCAGGGTGACCCAGTTATGCTCAAACCAAGCCCTCCTCTGAGATCTGGGGTGGTCAGATGCTCTCAGCTGAGCCCATGTTTAATTCTTTATGTGTTTAGAATCAAAATGCGGTGGCAGCTGGAAATTTATTGAGGAGATGTGGAGAGGCCAGCAGCAAAGAGTATGGTAGGGAGCATAAAACTCATTCCTGCTCATTCCCAAATCATTCTGGCTTAAAGTACAAAAAGACAGCAAAAAAAACCCAAACCCAACCCTGAAAAAACAACCCTACCTTACAACAGTAATAGTCCTGCTTCTCAGGACTAGTCCTTTGAGTGCTTCTTTTTGGAGGTTTGGTTTCTAGCACCCTTTTTGGGAGACCAAATTTTTAAAGGTTTCCAAAAGATAGGGCTTTTGAAGATGACCTGAAGTGGGCATGCCAAAATAGAGGTCCTCAGGTTTATCTGTTTGGAGGGAATTTCCTTCACTCTTACAGAGAAGCCTCTGGTTAACGTGCTGACACATTGGGGGACCATTTGGAGTATTTCTTCTCTTGGATTCCCCTTGAGCTTTTAAGATCTGAAACTTGTTTTCACATAATCCACTTTGGCTGGAGTTGCGCTGGAAGCTATTTTGATGTTTATGAAGCAGCTGATACAAGAGGACTGATACAAGATTTACTGAGGACATGGGGAAACTTTTCCATTTACTACCCTTTCACTTAGGACCAGCTCCTTTGAGAGGCATATGTGCCAGCTTACTGGTGTGTATGTTCAAATTACAGGATTGTCAGGAATATATTGTTTTCTCTCATGTGAAGGGACTATCTTGGTCAACTTAGAGGTCTATAGCAGATATTGTGGCACAGCCTCATTCACCTTCTGTCAGAATTTACAAAAGAAAACAATACTTACGCTTTTACAGGTCTTTGTGCTGCTTTTCAGAGTTCATTAAAAAAAAAAACAACTAACAACAAACCTAATAAAATCCCAACAAAAACCAAACCAAACAAACAAAAAAACCCCAAAACCCAAACAAACTTTGTATGAGGATGAGACCATAGTTAGTAATAGCTCACACAGGATGCTGACAACTGAAGAGAAGTTGGTTGCATGGTCTGAGAGATGTTGAAGTGAAGCTTGTGCGGTTTTTTCACAGAAATTTTTTTTGAGGTTTTCCTCAACTTCTCTGCATTGAAGCTAAAAGTGACCTTTCCCTGTACTTGAAGGACCTCCACAGGCACCTCAGTCCTCACCTAAGTAGCTTCAATTCACTGTTTCCATTACCATCTGGCTCCATTGTATTCCTTTCTGGAAGTCAGGGAGCAGAAGGATGACAGTCACATGCGCCTCCATCCCAACACTGAGTCCAAGTAAAGAAGATGTCAGAGCTGCATCAGGGGTGAGACAAGGCCATGCTATAAAATTTGTTGGCCTCTGGCAGTGCTATCAATTAGTTGGGACTGAAACAACCCAATAAATCACCTAAGGTAGGTGACACCACTTTTTCACGTGCCTCCACTTTATGTTTACTGCTTATGTGCTTGGTTTATACCAATTACAAGCTTTGTGGGATTTTTATGTGAATATTCAGTGGTGAGCACAACAGTTCTGTACAGTCCTTCACCAACATATGACGTTTACTTGAAATAAGATACAGCAAAATTATTAATAGAAATGAGAGACAGTATGTCAAAGACTGTTGTGATTCATAATAATGGTGTGATTAATAGTAGAAGTGATAGCAATCTCAATGACAGTAGTAGTGGAAAAAGATGAAGAATAAAGAGAAACCTCTCACGGGACTCAAACCCTCTCAGCTGGAACACACAAATGACTGGAAGAGTCATGCTGAGTGAGGCTAGTGACTGCTTAGACCTTCACAGTGGTTTTTGCAGTAGTTACTAATATATATATCTCCATATATGTATATATATGTAAGGAAGAGCTTAAGAGCAGAAAAGGCATGCAGTGCTCTTCTTGTAGATGTTCTCAGACCCAGTGATGTGGTTTGGGAATTTCCTGAGCTAGAGATGGCATCTTTGTTTAAAAATTCTTTATAGATTTTTGTTTTTTCCCCTCAAAATATGAAGCTGTGTAATGTTTTGGCATGATCCATAGCCTGCAGAAAGGAGTTTTAAAGTTTAACTCAGAGTATGTGATGAAGTTCTGGCTGCTCTGAATCCTTTGCCTGGAAATTTCATGGGATGCCTTCTAATTCTAGCATTAAGAGAGGCAAAACCCAGTCATTCCTTGTTTTGCTCTCTGGATTTTTGAAGGAATTTCCTTCACTCTGGCAATTCTAAAGCATCCATTTTTGAGCACTAACTGATGCTGACAAGTAATCACTAGGGGGGAAATATTTAAAATAATATATATTTGCCATATCAACCAAGTAAAGCTCCTTCCTTCAAATTTTCAATCTCAGAATCCGTGAATTATAACTAGGTCATGGTAACAAAAGTAAAAATAAATAGATAAATAGATCAATAGCAATAAATCCGCCTTCACCATCCCCCTTCCCTCCGGTGCAGCATATCTAATTTTCCACAGCTGCTATTATCTTCTGCTCTCTGAAATGAAATTGATGCATTCCACTGTAATTTTTTACATTTGTAGCTCTGGGTATTTTTGTCTATTAGGTTATTGGTGACTTTGTGAAAAAAAAAAAAAAAAGCTTTTAAAGACTAGCTCCTGTTAATAAGGCCATTATGTAAATCAGTGCTGCAGTTTGCTCTTGGTGTTGCATGAGGTAGTGGCCATTCCCTTTTGGAAAGGATATGGATGACTTGGAGGGAATTCAGAAAAGGCTGAGCAAAATATCAAGTATGGAACAAAACTCCTCTGTGAAGAAGCATGAGAAGAATATGATAGCTTAGAAAAGAGATGGATAAGAGAAGCCAGGGTAAAAGACCAAATAATATAACACTGTGGTAGGTTGACCCTGGCTGGACACCAGGTACCCACCAAAGCTGCTCTAGGACTCCCCTCCTCAGCTGGGTGGGGAACAAAAACTATAACAAAAGGTTCATGGGTGGAAATAAGGGCAGGGAGAGATCACTCACCAGTTAATCTCATGGGCAAAACAGACTCAGCTTGGGGAGTTTTGCTTAATTTATTACCAACGAAAACAGAGTAGTATAATCAGAAATAAAACCTGAATATTAAAAACATCTGGTCTTCACTGCTCACTTCTTCCCAGGCTTAACTTCACTCCCGAGTTCTTTTCTCTTCCCTGATGGTAGTGCAGCATAAAGTAGCTTTTCCTTCCTGTGATGCAACTGAGACTTTAAGGTCTTTCAAGAGCAACTCCAGGAGGACTGTAGTTCATCTCCAGCTGAAACAGCACAGCTATACTTATGATGTACAACCAGATTAGGATGTTCTAGGTCTATTTTCCTTAAAGAGATTGAATGCACCCATGTGGATGATCAGCCATGCAACTTGCTTGTTTGTTGAGCAAGTTCCCCTTCCCTCCTTCTATTCCCAGGAAGCCCTTTGAACTGCTCCTGACTCTACTGTTTATGAATTCATGGCTATCACATGGGAGACATAGAATAGGAACTCTGATCTGACCATCCAGTCTATCATTTCAGGCTCATTTCTATTGCAATGCTTTGATTTCCAGTACACCAAGCTCCCAAATATGTTTAATAATGAGCCTGTGAGAAGTCTATGCAAATCAAGAAAATATTAAAGGATTAGCTTCATTTTTAGTGTATCTAAATCTAGTCCACTTCAGAATTGACAAATTTGTATTAAGCAAGCACTGATATAGGTCTCCAACTTTAAGTACATGTTTATAATCCACTGAAGTGGATTGAGATCAATAGGTTTGAGGAATGTGCTTAAAATGAAGAGTATACTTGAGAGCTTGTAGTGTCAAGGCCTGGTAAAAAGCTCATCAAAGGTTTTCCTAGATGCAAAGTTGCACTGATATAAATTTGAAAGTGATTTGGAATTGATTGGATTAAACTTGTCTGAAAGTTTGGTAAATGCATTTGATGAAAGGGAAGGTTTGAAGGTTGAGAGACAAATTTTACTAAAGTAGGAGGGCTAGTCAGTTAAAGGCACTGCCATTCTCCTCCATCTCTTTAACATTGTCCTGAAGATCACTGACTCCAGGACAGAGCAGCAAAATGTACAAATCCTTGTCCCTCAACTACTGTGTTTTATAGCTCCCCAAATTAACCTATCTAGTAGTGATTTTATTCTAAAATCTCAAATTAGGAACAGAAGCAATTAAGATGTGTCCAAGCTCCCTTTTGGTTTTCCTGAATTAATGGCCAGTAAACTCTGGGAAAGGGATAGGCAAACAGCTAGGAAGCCAGCACATCTTCATCTGCTCCTGCTATTTGTATCAGTGTGCGTTAAAGATAGCAAATAAATAGAAATTAATCACTCAGTCTTGAATGTCTTTATGCCTAAGTGTATAAGGAAGGCTTGCATTGGTTTGACAGGATCAGCAGCCTGCAGTCACCGAAACCTCCCAAACTTTCACCTGCAAGGCTGGGCTGGGGAAACCACAGTTTAATATCCTTTATTGAATGAATGTTTGTTAGCCAAACTACAAAAACTGTGTGCACGCTTACAGCTCATAGCAATCACAGTGTAAATTGTATTAAATTCATGATTCATCAGAGAGCCATGACACTGGAAGCATGCTCCCTAAGTTTAATAAAAAACTCATAAAGCCTTTAACTCCCTGCCTGCCTGCACACAGTGTGCAAGTGTCTTTGACATGGTTCTGAATAGGCACCATGCTTGTAATACATGGCTGATGTCAAAAGAGACCTCAGAAATTAGGATATGGTTCTACAAATCTACGTCTTGGATATTTGTGACTGCAGTGGCTTTCTATTCTGTGCCATCTATTAGTATCTATCATTCATTGCATTTCAGTCCTTATTCCCTTTCTCATGCATTTTCTTTTCCTTTTGAAACTTTTTTGTAAATGAAAATACATCCCTAGAAATCTCTCAGTATTCGTTTTCCCCCCTGTAGCTCCTGGCAACACAGTCTAGTTCAAATTGAGTTACTTTTATTAAGCCTTTGATTCTGGGGGAAAATAAGATTTTTTTTTTTTTTTTTTTTCCCATTATTGCCAGTATGAGATCCTCAAATGTTTGAATTCAGTCCATTTCCCAGGAACCTCTCACACAGATGGTCAATAGTTCATGCAAGGAGGCAGCAGACCATATAAACAAGCTTTTGGACTCAGGCATTATTATTACCAGAGTAGATCAGTAATAAGGCCAAACCCTTTGAGAAATTGTTCATTGCTATTGCTAGCATTCAAGCCCAGTCTAATTTAGGATTTTTACGAAATCTAGGATAAATTGGATTGCTGGAAATATTATTTCAGTTGAAGTGTATACATATATATGTATGTGTATTTCTGTTTTTGTGAATTGATATATGTGTATACAGTTGTAAAAGACAATCAGAATTAGTCTGATCTGAGTGTGTTTCAGTGATTTTCTAAGTGTTATGTCTCAGGTATTTTCCATAAGTTTTTAAATAGGGGGGTTTTATGGCTCCTAAAATGTATGTATGCACTGTGGTTTAAGCAGAGAAGGAAATGAAGCATCATGCAGCCACTCTCTCACCCCCCTCCTTTCTCTCCCTGCTCGCTCCTCCAGCAGAATGGGGAGGAGAATCAATGTAAAGCTTGTGTGTTGAGATAAGAACAGTTAATAATTGAAAATAACATAAAACACAGTAATTAAGGTAAATAACAATAATGATAATAAAAAGGGAACAAGTGATGCACAATTGAACTGCTCACCACCCTCTGACTGATGCCAAACCCCCCTTTACTAACCCAGCTCAGTCCCCCTTCCAGGTAACCTGGATTATATATCGAGCATGACATTCTGTGGTGTGGAATATCCCCTTGGTCACCAGTCCCAGCTATGCTCTCTGCCATTGGCAGGGCTTGAGACAAGTGAAAAGCAAAAAAAAAGTCCCTCCCTTAAAATAAACACAACTTAGCAAAAACCCAAACATCCATATGTTATCAACACCATTCTCATTCTGAATCCAAAACACAGTACTGTAACAGCTACTGAGAAGAAATTAACTCTGCCCTAGCTAAAACCAGGACAGCATGCTATAAAATGCAAGCAATAGGATATATATATATATATATATATATATTCCTCTAGGAGGAAAGACCAGACACAAATAAAAGGCCCCCAGTTAATAACAAGGAAACTGCCCTTTCAGAAGGAGGATTATTTTACTTTTATTTTTGGCTCTGCCCACTTTTGATTCAGGATTTGAGCACAGGTTTCACTACAGGATTTTTAATCTTTCTGGATGCTGTGCTCTGCTCTTTAGTCCAGCAGTGACAGCTTCACAGCTCTGCAGTCTCATTTCTCTAAAGAAATTTTCCTGTAGACAGACTTCCCCAGAGTGCCGAAGAACAGCACTTCTCTTACCTCACACTAGCATTTGGCAGTGCCTGCACAAGCTATTGCAATTCAAGGTGGAAAGGAGACCATCATACTTTGTGAAAAGGGAAGCCAGAAAAGTACAGTGGTGCTGGAAACCAACCTTATTCACTCTAAATGGGTTTTGGTAATGGTCTTTGACAAAGTAAGGAGTCAACTGGGTCCTGGTGAGCAAGTGGAAATCACTTCCACACACATGTTCCTGCTCAGGCCTGTAAGAGAAGGTGGAGGGGTGAAGGGCTGTTCCTGGTCTTTGGACCAGACTCATTCTATGAGACAGAAGGTAGACAGTGTGACTCCAGTGTAGATGCATTTGTTCCAAGAGATCAATCAAAGACCTCAGTTGTCGCTCTGCAAAGACCTGATAGACAGATTTCTGGATCTGGAGGAGCATTTCCTGGGGATATAATTTCTGCTTGCCTTCTCACTTTTGGCTGCAGCAGGACACCAGTTTTCAAGAAGGGCAAGAATGAGGAGCCTGGAAACCAAAGGCCTGTCAGTCTCACTTCAGCGTCTGGTAAAGTTATGGAGAAAATTATTCTGGGAGGTATTAAAAAAACCCTGAAAGACAATGCAGTCATTGGTCACAGCCAGCATGAGCTTCATCAGAGGAAGGTCCTGCTTATTAAACTTGATTTCCTTTTATGATGAGGTAACCCACCTAGGTGATATAGGGAAGTCAGTTGTTACAACCTATTTGGATTTCAGTAAAGCTTTCTATACTGACTCTCATAGGGTCCCTCTGGACAAAATGTCCAGCCCACAGCTAACACATCATGTGGTGGGTGAGCAATTGGCTCATGGGTTGAGCACAGAGGGTAATAATGATTGGGGTAACATCAGACTGGTGACCTGCCACTGGTGGGGTTCTGCAGGGCTCCATCTTGGGCCCTGTGCTCTAAAACATCTTCATAAATGACTTATATGCAGGACTGGAAGGGACACTAAGCAATCAGATAAAACTCAGAGAAGCTGTTGACTTCCTCAAAAGTAGGGAGGCCCTTCAGAGACCTTGACACACCAGAGGACTGGGCAATCACCAAACGTGAAGTTCAGTAAGTGCAAGTGCTGGATTCTTCACCTTGGATGGGGCAACCCTGAATGTTCCTATAGACTGGGGAATGAGATGATGGAAAGCAGTGCCAGGAAAGGGATGTGTGGGTCCTGGCTGACAGCAAGTTGAAGATAAACCAACAGTGCCCTGGCAGCCTGGAGGGCCAACTGTGTCCTGGGGGGCATCAGGCAAAGCATCACCAGCTGGGAAAGAGAGGGTTTTGTCCCACTCTGCTCTGCAGTGGGGAGGCTTCACCTTGAATATTGTGTCAGTTTTGGTCTCTGCAATATAAGAAAGATATTAAGCTATTAGAGAGCATCCAAATGAGGGCAACAAAGATGGTGAAGGGCCCCGAGTGGAAGCCATATGAAGAATACTGGACATCACTTGGTCTTTTTAAGCCAGAAGAGGAAACTGAGGGGAGACCTCCTTGCAGTCACAAATTCCTTTTGAGGGGAAGAAGAGGGGCAGACACTGATCTCTTCTCTCTGGTGACCAGTGACAGGATCTGAGGGAATGGCCTGAAGTTGTGTCAGGGAAGGTTTAGCTTTGGATATTAGAAATAGGTTCCTCACCCAGAGAGTGATTGGGTGCTGGAACAGGCTCCCCAGGAAAGTGGTCACAGCACCAAGCCTGACAGAGCTCGAGGAGCATTTGGACAATACTCTCAGGCACATGGTGTGACTCTTGGGGACGGTGTGCAGGGCCAGGACTTACACTCAATGATCCTTGTGGGTCCCTTCCAACTTGTCATATTTGATGAAGTCTTTTGTGTGATTTTCTTGTAAACTAACACTGGGGAAAAGCAGAAGGGCTGGCTCTGCTCTTAGTGAACTGTAGTTAGCATCGTGTAAATACTGAACAGTCCCAGGTGACAGCAAGTACTGGTATGGATTTAATGTCCTACAGCTAAGGAATTAGTTGGAAGGTTTGTGTTTCTTGTGCAAACTCTGGCCATCCTGTGTCCTAAAACACTCTTTGGGTCTGCTGTGACATTTTGGCTCTGTGCTACTTCTGTACATCATGTTTCTGAAAGGTGATGGGCCACAGGGAGAGATTAGGAAGGGGAGAAACTGAATCTTTACCCTTCCAGTGATGATCAGATCAATAGTTACCTCTGAGCCTGAAATCACTGTTGTCTCATTAAAAGCTGAGTTATAGCTTGTGTGTTCTGCTTCTGCTGTTCTTTCAATGGTTTTAGGGTAAGGTTCCCAAACTGTATGCAGGGAGTCAGTCCTTTTGTTCTGGCAACATACCTGATTTTTTCCCCATTTTCCCCCTGCAATATCCCCTTCGACACATAAGGGTTTGTATCTGAAGGTGCCAGAGGCAGTGTTAAAAAATCCATGTTTGCCAAGGAAAGAGAGAGTACTAACATTTAGAAAAGTGGAAGGATGAATCTTCACTGGAGATACAAAATCAATAAAGAGACTTGCAGTGACCTGAGCACAGGTCAAGTTGACCTATGTGAGAATGGAGAGAAAAGAATGAAAGGAAAACAAGTTAGAGGAAAAGGCAGCACTAAAAATATGAGCTGCAACCATTAGTTGCAGTACTGTCAGTTCTTAAAGTGCCTGGACAATACTTTGCCTTTCTTTGTGTCCTGGGCCAGGATGTGAAAGCACAGGAGTGAATCAGCCTGTACATTAGTCTTGCAGCAAACAGAATAAGTCTGTTTTCCTGAACAGGGAAACCAAGTCATGAATCAAGAAAATGTGCTGCACTGGGACATGTGATAGAGCATGTCTGGGGACAGAAGAAAGATCTCATGAGCCTGGGGCTCTATTCAGTTGCTGACCGTTACGATGCCATTTTTCTCTCTGACCATAACACTTTGGGTAGAGATCCTGATCCTCTCTTTTATGTCATTATAGAAACTCTGCATGCAGACTGGGAAGGTAAGGAGACATGGTTAAAAAATAATCCAACTATTTATGTCCTTCATTACCCAGCAGTCTTTGTAACTCTTGTCTTTATGTATTGCAGGCTGGCATGCTTCGTATTGAGGACCAAAAAAGAGAATTTGGATGAACTGCAAAGTAGATGCAAAAATATTATATTTCCTTAATTTTTACATTTGTCATGTCCAAGAGGCCAGTTGCACAAAGCACGGGGTGGTGGAAGGAATTTCTTACCATGTGATTTGGAGATGCTCACGGAGATTTTTCTTGCTCTGCAGAGAGATGGCAAAGGATCAACAGTTAGGCTACGTAGGAATGTCATAGTCAATTAATTTTGTGAAATTACACTCCGAAGTTGTGTTTAGAAAATGAATTAATATTGGTGAAATGCAGTGATATCCTTGGATAAAGGGCAACAGAGAAGAACACATTGTTATTATTAAACTGTTGTAGAAATCCTCTCTTTGACTGAATTACTGCAGTGAGTTTCCTTGGTGATGTGACGTAGAATTTACTGGAGTGTTTGTGCTGTATAATTGAAAATGACATTACCTTTATTAAACCGTCTATGGGACTCTTAACTCTTTTCTGTGCTGCAAACCAGCTTTGCCAGTGATTCTTACCAAGGGTCCTGAGCCAGTTAAGTGGAGGCTGGTCAAACATCCACGATGAAATATCTAAATTACAGGAAGGCTGAGGGCAAAAAATACATTCCTTACTTGAGGCAAGTGAAATAATAGTAGATGTATAATAAATGTAGCTGAAGTCTCAATAAACTGCTCATTAAACTGTTGCCCACTGATAACAAAGGGAAGAGCACAATCGCTTGTCATCCTGTCCTTTTCTCCCTCAGACTAGGAACATTAGGTTCAGGATGTAGAGACCTCTTCCCAAGTCATCAGTTCAGAGCCAGCTCTCTTGGCACTACCAACACTGGCTGTCACCAATGGCTGTTCATTTATCTGAGTAAAATGATTTAATGGTTCTAGTCCAGATTTTCTTAGATGTCTGCATCATAACGAATCTCATCTCAATCAACGCTAATTGCTGCTTACAACAGCAGCCTCCCAAGAGAGTCTTTAGGGAGTGAGCAGGCTGTGGAGCTTAGAGCTGATGGGATCCCACACCTAGGGATCATTAACAGGGCTTGCCTTTCAGAAGCTGCCAGTCTGGCACTAAATTTGAGTACTGGAGACTAATATTGCGGTTAGAATTTTTCTCATGCCTGAGATGTTAGACTGCTCAGAATAAAGGTGTCCAGCTTGTTAAGTGTTAGTGCAAATTATTAAGCTATCTTTTCAGCAGTGCTCTCTGTTCTAGTGCAGCAGGGTGGTAATGTGCTTCACAGCTGAACTCCATCCTGCAGCAACACTGATTTTATCACCCAGGGTGTAGTAGGACCCTTACATTTGCAGAGACTGCAATGCAGCAGTTTTGCTCTCTGATAGTGGGGTTTACTGGTGTTGCATCTATGGTACCCTGTGGGGTTTGATGAAGGACTGAAAGCTTAATGGTGTTCTCTGAGCATGTCCTGATCTCAAAAAGAAATTACATCTTTGTAACGATATAATCATTCCCTTGTCAAATTAAATTGGGTAAATTTTCTCCTCTTAAATTAAGTTTGATTTTTGTAATGACTGCTTAGTCTTACCAATATTGGTATAATGGGAATATAGATACACTTTGATTGAATGTGGATCCTCTCCTGGATACGCTGACTTGATTATATATCTCAGTGGATCCTAACTAGGAAGCTCTTCTTTCCTTAAATCAAAATGGTTGCCTCATTGCTACATCATTAAAAAAAAAGCCAGGAGTCTGATTAATAGCTGTGCTTCAGGCTTCTTTCACAAAGACAAGAGAAACTCTGCAAAGAAATCAACAAATATGTTAAATATTAATATCCTTGTGTCTCTGATGATTTCTAGCTTCTCATTCTGGAATGATAGAATAATAGATAATGGAAAGAAAGTTATTGTACAGTATAAATATGTATTTAATTAAGGAAATTTAAATTATTCCCCCATAAAATTGTGTTGATACCAATAAGTCAATCTCTGATCTTGGGTATTGAAAATCTAATCTATTTGATGAAACAAAAAGCAAATTTGCTCTGGATGTTTTGAGGGGTCTTAAAGGTAGCAGTTTTTTATTTTAGATTTCTCCCTAAAACTTCCCTTTGACACCCTGAAAATTAATAGCTTAATAAAATGCTTAACTTCACACTGGTACAGAGCAGGCCAGACATAGCAATTGATTGAACCCTACTTTTGTAAACCCAACAGTATTTATCTGGCAGTTTGTCTGCTGTGGGTTAGACCCTCTTCATTTTTTTCTTTAGTTTGTGAAATTACTGAAGTGTCAGATTCAGATTGGCATTATCACTATCAATACAGATGAGGGTAGAGTGTGAGCCAAAACATGATATTTTGCTAATGATTTGCTTATTATCTACATCTTCCCAGCCTCTCAGGAAATGCAAGCCTTCTATAATGGAAAAGAGAGTAGCTGGGTCAGTTAAGTCAAAGGGAAAACACGTCAGATCAAGTTCCAAACTGGGTCAGAAGACAAAGAAGTTTATTTCTTTTAAATTTACCTATATATGTTATCATTACAGATCAATTAATTCTAACTTACTGATGGTGACTGGGAATAAATGCTTGATCCTGGGACTAGGTGAGTATTTTGTGCCTGGTGCGAGATCCACTGAACCTGGTGAAAGCACTTGCTCAGGATCAAGCTTTGCAGCAGAAGATGAAGCTGCGTCCAGCCAGAAGCCCAGGATCTGACTTTCTCCAAGAAAGCTATTTTCTCTCTCTTCTGCCTAAAGTTCTACAAATCCTCTCTGGAATATGATGTATCTGCAAAACTAGACCCTTTATTGGTTTGTTACTCAGTCCAAGGAATTAAACTATTTTTTCTGTATCACTGGAGGAGTTGGAATGGGACAAATGAATGAAATAACTCACCAATGGGCCAGTTTCCTTTGTGTCATCCAACAGAGAAAGTGTGAAAGGACAGCAGGAAAAGCAACTAAATAAGCTTAAAGTAACTGTGGGCTTTTTTTTTCCTGTTGGATTTTTACCTTGTAATGAGTACTTGTGAATATTACAAATGCCAAGAGCTGCAACATACCCTGTGCATTTACTCCATCTAATTACAAGCCATGTACAGTTATAAAGTGGTGCTATAGCTTTTAATGCCTTCTGACTTCCAGATGAATTGAGATGTTCACTCGATGCATAATGTGTCACAGGTTCATCTTATTCACAGGGACAAGTGAGTGCTCTCTGCAAACAAACTAGGAACTGCATAGGCCAGATTTGTTACTCCTTGTCTTCCAGGTCATCAAGTTGTGGTGAACTGCTTCAGAGCCTGGTGGCCTTCACCCAAAGCCTTCCTTTAGCTTCAGAGGTCCGGGATCATTAGGGTAATTATCCATGGTTGCACCCGGATGGCAGCTAAATGTCCAAGACTCACTGAAAATATTTTGTTTTAATTTGGATTAACCCTCAGTATTAATTATATTTTCAGGTCAGGCTTTGTCTCCTGTTAGCTCACGAAATTGGCTTTGTGACACCGATGCTGCATGAGACATTACATCAGCTCAATGTGGCTGGATTGCATTGACTGCTCTTTCACATCTACCTACTTGAGCATAATCCCGAGGTGTCCGTTAGGGTTTTCTTTCCTCCTGGAAATGCCTATTTATACATTCTAACACTTGCCACTCTATGGATGTGTAGAGTCTGCTTACAATTACTTGAAACTGATGATTTCATATCCAATCATAAAGCATTTGAACTGTGAACATGTCTAAGAAGCTCCGTTCCTTTTTGACACCTTATGCCCTGAGGAAAGAATGAAAGGAAACATGTGCGTTTTTGAGAAGGAGTAAAAAAGGATTGCTCTCAGGAGACTTTCTCCTCAGATTCTGTGATGAGTAATGCTCCCGCCAATTACTGTGTTTTTTTCAGAAACAAGCTAAAAAATGCTTGAATTTAGCTTCATTTGCTTTTTTGAATTGATGTCATTCCTATTCCTGTGAAAATAGGTATTCCCCGTGGAAACAAAGAGGTCTCAGTGGGAGAGAAATCAATGCCAATTAAGATAACAGAAATGATTAAGGACTTCCCATCCTGGGTCTTCATTTGAGATTTTTTAAAGACTTTTGTAGAGATATATTCAAGCAGTTGTGAAGTTTTCCCACAATATTAGCTTTGGAACATTACATATAAGTCACAAAGTGCAAAAATTAGTAATTTTCTTCCTTTTAGCTATGGTTTCTTAGTATAGTACTAGGGACTGTAATGATTTGATGGATTTATATCCATTACTTAAGACCTGTTCTTGGGAAAGACAGTGTGTACCATGATTTTTGAGTGTTTGCTCCTTTTTTTTTTTTTTTTCCTCCTGTTAATTATTTGATACTCTCCCTCTTTCTTTAGTAAAATTTCTCTCCCAGGATAAAAAGCCAGTATGAGATGTAAAATTTACATTGATGGAAATGAGGATTTATGTCTCGTAATTTAAACAAACAAAAATATATGTTTGTTAGCTAGGATCATTCTCTTCCACATGAAAATCACATAGCAATTCAGTCCACTTATTTTAGATACCAATTTTAGAAGGAAACTTTGATGCCAGGCTAAGATGTAGGATGCATAATTTTTATATGGTTTTATAGAGCTTTAATTGGTGTGTGACTCTTACATTTGGTGTGTTTATGTCTCTTCTCTAAAGAGCTGTAAGGGCTAGGAGCTGGCTACCCTGGTTTGGAGAATTTTATGTCTTTTTGTCCTGAATTTCACTGTTCTGCCCAATACTGTTGGGTGGACTGTGCAGTGATTCTCCACAGCAGCAACCTGTGGAGCAATTGGTTTGGGTCTGAAACTTCTAAATAATTCTAACAGACAGATGGTCACAGGACAAGGGGCTATTCCTTGTAACAGTGTGGAGTGCTACAAGTCTACAGAAATTTGTGCATGGATATTATTTGCTTCTTTATTTGGTTCTAATTTGCTTCAACCGACTTTAGAGAAAGGGCTCAGCTCTTGCTCTTGTACTTGGATACGGGATGGTGTTTTTCTCTGGGAGCAGGTGAAGCTGTAAAAGTCACAAGAGACAGCCGAGGTAATAATTTTCTTTCAAAGTCAATGGGGCTCATGCCCTTAAATCCCCATTGACTTAAAGCAGTTTCTCTTCTGTTGGAAAGAAGCTCTAGAGTCCAACACAAACATTGTATTGAAGGTGCTTCCTGTTTTTGGTAGCTGAAAAACATCTTGTGAGCAGATGTTCTATGGACAACTCAAAAAAGAAAAAAAAGGTGAAAAATAAGAAATCCTTCAGAGAATTTATCTAAAACTTTTTCCAACATCTCTTTACATCTCTGTCTTCTGAATCCTTGTTAATACTCAGTCACAATGCAAATGGGATAATAGTGGTGAGATGTAAGAAAAAAATAAATTGAAAAAATTACCTATCAGAAGGAAGGTTAGAGAAAATGGAAAATAGAAAAGAAAAAGGCAACCAACTAACTCACTAAGCTAATTTTGCCCTCTGACTTGCTTGGTATTCGCATTATTCAGTGCGATCTGATATGCAGACTAAGAATGTAATAGTATGTTGTAAACTTATTCAAAATGAATGAGGCTGCCAGATTACATTCCTCTAACAATATTTTATGTGCCTAAGTTTATATGTTGATCCTGTGCCCTTACTGGATTTCTTAGTCCAGATATCTTTCTGACTTCAAAAGGAGCAAAACAAAGCTAAGTGTCAAGGTTTGCAGCTGAATCTTCTTTTCAGGTGTCCCCTGCACTTTCACTCTCCCTTTCCATCATTTCTGAAGTCTCTGTTTTCTTTCTGCTAAATGCAGCTGGGGAATGGCTGGCCAAGAGATGTGAGAGCTGAGGATTGGATCTTCATGTCTAGGCTAAGGATTTTTGCGACCTGAGCACAGAAAAGTTGCTTCAACAAGTTAAATGTTGAGATAAGTAAAATTGAGAAGGTGGTTTCAGCCCTTACCTATATTGCAGAGCTCTGTGTCTGAGAACAGCCAGCATTTCTGCACTTATTGCAGAATCTCCCAAGAGAGACATGCATTGTCAAAGAGAATAAATTGCTTCCTCACTTGTAGAAGTGGTCCCTGAAGTTCAGCATTAAGAACTGAATGGGAGGCATCACAGGAGAGATTTTGCTGCCTCTGTCTATAATAAGGTTAAAAGGCAACCTGATCACATTCTCTAAGTATCTCCAATGGGAATATCTAGTATAAAGTGCAGAGGTGGGAAAGCTCTCATTAATTTTAGACAGTCATAACAAGAAATAGTAGCTGGAAATTGAAACTAGATGAATTAAAAATGAAAACAAGATCCTTTTTTATTTCTGATTTATTTATTTTCTTAGCAGCAAATATAATCAACAGCATTGGCTGATTGCTCAGAGGAAGAGGAAGGTTTTCCATTGCCTGCAGTCTTTAAATTGCAATGAGAGTTCTTTCTAAGGGGGGATTCTTAACCACACCAGAAGTTATTGAGCTGCGTAGAGGAATTCCTGAGTGAGATTTTGCCATTAATATTATCAAGACTTGGAGGCTGCAGGATCACTTGGGCCTTTTGGCCCCTAGACTTTCTTTGCACTGTCCTTTCCCTTTAAATTTACTACTTATTTCAATGGCTTTTCCCCTTCTCTATGGGCTCATATCTCTGGCCTCAGTCCAATGAGAATATAAATTATCTCCATCCACACTAATCAACTATTTTTACTCAACAGCATCTTCCAGTGGAGAATATACCCTGCTGCAGATGACAAGCAGAGCATGGAGCTCACTGGGGCAGTCAAAAGGAACTGAGATAAAACAAAGGATGTAGTTAACACCCATATCAGGAATAAACAGTCATTTTCAGAATGAATTTGCCTGTGTTTGTCATCACTGCAGACTTTCATTAGGAGGATAGCAGCTGAGATTTCTGCATCTGCCATTCCATGGTACTCCCAGCAGTAGGTCACTCAAGGAAAGATCTCTTACTTTAATCACTGCTGTGAAGCACTGGGTTGAGGGTGGGACTAGGGCTGTTTATGGTGAGAAAAGCAAGGGGAGAGAATTAAAAACAAGCTTTCTGTGCTAATGCTTGTCAGCTTAGCACTAATATATGTGTTCCTGAACTCTTCTTAACTCACCTCTTTATTGATTTGTTTGTATGTGTGGTATTTCATGATGGAGTATCGTCCATCCTTTCTCCTGAAATATGGCTGCCTCTGTGATGAGCATGACTGGCTTTTAACACTAACCAGACAACATGACATTTCCAAAGAAGAGAAAGGGAAAAATAACAGATTTGCCTGAAGCACAGGGGAAACTAAGGAGGTAAAAATGTTTCTATTTGACTTATGGAACCGATCTAAACAGTGTAAAAAAGTGGTACCCCCATGTGGCCCAGCAGGTTTTATATGGCACCAGCTTGAAGAAGTACCAATCCAAGCTTTTTAGATACACATTTCCAGATTTTGATATTCTCAATTTGCAAGAAAGAATTCTTTTGGAAAGGTGTGTATTGAGAACCGTCTTGCCTACCACTGCTGTCCTTTGGCATCTGCTGGGGGACTGTAAGCAATCACTGTGAAGGAACACAGGAATGCAGTTGTTTTTCCTTGTCTGGATGGGATTTATCTGGTGAGTCTTTTATCATCTACTTTGTAGCATCAGATATTAAGAGCTGAAAAAAAGTGATGGGTATATGTAGATAGAAGCTCCTAGCAGTGGTATGCACACAGTGTAGCTTGACTCAAAATGAAGAAGCACTGAGGCTCTGCTTTGTACACTTCAATTTTTCCTGCCTTTGCAGGCATAAGTACCAGGGGAGGGCTCACATAGATTGGAGACAGACAAATGATTATCTGTTTATCTTGCTTTCCTTTCAGAGCGGTACAATGAAATCAGCAGAACTCTCCTCCCTCCCTCTTCTCCTCTCTTCCTACCAGATAAACCTTGTTTTGGAAAAATTAGAATGCATTGTGGATAAAGGAAGGTGACCCTAGGTCTTGGATCTGTTTCCTTCATTAGCAGCAAATCGGCATGTACTGATTGCTGCTTCTAGTATCAATGCTGGAACATTTAACTAGTCAGAAGAGTTTACAGATGCCAGAAGAGAAAGCCAGTGATGCATATAATATATCTCTGGAATCATAAATAGCTGAGACAAGGGCTGGTTATTGCTTAGTTCAATATTGTTGTTTAATAGCAACTCTAAATACACTCTGCTGGGTTAAATATTGTACTATTAACTCCAGAGATAATGATCTTCCTAGACTGAATGAGAGACAATCATATTATGGTGTGATGCATTTCTCTAAGCTCCCCATATGTGAGCAGGGTAATTGAGGCAACTAGCAATTCTGTAAGCCATTCTGAGGGTCAAACTCTCTGATTGTACCTCTCTGCCCATTCCTAGAGAGGGCAGAAGGACTTACTTTATGAATACAAAAGCTTTAGATGACCCTGTTTTTCATGTATTTGTAAAACAGTCATCAACCCAGCATCTCAGTCCGTGGATATTATCAATCTCTAACTAATTATAAGATATCCATTCCACAGCAGTAGCTTCAAAGGTAACAATTTATTGAGGCCTTTCCCTCATCCTTTCTTATAGGTAACTGAATGAAGAAATGAGTTGTCTTCATGTTGATTTTTCTCTCTCTTGCCTGTCTGAGCTAGAAGAAAAATGAAAAAGGACTCAGCAGAGAAAGGAGCCCTGTTTCTGAAAGAGCAGTAATGTCCCTAGAAAATGTCCTACCCTTAAACCTAGCTGAATAGTTCAATGAGAGCATAGATCACATAGACAGTCGGAGTGTAAGTGTTTATGATATTTTAGGAATACATTTTTAGCTGGCCAAACAAAAGAGGGATCTGGAGGATGAAAGAAATGCCCGCAGTTTACCTTTGCTTGCAACAGCCAATTCACTTTACTTATATTTGATATGTGCATTTGATACCAGTGTCCCTCTTCTTATTCTCATGTTCTCAGCTATTGTTTTGTTCAGTGCTGTATCTACAAATTTCATTTAAAGGATTAAAAGTTATTGAGGAGAGATAATTACACTTATTTATGTATGTAAACATGCATCTGTACATGTGCATGTGTGTGTATATTGACATATGAAGTTCTCAGTAGCAAAGCCCCTTTTATATAGACTTTTCTGTTCCCCTCTGAGATTTAACACTTTAACGTCATTACTCCTATACTTTAAATTCAGAATCATTAGAGAACAACCTGGTGTTTTTTAAATCCACAAAGGTTACCAAAGGCTGGCAATCAGGAGGCACTTGCACCTCAGTTCCATTATCTGTCCTTCAAATGACCATTTTAATTTGCATGATGGACACTTAAGCTCTGCAGAAACTCCACACAGACATATTGCAGGAGGATTGTGTTGGTAAGTTATGTGAGCATTTTACAACATTTTGTTTTAAATCCCAGAGTTTGTGAATCTCTCCACATCAAGATTAAATGTAATTTACCTTAGCTGTTTGGTGCTTTCCTGGGTAATGGTGGTAAAACAGGAACTATCCAGCAAGGACTATAAACAGTATTCTCAGGTTTGGGTTCTTTTCTCCCTTTGAAGGTCAGCTTCAAGGTAGGTTGTCTTTTAGGCCTCTTCCTTTGTGGAGACGAGAATTTATTTTTATTGCTTTTAAAAAGGGGTTAGTTGCCTCTGATTTGCTTGCTGGTATCTTTTTAATTTCATCATGGGAGTCTTACCACTGGATGCAGTGTGATTTTGAGCCCTAATTTTATTGCCTAGGTAAAATGAAGGACAAATCTGAAATGTTTCCACTTGAAGTGCACAGATGCCTCCACTCACAAACCTGCTGCCAGTAAAACTACCTGCTAAGTAATGACTGCTAAACTCTGGTGGACATACCCAGATGTAAATGTTTAGTGTGTAAATCTTCACGTGATCATTAGCCATGGAATAATTAACGATACAATAGCAGAGACACATTGAAAGTATAGGCTTGTTTGTATCTGAATGAGAAGATTCAGAGATTCCTCATCCAAAATAAGTTGCTTCTTTACTACCTTTGCAATAACTTATGAATTTTCATTGAGCTCCCATTGTTCCTATGTTAAAATTTTTTCAATTTCGCAGTTTTTAGATTTGCCTTGATTCCCAGATTGAAGAATGTCGATTGGTTTGGGATTTTGGTTTATTCTACTGAATAAATATTCTATTGAAAAATATTTCATTGAATATAAATATGCTTTATTCAATTGAAATCTTAATATAGAAGAATAGAACACAAAATAATAGATATAAAGCATGAAAAAAATTTACATTATTTTTTTATTACAATGGTTTGTGGAAAAAATGAAACTCATCAAATCATTGGTGATAATACTACTGAGCACTAATTCAAGACTTTGTGTCTTATGTATTTTGATTTTTTAAAATTTTTTTTAATTAGAAAATCAATCCTTTTTCCACAAAAGCAGAAACAGACCCAAATTCCACATGGTACGATGTTGCATTGCAGAAACCAGGCAGGTATACTCTAAACTACTTCAATCTTCATTTAAAAAACCTGACTTATTCTCTATTGAATAACTACAATGTAGTATAACATACAAGATCATAACATGAAGAGGCATCAACCATCCTCATAACAGATAAAACAGAAATTACGGGAAGCTATTGAAATTGCCATAGAACGGATATTCCTTTTTGTGAATGGCATAGCCATTGACACTGAAAGAAATCATAAAGGTAACATGCCAGACTGCTTTGTTAAAACTTTCACCAGAGATAAAGAATCACATTATTTTAGAAATGTCTCAGTTGTGGGATTCTTTAATTTTAATACTTGAAACAACCTTAGGCTGCCTGTATTATAAAGTAAGGATTTGCCTCTGGTTTTTGAGACTGAAGGAGGAAGGAACTGAAAGGGCAGTGTGGGGGCATAAGATAAATACTTCCAGTAACTGGGATAAAATAAATGTGTACCCAAAAGAGAAGTGAACAACTACGTCTCAGAGGTTCATCATCTGCCATGAAATAACACAGTGTCACTGCGAGCAGAGTGCCAAGAGCAGCACAAACTGACAGCTGCAGGGTGCATCTGCAACCTATGATATGGGAAAAACAGTGAGACATTCTGGAGCCATTTTAATACACGTAGAAAGAGTTCATGGAGCCAGAGCCATGTCTATTTGTGGGTGGAGTAGTCAGTTGTCTAATTAATCCAAGACCTCCAGTAAAGACAATTATAGATGTGTCTTTTGATTTGGATAAGATGTTCTGTAGGCTTTAAGGCTAAGAAGAAAAAACATTTCAAGCAACAGGTGTTCCACTGGTCTGATTCTAGCTGTGTACAGAGGTCTAGAACATATTTGGACATAAAAACAAATAAAAACCTGGATTTAAATTGTGATCACGACAACACACAACGTAGGTTTGCTAAAATTTGGTCATACTAAACAAATGTAAATTTTTTTTAATTAACATTCCTCTGCAGAAATAAAAACAGATCTGATTTTTCTTCTTCATTAAAGCATTAGGTGTAGGACAACATGAAGACTTGTGAGTTAAAAAGAAGATAGCATTGAAAAATGAAGGAAGAACTGGATAAAAGAGAATATTAAATGGGAACAATTGGACTGGAGGTAGGTTCCTATTCAATATACCTAACGACTGGTTTTAGGCTCAGTTTTGTGTAATATTTACATTAGGGACTTCGATGCTGTAGGAATTTGCTGATGGTACAAAATTTGGAGACAGCAGTACAGGGAAGCGTTGGGATATTGTTCAAATGAACTCAGTGACCTTCAAGGGAGGCAACAGAAATGGAATGAAATTCAAGCTAATAAAGGACTAGTTCATACACTGTGGGACTAATCATAAGATTTTTCACATTTACACGGGAACTCTGCAGTGGAAATGACAGAGGAGGAAAAGCAAATGGGTTACTTGAGCATAGGATGACTGTCAGCCCTCATCTTGCAGAGTTTCAGAAAAGACAAACAGGATCCTTCAGCCTATCAAATAAGTAATATCCAGTGGAGACAGAAAAATGCGTGTTCCATGGGAAAAGCCAGTGACACAAAGCAAACCATCACAGAGTACAGTGATGGTGAAATGTTATCTGGAATCCCATGCTGAACCCTGGTGGATCCTTGAGGAGAAAGCACAAGGGCTGAAACATCTGCAGATAAGGTCTACCAGGAGGAAAAGATAGAGAAAGTTGACACAGGCTGGTTTGGCAGCCACAGTGGAGCCTGATGAAGGCCTAGATACATGGGTAGAAGTTAAGGAAACTTGCTCGTGCTGTCCTACCTTTATGTGAAGGGCTCAAGGACTGGAGCTGTTGAAGTTAATGTCTTTTTCTGTCCATCTGTGTAGGTATATGCAGCCATGCATTTGCACAGCAGATCCAATAGACGAGTAGCCATGGGAGACATACAAGGAGCCAGGCCTGGGAGACTGGGCTGCAGTCTCTGATTTCCTCTTGTCTGGGCTGAGTAATTCTACCATCTGGATGAGTAGGGTACTAGCAGCAGATGCTGTAATATAGTGTCCATGAGTGAAGGGTGTTAGTATTGGGTCTGCTCCTATAACACACTTTTCCCATTGCTGGTATTTTTTTAGTCCGGTGGTTTATGCTATTAACTTTCATCCTTGGGGTGCTAATTATGGTTCTGCTTTAAATGTCTCCTGCCTCCAACCTGCTGAGTCTCAGGGTGCATACTTGACCCAACATGACATTCCTGGTCAGCTGCCAGACTGTGTCCAGACTCAGGCACCACATATGAACTTTTACATACCTGGAAAAAGATTGACTTCTTGTTTAACTACACTTTTGAACATCCTGAGTCAGCTCTCTCTGGTGCTATCTGGCACTTCCCAGATAGCACCATATTTATTTCCTCATATTTACTGCTAAAAATTAATTAAACATTACCAATTTAGTCACAGCTTGATGAATAACAATGACTTGGTATAATTAAGACATAAGATTTACCACAAATTAACAAAAATTTCCATCTACCTGGTAGGCAAAATCTACTGCCACTTGATCTTTTTCTGGATTAACTTTTTAGGCTTAACAATAGTAAGATAGAATGCAGTGAAGTGTAAAGCATAGCACATATGAGAAATTCAGTGCCACAAACACAGAACAGGGATCATCTGGCTCAGCAACAGTACTCTGGAAATAATATGGGGTTATAGAATAAGGCTCAGCACAAGCTCTGAAGGGGAAAAAAATCACATTCCCTTAACAAACAGCAGCTTGATGCAGGAGATACTCGGCATAACTGTGCTTTTTCCTCTGGCCCTTTGAATGCTTCAGATTATAGAGCAAAACTTTGTAGGCAGCTTGGTGGTCTAGTGCCTGAAACAAACATGCAGACAGAGATCAAGTGCAAAAATCTATTTCCAAAGCTGGGAAGTATCTCACTGATTATCAAGTACCATGTGATAGCTAAATTAGGATGAAATACAGCTGAAAATATTTCTAGGAGGATTATTCTCTGATAAAATGATCAGAACTTCCCACCTTAGGTAACTCTCTTTCTAATAACTTGGTCTTTCAGAGTGCAGTAAATCCTTGGCAAAAGTCAAGGAAATGAAAACACTGCACACAAGCAATGTATGCCTTAGCAGTTCACTGAATCAAGCCTTAGAGCTACTACAAAAGACTCCATAACTTAAAGAAAATGCCACTGTTATGATTACTTCCTTTATTCTTGGAGGACTTGCCTTTCCTAGAAATCTGTTTCAGATTCATCACATATAACTACATAGGGAATAAGACATAAACAAAGCTTTTTTTTTTTCCACTAGGTGAAATTCCTTTTTAGCTTAGGAAAGACAAGCTGGCAGGTGAGACAACTAACTGGATGAGGAAACTCTGACGATGTTGTCTTCCTTATAGCAGAGTTTTTTCCTAATGGGCCTAGAAGATTTCTTATGAATAACTTGAGACAGATTACTAACTTCCACAGACTGCTTCCAACACACCCACCTGTTTTTCCAGGTGAAGGTGCAAAGAATGTTTTTAGTTCCTGATGTCTGTCTTCTGCATAGATCTATATTTGGTATCTATCTACAGTGCTTAGTTCACTTGGGAAATTCGTACAGTAACTCAAATCACACCCCAACTTACAAATGGGTAGTGTTGCTCAGGCAGAGCCACGTACACAGTGCCTGCTCCTCTATTTGCTGCAGCAAATAGAGAGAGAGGGTTTGACCACATATAGATTAGGTTTCCTTCCCTTTTTCTGCAAAGGTCTTAAGGGAAAGTGTGTGCCAGTGTTAGCACAAATGTTTGGAGATAGCTGATGCAGATTCATACCAGCACATTGGGCATGGGGAGCAGGGTGGTAGAACAGTGGCAGTGCCTCCCAAACAGCGACTCCCAAACAACACAATTGGGCTTCCAGTCCAGCCAGCAAATCTGTCAAATGCTGAAGGTGATAATGAATTTGGTTCAGGAAAGGAGCTGGTGAATAATGGATTTGAAACTGGACCTCCCATCTGTTCCCAATTCATCTTCCACCAGAGCTAAAGGATGGGAATGAGGAACCAGGCAAAAGCTTCATCCAGCTGCCTGGGAATCAGGCAGCAGTAATTTAACTTTCCCCTCTCAAAGACCAGTATCCAGTATATAGTGGCACAAATTTATGGTTTCTTCATTACTAAGGATTTACTAGATGCTTTGTTGTTCTTGGAGGGAAGGCAATATTTCTTCCTTCATAAATGTGACCTTTTCTTTTTGGGTATTTTTTAGCTAGCTACACTTTGCTTGTATAAGATAAATGTGTGGAGCATTACAGAGAGGACAAGGTCCCAGTGGAGGATTAATAAGGATTGTCCTGTATGGTGAGGAATACTTAGCTAAAATCTTCATATAGAATACATTTACAGAGCTGTGATATAGCAACAAACAACTATGGAAAATCAGCAGATTGAACTGGGGGACAGAGGGTTGAAAAGCAATGAATTTTAGGAAAAAAATATACCAGCTCCTAAATGATTTAATTAGTGATGCTTGCTTAGAGATAATGATATCTGTATCCACCGAAGTTCTAGCCACAGCTACTGCAGTCAGGGACCTGGGGCTGTGAGAACACACCTCCCATGATGACATGGAGCATGTACCAAAGACCAGTTTGTTTGCAAGTGGTATGAGTACTTTTTGTTTTGCAAAAAGGCAAATCTAGTCTAGATTAGCTCTAATTAGCCTCCTATCTCTATGGTTGCAACTGAATGATGTGAGGCTTTTTAGGCTGTAAATCTCTTTTTAGTCTGCAAAAAGTCTGTCATCTATTTTGAAAGCAGCTGTGTTTTTCTGATAGATAGAGAAACATCTGTTCTAGTTATTTTATCAGTGCAACACATTCATGATGGCTTTCCCACCACCTCACTATGCTCTGCTATTACCTCCTTTCCTCCTGAGAGGAAGCAGCAGGGAAAGCACCTTTGATCTTTGGAACCTATGAAGGTTAGGGATGCTACATGCATGATGCCTATCTGAATTAGGTGAAATCAGAAACCACCATTTTAAGGAACAGTTTGAAATAATAACTTTACTCATTGCAAACTAAAAAACTCCCTACATCATTCAAAGAAGCATACTAGGGAAGAAAATTCTGGGTAAAACTTATGCAAAGTGAACAAATTACTTATTAGAAAATTGCATTCATAGAGTACCTGCTAGTGGTACTCTGCTACTCTTCAGATCAGAATAATGTGTTACACTGGGTGCACGGGAACTACCTTAGGACTGGTAGTATTCATAATTTTATTAATATTTATTATTAAATTGAAATCAATAATTATTTTATTAGCATCCTCTGTGATGTAGGCAATAGAGCTTACTGATATGAAACCCTGAAAGTCTACAGATGCTACAGACACCAGGAAGAATTCAAAATTAACTTCATAAATCAGAGGAACTGAGTGCAAGAAAAAAAGCCAGTAAAAACAAATGCAAGTATCACATAGAAATTGAAGACTACTGTCTATGGCATTACCAAACAGCAAGAACCAGGAATAATACACCAATGTAGAAACTCCAGAGAGCTTTTACCTAAAAGGAATGAGCATTGTGTAAATAAAGAACCTCAACTGCAATGCTTTCTTTGTTTATAGGCTGTACATGTTGACAAAAATTGGGAAAACTGAAAACAGTCATAGAGGTGGCCATAGCATCCCAGCATCTAAAAGGAGACCCAAATATGGATTACAGAAACTTCACTGGGGTTTGTAAAGATAAGGTTAGATGTAAACACAGTAATTTTCCAGTACAATAAGGGAATAGACCAACTGATACCTCAAAGTCATGTCCAGCCATACTGCTTCTAAGTCAACAATTTTCTGATTTTTTCTATTGGAAGTTGAATTTTGCCTGTCTTAAATGAAAATCAGGATAATCTTTTTGTACCTGGATTTAGAGTAAAAAATTATTGTTACTTCCATGGATGAATATTTGTGAACAACCCTAAAAGCTATTTTGATCCAAGAACTGAAAGAGATCCACACAGTACTTAGAAATATCTATACCACTGATAGAATTATGCAGGATGAGAGTGGCTGATATTCAAACTTCAGGAATTAAAATGTCAAACTTGGACTTCAAGTTTAGACAACGTTATTTGTAGACCAACAATATTGAGAAAATGGAGAAAAGTAATGGCACTAAAGAACAAAGTACTGTACAAAGTTTTGAGTGAAACTTCCTTGTCATAGAACAAGGGAAGTCCAGTGTGAAGGAGGATAAACCATGATCCTTAGACCAACAAGTTCAGCAGTGCAGGAAATGGTGTGATGTGGGCTGTCCCTCTGCTCTCCTTGTTGCAGGTATCCATCTAGATTTTGTATTTAGAGCAACATCTGCAGGTGAATCTGTGGCAGCACCGACTGTCGGTCACACCCCAAAGCAGCTGCAACCATTCAGCACAGTTGTAGCTTTTGGGCCTTACTAATGTCTTACTATGCTCTTGGAGAAAGTTGAAAAGAGAAATTAACTTCCAGCCTATTGCCTGAACCTCCGTTTTTTATTAAACACCATTTTTGCTGTCTGTAGCTGCTCTGCCTATGAAGGCTCGTTATGGTTGTGATGCTGAGGCAGTTTTGTGCCAGCCATCCCAGGAACTGCTTCACTCCTTTCATTACCAACACAGCAGCATCTATTTTTCAGACATGGAGCCAAAAGAGAAATGTACTCCTTTACTTAGGTATCCTGCAGCATGAAGATCAATTATACAAAATCCATGCTCTTGGGCTTTAAAGACTGTAGATAGTGGGGATTTTGGAAATTAGATTGAAGTAGTTAAGTGTTGCAAATTTCCCCTCTTGAGCAGCTGTGGCTTGATACGGCTGCTTAAAGGATTCTTTGGCAAATGGATTGCATCTCCAAGTGGGATTTGTGCTGTGAATAAATAAATTTCTATAATCAACTACTGATACCTCTGCAGCCTTCATAGCCTGCCTTTCAACTATATACACATGTGTATAAAAATTTCTGTTCATTTAAAATCAAGTAAGGCATAGAACTGGAATGAAAACCCCACATCGAGAAAAAAAATCCATTGATTTTTTACTTTGCTTTGTAAATTCGTGAATTTTGTTAGTGCCTTGGCCTATTTAATACTAACTAAGTGTCAGTCAAATGCAGAGCTTACTTGCCAGTGGGAGTGCTCTGGAAATGAGAGGTAGCATCTTGGAACATCTTGCATTTAAAGTGTGATATGCCCTCAGCTTTCCAAAGATTTTTAATTTCCTTTTAAAGTGGTTCTGTCACAAATCCAACAGCTCTCTTGTTTCAAACAGAAGCAGAATTAGGGAATGCCAGTCTGGAAGAGAGGGAGCCTGAGGGAAGAACTCCCCAGGCTAGACAATGAGAGATCTTTAGTCATTATATTTATGTTTAAGTTGATGGTTAAGCTCCCAGAATACTGATAGATTTGGCTGCAGTTTTGGCATGTCTCTCGGAGATGTTTTTGTTTTAGGGTGTTTTTGTGTGTGTTTTATTTCCTCTGACCTTTGGAAGGCCTTGACACTTTATACGCACCTAAATAAAAAGGAACTGAAAATCTGTCACTTATTTGGCCCTGAAATGGAAAGAAAACTCTTCTGAAAATACTGTTTTCATAGTAGCAGCTGGTATCAAGAACAGGGCTAGGGAACCTCTGCAGTTACAGTTTTGAGTCTTAATAGTTTCTGACATAAATAGGACTGACTGCGAGAAATATTTCCACAGTTTGCATGTTGAACACAGTTGATGATGCACAACATTGTGACTGCACCACTGCTCTTCCTTAAATAACTTCCTCACTGCTCTTTGAGTCTTAATGTAGTGATGTCAGTGCTTCTGTCAACTTGGGGAGTTCAGTGCTAACCAGCGTGAGTATTATCTGTGAGCTCATTAGTGCTGGCTCTCGGAACATCTTGTTCTTGATCTGCCAGGTGTTATAGGATCTGATCTGTTTTCTTGACAAGTTGGAGTAAATAAATAAATACCTCACTTCTGGCAAATACATGCTCACATTTGATATCTACCATTTCCATAGAAGCTTTTGTTATTTCACTTGTTCGCTTTTCTTCTTCCTCCAAATATTAACTTAACCTAGAAATAGAGCTTACAAGAAACGTTCTTCTAGGTGTGTCTCCACTTTGGAGAAGTGAATTGCATTCTTCTTTCAGAAAATTAAGCATCCATTTTCAGTCATGCCACTGTGCTATGGCCACATGCACCAGGTGGTGCTGAAACTGCCAAGCTCAAAAGAAAACAAAGTAAGGGACACAGCCAGGTTTGCCATCTCAGAGCCCAAAAAAAAGGTTGGGATTCAGTCCTGGTCCTTGAAAATAGACTGTTGCCTTTTCTGATGGAAAAGAAAGCGTTTAAAATTAATTGGAAAGGGGTAAAATGGTGCAAAGATGGGAACTTAATTCTCCTATGTTTTATCTCCAGAGCCTTTGAGGCAGTAGACTAGCTTTGTCTTGCCTTTGCCTCTGTTTTGGCAGCAAAGATCTTATTCAAAGTCCCTCCATGTAACTACAATACTTCTGTTTCCCCAAATGATCTATTACATTAGCAGAAAATAACTACTCTTTTTCATTAACTCACTTAATACTGTACTTGATTAAACACCAAGGGCCTGAAGCTTACACATGCACATAAATGTATATATAATCAGCCCGAGAAATCAGATCTTCACACATTTTCTACTTGTTTGACTTTCCCTGACTGAGGCTGAGGCATTTTAAAAGGCAGGGAATTGTCAGTTGTCACTACTCTGTCACAGTAATTTAGGAGCCAGGCAGCAGACCTCAGGATTCCAATTGTGGTTATATCAAAATTGTGTTGCCAATTTGCAAGGCAAACGTTTAGTGGGGAAATGACAGAAGAACAGCCTCCTCTGCAAAGAGATTGCAACTAAGACAGAAGAGCTTAAGCAAGCGAGGGAATATTTCAGTTCATTGAACCCCCTGACAAGGGGAGCTACTCCCTTTCTTTTCTGCCCCTTCTATTAATACAGCTCCTTAATATCTCTTATCTATGACTTTCCACAGTAAAGCTCAAAGCTTTTTCCTACCTTTTTCCTAGTCCTTGCTTACATCTTCATATGGTTGTCACCTTTGATGGATCCAACTCTCATGATGCTAACGCAAGCTTGTACAATTTGGAATTTGTCTTAAATCCTCAGCTGTGAGTCCAATGTTGTGGGATCAACTTACACTGTATAAAATGAGTTTCTAGCCCTGCTCAAAGTTTAGATGTTAATGCAAAGTGTGCTGCTCAAAGACCACACGACTTTCCAGAGCTCCAACAACCTGGGAATGACTGGCTTCCTTTGAGAGATAGGAATAAGGTAGGTTGGCAAAGACAAGTTCGAAAGTAGATGTCTGTTTTCAGAGGACGAACTGAGGCATCTGATTCCTGAGGAGTGTGATGGAAGCTTCCTCTGTCCTGCATCTGCTTATAAGGATCTTCCATCAGGATCCTGAGGCAGATCAATGGTACTGCCTAATAAGTAGAAGTGATCTGAAGAGTGAGTTTCAAATACCTGAGACAACCTGTGACCTGTTATATACCCCAGTGAGTCACCAGCCCACCTTTATTTTGCATAACAAGAGGGTTTGGGGCGGATGTATTTTTGTCCAGCTAATGCTATCTGCAAATGAATTCCTAAATTCCACATGTCAAGCAAGGTGTGATTAGGAGGTTGAGTTGGTGTTGGCACATCCAGCTGGCATGCTTGTTTAAATTCAGTGTGCTTTGGCAGCAGAACTCCAGATGCTGGTGCCAAAGAGATGGTGAAAGGAGCCTTGAGACTCAGAAGGTTAGTGGTGTAGGAAGAGCAGAAGATGCCAGGAAGAAGATTAAAAAAAAAAAAAAAAAAAAAGGAAAAGAAAAGAAGAAAAAAACAATAGCATCCATGAACTTTTGATGGCAGTACTTTGTGTTCAGCAATTAATGGAACAAGTACTGCCCAATTGGCATGGACAGGACGAAAATCACAAATAACTCCCTTGACAAATTAAACTCAATTTTCTCCAGGTATTTTCACTCATTTACAGCCTCAGGAATTGTTCCCATGTGCAAGTAACTTGTTTCACTTTTTAATAGGGGGGATTTGATCAGCATGTCTGCTCTTGAAGGATAGGTATTAGGGTTGGCATTCCCTTCCCAGTGAACCTGTAATTTCACAAATAATACCTATTACAGCTTCATCTCAGGAAAAAAGAGAGAAAGAAAAAGGAGCTGGAAGAGAGCAGGGGAGTAATTTTTATCAAACAAAGGTTTTGGGCCAAATTCTTAGCTACTGAAGAACAAAGCAGCAGCTAAGGGATGGCACCATTCCTAGCTGTTTCTGTATCTTTTTTCTTTACTGAGGTACTAGGTGCTATGATTTGTCCAAACTGTAGACAATGACTCCAAAATTATGTTCAAGTGTTGGTCAGGAGGGCTTGAATTTGCCAGAAGAGATGATCCTCCATCCTTGTCTTCTTTTGCATTATTTAGCTATTTCTTCAGATAAGATATTGAACTAAACTGAATTTACTGAAGCATCTGTTAATGTAAAGCTCTGTCTGGACAGTCATGAGGTGAAAAAATGAATGAGTAGCAAATGAGTTCCTCCAAGTTCATTTAACTTGAAGGAGGATCTGCTCAAACAGACCTTGGAGTGAAAGATTTTTCTTTTCTTTTGTTCTTTTACCATATCCAGTCCCCATCACAGCACTATCAGAAGATCAACATAATACAGCTGCCATGGACACAGGAGGAGCATCTCTGATCCTGATCTTGTCTGTACAAGCCAGGGAGGGATACAATAGTTTGAACACTCTCTGCGCTGATATCTTTGCTCTTCACCTCTGTGTTGACAGTTGTTTTTGATGAAATTGTCTTTGCACCTTCAGGTAGGAGGACTAGCTTATGCTCAGTTTTGGGTTGTTTTCTTTCTTTCTTTATTTCTTTCCCCCCCACTCCCCCCCTTGCCCCCCTTTATTTTTTTTTTCCTGCTGTCTGGATTATATCACCCCTCCAAACCTGCGTGACTTCTCTTCTGAACTTGCCTTGAGCCCAGACAACTCGGCTCATATGTGGAACTGACTTTTGATCGTGCAAATCTGTCTTTACTTCTTCTGTCATCCTACACACATTATACACTCCATTTCTTGGTTATAATTTGTGCCTGTGTGTTGTCATCACACTTCTTAGATGACAAAGGCTCATTAGAGTTGTATTCTATGTCTGCAATCACCTTAACTGGCTAAGAAGGATCTCAAAGCTCATTTCTAGTTCCCAGAAGTAATATGTCCTGCCCTGTTCCTCTGATGTCTCTCTCAGTCTGATGGGCATATCCTGACCTACAAGGTCAATTTTTCTGAATCCCACTAAGTGTCTGACAAATAAGGTATTTCCATAGGAAGGTATAAAACTAGGACCAGAAGAGATTTTTGGGTCACTCAGTGCACTCCTCTGGAATCAAAGGTAGGTATACTGGTTAATTTCTTTCATAAACTTCTCAAGCTTTTTCCTCCTGGAAGTAATTTGGCCTTTATGGGAAACCCAAAAGGGATTTGAAAGGGCAAAATATATCCAGAGCATTTGATGATAGTGACTGCACAGCTTTAGAATGGAAAGCCACGTTCTGTGTGATGTTTGGCTTTACTCCTGTGTCTTGAATGCAGCTGTAAATCTTGGCATTAATAATGAAAAAATTAAGACTTTAAGGGGAACCCCTCCAACTTTTCAAAAATTTTGTATCATTATTTTCCTCTCCCAATTAATAGCTTTTTTTTTCCCCCCAATGAATTGTATCTTTTGGTCTCCACAAAAGGACCTCCAAAATATGACTTCTTTCTGCCTTCCCTTCCCCGCAAAGTTCAAATTTTATTTGACAAAGAACAACAGTGAGTCCCAGCAGGGAAAAAAACCTAAAACACACCCACAAACAAACAAACAACAACAACAAAAAAACAGGGGTAAAATAGTATCTGCAACATGGAGAAGAAACAGAGTTTTTACTTAGAGCAAATTTTGGGGTTGACAAAGTGGAACATGAATATATTGATAAAACAATAAGTATATAGTAATAATAGGCAAGTAATTTAGCATTGTTGCCATCACAAATTCTCATAATGAACAAAATTATGTAGTCTGCTATTTAAAGGAAATTCAGCACACAAAATGCTGAAATTATTCCTAAGGTCCATTTTAAAAACATCAGCAGACTCTTGCTTGGCCAGTAGTTGAATGCAGTACCATGACACACAATTTCCTTCTACATAATGTTTTGCTTTTCTTTTTTAGCTATTTCATCTTTGTTTCATATCTTAGCATACTAATTTCTTAGATATTAGCATGCTAAAACCTTAGATACTAATTTCTGACTTTGTGCTGGTACTTCTTCTAGTCTCTTTTTACTTGAAAGAAAGAGAGTGGAAATTTTTACAAACCATAGGTCTGATTTTAAATATCTTGTAAACCTGTTTTTTCTATGATGGTGGATTGGATGAGGAAGTTATATGTGGTATATAAGACTTAAAGAATACACAGATATCACTTAACCATCAGCATCCATCTTCCAAGCAGTCAGTCTAGCCAGAGTTTTGTATGCACACAAAATTTGTGCTGAAGTCAGGCACGGCCATTAAGAGAGGTCCCACAGCTTGTTCTGTGAGTATGAGAGGTTTAGGTGGGTTAAAGGGATGCTTTTAGCTATTCCCTCTCCACTCTTTGCCTACAGGAAGCACCATATGGAAGATGTCTGCTGTGTCAGTGTTAAGCTGTTTGTAGAGTTGTGAACTAAAAAGGCAAAAGGTACCAAAAATTCATAAGATGGTTATAGTGCCTAATTCTCTCATTTTTATAAGGAGTCAAATCCCAGGAGTCTTAAAGCCTGGGTTGACAGGAAAAAGGGAATCAATCCTTTCATTTGCTGCCCTTCAATTTAATGATAGAAATGGGCGAAAATTCAGTTCTAGTTTACCTGAGGGAGGCCCCTGAACTAGTCTTGAGTGAAAATTTCCTGCTTTGCTCAAAAATGCCCAGAAGGAAATAATAGAATAGCCAAAAAATGCAGGTGTTTATATGAATAATTAGTTGCATTCTGGTCACATCCACTCCCTTGGCAGACCTCATGAGATACCCTCTAGCTGGGAAGCTTTGCAATTCAGATCTCCCTTTGACAATGTGTAGCCTTAGCAGTGAGAAATCTAAGTCTGAAGGAGTAGAGGCTATTAAAGACACTGCTGTGATTGAGACTATTTACAAACATGCTTTTGATATGGTTGTTCATAACATAAGGGGTTATAAATATGTCTCTTTCTTCCTTCTGTCCTCTTCTGTGTGTTGCCTCAGACAGTATAGTCCAACAAATATCTTTTAGATTTTCTTTCTTTGGATTAGGGAGTTTGGGTGTTCTTTTGCATTTTTTGTTCTTATTGTTCTTTATTTTTTTCCAAGTGGAAAGACAACAAACACTGAAACCTCTTCTGATAATATGATCTTGGAAGTCAGTCCATCTGTTTCTGTTTATATGCTACCCAAAAAATTGTCTATTTTAACAACACTAACTGCCAGCAAGGTCCAGAAGTCCTTTTCAGTAATTAGATACTTTTGGTCTTTAGAAAACACATTTGGTAGCCTGCTGACCCTAGAGGAATACCATTTTATAGAGGAAATCTTTGCTAGCAATAATTGGCCAGCTGGAAATTTCCCTTGGGCAAGTTTAAAACACATCTTCTTTATCTACAATGGAAAAGAAGTTTGTCCTATTATCCTCCCAGACATAAAGATGTACTTTAGCCTCACAGATAACTTCAAAACCATTCCCATTATAGAGAGCTCTGCTTATGGATGGGAGGGCTCAATATGCTTAATAATTATCACACAGAGTACATTTCCAGAAAAATGGGAATTTTGTGGCTTGGCAGTTCATTTATTTATCAGCCAGACCTACCATTTGCTGTCACATCTCTAGACTCTTTGCAGCATTTTAGTAAATAATTAAAATACTGTGTCTGACTCTCCACTCCATTACCAGCCTTTATAGTGGTAGAACTTCATTTAACATCCCACTGGTGTATACCTGTCACCTCCTGGAGAAGGGGGTAAAGCACAGAAAGGTCCTGACTTGCAAGGCAGACATTGCTAAACAAAGTTCTGGATTGGAACAATAATTTTGCACAAAAGTGCAGAGAAGAGGAAAAAAAAATAATTTCCTCATCAGGTACAAGTCACTTCAAGGATAAATGGTAATATCAGAAGAGAAACCAAGTTACTTTAATTTCAGCATAAGGTTTTAATGAAAAGAATATTCTTTCCCCTGGTATTGTCACAAGTAGTTTCTAGGGGAATAATTGGAATCAAACATGATTGATTTCAGGTAGGAAAGCAAGCAGCAGGGGCAGATGAACTTCTGAGCCACAAAGCTCTTTTTTTTCCCTTTCTATTGTCATTAAGAAGAATAATTAAAAAGTGGCATACCTCAGCCTCCTTCAAGATATGATATTTCAGCAGAAGTGTCCCTAAAATTAATGTTGTACAAGTTTCCCACCAAGTTTCAGCAGCTATTTAACTTTTGATCTCCCTCTTTTGTGCTGGTAACCTAATGCATGTTCCCTCAGCTAACAGCAAGACCATCCGTAAGAAAGACTGTTCACTGCCTCTGGTGGACAGGTGTAGGGAAGCCTGCTAGGACAGGGAGCATTCCTGCTGGTCTGCTCTCTCACTTGTGTCACTCATCCAAACGCGGGCTTGGGGTCTGCCCTGATGGAGGGGTGGGATGGAGATGCAGGTTTGAATGAGAAGGACCTGCCCCATTTGATTTTCTCACACTGGCTGGCAGATGTAACCAAACCTTTCAGTCATGACACCACTGACGCCTTAAACAACCTGTGGGATGAAGGCTGCTCTGGCACCATCTCAAGAAGGAGTTTTCATCAACCAACCTCATTCCAGCATTTTCATCCAGACTAACACCCATAACAAATCTAACCCATTTTAGTTGATGAACTCATGAACTCATCTTCCTGATGGCACTGGTACACATTTTCCCTAAGCATCCAAGAAAGAAATGAGCTGTGTATGGGATGTTTCAAAAAAACTCCCTGCTGCTATTTTGCAATTGGCCCTCTAAATTCCAAACTATTGTTTCTGCCCTGTGGTGAGATGATAGAATATAACACAAAGAATACATTTTTTGTGAGATACTAATTTGAAAATGTCATTTCAAAGATGCCAGACAAATATTTTTGTTTGTTTTTTACTTTGTTTTTGGTGACTGAAATCTTTTCTTGGGGAAATCTGACTGTGCTTTGAGGCACAGCATCTTGCTCTGAACTTTTTTTCAGACACATTTTTAATCTTGTCTTACCCTCTCCTCACTTATGTGTTGAACAAAAAGTTTTTCTTGTGATATTAAATTTTTCAGCTATTTACTCTTCTTTATTGTTGCTTTTTAAATTAGTTTTCTTTTTTTGAAGAAACCCTTTCTTCTGTTATTTTTCTCTACATTGATGAAAAATGTTGAGCTACTTTTATCCTGCTCTAATTGAAGACTGAAACAATTCAGGAATCTCACACACACACAGACACATACAAACATACATGACAAGATGGGAATTCTGTTTTTTTTAACAGCACTCTCGCTCTGCTTCTTGTCTACTCTGCACCCTCTTTCAGTGGTCTAATTTTCAGGAAAACACATTGGAGGAGCTGTTCTCCAGAGAGCAGTGTGCTGCAAGAAGGGTGGCAAGAAGGGTATGGGGAAATGGTCCTGAAATGATAGGTTGATTTTGCAGATATTTCAGGGAGTTTTACTTTGGATCAATTTAATGGTGTCCCATAAGTGCCTATCAGCACTGGACTATTTTGGTTTCATGCTAAAGGAGTGGACTTCACGTGCTCCAAGGCTATGTAGTGATGTAAATTAAAATTCTGGCAGCAGAACTGGTCAGGCAATTAACTCTATTTTAAAGGGTTACTGCAGATGCAGTCTTAGATACTGCCTTCTAGCAACAGACCTCTGATACTGACACCTGTTTTCTCTTACATTTTACTGTCTTAAAATGTCCTCCCTTGCAAATTTTGACCTTCTGGTTATACAGAGCTTGGCAACAGAGGATGTCCTATCAAGCTTTCATGATGATCTTGCATTTGTCACATAGAAGGAAAAAAATACAACCATTTATTGTTATTAATAGCAACTGTAGATGGTGCAGTGGCAATCGCAATGTGAATTACCATGGAAGAAGGGATATCCATTATTGTAATTGTTTAGAAAACTGTAGCTTTTGTTAAATAAGTCTGAAGGCAAGTTTGGAGACCTTAATCCTGCTGTTTTTAATCTAAATAAGCATAATTACATGATCCAAGAGACCACGAACCTTACTATTAACTTCCAGAAACATAAATTGTTTTGTCAAGTTATTAGTGGAACTGACAATTTGACAGTTTTTTATAAACTCTGACATGACGTGTACATACTTAAGTGGTTTTACTCTGCAGGAAGTAGATTAATTCAGACTCCTTATCGCCCCACAAGCTGTCATCTCAGGGAGATATTTTATTAAATGTACCTGAACATGAAATTAAAATGTGAGTGATGTCTTCTTATTCGATACGTATAATTTTGTGATACTACTGAGAGGTGTGTATTTTGAACATTATGTACTATAAGAATTTGGTTGCAATTAAGTTAAATAGCGGATAAGGAAGCAGTGGATATGGTAGGTATTTCATGACTAGTTAGCTCTTGTAGTCTCAGAAATGGTAAATAACCTGGGAGGGCCTGAGACTTCCCTGGCTATTGAAATTAAACTGTCTTCAGGGAGAGTAAGGGGGAGCTTCTTGTCCTTGAAGGACACTTTCTGAAGACACTGACTTTCTGCCATTTCTTCAGTGAAGTCTCTTCACATTTACAGTACTGCCTTTTGCTTTTATTGCCCTAAATGTCTCCTTGAAGAAAATCTTGATTGGAACCTACCAGGTCCTAATTTTCTGCATGTGTTAACAATACTAGCCTGATAATGTCCAGAAGCATGGCCAAAGATAGGGAAGTAAAATTCAGCTCTGCTGAGCTCAGAATGATGATGATGGTTCATATCAGAATGAATCCTTATATTAGTACTTAAACACATGCCCCTTTCATTTGCTTGATGGCTGAGTAGAGATCATAAGTTACTATTCAGTTGTGTTGAAGACATTTACAGAGTAAAATCTTCTAGACAAATCTTTTAGCAAAATGATCTAAACTTCAGTATAAATGACAGAAATTAATGAATTAATGATTTGGACAACTTCTTAAAATAGTTAATGCAAAAACTTCCTGTAATGCAATGTTCTGGCTGAAAATTAACATGCGTAAATACAAGACAATTTAAATTGATAGTTCCCATAGCTACTGTAACTCATCTAGCAATCCAGTTAGGCAGTCCTTGATAAACGTGCATCTGTCTGTGTCTAATTTGGAGTTTTGGAGATGGACACATTAACTCTTTAGTGGAATAAAGGCAGATAGATAACTTGGGATTTTAATTGACCACATACTCTATGAGAAAGCATGAGAGTGACTCAGCTAAATTTTGCTGTAAAGGTTAAATTCTGTCATCCCCTGGACACATTATTGCAGAAAAAGAGGCTTCTCCCTTCAAATCAAATTTTCTGCAGGGGGTTTGTGGGATAGGTGGCCCAGAGGTGCTGTGGGGTTTTGTGTGCTGCAAGTGGATGCATACTGAGAAAATATTTTTCTAGTCTGTTTTCTGCAAACCACAAACATCCTTTCTCTTGGGCAAGCTGATAATATGGGAATGAATAAACACCAGTTAACATTTCCCTGCCTGTGATCAGAGAAAGCCATCATTCAAAACCTAACTGCAGCAGTACAGGGGGGAAAAAAAATTAACTGTTAGATGTGTGTTTTCAGCAAAAGCATCTTCTGAGCCTTTGGAGACAAAATAAATCTTAGTATCCTGATTATAGTCTCTGAAATTTGGTGGTCTAGATAGTTCAGGGAAAATGGAATTTTCTATACTTGACAGCATAATTATTATGCTCTGTCAGATTTCTACAGCTCTTTCATAAGGAACACTTAATACTTCATACGGATATTACTTTTCCCATCAAATATCACTTTAGAAAAAGTTAATAATTCAGGAACTTTTATATTAAAAAATGGCTAATTCAAGAGATGCATATGATACCACCATCAGACATTGCATGAACCCAGTGTAACAACCATTTTGCCTTGAAGCAAATCTGGTGCTTATGCCAGACTCCCAAGTTTGATCATCCTGACTTTCAAGAGTTCTTTAAAGCTATCACATAGAGGATAGATGGTACTCCCTTCAGTATCATTTTGTACTGAGATCATGGCCAGCTTACTCTCTTTACAATTCCTTTGCCTTGATGTATCTCTGCCCTCATCAGAAAAAATCCCAAATTATTCTTCTCTTCAAGTCTTGCTTTTCAGGTTTATTCCAATTTCACTGGCACAAAAAATCACCTCTAGTGTGTCTCACAGTGTCAATGCTACCTAGAGCAATAATAAAATAAACCTCTAATATAATTTCTAAAAACTGGAAAGAAGTGTTGCTCCACTGCGAACACGACAAAGTTTCTTCGACTAGCTCAAACAGTGAGTATTTTCCTTATTTGGAAACAACAAATAATTCAGGATATATAGCATAAAATGAAGACTTGTGGGGAAAAATAAAAAGAACTTAAATCCACGAGGATATAATTAATTTGAATTTTTTTTCATTCATAAATGTATGCTGAATAGAAGCCTGGATAGCAAATATAAATTAATATTATTAGATTATATTATTATTATATCATAATATTATATTGCTGTTAAAGGCAAATATAAATTAAGATTTTTTTTTTCTTTACTCAGCATACATATACACATGTATTTATTCAAGTCAACATTTGTATATATGTAATATGCATGTACATGAGCTTCTTCCATCCTATCTAACCAATCACCCTGAAGAAAACAAAATACTATGAAGTCTGGCTGTTTGTGGAACCGGATTTGGAAGGAATAAATATCAAATGAGTAGTGTTTTAGGACATCACTTAGGCTCAAATCTCAGTCTGTGAAGTCAGAGGGAAGTCTGGATAAGACTGAGTAAATAAAAGATTGTTTCTGAAGTGCCTTCCATGGGAGCTTAAATATTTCATCCTTGACATTGCAAATGCTCTTGCTCCATCAGAGACACCATTGCCAAGTCAGCCTCATTGATTCTCAAGAAAAGAACTGCAAAACCACTTCATTTTTCACTAATCTATGGAAAAGTACGACAGACCCACTGCAGCACATTAAGTGGAATTAAGGGATGTTGCATCTTCCCATAGCATCTCCTGAGACACCCATCAGTCTGTGTCTTCTGCTCTGCACAGGTGATGATAAATGATGCAATATAAAAGCTCTGCTGTTGTCTAACTCAAGCTGAATGCCAGCAATAGCCAAATGGACAAATTTGATGACCCTGGGGTGAGGGTAAGTTGTTAATTGTTGCGGCTTTTGAAAACCTAAGTGCTTTGTATGACAGACTCATTTTTCTGCATTTGTCTCTTTGCATCTCAGGAGGAGGCAAAGTAAATCACACATCAGACAAAAAGTGGGCACATATAGCAGTAGGAAGTAGGAGGTTTTGGTGGGGAAGACTTCCCTCAAGAGGCATTTGAAAGTCTTCCTCTCCCTTACCAGGTAGGGAGTTTACTTTCGGAGGATTACCTTATTTTTTACTTAAATTATGAATGGCTTTAATTTTGCTGTGCTTTTTTAGGATCTATGAGTTGTAACAATAATGGAGTATAATACCTAAAATTTGTAGGGCTATGAATCATCTCTGGAGATGGCTCACCTGATTTGATTCAGAAGTAAGAAATAACTTCAAATAAGGATCTTAACTGCCTGATAAGTGAAGTGATTTTCCCTCTTCCGTCCTGTTTGCAGTTAGACCATAAACCAGCCTGGATACTGATAGGCAAGCATAGATCTTTATTCTTCGAGAAATCTGGTTCCAGGTGAAGGGAAACTCCTGCAAAGAGGCATGTTGTCAGCTCATGGGGGCAGTATTTGCCATGACAACTGGGTGCACATATAGAGGCCTTTGGACTACACTAACCTCCCATCTCACCCAGCAGTGGCTACTGCCATTTTATGCCCTTCCAGTGACATACTGGGTCTTTCAGCATATTATACTACACTTCTCTTTGCATTGTTTCGCTCCAATTAGAAAAATGACAGTAACTTTGTACAGTCAGAAGCATCTGGGCAAACATGACACGCAACTCCTTAAAAAAAATTGCTTGCCTGAGTTGGAGTTGAGTGAGATGGCATTGACCTTGGTCTGCATCCCTTTAAAGATGTGGAGTCATCAAATCTCTAGGTTTGCTTCAGATACCAGCAGTGAAAAAGAGACATTCTTCCAGAGCTATGAAATGCATTTACTGAGAGACTAAGCAGCATATCAGCCCTTGAAATATGTGGTCTAGTGAGTTTCTTAAGGATATTTGGCCTGCACAGAAAACATTCAGTCATCCTAATCTCCAAGGATCGAGGAAAATGACCGTCAACATGTGGAGGAAAACTGCAGAGTGAATTGAACCCATCCTTCTACCTCGTGACTTGGCTAGACAGATAACTGCTATTAAGAAGAGTCAGAGAAGTAAGTGCTGATGCCAAGAAAGGATCTTTGCCACTGAATCCAAGCCTGGGATACATCTTTACTACGTGGTGTTTTGCTTCATCAAGCTAAGGGTTAAAACCAAACCACTGGTAATGAAAATGTTTCTATAAATATGCAGTGGTTATTGCTATGCCGACAACTTTTTTAATATCCTGCTATGATTAATTGACTTACTTATCCAACACTTGCTATATTCTGCTCTAAACATTTCATTCCTTTACTTTGTGTCTGTTTCTTGATCCTGTGATGCCTCAGTAAAACAAAGGATTAAAAAAATGCTGTTATTCTGGAAATCAAAAGCTTTGCCTTCTTCTTTCCCCCTCTCTACCAAACCATAGGCACAAATGTAAAGGTTTTGAATGTGGATAAGGAAGACTGGGAACCTTTATGTGTTATTGCATAGTTGCAGTGTCTAATATGGAAAAAGTATATATTGTGACAAAATAAAAAAAAAATAAAGAAAAAAGAAATAAGGAAGAGCAAAGCTGAATCACTGATGTGTTTCAGAGAAAAAACACCAGTTTCCAAAGGCAGCAGCACCCATACATGTCACAGGGACAACACATCACTGGAGTGTTTCTGTTGTCCAGCCTGACTACTTGGGATTACACTTTCAGGGAGGAAGAAAGGAGAGAAGAAACAGGCAACAGTGCAAATGGAAAATTTGGTTTACAGGATCGACATTTCTGGAAATGAAGACTATAGTATGTCTTTTTGCTATCAAGAAAGCAACTTTTTGTTGGATAGCAAAGCAATCAGTACTGCTTCACCAGTACCCAGCTACACCAGTTCAAACAGAAAAGAAATATTTACAACTTTTAGGAGGGGAAGAATAAGTGAGCTTTTGAAATATTTTCAAAATCTTCTAATTTATACTAAACTTCTAATATATACTGTAATAGAATCTATACTAAACACTTCTAATTTATACTAAAACTTTCTTATGTTTTCATATTTTTATTATGATTTCTGTATTAGAAGTATACAAAGGGACTCATAAGGGTTTGACTACGTTTGAACTGGATTCATACTAAAATAGAAGGAGAGCTGGCAATTTTCTTTTCTGCTTCTAACATCTGAGGATGTGAAATACACTGTTGTATTTCAGTACACTGCAGTGTTATCTTGATGTAAGACAGACTGTGGTTGTGTTGACCTGCTTACACATTACCTTCAAGCAACGGAGCAAACTCAGTGTGATACTTCTATCAGAAAAAACAACTGTAGTTGCATTTAGACTACAGAGTTATAGACAAGCTTTTTTCTGCTGTATATTGAATCTGTAACCGAAAGCTTTCACTGTTTTTTGAATACCAAGTACCATGTTGCACAGATACTCTCAATTAAATACATGCATCGGATAGTTCTCCCTTGAAATCCAGTAGTGTTTCCTGCCATATGATTCTTTGGTAAGGTCTCTGTGACTCTGTCTATTCAGTGAATTTCTGCACTTAAAGATTGTTTCTTTTAGACTAGAGCAAATGTCTTAACAAGCAATGCCAGAACAATGGTGCAGTCTGATCTGGAAGAAGTTTTCCCACCGTTGCCAGTTACTGATTTGCTGCATCTGTGGACGTGAGGGGAGACACAGGAACAGCACACAGAGATGCTCTCCCAATGCAGAGGCACAGCCCAGCTGCAGAGTGAGGCAGTTCAAGTTCAGTTACAGCAAACCTGTTTTGTCTCATAAGTGGGGTGAGCCTGAATTCAGCACCCCAATTACTATGTGCCAGCAGGAGGTGGAAACTTAAGGTGCAATAGGTGGGCTTGCAAAAGGTTAAATAAGTTCTGTGGCTCCCTAAATACGGCTCACTGAGAGCTGATGCCATAGCACAAAGGAAGGCAATATCATTCTGCTACTGGCCTAACCTACTTCTGGTTGAAGAACCAGGTGATAGTATGAAACCATCATGCAAATAACCATGAACAGCTGTTGATTTTCTCACTTTGACTTTGCCTTTTATTTTCCCCCCTCTGTTCAATATCTTCTTCGAATCTGCGCAGGGACAGTATGACTTCATGGAGAAAGGGAACATGCCAAACCAAAAGAAAACATGAAGTACTATGGAGATCAGTGCAGAACTCCCTGGGATTTTACTAAATGAATAAATGACTCAAATATCAGCAGCCAAAAGGTAAATTCTCAAGGCAGAGATTATGAAAAAAAAACAACAACACACTCATATTGGAATGAATAACTGAAATTTTGCAATAGGCATATGAAAATCTGAATTCTAGATTAACTCCAATGGATGCAAATTTGGAAATCAGCTTAATATAGATAGCAGCAGAATAAGAAGATGCAGCAATATGAAGGAAAAAACAGGTATATTTCAGAAGAGAGGATATTGAAAGCTGCATACTGAAAAGGGAAGAGACTTGGGAATTCAACTGAAGGCAAAAAATAAAGTAAAAAAATTAAAAGCCACCCTGTATTCAGGTGCATTTCAGGATACCATAAGTATTCTAAGTAATCTAGAAGGAGAAATGTTGTATAAATCAAAGAAGCTAGTGTTATTGCTAGAAGGCTTGGGGAATGAGGGCCTTGCTCACAGCAGTGTTCAGGTTTGAGGACTAAAATTGAGAAAACATGTAATCACCGTTGAAGGGAAAGCAGTGCTGAGCAATCACAGATTAGTTCTGATTTCCAAGGTTCAGCTACACTAAAAAGAGTAAGAAAAGTCAGACTTATTTCTCCCTGATAAAGATAAGAGCTCCACAGGGACCTACATGTTTCTGATAGAATCACCAAAGAAGCCTGAGAAAATGTGATCCAATTACATTATTTAAATGACTGGCAAGTGGGAATGTTTGGCTGGATGTGTGGAGAAAAGGAAATCCAAGTGAAAGTTTTGGATTTCAGAATTAAATCAGAATATTAGTTTTTGATGGGGACGGTCAGAGAGGGAACTATGGGGCTCAGGAGTAAAAATGATTAAGTTTTTTTCAGCCAAATAAGATCTACCTTATCGGTCATAAAATTAAGACAACAGTGACCAGAAGGTGACTAACTGGAAATACAAGCTGAGTGAGGTTCCTTGCACCTCTCCATTCACATCTGGCCTCAACAAATTTGTTTCCTAAAGCTGCATGATTGTTTTCCACTACTGTAAAATCATGAGAGTTGAGATCAACTGCACAAGGGACAGTGACTTAATATTTATACCACAATAAATGCTTGAATCCAGTATTGGTCTCCATGATGCCATGTCATGCACAGAGGAAAAAAGGATTTTAGCCTCTCATAAAGTTTTTATGAGCCACAAAATTAGAAGTTTATTCTCAAGATGAATTTATTTATATATTCTGACTTCTTTTGGTCAAAGACTTAGGCTGAACTTCTCATATCTTCAAAAAATCATCCAATGCTTCTAAGATACCATATTGTAAAACGCCTATTAAATGCAAAGACATCATCATGACTGTAACAGGATCTGCAAATATTTAAAGGCTGGGAGTGTATTAAAACAGAATATTGTTTTTATATTCTCTTCTCATACTCTGTTACTCAGAACAGGTTGTTTTTAGACACACAACACTGCAAGATGACCCTTTGCTCCAAACCAGTAAAGATGCTCTTGTGCTGTGCATGTTGTCTAGATAGAAACTTCCTGATCATTTTGAACTCTCCAAGGTGGCAAGTTCCTAGTTTTTCCACAGTCCTTTTTGTGCCTTAAATCACCAGATGGTGCTAAGTGTAATGACACTTTTATAATTTTCTGCTTTTCATGGGTAAAGGAACAACTACACTGTAAGAGGTCTTTTTGTATGCTGCCTTAACAAAAAATGTATGAGCTTTGTAAACACTCCAGTGGAAATAAATATGCAAAAGGATATTTGGTACAAACTTCTTTCTGTGTGGTTCTGCAGAAGCTCATGATAATGTGTCTGCTTTACTCTGGTGTGGATTGCATTTGTGCTGGGTTTGGCACAAAGGGAAAAGGTATTCTGATAAGGAAGGTGGGGGTGTTGTTCACTAATAGGAGTGAAGAGGCTAAAATTGATTAAGCTAACTTTAACTTAGGAGGCTGGTCAATGAACTAAAGCTTTCCCATATTGATAGTCTTGTCTGGGATTTGCCTTTTTCTTTAAGAGTGACTATGGGAAAACAAGAACTGTGTTTCTTGGCTACAGTTGGCTTACAGCTGTCTTCCACCACATGGCATCTCTGGCATATAAGCAGTGGCCAGAGAGAGCCTGACACTTGTGGGCCTTTCAGAACCATGTCAAATACCTGACCTCTTAAAAGCCAATATATTTTATAACCTCTCTTGGGGAATGGTTAGGAAAGCAGAAGACAGGGAGATTACCATAAGTCTGCTGTGAGGTTTCATCCAGAACTGAAATCCAGCTAAAAAATTTGAAAGGCTAAAGCTGAAATTTGAACTTCTGATCCAGAGCTACCATTTTTGCTGGTGCCAATCTCTACTTTGCTCAGGTTTGTTTGAAACCTGAATGAGACCTGAATAGATATGCTTATCACTTGATTAATTATGCATATTGTTGTGAGTTTTGCATTACGTGCTATTTCATCAGTTTTCCCTTTGGTAATCTTTACTACTAACTTCAAAGCAATAAGCTCTAGTGAATATTTACTATCAAAATTATCAGCATCAGCTTTGAGTTAGGAGGGGAATCTGGTCTGAAAATTTTGGGTTTACCATTGCTAGAACAACCCAAAAACAAAACTTCTCAATGTTTTGCAATGTTTTTCCTTGATGTATATAAATTCCCAATCTACCTTAATGCTCCCTGACAATCAAAGCATGCTTCATGGTGGAAACTTTGAGAAATAATGTTTTATTTCTCACATAACTGTTCAGAGCCATGTTCATGAAATATCATTGGTCTCTTTTGTTCTTCCCTTTTGTTTTCCACTTTCTTTTTCTTCTTCTATCTTCTTTTTTTTTTTTTTTTTTTTTTTTTTGTATATGTGTGTGGACAACTGCAGCTTAGTACAAGTGCAGAGGGAATGCAGGGATGGAAATGTAATATGGAAGAAGCTGTGAGGGCATGAAGGGCCTGGTGAGAAGCGACTGGTATCATCTGTTGTTGTTGTTCCAAGCAGCCATAGCATAAGTGACTTGTGTTTCCTTTGAAAAAGTTTCTCCTATCCCATCTGTTGGCCATATGGGTGAAAAACATGGTTTTCAGCATGCCCACACCTACTCACTGGCCAACAATCTGTCCCAGCCTAAACATGGTTGCTGACTGTGCCATTGCAAATTGTTCTTCTTAGGAACAACCAAAGGAATCTCTGCCTACGAGATGGGCTTTAGGAAGAATTCGAGAAAAATGAACATATGCAGCAATCTATTTTGAGCCAGTGGGACTCTTTAGCTTGCCTTGCTGCTCTTTCAGGGGATAGAGAGAGAAATTGTGCTGGATTTTCAGCCAACTGGATCAACTGAGATAGCTTTTTGAAAAGTGTCTGTGCAAGGACTTGGTATAAACTAGGCTGGCCACATTCCAGGTTCAAAGAAACCAAAAATGGATCATATCTTAGAATCCATCTCAGATAACAGAATATCCTGAGTTGGAAGGGAACCACAACGATCACTGAGTCCAACTCTTACATAAAAGGCCCATATGGGGATCATACTGATAACCCTGGCATTATGAGCACCGTGCTCCAACAAACTGAGCTAATCTCAGGAGATGATTTACACTGGATCCATATACATTGATTACATTAATTTGGTGCACTGGAAAGGCTGCTTTCAGGTGAGAATTTGCCTTGTACTTTTATTTGTAGTCCTTTGATATTCACTGGAGAGCATTGCTGGTGTCCTCAGAGTGGTATTCTTCTTAATGGAGCCGCAGTTTAAGTCCACACTTGAGCACTTTCAGGAGTCCCCGCATGCAAGATGGGTTCATGCCCTCCACCAGGTAGATCTCTACACATGCATACTGTACTTCTGGGAAAAGCAACTCACAGAAACTTCCCTGCAATAAGCACAGTGCAGAGATATGATCCAGAAATGCAATGGATTTCAGCAAATTAAACTCTCCTCCTTCCCTCTTTCCATTCACTGGGAAAGGACGTACCTGCTGAGGCCAGGGTTTTTGGAAGGATGTGCAGCCATTCGCATGGCACAGAGACAACCACCAAAATCCCAAACTGCTTAATGGATGAATCTGAAGACCTGAGCTGACATTGCTAATATACTGGGGAAAGGCATTTTAAAAACTCCTTACTTGACTTGGTTGGGTTTTCCCTCTTGGGGTTTGGACCTTGACTGAACCTTATACTGACACTTTTCTTCTAAATATCAAACAGTTCTTATCACAGCTGATATCCTTTGCTTGTTCCTTTCAGTCCAGAGAAAGTATATTCCTGTTTACAGGGTAAAAGTTTGAGTTCTTCTGATAGTGACTTTTTACAATTGTCATCTGTGGATGTAATGTTTTTAGGTAGGTTGTTCTCACAATATAATAATGTCATGGTGGCCTTCAGAAACATTAAAATTTAAAATTTCTGACTCAATAAATCATTTTATTTTTTATATCCTTCAAGTCAGTGGGCAAATGAACTCTAATATCTTATGCATTCAAAAGCAACAAGAACTGAGAAAAGAGTCTAAAATCTAAAAGTTGATCAATTTTGGAATATGAACAACACAGCTTAAACATGAGGTTTGGGGCTCAGCAAAACCTTGCCTGTAACACTGTTATCTTGCTTCAAAAGCTGTGGGAATCAGGAAAGACTTCCTCAATGAAAAGCAGTTAACAAGGAAGAAGCTGCTTCAGCTGATGCCCAGTTTTTAGAGTCTGAGTCTACTAATTCTCTTGCTGACTATCTTCAGCTGTTTCTAGCAGAGTTTCAGAGTGGTTTTTTTTGCTGCATCCATCAGGTATGCTGCTACTTTTTTCAGGAGAAAGAAAAGTAAAATATCTTTCAGACTTTGCAGACTGCTTGTTATGCTCTAAAATTACACATCTCCATATGCAAGATTTGGAAGGTCCTGGATAGTAAGTAGTCTGAATCATTCATTATTCTCTTAATCATAGACACAAACTGCAGGTGCCTGAATTCAGCAAAAGATGCACTCATGTATATTCTAAATCCAACTCTAAGTGGCTATAAAATGTTAGTATTCCATATCAAGGAAGCATGGAATAATAGATGAAATGGAATAACACTTTAGTGATTCTACTTCTCTCTGGACTTCAAGAGTTTTTTTTCAGGATTAATGAAATTCATTGTGTGATTAGAAATATATTATTGCTGTTGGAAGCAATTATTTTGCCAAAACTACATGCAAGTTGTTCTGTTCTCTGCTTTAGGGTGTGCAGAACTCTGTTTTGCCAGAACAAAGGGAATGCTTGCTTGTCTGCATTATTCCAAATAAATCCAGAGTCCTTGTTTGCTTCCAGCACTGTGAAGGTAGGTTGATACTTTGGGTATGCCTGAACCTTCCTCTTAGACAGCAAGATATCTTGAAGATTCCAGCTATCAAAGGTGGCTGAAAGAACAGTGTTCTCAGGTAGCAGAGCAAACCTTTATAATATTCCTGTGCTAATGACTTTCTGGAGCTATATCTTGAGAGTGTTCCCTTGACCTTTCATTATCTCCCCATAGAAGAGCAAATAGATTGCCCTTAAAGGTCAACTTAGAAGGAAATAAGAAAAGGAGGGAAAATGGGCAACTTCACAACCTGATGTTGTTTTTTGGTCTGGACTTTTGTACCGAAAATCACCGGGACACTTTTTCTAAGAGAAAAGTTATTGTCAGAGTCCTACTGACATCTGTAGACTGACATGAGTGCATTGAGAGGTCATAGCAAATCTGGTTTCCAAAAGAGATGAAACCAAAATTCCTTTTGAGAGGCAGAGGAGCTCTTACCAGCAATCTCTTTCTTTTTTTTTTTTTTTTTTTTTTTTTTTCCTTCTGGTAACATTGCAGACTGGTGCACTCTTCGCAACAAGGGAAACATTTTTCTAGGTTGTTAACTAACATTATGAACATATTTCGTTTTGGTGGAACATGAGATTTTATTGCTGTTACTCCCTGATGCACAAACAAGACTGTGAAGGAAAAAAATCCCATCATAATAAAAGAGATTTATTAAACTGGGGTGATTTGCTTACAGACTGATGCTGAAATTAGAAAAGGCCTCATTCCCTCAGCTAACCTGGTTCTGAAGCATGCCTTTTATTAAAACTTAACACCAGCACAGTCCCCTCTTGCAGTGGTGTAAGCAAAAACCAAAACCAAACAAACAAAAAAACCCAAACAAAAACTATTTAAAGTGAAAGTAACCGTGTCTTGCACACAAGTATATCATAATGAGAGAAGGACTTTCACGGTACAAGAATCAGTAATTGATGATCATCTTTGATTACCTGCTCTCAGTGTTTCTTCACAGTCCTTTTTCCCAGGGTGCTCTAATGTGGCTGAGATGTTCTGTGTGGGTGTACTATTTCCATTTATCATATATATAGTTCTCAGCAAAGAAAATACTAGAAGTCTGTGAGTGTCCTGTTGAAACACCTGGAAATAGGAGTTTTGGTGTTATTACCTCTTGCCAGTTATGGCTTTTAAGTAACAAGGAGACTACATGGTCTCCTAAATATTTGAGGCCTCCTCAGTTCTCTTCTTAGTCCTGCCACTTCTGCATGATCCTGAGCAAATGTCTGTCTTTATGAAGGTTTTGTAAAGCATTTTTTGAACTTTATTCAGCTCTTAACTTAGTTCATGCTATTTTTTTTTCCTCATAATTACTTACAAAATTAGGTATTTGTTCTTGATTTAGAAAGTTTTTGCAAGATGGAAACTTGGTCCTTGTGTTGTGTGTGCAGAGAAATGCTATGGGTTTGTCTGGAGAAAGATTTGGGATTTATGAGTCCACTTTCATTCTTCATAACCAAACAAACAAGCATCTAGAATGGGTTGCACAGATGACAGCTGATGTGGCTCGGTTTTGAAGATGACCTGTGTCTGCCTCATGCCTTTCTGCCCCTAAAAGCTCATCAAAGCTGGAGGCAACTGCTGTAATATACTTTGGGGCCTTTTCAAATCTTTACCCAAACCACAGAATGGAAACACAGGTTACTATACGCTCTTGTCTTCCCAAAATCCGGATGCTTTCTGCTTGAATTGCATGTGGTTAATTATTAGAGTTCTCTCTTAAGTGAATGATGCTGCAGGGCTCTACAGGATGGCAGAGGTGTCACTAAGGGGAGTGCCCTCTGCAAAATGAGAGCGTGAGGCTAAAAGCTGTTGTCCTGTTCAGGGAATGTCAGGGGCACACAGTGCCTTTGGGTGGGAGGTGATAAAAACCACAGAATTTGGAAAGGTTTGTGGTGACAGTCAGCAATGAGATTCAGCTCATAGTATCACTGTATTGCCATTTCAGAGAGGCAGAAATTTAGGCTGTAGTTTTCCTTTGCCATCCCTTTCCTCAAGAGCTGCATCCTCATCCTACAGTCTTAGTTGCATTTCACTTCTCCAGTTAGCTAAATGCTTTGGGAAACTTATGTCTGAGTCAATGAAGGGTAACAGGATCAGATCCTCAGCTGGTGTCAAGCAGCATTGCTCCATCATCATTGAAGAAATGGCACCAATTTAGGTATATCCTATTGTATTTCTCCTGAGGACTACTATCAGTAATGGGTTTGTGCTCATTAAATGATGTCTTCCTGACTCTGCTTTTCTCTGCTCCTGTGGAAATACATCAGTTTAAAAGTTCAGTCCCTGTAAAATAGCATGTGAGGCAGCTGTTCACTGAGTGGAAAATTATCTGGTTTGTTACAGGAATGCATATGTAAATCACTATCGGGAAACACTATGTTAAAACTTATTGTTACCAAATCCTCCACATTCTGAATGGGAAACATTGTTAACTGAGGAACTATTTTTCCTTGGCATTTTGTAAGAGGGTCCTAAAGACGTCAAGAGGAGGAAAGTGGGTGTCAATGAATTTTATAACAATGAGTCATTTTAGCTCTGGGACAATTTTGGATATATATAAACAGTTCTTTGCCATTCCAGGAGGAATTCAGACTTCATCTGAATAGGTTTTACCAGGCCAGGACAGTCAGTTCCTTGCTTAAAGAGCTCAGGCTCAGGGTCCCTGTGGTGGGAGGTGATGGTAATCAGTGTGGTACAGACTGAATGTGGGAGGTGAGAGCTCAGCAAAGAAAAATCAGAGAAAGACTAGACTGGTGTGCTGCTGTCATCTCAGTCTGAATAGCCAAGTGGCCTTTGTTTGGCTCAGCTAATATAGGAGCATATGTTTTCTCTTAAAGCCTCTTACAAGGAATTTCCCACTACCCAAAATGGCTTGGTGTCCCCAGGGCATGAGCCACTCAGGAAGAGGGGTCCTCTTCCTAGGTGTCTCCAGTCTAGTTTCTTGGTAGATCACATACACTAACCTGTGTTGGTGCCATGGGGAAGTATAAGTTCCTTCTAAGGGTTCTGTTAAAATTCAAGAATCCTTGGTTAAGAGAAGTTAGTGGGATAACCACTGGTTTAACCAGTGCCACTACACGACCAAAGTAGAATTTATTAGAAGTTTGGGGTGGCAGAGCTAGGCCAAGATCAAGCTATGGCATATCCTGAACTCTGGGCAGACATCACATTTGCTTTACCTGCTCTTATCATTGCACTTCCGACCACAGTTTTTCCAGACAAGGCACAAGAATGATGTCTGTCCAGAAGATGAGATTCTCTCTCCAGAAGATGAGAGTTTTCTCCAGGAGTCAGTCTGAATTGTGGCGAGTGCCCTTCAGTGCTCTTGCACATATGTATCATCTCTGTGCCTCTCTTATGCATAACAGGGTAATTCTGTTTTTTTTTAAATAGGTGAACTAGTTTTGTTTTTCCATTTTAAATGTTTGAAGGCATAGTGTTGCTTATTATACTTGTATCCTTTGCACTACTGGGTTTCTGTTACATTCAGATTTGTTTTTTAGTTTTCTAGGTTAATTTTTGGTTTACTTTGTGTTTTTCTAATGCGACATCTCTCTGCCTGTCATGATATTTCAATTATTCATAATCACTGCTATAACACAAGACATCTCATCTACCTAGACTATTCTGACACTGCTCATGCTATATATGCCTAAATCTTTCTAGATGTTGATGTGGCACAACATCTGACAGCATCACAGACCTTTCAGAGTCACAGAGCCTTTCTTGTTCCCATGATTTATTCTAAATTCAGACAATTTTAGGAAACTATCTTTCACCTATTTTCACAATTAGTCACTGTGAACTCCCAAAGCCTGTCCTAGCTTAGTTTCAGGCTAAAAGCTAAACACTAACATGATCTTTTTGGTGAAATTGTTTACTTGCCTTAAAGCAAAACCATGACAAACTTTGTATTCCTTTTGAGGTGGGGCCTGAGTGTGTTGTTGTGTTCATGACAGGTATGCTCCTCACAACTAAGAAAACAGACAATGAGCTTCTTCATATATTCATGTGCTTCCCAATTCTAGTGGCACTGATCAGAAAGCAGTATACAGAAACCCAGCAACAGATGATGACAGCAAAAAAATCTCACTGCTGAGTTAAATACCTCTCTACCATCTGGAAAGGCACAGCAATAACATGCCAATGTTGAGTCTTTATGAGTTTATGTGTGTCGTGCCACAGACACAGACATCAGGTATCTTCTACGTGGAGATTCCCAGCAGAAGTTCCCTATAGTTGGTGGAATTGTGCTTAGGGGAAACAGGTCAGAGTAAGCACAGGGATGACGTAGGAATGTGACAGCAGACATGATACGTATAAAAGGTCTAACCCTGGCACTGCTCCTCTCACCTGGATGGCCCTTTTTAATGTCACTGAGTCCTTTTAGTTCATGTGGTAGGCAGCACCTATTTTACTTATTTATCTCCACTTACACATTGTTGTACTTTGTAGAAATAACACAGTGACTGGGTCAGGTGGATGCACCTCAGGGGAAGGAAACATTGCCCTCTGCTGCAGGACGGTCACAGACTTCACAGCAGGGTAAGAAGAGGAGATCTCCTCAAGTGGCTGCAGAGCCAGGAACACTGCTCAGTAGTGGGGAAAAGTGGTCTCAGATATTAAATGTCTGTGGTTAAAGGAGAAACCTTCCAGAAACAGGCAGGACTGCTGTGAGTTTATTGTGCGCCAGAGAGCCACTGAGCTGACAGCAACTGCACTGACAACTGGCTTTGCCCTGTCCTCCAGCATCTGAAATGCTCCAGGCTGTAACATTTTCTAACACTCCCTTCTCATCAACTCACTTTGAGTTGCCTCTTCTTTACAAAATTACTTTATCTGGTAAAACCTGACCTTTTGGTTTAAAAGTATTTTGGAGGACTTGTGAAGAAAGCAATGAGGCTGGTGGATGGAATGCTCTATGTCTCCACTTGGTTACAGTTTGGGGGTTTGGGGTAGTGGCAGTCAACAGGAAGGAGAGCTAAACATTTCACAGAGGGCTGCAGCTCTGCGTGGGCAAACCACAGGATCTTGCTGCAGTCATGTGGATTTACAAAAGTTATTTGGAAACTTTCTCGCATGGATGACTCCTGGCTGCTTTTTTTAAAGTGTGAATCATAAAGTCCTTCTTGAGACAGGTACCAGACACCATAAACAGTGTCAAGAGGATGCAGGGAAATGTCAAGATCACTGGAAAGAAATGACAGACTTGCCTGTCTAGATCATAGCAGTCCTGCCTGTTCTCAGAACTAGGTAATTTTTATGCAGTTAGAGATAGGGGAAGTGGAGGGAGAGAGCACTAAGAAGATTTTGGCATTTCCATCATCTATCTAGTTTCCAGCAGTGTGTTTTCACAGATGCTACTTTAAGCCACTTTATCACTTCTCTAAGATGAAACAAGGGCAGGTCTCCTTTTCTTTCCTCCTTTATCCCCTTAAATTTCAGCAATAGTTGCTGTGCTTGAATCCTGCTCCCATTTTTATAACAGTGAAACATCCAACTTCCTTCTGGCTAATTGGTTCTCTAGCAGCAGGAGATCGTGTGCCAAGGCAGCAGAATTCCCTGCCTGTTCAGCATCTGCAGTCTGCTCACACATGCAATGTCAATATGAACTTTAAATGTTATAAAAGTGAGTCTAGATAGTAATTGCTTGAAATGCACACAAGGATATCAAAGCTTATATAGTTTTATGGTTTCACTAAAAGTTGCCATCCCCTTAGAAACAATTATGTTTAAAAGAAAATTCCCTAAAAATGTAGATTAAAATTTCAGGATTGCTAATTGTTGGTTCATTGCTGAGACAATTACAATGTTCTCTGAGAGAATATTTCCCAACTGAACTGTCACATATTCCAAGCTTAAAAAATACATGTCCAGAATCTTTCTCTCTTTTAGTGTAGGCTCAAGATCTGTTTTTTATCATATTTTCTGTGTAAAGTGCTCTCAGCACTGTGTAAACTGGTCCAGCAGCTACTGAGGACTAACTAGGCAGGCTATCACAGCAGCCAAGCAAGTTCCTTCCATTCTTCAGGAAATTGCATCTTCCTGGTCCCCAGACTTGGTGTTGGATCCAAGAGAAACTGTGGAATCCAGGGTTTCAGTTTGAAAGCGTATTTCACCCCTGATCTATAATCCCTTGGCTGCATCCACAGTGCACTGAAATCCATCAGGAACATCCTCTCAATCCCCTGTCACCTTTTATCCTGTTAATGGGGAAGGAGCCGTGACAGGGGACAAACTGAATTTGAAAGCTATGCTTGTGGGAATGGTTTATAGACAAGAAGATGGATGTCATCTAATCACCCCACAATAAGTTCCTGCCTGCTTTGTGCTGTGTTTCTCCGTTGCTGTCCTCTCTTGTTCATTCCCATTATCACCCAGGGCATCCCTTTCCTCTTCTGCACTCCCGGCTCCTGAAAACCCAATCTGCATTTAGTAAATAAAGGACAAAACGAGTTCTCATCCACCTGATTGACACTTTGGGTTTGAAATGAGAAAGCCTCTGTTGTTGATGCAGAGCCCAATTTAAAGCAATATCACCTGTCAGTTTGATAAAAGGCATGGAGAAAATATCCCATCATGACCAAGGTGGGAAAAAAATGTCATCTAAAATAAATTCAAACCTTAGGGAAAAAAAAAAAACACACCAAAAAAATGGCTAGGGATTGTTTTTGTGGTTCTATGGTTCTGTGTGGGTGAGTTGTCAAAACATAAGTTACTGTTTATTTGTGACAAACAGAATGGCTAAGAATGAGGGCTGCAGGACAACAAAGACAAACTTCATGTGATGCTTTTTTCTGTATCCATTGAAATGTGCTGTGTGAAGGGTGTGTTTGCAGAACTTTGGGCTTGGCTTTCTCGGTCCTCTGATCTTTATTTCTATTAGAAAATGATTCAGTGTATTTATCTTTTGTCTTTGCCTTCCTGAGCTTTTGCTCATGTTTCAGCTTATAGAAATGCAAACTGTGTCCTGCTTGTTTGTTTTTTTAAATAAGCATTTTACCTAATGCTTCAGGTCTTTGTTTCACTGCGTGTAAGTGCTGCAGGAGAGCTACTTCAAAGAGAAGGGAGCAGGTGCTGTTGGTTTATGAACACCTTTTTACCTTCAGCTGTACACCACAACACAAAAGGCTTTACTACTTAAATTTGAAATGGATCCAGTCACCACCGTCCACCACAGATTGGAACCCTAAACCTGCAGTTTGGAGAGTTTTCCACCCAGATGACATGCAGCACTTTCCTTGGGCGCCAAAGCTATAGGGACTTGTCTGTGGGTGGCAGAATGGGGTGAAGGTGCTGGTGAAGGTGATGTTGCATAGCAGAATGCCCATCACAGAGGTGAATACCCTAGTCTGAGCCCAACTGATCTGTCCATTTAGCCAGAATAGGTGGCCAAGGCAAAAGAAGCACAAACCGCACAAAAATCTTGTTGACAGATACAACAGGGTTTAGTCAGGCCTCCACCACTTGGCTTGGCCAGACTGTTGCAATGGAAGGCAAAATATCTATGAGTTCTGTAAACAAGTATGTGGTGTTCTGCAGTATATGAAATCATCATCCAGAAAGTTGCCATCTCCCTTGAGCTGGCTAAGTATAAGGATACAACAGCTACGCATAAGAAAACATATATTAGTTGGAGAATGAGATAATTAATTTCATCCTAACAAATTACAATTAAATCCGTTTCCCCCTTAAAATTGGTAAATGAGGGAACAGACAAGAGATCTAGTATGTGTGCCCTCTAAACAAGGGATAATTTAACCTAGAGCAAGCCCAAATACATTGGCAAGTTGGTGTTTTGAACTCAAGAACCACAATAACTTTTATTACCATTTTGTTAGGTATTAGAATGCAGTGAGAGCAATCTAGAGGCTTTTACCGATATGAAATGGAATGGAAACCAGACAAAAGACCCAGTTATATTTTGATAACAACATCATTAGGAATGTTTTGTAATCAGAAAATTCTGCACATTTAAATATCAGGAAAATAAAACGACACTTTACCTCCAAACCTATGGGAATTTTTCAAAGAATAGAAAGAATGTGGACATGTACATTTCAATGTATCTTGCCTTCATGGAGCAGAAATAAGCATACATTTCTTTTTCCAGAAAGATGCTCTAATGAAATAATTCTGTGATTTTGAGGTGGACTTTGGAGCCATTAGTGAAGAATCTTTCCTCAAGTTACCTATCACAGGATTTGCATTTGGCCCAGGTTGTTTTAAGAATATCAGCAATATTTGGCTTGTAAATTTATGGTTACAGTCAAATGCTTTTATCTTGCTGTCTTTTGGCAGTCAAAATAAAGTTTTCCATTGTCTCTTTGCTCCCTCTCAGAAGGTTGTAAAGATCACCAGTTTCACCACAGGAATTTGATCCCTCAGGTAGCTCAGTGCAGGATTATCTGAAAGTTCTGACATTATCCTAGATGTAAGCCAGCAAAACTCTAGTTTGTGACTTCTAGTAATTCTTCTTAGTCTGGATTCACCATCAGTTGTTCTGCACTACTTACTATGCAGAACATGCTCCAGATTTTACTGAAATCAGCAGAAGCGTTCTGGATTCAAAGAGCTTTGAATCAGATTCTCACTGTAGATAGAACTAAGTTATATTCAACATTTTACTTTAGCTCCAGTGCCTAAGCCATTTGCCCATTTGCCCCCAAATGGATCCTGTGTTTTCTCTGTTAATTCACAAAAAGTCAGAATTTGACCAGTAAGCAGGGGAAAATTTTGCTGTTAAAGAGGTGTGGCAGACTGCGTTTGTGGCAGCCTGAGGGCCTAAGAAGCTGATGCTAGAGAACACTGCTAAGACATCTGTGAGATGCTGGGCAACAAATCAAGGATCAGTAAATCCCATATTAAGCTCAATAACACCTGTGAAAACAGTCTGAAAGCCATGCAGCTCACGGGAATGGCTCCCAGAGTTACCTGATGTGGGGAGAAATGTGGAACCTGTGAATCACAGGGAGGGGTTAAATATAATCATGGCTCTCTTGCCCTCAGGGTTTAAGTTTTGCTCCAAAGCCAGTTTGAATCTGATTTCAGAGGAAGGCTTTTAGTCACTCTGTAATGCATTGTGATATCCACCAGGTAGAACTCATTGAGGAAAATTGCTTCCCACAATGATATATAGGACCATTCAGTCACATCTCTGAGCTATTTAGGGGAAATTATCCATGGGATTGTATCATTAGTTTAAAAGCTGCCTCAATTGTTTTTCTGTCAGGATAGTTTTAAGCTACGTGAGAGTATTAGTTGGAAAAACATATTTGAAATGGAGTCTACCTCCTTCCATATTGCTCAAATCTGGTTTTAAGGTAATATTTTCCTCTTCATTCGTAACAACTGAGGGGTGGAGAGCAGAGTTTGTTTCTGAGTTGGCCAGTGACTTTCTAAATACAGCTACCCTCTTTTAATCAGGTGCTCAGCTTTCATGGGCTTATCCTTCAGCCACTGGCCTTGTCTGTCCTTGCTACATCAAAAGGAACACAGCTTTGAAAATTTCCAACCCTAGTTCTAACTAACGGCAAAATCCATGAAATAACAAAGTGCTGGCAAAGGAGGGACCTTGTTCACATTAATCAGTAATGTGAGCTGTTTCCAGGGGAATTTGTTTAATCTGAAGTCTCTAGAGAAAGTCAGAAAGGAAATTTGGAATAAATGATGGAACTATTCAAAACTAGAGATACTTAACTACAAATAGAATTGTTGGAGCACTGATGAGTTGAGAATTGGAGGAAATCAACTTTCTCTTAGGGAAAAGTTTTGTACATCAAAGAGAAAAACTGAATTGAAAATAATGGTAAATAGCAATGTAAGCAAAAGACAGTGAAGGCAGATATGAAGGCATGAGGGGAATTCCCGGGTGACCTTTGGCAAGTCACTTTAGCTTCTAGCAACAAAATGAGGTAGCATGTCTATGTTGCTCTAATGGGGTATAAGGGAAAGACCATGATGAGCTTGAATGGTCTGAGTACTGTGACAGTAAGTGCTCTCTGTTGTATTGCAGAATGTAGCTTCTGTCTTTAGCTCAAGCCCGTCCACTGAACCTTTCATGGCTGTGGTTTCTCCCTCGAAATTTGGGTGTATGTTAAGAGAACATATCCAAGCATTCTGTGTTGGGATGGGTGACCTGGAGTGGCAGCTGCTGTAAGAGCCAGCAGGCTGGGGTGACAGAGTTGCATGCTTTGTTAACTGCAGGAATCGTGAGGCACGTGGCAGGACCAACAGCCTTAGCAATGCAAAAATGTGTCGTAGTAAGTGCTGTGAGGGCAGATATTGAAGAAGGATATCTCTATTTCATCCATAACAAAGCAGGATTGGACTTTTCTTGTGACAGACCAGCTGCACTTGTTTGCTCTTTTATGAGCAATGGTCTGTGACAAGCCTGAATGTCTTCAAGTAAATAAAAATAATTCCAGTATTTCTAGTTGAACTACTTTTTTGGTTTGATTGTAAATGAGATTTTTCTGTCTGAATCCTTAAGAATTATCCAAAGTGAGGTGATCTCTATTCAGCTAACAGAAAGATGTAGCTACAGGTATTGTGGACCATATGTATCACAAAGCAAGAAACAGAGCTTTTGAATTTGTCTTGGGCTCCCTTGCTTTCAACCAGGGGGAAAATATGACACTGTCATGCACAGCTGGCAATATGAATGCATCTTGAATGAAGATTGTCTTCTGCTGACAGAACAGCAGCATTACTGTATGGAGTTTGAAACATACACTAAGATCAAGGAACTCCGATGCAAAGAGCATTTTCTCATGCCTTAAATTTTCAGCAAAGAGACTCAGTAGTTAACAGAAATGCATTTTTTTCTCACTCTGAAAACATTGTATGCCATTAGACCAGAGAAGATAGAATGTGTTTCAAAAATATATGCAGCTAAGAGAGGAATGGCTTAAAAGATGGTGGTTTATTTTCTGGGAGGAGTCTGGAAATGGACCATTAACATCCTCTTTCTTTCTGTCCTCTAATGTGATCATTCAGCATTCATAAGGATCAAAAAAGCATTGGTTTTATAAGAAACATCCTTCTGAAACTGATGTCATAAATCAGAAATATCCAATGACAAAACATTTGAAAGCATTAAATCTATATGACCCAAAGGACATGTTTATAGAACTATACACAGAGCCAGATTTTCAGAGCTGACTCCAAGATGTGCCTCAAACCACTGTAAGGTGCCAAACAAATATTTGGACGTAAATAGTACCAAGGAATTATTGAGTCCAGAGAGACTTGGAGACCAGAGACTGTGGAATCTATTTTATTAAAGGACTTCTCGAAACATTTGTATTTACTTGGATTTGAGTTAAATACGATTTTTGCAGCATAAGATGTTCTATGATTAGAAGGGACGGGATGTAAATGCTGTTTGTTCAAAGTTTGCATTTTATGCAGCTAGAAAGGAAGGCTGTCCATGATTTTGCCTTTGCTGGACTTCACTCTCTTCCATTGCCAATTAGCATTACAGTAACCTTAGATGGGACTCACTTAAACAAATGTATTGTGCCATTTGAGATGTCCTAGAAAATCCTCTTGCCAGAAGAACACATGTCTAAAAGGTGAGGAACACATACCTGGCAGCTCTGTGCATGCTCAACACATCAGCATTTGTACAGCTGACTTAACCCCTTTCTATGTAATGTGGGAATTGAATAACCCCTCTCTGTGTACTGTTGGAATTAAATCCTGTCCTCCCACTAACTAAACCTACCTCCCGATAAAAGCATGACTCTGTCCCCACAGCTGCTGGTGTTAGTCAGTAAATAGCAAGCTCTTACCAGAAGTCCTGCCGAAGGACAGAGATATTACAAACACTAAATCAGAATGTCCTCTAAATAGAACCTGTGAGTAAAAACAGCAAAAACTGTCAAGACATACCCAAATCTGGATGCTACCAATCACATCAGAGTTCAGTTCAGCTCATTCAAGCTTTTTGGCAGACACAGGAAATTTCAGCAGAGAATGCACCAAAGCATAAAGCATATTTTAGTGGGGTGCATTTCAAAAATAAGCAGATGAACTTTATGAACTTTCACCGAGATAAGGGAAAAAAAGAACAGTCTTTAGAACAACAAAATCTTATCAGAGGACAAGCAATCATGCTTTATATTCCTGTTCTTTATTGTATTCCCTGCAAATCAAACCTAGCTCGTATTGTGCTCCATCCTGGTCACTGATATTGTAGAAAATTTTAATAGAAAATATCTATGGAAAGAGCTGTCCACAACAAAGCAATTTTTCAAGCTCCTGGGGAGACTTTGGAGAGTCTGACTTTTACAGATATGCTGTTTGTGACCTCACTGAAAAATAGGTACTTGGACCCTGATTGATATATATTTTATGCACTACTAATAGACAATCACTGTAGATTTTACCTATAAAAACCACAATACATTATTTCTGTGTTAAATTTTAAAAAGCGCTATTTTTCTGTCTAAGTATCACTAAGTAGTGAGTTGCCTAGTGATCTTGAATATAAAGACCTTTGGCATCTAGTATTGATGGAAAATAAACCCTATCATCTCTCTGTGGCTTGTAATTATCCCTTTTCAATGATTTTCCTGACTGCATGACTTTGTGAAAAATTATCCACCTGTAGCTAGAAAAGACAATCTTGATTTCATCTTCCAGAGGTAAAATACTCCCCAAAAGATCAGGACTCCACCGCAGGTGGGGTACCCCTGTACGAGCAAAAGATGTGTGCTTTACACATCTGCCTGCTTTGCTGTATCTCAAATGGCGCCAATGTAAACAGCAATTAGGTATATTCAGAAAGAAACAATATCCAGTGTACACATTACTGCTTATGAGAAAGGTTGAATCTTGGATTCAGAATTGAAAGGAGTATGAGCCTGGCTAATTGAAACCCAAAATTTTCTAACAATCATACTTCCCCACTTCATGAAACCAACAAAGAGTTTTCATTCTTATCATAAATCTAATTGGGCCATTGTAAATAATTAAATTGTTCATGCCATGCTTTTTAAGTGGCACTTATTTAATGTTCAATCATGGTGGTGGCTGGCAATGACAGGTTGGCTTCTGAAAAATGGGGTAGCTCACATGGAAGACATCACCATAGGAAAAAAAAACTCTGAGAAGAGCTTGACAGAGTGCAGGTGACTTATCTAGTTGGAAGATGCAAGATGTACAGCGACTGACTTGGCAGGACCCAGGGAAAAATGTGATAAGTGAACACCAAATACCCAGAGATGCTACAAGTGCTGAGTGATAGCAACATTTCAGCATAATCCTTCTCGGGAACGGTGTCATATCCTCTGATATATACTGAGCTGGTGTCTGGCTTTGCTCTATACCACAGAAAATATGCAGACAATAGGAGAAAATATTAGTGTGTATGCATGCATGTGTGAGACAGAGTGAGGGAGGGAATATAAACCAGTGACCTTTAATGGATGGAGTCAGAAACAATCAGCTTCACATCATAAGATCAACTGAAGGTCAGAAGCTTTTCAGAGTGGCAACACTGTTGGATATTCCCAATTAGCTCAATTTTTTGAGCTTTATAAGTAGAATGATTCTAACACCACACCAATATTTCTTCAAAGTTCCTGTGAATCATGACATGAAACAACTGAAAAGTTCCTAGACAATGGTGTCTTTGTACCAGGATGTTTGCACCTGGTAAATTTACAAATATCAAGTTCATTTTAACAAAATGGAGATAGATTACTTTTTTCTTTTTTGGGGGGCATCAGCATAATTCAAAGAGCTCCCCCTCCCACCTTTGAAGAAACGAGTCATCTATGGTTCACATTTAGCTACCCTGTATTATGACTAATTTTGAGCAAATTTAAGGTGTTTCATGTTTGTTACAAACAGTAGAAGTCTGTAAACATATGAATGTTTGTCCAATTCTCCTTGTTTCATTTCATTTTCTTCTTCTTCTATGATCTGACACTCTTGTATTTCCAGTGCTTCCAAGATATTTCTTCCACAGTGCATTTGCTTTTAGATTATCAGTTTGTTGTTGAGTAGAGTATTTGAAATTCTGGAGTAGGCAATACCAAAGCAGCACAAAATGGTATCATCAGCTCTTCTTGCTCTGGGTTTTGCAGGACTAAACACACCTCTCTACCCCTTTCTCATCAGAATCACCTTCAATTGTGGAAAACCTGCTGCTGTGGGACCAACCAGGTACTGCTGAAGTATTTTTCTAATGGAAAAGTTTTCTGTGAGGAAATGGAGATCTGACTAAGCTGCTATATTTCACAGACAAGTCTTGATTACATGGAACTTTTCTGTGCTTCATTTCCAAGAGGCTCAGGAGCAGTGCTTCTGCTTCACAATATAATAAGGTGCAATTCAGTTAGCTCAGTCTAATCCAATCCATTGCAAACACTTTTACCAAGGCATTTTGGCATTACCTAGAAGTTTGAAACTTCTGCTTTCTGGAAAACCTCAAAGCTTCAACTTTTTAGTAAACTTTGGGAATGAACCAGATGTTTGAAATTCTGAGTTTTAGTCAGCTGTAAAATGGGTGAACAAGTAATATGCTGAAGTTAAGTGAAATTCTGGTGCTTTTTGAGTTGACTTACAATCTATGGGTTGCTAATCTGACACTGAATTCTAGTATCAAAGAAATAGCCACTTAGACTGAAGGGAGCTATGGTTAGATTTATGATGCCAGTTTTTAAAAAGAAGAAAGAAAAGAAAAAAACCATGATTGAGATATGATGTACCACAGGTCAGAATGACATCTTCTATTGTCGTTGTCAGTTTGTTAGTTTTGCAGTTGAAGGACCCTGGGAGCCGTATCAATGTCTGGTAAATATTTAAGAAATCCCAGCAGCACTCTAAGATCTCTTGCTACTCTCTTGCATTTGCCTCAATTGCTGGTTACAATTATTGCTAGCAATTGCTCCATGGAGAGGAGAGGAACCAGTGCAAAAAAGAGATCAGAGAGCTGAAAACAGAGCTAATGGGCAAACAATCTTCTTCTATTGCATGTGATGGCGTTGTAATCCTGTGCAGCAGTCAATTCTTGGCTGGATTTTCAGCAGGGCTATAGTTTCTCTGCGCTAGTTTTGGTGATGCTAGAAACCTCCTTTCTTCCTTTGTTCGGGATATTTGTGATTGAATCTGGATCCCAATGGACAGATTCAGAGAGAAAGAAAAAGGGCTTTTCCTGATGTTTGTGTCTGCTCAGTGAGTATCTTCTGGGTGGCATAAAAACTCCCAGGTGCCTGGAAGGTTTCTTCTCCTCGGTTGGGCTGCAGTTTCAAGAGAGTTAAAGACTTTCTATGAGTTTTCCAACAGCCCAGTCCTGAGCTTCCAGTATACCTTGTTTATCTGTATTTTTGGGCTCAAGAATGGTTTTGATTTCAATGACTTCTATCCAACCTGGGGTGTGCCTTGAGCATGAGATGTCTCTCCATACATACTAGTGCATGACGTGTTGGTTTCTGTGGGAAGGAATTTGACACATGGGGGTAAGAAAGGGGCCAGAATTATCTTCCATCAGCTCCCCTGCCTGGAACATCAGGGGGCTACACTCCAAGTGTGTGCTCAAGTTTATTTTGTTAATTTAGGTATGGCTATGATTTCTCAAAATTACACACTGGAAGATTTTGTCATTAACCTACCTTTTATAAATCTTTCATTTATTTTTAGCATGATCCAGTCATGATCACATGCACCAGTTTAATCATGCAATGTCTACATCTAAAATCTACAAAGACCTCAGTCTTCTATGAGCTATAAAGACATCAAAGTTGAACGCTATTTACATTATACAACCTCATCTTTCTCCACATTAGAGCTGGACTATTCCCTCCAGAAATGAGCTAAACACTCTATGCAATACCAAGCAGCTTCTGGCCAGAATATGTTCCTTTTTAACACTCGGGTCATAAAGTGCCAATTAAAAGGACATTAAAGCAAAAGAAAATCTGTCCAAAGCCTCAAATAGGCACTGGATAAGGCCCATGCTAGAGAATATGCTACATAAGCATGCTCATAAATCATTAAAATTACGATAGGTTCTATCATTAATAAGTAAAGTTCAAGGACAGCCTTTATCTTGTTAAATTATCCAAATTTTGCTGTCTATTAGCATACCATTTAGAATGTAAGAATGGCTTTAGGGTTTTTTTCACCCTTCTTGGCAATGACATATTATGCAGAATAAAAAGCCTTAGCAACTGTTCTAAGATGCCATAATAATGCTGGAATTATTCTTTGGGGGAGGTTGTTGTATTAAGCAGCAAGTAATTAATGGTAAATTGCACTGGAAATTCTTGGAAAAAAGACAAATTACACACGCTTTTGTACTCATACCCAGCAAGTCCCATGTAATTAACAATATTAAGATAAATACGAGAAGAATTATTAATGATGAGATTAACTTCACATCATAGTGCAAACAGATGTATTTCATCTATGCATGTGGTAGGAATTGAGATTTAGTTGTAATTACTAAAAATATCTGACATTATCGCTTCATGGGAATTCACCTCAGAACTATCTATTATTATGCAACCTCTGGCATTTGTGTTGTGACTTCTTGCCCCACAGATCAGCTTTGCTGAGTGGATTGAGGGGTATTTTGTTGAAGCTGCAACTGCTTAAGAATATGAAATACTCATTGTAGATGATGGGGGTCAGACCCTCAGTAAGCATCAAGCTGCAGTGACCAGGCAACATATTATAAATTACCAGCAGAGAAGGGGGCTGGGCCACTTAGCACTCTATTCATTTCAGGTTCATGAGTTAACTCACCATTAAAAAGCAAGAATAAGTAGGGAATTGCCAGAAACAAAAAGGCAGCACATAACAACAAAAGGCAAATACTGCAAATTAGAAGTGAAGAAGGGTAGTGTGCCCAGACAAAATTTCAAATGCAAGAGGTGGAATTAGCAGAACAATTTCCTCATTTGAATTTGAATTTGTCTTCAGTAGTGGTAGCACTTGCTCTAGTGCACTTGTTCTGTGCATCTGGGATCTTTTAGACATAGGAGAAAATCTACAGATTATTTTTGATCCAGAAAAACAATTTTCAATTTCTAGCTTTAGTTCTGTTTCCTTGTGCCTCAGCTTTCCCATCTATACCCACTAATAGCTCAAAATCCATTCTCAGGCACTTCAAAGTATGTTGACAATATGGACTAAGTGAGGGCAAATGGGTTCTCATAGGAGACAAACATAGTTTTATTCTTGTTTCCAGACAGAATCATGTCTGCTAATATCAGCTGAAGGGCTATTGCCTCTAGGGAAGGTCCGTGGTTCTCAAACCACTAATACCATTTCTTCTGTGAGCTCCCTGGCCAGTGATTTTCCTGCCTCCCTAAGGAGCAACTCGAATTCAGTGTAATTTGGGTATCTGACCAGCTATTACAACAGACTTTGCCTATGTCCACCTTGATGCAGGCCCTTCATATAGTGGCTTTGAATTTGAAGATGAACTATAGTGCCAACTGAGCATCTTACTTGATATGTGAGCAAAAAGGCATAGGGGTAGAGCTTATAAACCCTGCCTCATTCAGCCTCACTGACATGTTCAGAAGAGCAATCACCAGAGCTTTGAGGTTAATTAATCAGGGCTCACAGAGATGTGAATTCTTAACAGTTTCAGGTTCCTTTCACCTTTCTGGTAGGTCTTGGTTTGAATCCAGCTCAAATCAGTAGGGACGAAGGGAGGCAAGTGACTTCTGCCTGCTTTGTGCAGCAGGGGCAAGATCTGTTGACCTCAGTGGAGCCCCCATTTCATTAGGCACCTACAGGTTTAATATCAGAGCAGTAATTAGCTGTCTCTGTGGGCAGGCTTGGGCTGAATGTGTGTGGGAACACAGATATTAGACGGAGTCCCTTCAGGTCATGCTGGAGGGAGACTGGTCCATGATTGACTGGACACTTCATGTGTCACAGTGTGCTCAGTACCTGCTCTCATTTTCCATTGCATGCTATCTTGCATGTTCCCTCTCTGAGGGAAAGGTGAATTAAAGGATATAATTTTCCCTGTCAATCAAGTAGACTTGTGGCTCTCCTGAGAACCCAACTGCACTCAAAGTCATTCAGCTTTTTGCTAGCCACAAGAATAATAGAAAATTGTCCTACTCGTGAATTATATTTCCCTTTGATTTTTTTTTTTTTTAATATAAAGACACTTCTGTGCCTTTTTCAAGGTAAAATAATAATTTCCTTCAGGTAAAGGTGCTAGATTGTGTGTCTCTCCATGGACTTTTAAAGCTTTGCTATGGGGTCTCTATTTTCTGATATATCTGTGCAGTGCCTGGCACAAAAGGATACTGCTTTTGGTTAAGATCTGCAAATTGGTCCTTGAAGGGAACATCAGGGTACTGTATCATTATTAATACAATTTTATGTATTTTCATATGAGTGCACTGCATTTCTGACAAACTACATCCCTTTATAAGGATTAAAAAAAATTTTATGCCACTTGAGCCAAGGCAGACACAGAGGTAGGGAACGATTAGAGAAAAGAGTGAAGACCATGGGAGACAAGAGAAAGCGAAATTATTAGAGAAGAGAGAACCTTTGAGATACATTTTCTGTTATTCTTCTCTTACAGTACTGAATTAAGTTGTTTAAACCTATAACTTGAAGGTTATAGGGAGGAAAGCATGCTCCCTGAGATTGTTTAATGCAGTTTTTCACCTGTTTGATGTGGTAACAAGATGATTTTTCACCCGTCTCTGATGGTTACTTCTCACATTTCTTTGCTGCCAAGAAGGTGCTTCATTTTCTGGTAAACTGTGGGATTTCCATAGGTATTTCTAGTTTCTAGTGTGCCTGACAACACAAAAATGAAAGCATTTTGGAACCTGCCCATAAACAATTGACTCTTTGCATTATTTGGGGAACACAAGAGGTTTACACTTAAAAGCCCTCAGGAAATGCATCATTATTCAGGTACGACCTCTACAGTATGCTGAACTCCTGAATGTGTTCATCCCTCAAGCCTGGCTTGATGTCCTCAGGGGTAATAATGACTGAGAAGATGCCAAGACTAATGATTTTTTACTGTGTCCACAAAAGTGCTGCTTTAGCAACTGTGACTTGTGCTCTAAAGGAGGATGTCATCAATGCAAAGGGCAGCTCTATATTTTTCTGTGACTACAACAGTACCATTACTGTCCAGAAAAATGACAGAGGAATGGATTTACTGTTTTCAGGGCTCCTCAATCAGTCATTGGTTTTAGTGGAGAAGCGTTTGCCTAATTTATTGAGGAAGCAATCACTCAGGAGAAAATACAACCCATACATTAAAGTAATCCTTTGGGCCTCTGCCCAGCTCAACCAACTGACCCCATGGGTCTCTGTAAGGGTAGCCCAGACTGCTAGTCCCTGACATCAGGTTTTTTTTTTTTGTTTGTTTGGGGTTTTTTTTTGTGTGTGTTTTTTTGTTTTTGTTTTTTTTTTGTGTGTGTGGTTTTTTTTGTTTTGTTTTTGTGTTTTTTTTTTTTTGTTAGTGGCTTCAGAAGCAGCATAGAAATGCTAGCATGGGGAAGACATAAGTCTTGAGAGACATCTGAGAACACCTTGCACAGAGAAAGGGTTTTTATTGACATGTCTGCTGTGGAGAGGATGAAGACTTGTGGGCTTACACTAGAGATCCTAGATAGAGATCCTGGTGGGGCTTTAGAAAAAAATGTCTAATGGGAAGGATCACTACAGTTTTGGGATGTATTATATCTAAGCATACTAAGTATAGTTTAACTGAACACTTGAAGTTTTAAGACTGGGCAGGATGTGGTGTATCTGTAGGCCATTATGGTTACTTGAGATGGATATCACCATGCCATGATTTTTATGGACCTTCAAAGAACCATAAAGAGAACAGGAGGATGTTGAGGTTTAGAAAGATGAAGCTGAAGTCTCCTAATCAGCTCAAACTGAAGCCATCCCATCCTTTGTGGCTTCAGGCCACTTGGCTAACTGAGGGGATGGAAGAGAAAGGCAGCCCATAGCCACAACCCCATACCTCTTGTCTCTACCACAGGTCATCCTTCACTGTAGTGAGCCCATAGTGAAGGCCACAGAGGGCATCCTGCGATCCCTGCAGGACTTGTTACTGAAGTTTGTCTTAACTGCCTCTCACAGCTGCTTTGCAGATCTCTCCCTTTGGTATCAGTATTTCTCCATCCCGTCATAAGCCATTAGGTGGCAGTTCCAGGAATCAGAAATGGTCTGGGTCATCTCACATATTTTCTGCAGGGCAGGATTTGGAGTATAGGTAATAGATAGTGAATTTAACCAAAGGAAATGAAGGAAAGTTAACGCACACTGACCTGATCATCCTCTGTTCTTGCCCAGCTATACATAAGACTATCATAAAAATGTACTTCTTGCCCATTGCTTGAGAGGAGCAAACCCAGCAGCTCTTAGAAGTGACTGGTGCAAAGCACTGGCCACAAATCCAGCAGCATGCTCAAGAACAAGCATATTTTCCTGCAAACTGATCTACTCTACAGTGATAATTTTGTAGGTGGCCACTGCGCTTAGGAGAGCTATTTACTTCTCCTTCAAAAAAAAAAAAAAAAAAAAGGCTAACTGCAGCAGAAAAAAATAATAGGTTAAATAGGTTAATAGCTTTATAAGCTATAATAATAGTCTAATGAAAACATTTCCAAAGTTGAACACTATGGATTCATATGTGGCTTTTTGATTGAATATCCTGAATTTGTACTGTAATAGACAATAGTAAAAGAGGAAAGAATGGAGTAATAGATATTCAATATGACAAAATTAATGTATTTCACTTCACTAGTTTTGGTATTTTTCTTAACAGTCATCTCTGAAATACTGTTGTGACTGACATCAACTTTCATTAAAAAGAAAAGTTGATTTTGACCCCTCACAGTCACAGGAAAAAGTGAATGTGTGAGCTGTGAGCAAAAAAGCTATAAGGCAAATTCCTTTTTTAAAACAAAACAAAACAAAAGCCAATCAAAATAAACAAAAAACCCAAACCAAAACAAGAGAAAAAAACAAGCTAAAATAAAAACAAAACAAAGAAAGCCAAACTGCAAAACACACTTTTCTTTAACTTTCCTCCGTTGAAACTCATGTCATGATTTTGAGACATGATTCCTGGTTGCAGAAGTCATTAGATTAAAAATATCGTGTATGTCAGCAGGCAAAAAGGTATCACTTCCAACAATCAAGTCCATTCTGCAGGGGTGTTGTCATACTATTGATTTCTTTTGAAGTCTGCATCTTTACTATTGACTTTCCTAGCAGTGGACATATTTCCTGTATTTTTTTGTGTCAGTCCTTCTGGGATCTGGAGCTGAAGCACAAGCCCTTGCCCTTTTGATTTGTATTGCAAGTGCACCCATATAGCTGATTGAATGATTTCTCTAAAAACTGAAGAAATAGAATATTTTTAAGTAAAACCTCAGTTTTCAATTAAATACTACATTCATGTCAGAAAATATGTCTTCTAATTTGGGAAAATAGAATCTTTCAGTCAAAACATATAAAGTTCAAAGCCTTACATAGTTAAACCAGGAAACTGTGTTTTCCTAAGGGTAGAGCCTGCAACCTGTCTTTTTCCTCTGGGGTGCATCTCCACCACTTGCTGCATCTCCAGAAACTGTTTTTACTCTCATAAGCCCCAGATATATAATTTCTTTTTCAGAGAAGCACTAAAGGTGCATCCTGTAATATGTGTTATTCTCAAGATGCTTAATTTACAAAGGCATTTGAGGTATTTCAGCTACAGATCCCATGAGGTACAGTGAAAGAGCTCAATATCTTTCCCAGTACTTTCTGTAATGGTTCCACTTTGTACACTAATCCTTCCAAGTAGATGTCTTCAGTCCTGGGATTTTCTTTCTCATGCTATTGATCTGCCAAAGTTATTTTTTAAGCTTCCTTGACATATTGTAAACCTTATCTACTCATTCAAGCTTTTGCTGGAGGCCAGGAGTTGGAGAAGGTTGAATTTGATTTTGCAGGTGTGCAGGAATTCATTCGAGCTGGTTCTTAGTACATTTTGTGTCTTTTTAACTGATGCTTTATCAATCTTGTACATGCATGCAGAAGGAATCTGCATTGGATCATTTTTTTTATGGTGTGAAAAATAAATAAAATGACAGAGTATTCCTTCATTCCATTCACCTATTTTATCAGCGGATAAAAGCTTAAGCAAAAAATGGTGTGGGTTCTTCAGGGATTACTAATAGTCCCAGAGGTCTGGTGGAGATCCCAGGAGAGAGCTTAGCTTGTTAGCTAAGTCAGGTGTTAGTCTGTCCCTGGGCACATACTCTTTGTATATGGTTATACTTGCAGTATTTGACATTTTCTAGTGCCACCTCTGGGTGTGCAGAAGCAGAACTGTGAGGGAGAGTCAAATAACACTTTTCTTGGAAATGGAAAGGTGGCTTCTTATGCTGGAGTCTACTTTGTGGGACTTCTTTAGAGGAACCTATTGTTACTTTTCTTTTTTCAAAAGAACAAATGGTGACAGTAAAAGAGAGGGTACAGTTGGTTACAGAGCACATGCTTTGTAGTATTTGAAATTTCTTCTATATGGCAGCAACAGGGCTACAAACCTAAAGTTTTACTGTAGGCAGAAAGTTTAATTAGCAGGACTTTACTATGATCTCAAGCTACCACTCATAAAAGAGACAGGGCTCCACAAAAATGGTTTAAAAAACTAACGAACTTGCTGATAGAAGCAAGTATCTGCCAGACAGCCTCCATCCTCCCCATTCAGTTCATAAGACGTATATAACTGTTAAGATACCTCTCAAATATTTTAAGACCAAACATTACAATCAATTATGTGTTCTGTCAGTAAGCATATGTATTTCAGTAAGCTCACCACATCCCTTCAGAAACATTTTAGACAATTGCTCCTTGTTATGGGTTATTTTTACTGTTACAAAACCATTTATAATGTGGGCGAGCAGGAACTTATTATGGACCTTTTCCTCAAAAGCTTTTCCTAAGGTATCATTCAGAGTGTGTACATACAGAGTCATTAAATAAAGGTTCAGTTTATGCTAATGTTAAACTCTAGGCCTCTTTTTAACTAGTCGGCTGAGAAATAAGTTTTACATGGATTTTACAGGTGTCTAGGGGTTTTATTTCCACTGCATGTTTTCTCCGTTTTCAACTTCATTTTTCCTTTTTTTATTTACTGAAAGGTATTTGTCTAGACAAGTCCTAGACTAGGTATGAAAAACTCTTGCTGAATCTCCGAAGAGGTAACTGGTGTGAAGATGCTTTTGTCTAAATAAGCACCATGTGTAAAATAAAAGGTTTCAGTAGTAATTTCCCTTTTGTGATTCCAGTTCATATGACCAGAACAGCCTCATATTGTGCACATCATGAGTATTTCTGAGAATTTTTACAAAAATACCCTTCATTTGAACGTATCCAGGGCTCATAATTTTTTGATCTATTTCTCATTTTCCTCTAACTTGTTTCTGTCTTCTTATTTCTCATGTTCCTTGCTTTCATTTAACTTCTCATGTTCCTTGCTTTCTTTTCCATGTTGATAAAGGCTCTTTATGAATTCCTATTTCTTTTAAATTCCTTCCTTTCCCCCTGAGTTCCTTTTTTCCTCTTTAGTTCTTTGATTGCTGCTGGGGGCTAAGGTTATAATTTAGTCAGCCTGTTCTGCTCTGCAGCATAAAAAAATCCTCTCTCTTCCTGGACAGTAAATAATTCTTGGGCCTGCCTGACTTTTAGCTTAGTCTTTTTTTTTTTTTTTTTTAAAGTTATTATTATTCTGGAGTCTTGTCCTGCTGTTACACTCTCATCATTCAGTGGAAGTGCCTTCTTTCCTCTGACCTTCCTGCCTTCCCTGCTTCATGCCTTACACTCTTGGGCTGCATGTGACACAACAGAGTGAAATGCCTATTGTTAGGGATGGCAAAGGGATTATCAGCGCCAGGGCCATCTCTTCAACATGTAGACAGGGATACCTTCTCCGCATTCCCTGTGTCCATAACTATAATTTGAAAGTCTGAATTCTCGTTTAAAACCTCAAGCTCCTGCAGAAGGATAGATATAGTAAAGCAGACGTTGATTTGTTTTAGTGGAATGTGAGAACCATAGTGCAACACTGGAGATGAACATCAATGATGAAGGAATATCTGAGCGGGGGGTCTGGGCCACCTGAAACACTATTGTAGTTCTGGATTGATTCAGCCTTCAGCAAGGCACCTTAATTTACCTTTTTATGGTGAATCACCACTCAGAAAGTGTGGTTTCAAGATGGCCATTAGAGAGGCTTTTATAAACACTTTTGCAATTAAGGGCAACAAGTAATTCCTGAGTTTGACACAGATACCTTGTAGATGCTCAGCAACTAATTTAAAATCTTTGGAGCCTTAATTCTGTGAAGTGGCAATGGCCACCTTTTAGCTGACCTTGTCCATTAAGATTATGAAGTTTACAGGTGTCTGACTGAACAGCACCAAGACAGTAGACCTCATGGTGCAGAAATGGCATAAAAACTTGAATCCAGGATCCAAATCACTCTTTTGGTTCATAACTTCATTGTGGATGAATCAAAAACCTCTGGTTCTGCATTAGAGGTCTTGAAACTCTGCAGTATAGCTGGAACTCAGATTAGGATTTTAACCTTGCAATGGAGACTCGTCTGGAGTCCTCATACCTAAAGTAATTTCACTGATATACACAAGAAAATACTGGGGAGCAAGGACTTGGGAGCAAATGTGAAAAATAAGTTCAGGAAGTGAAAATCATCAAGCAATTTTGTACACTTACAATTCAAAGACACATCTTCTATCCCCATTTTCTGTAGAGAAAGATAATTATCCACACATGCCTCTATACCTCTTCTTACCATCCTAAGGAGAGGTGGTAACTCTGATGCACTAATAAAAGTACTTTAGCCTGGAGGAAATAAGGAAACTAAAACAGAAAGAAGAGATCATTGCACATTACAGAGAGCACGTTAAAATTCATCAGCCCAGAAGTTACAAAACTTGCAGAAAGATCAGCTATGAATCAGGAGTGGTAAGTGTTTCCCTGCCATGAACAGGTCTGGGGGGCTAAGGAGCATTTCTAACAAGAGACTCATGTTTGCAAAAGGGTACCTGGCACTAGATGGCTGGCTGGTTATCACAACTGTAAGAGCAAACTTCAAGTGTGAAGCACAAATGCAGGAATAGCATTGACTTGGACAATGTGGGCAGCCTGGTCATCTCTCACATTTCACCTTATCTGACCTAATTACAGCTGCATTTCATTCAACAAAGTTCAGCAGAGGTGAAATTTTTTTTTTTCACCAAGCCTTCAGCAAAAAAATCTGTATCCTCAGGGAATAAAGTATTGTATGCATCTTCTATACCTCTAGGGAAAAAACCAATTTTATAATTCCCAATTTTTAGTGAGGGTAAATACTACTTATCTAGCCATCACTTCTCATTCTTTCTGCAGCTAAAAAGGTATTCACTGTAGTCATCCCAGACTTGTTAGGACATCAGCCTGACTCTTTGCTGATACTTAGAAAAATCAATTTAGCTATTGCAAATCTCTAGGACAGAATTCTAGTATTACCCAAATAATCATCAAGCCTTTGTATGAGGAAACCTGAGCTCACATAGAACTACATTCTCTTTCACATATTTATGTAACCCACTGACAATGTTTATAAGACTTACTCTAGTATTACCAGTTTATATAATACTGGGTTCAATGCCTGGTTTTTGCTATTGAGTATTGTGCTTCTAGATCTTGAGGTTTTATTTTAATTTTTCTTCATACCATATAAGATGGTACCAGCACAGATTTGTGCACATGCATTTCAGTTTGCCCGTGTGTAAATAAATTTTTCTCTAGTATGTAATTTGCTAGTGAACAAAGAATATACTGTATTAAGGCCTATGCCCTCCTTTTACATACATGTTTTGTCATACACAACACCACACACACTCACTCTCGTTAATGCTTGTAAGAAAAAAAATCTTTGTGGCATCCACTATTATTTAGTATCTCTTGATATTTTTTAGCCTTTTGAAAAATCTCAGATCCTCAAATGCAAAAAAATCTCAGGTGAAAAAGTGTAGAGATAGAAGTTTTTCTTTTGGTCTAATAATAAAAAGCAGAAGGGATTGGAACAATGTACCATGAGTATTTCTTATTTCTTTCTTTCTCATTTTCTTTGCAAGATTCATTCAAAACTGAATTGTTGATGAGTAAGTTAACATGGGTAAAAATGGATTTTAAAATGGATTAAATATCAATTTGAAGTTAACAACCTAAGAGCAGGCCAAATCCACAGAGATTACTGAAACAAACATCAAAAGACATATTTCAGAGCAGACAGTGCTAGGAATTGAAAAGGAAATTTGCTATTGATTCTGAGCTGCCTTCTGTGGCAGTCCCATTATTGCTCAGCTCTGAGTGGCTTGAGATTTCCCTCACGCTGCTTTCCTTGTGTGTTGCATCTTCACGGTCCCCTTATTGTTTCTGCCTACATGTTTCTCACAAACATTGCTGTTTTCCAGTGGGTAGACTAGAGTGGAGAACTCCTGGGAACCCTCCAGAGAAGGCCTAATCAACCCAAACAGCAAGCTCTGCCAAAAAAAAGGCTTAATCCAAGTCAATAGCTTTTATCCTATACGAGATAGAAAAATCTTCCACATGATGGAGTGTGAGGTTCCCAGAGCTGATAACTGAAGCAGAACTGCTTAGGCTTCAGCGTCTACAGACAAACACTGAGAACTGGCCTTTTTAGGTGTTTATTTGTATTTATTTATAGTACTGTGTGTTTTAGGTAACTCATAGATCTTGCAGTAGCAGCACCAGAGAAAAAGAGGATGAGTCTTCCTAGGTTTCAAAAGACAAAATGGAAGGGAGAAGATTTTGGAAAGGGATTAGTGGCTGGGCGAGGAGTTTGGTATAACTTGAACTTCAATTTTGGCAGCAGCCATCAATTTTGCATCATCTCCTTCTATCTCAGTAAATGGGGAAACAGTCTTCTCCATGTCATCAGGATGTCCAGGCTGATCAGGAACTCACTGAAGAAACAACTTAGAAAGGAGGGAGATGATCAAAGATGCATTGTTTTGGCAAATAATTAAGATCTTAATTAAAAAAAAAGTTAAACACGTAGATATTTAAGAAGACTGAACTGTGTAATTATTTCCAGTAGGTGGAATAAAATTTTTTTTTGCTTTTATCATTTATTAAAAGTTTTGACTGAAATTTGTCTTGATGGGTATTATTCAAGACTAGTAAGACTGTTTCCATGCTGAGATTCTAAAAATCCTTATAACCAATTTAAGAAGGCTCGATTTGGCAAAACTGACTTTCTCAGGAATATCATCATCTGTGCCACTGACAGCTTTGAGAATAATCTTCTACATAGTTACAGGTCATATTAAAATACTCAAAGAATGAGACAGAAAGTTGTTGCTATCAACTGCTAGTCACCCAAGCACAGGAGAAGTAAACACTTGCTTTATGATCCCTCTGTAAGGCATGTCAGGTGGAAATGGTTATTGGGAGAATGGCATGTTCAAAGTTTCACAGTCATGGTACTAAATATCATTTATAGTGCACAAGAATAATATTGCATTCAACACTGAGGAATTCTGTATTATGCCATATTACTCACAGTCAAGAAGAAACTCATCTGGAAACCATGAGTGAGTTGAGCATGATCAGGCCTTCAATGCGAACAGAATAAATTAAAAATAATTTGTATTTATATCCTATGCTTTAAAAAGGTCATATTTTTAGAGATAGAAACAATTATGAGCTAAATTTGCAGGAGAAAACGTTATAAATGGAAAAATATAAAAAATAATTGGGAGTTGTTTGCGAACATTTCACTAAATGCAAAAAAGTCACAATAACGCATTTTGAGGAAAACATTATGTTGCTTAAAAAAGCATCAAACTCTACTTTGAATGAAAAACAAGTAGCCAAGTCTGAATATAAATAGACATATATATATGCATATACAAGTTAAATGTAAACAAAAGGACACACACAGAAATTTGTAATCGGCAGATGTCAAGATAACACCAAATTTTGTTTTTGTTTAACTATGCCAAAACATGAGAAACATAATAGCATTCTTACATTACTAGGACCTCTCAATATTACTGAAATAAAGTTTAGCAAAGTTTTCTGTCAGAGTCAATGAATATTAACATCAGATGTGTGTTGGATTTTGTTAGGGTAGAATAAATTTTCTTCACAGTGGCTGGTATGTGTCTGTATTTTGGATTTGTGCTGAACACAGGGTTGACAATAGAGAGATGTTTTTGTTATTGCTGAGCAGGGCTTACAGAGCCAAGACCTTTCCTGCTTTTTGTTCTGCCACACTGGCAAGGACGCTGGGGGTGCCTGGGAGGTCGGGTTGAGACACTGCCAGGACGGGTGACCCCAAGTGACCAAAGGGATATTCCAATCCCTATGACATCATGCTCAATATATCAAACTGGGGGAAAGAAAGAAGAGGGGGGAGGTTTCGAGTGATGGCTTTTGTCTTCCCAAGTAACTGTTACGTGATGGGGCCCTGCTCTCCTGGGGAAGGCTGAACACCTGCCTGACCATGGGAAGCAGTGAATGAATTACTTGTTTTGCTTTCCTTGTGTGTGTGGCTTTTGCTTCCCTATTAAATTGTCTTTATCTCAACCCCCAAGTTTTCTGGCTTTTACCTTTTGATTCTCTCCTTGATCCTGCTGGTGCAGGAGAGACCAAGTGTCTGTGTGGGGCTTGGTCGCTGGCTGGGGTTAAACCGTGACAGATAATGATCATGATGAGGAAATTATTGCAACTACAATCTAGAATAGTGCCAAAAAACCCCTTTAAAATCGGCAGATACAGATAGCTAACAGCTAAGAAAAGTAGTGATCAACGGCCATCAATATTGATTGACGCTAGGAAGGCAGAGCATATCCCAGAGAACTTGAATAAAATCACAACAGTACCAGTATTTTAAAAAGACAGCAGGGTGATTTAGGTAATTATGAGTTTGTTCAGCCCACCATCAGTTCTGGGCAAACTAAGGGCATGTGTGACACATGACTGTAGTAATAAGAGTAAATGAGGGGGGAATAACAAATGCCAATCAACATGTTTTAATGAAAAAGGATCTTGTTTAACTGAATTTATACTATTATTCAAAATGAAATTTCATGTCTGTTTTATTGGTGTAATACTGTTGATATAATAGATTTTCTCTCAGACATTTGGAATGATACCCACATGATGTATTGATTTGTAAGCTAGAGTGATATAAAATCAATGGGGCACACATTGAATGCATTGAAACCTTGTTAAACAATGGTTCTCAAAATCTAATTACAAAAAGAGAATTTTTTTCAAATGTCTTGTGTTTCCCACAAGAATCTGCCCAGACCTACACTAATCAACAAATATATCAACAACTTGGAAATAAAAACTAGAATGTAATTATGGTTTAAGTCTATAAATAACATGAGCTTGGGGGAGCATGGAAGGGAACAGATTGCTGAGTGATCTGGCTGTTTGAAGATATCAGGCAAATAGAATGAGTTTCAGCTGAGCCAAATCTAAGTTTATATGTCTGAAAAATAAAAATACAGTTTATGCACATAGCATGGATGACTTCTGAAGGCAGTGGCACAAAAGAAGTCATGGGGGCCATAGTCCTCATGCTTACTGAGCATGGTTCAAAAAGTTAGTGTAATCTTTGAATGTTTAAATGTGAGAGAACTCAGTAGGGGTAGTGAGGTTAAATTAACTCTGCATTTGGCACTGGTGAGATTGCTGCTGGAATACTATTTGGTTCTGGTGTCTAAACTTCAGATGGATATTGATGAATTGGAAGGGATTCAGAGAAGAACCACATGAATGCTTACAGGCTTGGGAAACGTGCCTTGTTGTGAAATGCTCAAGCAACTCTATTTAGTTATCAAAGAAGGCTTAGAGAATGACCTGATTGCAGTCTAAATATATCCATAGGGGGAAGAGAAAGGGCAGAAGGAATAAATTTGATAAGGCTCTGCAGTGTAACAAACTAAGGTGAAACAATGACTGGGAGTTCAGACAAAATAAATTCCAACTAAAAATGAAGTGTGAATTTGAATAGCGAACAAACTAACCTGTGGAACAACTTGCTAAAGGCTGCAGTAGATTTCCTATAATTGGAAGGTTGAAATTCAACATGGGATTTATCTCTCCTAGGAAAAAAAAAAAAGCAAGGGAAAAAAACCCAACAAACAACAAACAAGAAAAAAACCACTATGGCTGGATATGGAATCAAAACGAGTAGTGTGAAGACCTGTGCCTTGTGTTACACGTCATGCTAGAAAATCACTGGGGTCCTTTCTGCCCTTAAAAAAAAATCCATGAATTTTTTTCTCCATACTGACTTCAGGGGATGAAATTGAGCCAAGAGAAATAGAGCCAGAATATAAAGTAAAACCCTCTAGCAGTGACTTCCATTTATTTCTGGAATGATCTCCCAAGAGAAGGGGGGAGGGCTTACTAGCGTATTTAAAAGCAAGGTAGTAAATACAGAAGAGGAAATATCTCAACACTGAGACAGCAACCAGGGTAATAAGCTCAGGCATCTTTTCTTATCTGGCATTTTAATACTGCTGAGCATTTAACTGAGCCATAGCTGGAAATTAAACATTATGCCTTCAAAATCTGATTTATTCCCCAAAGTTGTCAGTCCCAATTGTTTCTCTGTCCTGTTTAAGAGAATTGAGAACTGAAAGGTGGACTTGGCCAAACAACTCCTCAGCAGAAACATGGAAGAGACACAAGGACACTGAGAATCTTTCTCTGCCCTCCAGTGCTGACTGGAGGTTTGTTTGAAATCTCTCCCTCCCATTATCCTCCCAGTATTTCTTCACATCTCACCAACCTGTTTCTTTTAGCATCTTTTTCCATGAGCTGCCATCTCTTGATTTCTGAGGGCAGCTTGTCTTTTAGGGGAACATGAAAGCAAGGTATCTGGTTCAGCTTTGTGGAACATGTCTGGAGTGCATGGCTGTCAGTTTACATCTCAATAGGTAAACAAGGAGGAAGGCAGGTTTTCCAGTTAAAAGTAAATATTCCCACAAACAAACCACAAAAGGATATAAATTTTCTACAGCCAATTTTCTGCAACGTTCTAGGAAAAAGCCTAAATAGGTTAAAAATAGATTCTGATATTCTTATTGTAATTACCTGCAGTATCAAATAAGTGATGTGACTGACATTCTTCCAGGTTGTATGTTTCTGTGAGACATGCTTCCATTTCTAACTTTACTCTACATATTCCTCTACTTTGGGAGGTCTCTGGTGGCTCTGTAGTTCTTATGCAGTAAAAATCCATATGCCTAATGCAGTCTGTTGTATTTAGAAACTCACTGCTCTTGTATTCATGACATGCAAGTGTCTGTCATTCAAACCTGCTCATAAATCTAAATTCACTAATAAGACTTCTACATTTCCCTATTCATCAAGGAGCAGAATGGTGACTCTGGACATAAATGGCAGCAATGATGCAGTTGAAGTGTATAAGGTGGTAAAAATTCTGTTGTACCAGAAAGCTGAAATTTCAAAATTATTAAAAACTCCCTGAATCCTGCATGTTAGCAGTCATTTTCAGTGAGAGGAAAATTAATTTAAAAAAAAAAAAAGAAAAAGGTGAAAAAAACAAATCTCTTTTCCCAAGCCCAGTTTATGATCAAAAAGCCTGAAAACATGTTCAGTTTCTATGATTCCCACTACATGAATTGCCAGACCTCCAGGTTTCTGTCTGCTTGTTTTTCTCTTGGAGGAGAAGAAAAAAAAAAAAAAGAACAAAATTATGTGTTAGAATAAAAGGCTATTTTTCTCTGGAAAAAAAAAGTAAAAAATAGTGTTGTTATAGTCCATATTCAGGCTGTGACAGTCGTTTGAATTTTAGGGATTCTGAGTGTTAGTGGTTCCCTCCAAAAGCAATGGGACACTGGTGAGTAGGGATTTTACTTGGGACTGAGAGTTCCTAAATGAAACTCAGTGTCGGATAAAATTCTGGAGATGTTAGAAGTACTGAGCATGAAGCTGGAGGGTGGTAAAAGACATGAAAACTCCTTGCAATGGCACAACAACCAACATTAAAACATTAGGGAAGTGCTGAGCAATATTTGCTATACGTCACAGACAGTGGTATCCTTTAACCTTGGTCTCTTGAGCTTGTTGAGCTCTGCTGGTTTGTGCTGCAGGCAAAGTTAGAGTGGTTTTAGTTCTGCACTAATTAACTGAGGCTACAGTATTAACTTGCCACTGATGAGGTTTAATTGCGAGTTCAGGGTTTGCTGCATTAACATCACGTTCTGAGCATAAGCTGAGCACTCACCACAGCTGACTGCATCGTGGGCTAATGCCAGCTCTCCTTCTATCCTCAGCTAAAAACCCACAAAACGACAAGAAAATCTTTGTGTGCGTAAATGTTTTTTCTTCCCTTTCAGAGGATGTTGAAGTCACCTCAGTGTGGCAGGTTGAGAAGTCACCTTGTTCAGTAGAGTCCAGCATTAGGAGTGGATTTGACTCCAGCTGAGAATCAGTGTAACTCAATACCTATCAGACAGTGGGTGTCACTTCGGTGTGGTGGTGAATATCTTCTCATCCCCTTTCTGGGCAAAAGTGAGGATTTAGATACCAACAAACCTATAACCATCAGCTTAGGTGTACAGCTGTTTTCAGGCTCCCTATCCCGGCTTTCTGTTCTGTAGGGATGGATTGGTTTTGCTGCATGGTAACTCAGGAGCTTCTTCCCTGTGCAGTTAAAATTCATGTGGTTTACATAATCTCAGTGAGGGTTGAAGCTCCTTGGGGAGTAGGATGTTGCAATGTGGAGTGCAGCAATGCCAAAATATTTTAAAAGTCTGAGCTTTAGCCAATTACTTTTCAAGGACAGGGTATTCTCGACGCACTCCCAGTGTCTCTGCAGCAAGCACATCTCTGACTCATCAAAATCTTCCCAAAGCCAAATTGATTTCTTTTTTTCTCAGTATTTTCCTTTCACTTTGGCCACCGAAGTCAACCAACCAACCATGATTTCTCCTCCCAGCAGGCAGCTTATGCTGGCTGAGTGGCAGCACTATGGTTTGGAAGGCGACTTTCCTCTAAGGTGGCATTTCTCCATAATGCCAGGGAACAGCTTTGCAGAGCTTCCCCAAGGCACCCAGGACAGTCAGAGCCAGGAAGGACTCCCTTTGATCACTCACCACAGATCTCTTGCTGCTGAGAGTTTTGAGTAATGCACATCCCTTCCAAGTCTTGCCTGTCATGTCCTGGGACCTCTGGCGATGTTTTGGGTGTAGGTCTAAATGTAGCCCCTCAGCCTTACTCCTTATATTTTCTAGAGTGATACAATGAAAAGCTGAGAGCTGTTAGTAAGCCATACTGTATTTTACTGCCCTTCTTTCCTGCAAAGAAAAGGAAATTAAGGCACCGATCACATCAGAGTTCCCCAAGGGTGTACATCCTTCTCTTTGTCCTTTTTTCAGGGGGTATCCCGCAGTCTCAGAAATAGAGATACACCTCTGAAGATAAGTGGTGCTTGCAAAAATATAGAAGAATAGGGATTTTTGGTATTAAGCTTGACTTTTTGGAAGAGCTGGAGTCTAAAGCTTGTACATAAGAAATATGTCTCTGTATAAGCTCATTTCCAAGGATGTGAGACACTTTCAAAGCATGCATTAAAATCATATTCATATTTAAAATAACCCAAAATGTTAGTTTACTAAATATTTTCCTTTACACTTAGTCTCTATGCACCATAAATATTACAAAAGACTGCTTAATCTTTTACAATTCTATTTTTAGCTCAGGAAACCTTATGCTTCTATTTTCCTGATTATGCCAGCACTGATCACAAATCTGCTTCATGATATCCTTAAAATGATACTGTGCTCCAGTTTTTGGACAGTAAGAAAATGCTAACAACTTTAATGCCTCAGAGAGTAAAGCATGGGAAGGATCATGGAGGTAAAGATGAGAAAATAAGGACAAAGAGCCTAAGGACAGGAAAAGTAATAAAGTAAAAAAGTTTCCTGGTAGTCCTAAAATCAGGTCCCTTTCAAAGAAGAGTGGAAAGCTTTGGCAGTTAGAGGAACCTTCTCTCCCTTTTTCCATCTATTTTCCAAGCAGTGGACTGATAGAAATTTGCATTCTCCAGATGAAAATCTGAAGTCATGTACCAGTGCACGCTCACACAAAAATCACTTAAAAAGAAAATAATAATCCTATTTGCTGGGTAATTAACAATGAGCAATATCATTCTGTGCTTTATATTTTCATTGAAATTCTTTATCTCATAGTAGTGTGGACAGAAAATATATTTCAATTATACAGCTATGCATGTCTTTTATATTAGGTGGAAATGTTTTAATAGATGTTTCAGTTATCCATTTATTGATCTTAATGTATTTTTAATATGCAGGCACCGGTCTCTGCTAACTGAGCTATATCTGCTTCTCCCTAGTTGAGTTCTACAAATTAAAAAATAATACTTTCTCTCTTCCAATAAATTGTATATGGGTGGGCTTCTGTCTTGAGGGCAATATGTGCTGTGAGCTGCCTTACAATTTATGACATTAATCTGCGCTCACAAAGGGAGATCTGAATGTGAGCAGCAAAATTAAGCTATAGACTGCAAGAGAAACAAGATCAGAGAGATATGTTGACTTAGGATTTTTTGTTCTTTCATGCACTATTTGAGCCCTGCTTTTGGCAGAAAGAAGTCCAAACTGGAAAACAGTCTTTTAAAATAACTATGTTGTTCCCTACTTCTGCCCCAAAAAGAGATTTCCCAGGGATTTTTTAAAATAACAAAGAAACAAAAAAAATTTACTTCAGCTTTGATAATCTGGGCTGGACCTCCTCCTTTGTGAGGAGGTCACAGTCCTCTATAGGATCTCTAAGGATCTACCTGAAGATCCTTACTTGGGAATTGTGACATCCTGTGTTTAGGCTATTTTGAATAAGACAACACTTTTCAGTGTTTGTGATTACACATATTTAATTTAGACAGTTGAATGTGGAAGGATTTTTTTTCATCCATTTCAGATGTGTTTTCTTCTGTCATGGGGCTCACTGATTCCTGCCTCCAAGTGTTTTGTATCCCAGTAATTCCACGTGGATGACTTCTGTACCAAAACACACCTCCAAAAAGCACTGGACATCTACATGCTATAAACATTTCCAGTCATTTGAGTGATTAAAAAGTCTAGTGGATGTCTAGTCACCTGATTCAAAATCAGTGAGACACTTTGTCTCATCCTTCTGATGAGGGTGGAGGTGATGAGCGCTAAATTCTGAGTGATTTTTCAGTGTAAGTATTTTGGTCACTTAAGTACAGGGATAACTGTTAACCTTTATCCTGTGATGATCTGGATTACTCCAGCAGTTACCTTACAATTTATGTCTTGTTCTTTATTGATCAAGGGAATAATAATTCCTCTTTTGTAGAAAGGGCTATGGATTGATTGTGGGTTTTCCTATGCTAGGGTTCTCAAAGGAAATATCCTTCTCCTGGTAAAACTGGGTCCTGATTATGTTGAAATTCTTTGAAAAGATCGACTTTGATATTAGGGAGTAAGGACATATTTCCATGATTCCCAGCAGGGGACATTAGTATTAAAACAAAAATGTTATGAAACTTGATGCACAAAGGAAAAACACAATAAGAAAACTGTCCAAAAAAGGTATTAACCTGTTTACACATGAGGCAGGAATCACAAGGAAGAGTAAAGTAACAGTAAAGAATATACCAAAAAGAAGATGGCTGTGTGTCTTCCACTTTCAGCTTGGCAGATAGTGAGCAATGAGTGGAACCATAGAGGAAATGAAGAAAACTGTAGGTGCAAATGACAAACTCCATATCAGATAAAATACTGGAGATGTTAGAAATTCTGAGCATGAAGCTGGAGGGTGGTAAAAGACATGAAAACTCCTTGCAGTGGCGCAGCAACCAACTCATTAGAAACTGTGACAGACTTTTTAGTGTAGTGAATTTGATTAGGTGGATGAAGACAGCGTTTCTTGTTATTACTTTTTGATCCCCTCTCTTCACTTTCCAGAATAATGAGCCAAAAAAGTTGGGGGACAGGTGGGGGGGAAAGCTTTTCATCATAGAGGAAAGGGACGTCCCTTGTGCAATATCTTTTACCTGCTCAGTTCCAGCCTGGGGGTTATGTCAAGTATTTTTGGTCTCTGGTCATGCATCTTTAAACAGGGAGTGATTCATCAGCAGACAGGGTGGCTATATACCCTGCATCAATCCACTGGATAACCACCATGCCACTGGGAACTGTGACTCCACTGTTAGGGGGTACCTACATATCCAGAAAGGCTCCAGGGAAATAAGAGACATCTTCCATTTGTAACCCAGAGCACAGCAGCATTTTTTTCACTCCCACCAACTCAGTGCTGTTAAGTTGATACACCTGTCATCTGTCCTAGCAGGAATACACTGCAACCAGCTCTTTCCTAAGCCTGTCATCTCCTAGTTTGCATCAGTTGCAGTCTTATGCTGATTATTATTTTAGAGCAGAGTTTATTCTTCCGCATGCTGAGGTAGCTCACAGCTCATATTGCCCACAAGACAGAAGCCCACCATATACTTTTTTTATTGGAAGAAGAGTATTTTATCATATTTTATGGAGCATTGACATGTTTTTCCACCTCAGTGCAAGACTGGCTCATGAGGTAGGGAGTTAATACTCTCATTTATACTTACATGAAGCTGGGGATACATTTCTCTTCACAGAAACATGCCAGCAGGGTGTAAAAAGGGTAATTTTTCTACACAATATAAAAATGATCTTTCACTGTTCTGTGAACTTGGGGTTCTCCATGCAGAATGCATGAGTATGTTCCTGCAAATTGAAAAGAAAAACAGCTAAGCTCCAAAGAACTTGCTCTTGTACTAGGGATATATAAGAGCCTATGCCCCTTATATAATTAGTTGACCCACAAGTGCAAGGCAAAAGGTGGTGGCACCACTCTATACATCTATAAAATAGACTGGTTTATTAGTAAACTGTCATAGAAGCAGTCATAAAGATGCTTACAGAGGGGAAACAGCATGTTGCACTTGCTAATACACTAAATTAAAAACTCTTTAAAAAAAGCTCTTTCCATTTGTGTGTCTTCGGTGAATTTGCTTCTTTTCTTTTAACTCATGCCCCTCTATCTCAGCAAGTTCCTTTGTAATCTCCAGGTTCACTAAACACATCACAGAAAATATGCAATTCCATGGATGAACTCTACATTATGCTTGGCTATATGTAAAAATGCAATTGAAAGGATAATTGTGCTTTTGTGTTAATCCGCTTGTAAGAAAACCCTGTAATCTCCCAGAACCGAATGTATTGGCTATTAACTTGTTCCTACACCAGTCTTTTGACAGCAAGCCACGAGGCATTAACAAATAGATATATTTCTCATGGTTTTGTGGTTCATTTTTCCAAACTTATTAAAAAAATGTATCTGCATGAGTAGAGGTGAAAGTTTTAGAACCATAAAACTTCCGGATCTATAAAAGTGGCATATTTATAATTTACTATTTCTAGGGCACTTCTCCTTTGTTATGTAGGTATTATAAAGATGACATGACATAATGTCTGTATATAGTGGTGGAAACAATTGTGTATGTGTCTATTGTGAGGGTGGAAACACTGTGCTGTTAGCTGTCCAGCAATTAGCAGGGAAGGGGCCATTAGATGCTGGCAGTGATTCACAGAGAAGATAGCAAAATCAGAAAAATTTAGCATTTTTGACATTTTTTTATGAGCTCTTCAAAGTTAAAAGAAATAAATAAAAGTGAAGACCCTTTACCTTCTGCAGAGTTATGGACTTGCTTGGTATTTTGACAATACTAGTAATGTCATCCTCTGTATTTTGGCTATCAGTCATTCACTGTGAGTTCATCTTAACATCATTTCCACTTCTGCCAGCATCTCCTTACCTTTGGGAGAGTGCTGGAAACCAAACTGCTATTGCTAGCACTTCTTCCAGAATACCACACTCTTTCTCTTGAATAGGAAATTAGTGCCTGTATTTTCTTTTCCAAGACAAATATCTGTCACACTGGCTAGAAAGAAGTCCCTCAGATTCATACTTAAACTCATGCCTTTGTAGCTAAGGATATTTGGAAGAATGTCACCCTGCTAGAATTGGTGCTGTGTTGACTTTTTTCTTTCTGTTGGGAATAGGTTGCATCCTAATTTAAGAATCTCTATAATTTCCTAAGATGCCTTCCCAAATGCTATAATCAATGTAAATCTCCTATTTCCAATAAAAGAAGTTCTGAATTTAGGCATGCTGACTGGAATGGGTGAGGAAATAAAAACCAAAACACTGAAAAAAACCCCAAACAAACCAACAAACCAAAAACCAAACACAAAAAGCAAAAATCAAAGGAAAAGCCCATGTCATTATACAGCTACAGTAATCTGTAGCATGTGTGGTCTCTTCTAATTACTAACTGAGAAGCTTGTTTATGGATGGACTGGAGGTAGCAATTGCTTGCTGTCAATGCCTTAGCAATTGTAAAACTAATTATACCCCACCTTAAATGCAAATAATTAACAGTAAGTGTCTTTTCAGCCTTTTATTCCTCTATTTATCATTTTGAAAACAACTGGTTTATTTGGGCATGGGCACATCTGAGCAGGAAAAACAGGCAATAATTACAGAAATCACAGATGTTCCAAACAGTCTGTACCAGGGGAATTTCTCCCTGGAAGTCTGCAGAGGTTTTGCCCCTATTTTTTACAGCATCTGTTAGAACAGTTGGATTAATAATGCCTATTGACAGGCATAATGCCCATTGTAAGGTCTCTGAAAGTATTATGCTCCTGGAATAGGATTCAGTTCCACACAAAGACACATTCATTTAAGTGCCAATGTTCAGTGTTCACTGGGTGCCTCTGCAGTCAGGGAGATGTAGTCACTCCAGGAGGTGCAGTCAAGAGAGCTGTTGACTGAATATAAGGAGCTGAGCACCTTTCCGTAGTCAATAGATGTCACTGATTAGATCCCCATCAACTCTAAAGGAAATATAAGCTCTTGGTTGGTGCATCCACCCAGTTCTGTTAAATGTAGAGATATTTAAGGTGTTAGGTTATTCAAGATATCCACATGTACACATGGTACCCCACACCATCCTGGAGCAGCAGCGAGTTCAGAAAAGATAGCACAGAGCAGCTGAAATGACTCCTCCTGATACCAAATTCCACCTCTAGTCTGGAACTGAATATTCCACCTAGTGTTTTACCATCATGGTCTTTGTGATGGTCCTTGGCTCAAAACACTTAAAATAACATTCCTCGGAATATCTGCACTGTAGACACAACGGATACTTTGAGAATATGTTTTATGCATCCTATGGTGAAGGAACATCTTATAATTAAATAAATCATGATCTTTAAGTACCTGCTTCTCTCCAGAGTTTATAAACAGAGTTTGAAACTTGGGTTTGAAACCCAAGATGATTTTCATTGCACTAGCTTAACGAAGCATTTATAATTGTACCCAGAGTCTAGGTTGCCATTAAATCAGAGTCACGCTTCTAAGTGCAGTCAGTTGTGTGTAGTCTATCAATGCATCCACAAATTAAGAGAGGTATTCACTCAGGATGCAGCAAATCATTTCCCAAACTCCAGTGATGATACTGAGTAGGTCTCACTGGTTACAAAGAGAGAAGGTTTCTCACGTTGTACAAACTGTGCTGAGTCTTATGAATTTTGTTACACATCTCCTTGAGCAACTCGTCTCCTGTAACAGGAAGTTTTAATGCTCCTAAACAGGTGTTAGGAGCCTAAATATTCTGAACTTTGGAGAGCTGAAGATCGCCTCTCCAGTCTCTGCCTTTAATCAGCAAATTGCAAAGTCTTGCAGAATGAATCCCATAATTTAAAGAAAACACTGAGGAAAACCCTCAGGTCCCTGCCTGAAAAAGCAAAATATTTATATATAATTTTCTTTTCTTTCTTTTTGTTGTGAGGTTTGGTTTTGGGTTTTTGTTTATTTCATGGGTCCTTTTGTTTGTTTGTTTGTTTTCATTGTGAGGTTTTTTGTGATTGTGTTTGGTTTTTGGGGTGAGTTTGCTTTTTAGTATCCAAATACTCTTTGGAATCAGAGGCTTCAGGCAGGGAAATTGAAAAACAACAGTTCTTTAACCTTCTACTCAAAGCACTTAGATTGTAAGAGATTTCCATTATACATTTTCTTGTGGAGAAATAAACAAACAAACAGTTGTTGATGCATTTTTTGTGCTTCATCAAGCTGAGCACTGTTAGCTGAGCACGTTTACATTTCAAGGAGTAATGTATGGCTGAGTGGGTCATTACAAGCAACTCATCAGGAGGATAGGGAGGATATTGCTGAAGGAGGGCTATCTGTGCCACTTGTGAAGAAGAAGAAAAGGGTTAAATAAGAAGGTACTGCTGGATCTTCCCTGCAGTTTTTGGATTGCATGGAGGATTTTCCATCTTCTTGGGAGGCAGCCCACACTAGTTTGGGTTCACCAAACACAGAATCCTGCAGTGAGAAACTGCATAGGATGCCTCTGGGAGCAGCTCCAAGGAGCTTGAAGCTGCAAACTCTTGGAGAATCCATTGAAGTCAGATAATTTATGAAGCACTGGCCTCCTCTGGCACTGCTTTTGCCTACTGGAAGCAAATAAGCCCAGGTGTATGGTCAGAGAGATGCAGGAACATCACCATCTGCCATGTAAAAGCTCTGGGAAGGGAGCAAGAATGGCTTGGAAAGCTGTCCAAACAGGACACTGGGGACAGGGAAAGCACATTAAAAAGCACTGGGGTTTTTAGAAGAGAAATGGAAAAGTAACTGTTTTTTTTCAAGAGCTATTTGCCTCATGAAAAGATTTGATGCTTTCATATGACATTCCCATCTTCTAAAAACATGTTCCAAATATGGATAATTTGCTCTGAAAAGCAGGAAGTATCATGTGCAACAGTAAACTGCAATCATGATCCCTGCGAATTAACAATGACTCAGATTTCATCAGGTGGCCTTTAAAGAGAGGTATCAATTCCATCCAGTCGTGGAGACAATGTTGTGTCATTCTTTCCTTGTGCTACTAATTTGGATTAATGCCTTTTATTATTGATTGTCAGCTTTGACTCATTGAACAGTAAAGTTATACTTAATTTCCTCTCTTTCATTATGGGACTTGATGCGGAAAAATACAAATGAATTCACATTTAATTGGAACATAGAATTTTTTTTTTTTTTTTGCTTTGGTTTCAAGAATGAGCATAGAGAGCTCTGTAACAGCACTGTCTAACTTGGTGATTGAGTTAGTGTAAATTCTCTAATTGTTTGTTCTTTCTGTCTGTGAGTAGTTGAGTCAGAAGTTGTTTTTCATTGCTGGTTTATCCCTTTCTAGGATTCTGTAAATCTGCAGAAAGAACAGTCATATTCCTGCAAACAGATTTTTTACACTGTTTCAGTTCTTTCTCTGGATTAATTTCCCTCTTGTGTATAATTTTAATCTCACTCTCTCTGACCTACCCACAGAGAAGGGAAGAAAGACCGAGAACGAGGGCAGGTGTAAGAAGTCAGTGCATGTTCAAATTTAATTGGATACAAGGAAAAATGTCAGTCCTAAAAGCTGATCAATCAATCAGTGCTAGCAAATACCCTCGTGGACTTTTACAAAAGATGAAAAATGGAAAGCACGGGAATGTCCTCACTGGGCTTTTTCTGAGCAGGGAAACTGCTCCACTCTTCTCTCCTGCATCTCTAAATGTCGTTTTGGTTGACGTTGCAATGCTGAAGGACACCAGTGGTGTTTGAGCTGATCGGTCACAGACTCCTGGATGTTACAGGGAGTTCAGTTCAGTGGAAAAGCCAGCTAAACTGCTTGAAGTAGTGAAGGAGCTTCAAACCCTGAAACCACCATCCATAGCACTGGGCTGTAGGTAAAGCAGAATAAATTAACTGAAATGTATGTTCTGCAGAGGGAGTGGAGAAAATATTTCAGGTCTGCAGGCTGTAGGGCTTGGGAAAACAGGAAAGCCAAGAACAGGACTAGCAAGGGGATAGTTGGAAGAAATTTGTGGGGGGAAATAAAAAAACATAAACTGACAGGCTTTCTGATTTCTAGTAGTGATTTTTGACCAAGGACACTACTTGCTTTGGTTTATTGTTACCCTGCCCAGGAAAAACAGAGCCTGGGTATGTGCTTTTTAAAAATCGAAGAAAGTACAAGTCTCATATCACTGGTGATTTTATTTTTCTCACAGTGCAAATGAACCTCCAGTGCACCAAATAATGGATCACAGTCTAAAACACAAGGAAAATAGATCTTCTGGGTTAAGTACATTCTTTCTAAATAAAGTTGTTTTTTCAGGATGTCAAATGCCTTCAAAAGGAGCCCTTCCCCTCATCTTGAGGTACTTAACGCCAGGTTTAATATCTCAGCTGATCTAACCTGAGTGTTCCTAAATCACAATTTGTAAGGTCTCCTTTTTTTTCTTGTTTTCCTTTTTTCTTTTTTTTTTTTTTTTATAAGAAAAAATGTTTTGTATATATCTCATTTTCAAAAAAAAAAAAACCCAAAAAACCAAAAAAACATGGAACATTGTGTCCTACAATAGTACCTGGTCAGATTTGGAGACACTGCTAATCATTGCCTACTCTGCATGCCTTGAGAGCCCTCACTCCATGCACATGCCTGAAATACTAAATTATCAGATTTCCTCATTTTGTGGTAACCTACTTTCTGTTAACTCTTTAGATTTGTTTCATTTTTCCTTGAAATAAATTCAGTGCTGGTAAACATCATTGTAACAGGCAAAATGACAAAATTCAGATGTCTTGCTGTGTCTAAGCATATGAGAGATTCTAATTGTTTAAATAGTTGAAAGGGCAGGCTTAAGGTTATTGGGTATTGAAGCACAAAGTGAAGTGATGAGCCTGTGAGCGCTATCAAATGGGACATGTAACGAGACATGCCACGATGTGGGGTATACACCTTTTTTTATTTTTAGGGTCTGAAGAACTAAGTCTGATTTCAGAGAGTTATTTTTTTTTTCTTTCCTTGCTCTAAAAGTGCAGAAAAATCTATTGCAGCCCTTAAAGGAAAAGCAACATATTTGCATCTACTTCAAGCAATGGATGAGAGTGTGCAGGACAGAGAGGGATATATCCAGGAGGAGTTAACAGTCAACTACTTTCTCCAGTGCATTTTTAAAATCTTTTTACAAGAAAATTTCTTTGTCACTTTGGGATTTTTTTTCTCTGCAATCAGGTCATTTTTGTGTCTGGTCAGTGAGTTTTGTTGTTACTGGAATGCAAGTCATCAAACCTGTCTGGACTCTTTTTTTCCATAAAAAGTGAGCCTGTGGTTTTCAAAGTGCAAACCAGCATCCTTAAATCAGTACTTTGCTAAAAAGCCACTGGCAAGAGCATTCTGGAAAGTTTAGGGGTGAAAATGGCAGCTACCTATAAAGTTATTTTGTGAACTCAAGTTGATATAAGGCAAATAATTCAGGAAAGGATTAGGCACATGAATATGAATAACATCAGCAGTTGCACTGGCAAAGAGAAAATTTACAGGGGTTATCAATCCTAATGCTTCAGAGCATGGGGCCATTTCTGGGAAGAAATATTTTTCTGCCTATATAGCCCTTAATCCTCAGAGGCATCAGTGTATGACACCAGCCTTTAAAGCATGTCTGAGTTACTTGGAACAAGAGGCACAACAAAACTCAAGGTGAGGTGAATGAGTTTCTTTAGGACGTTAGAAAGGAGGAAAGGCTGGCAAAGCCCTACTTCCACCAGTCCTGAAATAGGGGCTTAGAAATTCAGCTGTTTTTCTAGGAAACACTGAAATATGAGTTGCTGTTTCCAGCTGGAGGACCATATTTCTTTTTCAAGTGTGTTGAGGGTCACTGCTGGGTTTTCTCAGAATTAAATACAGGAAACCTTTTCATTTCCCACCTTTGGCTTGGTGAGCATTTTACTGAGTCACCACCAGATCATAAAGCACCGGGAGGAAAGTCATCCCTTGCTCCAATGATACCCTGCCACCTGAACTATGAGTTCCACATCCAGATAGTGGTTCCTTCTGTCCTCCTCTTCCACCTCCAGTGTTACACTTTCTGGGGAAACAAAGAATCACTGACAGTTTGCACAAGTGCAGTGTTAAATCAGCACAGTAAAATTTATGGGAGGGCTAAGAGAAGAAAGTTTGTACTGTAATGACACTCTAAGTAGTCATTTTCTGTTGCCTTTCTCAGAAGGCAGAGAAGAGAGATTTATCATGAGTGTAACTCTGCCAAACTTTGTAGAGCTGCACTGGGAATTTGTCCCTTGTGACGTCTTTACTTGACTGAGGGGAGGGGGTCTTATCTTAAATTGTTTCAAGTACTTGTTCCCCAGGTCAACTGATAAAATAGAGCTTTAAGCTCTGGATGTCCTCCAGGATTTCCAGTAGGAGTATTTCATTGCCAAAAATACAATACAACCTCATGCTTGCCAGCCCTCATTTGCCTTGATGTCTCGAATGCAATATCCTGGATTTCATCAGGAGATACTGATCCGATACAGGGAAACAGTGAAGCCAAGGGAATTGTTTTGAATTCAAACCCTCTTAAGCACAGCATCATGTCATGGTGAAACCACCAGCTGAAATGAAGACTGACAGTTTAATTTCTTGAAGTGCTGCAAAAGAAAAGACATCTGCCATGATGGCTACTGGCTTCCACAAGCTGATGGTAATAGACTGTGAGGTCCTTTACAGCTGAAGAAATTAATCAATTTTCCCCCTAATATACCTGTCATTTTCTATATTAGTAAGTAAGTTTTTAAGAATCTACAGCATGGCTATTTTGTTTCCCTAACCCCTCTCTGTCTGCCTCTAACCTCTGCTCTGTATGGATTTTACAAAGTTACCTGTCTAGGCAGGTGATGAGGCAGAGGGGGGTTTGGCCAACAACAAAAACAAGGACTTCAAAAGGTTTGCTCAGAAATGATTTTTGTTTTGTTTTCAATAATCGTGTCTTAGTTGAATATGAACAGGAAACTTCTAAATAATAAATTCTTATTAGTAGTAACAATAATAATAATAATAAATAAACTCACACACTAATAATAATCCTTCTCCACATGGCACAGCATTTCATAAATGGCTCTCTCTTCTTCCTTGACTCAATGAAAATGTCCAGTATCTTGAATCTATGATAGGAAATGCTTCAAAGGCAAAAAAAAAAAAAAAAAAAATGGATGAAATCTGGGATCAGAAAAATTAACCGGGAATTTCACAAGCAGCAGAGCCAGAGCAGTCAGGTTATGTGTGCACTTGTGCTTGTCACCTCTCTCACCAAAACAGCAGCAGCTCCCTTTACTCAAGGAAGTTTGTGGCTTCCTTGGATCCCTGCCTATGCTTGGAGGACTTGCCAGCCCTCCTTCCCAGACAGAGTGTGCAGCAGCTGAGGGCTCCCTGCCCCTCATTGGATGGAGGGAGTGCTTCACGTCTCACTCCTTTATCCTGGCAGTTCAGTAAAACTTGTAAAATGCCACTATTCCTGGGACTTATCTCCCTTTAAAATATGCTGGAAATTGGCAAGAGTGTTTAAAAGTAATTAAGGGAGGAATGACAGACAGTTTGACAAAGTATGCTATTTCCTTAGGAAATCTAGCATAAAAAAAAGGGATTGTCATGTAGAAATCATAAATTTTCCGCAAACAAAAACTTTCTTTGTTCCTTTAGGCACCAAAGATTAGCAAGGCCTGGAAGAATTTTAAACTCCAATTTCAAATTCTGAGCTTGGTCTAGCAAGTTTTCTATTGAATTGTCAATTATCTTGGTCTTTTTAATTAACTCTAAGTTTAGGTTCTAGTACAATATTTATTTATTCTGGTTTTAAAGAAAAAAAAATGGAACATAAGACTTAATAGTAATAAAACTGGCTTTCCATGGAGAGCAAAAAACACATAAACATAATTTCATCCAGCGTCTGAAGTTTTCTTTTAAGGTTTTCCATTAGTGTGTTCTAGCAAATGATGGGAAAGTGATTGTTTCTAATATATGCTATAGGCTTGTTCCTTCCTGATCAATGCATTGCTTGTATCAGGTTCATTTGTATGGCATTTTTACTCCTGCTTGGTGGAGAACTGATGTTGCAAAGAGCAGTTTTTGAGACAACCCATGGTGTGCCTCTAGAATTCCTCAGACAGATGTAGCATTTTTCTAAAAATAAGTCACAACATACCTTGAAGAAAAGACTTTTCTGCCTAAAGTTTTGATCACAGTACATAAAGTGTAACATAAAGTGCAGAAGTTCTGACACTCCCTGACCGTGTAAATGTGGAAGTACAGAGTCTGCAAATTGGTCATGAAGACCAACTGAGAGCAAGGGAGATGGAATAAGGTATCTCTCTTCTCCTTTGGCTTCAGCCACAGAGTTTTCAGGATCATCTTTCCCTCACTTTTGTAACACACTGTGTGACTTACATGCTGGGAATTGAGCTGGAGAGCCAAGAAGCAGAGCAGCCGTATATTGAGGCTATAACCTTTCATGTTCTTTATGGATGGAGAGATGAGAATTTTCATGTCAGCTATTTACTGGGTTACATGCAGAATACTTAAGCAGAGACAGACTGAGACCAGCACTGCATGAATTTTACACAGGTAAAATCAGACTTTATGTTAGAACGTATGTGCCTGAGATTTTCTTCCCCACTCCAAAACAGTCAAATATTTGCCTGGAGTATTGGAAAATATCTCTCTCAGGAATGCCTTAGGAGCACTCTGACACACTAAGATGAAATCTCCTAAAATCAAGTGCTGCTACAAGATTTTTCAGAACCATAGACAACAAAACCAACATTTTTGGTTTGGTGCAGGACCTTTGAAATGTATTATTTAACAATTCAGTGAAACTGGATTACCAAGTTTTATTTATTTTTTTTTTTATCCCTTTGTATGTGTTTCAAAACTTTTGACTACTTCTTCATTTCAGGACTATTTTTTGGATATTGTTCTTTTCAAAGTTCCAAGGGATGAAAAAATAGCAAACAATAGCTTGAACTATTTTAATAATGTCTGACTGATGACTAGACACACAGATCTTTTTGTAGCTCTTTAATTGAATTTTTTTTAATTAGATCATGTCTTCAAACAATATCCCAAATCACAGTTTTAATCTTTACCAAGAGACAATTTCCTCTCCTTGCACTGTGTTGGTGTCTTTCTGTTGCCAGCAATAAAGAAATAAATAGTAGCAACGTGATTTGTTTTTATTTTGCAGTGGTGCACTGAAATCAGAACATCCCAGTCATGAACATAACTGAGTTAATCAATGGACATTTGCAGAGGACAGCCAGGTTCCAGCATTTTCTTCTGTGTGTCTTTCCTTAAGAAAACAGACAAGTCAAACCCATCCCTGCAGGATTCTTGATAGAAAATTTTATGTGCCTGCTGAGACTCCTCCTACAAAGAGGGAGGAAGGAGAAACTCTTACCTTTTTCTTTTATAATGAATCCTGATTGGATCATAAGCAAAATTGAATTCAGGATCTTCAAGTACAGAATTAGAGGAATAACTAATAAAGTGCAAACAGCTGTATATTCACATGTATGTCTTATATAGACTAATGTTTGGGAAGATGGAATGCCATATATTCAAAAATACCCATTTTCACAAGTCCTGACTGCTGTTATCAGAAAAAAGAGTGATAACATTGGAAAATCTGTGAAACGTGGGAATCAGTAACATATACTTTATATATCAACATGAACAGTATGTGTGTACTTACATCTGTACATATAATATATGTGTGGGGTTTATATGTGCATCTCTCTCTCTCTCTCTATATATATATATATATTTATGTGCACATGCAATGCTCAGAAAAAGTAATGTAGTTGTTCTGTTATGGAAATAAAGGATGCTGGGTATGATTTATAACTTCAGATAAACCAAAAAGATTTTCCTGATTTATTTTAACTTTTACATCTGTGTAACTGGGCTCCTACTGGATTACATCAAAGTGTGTGTCCTTATGAGCTGGTGAAAAACTGTGACATTTCCACAGAAATTCTAATGGCACACATGAGATGTACAGCACTGGAGATAAAATCAGGGCAGAGAAGACCTTCAAAAAGCAGGGTGGAATGGACTGGGGAAGAGGAAAAGCTATAGATTTGCACTTTGTTTTATAGTTGAAATATTTTTGAAAGGTTAAAGTGAGAGAAAGAACAAGGTCACTAAAGTGAATTGTGAAGTGGTTTTCATGAACTGTGCTTTTCATTGCATCCATGGATGCCCCTTCAGTTTATCTCTGAAATCTTCATCCACTCTGAATTAGTGGTAAAACAAAATTAATTGCCCAAGTCTCCTTGTGGAAGAGAGAGGGTGAGAGTGATTCTGTCCTCAAGAAGCATAAATGAAGAGTAGAAATGTCTTAAAGTAAGAATTGCTTCCAGTCAGTATAGCTTGATGTTGAGCTGCAGTAATTGCAAAAGCTTTCTCAGGAACAGCTAGCATTTGTCTGTGCTACCTTCATAGGCTCTTTTCACCATTTTTGGAGCTAAATGCCTACATATTGGGTTCAAGTGCTTTGGTAGCCATACAGGACTGGATCCAGCCACTGTGCTTCAGGCTTATCTTTTAGACAGAAAGAACTTCTATTACAGTGATTTTCAACATTTTCCTTGAGAAAACTATTTCCTTGTCCATAATTTCACTTACAAAAGCTGGAATCAATGTGAGATTGCTGCTGCTGGTTCTGGCCACTGTTAATGAACTGAAGACCTAGCAAACTTCATCTTCCTTTAAGTTACTTTTATTGTTTCCATTTTCAGATAAATAGCAGTGATGGAAGGGTCTGTGGTGGCAGGAGAAGGACTGTTTTGAGAAGCAGTTGGCTAAGGGTTTAAATATCTGTGTGCTCCATGTCCCAGGATATGATGTGTGTACTTTCACGCTGTCCTTTCTGAGATTTGCAATGTTCTTGTAGCAGGTGAAGTGCTGCTTTGTGGGCTGACAGTCCCTGAAATGGCTAAATCAAAATGCTCTGGTGCATTGAATTTTGGCATTATTATTCAGTAAATTGTGTCTCTCCCTCTCACCTGCTCCCTCTTGATACTTATCATTTAACAGCTCTTGCCTCTGACACCAGATGAAGGCAGCTCAGGTCTCCAGGCAGAGCAAAGCACACCCAGGGACAGAGGTGGCTCCTGAGGCATCCCCCACCAAGCACAGATCTCCAGACATAGTAACAGCACTGCATTCAGGGCTGTTTGTCAAGGGCCAGAAGCAGGCCCTGAAGTGCTGTTGGATGTGCTTCTGTCTCTGTTAGACTGTAAAGCAGAGAAGAAGATGAATCCCAGCAGCTGCAGGGGGTGGGCTGGGACAGTAAAAAGGCAGCACAGGCTAGAGACTAAATCCAGTAGCAATATACCAATGTAAAATCCCCTTAGCTTTCCAGTGAATAATCCTTAGTCTGCAATATTAATTCAAGAGTTTGAAGACATTTTTTCAACCAATAAGGTTCATCCAATCTACTTATGTGTTTCTCCAAAGCTTGGATCTGATTTGGGGTTGAGGCTTTGCTAGCTTCCTATAACAAACCCATGGCATTTAGAGAATTATTTTATTTCAGTTGGGTCATCCTGTGCTATACCCTGAGATGTTCCTTCACCTGGGAAGAAAAAGATACTTCATTCTTGAATATTTTTCAGAAAGGAGGGGCCAGCTCTGAACCTAAAGGCTGATCAGTCAATTTGGGCTCTTTTACTCAATTTCTTTTGATGGCTAACTCAGCTCTGTGATGTCCTTTCACTCTGTAACCCAAAGGATGTTCAGCTTGAAAGCTGTGGCTGTATTACGGTTTCAGAACAAGTTCTGATGCTTATAAAAGCTTTTCAATCATACTTCAGAGTCCTCTGGGAGAGGCAATGTTTGTTTACTAAACACTTTACTGAGAATTACTTTATTTTTAAATATTTGCGACTAAGAAAACACTTTGATGGGCTTGATACTGGAATTGGTGGGGAAAGGTCTTACTCAGTGACTACATTCAGTGATTATATGACAACACAGCTCCTTGATATCTATTAATCCTCTGCCCATTTCTTTGACATTGCAATCTGCTGGATGCCTTCACATGTTGCATGGTCATCATCCATCTATCTGAGGTAGGCTCACACCTGGAAAACCCTTCCTTGGACAGAAAAAAAACTGAAAAGGGAGGCAGGGAGAAAGATGCAGACAGAAATATTATCTGAATTCAGGATTTCAAAATCATCTCCCTATTTTCCATCTTTGGATGCTGTGCATCAGAGTAGACACCTGTAAGAATATCCCTGTGAAAGGATAAAGATCTATATGGCCTGTTCCAGAGCTCAGAGAAAAGCCTGTGCAGAAGCTCCCAGTGAGTTTACTAAGTGAAAAATTATTCCTCTGCTAGGATAGCTGTATTACAGCAACGTGCCTGGTGACACCTGGGGAAGGTGGGGCTGGTACAATTTGGCCCATTCTAAAAATAAAAAGCCTGTTTGTTGTTTTGCTCTGCTTCTGGCAAACACTGACAAGTTGGTGGGATTAGTGGGATGCTTTTGGCAAGGTAGCTTTCTTCTTCATGTTCTTCTACCACTCATCTGTCTAGTTCAGCAAGTTTTGCTAAATTGGCAGCTTTTAAAATATAATAAAAAATGTAGGTAAATCAAGTATTCTGAGTTAGTGAAGCAGAAAGCTGAAATGCTTTTTCAACTTCTTTGTTGAATTTAATATCTACTATCAAGGTTAAAAACCACAAACTATGACTGACCAAAAAAAAAAAAAAAAAAAAGGGGGAAGAAAAATATGTAGAAAAAGCTTTCCTCAACTGTACCTGTGTCAGTCTTCCAACCTGCAGAACTAAAGGTTAAACCATGACTTGGGAATAGCAAAGCAGGCCATTGAAAGAGAAATTATTTGGAAAAACTTCGCTAAGGTCTATGTGGTGCTGATCTGGTAGGATGCAGGGATATGGGAGATGCTGCTCTAAGGCATAAGGGCAATTTCCTGGATCTCCAGGTGTTTTAAGGCTGAGTGGTCTATTACCTCTCTTTGCCTCTCCAGTGTCTCCTGGAATAAATGCAGGTAGGTTTTGCATAAAAGTTTCACACTCTTTAACTGGTGTACAGCCCTAGAAAAGATTGCCATGCTGGAATCCTTGAGCTTTGTCAGATACACAGTTCACCCTCGCCACCCACAGCTGCAGCAGGCTGTGTTTGACACAGGTGCTGCTCTGGAGGGGTGAGATCTGATGGAATGGGTGCTGAAGTGATGGATCCCAAATCAAGTCCTGTATTCAAAGCCTCTAACGCATAATGTGATATGACCCTAATCTAAACATGGCTTTGGGTTCACAATCAGAAGAACCAACTTGCTGGTAAACAGGTGAGGAGACCATCCAGCCTGGTGGAGCAGGTTTCGCAGTGGGTACCTGGGTGCCACCAGCTTGGGCATCAGTGTAAAGCTCCAGCCTGATTTCACTGCCTCATTTCGCCTTCCATCCTAATACCTGGCATACATTCAGTTTCTTTACAATAAGAGACAGTTTCTTCATCTGCTGCCCTTTCGGTGTGTGACGGCTATAAACCACTGGTTACAAAGCTTGAACATTTCAGAATCTACTGACATTTAAGGAAAAAGATTACCAAGCCCTTGAAAGAAACACACCACTGAAATGCACAAAGAAGTAAGTGCAACTTCCGTGCTGTTAAAGCGATAAAGAAATTAATGGCACACCAGGTTCCAAAATCCCACTGCTGTGTGGAGATATCATCTTTTTTCTCTTTCTCTCTTTTTTTTTTTTTTTTTTAAACTTTTCTCTCCCTCCACAATGTATAAAGGTAGCTGCAGTTAAAGGGATGGCAACGCGCAGGAAAGATATTGCTTCCCCCGAGTTTTATGAAGCTGATATCAATCTTTTTTTTTCATAAACTTCAGGCCTGTTATTACCCTAAAAGCGTGTTCTGCAGCATTTAATGTGACACTGATGAGAATACAAATAAGGGGAAGTGAGGGAGATGGAGGACAGGGAGAGAAGAATCAGATGATGTTAAACGCAAGGACCTGAACCACTGAGGAGAGTTTAAAGGGGCCAGGAAACTGTAGGGCATCTGAATTGTGTTTGAGGGCAGTAAATCAATTTAAGCTTCAACAATGAGGTAAGAAATACCGTCTGAGGAAGGTGAGAAAATAAATTTCTGTTATGGAGGCATGACGGCTTGCATGTGAGCTAATGAGGCATACTTTAGCTAAGTGTAGTGTAAAAAGTCAGGTTACAAATGCCCTTGAAATTGGGACGATTTGGAGTAGAAAATAAATGCTTTGGATTACCTAAACTTTCACCTGGAAGTGCATGAAATGCTGATTAGTTTTATACCATGTTTATCCAGTGATTGGTTAGATTCTAGGAGGCATAGATAACTTTTAGTAGAGAAATGTTCTGGCTCCTGAGTAGTGAGACGAGGTTGGACCACTTGTTTTGTTCCTTCTCTGATATATGAATAGCCAGCAACTGGCATGTTCAAAAGAAGACAAAAGAGGTAATTCATCATACAGGCTGTAGCCATGAAATTCCTCGCTTCAGGATATGGGGATATGTAGAGTTTGCACAGATTCAAGCACAGACTGGACAAACTCATGAAGCAAAATCCACTCAGAATATGCATGAATCATGTTTGGTTTGGGCAGTCCTTGAGCTGAAAACTGCCAGAGATTGGACAATGTTATGAAGAAATATTAAGTCAGGACTGTCTGAGACTTATATTCCTTTCCTGGCATCTGCTTTTTGTTGCTCTCAAGCATGTGATCCCAGGTGACCTTGACTCACTATGTTAATTGTGAAGACTGTTGCCACAGAACAGAAGCCACCATGATTTTAGGCATGATTAGGAATTATTCTTCAGAGCATGAGACATTCCATCAGTTTAACCTGACACATGCACACCCCAAGATAATTTTTCCACAGTGCTTGAAAGCAGTCCACCTTCCTTCTTAGCCCACAGGAGATGGGCCCTCAGGTAGAATCCAGGCTGGGAGTGCAGGGCTCGCAAACATCCTGGTCTTTCTTGAGACCATCTTTTCCTTGCAGTTGATATTTACAGTAAAGCATTATTCAGCACTAGGCTGAGCCAAGGCTGAGTTTTTTGCAGTTAGAGATAGACTCTTGGGTGATATTCATGAGATCACGTCCTGAGGAAAAACAGGGTGGTCCCACTGGAGTCAACCTTGACCTATCTCAGCTGAAGATCAGACCTCTGGAGCTGTTGACACAGATGGGCTCCCCAGACTATTACAGTGATTATGCAGCATAATCCAGCTGCAGAGCCACAGGGTAACAAGCTGAGCAGCCAGCTAGCTCATGAAGTCACTCCTTTCCTCAGGCTACCTCCTCAAACTTTATTGCTGTGAGGAAGTTTACAGGACAGTAGGGAACAAAATGAAGTAACAAACCCCATCTCTGAAATGAACCCGGAGGAGGAGTGGTGGAGTGTGAGCTGGACAAGGACTTGAATGCAGTCAGAGCAATGACGTCTTTCTGTTAATCCCTTTTTTCCAATGTGATGCACCATAAGCTCTTGAGACAGTTCTTGAGGAATCTAAGAAGTCAGCTAACAGCCTTTTTGAGAAATCTATGTTAGAACTTTCAAGACGTGTTGCTGTGAACAGGGTGTAGCTGAAATGGTGATAAATTACCTGACACTGTCATAGAAAGCAATGCTGCAGGCATTCTCTTGACAGCCTTTTCAGACTCCCTAAATGCTCCATAAATATATTAATATTTTGTCTGAATTGTACCATATGGGATGTATATTATCAGTTCTCAGTTTATAATTTCAGTTCAGGTACCCTGTGCCCCATTTGCATACATGAACAAATGAGGGAAATTGATCTCATTTTCAGATTATTATTCCAAATGAGGACCAAGAGTGTGCACATGAAGATTGTACGTAATTTTCCACAGGCATGAAAATTTTCATATAACTCAATATGCATTTTGATAAGAAAATAACTATTATAACATCTCAGTGTTTGTCAAAACCACAATCATACTGTTTAGAAATAAGAAAACAGTGAGAAAATTGCAGCAGAGTATCTGTGTTTTGAGTTTTGATGATATGTAAAATTGGTTGAAGTTATTTTAGATTTCTGCAAAGAAGTCTGCCTTGAAATGTCAGTATTTCATGAGAGTTTTCAATAGCTCTTCAAGTGACACAAAGTACTCTCATGTCAATGCTGGAAACCCTAACCTACAGCTGCAGCTGTTCCTACATATGGAATTTACTTTGTAAAGAGAATTCATAGCTGAGGACCAAAACAGTTCTTCAGGACTGTTAGAAAGAGAAATAAAAAAGTTTCAGGAGAGACTGTAAATCTGAAAAACAAAAACACCTTTCTCTATTTTTCTACTGTCTTAATGCTCAGTGGAGGAAGAGGGGATATCTGTTGCAATGCTTTGAGAACAACCAACATTACAATGTATTCTGAAGGCTTAATCTTGCAATTTTTCGGTGTGAAGTTTTGTCTCAGCCATATAATTTACACTGATTTAATGTTGGATGGCTTTCAACTCCTCTGTGTATAGGCTAACTGCTCCTAACACTTGGATAACTTGGACTGTAACTTTTTATAGGAAGGGACTGTTGTGTTTGTTCAATGTTCTGCTCAGGGCTCCTTAAGGATTCCAAGAAGCACAATAATAAATTGGAAAAAATGGTACTTCATGATGTTCAGGCATGCTGTTTGTTTTATGGGACCTATTCTTGAGACGTGAAATAGTCAGTGTACCCAGTGCCAAAGTTCTACATAGGCAGCAGGTGAGTTCCTTCCAGATGCGTGATTATTTGTGGCTTTGGTATATCACATGAAGAACAAAAATCGTCCTATGTATCTATGAACTCACATTTAATCCTGTGCTTAGAGTGTCAGGTTTTTGACAGCAGAAGACATAATTTCCTGAATCAAAAGAGGCATCCCAACATTATCACATTATTACACAAAAGCTTTAGATGTTTTTTTTGTGTGTGTGTTTTTGTTTGTTTGTTTGTTTGTTTTGTTGTTGGTTGTTTTTGGAGTTTTTTTGTTTGGGTTTTTTTTTTCAGGAAAAGAATTCCAATGCTGGAAAAACACCAAAGAATTTTTTTTTCTCCTCCTTCAAATTCAGGAAGAAATCATCCTGAAATACTCTACAAAAGCAAGGGGGTTTTCTATTTCAAGTAAAGCAGAGTGATCACCAGAAGTGTCCTGGTTGTGCAAAGAAAAGCTATAATGATGGTGTCACTAGGTCACTGCCTGTCTTTCTAGAATGGTCCCATGGGACCTTTGTGCCATGAAACTCCCCAACCTTTTTTCCCAGGCTGCTTGTGAGTATTTTCAGTATTTTTATGCGAAGAGCGAGTTTGTGCTCTGCTTCTCTCCCCTTTAGTGTATGATATTTCTCTTTGCCTGATGAATTTCCTCTTTTCCTCATCTATTTTCCTTAGAGGTGATGATGACCTGTAAGGCAGTAGCAGAACAGGAGGCACCGACCAGCTCATGATGTAATTACAACCACACTTGTAAGTGCAGGAATTTATTCCTTCAAAGCTAATAAACCCCCCACTTGTGGGACGATTCTGCCAGCACCCAACAGGTGGCAGAGCAATTTTCATCCAACTGAAATAGTATGTTTAAAAAAGGAAATAGAAACGATCTCTTTATTTTTTAATTTTATTTATTTTATTTCTTAAAACTTGTTTCTGCTGAATACTAAAAGACCTATCTAATAGCAATACATTTTTTAAGTAATGAAATATTTACAGCTGGAGCATTCAACAGAGGAACAGTAGAGTATGTTTATTTTGCAGCTCAGTAAATTATATATATATATATATATATATATATATACCAAGAATCAAATGGATGCTTTCAGTTGATCATGCTAATCCAAACAAGCTTTCTGTATGCTTTTTAATCTGGAGAATTTGTTTTCCATTCCCATGCACATAATTATCAAAGCATCTATTAAACACTATAAATAAATCCAGGCTCTAAAAATTTGTCTTCAGACTCTAAATACACATATGACTGCAGGGCATATCATTCCTCAGCAGAAGCTGGTGGTTTTGTCACTCTCCCTGGTCCCTTGCTAGACCCTTAAAGGAAAACTACAGTGATAGCTAAATAAACATTTGCTAAATAAGAACATATATGTTGAAATTTATGCAAAACTGTTCAAAAATATCTGGCAAAAATTCCATCTCACTATAGTAGTAATGGGTATTAGTTTTTCCAAACGCTTTGCCAAGTCCAAGACGGAGAAAAGCTGAATTCTGTTTCAGCACTTGTTTCCATAGCTTGTATATCAGGGAAAGTCCCAGAGTGGGCTTTCTACAGCCATATTCCCTTGAGCATTTGGGAGGAGAGAGACAAATTGCATGGAAATATAGGGTATACTGTTAGCCAGACAAGTTCTGCTGCTGCTTGAACTCAGTAAAGTTCACTCCTTCACAAGTTAATAATTTGAAAAGGGCAACTTGCAAGAGAGAAAAATAAAAATTCAGAAAGCATAGAAAACTTGAAAACTCAGATAAAACCTCAGGAACCTGTTAAAAAATAAGGATCTCAATTTATGCGGATGTATGTTGACCTGTGTGTGCACATGTTTACTCAGAAAGGTGGTGATTTCACTGCTTCCAATCTGCTTTCCTGTTATCAGTGCTCAGTGCTTTGGGTACATAGTATGACCTCCAGGATCTAATGCTTGGTATCACTGGGGAGCCAGTGATGTGACCCTGAGCTGCCTGTTGGATTTCTGGTGGAAGCTGCTCCTGGTCACATCATTCAGCTGTAGTAATTTGGTCATTGGTCACTTAGGTGGACTTGAAGGGTGTAATTTTCACTCATTGTTTGCTACTGAATCTGGTGAGCCTCAAGTACACTAAACCATGAGAAGCCACAAGACATAAGCAGGAAGAGGCATGGATGTTATGACATATATAATAAAAAAGAGAAGTGGAAGCAAAAAGGGTGACTCAGCCAGAATCAGACTACAGGACATCAGCAGTCCCACCAGAAACCCAGATCTGCTCTGAGTTTTATAGAGAAGCATCCTTATCATGAATACTGCCTTCAAATAGTCTGCCTCTCACACTTTTCTCCAGTATTGGAGCAGGGGCAGCCTTTATTAGATGAACATGTCTTCTGCTTCAGCATGAACAGTTGGATACCCACCAGTTACTCCATAGACACCCCAGTGGAGTCCACGACAAGTCAATCCCCATTAGCCAAAGAAATGGCTAAGTTGCTGTTAGGGCCTTTTCTAAAGAAGTTAAATGAGAAAAATATCACTAGAAAAAGTGCAGAAAGCAAAAAGCTTGCTGTTGCTTAGCCGGCTCTTTCCAGCTGGATAGTTCTCGAAAACTGAACGTTAATTGGAAAATAACAGCATTCCTGCCTGCTTTTAGAAAATCAATATGCGTTCTGCTGTCCTCCTCCCCCTATTCAGGTTAATTCATTACCGGGATATTTTTAGACATCTGAATAAATAAAAACAACACTCTTACAGTCAAAACCTAATAACTGTAAACAGCCAAGAAGATCTCCCCAGTGCAGTCCTTACCCTGCCTTCAGGGTTGCTCACTGATGTCCATGCCAATCGCCTGCCCCAAATCACTTGTCAGCCCTTCTACAAAGCTGGATATGCATCCTATGTTCCTTTGAACTGGCACAAGCTGAAGGATCAATGGCTCTGTTTGGCAGGAGTTGAGCTCCTGGACATTTTGCAGCCGCAAGAGCTTGGCAGAGTTGCCTCAGTGCACGGATATTAATGCCAGTTCACCATTCCTTGTGAACCAAGTGAGAGAGCAGGGCAGGAGAAGAGAGGGCAGGACTGGAAATGCAAAAAGGCAATGTCATATTTCACAGAAGATGTCTCACAACATAAATAAACAATAATTCTAGCAACGTTGTTTTGCCTTTTTTTAAATACATAGTCCTGCTCAAATCCCCCTGGATCTAATTAAAACTTTGTTGGCCACCCACCAATCAAGATAATTACGCTGTCTGGCAAAACAACAACAACAAAGACGAAATAAGATAGTGCAGAGAGATGCACCTACATGACAAAACAAAACAAAACAAATAAGAAAAATAATCCGGGCTCCATTCCTTGTTTATCAATTTTTGCCTTATTTGGTAAGTGCAAAAAGAGCCGAACTATAAAAGATGTTGAGTCTGCATCTCAAAGAGTCCTTCAGCAGATGTTGAAGACAGCAAAATGCCCAGAGTGTGTCAATGAGGATTTGAAACCATGATAAGGGAAACATGCAGGAGAGAGAGGAACCATATTAAAGATTAAAATGATCTGACTACTGGGAGAGATTGAGTTGGAAATGAAGCTCTCACTGCAGGGAAAGGGAAGATGCTCAAGATGTGTTATTTAGGGCAGTCACCACTAATAAACCAGGACTTGCTTAAGTTCCTCCCAAGCAAGATCTGAGATCCTGAATTTAATCCTTGTTCTCTAAAGTTCCCTGGATGCTGCTGCTCTGACAGCTGGCTTATTCCATGACAGCAAACATATGTAAGTTCTGCTGCATATGAACTTGATCCAAATTCCATTGAAATCAATGAAAAGACTCCCACTGATTGCAATCAGACATAAATGAACCAAAAGGTACATGGAGACTTGGTCAGAATGAAAAATTGAAGTAATTTTAAAACAGAATATCAAAGAGTCTTTATAAAAATGTTAAAAACTACTCTGGGTTGAATGAAGACAAAAGAGAAGCACACTTAATATCTTCTGAACAAACAATGTTTCAAACAGAGGAGAAAATCAGAGCAATTCAGACTTGGACTAATATATGCGTTTGGAGGGCTGCAAACACTGGCAAGCACGGTTTTGGCATAAGAAAAGCACAAACCCTGAATTATTATTAATTGCATGAAAACACATGCAAATGGGGTTTTCCCCCTACACTTTCTTTCTATGAGAATAGATATTAAACACACAGAGCCATACAAGGCAACAATACTCACCAAAAAAATGTAATCTCAGGGGATGCTCACAATGAAATCCATTGCTTGGGCTATTTATCGACCTTTGTGTGTGTATACATATATTAAACAGACAGAATTATTGTTTTTTCATCACCTTTATTTCATAAACCTCGTTCTGCTAGAAAAACGTCTTTTGACTGATGATGAGGGGATTTTTATTCTTTTTAAGGCATTGATCAAAACCTGACAAAATTTTAATTAATTTTGAAATTATTTTAAAGAGTGCTTTTATACATAATATCAAGTTTAACCCTAAAATAAATAATATTATCAGGGTCCTGTTTACCAGAAGCAAATACCTGTACATGAACTTTATATAGCTTAATCTTTCAGGTGCTACATCCACAAACATCCCAGGTAAACTACTAAGAGATGCAACCAAGAACAAAAACTTAAAGTCAGGGAAATAAAATATTTTATGTTGCAAAGTGTTCTGGAAAACATCTCAATTAATTTAAGTCATATGGAAAACCATTTTGTTTTTTTTTAATTCCATGGCCAATTGGAGTTAAATAAAGGGATAAAAGAGACTCAGAAATCTAAGATCAATTTCAAGCTGAATGTAACAGATTGTTCAGCTTCAAAAACATTATTTTTTTTCCTTTTATTTATCTACATATGTTTTAAATATACGTAGTTTAAAAAAATCTTTGTGGCTGTGTTTAATAGTTCTGGAAAACCATTTTTAAGGAAAAAAAAAGAGAAAAAAAGAAAGAGAAACCCTTCCTTTTCAAAGTGCTCAAATGGAATGTTTTAGTTTGACTGCTTTGACTTTGTATTTTGTGTTTATACACTTCAGATTAGACTTAGAGCCAACAGGAGCTTTTTCTTCCCACCGTTCTCCATAGTTAGGAGGACCAGTGTTTTTTTCCTTATTTTTTAAAGAAAGAAAAGAAAACAAAGGAAGAAAATTTACAATCTTGTATAAACCCATGACATCAGGAGCCTGAAATTCACTACATGATTCATGATGAAAAGATTGACAACACAGAAATACGGATTTCCTTTGAATTTTTTCCTGATTTCTACTACCACTCCAAATCCTTCCTTATGACACTTTGGTCAGAAGATTGGAGTTTCTCACCAGATATGGGGCTGACATGCTGTCTCTCATGCCTGCCTCTTCTGCTCTCATTAGAGGATGTATCTTTCCCTGTCCCGCCCGGCTACAGAAGATGGATGCCACAGATCTGAGAAGCTGTTGAACAAGCTATCAGGCTGGAGAGAGAAAACAGCAGAGGAAGTTTCCCCTCTCTTCATCTGCCTTAGATTCTGGCCAGATCTTCAGATTCTATGAAAACACTGACTTTCCAAACAGCTGGGAAAGGTGTCTTTGCCTGTGCACTGTAATGTTCAGATGTGGATGTCTGTTGGGAAGTATTCCACTGCTTGTCATCTAGCAGTAAAATTCATGTTAGTATTCTCTACCTTGTTTTAGGCAGAAATGAGCTCGGTTAGTTAAACAGTTTTAACTGATGACCAAATCTTTCTCTCCTCATTGTGTACCATGGAAGTGTGTGAGTGAAAAGCTCTGTTGCTTGGCCTGAGAGTGATGCTACTGTCTCCAAAAAAGGACTTTTGACCATGACTTAAGAAATGATGCATCAGTGAAGCAGGACAGAGTTGCCTCACAGAAATTTTTGCCTGGTCATTTTTTTCGGTTCTGACATAAAATACTGTCTCTGAGCAAGCTCACATCTTCCATCAGCCTCAAGGGTTCTCATTTTTTCATATTTTTTACGTTTCTTGCAGTAAGAAGGTAGGATAGAAGAATAACATTTTTTCTGTCTTTTCTTTCTTCTGCTAGAAATTTTATCTTTAGTTGTACCTGGAACTCCTACTTTGTCGACACTTCAGGTAAGAGAAATCAAGCAAGGTGCATAAGCAAGAAAACACCATCTGTAATGATGACAAACTATAAACACCATTCACAGGCCATTAAGTTTGTAATCTTCTCTTCATCATTATTCTCTTACCTCCATTAAATTCTTCCACTACCAAGTGCAGAAGCCAAAGGTGATAGCAGTAGAGTGATAGACAAGAATTTTTATTGTCCTGTCAATGCAGATAAACCCAGAGCTGAGAGAATGTCAGGCAAACTTCCCCAGAGATGACTAAAGTTCAGTAATCTCTAGAAAAGGGAGAAAATACAAATGATTTTTATGCCTTTTAGGCTTTTAAGAAGATTTATGTTACTGAAGTATCCTGACTCCCTGGAAGATGCTTTGACTCATATTTATTGTTCACAGGAAACTATTATCTGCACATGATCAGTCTGCTTCAAATTGCAGATTTGCAAGGCTGCAAGACAATCAGAGGCATCCCACAGCCACAGTTCTCTTCAGGAAATGGAAAGGACTAGAAGATGATGGAATGAAAATGACAGATAGTTACTCAGGGGAACAACAGAGAGAGTAAGGAAAAGCCCAGTTTTTCTAGTATGGCCAAGTCTGGGACGTTATAGCACAACTGTCCCCAACTGTTGTTTGCCAGTGGATGTCACCACTGGTCGTAGCACTACATTAGACCTAGAACTCCATTACCCCACTCTCAAATATGTTAGGAGTGCTGTAGGACTCTGCTAAGGTTTGGTAACAATATCGTGGGTGAGTGGGATGGGATCCAAGAGCAAAAAATTGTCTAAGAGTCCCCATTGAATTGTTCAACCAGTGCTGGAGGTACAGGCACCTAATCAAAGGAGAACTAGACAGGTCTGTGGAGGAACCTGAATTTCACTGTAGGATGGTATCTTAGTTCAGGTGGAACCCGGGAACCATTTGTCATTGGAACAGGTTACTGACTTTATCTTGAGGAAAGATGGGATTTGTGCCTGCCTTTAGCTGTAGACATGTCTTCTTCTTGACCTATTTTTGAGTATTCAAACATTGAAAGAAATGCTTGTTTCGAGAGACCAGCCTCTCACTTGAAGCCAAGCCACCATCATTGCTAGATCAGATTGGCCACAGCTTTGTCTTCCTGAGGGTGATTTTACAATCCTGTCCTGGCACAGCGCTATCTTTCTGGGTGAGCTTTTCCTAATTTTCAGTCTGAAAATTACAAACACCAATTTTGTCTTCTCTTTGTTTTAGTAGCTGCCTCAACCAAGAAGTGTTTGGTTTCTTCATCTTTGTAACTCCCTCTCAAGTAGTTGTTGGCTGATGATTGATAATCCCTTGGCCTCCTTTTCTCCAGGCTAAACAAGCTCAGCTGTCAATCACCTCCTTGTAGGTGGTGTGCTCACCACCATGGTACCCCTTCACTTGTAACCTTCCTCAGTTTCTCCATGTTCCTCTCAAACTGGAGGCCCACAGCAGAAATAGTACTCCATGTTCAGCCTCTGCAATGCTAAGAAGAAGGAGACTGTAATTTGTTCTCATCTCCTGATGATGCTTTGCCAAAGGCAGATGAATATGCAGTTTGCCTTATTTGCAAAGAGAAACCCAGTGCAAACCCCAGACATTTTCCAGTCAGCTGATTCTCAACTGCTGAGAACATTGTTCTAGCCAGCTTCCAGACCTCTGTCAATTGCCCCAACCAATTGCCCACATGTCCTCAGTTTACCACAAGACTGCTCTGGGAGCCGGTGTTAGAATAGTCAGCTGTTTAGTAGCTGAGGATGATCAGGTTGGTCAAGCATGATTTGCTAAAGCCATTCTCATTTCTCCTGGTTGCATTCTTGGAAATGTCCACAGCATACATTTTAGTTATTGATGGCAAAAACCTTCTGGGTATTATGGGGTTGCTTTAAAACAGTCAGGATGAAATGTGACAACTGCTGGGTCATCCCTGTGGTTATTATTCATACTGGCGGTGGGGAATGAGTTGACTACGAGATACACCTCAGGCTTCCTCCTTTCTCCAATGTTTACTAGTTTAAAAGTTGTTGTAATAAAGCTCATTCTAGTTGCGAGCTCCAGCTAAGTTTTCTCCTTAGCTGCAAGCTCAGAGCGCTGGCTGAGTGTGTGCAGTCCTGATATAAGTGCAGTCCTTGCAATTCTACTTTATACTCAACTAACTATGAAACCCTGCAGAATCTAAGACCAGCTTTTCAGGGCAGCTTTCCAGGTTTCTTAGGCTGCAAAAGCTGATCAAGAGAGAATGTCAGCTGGGAATTTCAAGTAGCAGATTTTCTCATCCACTGTCTTCTATAGTCTGTGTTTTTTCAGCTCCTAAATTCCATGGTAATCCTTGACAGGGGAGCAGCACTCAGGAGCACAGAGTGGCAGCTGGTTGATATCTCCAGATCACAAGGGGAGAGGATCACTGGACAAGTGAATTCAAGGCCAGGACAGAGGAGCAGGTGTCATTAGACAAGTGGGATTCAGTCCCAGGATTGTAGCTGAGAGTTCTGGATTCAGCATCAGTGTGGATGTGGTAGTGGTGCAGACACAAGAGTACTGCTTCAGCAACTGACTGGGAGTTCAGGCTTATTTGGAGGGGTAACATGCTCCCTTCCTCCCACAGAAAATCCACTCTGTTTATCACTGAAATCATTGTGCCCAGCTGGCCCAGGGAATATCTGCAGCTGGAAGAGCAGGAAGGAGGTCTGAACCTAAAGAATAAAATGCCATCCCATTTGAGGTTGGATGGTGTGAAAACTCTTTAGATCCAGAAGTGGAAGTGAAATAGAGGAGCCTACACAAGAGATTTTTCAGAGGAGAAAGATCTAGACAACTCCTATTGAACCCAGAGAAAGCTGCTGGCTGATGAGCATCACTAGCTTTGAGGAAATCTGCAACCAGGTATTGGAGCTGAGCACCTTCCTGTCCTTGCAGGTAATCACACTGATTGAATTCGCTCACCTTGCCAGATAAATTACTATGTCAACCCTTCATCATAGGATTTAGCAAAGCAAAATGCCTCTAAATTTTAAAGTGGTAAAATCTTGCCCTTTTTTTGAGATTACTTTAAACCTCAGTCTTTGCAACAGGCTGCAGCAAGAGGGAGTAAAAGAACAAAAAGCCCTTGCTGTTAATATTTATGGCAACTAATGCAAAATTGCAACACATTTGCAGATGAATGGGAGCCCCTGTTAAAAGCTGCAGCAGCCTAATTTTGGGATGGCACTGATTTGAGGCTTTATTGTATGGAATAACAAAGGAGACCTTTCATGTTAATTATTTAGAGGAATTATTTATGTTAAAAATAAATAGTTCAATCACCTTTACAAAAATAATCTGAGGGGGGGAAATGAAACTCAGTGGAAAGAAGATACAGATTTTTTTTTTCAGTTCCAGATTCTTTTCAAATAATTTTTGTGTCAAATGCATTATCCCTATGTAAGTTACAGGACATATTTCTGAAGATACCTTTGTAACAATTATCAGAATATTGCTACAAAATAAACCACACAGGTAAGTAATTTCCAGTTGTTCAGTGAAATAAGAAGCACTTGGAAATAGTTGTTTTGATGTATGTAAGTGGTGTCTATTTTATTTAAAGAATGAAGCATCCAGAACCTAGTTAGGAAAAAAAGACTTTTTTGTGACATTTACTGTTGTAACGTTTGGTTCTTTTTTTCTCTTAGGGAAACAAGCCCTGTTGTATCCTGATTTGTTGGTGGAGGTTTTTTTTGTTTGTTTGTTTGTTTGTTTTAACAGAGATTCCGTTTGGAGGAATTATGTGTAATGTCAAACTACAGTATTCATCACTCACCGTGGCTTTATAGGAATCAATGGAGCAGTGTTCTTCTTGGTCTCCCTTCATTACACAGTCTTTACAGAGAAAACTGATGATTTAAAAAGAGTGCAGGTTCAAAAAATCCTGATTATACGAATATTTACTAGGAAAATATTACACTTCTTTGCCTAAAAGGCATTTGGATGCAGGGTAGACCAGGCTATGTTATGTCCTTGTCCTATATTAAAAACTCATCTCGTTAAGCCCACCCAATTCTGTTTCTCTCTCTATATCCTCTTTCATTCCTCTTTCTCCCTTTCTACTCCATCACATTGCAGACAATGTTGGCATAGTCCCTGAGGTGCTTCCATCATGCAGGGTAGATCATCTAGCATGTTTCAGAAGACAGGAATACTGTGGAGTCAGGAAATCTCTCAGGACTGCATTTTCACAAGTAGTCTCTGATTGCAAGTGTGAAACACTCCAGAGGAAAAGATTCCTGCAGATGGCAGATTATTGCAATCATTGTCATGAGGATTTATATCCTTGACCAAGCCCATATTTCCACCTCTCTTGAAACTGCCCAGTCCCAAGTGAAGATTTCTGTTACTCATCCATGTTTCGTTCTGTTCCTACTTCTTAATCCTAAGGAAGATGCTTGCTCCACTGCAACTTCTGCTCAGAACTGATATCTACCCTTTCAATAGATTCTTCTTGTTCTTCCTGAACCCAACAGCAAGAACCTCCTCAAACACTCTCATATGTATGCAGATCTCTGCCTTTGAGGTAGTTCCTCCCTGGTGAAGAGCAGGATGAAGAGTAAAGGGGGTGAAGAACACCCCCTGCCGCTGCTTATTCTGGCAAAAGCAGAGGCTGCAGAGGCTAGCTAAAACCTGAATTTTTCATTTGCTGTCATAGCATTATGTTTGGTATTGCCAGTGATTGCCTCCTGTTTGATGGGTCCCAGGGCTTGCTCCCCTCCCTTCTCTATGGCAATACTGGCCGTGTGAAACAGAAGAGCAGTCTCCCAGTCTGGTAGTGTAGGGGCTCTAATGGAAAACATTTCACCAGATGTTGGAGCTGGACATGTGGTACTGAAACATCAGAGCAGGTGTTTGTCTCAGGTCAGGATACCCACGAGTGCAACCTTTCCTTTCTCATGGGTACAGCTATGCAGTTCAGTCACTACGCACCCAGTGCTTCTTTTCAGCTGAGTGTATGAACTCAGCCCTTCTCCAGTGATAGCACAGGGGCTTACTTTGGCTCCCAACTCAGAAAGCTATCCCTTACATCAAAAGACAGGGAATTATTCTTTTGTGCCAAAGACTCTGATTTCTTATCTCTGACAACTCAATCATCACATCACCTATGGCAGGAAGATGGCTGGCGGCAAGATTAGATTACAGTGATTTAAAACGTCTCTTTCAGATAAGCGCAGACCATGAGTATTCAAAAGCACACATAATCAGATTGTAAACTTGAATAACACGGCATGCCTCAGACACCAAGAGTATAAACACAGATTAGAAGAATTTTGGGAAGAGAGGTCCATCTGTACTTATTAAACGTAAAGGATCAGGTGATGGAATCTCCTAAACGGATGATTCCTGGAAATAGGGATCAGGGAAAGGCTCAAACTGTATGCCTCTGTCCTATGCCCACAACAAAGCTTATGCTGGAAAAAGGGGCTGTGGTCCTCAGGTTGGATGCAGTATTCTCTCTCCATGACTGACTCTTGTGTATGTTTGCTGAAGAGCTCTGCAGGTGTAGTGTACACACAGTGTATAAGGTGTGCTATACCAGGCATATCCATATCACTCACTGGCCATTCATCACAATCCAGAGATAATCATCTGCCTCAATGAGACAGCTGGATTGTTTCTCTCATTAACTTTAGCCACTCATTGGCATGCAAATCTCTATTATAATCCCAGGAGAAATTTCCCCTGACCTGTTATTAATTTCATTCTTCGAAGTTCATTTTCTGTCTCACCTACTCATCTCCTTGAATTCTATCCCTTTAGATTAAGGTCTCTTTAAGGTAGGAAGGTGACACTCTTTAGTGCATCCTTTGGGATAGGTCCGTCTGGTCAATCTGAAGATCGGATCAGAAGACAAAGGACTGGGTTGATAATAAGGTAGCTCCACAATCGTTTATACAACAGAAGTGGCGTTTGTGAGGAGATTTGGGTTTAGTAAGGGAAAGGATTTAAGTGCAAAGTGTTAATTATTATTACCTGGCAGGCTGTAACTAATAGTAACCATTTAGTTGGGAGATGTGGAAACAGGTATACAGTTAATTGGTAGATTTAGCTGTGGTCTGTGGTTACACTACAGACAATCCATCATTGTTGTAAGCAGCGCGAAGTTATGCCCAGCCTGAATTACTGTGAGTCTCCCTCACCCCTGGTCTTGTGCTAATATTCCGTGTCACCAGTGAGCATTTGAGTGAAATCTCTAGAAGAATGTGGAACAAATCCGTAAATCTCTTTCTGAAATGCTTTGCCAAAAAAAATCAATAAGGTCTTCCATGTCAGGAAGGAAATGTTAAAAAAATTAATTAAAAAATAAACTCTCCTGTAAATCAAATAGGAATGAGTGAGAGCAGGCAGATGGGGATGGAATAAAATTGCAGTGGAAGAGCCTTTAATTCCCTCCAGTCTTAAAGTGTGTGGGCATTTGCAAGTGCCTGTCAAAGCTGTGTAGGCAGTCACCAACGGTGCTGCCTGTGGTCAGGCACCCTGGGCTCCCATGGCCAGCAGACACCAGGCTCTGCCAGCAGGGTTTGGTCATCTCCCCAGGCCACCACTAGGATTGCTCCCTGGAGAACGACCCCGGTAAAAGAGGACCACTGCTCCTGGGAGTGAAATTGCTGGTCCTGAAAGTGTGAGAGAGCTAGAGCTGAAAGTGCTTTTCTTCTGCAGATATATCACTGGAGGGGAATCTCCCTCTCCCTGTCTCCCAGCACCAACTGCTGTCGTTTCATTTCCAAAACCTTGTCCCTGTCTCCATCAGCATTTATGTGGGTACATCTCTGCCATGCATGAGTGATTTATCTAAGCATCAGCAGCTACTGTAAATGACAGTACAGTGAAGCAAAAGTGGAGGAGGGAATGGAGGGGAAAAAATGCGACTCTGAAATCAAGCACAGGTGCCTATTCCCAGCAACTCCAGTGCACTTACATCAGTCACGGCAGGAGAGAGAACGACATTTCAAAGCCTCCTCAGACATTTAAGGTCACTTAATTAATCGAATTTAAATGTGTCTTCTGGAGAGACTAACACATATGCATGTATTGTTCCTTCACTTTGCAATTCTGCTTCCATTGATTTCAATATGTTGGGGAGCAGGCTTGAGCTGGTGGAAGCATAGGGGAGGAAGGGATTGGGCGATTTGGGTTTAAAAGTTGGGGTAAGTCCTTCTTGGAGTGTATGTGTGTGTGTGTGTGTGTGTGTGTATGAGTGTGTGACAAAGGGGGAGCGAGTAACCAGTCAATCACGACACAGGCGCGGGCCGTCCTGGCGGGGCGGCTACAGGCGGAGTGTGATGCAGAAGCGGCGAAGTGAGAGGGAGCAGAGAGAGAGCGAGCGGGAGAGGAGCGGGCTGTGACTTCCACTGAGGCAGCCGGGAGAAATCACCAGCCAGGATTTGCTCCTCTCTCTCTCCCTCTCTCTCTGACTTCAATTCAGCTCCTCCCCCGTGTGGTTGTGGCTTTGCCTTCCATCACAAGCCTGATCAGCAACGCCAGTCTTGGGGAAGAAAAAAAAAAAAAAAAAAGAAAAAGAGGGGAGAAAGAGAAAGAAAGAGAAAAACTGAAAAAGTGAGAAAGAAGGAAAAGAAAACAAGAGGGGAAAAACAGAGGGGAAGAAAGTAATCTCCTCTATCCCCCGGCTGCATCCTGCACGGCAGAGTCTGAAACTTTACGGAGTTCTCGCCGTGTTTACCCCGCGGCGAGTGAATCGGCAGCGCCCGGCTCCCTCGCTCCTGCTCTCTCCTTGCACTTTCTCCCTCGCACTCATCAGCAGTCGGCAGCAATGGAAAAAGTTGCTGGCTGGTACCCAGCCTGGCACGTTGCTCTCCTGTACTGGACATGGCTTTTCCTCTTCACTTTTGGCTTTACCGGCGCAGAAATAACTTGCAGATCCTGCCGTTCCCAGGTGCATCCGCAGCAGCAGCCGCAGCAGGGATTACTGATGCATTTGAGGACCGACAGAGGAGAGAAGGAGCAGAGGAGGTTCTTCGGGGAGAAGGTTGGTGAGAGAGAGCAAGAGGCCGGGATGGAGGATGCCCGGCTGCGAGCGACCCTCGCCACCGCTCCCGCGGGGACGAAATCCAGCGGCTGGGAGACCCGGCGAGCGATGAGGGAGAAGGAGAAAGTGGCCGGGGAGCGACGTCCCCGAGCGGCGGCGGCTCCGACCGAGGAGCGACCCCACAGTGTCCAGGCTCCCCTGCCGGCGGGCGAGCAGCCCGGCTCGGTGCGGCGGAGGGGCCGCAGCCCGCGGGGCTCCGCGGGGCCGGGGCCGGGGCCGGGCGGTGCCGCGGGGCGGGAGCCGGGGGACGGCGGCGCCGCCCGCTTCGGGCTGGAGGAGCTGCGGCTGGGCAGCACCACCTTCGCCCTGGCCGGGGACTCGGCGCACAACCAGGCCATGGTGCACTGGTCCGGGCACAACAGCAGCGTGAGTACCCCGGGGCGTGCTTTGCTTTTCCTCTTCCTTTTGCCTCTTGTTTCCCCCCCCCCCTTTTTTTTTTTTCCCCTTTTTTGGGGGGTGGTGGGGGTCGGGGGAGGGGTGTAGGATGGGGGTGAGGGGTGGGGGGTTTTCTTCTTCGACGGGGATTTTGCGCCTCCAGGCGCCGGGGATTGGCCTCGCTTAGCAGTGTGCAGCGGGGCAGAAGGGCTTCAAAAGGGCCATTCTTCTGGAGCAGAAAAACTTTCCGCTGCCCGCCCGCCCGCTGAGCACATCCCCCTCCGGCGCCCTTCTACTTCACCCTGGAGCAGAGAGGGATACAGCGGTGCCACCGCTCGCGGCGCGGAGGGAAAAGGTCTGCCTGGGCGGGATCTGTCCTCGCATCCTGACTTCTTCCCAGGGCAGCCCTCACCAGGAGCCTGGGAGCATCAGCTCTAAGGAAGGCCAGGGGAAGCCCCTCTGTTGCTTCTTCTCTTCCTGCCAGCCCTGGGGGCCCAGGTCAGCCCAAGGGCTCATCCCAAGGCCTTGCTGATGTGTTGATGCTAGAGGGCTTCAGGACTTTGCCCCCTAGGTGCTTCTGTGCATGGGATAAAGCTGCTTTTTGCCTTTTGTCACCAAGGTGTTAAAACAGGACAGTTCTTGTCTCTTCCTTGTAACCTGGACCTTTCTCAGGAACAGAACAGCTCCAACTTGGGCAAAGGGGAACAAAAGTGACGGAGATGTAGGCAACTGGTTTCCAGGCTGGAGCAATAGTGGTGGCATCAAAGTTACCAGGTTAACTTGAGCCCTGTATCCCTCCAGCATCTGCTCCGGAGGTACCTAAGCTGAGGGCTGAGGCCCAGGGAAGGCAGGGTGAGTTGCTTGGTGTGCTTTCTGCCTGCCCTTAACTGTGCTTGTGGACTAGCAGAAGTGGAGGAATCTGTCTGTCCAAATGCTCCAACTTTGACTCTTAGAGATAGCAAGCAGAATGCTAATGAGAGAGAAAGGGATGCCGCCACTATGTGGTTGTTGCCCATACAACTTCCCAGGAGAAACAGGGACAGGCTCTTCTCCTCTAAGGTGTCTCTGGTTGTAATGCCAGAAGGTTTCTGGCTGCTCTGCAGAAATCCTTGGCCTCCCTTTCAGCTTTTTGTGCTAGGAGCCTGATAACATTTTGAAATAATAGTCTAGTCATTGTGAATTCCTTTTGGATTGTACTGAGCCACTCAATTTAGAACTGCAGCGGATGTCATAAGGACCTCACTGTGGGGTTCAGCCCTAGTTAATTGGGACGCGGTTTTATGGTCTCATCAGGAGCTTTTTAATCAATTAATTGACAGGGGAATACTTGTCATCTCCATTCTGAAGAACTTTCCCCTTTCTTCACAACTCAGCTAGACTGTTCCTAAATAGTTGCGTGAACAGAAGCTGCCTTGTAGGAACTCAGGTCTGTTCATACAAATTGAATTGAGGCTGACACTGGTTTCAAGTGACCCATTTGCAAAGAAAAAGGATTCTGATATAAAAAGTCAGCCAGCAGGCATCAGTTTTTCTGGTCTATTACTGCATTTATATTTAATCTGTACGTTTATCAAGACACACCTACTGTTACTATATATGTGTTTAGGTATACACTTATACATGTGTAGATGTTTCAGCCCACTGTGGTAGTATGGGGTGTTATTTTCAGGGACTGATTTACTTTCTGAGTGTCTTGGTGTACAAGTGTTTTCAGGGTGCTGCGGGGAAATGTTTTGAGTGTCCTTCCCAAAGAGCTGTAGTTGCACTGTGCACAGGGTTAGTAATGCTCCCCCCTTTGCTGCTTGGGGCTCTGGCAGTGCTGTGCTGTTTTGTGCTGTGATTGCATCCTCCTCAGAGCACTAAGTGAAACTGGGCCCCAGTAGAACTTGAATACACAACAGGCTTGTCCACGCTCAGCTGAAGCAATGGTGTGTGTCCAGGAGGAAGCCCAAAGTGGCACTGACCCGTCGTCTCTGTGTGAGTGTTTTGGGTACCCATCTGTGAAGGATCTGGGAGTGGGATGGGCTTGGGGTGAAACACTGCCTTTAGGGAACAACATATGTAGTTCTGCCTGCATGTGTGTCCTAGAGGATCCCATGGTGCTGCTTGTGAGGGATGCTGTGTAACCCCAGTGCCCTGGCTGCACTCCAACAGTGGTAGCTGCCAGCTTCCTGCTGGTGTTTCCTTGCTGTGGCATGGGGATGTAGCACACTTCTTCCCATTTTCATTTTTATGTGTTCTGTAAGTGCTGCTGTCACACAACTTTTGCCCAGGCAGAGGGGCAGTATAAAGACGATAACAGTTTGGGGTTTCTGTGTGAGTACAGGAAAAATAAAAAATAAAGCTCAAAATTTTTGAAATCCCCTCAGATGGAAAAACTGGAAAATTAAGGATTGTTTCTCTATTGCAATGTACCTGATTCTGACAGCCTCAAGTGTGGTCCCTTGTATCCTTATTTTGATAGGGATTTGGATGTAATTGCAATGCTGCTGGTGGAGGAGAAGGAATCCCTGAAAGTACTCCTGATTTCTGTAATGGATTGTTCTGGGTGTTTGCAGCTTCTTTCAGTCTTGGCTGTGATTTCACGGGGAGTGTGTGCACACACCATTGAACTCATGGCTTTCTGCTCTGAGGATGAACTTGCTGTATGCTTGGCCACAGGTAAAATAAGAATAACAAATAATAGTCCAAGTCATCCAGGTATAACTCCATCAACATAAATTGTTTTACATCAGGGATTATTTTGGCCCATAAATGACTTTAGGTATTCCCCGGACAGTTTGCTCTCCAGAACAATATTCAAATCCAGACACTTGCATCGTGCTCTGTTCACATCTGTGGGAACATGCTTCACATGTGCACTAATCCCTCCTGTCTACCTTTGCTGTTTCACCAGTGGAGTCAACAGGAGGTCCCCAGGGGAGAGCATAGGTGTAGAGATGATGGCTTGTCAGATGACTGATGAGGCTGAAATCAGGAGTGTATCCAGTGTTGTATTAAAATACAGATGAGTCTCAGGCTTTCTCAGATTCCAGCAGAGGTGAGTGAGGCCACACAGAGCTGTCTGGCATCTCCACAATCCTGAGCTCTTTCAGTCTGCAAGGCAGGGAAGAATAGCTGCAGCAAAACTGAGTGCTGGAAAAGGTCTTTGGCTTGCACTGAGTCCCAAACTCCCCAAAAATGATCCAAGAAGGTGTTTACCAGCCCATGCCAGCACCCTTCCTGGAATTATTTTGACAATATAATAAGAGCATAGAATATTGAGTCTATAAATGGGTCCTGGTATACTTAATTTACTTTCATTGATACATCCTGAGGGTCTTTCCACTGGCCCCTATAGAAATGGGAATAAAAGGTCATATGAGATAGAATCTTTCTCTAATCTCTGCTACAAGATACATAAGTGAGGTCTCCTGCCTTTTTGCACCACTGAGAAATTTCATCACTGGTGTGGAAGTTGGCAGGTTTCCTAGCTCACAGAGGTATCAAATGTGCTTCTTGATGTGGTGTATTCAAACACTGTAGATTTTTGGAGTCCCCATAGCTCCCTTAATGTGATGCTGTAGACTAGGAGAAAACAGATAGCAGAGATTTATGTGTGGAGCTAAAAGAGAGACTTGGTTTTAATGGAGAGAAGCAAGTCTCTAGGTGATGTCCATTATGAGCTTTTGGGATACAGATGGTTCTCAGAGCTCAAAAAAATGAAGACTGTTTCTGTCCTAGGCTGGCTTGGAGTGAGATCAGTGCCTTACTTTTTCATTTGAAAGTGTTCTGAAGAAAGAGCAAAAAAAATGGACGAGGTCAAAAGGTAAGGGAATTTGAGCAAGTGCTTTGATGCTACAGCTTGTGCTATAATGTGATGCTGTGAAAGAGAGCAGCATGGGTTTCAGACTCATTTATTATAATGGCAGTTTGCTATTTCCTTGCAGTGGACAGTGTTCTCCTGGGCTGGATGTTGATGTAGATCTAAAAGTGTGTGGTGAAGAATTTGAGCATGTACCTTGCTGCATACCAGGGGATTGGCTTTTACATAATCATGATACCTGTAAATAACTGGTTCAAACTTCTGTGATTTACATGGCTAGAAAGACAAAGCTGGGCTTCTCATAGGTCCTCCACAGCAGCAGGTCATCAGCAGACTGGTAGAGATATGGAGATGGAGTCAGAACTAGATAAAAAACAACCATGGCCAGACAGGTTTTATATTCTGTCCACAGTAGATTGATACAACTGATGGGTCTAGTGCAGGGTGAAGCCTGCAATGTGATCATTGCTGTTGTCAGGTGATAACATTAGACAACAAGGAAAGGATTAGGTCTAGTATGGGAGAACTTTTAGGCAAGATGAGACTTTACATGAGGTGTTGCTTGCAAGATTTTACCTAATGTTATTGACAGGAAAAACTGGGCACAGGTAAAGCAGAATAACAATACACTTACATATTTCAAATGCACTGTATTTCCACCTGGACAAATTAATTGAGAATAAACTGTTGTTGGATTTTTAGCTGAAGTGTTCAGACCTACTTTATAATTTGGGAACTTCAAGAATGTCACATGGCTCCAGCAGGTACTGCATCCTTTAGCCATGAACTGATCAAACTGCACCTTACAAAGAGCAGGGTATCTTTCAACTCACCCTTCTATTGCCTTCTTCCTTTCTGTGTAGGTGTTGCAGCCTTTTTCTCCTGGCTGTGGGAAACTACTCTCTGATTTCTAACATTGCCATCGGACAATTTAGATTAATTTTTTTTTTCATTTATGCATGTTCCTTTTAATTAAAGTTATTTTCCCTTCCTGGCACTTACGCCCCCTGGAATTATTTTACTGGCAGGGATCACATTCCCTTTCAGCCTCTGGTTTGCTAAATCAAGCAAGCACCGTTCTTTCTGTATCTGCTTGTGTAACAGGTTGTGGAAAGTGAACTCTGAATTTCTAGGAGTCAGGTTCCCAAGAACTCAAATTTGAATCCAGTTTTTGCTTTTGATGAATGCAATTCCATGCAGATGATAACAAATTTATTCCTTTTTACAAGTGAGGCAGTAAAGTTATGGCAAAAGTACCTTAAATTGCCAGTGTTCTTCTGTTCAGTCCAGAAAGGGGGATAACAATCAAAATGTTATTTTTGACATCTTCTCACTTGGAGACTTCATTCAAATGGTGTGTTCATGCAACAGGGTGCAGTTTGTAGCTGCTGTCCTTCCCTTGCTGGCAGAGCTGTGTCTGCAATGTAAAACTATCAGGGATGAAGAATTTGCCAACGTCATCCTGGGAGTGACCAGCATTACGTGTATGACGCTGTGAGAGCCCATCCCTCCCTTCCTTCCATGGCAATTGCATTATCATGAAGGAAGAGTTTTTAGGTAATAAATATGGATGTAGAGTCCAGAGCCAGATGTGCAGTGAGACCCACGGCGGGGAATGACCCCAGAGTCAGTTGCTTTGCATTTAGATTGACTCCTGGTGTGCTGAAAACAGCTCCCCAAAACATTCCTCTGAAGAGGATGCCTGCATTAAAATACTTCTGTGAGATGTAATATGTTTTATGTACATATTACAACAGTGTATAATAGTATTAAGAGTATAATGCACCAGATGCTGAGATTGTTTCAGGCTAATCTCTTGCTACAGCTAATAAGAATATATTTTGGAAGGGCTGAATAAAAAGTGAGGAAACAAAAATGGAATTTAAACCAGGAAAAAAAAATCAAGTAAAGTTAAATATCATAAAATACTTCACATCCACTCTAGGTATGAAACTTCTTTTAAAAGCTCTTCAATGAGTGAAAACAGCAGAAAATTTCCTGTAACTTTGAATAGGACTTTAAATCTTTAACTAGAGGTCTTGGTGTTTATTTTCTTGTGTACATGTTTAAGTTAAAAAAATGATTCAATAGCCATAGTATTTGTTTCTTCTATGTTGCAGTCCATCTCTCTATATATTTCTTGACTGGATAAAACATATATTTTCATATAAAAATATATTTTCATATATTTTCATATCCAGAATGTGAAATAGGATATGTGGGAAATAAGAATAACCGTGCTCTGAGAGAAAGCAGTAAGTGAAAGAGAATCTGTGAGGACGAGAAGAAAGGCTTGTCATTCTGTGATTCTGGTCTCTGTGAAAGAGTTTGGGAGATGGTGAGGAGCTTCTGTCTGGACTGACAGGTGGGATATGCAAATCCCATCACGAGGGGAGATTAAGGAGAATAATGGAAGAGCTCTGACAGTTGCAACTGGCATTCATGCAATATCGAGAGGCTATAAACTGTGTAAAGCAATAGGGTTATAGCTTTCAATCTTCTTAATAATGTATTTTATAATAGAAAATGGGTTTCTCTCTTTCCTCCTGGCTTCAAATACGACTTTTGTGTTTCCCTAGTCTGGCGATCATGATGAGGTCAGTCCAGAGAGGGAAGCCAGGAGGTCAGAAGTCCTGAATTCATTCTGGAAGGGTTAGAGACCATTCTGACCCATTGAGTTGTGACACAGCTTTACATATGAAGGGCTGCAAGGTCAGTATTAGCCTTGGACAATCTTACACCCTCTGGGCTTTTCATACTATGTCAGACTGAAAGCAACCCTCATGTTGTGCAGAGCTCCAGCGAGGCGAATGAAACTGCCCCATCAAGGACCTCTTCCTCTGGAAAACATTACTGTAGCTTGGCCAGAGCATTTCATAGCTTCACACTGATTTTTCCTTTGATCCCAGGACTCCTAAGAAATAGCCCTGAAGAAGCCAAACTCGTGAAAGTTTAAATGTAACATTTTTTTAATTGTTTTGAATCAAAGCAGTGCTTCTGTAATGGATTTCCAATTCTTACATTCTATATTTTAAAATGATCCTGTGATACAAAATATCTTGATTTAGTGTCTCAGAGAGAGGCATCTAGTGACACTTGAGATGGTAGTGCCTCTAGCTGCTGCTTCACAGGAAAAGGGCATCCTGTGGGAACTGCCTGATGCCCAGCTCTGGGAATTGTGGGGCATCTCAAATTATATTTGCCCATATTTAAGTAACTGGTACTATCATAAAAGCTGTATGTACTGCATCCTGTTCATCCAGATGCAAACTACATTCAGGTTTATGTTTCATAGGAAGAAAAAAAATAAGACTGACACAAGGCACTTTTTTTTTTCCTCAATTATTTTTTTATATCTGGCCAGCAAACCAAAAAATCAATGACTCCCGCAGCTCTAATTGACATTTCTATTTTAAATGAAAATGGGCTTTCATTCCAATTCAAATGGTAGCACTGGGTGATAGACTAATTATTTTGGAATCTTAAATGCATATAAAAGTTGATGCAATAAAATGATTTTTGTGCCACTTAGAATTTTTTTGTCTGTCTCTTAAATCAAACAACAGTTAACATAAGAGTCCTTAATCCCTAATTTTCAGTACTGGTAACACAGTAACACTTTTACTTAGTCCTGTGCTTTCTTTCCTTGAGGAACATAGAAGAAAAGGACTTTAAGAAAAAACAGGATCTTTTAGGATATGTCCTAAAACGAAATTCCTTTCTTTTAGAGGGTCTCCGAGAACTCCCCATCATGTCCCTCAGTAGGGGAGTGATGTTCTCCTGTGACTGCAGGCTGGGACTCAGAGCTGCCTGTGAATTAACTCCCCTGTGCCATGCCAGGAACATACATGCTCAGAGCAGGCTGTGTTGAGGTGCCTCTGACACGGGATGAGCAGGGAAGAGGAGGCTGAGGAAAGAGATGGAGATTTAGGTGTGGGGGAAGAAGGTGAGAAGTTGGACCTACTTCCATTGCCATGGGGTGATGTCAATGCCAAATATCCCCACCACGAGCAGCCCATGCTGGGACAGGGCCTCCCTGTGCTGTGGTTGGGGGGCACAATTGTTTCTGCAGGGGCAGGAAGGTGAAGGCAGTCATGGGCCTTGTGATTTCTCTCTTCCTGTTGGGAAAATTCAGAGATAGCCCAGGTAGGATAAAGGGGGGGTTTTGGGTGGAAAGTGTTTATCTACATATGGGAAGGTCTTGATCTCTTAAAACACCAGGGCCCAATGTGGTGTCAGTGCTCACATCCTCACTGTATTACGTTTCTTGTCACCGTTGCTGGTGTCCTTTAAGGACAGCAGTGCCATGAGCTCTTGCAGATAGTTTTCATGCATGTCTTCAGGAAGAAGTGAAAAGCTCTTTAAAAAATATCAGGCTATTTAGATAACCCAATAGAGATATTCTGTGTCTTTTCTCAAATGTTTCTCCCTTCATTCTCACCTCCCCCACTAAATGTAAGGTTGACAAAATAATTTGAGGGAAATATGTTATGTAACAAATGTAGGCACGTTTTCATCTTCATAAATTGTTGCTGCCCAATATGGGATTTTCTCAGGTGCACTTTTTTTTTTTTTTTTGAGGAGGGGGGGAGGGGGTGAAGTAATTAAAGTCCCTGATTCAGAAAGGGGTGAGAAATTCCTCACTGATGTGGAAATGAATGCCATTTAATAATTTGGAATGGACTTTGCCTGGGAAATTTTTCTTGTAAATCCAAGGTATATTTTCAGTATTTGAAAGAGGTCAAATGCTCCCTTTCTGTGTGTGTCATTGGGTCACTATAAACCTTTAGAAACAGTTTAATGTTCCCTGTCTTGGCCAAAAATGGTGCCAGTAACTTTCACTGTCTCAAAACAGACCTAGGGGAAGTGAATTGCACTGAATATTCAAATCAATATTTGAGGACCTTATTTTTTTTAACTATTTACATATAGGTGAGTGTAGATATATTTTTCTGGTGTAAAAAATTAACATTTATAGTAATAATTGAGCTCTATATGCCAAAGAATGGGATATGGAAAATTAATTTTCTTTCCGTTGCTTTCAATTCAGGTTTCCAAGAAAAAAATATATTTCTATAGATGAAAGATAAAAACTTTAAATTAGTCATTATTGCCAACAAAAGCAATATTTGCAAATGGTTATCTTTAGATAAAAGTGAGATCTTACTTTGATTGAAAATTACTAGGTTTTTTTTTATATATAGGACAAGATAAACAGATTAATAAGAGCAAAACAGCATATGCATTAAACTTCATTTCAAAATGCATAGGTCCATGGTGAAATGTTACTAGTTAGAGCAGTTTAGGGGATGATTATTCTCTGATATGATATTCTGACTGAGAAGTCAGAACCATGGGAAGGACTGCACTACACTTCATTTGTGTTCATGTTTCCACACTCCCCTCAGTACGTTAAGCGGGACAGAAGCTGGTCTAGAGATAAGAAGAATATAGATCTGGCCTACGTAAATCTGGGCTTAGCCTGATCCCGTGATCTAATGTTGCAACAGATGAGCTGATGAAGTTTAGTGATAAAAATTTAGGCTATTGTAACTGAAAGATGCTTTGATGCAAATCTGTGTCTATCTGTTTCAATAGCAAATGACTGTTTAATTGTGCATATCCTGGAAAACAAAATGAAACAAAATAATTCTCCAGCTCATCTTTTGGATGAAAAGCTTCCAGTTTGTTGTTGCCTTCCATTTTCTTTTCAACTTTTGTAAGTTGGCACGTGGTCTTTCTTTTTTCTTCAGAAACTTCTCGTCCACCCCAAAACAACTCATTTTAAAGTTGTTAAAGGAATAAATGTGGCTGATTCTGGCTGTCTGTTACCTCAGACTGTGCCTGTGTGGCCAGGGCAGAATGGCAGGGCCCTGCTACCCCACCTGTGATGAAGGGAGCTGGACTATGGACACCTACGAGAACTAAAGCAAGGAACCCAGCTTTGCATTCCTGTGCCATGGGCCAGGGCCCTGGCATCTTTGTTTTTTTATTCCACCAAAGCACTGAGTTCTGCAAGCATTGAAATCCCTGTTATTTTCATCGTGCTGCAGGCTGGGATCCCATCAGATAGACTCAGCAGCTCCCATACCTCCCTCTGCCATGGGAACGTGAGTTCTTCTTCCTCCCTGCAAATGTTAGCATGCTCCATCCTCCTCCTCCTCATCATCATCAGCCACCCACAGCCCTGTCTGTTGATGCTGTTGCCTGGAGACGACCCTGTGATGGACAGCTTGGAGGGAAGTGATGATTAAACAACCTGAACTGGCTTCTGAAAGCAGCGATGGTTATTGTAATGTGACAGGCGGTGACAGCTCAGACAGCAACACATTCTGAGCGTGATTCCTGAAACGAAGGATAAACAATAAACACACGAGGAAAGAACCACACACACCTGTGTGCGAGTGGTGATGCTTTCCCTTGATGCAGAAGGGCAGGGAAGGCATGTGTTTCTGTATTAATGAAAGGTGAACATAACCCCAGTAATTGTCATCATGAGCAGATCAGCCCACGAGCCAGTGCAGCCTGCACTGATGCTGTCAAACAGCTGAGTTCCTCTGGCAGCCCTGGGCAGCAATTAAATGGGATGCTGCAGGTGTTAGCAGTGGGGGGCTGCACAGCCAGCAGGAATACACTCTGCACAGAGAGGAACACACTGAGGCTTCAGCATGAGTGTGGGGGTCCTGCTAGGTCCACCTGCCCAATCTCCCCTTGCCTTCCAGATGGACAAGACAGTACAGGCACAAGGATGCAGGGTGGACTCAGCCCTGGCAGAAAGTGCATGGGGCTATACAACCACAGTGCCTGGTTTAGAGGGTTGTGCATAACATTCTTCAGCATCAACTGGGAGACTCCTGCACTTTTAGCTTTCCTTCCAAAGCCAGATGACACCAAATGTCCCTGCAGAACAAATTTGAAAACAAGGCCAGATACACCTTAAAGACTGGTTAAACTAGGACAATGAAGATAGTTGAGAAAACTTGCCAAGACCCCACTTATTAACTTGGAGGATAATAGCTTTTTTTTGTGGGTTTATTTTTGCTTGGTTTTATGTTGGTTTTTTTGTGTGTGTGTGTGTGTGGTTTTGTTTTGTCTTCTTTTTTTTTTTTTTTTTTTTTTTTTTTTTTTAGTTTGTTTCCCCTTGGGATGCTTGGATTGGGCCAATTCTGTAGCAGGTGGGTTGGGGCTGTGTGGATTTGTTAATTAAAATTTCCTTAAGATACACATTCCTGTAGTGCCTTCCCACTTACACTCTCAGAAACTTAGAAAAACTTCCACAGAAAACATGTTGTTTCCCTTTTTGCTCAGCTTCATTTGACTTCATTCCTTTGTCAGAAGTAGGGCAGGAGCTGGGATCTTGCAGGAGCAAGAATAGGCTACTTGGATAGCTGGGGAGCTGCTGGAATGGATCACAGCTGAAGTCTGACAAAATTTAGAATGCCCACATAACACAGATGTGGGCCAGTTTTGCCACCATTGCTCTGAAGTCCAGGAAGAGCAGATTTACATCCATGGTTTTTTCCCCAATTCTTAAGTGTAAGAGGCTCTAGGGGATTTCAGTGCTGTCACTGTCCTGGAGTCATTAGAGTGTTAAAGTTTGTCTGAATGATTTTTCCGTGCACAGAAGATACAGATACAGATACACACAATATCCAGTGGAGCAAATAACACCCTTACTGATGGTTTGTCTAATCTGTGCATGGATTCACAGGGAGGAAATTAATGTTTCTGGTGATTCTCACTTGCTTCTCAATCTCTCCTTTTAGTTTTATCCCAAGTTAGAATTTCTTCCTGCTGCTGTCCTGTCCTGTTTGGGTGCTGGTCCCTTTCAGTCCTCCTCGGGGAAAGAGCCCTGTCTTGACAGGGTTATTACACTGTGTTTTCACGGTAACGAACAGTGGAGGGTAAAGTACAACTTCAATGCAGGTGAATATCATGTTTCTCTTAAAGCAGAGTTAATCAAAGATATTCTGGTGTTTCTTTGAACTTTTAAAGTGATGCTAAGTGTAGCAAGTATTTCCAGGAAGTGTTTCTGCTCTGGGTTATCTGCCTAAGCTTTGATGGCTGTTCATGTCCTTTTAAAATTGCTGTCAGTGTCTGTCCTGAGCACAGCAGCACCAATTTTCTTCAGTGCTATTCAAGTTCTTAAGGCAGGCTTATCAGTGAGGCATCTGAGGCATGGCTTTAAAGCGAAATAAGAAAACAAACCCCAAATTACTTTCCAAAGATCCTTCCAAAAAGAGTTAAGAAATCACCAGTGTTCCTGTCAGACTAAAAGGGAAACACACATACACAAAGAGAAGAAAATTTCATTGCCTAGTTTGCTCTATCCTTCCCTATCTCTATTGCATCTGGCAGCATCTCAGAATGAAGTAGTTGAGGAGAAATGTTGAGTCTGTGCACCTTTTCCGCTCATGTAAATCAGTATTCACTTAGATGAAGCCCAGAACTGCTTTGAGGCAAGCAGAAGAATCCATCTCTAACCCTTTTTGACACTGAGGTACTGAAAGGCCAGGCAGAAACAGTAATTTCTGAGAAATCTTGCATTCGGCAAGGTGGATTTTGGTGTGAAATAAACCTTTATAAGCAAGTAGGGGAAGGAGATACTTTGAGAAATTTTATGAGGAGCAGAGAGTATTGTACAAAGGAATCAGCATCTCATTATAAAATGTTACTCAGGAAACCTGTACTTAATCCTTTATATAGAGATCATTTTGGTTAAATCAGAACGTACGTGGAGATCGTTGCTGGAGAGAATTCAGAGAAGAGAAAAGAGGTCTGTAATTTTGGGCTTTTGCTTAATATATGCAATTGTGTGGTTGATGTCTGAACTGGGATGACACAAGACAAATTAAATTTTAACTCATTAGTAAATTTTTCTCCTAACAAGCTACTCAGATGATCTAGAAATGCATTATGCAGTAGCAGCTGCTAGAAGATGAAAATATTTCATTGTAGCAATACTTGGTATAATGAAGTATGGGAACCAAATGCAGTATTGCAGAAATAAGGACAGATAGTCCTTATTTTAGATATAGTTTAGATATTCACCTTTTGTGTTGATTTTACATAGGACAGATGATGTCAGTAAAGTGAAAACATCATTGAGACATATAAATCATTAAATACTAGTATTTGAGCCACTTGGGGAAAGAAAGTTGTCAGAAGAATTTTCTGTTAGAAAATACGGCTTAGTCAAAATCAGAAAATTTCTTGGAGGTATGTCATATTCAGTGACAGTTGCTACACTAAAATATCATCCAAAATTGTCTGCACTCTTATAGTGTTGAAAATTAGTGAGAAACCTTGCCAGTTGACTTCTGCTTTGGCACCAAGATTATGAAAAGATGATATTATTGCTGTATCAAGGACACACCTTTTGTATTGAATATATAAGAATATGTGGAGTATATGGGATACTACGTGATACCTCATCTCATTCCCAGGAGGTGTAAAAGTTCCTTGCTCTTCTATCCTCTCTGACCCTCCCTTCTGGTAATGGGCCCTGTAAACAAGCTGTGTTCTTTCTCTGTCCTGGAGAGATTCTGTTTCCACCTGTGTCATCTTTGTGGTGTCTCCATAGTCACTTGTCACCAAAGGACTTTTGCTGAAGGTAACAACTTCTCTGTATCTAGGAAGGTGGTTTTTAAATTAACCTTAGCAATTTTTTGCATTCTATAAGATGATCCCATTGGCTGCTATAAAGGTATGGTGAAGGGAACTTGAATATCAAATGCTGCTTTTTGTTCCTGAAACACTCTCAGCTTTACTAAGGATAGCTCTGTGGAAAGTCAGAAGTGTGGCAGCTCCAGCATTTGTTAACTAGACAGAAACTCAAGGGGAGAATGGATTGCAAGAGGGACTTTTTTGAAAGCCCAAATAGCTGTTTTTCACCGCTCTGACCCCTTCGGGTGCTGAGCAGATTGACAGCCTAGATCCCAAGTCATGCAATTTCCACTCAAGTAGGAGCCTCCTAAAGGTGCTAATCGCTGACAATGTTTTAGTGTGGAACAATGAGATTTCTCCTCCCTGTTAATTGCAAGTCCTGTACAGCGTTTCTTTTTAAAGCACTGAAATGCTTTAAAAACAAATATTTGATTCGTGGCTCAAAGAGCTGACAGTCTCAGCCATGATCTGGGAGGCAGATACAGCCACCTCATTGCAGAAACAGTTCCAAGGAATGCTGTGGATTGCTTTACGTAGGAGTCAGATAACTCAATTGTAGTGACCTCTTCCTCAGGCAGCAGGTAGGCTGGATAATTGCTGCTTCTTAAATGTGTGAATAGGCAACAAGAAGCTGCAAAAACACAAATGCACTGATTATGCAATTGTTCGATTCAGCTTAGTAAAGTTTTTTTTTTTTTTGTCCTTTAGATACTACTAATAATATACAGATGGACGCAAACACACAGGAGATAAGCGATGATTTTAGGGTGTGGTGTGGAGCAGCAGAAGGCAATTTGAAGATCTCAGGGGCCAGTGTCAATGGACTCTTGAAAGGTCCCTTGAAAGGGACCCAGCTGGCTTCAATTTCTTGTCTTCTGAGGTGGAAGGAGTAAGTGATTAAGGATGAGGAAGAGATAGGAGGGGCACATGTAGGAGGGTGAGTCTTTTGTAGAACTGTGTGAAGTTGTAAGTAGTCTATTGAACAACAGCTTTTTCTAGTAGAGAAGCTGACTTATGGCTTTGATAAGCTTTGAGGAAAGCTGATGCTGAGTCATCTCAACTGAAGGAGAACTCACTATGGTTTGAAATATTTTCTACCAGTAAAGAGGTGCCCAAGAAGAAATGTGTCCTAAGCAAGTAGGAAGTCTCTCTGTTGGGGGGCAGTGTGAACTGGAGAATGAGAGAAGACTTGGCAAAATAGAGGAGAGTAAGGCTGGACAGTGGTGTGCCAGGATGCTGCCTGGAAAATACAGGGAATAGAACAGCAAACTGAAGCTGCTGATGGAGCAGAGTAATGTGATGGAGTTACAAAGTAAGTTTCTGGGGCATTGCCTGGAAAAATGAAAGCAGGCAATAAAAAATACATAAGGCAGAGTTTGTGGATTGGGGTAATGTAATCGGAACAAGAGGTTTCAAGGGTGGTTTTAGCTCTAGAATTGGCTAAAAAGAGACTCTAGAGAGAAAAGAATATTTCACTATTCTAGGTGCAGATGGCTGGATTGATTTCATACAAAGAGAACACCATGAGCTCTTTGAAGAGGAGTAATGATTTTTCTACTGGGGATTTTGGACTTAAGTGATGTAGAAGCAATGTCTGGTAACAAAAGACACAGAAAGAGGATAAGAGGCAGGATAGAGGTAAAGAAGCCTGACTGTGAAACTTGGAGGAGGAGATAAGGAAATACACTGGCAGATACTAACACTGTTAGGCAAGATTTCACATTCAGTGGGCAGAGACATTGCCGGAGGGTGAGGCATAGATGAAAGAATTTACCTTAAAGTAGTCTTCCATGTTGTGACTTCCCCTGTGCAATTTGTTCTCAGCATCTCTCTGAATGAGAGTGACCTCTCTTAGCCACCACCTGTGGAGGTTTGACATGAGCCAGCTAGCGAGTTGTGTCTGATACGTCTGGTTTAATTGTATTTCAGTGCTTAGAGTCAGAGCATGAATAAGAACAAGACCCTCTTCAGAGATGTGGGCAATTACAGAAATTGGTGTGGAGACATTTTGCCAGAAGAGATGTATTTTGTTTACATTCTTTAATTTGGCAGGGAATGGCCTTGCTACTTGTAGAGGTACAAGTTCTTATAGCTGAAGTGGTGCTGTCTGGGCTCAGAAGGGAGTGAAATAATGCATGAAAACAAAAGTCTGTAACCTGGCAGCTTTTTTCAGAAGGATGATGTAAGCAAAACCAGAAGCCTTTAGGGTCTCTTTTATCTTTGTGGCAGAAGTTAATATGGACAAGGGATTGCCCTGGTCTCGGTGGCGAATTCAGGTGGTGCATTTTTGCCTTTTGAGCATGCAGCCTTAGAAATGAGCTCTCCTATGGCTGACAGCACAGTTGCAGCAGAATGTTTCCAACCTGGCTTGGATTTGAGGCTCTGACAGGATGTGCAGTGGGCTGTCACTGAGCTAAGAAGGGGCAACGTCATACATATTCTTGGCTTTCAGCAACCTACCTGAAGTACTTGTGTTTTCCCTGGTTATGCTTATGCGTTTAAACTGAATTTTCTTTCAAGATGAGGAGCCCTCATGTGGACAGCTATCACAAGTAGGCTAATGTGTGGCCTTAATTTGTGCTTTAATTGTCTATCTCAAATGAAACAGTTCACCTAAATCTTCAGATATTTTTCCTTCTGAAGCTTTTGCATGTCTCCTCACAGAAGCTTGCACTACAGCATTGCTTCTTGTGGGTTTTTTTAAGCTGCTGTTGGCAGCCTGTGGCAAAGGGATGACTTTAAATGGGTTGGTATGTTATAAAAGGCACAAAGAGGAAGCTTCTAGCACTGATATCCTGCAGTTACCATCTCAAGGGGGCTGAGAGTCTCTGATCTGACCAGGAATTACAACACTCCTTATCAGTGATTGACTCTCAGCTTCTTTCAAAGGTGATTTTTCCCATTCCAATTGAATTTTTTTTTTTTAATGTTTCCTCCTCTCCCTCCCCCAACCCCACCCCCCATCATTCCAACTTCTTTAACTTGTGAAAGTGAAGCACAGCTTGGCTTGCCTCTCTTGAAGATCTGCCAACACCCACATTAACCCACAAGTACCTTCTTTCTAGCCAGCATTTTGGCAGGGGACCTTCTGTCTTCGTAGTGCGTAGTTCCTTCTGGAGAACGGAAGAGACAAATCTTGCACTGCTGTTCAGAGTTCTACTTAGAAGATTTTCAAATATGTGCCTTGAAGTCAAAAGGGTTTCTGAATTTTCTGCATGATTTCTATTGTGAGATGTGAAAACAAATCAGTATTTAGATCCATTCCTCTTCTTGGCAATCTTCATTAAGGATGTGTTTGACTCACTCTGGTTATTGGTGTAGTTTAGTCCCTGGCATTGAGAGGCAGTGAGGATGGCCACTTCCATGGGTGAATGACAATGGACAGATGAGAGCATCCCAACTGCCCCTTCTTACACCAGCACCACTCCTGTTGGCGCCACAAGACAAATGGTATCACCAAGCTGTGTGTAAGAAAATGGCAGTGTCTTTCCAGAGGGTGAAGGTGTAGCTGTCACTCAAGCAAGGTTAAGGTGGATAAGTCAAAGCATCTTGCAGTCAGTGGTGCTCCAGATATCTCAGTGACAGTAATCACCTGTTTGCTTGTTCCTCATCTTCTGGGAGAGCTTATTATATAGAACTGTGGTCTGCAGGGGTAACAGTGTGCATTACATGCTCTACTGGCATAAGCTGTTCCACTAAACTGGAAATAATTTTCAGAAATCAATTGATTTGAGTCTCATTATATTTCTTCTGGGCTACGAGTGTTTAGGCTTTCAATGACTTTTTGCCATTAGAAAAGTGAGAATGAGCAGATATAATATTTTTTATTTGGCTCTGATCACATTGGAATAAAGGGACCATCTTGGTGGAGGTCTGGGATGGTATCTTGTGCTGCACTTCTATTGAAGTGCCACGCTTTCTTTGTGAGGCTCTTTGGGTTAGGAACTGTCAAGTTCAAGAGAGGGCTTGGCACTTGTCCTGCCTTTTAATCTGCTTCATTATACCCCTGACTTTCTAAATTAGTTGGAAGCATTGACTTTGAAATAGAAAAACAGTATTTTAAGGTACGTGGGAGGAGTGCTTATTCTCAGGTCAGTCTTATCATCAGAAATGAAACGTTCCAGCAATCTCATCCATTATGCAAAGGGAGGACATGGTTAGAACAATGCAGAAATCTTGACAAGAATCTTCCAGCTGATGGTATCCATTACCAGTGATCAGTGTTTCCCGGGGTGTGTGCATAAGCAGAACTTAGGTCTGTCTACTTGGCACAGCTACCTGCAACCTGCCATTGACACCCCTTCTGTTCCCTCACTCAGAAGGTAAATTATAGACAGGATGAAGTATTTTGCTAATTATAAAACATTAAATGATCTTCATCTACTTTCTCCCCAATGAACAATGCAATTGAATTATCATTAGAACTTGTACAGAACCTTTGATAACAATGGATCCCCTTGTATTAAATTCAGCCTTAGTTTTCTTATTCCATCAAGTCCCATCATTGTGTTGATTGTACTTTGAAGTCATAGCAAGTTTCCCTCTTCTGCTATTTACCTAATTTATTTCAGCCCCAACACACAGCTCCTAAATTCTTGCTAAATTTGTTTCTGAAAAAAAGGACTAAAACCAGAGTGTCTTTCATTTAAGACATGAGGCAGTTACGGTTCCATTCATTTCTTCATATCTATCTGCTGTATCTAGAGAGCTATTGTTATGTATGCAGTACTGGAAGATAATAATACTAATAAAAAATAATAATTCTCCTAGGATTTGCTGTCAATAGAGGCAGTCTATAGAGAACTAAAGCCTAGAGAGTGAGTGATTAAAGTTTAGTAGCAGAACTGAAATACACTTTCTGGATGCAAAAAGAAGCTAAAGAATACAGAGAGGAACTAGAGGGATCTGCTCAGTCTCTGAAGCCAGATCCTCATGTGGTGTGAATGGGATCATTCAGTTCCACCCTGGACCCTTCCAATGGGGATATGCCAGATGCTCAGTGCTGTGTGACTCAGAGCTGCTCAAAGGGGTGTTAACTTATGAGGGAAATCTGCCTCCTGTCTTTCTCCTCTTTCCCCAGGAAACCTTTTCTGGCTTGGGGGCATGCAGCAGCTGAAGTTCCATCTCTGCCTTAAGCAGGGCTGGAGCAGGAGAAGAGAAGTTCAGGTGAACTCAATGTGTGTGAAAGGGTTTGTAAAGCTGCTGGAGGGTTGCCTGTAACTCTGGGGGCTGTGTGTGGATGATATTGAGTGTACAGCAGGATGTTACTGCTGCCTTTATTCTTCCCATAAATCACAGATTGGACTGGCTTCTGAGAACTGACCTTCCCCGGAGAAGAAATTAAAAGTCTTGTAGACACCCAATTTGGGTCAGGTCAGGGTCAGCACTGATTATGAACTTGGCCTTGTAGGAATTCTGTTTGTCTGGGTGAAGTGGTTTGCCTGACTCACAGAAATTCTTTTTCAACCTGAATGAGTAAAAACCTACAGAATCTCAGGTTCAGAGAGAAGCCTAGCTATTTAGAACCTGCTGCCTCTGTTAGTCTCCTCTCAAAACAGAGTACAGAAGAACTGGGCAGGTGGGATTAGTTTCCTTTCTCTGATAAAAGCAGATTAATTTTAATACTGGCTAAAATTGCACCCATTTTCTCTTGGTAAATGAACCATAAGACACATTGTCAGAAGTGAGCCTTCCATAATGACTATGGTTAATATTTTAGAGCCATTTTCTCAGTGGATCAGAGCTTAAAGTCAAGCATGTGAGAATCAGCAATATATGCTTTACATTAGCTTGATTTCTATTCATTTGCAGTTCGAGTATTCTTTACTTCCCCCATGCTAATTTCAGAATACCTCAGAGTTTTGTAGAGCAAGGGATTTGCATCTGATTTAATACCCAGGTATATCTTTATTTAAATAAGTAGAAGGGGAGCAGAGCAATTCATGTGCTTGTGGGTCTAAGATGAGGCTCAGGAAATCTCAGTTCAGTTACCTCCTCTGCTGCAGAGTTCCCATGGGTTTTCCAGAAAATGCCTTGTGATGACTCGGTTTCCTGAATTGTAGAATGAACATTAAAACCGCTGCGTCCCATGGAACCTATCAGTTCTTGAGTTCTTCAGAGGCTGTGGTGCACTACAATAACTGTGTAAATAAGATGCAGAGGTACAGGGGAAAGATCTCTTAGGGTTTATTGGCTGAGCTGTGCTAATGCAAATTCCTGTGTTAGGAGCAATACCACATGTACCAAGGTATCTGACTGTCTGAGTCTACTGGTGTTCCTTGTTTCCTCCTCACTACATTTATTCCATAGTGCACAGTACAGGGGACACTGGGACCAGCTATGAAGTGCTCAACACATTCAGTGAAGATCTACTGTCTGTAAATTCAAGAGTCTTCCCTCCTGAAGTGCCAGGGGAAGGGTGGCTTTTGTCTCATCTTTTGCTTCTGTGCTGGCTGTTCTTCACAAAGATGGTCTTTGGCCAGATCCCTCGGGTACTGGCCGCAAGTGCTGCTCCTCTGGAGAGAACGTGAATGACTGAATGCAGTTGCCATTTGCTGTGTGCTCCACCGGGAATGTTTTCTGCCTGATTCCTGCACTGACTTTTCCTGGAAGAAAACATTAAATTTCAGACCATGGCACTTGTGCTGTTAAAACCTCATCTGTGTCTGACTGCCCGAGTTTCCCATTACTTTCTAGTCCTAATGCATAAACCACTGCAGCCAAACTATATATAGTGCTTAAAAATTACTTGACCCTCTCTTTCATTCTTAACATCTGCTTTGGCACTGCTTGGGATCTGGAACAACAGAATAGCCTTTGTGGCTGACAAAACTGGAATTGAGAAAATACAGCAGGAATATTAAAGTTTTAGGACAGCCTCTTGGGAATGTGAATTGAGACAGATTATGCAGTAGATGTAGGATAATGGTCTGAGCCTTGCATGAGAAGTTTTAGGACAAATGCAACTGCTCTGATGTGCTAAAAATAAAAATAATAAAGTGACTGGACACAGCCAAGGTGATAGTTTTGCTAAGAGCTCTTGAAACAACTGAAATTGTTAACACTGCATTTATTCTCAATAGCGTAATTTTCTTCTGCTTACACATTCTGTTGTGTTGCATTTTTTGTCCCAATTAGGGAAGTGAATTTCTTTCTTAATTATCCAGTTCTCATTCTCTGATGTAGATTTCTAACACTTGGAGGTATATTTAATCAGATCCTTGTTTATGCATTTGGGGAAAAACAAAGAGGGACATTTGGAAAATGTTATTAAGTCCAGTAGTCCTTAGTGGAAGCATGCTGTTGATTGATAACCATAATGCTAAGCAACTGCTGTTTCTACAACTTTGGTGGTGTATTCATTTCAGAGGAGTGACAGAAGATGGATGCTGTTATTCTCCCTGGTTTGCCTTGATAAGCCAGTACACTTTTCCTCAAAAGCCTTTACTTTTTATCCTTACTCACATAAGGGAGAGGGTGCTGCAAAGGCTCAGGAAAGGTTTCAGGAACTTAGCACTTAATGAAAAGAGATTAGAAAGCACCAGTAGCACTGCTGGGGTGAGCCAGAATTCTCATTTCACATTTTTATTATGGGAATCCCCAGGGCTGCTGCTGGAACTTTGCTCTTTGCTTTCTCTGTCCCATTTCACAGCTCTCTCACTGCAGAATTGCCACAAAAGAAACCCACCTTTTTTACTTATGAATATCTGAGAAAGAAATTATTAGCACCATCTATTGGAGAAACAGAGATACTGGTTTCTTCACAGATCTGAATATGCAAAATCTTGTGCTTTTTTCACTTGCTTTTTTGATTTTCAGCTATAGTTCACAGGGAAAATGTGCTCAGACATCCTGCTTGTCTTGTAACTTATAGCAGCCTGGAGTCTGTGCTTAGGGGATTGTTCCTTGCTTCAGAATGTACCTTAAAGAAATGCAGTGAACCATTTAAAAGAGGTAAATCAGACAAAGATTCAAATGTCAAAGTGGTGACTTGGCCATGGCAGGTTCTGTTGCATCAATAGGACAAGGGCAATAACGGAGAAACAATTCGCAGCTGAGGAGATAGTCATGCCTATGAGTCAATCTGGACAAGCATGTCTGAGAAATTTGGGTGAAGGATGGGATATTTGACCTTCTTGATCTTTATGGGACAGAGAAAACTCTATTACTTGAAGAAAAAGCAGAGGAATTATAGTTACTAAGAGAAGACTGACTTCAGGGCCCATCTCTGAGCTGGAGAGCAGTCATGATCTGAAGCAATTTCAGGACAAGCATGATTTAATCAGTGTGATTCCTCCTGACAAGATTAGTGGCTCCTCTTGCATGTTTCAGGGAATTTGCACATATAGAGCCTATTGAACTCCTAATTCTCACTTACTCTGCTGCCTTATGGGCTTCTCCATGTTCTTCCAGTGCTCTTGCCCATTGCATTTTTGTGCTGTTCTGCAGATTTGGTCTTCCCCTCACTTCTTCAGTAACAAGTAATTCCTTGCTGGAAGCACCATGCTGGCAGGCCAAGGTTCAAATCCCACTACTGATAAGGGATGATACTGCAAGAACACAGCACGTAATGGTCTCTTAAGTAAAAGAGGTCTGATCTCTGCTGCTGTGGGAAACATGTAGTGCCTGCACTGATGGACCAAGATCTGGCTTACTGATGGTTTTAAATGTTTTGCCCTCCCATGCTTGTTGGACACTACTTAAATCTTTCTGATGTGTCTGTTGACACATTTCCTTAATACCCAACATAACTATAGTGAGATCTTGTTTATCCATTTACTGCTCTGCCAGGACAATCTTTTAATTTTCGCTCTGTGGATTTGCACTGTAGAAACAGAAGTCCTATCCTTTTGTACTCTGTTTTGCTTGGAAAACAAGTGAAGGTCTTTTATGTCCCAGCCACATGATTGCAGCTAACCAAATTACTGTTTTAAGAAGCTAAGGTCTCACAGGTAACCTAATCAGTAAAAGTTTAGCTCTCAAAGAATTGGACAATTATTATTTCTGACTCTCTGGGTGGCTGTTGGAGAGACCTCAGTACTTTCTATCATAAATCCCTATTTCAATAGCTTGCTCTATCACTGATAGCTGATAAGATAGCTGGATTTCAGATAATTAACACCCTGAAACTCAATGACTTCACAGGTTTAATGCCATTCTGAGAGTATGGGAGGATTAAATAAAAGAGGAGGGAGAACAGAGCTAGTTTGCCTTTGGGAAGGTAGGTTTGCTATAGGTATGAAAGGGTTATTAAGACCTCGGGGGGGGGTAGTATAAGCTGGACAGTTTTGGTTTTGATCCCTTGGGTTAGACAGAATTGCAGTGCCCCTGAAATGCATAGTGTGGAATTGCTTATGCAGTGACAACCTCCGGAGCTCCTTCACTCCAGTTTTAAGTGATCCTAGTGACAGGTTTCCCTGCACGCTTCCCTTGAGAGTGGTGTGCTTGGTCTAATTGATTGACCCATTAGCAAAGCAAATTTCTCTTGCTATTCAGCCAAAATTTTCCTTCTGCTTAATTTCAGCCCATCACTCCTAGTTATGCCCCCTGCGAGCCTGCCTGAGCTGCTGCTGCCACACTATAGCTTTATTGATCTTGGCTCTGTATAAGTAATTCTTAACTGACTGAACTTATTATTGGCAGTACCAGGGCAGTGATGGCACTGGGGAGAGCCTGTTTCTTGACTCTTTCATCCCTGGGACTGGAAGAGAGGAACACAGTGAAGGAGCTTGACGTTGCTCACTCTGCTTTCTGAATGTGGCAAAAAGGAGTTTCTGAGTTTTCCTCAATTCTTTAGATATTTGGGTTTGCACAGCTGTGTGTGTGCAGTGTTGTGTGAAGATATCCAAGCCAATGTCAGAGATCTCCTGAAATAAGAAGCAAACTAATCAGTATTTGGCCTCTGGGAGATTCCTCAAGGTTAATTTTTGGACTCCTGTCAGTCAGTGTGTGATTGTATGTTCTGGGGACAGGAAATGGATAATGTCTTGGCAAAGTTCTTTTCTTCTGGTATTTGGCTGAGGAAACCTGTTGTTAGGTGAAAAAGAGGCATCATGAGAACTGACTCCCAAACTTCATATCCTGTGATCCTTCCATTTCCAAGTCTAACCTACGTTACGTAGTCCAGAAGCACTGAGAATGTTCAAGTCTCCATGAACTGAGGGAGATAATCACCCCTGGACTTGGTCACACCCTGTTTAGACCACCTAGACAGATCTCTGCCTCACTGTAATCTTTGTACTTATGAATTTATTCTGCCTCTGGGAGTGTCACCTACCTGAGTGGACAAGTAGGAAAAAAGAGCAGTGATGCTGCTTGATTCCCAAATTTCCATGCACTTACCCCTTCTCTGCCTCAGTTTACTCCTGAGTGCAACAAGATCTCTTTCTCAGGGGTTCTAAAGTGTTTGCAAGACATTTTGCTCATGCTATCTTGGAAGCTGCCTGTATGTACTTCGCTGAGCTTACAGAAAAATAGATCAAGGGGATAATTAGAGGGGCACTACTTACAAGAATTTTAAAGCCACTAATGAAATTGTTTCCTGTGTAGGTGAAAATAGAGAAGCATGTGTGGGGTAGTAGACAGTGGGAAATACAGCCATTGTATGGATAAAACAGCACGCGCTTGATTTGCACTGTTACTACTCCCATAGTTTGCCGAAACACTAGCAAAAATATTGTAGTTACCAAGCTTTAGGCACTACAGTATATTTAAAAGCTGAGGTATCAAACTCCGTGTTTTAGGATACAATGCCCCTATCAATGCAAGGAAAAGAGAGAAGCACAGAGAATTGCAGCAGCCTGCTGCCAAGATGCTTGTGGACACTAAGCCACCCATGCACTGCTGTGTGTGTTCGGGGGGGCTGGCTCTGTAAGTATATTAATAAATGTGAGCTGTGCACCTTTCCACTGTAACTGCAGAAGCAAAGCCAAGCCAATTATTTGCCCATCAGAAGGGGGTTACAGTGTCCCTCCTCCCATCTTCTCTATCCATTCTTTTGTTTTTGGATTGTTTTGCTGAGAATGTAAATGCAGAGATGATTAATTGCCTTTCTGACCTGATTCTGTCACTACATGGGATCTGCTTATATCAAAATGCTCCAGCCCCAATGACTAGAGTATGTCAAAGTTTGGTGATTAAAGAATTGTAAAATAATTTCTGAACACCCTATTCTCAACTCATTGTGACTTTGGACAGAAGCCCAGACAAGAGGAGGAGAGAGAAGGGTGAAAAATAAAAAAAAAAAATTAAAAAAAAAAGGAAAAAATAATGAATTCAGTGAGAGAGACTTCTGCAATATTTAGCTCTCGTTTTATTGAGAAGATTGATAACAAACATTAGTGAGACAAAATTACAGTGATTTGTATAGATTCCCAGGTGCACAAGTTTAACATTAATAAAATATTATAGCCAGCTCTATCACAGAACTGCCGTACTGATCATAAAATGAAAGGGCTTTATATGTAAGCAGGGGAGCGTGTGTGCTCTTATAGTATGGATGGAGGCATCTCATTTTCCACTAATAGATTAAAATCCTGTGTTGGGCTGGAATAGTGAAGTGTTTAACTTTTTGCTAATGCTGTGGATGATTACTACTCTGGGAGAGGATGCACCTGGCAAACCCTTTCTTCAGATGCCAAAGCAAACCCTGCGGATCTTGCTGAAATGTCCCCTAAGCCACCTATGCCTTAAACCCCCAGCTCATGTGCCCTGTTAGTTTCTGTTGAGGCTGGCAGCAGGCTGAGCACCCCGTGGCACTCGTAGGTGTAAGGGTGGCACAGCACATCAAGGCTGACAGTTTAAGTTCTTTCTCCCTGCTGCTCTAGAGTCTGTGGCGGGAGCTGAGCAAAGCTGAAAAACACCTAAATAGAAATAAACACTTCAGGGTGAGAATTTTTTATGTGATGTTTTTAAATTAAGTGGGTTTGGAGTTTCTGTGTTGCCTGGTTTTATTTTATTACAGACAATGCTGAGTGATAGGCTGCATAGCGCTGGCTTCTCACCAGCAGTCATTGGTCTCTGCTTCAGTGGAGGAAGAAGCTGATGCCCCCTCCCAGACCTGGGACATTTTTCTGGTGATTGCTCTAGCTTACAGCAAAAACCTACTGGTTTTGTGGCCCTAAAGTGGTAGAGGAAAATTAGAGATGAATTTCACTATGATGCAACACCATCCCCTGCTGTTTTGAGGTACTTCTGACTTGGGCCAAATTACCAGTCAGGTAATCAACTTCGATGCTTAGCCCTCCTGTGTACTGCAGTGTGCTCCTTAATACTAAGTTGAGGAGATTAACTTATTACCAAGGTAAAAGGGGAGAAAGATTTGTGGTGATGGTACTTAGCCATATTTGCTTTATGTTTCATTCTCCAGTGTGATAAACTAATGTGGCATACTGGACATCTGCTCTTCTTTAAACCATGTGGAACTGATGAATTGTTGTTTTAGTTATTTCTAGGGATTTAAAAAAAATGAAATTATTTTTTCTTCAGTAATAAATATTTCCAATGCTAATACTCTTTGGAAATGAAGATAGCATCTACTGCAAAATAATTTTTGTTTTGACAGCATTGTATGTTTTAGCCAAATTAAAATGAATTAAACAGTGTTTAACTGGTTTCTTCATTTCCTATGACTAAAATTCTTAGTTCCAGTTAAAAACCAGCATCATCCCAACCCTGTTCTTTCTGGATTTTTGCCCCTACCCTTTTCCAGTTTTTCTACTGTAAATATTTTAAGAAATAGAAAATACGAAAGTAGTCCCCTATTTCCTATTCTTCTCTGTTCTCCACCTATACTCAAAATTCTGTTTTGAAATGAAGTGTAGAGAAACATTCTTTTTGTGAACAAGGTCAAAGAAAAGCTTAGTCTAGAAATCAAATAAATCAAAATTCAATCAAGAAATTTCAATAAACATTTTGAGAAGATTATTTTTCTCCAATGTGTTTTCCTACAAAAGAAGGCCATAGGTTTTCTGAGCAACTCTTATGACAAATAAAAAAGGGGCTATCAGAAAGAAAAGTGATATTGATACTTCACTTAATTTCTGCCTTTTCGTTTGTCCTTTTAGTCAAATGATTAATGTTTGATGTCTGTCTGTTTGGAACTTGGGATGCTTTGCTTCAATTTTCTTTCCCAATGTAGTGTTCCTGTTTGGGATCAAACAAATTAATTTCTCAAGTTGGGATATATTTTAACTCAGGCTTATCCTACAGCCAGCACACGGGACTTCTCACTGTGCTTCAGGTTTTTTAATCCTTTGGAGAACAGTGCAGTATCTGGCTGTGGCAGGATATGTTTATTTTTTTTGTCCTTTCTCTTAAACTAGACTTTTCAGCTCTCTATGTGTTCCCTTATCCTTTGAATTTAATATATTGGTGTCTTTTGACATGTTTTGGGCCAAAGGATTATGTGTATGTGTAAGTTTGCAGCTTTTCCTAAGCATGAACTGTGGATTGCTGTGTTTGGAGGGTGGAAAGGGATGTTCTGTCCTGCCCATGGCAAGGTTGGACAGAGTCTAAGAAATTATTGAAGAGAACCTCAATATAGGGGAAAATCTATACGAGCATTCAGATTTGAAACAATAGCTCTCATTACATCCTTCAGGTTTTTTTCTCTACTAGATAATTTCTATTCTATCAGATAAAGTGATCATGCATTTCAGGTGTCTATATGCTGGAGAACTGATCTATCTTGAAGAGAAACCAAGAATGGAATTTAGGCACTTGGTTTTGTTCATAGCTTGGGAAACCTTTAGCGAGTTATTCCATTGGTGTCTATTTGCAATGCCAGTTGTTTGAGGAAGCAGCTTTCCATGAGATGATTATGGTTTCTTTCAGAGTCTCTGAGTTAGTGGTCTGCATGTCTTGCTGATCACTAGGTAGAATACAGAGCATGTAATACTCTGAATAGCTGAATCCTTTTCTTCCTCCCAGGGAAGGCATGACAGCTCCATGTCGCCACAGTCTGGTATACCAGTCTGCAGGAACCAGAAGTTGGGTACCACTGCTTTAAATGCTGCTGTTAGGCATCTATCATCCCCAATTTTAAGAGCACTATCTAAATACTTTAAAAAGAAGAGGGATGTGGGGGGGGTGAGCTCTGTAAAGCCACTATTTCCCCCAAGAAGTAAAGATGAATGTTTCTGCATCGCCTCTGATGTTATTCAGGCATTTTTAGAACAGCTGTGCTAAAGTGAAACAATGGGTTGTCACTTCTAAACTGCTGGTGCTGTAAAGACAAGGAAGGAAAGGAATGGCAGATGTTTATCTCCATGCTTATACCAAGTTTTAGTGCATCAATCACTCAGTGCTATCAGGCCTTGTGGAAGAAAGATAATAAGATTTATTGGCTGTTAGGATAACCCACATACTGCATAAATATATTAGTGAAATTCCAGGGAGTCTTGGTCTATCAAAATGAAATAGGCAGGAAGGAGCACAGGCCTCCCAGCTATGGAGCAGCTGAGCTCTTGGTGGGAGGTCAGATCTTCACAATCAACATAAATTGCACAAAGCTCCTGGTGGCTTTCCCCCCTACATTCAGTGAAGAACTGAGAGGCAGAAATCAGGAAAGCAGAAATTTGCAGTGGAGGAGGAATAAGAGGCAAGGAATAAGGTGCAGTCTGTGTGTTTTCCATCCTCCTGTGTTTAGTCATCAAAGTGACCGTGACACTGGACCTGCCACAGGCTGCTTGGCTGTGACAGGGGAAACACTCAGCTGAGGAACTGTGTTAACGTGAGCAGTTAAACTGTAAGGAAAAAGTTTGACTTGTGATTATTTATTACTCTTTAGTGATAATTAGCAGAAGATGATTCAGAGCATCTTGGAGAAGGAACATCTGTGTTTTCCCTTGTTTGTTTCACTCCAAAGAAAGAGGAGTGTTGTCTCCCATCTTAGTTTTGTTTTCTTTGCACTGACCCCTTCTGATGTTGTTGGTCACCTTTTGAAATGAAACACAAGCTGTGATCATGATGTGTTTGTGTAATAATCAGTATACAGGTGTTGATGGTCCAGATGATCAATTCTACTTTAAAGTGACTTGTCATTTTTGGCTAATATACTTGAGTTTTGAATTTTGATAATTGATTCAGAGCTGAGTGATAAACATTCATGTAATGAAAAAATTGGTCTGCAACCAAGTCCAGGTATTTCACAATGTGCAGCACTCTGCGATTTATGAAAAAACAAAACCCAAAGAATTACTTGAGCATCTGTGGACCAGGTGGAACAAAGACAAGGAGGCTAACACAGGGGCAGGTCCTTGTTCCAAGCAGGTACAAGTGTGGACTTGAGTGCTACAGGCCCACTCCTGCACTCTAGTAAGCAAAACATGCCATAGTACCAGATATATTAAAATGGTAAGAAGCCATACATGGAACAGCTTCCCCTCCTGCTGAGTGAATACAAATGCATGCACACCAGCTGTTCAGCCAAATAAGACTCTGGGTCCACAGAATAGCCAGAACTCCATGAGTTGAACCACCAGTCTACATATACAGTCCAAGAGAAGCCCCTGAGGTTTTGTATTTGTGCTCACACATTTCAGTGTGGACTGCTTGCATTGCAGCAGAGTGCCCCAGACAAGCATAACCTCCTACGCAAAACAGGGACAGTCTGAGGTCCAGTTAGGTCGATCAGAGCTATTCCTTGATGGATCTTGAAAACCTCTTCAGATAAAGACCATGTTACTTCTCTGGGCAGCCTGTCCCACTGCCTGACTCTCCTCACTGGGGGAATGTTTTTCCCTTGTGTCCAGGCTGATTCTCCTCATGTTTCAACTTGCACCTGCTCCCTCATTCTCCCACTGTTCGCCGCTGTGACAAGACTGCCTCCTCTTCTTGATGAGCTCCCTAATGGCAACTCTGAAGCCTCCCAAAGCCATGTTCTCTCTGGGCTGAGAAGGCCCTGCTCCTGTTGGCTTTCTGCGTGGGTGCTCCATCCCCACTCTCTGGACAGCTCTACCCTGAGCAAGCTCCACTTTATTAAAGGCTTCTCTGTCCTGGGGCTGTAAAAACTGTAGATGGTATCTAATAAGTGCAGAGCAGAGGGAATAATCGCTTTGCTTGATCACTGGCTGGGATCCCGTTCCTATGCCCTGTGAGGCTGCCAGCTACCTTTGTTGCCAGGGTGCAGGGCTGGCTTGTGCTGTGCTTGCTGCCTGCCAGGACCCCTGTACCTCCTCAGTGAGCTGTTCCCCAGCCCCTGCTGAGAATTTTGGCTGTTTTTACAAGAAGCAGATTATAAACACAGCATAGTTTCTGTACTTGCTTGTGTTATGTGTGTCTGGAAGATGAGGTTTCCTTCAGGCATCTTGATGCAGGTGATTATTTTCTCTGAGCACTTAGCAACGTGCCATTGTTTGAAGCGTGGGTATGGTTTAACGACAAAAAAACCCCAAACCTCTTAAAACATTTCACTCAGGGTTGTTATGCTGAGTCTAGGGAGTTTTCTATTTACCCCTTTTTTCTCTTGAACAGGATGTCTTTAAGAATACATTTGATAATCCAGGAGATGTCTCAGTCCTAAAGAGCAGCTGCACTATGTGATTGTGTGTTTCCTTCAACATAATAAGAAATTCTCCTTTACATCTATAAGTTAGTGACATTGCTTGGAAGTGACACTGTGTGAGCTTCCTTCCTATTCTCAAAGAGACTGTAAAATTCTAACTTTGATAAATTAAAAAACAATCTTCCCCTTAACTTCTGAATGACTGAGCTAGATGAGGATTATGTGCAGAGAAACCAGCACTCCTCAAGTTTAATTGAACTGGAGTATCAGACTGAGTAAATTGCACATCAACAGTGTTAAAACTCCATGGGTGTGTTAACTAGTGCTTATCCAACTGGGATTTTAATACTTTGTAATTAAATTTTATTAATGATTTAATTAAAATAAATAACCATACGAAGTTGAGAATGGGTTTAATGTGCTTTTTGGATTTTTTTTTTTTTGGGTAGTTTTTTTGTGGGGGATTTTTTTGTTTGTTTGTTTAAACACTGGCTCACTGCAGTTACCTGATACATTAGCGATGGGCCTTTCCCATCAGAGGAGCCCTGCAAACTGTCATGGTACCAGATAATGAGGCTGATGTGCTTTGTCTTTGGGTGAGTAGGCACGTCTCTAGCTCCAGATCTGTATGTAGGCTGTAAATCCAGCAGTCAGTGTCCCTGGGGGGCCGTAGATGCTGTATAGCCTCACAGAGCACAAATATGTAAATACCTCAACAAGAGCCTGTTCTCTGCTGTCAGTCACAGTTTGCCTAGTTCAGTGGTAGATCACTCCATTTGAAGTGATCAACTTAGTCTAATAGAATCAAAATGTATTTCACTGCTTATGTTTTCTGCTCTGTTTCATCCTTATAAGTTGTCACACTGCCATATTTACTTTGTACACAGACCCTTTCCTTTCTTTGATTTGGTACCTTTGCTATTTGCATACCATGCTCTATTTACTAAAACTATTATGTAGCCATAATGATGTTACCATTGGTACTATTTTAATGATTTCATAGCTTAAGCTGTGCCATCCTATGGTTCTGATTTCTCACGGGAACTGAAATCTTTCCATGCAAGACATATCTGATGTCTTCTTTTTGTAATGCACAATCCAGCTTTCCAGCTGCTAGAAGAAGCGGATTGTGCCAAACATCTAACATCTTTTATAGCAATGGGAGATGTAAAGTTAGGAATGGGAGGATCTGTTTTATTTTTTTCATGCTCTTACATTTTAATTTTTGGTCTCAAAGGTGCTATTTGCCTACCCCTAACCAGCTGGTAAGCAGTACTCTGACTTCGTGTAAATCTCAGCTTTGAGTGCTTTGGAGCTCAAGAAAAATCACAAGGCTGAAAACTGGAAAAAAATAAAACAACCCACAATTTGGCAATAAATACACTTAATGTGATGGAATTACTTAAAATGAAAATGAAGTCTTAATTATCAGGGACAGCTGATTGCAAGATGGACAAGGTTTTGTTACCACTTCCCTGGACATCTGCAGGAGGATATCCATCTGCTCTGAGTTTTGGGACTGCATCCAAGGCCAGACTCACTGCCCATATACACAGTTTGGGAAGGCTGGCCCTGGAGGTTGGTTCCAGAGCCTGTGCACTGGATGGATGAAGCTCACCTGCTTCAGGCACTGGCTTCACAGGTGGAGGTGGGCGAGCTGCTTTGGGGCCCAACGTGACTGCTTTTGAACCCAGCTATAAAACCTGTCCTGAACATGGCCATGTTTCTTCTTGCAAAACCAGAGCAGAGGTACAGCTGGGCAAATTTGCCATGAGGCACACCAGTCTTCAGACTGAGCCAAGTGGGAAGAGGTTCAGGAGAAGTCAGGAGTTGCCAGTTTATTACAGTGTTCTGGTCTCCTATGCAGATGGGGCTAACTGGGTTTTGTGCTGTGGGACTGCTGTAAAGACCTGCAAATGTGAATCAAATTGAGTGTCTCTTAGTTGGAGAAAAAGACCAGAAAGGCAGGACTTATGGTTCCTGTGCTGTCGCTCCTGTTTGGTCACGGGTAACTCGATTAACTGCTCAGTGCTGCAGTGCAAGCCATCTGTAACATAAGCATCATGATACTCACCTGCCTCTGAGGGCCATTTACTTAATTAAATTGCTGAGATCCTCAAATAAGAGATACTTTAAATAAGTAGTTCTGTGTGGAGTAGAAGTAGTGGAGCTTGGTTTCCAATGGCTTTGTCTTGTGGTTCATTGCCAGCGCTGATTGAAACTTTCCCCTGGGCCAAGACTTCATGAGGGTTTTTCTTTCTCTTTCTAATTCTCTCTCCAGGCTTCACAGGTGTTCAATAAGAGGTAAGCTTGGCCTTTCCTGTTGAAAGGGTATTCCCAGGAGATATTTCTTGAATGTCTCTTTTCTGCCCAGCTGTTTGGCTTGTTGAGAGATTTTTCTGTGTTACTGCAGCTGTAAACCTTGATCCAAGTCAGCCAGGAGCAAGCACTGCAGCAGGAGGGGAGAGCTGCAGACACACTCACCTGCAACTCATAGGGTAGCTTGCAAAAGCCTGGCTTGCTTTGGAAAGCATATGGAAACTGGAGCACTACAGTGCAAACCTATTGCTTAGAAACGATGGAGGCACTGAAAGAGGCAGTGGCATTCACATGTTTCCCTTGGTCACTGTTAGAGTTGTGATCAAGGCTCCTAAACCACTTGGACACTTTGCTTATATGCTCCAGTGTGATGCTGTCCTAAGGATGTCTACATCCCTTTCTCCTTTTTAATCGTTCCCTTTGCATCTGAATACATTCCTGTAAGGAAAGTGTGGTTTATGGATTTTCTCACTGCTTAAGGCCAAGGAGAGCCTGTCAAAATGAGTTAACTGATGCCAGATCTCCTGTGCTGATAGCTCTGTGGCAGCTCCTCTTGCTGTAATTCATTTCTTTTGACAGGCTGTCCAGTTGGGAAGAGTTTTGTAGGGTTTTTCAGCCGTTCTGTCTTTTGTGCACACTGCCTTCTGGGGCTCCCACAAACAGATGAGAGATAAAGCAGATGTGCCTTGGTAACCCACTTCCAATTAGGCTGGCAAATACATTTTGACTCTAGGAGAGCAGGCGGGGAATTGCTCACTAAAAAAGGGTGTCTGAAGAGAGGGTTGGTTTTGGGGCTCAGGGAGTGGGGAACATACCTGGTGACCTCTGAATGTGAATGTGTGTGAATATATGTATTACTACATCTGCACCCTTTGGGCAGTACTCCTGCTGTGGTTAAGCTTGTTATCGAATCAACAGGAGTTCACACTTTCTCCCTGTTCGAGTCAGTCTGAGTGAAGCACAGTGAGAAACTCCTCTGAGCTACATTTTTGTTTCCTTGGCTGCTGCTCAGCTGAAGCTGGGAATAAACTGACTGTAGGGTGTAAATGCAGAGAAACATCACTTACTTGTGGAGGAATCCATGGGTGCAGGAATTGAACTGCAGATGCAGAGTCTGGCTTTTGGGCCTGCAGCTGCAGAGAAAATGAGCAGTGAATAGGCAGTTAATTGAAAGCTCAAGTAGCTGTTTACTGACAGAGTAGTCTTGCCTTTTCTCCTACGTGTAATCTGTGTGCTATCACTTGAAATCAGCCTTTTTGACCCAACTTGTTTCCATTATTTGTTTGTTTTCCCTTTTCCAGCTGAATTTATATAGCATGTTTTTCATTCTTTCCTCTCTCACTCTCTCTCTTTTTTTTTTTTTTTTTTTTAACGCCAGCGTCTTGTATTGTTGAACCTCACTGCTAAACTGCTACTATGCATCAGCTGGAAAAGTGATTCTCTCACTGAGCCAGTTAAATTCTGCTGATCTTCACTCAATAAGTAATTGGAACTTTAGAGAATAGGGATGCAAGAACGACTACTTGGATAAAGAAGGGTTTACAGGTCTGGGCAAAAGGAGTTTTAAAATACTTTTGGGATATGTAGAGTAAACGTTGAGTCAGGAAAAGAGGTAAATATTTGTGGGATCTCATTGATTGAATGGGGCTATTTAAGTCTGCCTAAATTCTTTGCAGGGCTGAGGGATTCATTCCCTGAAAGAATAATGTAGTTAATAATAATGCTCCTGCTGAGTGAGTTGCTGAGTAGTAGTTTGTACCTGCTCAGGTTTTTCATGTTTAAATACACTGTCTTACGAATATGTAGTGTCAATACTTTCATTTAGAAAATCACTTTGGTCAAAAGTGTAGAACAGGGAGGCGTTTTACTGAGAAGATGAAGTTTTCTCATGTGGAAGATTATAGAAAATAGCACAATAACACTTTGGTATTCTGATGTTACAGCTGCCGATGGTCTCTGACTTCAAGAGCTCCCTATAAGCTAATGCAGAATGTGGTTACCAAACAGAGGTACTGGCAATTGTTTTATGCATGGATACAGTATTGACAATATTCTAAACACAGCCAATATAGGAACTGCTTGGGATCAGTTGTCAGTAGAGCTGGCTGTCATTTCCCTCATTAATCTTGAAATAATTAGTGATCTGTGAAAATGTGGTGTGGGTTTGTTTTTTGGTTTTTCTTTTTTTTCCCCAAAGGGTTAAAAAAATTTGGGGAGAGCTGAAATTAAGTATAGCTCTCTTGCTGCTCACTTAGAAGCCTCATGCCCCATTCCCAATCTGTTTACAGGTAAAAAGTGAGGTCAAGAAGAGCCTTCCAACTGAGTTGCCAGAAATAGAGGCAGTCAGGGCCATCTTCACAGAGATCCATGGGTATACTTAAAAGTAAAGGAGATTGTATAGATGAGAGGAAGAAATTGGGGCACTCTACTTCCATCAGCCTGCTTGGATGTCACTTGTCAGATTCACTAGGCAGGTATTGGTTTGATCCTCCCCACCCCCTCCACTGGTACAAAATTCCTTTTAGGTGCAGAAGAAAGAGGATCTGATGGATGAATTTCCATCTATGGAAAACTCATTTTAAGAATTTTTCCACCTGCAAATTATTCTGACACAAAGTTCCCGATCAGTCATTTTCTTGAAATATTTGAAGATCAGTCAATCACTAAGTGCCTTAAGAGAGGATTTTGCTTTATTATATTTTTAAATTATTTTATTATATTTAATGAGCTCAAAGTACATAATGAGGAAGGTTAGAACAGCTCTTTAACTGCTTAATATTTGGGCACCACACTAGTAAACACTTCTAAAATGTCAGAAGCACAGCATAGAAATACATTGGTTCTTACATTGAAGAAGTTTCCAGGACTTAATGCAAGGACACAGTGTGGTAGATGCTGGACAAAGGGTGGCTTATACTTGGCAGGAACACCTGGTTGCCAGTAAAACCATAAAAGATTAGAAGGGAAGTGAACTGGGAGCTAATGAAGCCAGAGTGACCAAGGTATACTGGGAACACTGAAGCTGGATATTGAGCCTGAGGAATCCTGAGTGATGGGAGTAAGATCCTGAGGGAAACAGAGAGGTAAGACAGCATCAAGATGCTCACAAAAACAGTGGAAACCTGGCAGCTAAACAAAGCAGAGATGGGCTATTTAGGGTAGTTCTAAAAGTGGATCCAGGGATGTTTATGGCATCAATTTCATTGCTTGGAAACATGGACTTTTAATACCTGAGCTTTGTGTAATATATGCAGTTACAACTCCAGGGAATTAAGGCAACAAGAATGATTTGAAATGTCTGCATATATTTGTATTACTGTTCAGAAGCTGAATCTCCTTTTGTTTGTGTTGTTTTCATTAGCTTCCTGGATTGAAGCTGCACATGAAAAATGTTTCAAACCATTTAAGGGCCAGGATTTTATTTGGTAGATGCATTTTGCAATTGGTTATTAAATGCCTTTGAGTTAGAGCTGAGCCTCCCTTTGGCTCTGCAGACTGAACAGCTGGATTGGAGAGTGCTGGATTGCTCACCAAGTCTGGAAAGATCATAGAATGCTTTGTGTTGGAAGGAAACTCATAGATCATAGGGCATCCATGACTTCTCTTGGCAACCTGTTCTAGTGTCTCACCACCCTTTCAGTAAAAAATTTCATCCTAATTTTATCCTACTCTAAAGTTATTACCACATGTCCTATCACTACATGCCCCTGTTAGAAGTCCTTCTCCAGTTTTCTTGCAGCCCCTCTCTAGGGAATGGAAGGTGCTCTTAGGACTTCTCTTAGGTCTCTGTAGAGCCTTCTCTTTTCCAGGCTGAAATGCCTGAGCCCTCAAAACCACTTCCTCCCTGCCACCTGCCTTCAGAAGAATATACTTTCTTCTCAATGGTTTCAGCCAGATGGAGCATTATTGCAGCGCTCAGAGGACCTGGGTCCCCAGTTCTGCATGTCTGAGGGCAGAAGACAAGGTGGTTTGTCTTTCTGCCTCAGTTTTTTCCCTATGGCAAAAGGCCATGACCCAACCTTGAAGCTGTGCCTCCCAGTGAAGAGCTGTATTTAGGAACAGGACAGGGTGCTTACTTACTCTGTGTGTAGCCTCAGTTTGAACTCAGTATTTATAAAAATGCTCAGCTTGGTTAGTCTGGTCCTCTTTGGGAATTGTACCCTTGGGAGAGGACCACTGCTGAGGTCCTGCAGGGCTGGTATTGGCCTTCATGGACTTGTACCTCAGGAGATACCTACATACAGGTACCACTACTGTGGCAGTATCAGCAGGGTTGGAGGCTCACTGGGAGCCCCTGTAGGTATGGGCTATCCAGAAGGTGTTTTGAGCATTCATTGTGACCCATCAGATGTTCACCCATAAAGATGGTCCCTGCAAGGTGGGTAAGAAAGGAAAGCAGTTTAAGGAAGCAGTGTGTTTCACCATCAGGGCAGGAGCCAGGTTACTCGGCTAGAGATCTCACACTGCAGAGAGCTCTGCTGGTAGGTGACACTGGAAAACATCCCAGAGTAGGCAGCTGCCTCATCTGTGCCTCTGTCTGGGTGGCTATGCATATTTAATACAAGTGCTGGCCATGCCTAGCCTAAGAACTAGGTTTTAGGGTTTTGGTTTGAAAATCTGCAATATCCTCTTCACTTCCAGTGCTTCCAAATCAAAATCTTGCTTGTTCAAACTAAATCTTCAAATCGGTGATTCTAAGCTGCTACAAATCCCCCCTCTGTTGATGGGGAGCTGGCTCAACTCTTGCAGATTTGGCCTTGGTTTCAGATTCTATTCACGCATGTGCAGCATTAACAGCTTGAATCAATGGAATAGCTGAGGAGCAGAGGTTACCATTTCATCTGTCTTGCAAATCCTATAACCAAAGTGCATAAGATGGTGCTGCAGCAGCATTTGTGCTTGGTTGTTTTTTTTGACCTGGAAGGTGCAACCTACTTCAAAAAATGTTGCCAACAAAACATGGCTTAGAAAATTGGCCTTTAAGTATCACCCACTGAATGTGACAAGGGATATGCAGTTACTGTCTGTGGTATCTGCACTTTTCCTGTCAAAAATGGGACCTCAGCTTGCTGCAGGTGAGCTGCTGTAGCCATTTTAAGAGGAAGCCATGGTTGGCAATAGAGCAATAGCATTCTGTACAGTGGGAAAACAATCTCTGGAGATTCATAATCTGCCTCTGCCTTGCTTTGGGCCTTTGGGTTGTAAATATCATCACTCCTGACCACACGGAATCACCGGAATGAATTTTGGAGCTGAAGGGATGTGTGGCTGAGGTGTGCGCAGATGAAGGGATTGTTAAGGAGACACGAGCAGTGGGAGCCATCAGGAGAGGGAGGAGGATGTTTGGGCAGAGGTATGGAAGAATGAGAAGAGGGGATGAAATCTCAAAGAAAATGAAGGATCCAAACCATGAGACTTCCATGGATTAATATGATACTTTCTGCTGTACTTCAGGGTTTGCCTTTGAACTCCTTGGGGGGAGCCAGATTAGACAACTGGAGCAATTCCTTCTGGTGATTAAAATTTGTAGACCAGGCAATGTGCCCCAGAGAGATGTGTGGGGTGAGGGATGCACCCAGGTTACCAGCAGAGTTGTGAGCAGTCCCTTCCTCCCTGGCTCTTCCATTCTGCAGCAGTCCATCTGCTTGCCAGACAGTGTTTGAATTCAGTGTAGCACTGAATGCTCTTTCTGAACTTTGGCAAAACAACACTAAAAAGAAAAAAAAAAAGAAAATCTATTTTGCTATTTAAATAGAAAATAACAATCTTGCTTCTGAATGTGTTCAAGCATTTATTTTCTGGATATACAAGCAGCCTGTCTGTTTAAAAACAGAATAAGCCCCCCACACTTTCTTCTTTTTTGAAGGGAAACCAAATAGCAGTGCAGTTCAAATCCAGCAGCAGTTCAGAGTAAGAATGGGCAGCTCAGCATGAGGTGCTGGATAATACTAAAACAGTTAATAAGTGAGATGACAATAGTAAGCCCAGAGAATGCCTCATATACTGGACTGGCTCATACTGGAGAAGGATTAATTCTATGGGGAAATGTATAAAAAAAGTATTTGTGCTACTCAGAAGTGCTGCTCTGGTCTGCTCACTGTTAAAACTGTAGGGAACCCAGTACAGGGATAGAGGGGTCCTGACTGGATGTTTGACAAAGCCATTTTTAACTACATTTTGTTCTTCTAGTGTATATGAAAAGTGCTAACTTTCCAAATAATAAAAACAACAACAACAAACAACAAAGCAACCAAAAAAACCCCCACAAACAAACAGAGAAGGGGGAAAACCCCCAAACGTAACTAGGGACAAATGCCCTCAAATTTCAAATTTTTGTCAAAATGTTTCAGTTTGAAAGGAGCCCTTGATGTCTTGTGATATTTGTAGTTCTAGTGCCTGAAGGTTCCCTGATCCTGAGGTCTGCCATGCTCCCCCCCGGAAGGGCTTGTAAGCCGGTCTGTGTCCATGTTGCACTGTCCATGACTCTGCCTCCTCCCATCCATTATTGTACGTCCCACCACTGTTATGTGTGGCTAACCTTGCTGTGGCACTCAGCTACTACACCCTATGAAGAGACCAGCATTTTAAAGTCAGTCATCTCTTTTGCCAAAATACTCAAGTATTACCAGCAGCTGTTTTTCCACAAAGTTATCTGAAGTTCGAGTGAGGAACAAACATCCTTTGAAATCCAGTCCTCACTGAAGAGTATAAACTTTATTGTTGATGCTGATGGCAAGATGGTTTTCCCCTTGCTGGTCTGAAAGTATAGCACAGAAAGAAATTTTTTGCTTTCCCAAAGAGCCTGATACAAAGTTCAGAGACATTGTTGGAATGATTCTTGTCTCCTAATGAGCTTTGGTCAGGCCTTCATTAGTTTAAGAGCTTGAATGAGACATTGCTGAGTCTGTTTCTCAATTGAAACTCTTTTGAAATACAATAGAAAGTTCCTCACACTTCTGTTTGTTAAAAAGATGGACCCAACCCTGGCAGCTTCCTGAAATTTATCATTGGCAATATGTGCTAAGCTCTTGGTGAAAGGTCTAAATTACCTTTGATTATGGTGAGATTTTTTCAGATTTAATTAAATATAGATGGAAGTTCTTTCTTTTATAATTATTCCTGGGGAGAATTATTTTACAGTGGATACATTTCATAAAAAATGTTTCTAAGGGATTCAGTCTTAGCAGAGATAGGAGTGATGACAGCAAAGTGGGACAAAAAGTAATTTCATCGTTTGATAATAAAAAGTTATGTCTAATTTTTAGAGTTAAGATTATTTCATTCCTAGCTGCTGCTGAATTCGGTGTTGCTGAATGAAATATTCAGACAAAGCTTTTGGGTTTTGAGGAGCTTCTGTGTAAGTTCTGGTACACAAAAGGCCTTTACTTGCATTTTTTCTTTGCATTGTGATTGTGGTCCCTGCTTTGTGTCCTGGGTTCTGCAGATACCAGAGTTAGACCACTACTTCCAGGAGTGTTGAGAAAACAACAACAGCAAAAAAGTAAGGATATGCACCTTCACTGTTGAGGTTTTTTGCAAGAAAATGAGTTCATACTCAGTTCTGGGTGGAGTGGTCATAGCTGGATTGCACTAAGTGTCCACATTCATGTGAGATCAAGCTAATCATTTAATCCTCCCTTGTAGTGTGGAAAATGCAAAGGCAGTGATTTCATCTTTCCTGGAGTGGAAGGTAGAATATAGAAGTACAGAGAAACTAGATGGACTCAGCTTTGACAAAAAAAGCTTGTAGTTAAATAGAGAATTGAGGCAGGTTCTCCAGAGTATGTAGTCTTTGACATAAAGCAGGACTGGCTTCTCTTTCTATTCTTTAAGTGTTGTCTTTTTTATTTTTGCTTTTGTCTTCTACCGTTGTTTGTGTGTTGCACCTGTTTTAGTAAGCCAATAGGTAGTTGTGTTTTTTTTCCTCTTTTTAAGTCTTTCTGGTCAGTTGCACCTGTGTTAGATAATGCTGCTTCTGCTTGACCTTAGGATTGTATTCTAACTTGACATAGAACAGCGTTCATCTTCATAGTGAAGGGCAATTAATGACTCCACACAGCTCCCCAAAAAGCAGATAGTAAATCTCATTGTCCTGATTATGAAAATAAAGGTATATCAAAATTTTCTAGTTGAGGCCTTAATGTCACTGTGGAGTTAGGTGCTGAAGTAAAAGTTAACCTTGTAAGAGAAGTGGGAATTGGGGATCCTTTTTAAGCGTAGCTTCTGCATGTTGACATTTCACTGGCACTATTCTTGCTGCAGTGTTGGTATTGCTGACTTGTCCATGGCCATCAGAAAGGCAAGATGAGATCAAATCTAGAAGAGTTTGTTTTCTTGTCCTGCACTGGTAATTTACTCTTTCTTGCCCTAGAAAAGTTTGATTGATCTTCAAGAACTGTACTACACCAAACTGTATATTTAAGCTGCTGTCTTTCACTGATGTGCACCTGGGTTTGAGTTTCGCATAGGGTGGGCAATGCTGGTTGAAATAATGTTTCTACTACAGGGAAACCTGTCAAGAGTAACTATTAGGTATAAATATCCAGAAATAGCTCTGCAACGCAAGAGGGCTGATGTTTTTTGTTTAGAAACATTTCATTTAGCATTTAATACCAGTCAGTATTCAACTGTGTCATGTAAGGTGTAGCTAGCTGCAGGTTGGATGTGGAGTTCATTACCAACCCTGTGCCTGCAGGCACATGAGAGAGAGCCACTTTGGGGCTGATTGTCTTCCTACACTGAGAATAATGAGGGTCTGTGAGTTCACTCTCGGTAATGATCATTAGAGAGCTAAAATTATCTCAGACAAATTCTGTCTTAAGTAAAAAGTCACATCTGCTGTAGAAAATGAACAGTGATTTCTGTATACGAAAGGATGCAAGATTTCTTAGAGACTGTATCCACACAGATCTTTCCTGAACTGCTGACACAATCCTTAGAGACAGACTGTTGCTGGTGACTCTGTTAACCCTGTATTTCTGCATGCTCTTTTTTTTTGTTCCCGAATTTAAAGGGTCAGGAAGGCTTCTTTCTTAAAAACTGCAGGTATGATTTCCCTCATGTAGATAGTATTTTACTGTGCAGCAGTTTGATCTGGGAACCAATGATAATGTTTTCATACTTGCACAAAAAGCTCCTGAACACTTAAAAGCCAGTGCAGTCTGCAGACCTATTCTTGCCACATCTCTCTTGACAGGTGAGATGTACTTCCTTTTGGACCAACTGTTTCAAAGCTTTTTATTCATGTAATGGATAGCTGAGGAAAATCAACTGCTTAAAAGACAGATTTTGACTTCACTCTTTGATCAGGAAGAGAAAGGGCCATTCAATCACCATCTTATCTAGATCTTAGGAGATCTTTCTGTATTACAGTCCATCTTAAATCACCCACTTATATGAGGAGTTGGAAGAGAGGGGTGATCAAAGATCTACCACTTTAGTGAGGTTTTCTGCTCTTACTGTCATTATTGAGGTTGACAGCAGTCCAGAAGCAGGTTAAACATCTGCAGGCTAAGGATGGTACTTTTCCAGCATCCCATAACAGTGCCACATAAAGGTAAATATTAAAGATATTTAAAATAGAGTTGGCACTTGTTAGGAATAAGCAGTTCAGCTCATTTTTTGAAAGCAAATCCATGCCTGAGCCAACCTGTGATAGACTTGCTTGATATTGAATCAAAAAAATTCTCTGATGACAAACTGGAGCTGTCATAAACCTTGTCACAAGTGTCAAAGACTTATAAAAAAGTTACAAACTTGCTGTGATAATCCTGTTTACTCAGTTAATACTTTATAATTGATATCTGAAGCATGTAAATGTATATGTGTAAAAGTGCACTTATCAATGACATCTTCTCTCTAAATATTTTTTTTTTATTTTAAAAAACCCAGCTGTCCCTGCTTGAAATAAATATACTGTATCTGCTAATTAGGACTTGCATGTTAAATTAAAACTGGAATTGGGTAAAAACATCCTCCTGGACTGGTAAATATTTCAAATTAATGTTCTTTTATTTCTAAAGAGAATAATCAGAAGGCATCTGTGTTAGTGTACCACACTGTATAGTGAGATATACAAGTAAAATATATACTTATGCTGAGTTGTAATGAGAGAATGAAGAGTTTCTTGCTTTTAGTTATATCGATATATAAACAAAATTATAGTGAGATACAATATGTGTAGAGGAAACCCTGGCACTGTGTTTATGTAGCCAAGGGTATGAAGACATAGCATAGGACACACCTGTCTAGTCAAAAGGGCTTGAACTGATTATTTAATATAAATGGCATGGCAACAATTTGCAAGTGAAGGACACATGGCCACTTGGTGAATGAATTGCGAACTGTCTGAAAAAGATTGTCAGATCAAATTGTGGGTGGAGATCATCTTGGGGAAGGCACATGGCAAGCATTTTGCCTGGAAATACTTGATGTGCCAACTGAGTGCTCCTGTCTCCAGCATTGCTCCATCTCCTTAGCTCCAAAGTGGAGAGATAAGTACCATGGAAGAGCTCTCAGCAGTGGCAGGGGAACTGTGTTAAGCAAAGCAGTATCTTTTACCCTGCATGTCAACTTCGATTCACTTTGCGTACTCGCAAGAGCAAATTAAATTCCTCATCGCTAAATTCTTCTGTAGCACAGGTCAGGAAGGGTTTGGGGACTTCACGTGCTTGTGTTCGTTGCCACAGTGTGCTCTGTGCAAATCTGTTGGAGGGAGGTGAGGAAAAAGTGAATAAGGTGGTAACATCCATGATATAACTTGTATCGTCACAACCAAAAGTTTAGCGAAAAATGCATCAGAACCTGCATACCCTTTCAACTCAAAGAATTTTCTGAACTTTCAGATTTTTTCTGGTGTATGGGAAGACTAGCTCCTTTCCCCTGCTCCTAATAAAATAGAGTTATGGCAAAACTAGACACCTTTACATTATGCTCACAAACCTATATCTGTTCTCATGAGTATTGAAAACTGATACTTTTCCATGTTTTTCTCTGACCAGGAATAGCACTATTAGTCCACCTGTATTGACCTTGGAGTAATTACTTTTGTTAAGAAGTTCTCTTGAATGTGAAGAAAATGTCTTGGAAAAGGGAGTATTGTTTTGAGAATTTGTATCTGTCCTCTTTCAAGTTATCATCAAAACAGAAAAGCTGATGTTTCCCATTTCTTATTGGAAGAACTCCCTTAAGCTGTTAATTGTTTTCATATGTGTTTTTAACAGACCTCTCCAAAGTTTTTGCTACTGGCTTAAACAGCGTTCCAAAGCCTTGTTTGCTGAGGTGACAGTAAACTGACAGAACAGTGGGAAACAGCATGGATTATGTGAGGGCATTTCACGGCACACAAAGTGTGGATTGAGGAGGAAATATATCCAGAACATGCTTCATATTTCCATTGATTAGTTTTGTTGGTCTCAGAGGCAGGGGGGAACAGAAAAGAATTGCTTTATATTAAAACGCCTGTAGCAGTATTGCACTTTTTATCAGTACAGAGGCAGAGCTTTTGTTTTGTAGGCTGGATTAGAGTCTCTCATTGCAAAATGCATTATGTTTACGAGCCAGAGTAGTGCTGGGGTAGAATGCTTTTCCACTGTGGTTTAAAAATTTGAAGGTGTAATTTAATTTTTCAAAAGCAAAGACTGGACGCACAGAAGGAAATATCTTTAAATCATGTGACTCTGAGGAGGTAAGAGCCCCTGCCCTGTGCAAGCCTAGCCCTTTTCAGGTCTTAATGAGGTGGGTAGCTGAAGACTTCTGAATCTTAAACTATGCAAATGTGGCTTCTGTGATACTGAAGGCTTTAGGTGACCACCCTAGTACTTGGTGTGTGGCTTTTTTTTTCCCCCAAGAAAATAATCAAATACAATAAATCAGTTCTGTTCATCTCAAAAGAGACATTAGTGCTAATGACAGTTTGCAGGATGCTCTCTTCTAGGACTGGGCCTGAATTCACACCAGATAGCATCCTTTTGGTCACATTAAGATAAATAAAGCAGTATCACTAGAGCTCTTAAGATTCCAAGGGTTTGACCAGGAGAGTTGAGGGGGAATGGATAATGTGTCTGACATACAAGGAATTTAATCAAAGTTCTTTATATTCAGAATTTCCTTCCTGAAACATACAGGTTTTCAGAAAAATATTAGATGCAGTGTATTTGTTCTCAGAGGCAAGCTACAATACATCACCCTCCTTGTGAGATCCTGTTAGTCAGATCTCAGTGCATCTGTGTTTTCTTTCTGATCATCTTTGTCTTTCCCTGTTTTTTTTCTCAACTGACAGTTCTGTCCACCAATTTGGTAATTACTGTCTTTCATTTTAAGTGATGGGCTAAGGGCCAGTACTTAAGGTCAGGGCCATGAACATCTGACTTCCCTTGAGGGTAGAACTGGATGAGTAGGAAGAATATTGATTCACTGAGTATATCAACCGAAAAGAAGGAAATTTTTCAAATGCTTTTGACCTAATAGTGTTCAGCCTTCTCTACTTGAGGCAAGTTAATGAAGGGGTAAATCAAATATTGTATGAATCATGCATCAAAATACAAAATGAGAAACATTGAAAAAGCAGCCCAGAGGCTGCTGATAGCTGGGAGTGTGTAATAGACAGGGTTTAGACTAGAGTTACTGAAAATTTCTGGATTTATAGCAAATGCAGAAATGAGTGAATTTGACCCCTGAGAGTGAAAACTGATTCACGTCTGTGGCTTCTTCGGTGAACTAGCATCTTTAATAGGAGCACAGAAGCAAAAGTAGGATTCAATCTTTTACCTAAAAATGTATGATGTAATTAGCAAAATGGGAGAATTTGTAACTTATTCTTCCCTCAAACTGTATCTTTTAATTTATGAAAAAATCATCCTGGTTCAATTCCAGTTATTTCTTCCTTTCTGCCATATGTCTAACCCTGAGCAATTATACTTTTTATTATTGGGTAATAGCATTAGTTACAGAGCATTAAAAACTTCCCAAGCTTCTCACAGAGCATTGCATATCATGAAAAGAAAAGCCTCCCTGCTCCTTAAAACAGAAAACCAAAGATGTTTCCATCACGGCTTGTATGACTAGCATTTAAGAAGGCTCTGAGTTCAAGTGCCCATCTCCCATTTGGTGGAAATCCCAGTCTGCAATCTGATAGTGTTTGATAATCAAAACCCCTTAAATTCTGTATTTTGTGTCCCTGGTCTGAATGAATAATATGGAAATGTCAAAGCAGCTTTTTGGATGATCAACAGCAGTAGGGAGAGAAGCAAAATGCTGATCCAAAAAGACCTTTAGATGTCTTGGCTGAGTTTAACTTTCTTGGCAAATCTTTGCTACAATTAACAGAAACAGCCTGCCCTGCAGAAGGAGAAAAGTGCCATGCAAGAAATCTCCTAATCTTCTGGGTTATAGACTGTGATACTTTTATCCTTGAACATGAATAATTTATGCTCAGGAAGTTGGTTTCACTTTGACAGACAAGCATTTGTTGAAAAATCTCAGCATTGGTCTTTCAGAGCTATCCATGTGCTTCCTGTTGCCCTTTTAGAGAAGACATTGAAGGAAAATGGAGAAAAGCTCAGGCTTTTTTTGTAAGGGACTCTGACGGAAATGCTTCTACCTTCTTTTATTTTATTTTATTTTAAACTCTGTTAGGAAGCTCATGGAATGCTGCTGACTAGCGGAATATTGTTGTCCACGCTTAACCACTTCAGGATAGGTGAGCAAAAAAGTGCTAGCCTGGAAGGGTTAGAAATAAACATTGATCTTGTTCATTGCATACACTCAGTGGTTTAATCATTTAGGGTTTTATTTCTCAGCTCTTCTTTATCTCTGTTGGCTGTTGTCTCTTTCTTACAGTTGTAGAACACCGAGTTTTTAATGAGCTCGTGTGGAACAGGCAGAGGGGTCCAAGGGCAAACCTTAGCCTTCAGCTTGGGTAGAAAAGGGAATAATTAAATGCTGAAAAGGTGAAGCAGTCAGGTGCACTGAAAATAAGGGCAAAAGGTTAATGAACCAAAGTGAGGGCAATTTTGACAAACCTCTCTAGAAGATTCTGAGAGTCAAGGCCACTTTCCAATGTGGAATGGCATGGCTGTGCTTTTACACACCACAGACTGAGGGGAATGCTCAAAAAATCATGAGCGAGGCTATATTCAGTTTTCTTTGTCAGCTCAGGTCGGATGGTGCATGGAGAGAAAGGGAGCCCTTACCTTTAAAGGAAATGTATAAAATGCTGGATTTCTGCCTCAGAGGCAGAGGAATTAGCGAGTTTTGTAGTTTATTTCACTCATGCTCCTGGGGGATGTGACACATAAATATTTTAACACTGAATGGCTTCTTTTATATGGCTGGACACTACAGGAGACAGTTAAACCATGGTTAGGGTGGAATTTTCAGTAGCTGTGTGTAGGAGAAAACAGAAGTGGGCTGTGATACAAAAACTGTTTGAGGTAACATTTCCCAAATTATATCAGATTTGGGGTCTTAGTCAATAAATAGCTAAAGGGCAGGGCTGCCATTCAGAGGCCTAGAGAGGCTGGAGGAGTGAGCCAACAGCAAACTGACAAAACTGAGTGAGGGCAAGTGTGCAATTCTGAGCCTGGGGTGAAATAAAACCCTGCAGCAATGTGGGCTGGGAACAGACTGAATGGGAGGGCAGGTCAGCAGAGGAGCACCTTGGGGGTCTTGGTAGACAGTGAGCTGAAGGTAAACCAGCCATATGCATGGCATGGTAATGAGGATGGCTCACAGCATCCCTCAGGATGAAGGATAATCTGCTGCCTGGGATGCTGAGCCATCAAGGAAAAGAGGAGCTGTTATAGGAGGAATCAGGCACTTGAATTAAGAGAATCAATCAGTAGTTGGTAACTGGCCATGGTAGACACCTGGCAACATGACTGTTTACAGTTGTGACCCCCTTGTGTGTGGATATGCAGAGATGGACCCCTATGGTGGCAGTTACATGGCTTGTGTGAAAAGCAGGAGTTTCAACAGAAATCTGAATTCAAGTGCAAAGTCATTCCTCATTGACTGATGTGTGTATGGGGAGTCAAAGGTGCACCAGAGCAAAGCTAGCCCCTTGGCTGCATTCTGGCAGTTTTAGGACCACAGACTGAGCATGAGGATGCTGTGAGGCTGGGGATTTGGGTTAGTGGAAGTGGGTTCAACTCTATCACCTCTCCTTATTCCTTAGTGATGAGCAGTGACACAGCCACAGTTTTGCCTTGGTTCTGGACATTAGGTTTGTGACTGTTGTGGTCCAAGCTTCCTTTGCCTGCCCTTAGATGAAAGACATGAGAATGATTCTTGTTCTAAAATTAAATAGCTTTGTTCCATTGACAGCAAAGGAAAAAGGAAGAGTTCGTTTTTTCATCTCCCTTAAAGGATGCCAAACAGACTGAATTTCTTAAAGAATCTGCAGCATTGCCACTCTGTTTTCCTGCTGCTTTGTCCATCTTGATTACCACATCTGATGTGCAAATGTGGAATGCAAGGCTTGGGTTTGTAATGACTATTTGCTGACTTTTTTCTCTGCTATGTTGGGAAGGGGAAAATATGTCCGTGAGTTGGTCTTTTGTCATTCCTGAGCTGCCCCACAAAGTGGAGAAAGACATATACCTCCTGGTCATACACCTCACAGAGGGGCTTGAGCAAATGTAGAAGGAGCTGTACATACTGATTAGAGGGAAAAAGAAAACCAGCTCAGGCTGCTTCTTGCGACTGTCTTTACTAGTCTGAGGGTTATCCTGGACTTTGATGCTAATGGCACACAATGTTTTGGGAAGCAGAAAGGAAGAGAGGACAGAATCATATACCTACTTGATTAAGCTTGTCTCTGTATCTCTAGGGGAGTTATGGGAGAGGTTTAAGATAGATACTTCTGAAAAACCGGAAGGGTTTAGATTAGCTGCATTAAGACATTCTAGTGTTCACAATCAACCAAAGGACCAACCTAGGTAGGACTTGCTACCCAGTCATTTCTGATTCACTAGCATGAAGATCAGGTTATAGGGAAATCTATAGGTTAGCTTTTGTCATAACTACGATTAGGTAGAATTAAGCTCCTTTGATCTAACGAAAGATGATGTAACAACCCGATTTGCATCATCATATGCTGTCAGCAGGTAGCAAATGCAGAAGGACTAGCAATAAGCAAGGAAATTAAATTTCTGAGAACGATATAGCAATTTGACAGTCAGTCTGTTATAGACACAACTCTGGTAAAATCACAGCTGTCCAGCTCCCACGGTCTGCCTACTGCAGTTCCAGGCAGAGGTAGGTGGAGGTGATGTGCCCTTTGTATCAAGGTGCTGAAATTACACCAATTATTCCTGCTTCTTGAAAGGGCTAATTGGCTCAAGAGTAGAGTCATGCAGAAGGGCTACTTACCTTCCAGGGCCTCCTCAGTCACCTTTGTTTCACCTGAGGCTATTTGGACAAGCTGGCTAATTCAGGCAGAGTGAGTTCAGATACCTGTGATGCCCTTAGGAATTATCAGCTTTCAGAAAATGAACAAACAATGAGAAATTTGCTTTAGTTTTTTACACACTGATTTCACTGGCTGTTGTTTCAAGGGAGCTAAAGACAGTGAACTGTTTAAATTCAGGCTGGACAGCAAGCTGCACCTGCCAATCACTTCTCACCTCGAAAAAGTATCCAGCAAGCAGTTGCCTTTGCTCATATTATGTATTTTTTGGTGTTAATTTTTCATTTATTTTTTGTGGTAATGTCCTGTTTCTTCATATGGGTATATATTTTCTTGTGAGAAACAAACCCCTTGTTGACCACTTAAGTAGTTAAATAAGTAAGCATTGCTGTGGTTGGTCTTTTCCTCCTGAGTAACTCTTTTTTGAGTCTACTCCCCTTGCTGTCTATATCATTACCATGCCTTGATGTTGCAGTTTGACAATGCCTGTGATTGGGAAGGTGGAAAGGTGTGACCTTGGGAAGGATGCAGTAGGTTAGGGAAAGAAATAGGGGGTTGGGGAGACAATAAAGGATTATAATTAAGTATGAAGCCTCAAAATTATATGTTCAGATAGTGATTCTGAAGAGAAATAACCCTGGTTGGAGCCAAATTGATGGCCTTTGAACTCTAGGGCTGGAGAGCAGTGAACAGTTATCTCATTCCCATTACTTTTAATCTCTTAAAACCTTACCTTGTGTTTTAAATTACAGAAAAAAAACCCATTGGTTATTCAGGCTGATTTCTTCCTGTAGCTTCTGATTTGAAGTATTAACCAGAATGCAAAAATGCATAGAACATTAAAAAAGTTGACGAACCTATTTTTATTAATATTTTAATTAAGAAAAATGCAGATATTTTCATTAATGGAAACAGTGAAGAGCTCAGTCCTTTGGGAAAGATATGCCAATTTAAAACTTTTAAATTGCTCCTTTTAAAAATATGTAGAATCGCAGAGAAGTAGAGTTGGAAGAGATCATGAGAGATCATATAGCTCATTTCTGCCCTGTGGCAAGAAAAACTCAACCTGAACTATTTCGGACAGAAGTGTATCCGGCCTATTCTTCAGAAGGTCTGGGCTACTGAGAATAGGTGCTTCACAGAAAATTTCAGTAACCTATTCTCATGCTATTGCTGTAAGGAAAAATTCTCTTAATACCCAGCTTGCATTATTTTTTTGTAGGTATTGTAGTTTTGATTCCTGTTGTGCCCATGCCAAACTTGGAGAAGAGTTTGTTCCCTTTTTGAAACAACACTGCTCAAACCTGTCCTAGACAGGATTAGGATTATTCATTGATGGACTGGGATGCTTTTAAGCATCTGAAACAATTTTAAATTTTTTGGGGGGGGTTGGGGGTAAATTCTCAAGTTTAAAAAGATGTAGTATGGGAGAGGAAAGAGGAACACCAAGAAATGAGCAGACTTGTGTAGTTCAGCAAAGCCAAAAGCAGAGAACAGCCCTCCTGACTCCAGATTTGATTCCTTCTCCGTGTGTGTTCCGTACCTAAAAAGTATTGAGACACACAAGGGGCACTTGTCATTTAAAGCAGCCTGTTTTAGGAAGAATTTATTGGTCAGTTTTGAATCCAGCTGCTTATGATTCCAGGCAAGCCAGATTGCATGAGACTGGATCAAGCACTCTTTGCTTCAGTATCTCTGATAGGTGGGATTCTTAAAGGGGCACACAGCCTATATATGGTGAAGAGAAGCACTGAAAAGAGATGCTGCTAAAAACCTAAAAGCTGTCTCTGAAATTCCATCTTTTTTTACTGCATAATTAAGCACTATTGCTGACACATCCTCCCTTATGATTCCCTTTAAGTTGGAGCATCTGGCCGGGTGTTGCACAAGAGCCCAGTTTTCTTCTCCCTATACAACGGAGTTTTGATTAATTAATCATTGCGTCTGTTTGAATAATACATTAAAGATGCACTTGAATATTCTAGGAAAAAAGTGAAATAAAAAAAAACCCACCACACAAAAGGAAATACTGCTCTGGCTTGTGAGATGATGTGCTCTTTTCAAATGGCAAGATTGTTGTAAATCTGTTACTGGTCAGTCTGTATTTCTTTTCTTGCTTGTTTATTTTTGTGTCCATTTGATTTGATGGCAGTCACTTGCATCAGCAGGCTTTTAAGTCACAAAAATTTGGAATTTTAACACAACATGAAAGAATGATGCAGTTATGATGAATACTTTTTAAGTCAGTGCTTTGTTACACTTAAAAAAATGAAACAGAAAGAATTACTAAACTTTCATATTGTTGGCTGCTGTCGATTTTTATTTGTGACTTCACAATAGCAGCTTCATGCTGATATGACCACAGCAATTGAGTAACTATCCTCTTAAAAATCCTGCTATGTTTTCGAAAGTGCAGGGTTTGTGTTTGCTCACTGCTGAACCTGCTGCTTTACAGCAGCTACTGCTGCTCCTGGATTTGTGTAGGGACCTCGATTTTTCCCTGTGCATGTCCTCCACAGTCTGGAAGCAGTGAGACAAGGTTCTAAAGCACTGAGAGTGACTTTGTATCCAAAGGCCAGCTTTTCCTGCTGCTGTGCTTTTCTCCCTAATATTTAACTATTGTCAGGAACTCCAAAAGTGGACATCACCCAGCAGTTGCTGTCATCCTGCCTGCAGTCTTTAATGTTGTAGATGCTCACTTCTTGAAAAACTGCATGTCAACTCTTGGCCTGAGATTTTTAAAAAATACCAAGGGCTGGCCAAAGCTTGTCTTCATGTAATTTGAGCTTTTTGAAGTTGCTCAGTGTTTTCTGTGGAAAAGCAGAGAAGCAGCACATTGACATTGGATTTGGCATGTTCTGTGTATCTGGTGAATACAACTCTCCGCAATCCTGTTCCACTGACATTTTAAAAGAAGTCTTATTAGGTTGACAAAAGAGATAACATGGTGCTGAGTGTTGAAATGAAAGCTAGTGCCTGGGTTATTCTTATTGCTGAAGAGCTGGGGTGTGGGAAGAGCTCACTGACAAAATCCTGGCTATACACAGCTGAGGTGTCTTCTGTACCTCAGTTGAAGACACTGAGTGCTCCCTTCTCCCTATGAGAAGGACTGTGGGGAAATCAAGACTTGATGCAAAATTAATGTCACTGTTTCTGTGTGTCTCAAGTGATGATAGCAGTATGATACAGGATGCATCTACAGGCTTATTTTGGATCTGCCTTCCTAGGTGACTAAGCAGGAGAGCTTTCCAGTCCTTGTAGAGACCCAACCCTGCTGTCAGATGTGACACTTGGCCGAAAGCCCCTACTCTGAAAGCTAACAAAGTGAAACACAAATGACTGCTGAGATCTCACTAGGTAGAGTGGAGGCACTGCTGGATTTTACCCTCAGAGGCTCCTGTAAGAGCTTTCCTCTCCCCCTGCCCCCTTTAATCCATTTTCAAGCCTACCAGTGCCTCATGTTTACCCAGCAGGCCCATGTGAAAAGGTCAGTTCTATTTCTTTGACCTTTTTCATCTCAGTAAACATTGGCAGCTGGAAGTCCTTGCTGTAGATATGTCAGCTGCAGTGAAATGGTGTTGCAGGTGATGATATGCATACAGAACATCTCAGACCTCTGATTTTGTTTGCCCATCAACACAGGAGTCTTCCCAAAATTGTAGTCCCTGTGAAAGCATTTGCTCTCAAGGAATTTGTGATGCGTTTTCTTTTCCTTTCCCCTCAGCATTGTTTGGGTATTCCACTTTCTTTGAGTTATTAAATATTCATAATCTTAAATCTCTAGGTGTGCTGCTTAATACTAGTTTGTAGCCATGGGGTTTATGTTAGTACGTGGTTGTTAGGATAGGAGGAAAACGTTTTCCTGACAATTTCTTCCTTAACTTTTCCTCTGAATTGGGAGTCCGTGTCTAAGACCTGGACAAACTAGCATTTTGGTGAGGATGAAGAGGATGGAAAAGAACAAGAAGATACACCCATAAACCTGGATTGTGACCGTATACCCAGCATCCATTATACCAGAACCAATTATTGAAATTAATGCCACTTCTGTGGTAGTACAGAGGCAGTGTGAGCACCATCAGTAGCAGAGCTTTGTCCTGCTTCATTTTGAGAAGTTGAGCTCTAGCATCTCTGGTCCAGCCTTAGACATTCTTTCTGAAATAAAAGTTAAACTACTACCTGTCTCTCCAATGCTGACCTTAATTCATGGCCATGTATTACCATCAGTCACTGCTGCAAATCCTGTAGTTTCATCAGCCAGGATGCTCATGGGAAGTGCTTAAAAGCAAGTTGTCATGTACTGTTCAAATTATAAGTGCTTCTAGGTGGAGTGATAGCTACACAATTCCTCTTAGACAAGTGATGTTTTTCTACACATCCTGTGCAAAGCTGAACCTCATTTACTGCCTTTGATTTCTGATGAACATGAGTATCTTTGCTGACTGAATTGTATCCAGCGTTCTATTTACAGAGTGTTTTTCACCTTCTGGAATATAGTAAAGAGTTTGTTTTGATAAATTCTGATAAAATGTTGACAAATTGTGTGGCTAGATTAGTACCATAGAAAACATAGGACTGTGTTTGGGTGAAAGTCTCTGCTGTGTATCAAATTAATGATCTGTTACAAAACTTCCAAAAACCACAATAACTGTAAAAATAATTTCTGGGTAATGATAGGAACATTACTGTGTACTCTGTAAGTCCTTTTGTCCCTTGTTAATACCTCGTTTTGATTGTTGCATTTTTAATATTTGGATTAGGACAGTGACATGCTCTGATCATTTCTGTTGAATGCGTGAACATCTGGTTTTTGTTGTGGTTTAGTGTTGCTTGCTGTTGGCTAGAGATGAAAGGAGAGATCAAATGGTTTGAAGTTGACTTTTTTTGTTTTTCAAAGTTGCCTTTGTTCATAAGCAGCAATCCAGGAACTGAGCAGCAATTCTAATTGTGACTGACAAGCAATGACAGGAAGGAGGAAAATGTGAGTGATGATAAAGTAGCTGTGCTAGCTCAGCAGTGAGTGAAAAAGACATCTTACAATTGCTCCTTAAAATTGTCCATGCTTTACCTAATGGAGAGATGAGTTTGCAAAAAAGGAGGTACTTTTTTATGCATTGAACAATCATGAGTATGCCATGTGCAGATTTGAGATCTGCTGCTTGCCTTGAAACTAAAAAGTATTTGGCACCTGCAGCCTGGTGAGCTGAGGGAGGACATGGGCTCTTCCCTGTGCTAGTTTGAAGGGATACACAGTGAAACCCCTGTGCCTATGGATTATTGAAACTGGAACAGAAGCCAACACCCTTTTAACAGGTCACAGTTTGTAGGCTTAGTCCCTTGTCCCTCCTCTCTGTTTTGAATATTTTGGGATTTCATACAGTAACTTGATGGTTATTACCTTGTGCCATGAAACAGTAGTATCAAGGGAAGGTCGTTCCACCCTGTGTATTTAATGATATATGATATGTGAATATGGTTTCATGCAATTGTGTGCATCTGGCTAAGGGTTTCTTTAAATAGTTCCCACATCTCTCATGTTTATTCGAGGGACTGTGCTGTCAGCTCTGGAGAATGGAGAGACCAGTCTCTGCTACACTTTTTTTAATTTAAAAGGGACAAATACCCTTTTAAATTAAAACATCTGTTCTGTGTTTAAAGCTAGGCAAGAAAAACTACTCTACTGTGAAAGCTAGCGCCTGAGCTCTTGCTGGGCAGAGAGGAGATGATGCAACTTGCAAAGGATGAGCCAGAAAATGTCTTAAATGTTTTTTTAAAGGTTTTTCCCTCTGAGAATGCCTCTCTTACCATTGTCTGGAAAAAAATGTGAGGATGACCAACTTAAATTCCTGAAGCTTAAGTTAATTTCCAAGACATGGAGCCTACTCTTAGTGAACAGCAACCTTCCTGAACATAAAATAATTTCAATTAAAAACTAGACTGAAGGAGATGAGATGGTAAGCCCACCAGCTCCTTAAGTCTCAAAGCTGGTGTTTGGTGCCAGAGTTGGGTGTCTGCATACTCTGCTACCAGGCACTCCTCAGCAAGGAGGTGGCTTCTGTGGTCTGTTTACTAAAAGTCACTTTGGTCTCAGGGTTGTTTTGTTTGGTTGTTATTTTTTTCCTTCTTATGCTTGTGGAGATTCTGACTTAACATTGAATAATGTGTGCTTGTTTCAGCTTACTAAGGAAATCCCTAGCATGAAGATTACATTCAGTATAGTGTTCACAAAAACCCTCTTTCCTCTCTGCATGTGTCATTGCACCACCCTGCTGAAATGACACAGTGTAATGCTGCTGCTAAAAATCACACAAGTACACTATGTTCCTGATGCAGCAAGTAGAGAACCTGGGGGAAAACTTGGATAAACATGCTGGTGATGTTACATAGGGATGAATTTTGTCTGCTTATGCCCTGTTAAAACAAAGGGAAGAATTTGCAGAGGCAAATAGCAATTATCTCAGTGGGAATGTGGCCAGGGCATCAGGATTAACATTATTGAAAAATGTGGTAGGATGGATCTGTAATGATTCCTGGGATTAGGGCATTGGTTTGGTTTTACTTCTGATCTGAAAGGTAACAATTCCTAAAGCACCACACAAGATGGTTTGGTTCAGAATCAGATGAAAAAATACTGCCCTGTTATTATGTAGCTAAAAAACTCTGTTGGCTGTCCTTACACTGCAGAGTACTGGAAGGAAACACTAAGTGAAGAAGTGCCACACCTCCTTTGACATGTTTTAGTCCCAGCTGGCAGCTGGATATATATGGTGCCTTTGCTCTGTTCTGGTCTTGCAGTTGCATTGTGTTCTTATGGCATGTTTCCTATGGACATGTTTCTAAATATTATAATATGTCTAAACCTGGTCACACCTGCACTTGCAGATGTGCAGTTCATATGTGTTTGTGCCCAGTGGCTGAGGTGAAGACTTTTCCATATCATCATTGTAAAACTGAATTTTTGCTCCTATCGTCCACAGCTTAGAGATGTACGAGTTGCATTACACTGGTGTATACTGGAATCATGCTATTGCAGGTTTGCAGCCTCCTGTGGGGAAAAAACCAACTTGCTGAGCAGCTTATTTTCACACAGGGAAGTTCCCACTTAATTCCTTAAGGTTATGTGTAGAAGAGCCTCAGCTTCTTTAAGTATTGGACTGAAAACATTGTCTATTGAAAGCTTCCTTGGACTTGATCAATTAATTTGTGACCACTCTAGGCATGAATATAAATGTTGCCCACCTGATTAGCCTGTTTTATAGCACTTCAAAAGCCTTGATAAAACTGGTCAATGTAATAAATACCTAATGAGCGCTGAGCCTCCTTCCTCGGCAAATAAATAAAGCATAAGCACAAACCCTAGGTAATGCTTTCAATCAATCAGCATAAATCCTTCTTTGGCTGCAGAAATGAAGCCTGAGATGTTAAAATGGAGTGGTTTTGGATGTGCTACATTGATTATATTCTTTCTTTCTCCCCCACAGTAATAGGGGCAAACACAAGTCACTTTTCTCTTCAGTTTAAATGCAGTTTGATGATAGTTTCATATCCTCTTCTAGTCTGTAGTACTTGCAGCATAGCTGTTTTAATATTTTAAGGGAATGTGGTCTGCTGGTACTTAGTTTACTGGATTATATTGCTTTTACAAGGTACAGTCATTGGTGGATAGGTTGAGATTCAGAAAGGAAGCCTTTTGTTTTTTGGTGGTCCTGTTGCCATTCCTGAACTCTCACACTCCCACAGCCACTTAGACAATGCTCTTGTTGGTACTAGCAGCTTTATTTTTGGAATGCATATTTAGAGGCATAATATACCAAAGTGTCATAATAGCAGAGGATGATGTCTTCATAATTGCTGTAGGAAAATATTTGAGAGAATGCTGGAGCTCATAATGAAGAGGATACTTTAATGTTCATCATCCCTCTGATCTCTTCTTAATATGGCTAGGAAAGACCACTATGGTTCAGGTAATTTGAAGGAAATAAAGGGTTCTCAGCATGGCTCATGGTGTTTTGTGATTCACACTGTCTTTGGTTCCTTGTGTTGGCCTTTCCTGGGCATTGCACTGTACATTGATGCATTTTATTCTTTCAGAGCGACTCCAGCTTTATTGAAATCCCGTGTGTTTTGCAACGACACCACAAAAAAAAAAAAAAGAAGGCTATAACCATTCCTGCTGGTCACCTGAAAGATCTGATGAAATGGTGTAGGACTATTGCAGTGAGAATAAAAGTACTTGTTTTTAAGTAGAGTGATTTATATCCCATGCTTGATTTGATTCTATTTCTCTAAACAGTATCACTGTAACACCCTGTCTCAGTCCTCAGTATTCCTGTGACAACAACAAAAATGGGGAAGATTTTAGACAAATCTCTTTCGGGTTAAAATGCAGCCTCAGCCTGTTCCCCTGCAGCTACCTATACACTCAAGAGTGGCAGAAGCAGCAGTAAAAAACTCTGTCCTTCTACTGAATGTGATTGAATCAGATCTTTGTGAAAGCAGTGAAGTCATCGCCTGTTATTTTTTGAAGCCTAATAATGACTGTGAGCCACTTGTTTTTTGTAAGCACAGAGTTTGGCCCTTTTCTCCCTTCTTCAGATTGTACTGAAAATTCTTTTCCAACGTCCTGCTTCCTTTGCTAAAATTAGCATAAATTAACAATTTTTTTTTCTCAAACAAGTCCTTTTTTCAGGTATAGGAACGTCTTAAAGATACCAGGTGTTGGCTTGAGTTTTACTCAGCATCATAATATATGGGATATGAATGTCAAATTCTCGAAATCTTCTTAGAACTTATGTGTAATTTCAGTAGTAAAATTGAAACACTTTTTTTATGGCAGCTTTTAGGTGGTTCCATGACTAATTCAACCTGCTGCAATATGACAAATTAAAAAATGAAGCAGCGCACTTCCAAGTAAAGCTGGAAGAACATACTCATCTTTTCTTGGCCTTTTCTACCAAGAATGTTTTTTAATCTGGCAACTACCATTGTTTCTCAAATTCATTAGAGTTTCAACAAATTATTATAAATTTCTCTACACCAGAAAAACAAAAAGTTCTGTCTCTAAAATTAAAAAAAAAAAATAAAATAGGACTCGAATGCTGGCAGGGAATTGAATTGTTTCAGATGGGTAAATTAATTTTTTTCAACAAACTTTCTGCCTCAGTAAAATACATGAAAAACAAGAGGGGGGATATGGATATCACTGGGTTTTGTATTGACACAAATATAAGTTTATAAAAATGCTTTTGGCATACATGTACACATGTGCAGAACTGTCTAGAATATCTAGTAATTTTGTAGCTCAAGCATATCTGCCCCTAAGAAAATGATATATGTGTAGGTTGGCTTGGGTTATCCATTGCACTGAAATCAGTAGTAGGAAAAATATCTGGGTTTTGTTTGTTTGCTTTTGTTTTGTTTGTGCTTTACCCTTTTCCTGGGAAGCCGTCCTGGTTATTGCCTGCCCTTAGATGGGATGAAACATAAGTGCAAAAATGTTTTTTGGCTTACAGAGAATGTAAAAACCTGTCACATAGGTTGTAGTCTAATGCTGAAGTTGATTTTATTTACAGTACAACAGCTGCTCTCTCTGCTGGCAGAAGTGTACCTTTAGGCAACCTTTCCTGTAGCTGGGATGAGCTGCTTGTCTGGGTGCGAAGACTCTCATTGTTTGTCCCGACCGTTCTTATGCTATCTTAAACAGGGTTTGAAATTAACTTCCCAATCCTTAAGACAGCAGTACAACCAGAAAATTTAGTTTTTAAAGCATTTATTTTTACTAATTTTATGCAAAACTAAACTTTTTGTTTAGTTTTGTGTCAATCTGACAAACACCTGGCATATTTGGGTATGTTTCCTTGTTGAATAACACCTCTTTCTGGCTATTAATATTATGACATCTATTATCTTTGTGATTAAAACCCATGATTAATTGTGAAGTAGTGCTTGTAATAAAAGGAGTAGTCTTTTTTTCATCTTTAATGAATATAAAAGTAGTGCCCAAATTCATTATGTAGGTAATGGCTTTTTTAGTACTTGGCCAACATCAGAGACATACGTCCTTTCCAAGTTGGTTGTCCCATGTCAGTGGTACATTTAAAATTTGCAAGAATTAATCTTCTGGATTCACATTAGCCACCTCTGTTGAAGGTCACAATCTGCTAGTGACTGGATGCTCAGGGCACTTCTTCCTTGAAGAGCAGACTTTTTCGTCAAAAAGACTGTTCTGTTCAAGAATTTCTGAAGATTTCCTTGAAGTGTTCTAGTTAGACTTTGAAGACTCCTTTTCCAAAGCCAAGGCTAGTATGTCAGGAGTTGATTTTGATCTCCAGCTACGAGAAGCAAAGGAAAAACAAATCAGCGATTTGTGACTTGTACCCATTCTCTGGGGTCTATCAGCAGACAATTTTGAAGGAATGTCAATATCAATGAAAGGAATGTTTTGAGGGTTTGGTTGTTGTTTTTTTTTTTGGCCAGTCTGGAAGAGAAGAGGTCTCAGTCTCATACTCCTGGAGGATTCTAGCCGAGGTGAAGTCCTGAAACATGTGCCTTATCTGAATTTTCTGGCATGTGTTCAGAGATGTTTACAGATATTTTCTTCTAGTAAACAAGCAGGTCACCACAAGATTTTCTGGTCAGCCCTTGCAAGCTAATGTCCAGCAGCCCAGCATGGGCAACTATCCTGACAACAGCAAAGCAGGGTTGCTCCTACAGTAGAAGGAACTGAAATTTTGGTAAACACATGGGGAGAATTTCCATCAAAGGTTTGAAGAATTGAACTTACTGGGGGCAGAATAAGTAAAAAAAATGCCAAGCTAATGAAAACCTTGCTGATGGTGGCCCACACAGTAGGCAGTAAGGGTGCCAGCACTATGACACCTACTGAAAGAGTTAGTGAGCTGTGGGATTTCTTGCTGAAGGATGAGATGACAATTTAAGGACTTGCATACCTGTGGTGTTTGCACTAATAAGTCAGGTTTGATCCCCCATTCCAGTTTTTGATGCTGTCCTTGGAAAAGGCTGTCATACAGGTGCTTAGGAGGGAGCATAATATTTTATGACTTACAACACCTGCACTCCTCTCATGGAATGAGTTCCCAGGAGATCCTAATCATACAAAGCTAATATTGCTTAGCTGGTGATAATATCATGCTGCCAAGCTGAGTTACATGGATTGCTGTGGCAAATGCCTGGCTGATTAATTTTAATTCAATGCAAATAGAAAGGGTGTCAAGGATACCTTGTGTGAATAAGAGATGTCTTTACATGTGAAGGCATTAGTGGCAGGCTGATGAGCTGAGATGCTGTGACCACCACATTCTTTGGTCATGTTATTGCTGAGGTAATGAAATGAAGAGGAAAAGTAGTGATACAGGAGTATTTTATGAGATTCCTGAGGCTGATGGAAAAAACTTGGTGGCAGAGTCAGTACTGCAGGCTCTGCCTCCCTCCAGTGATTTTGGAGAGCACTGTGGGCAGTTTTTATGATACCACCCAGCCCTGTAAAAAGAAGTTTAGTGCCTTCTGCTTTAGCCAGTGAGGGAGTTGAGATGGGCTGAAGGGGAGCACTGCTGTGAAAGGAGCAGGGTGGGAAGCATGGCATGAACTAGGAGATCTTTAAGGTCCCTTCCAACACAAACTATTCTGTTTGTTTATAGGAGTTAATTCTCCTACTAAATTAACCTAACATCAAACTTATTTCCTGTAATCCTGCGATACAAAGAAAAACAATTAGCTGCAGGTTTATGTTGCTGATAAAATCAACTAAAAACTGCTTCTATTCCCATAGCAGGGAAGTTAGGCTTGTTTATGATTTACCCTGCTGCCCCCTCCCATTGAAAAGAAAAAAAACCCAAATATATATGTAAATTAAGTGAATCTCTTAAGCTCCTGTCAAGTTGCCAGTTCAAACCCGCTTGCTGCGAGCAGATCTCTCTTTATCATCAGAACCTGGTTGCTCATTTTGGACTCAGTCCACAAACTTTGCTTTTTGCCTTTCAGGCTATACATATACAGTTAATCACATTACAGCCAATAAATGACTCCAAGTTGCAGCAGGTCATTAGAATTTTTTTTTTTTAAAGTAGGTCTTTACTCTTTTTTCTTTCTCCAGAGTATTCTGAGGGAGAAACTCTGATGTGAATATTCATGAGAATACTAAAACTAGGCAAGTGAGAAGATGGACGTGTTATTTATGTTTGAGAAAGAAACTGTAGCCTTGCTTTCATGGTATTGACTTCTGGTAATTTACATAGTGGACTGAAAGAATTTAATTATGTGGGTTATATGAAGAAAAGGATGGCTCGCTGGCTAGAGTTATGAGCACTGTGTTCTGTGCTGTACACCTTGTTTGACCTGGGCAAATCATTCTCCTTTATTTTTTCCACTTGTGCTAAATGGGAATAGTAATTACCCACTTCACAGAGGAGGGCATGTGGCTGAAATTAATTAATGTTTATAATGTGCTTGGTTTTTCTGAGGTTTGTAGCTGTGTTGTTGAGTACAGTTATTTCTGGGTTTTGGTTTGTGTGTGTGCATGTGGTGCACAGAGGTTGTCTCCAGCAGAAAGGGTAGTAAAATACAGTCTTAAGAATAAAATTTGTTGGCACTTATATAAATGCCATTAATTGCTAAAGATTTTAAAGCCATAATGCGACTGGTACTGGCTTTGCTACTGAAATGTAACTTCTCTGTGCAAAGCAAGATGGTAAATAACAAGGCAGAAGGCTTATGGTGTTTTTTAATGGGAGCAGTAAAAATACTGGAACTCAAGGATAGCCCTTGGAGAAAAGAATTCTTTAGGCCACTGAATGTAGCTCACCTGAAACCTTGTGGACTTGAGAAAAATCTCATTGCCTGATTGACCTCAGTGGTAACTTCTGGGAAGAAAGTGAAATCCTGACTGAGCCTCAAATACTTATTTTACAGTATGGTAGTAAATGGAAGGTGTTGTAAATCATATCAATAGACATGCTAAAATCATATCAATAGATGTAGAAAAAATACTTAACACTTATCTTGGTGTAATGGTCAGAGGATTTTTTTTTTTGCTGGATTTCTATATGATCTACAGATCTCTGCCAAATTAATTTCTCTCAATTACATAAATCCAGCAAAACCTAGTAAAATCTCCAGCCTTCTGAATGTTTGCTAGAAAGCAAATTTATGCTAATCTGCTCAAGTGCAAAATCTTGGTGAAAAACACACTGCAATGAATGAGTTGCTCTCCAATGTGGAACAAGAATTCTCAGTGTGAGGGGCCCACTGACAACAAACCTGCAGTCGTAGGTGTGCACTGCAACCATCAATACTGAGGTTGAGCAGCAGGTCAAGTTAGGCAGAGGTTTAATGCAAGGGAAATTGTCCTTGGAATTAAGTATATTTTTATGCAGTTTGTTGGATTGGGATAATATCAAGGAGATGTTCATTGTAAAGGATGTCCTTAAGTGCTTTGCTGAATCCAGGCCATAATGGCCAAGATCTTCACCTTTCTTTGATATGATGGGTAGCATTTAATGGGTGAGTTACTCTGCTTGAAACACTGAGCTTTTGAGCCAGCCTTAACTGTGACACAGATTTTTAGATGGGTGTTACAGCTTTTTCCAGAGTCCATTTGATGCTGTCGGTGAATCCTGAGTAATTCATCAACCCAAGGAGGGGTCCGGAGAACTCTTCTTTTCTCATCTTGGAGTGGGTTTTTATTTTGTAATAACTTCTCCCAAAATTTTGACTCTGATTAGCAGTGTGTCTGCATTTTAATAAATGATCTTAAAGAGCTCCCTTCCGTCTTCCCCCAGCACTTAATTACAATGTGTAAATATGCACACAGCCCTACTACTGATGTTAATCCCAATGCTGATAAAGCTGGATAGGAGAGAATAGAAATGAATTGGAATAAGGATAAGCACAGGTCTTTCATTAGCCCAACTAAAAGTAATCACAGATCTCTTGCTGGTAATATACATCTTCCAGATAGAGTACTAATTACTTCTGGCAGTGCTGTGCCACATCTCAGAGATAGCTTTATTGTAATCCTGCAGTGATCTAATGCTTTCACATACCAGTTTCTGCTTTTCCCTCTTTCTCTCCTTGATAATGTGACCTTACAGACTTTGAACATTCAAACTGCCCCTTGTAGTGTCAAGGCTGAGGAAATCTGTGTTTTATTTGTTTGTCACGTTTTGATTTGTCTGTCTTTTTTTTTTTTCCCCACTCAGAGTTTTCCTCCAATGTTTGCCAGAAAGTAAAGTTGTGCAGAATTCAGGGAAATAAACTTGTACATTACATGTGCCCAGGGTAATGTTTTATGCAGCATCTCGTGTGTTTACAAATGTGTCACTGACAGATAAATCAACAGCTTCTTTCTGCTCTGGGAACCTGAAGTGCTTCCACATAAGTTTTGTGTTCTCTATATATTATGGGCAGTCTTTTCAGACTGTGGTTCCTAAAACTGTCAAGTCCCACAGTTAGGATCAGAATCTCATCCTCTGGGTTCTTTTTAAGGGATGCTAAATTCCGTAAATGAAACCTGTTATGTACTTCTAATTAGTAGATAAAATTCTGATTGAAATGGTGGAGAGAGTTGCTGGGACATGGCCCATGAGAACATATGGAATTTCCCTGTTTATTTTTTTTTCTTTGGTTTTGGGGGGGGGGGTGTATGTGTGTTTATTTTTGTGGGGTTTGTTTTTTTTTTTCAAAGCGGTGGGGGTTTTACCTAGAAGTGCAACTGCATGGATAACTGATGCTTTTGTTTAGTCATCTTAAAGGCAAACAACAGGGAGAAGAGAATTGTATGGGTTGACTGAGAAAGGACATTAGGGATATTAAAAGGCTGAAATGTCCTTCCCTTGAAATGCTTGCTATCCAGTTAAATTCTTTTGTTTGAATTGGACCACAAGACTCAGCATGAAATATTCATCATCAACATGTTAATTAACAAAGTTGCAGGAGCTTTCAAGCCAAAGAAGTAATATTTATTTCAAAAATCATTCAATATATGCCATTTACATGGAATTCCTCCTGCATTTTTGGTACTTTATTGAGTCCAAACAGAGGAAATAGTTCATGTGAAAATGGATAAATGACATAAATTCTTGTCACTACATGTTTGGTCCAAACAACATTGTCAGTGGCAAATTGACCGGCTTGTACTGATGGTCCTGTTCAGAGCCCTTTAAAACACATCTCTCAGGCAGCACTAGGTTAGAAATGCCAGAGGTAACCGGGTGAGCAAAGTGCAGCTGAATGGTGCTTTCATCCCGGTACTGTGTGGTTGTCTCATCCCCTCATCTCCAGCTGGTCACCTTCACACCACATCAGTTTCTGACTGGGGAGATATTACAGACTTTGAGAATATGAATGGTCCTTTTGGCTTCGAGCATATTGTGTTGTGTGATGTGCCAAATCCAGTCAGCAGAGTTTTGCCACCTTCCTCCTGGGGAATGCTTGAGATCGTGTCATTTATCCTTCTCAAGATGTTAGTTCCCACCTCTGCTGCTAGTTATGCTGTTACTGAGAAATGCTGTCATTTAGAGTAACATATTTTTGCCTGCAGACAAAAGTCCTTTCTGCGAGTTGGTGTGAATGATTTCTGTAAGTACTTGAGTGTGCAGATGAAGAAGGTTGACAGAACAGGAGGTTGATGAGTATGTGCTGAGATGCTGTGTGTGAAAATCTCCCAGAGATTGACAAGGTCTGGACATAAGTGGCCCATTCATACTTACAGCTTAATAAAAGGTTTTGAAATAAATACTGCTTATGATTTGATGGTCCAGCTTGATGCTGTCTTGGGTGAAATGGCATTTTATTTATAAACCATTTCATTTAATTTATAAGCAGTTTTTTTCTATGTCCTTGATCTGTTTTGCCTTTCTTCCTGTATGATGTGGTCTCACGTGCTTGCATTAGGTTCTCACTGTTTTTTGGACCTGTTTTCCTTTTCTGCCTGTAATAAAAAACTTACTTGTGATTTCCTGAAGGCACAGCAGGGCCTGTTGTACGACTGCTCCTTGGACATAACATCACGCTGAGACTTGGATGCTTGCTTTAAATAAAATGGTGCCTAATATTTTATTCTTGCTCCAAATAAAAACAAACAATCTGAAGGAATTTGTGTCATTTGTAAACAGTTTACTTCAATTACAGTTTAGAACATAATTTACAAACCATGCACACTGGAATGCAATTTGATGAATTATTAAAGACATCAGTCTTATATTGTGATAAGCGTGAACCTGTAAGTATCAAGAACTGAAAAACTAAATCGTAAAAGATGATTTATCTTTTAACTAATACCAAAAATTTAATACCAGATTTTGTCCATGCAGTTGGTTTCTGTAGAGTGGTTTCAAAGTCTCAGTCCATAGGAAATATTTATGAAATTGTATAAGATTTTAAAGTAACTAATTTACATGGCGCTATATTAAGATTTCTGGACATGGTCTATTTTAATTGTTATGCAAAACTTCTGGACTGTTTGGATAAAGCACTTACAAACTGTTGCTTCTCTCCTGACAAGGGCAACATTAATAACATCATAGGTAAGGTGTGAGGTTGCAAAGAAACAGATGCGCAGAAAATAAAAAGCTGGTTACTAAGAGACACCTGCTCAGCAGAGCTGTGTAACTACAGAAATGTTTCTGGTGTGAGACCTGTGAATGATTTATCTGTGATGCAGTGGGGGTTGGAACATCTGGTCTGAGATTTCCAGTTCACAGTGAAGCTTCTGGGCTTTTTCCATGGGCACATCAGTTACGCCTGGTGACTAAGGGCAGTTAGATGATGTTTTACCTTGCACTATGGTGTCTAAAATAAAACTGGGAGCAGATGGCAGATGCATGTCTGTCTTGCAAGCTGGGGGCTGACTAGGCAGCTCTCTGATATCCCCTTCTGCATTTTTTCATAGCAGGCAGCACCACTTCTACACACCTTTTACGTGAAATAGCTAAAGATTATGGGAGACTTCCTACTGCTCAATGCGTGTAAAACTGCAGCTCATGAGGCAGAGCCCACGCTAAGCACCCCTAATGTGCACATGAAAACTTATTTGACCATAAAGATGTGCAGACATGTCTGTCTTTCTTCAAAACTATTAAGTACAAGTCCTCTTCTGAGAGCCATAGGTTTGTGTCTTAACTGCATTTCAGACTAAGGATTCAAGCAGAATCTCCCACATGAGATTCGCAATGCCTTGGTGGCTAATGGAAATAATTAGTATTATCCATCTTAATATGCAAACGATGAGGCTCAGGTAATGACTGCATCCTATTTAGAGAGGATGACACAAAATGAGAATTTGAAATGCGAGCTTATGGTGCTGGCAATTGATTTTGTATTGCTGATTTTTAGACTATATGGCTGCCTAAAAATGGCATTCTTGTGTTAATCTAATGGTGAATGATGCTGCAGGTCTGAAGATAACTTGCTTCCAGTAGTCAGCTCTATTCTCAAAACTTGCTTGTGGAATAAGAGGGGCTCTGACACTGTTATAAAGATTCTGAGGTGATTTCAGTCTAAACCATGGTGAAAAATTACTTTTGATATCTGATTTTAGGGCTGTGGTAAGTCTTATGTCTGCTTTACAAGCCAAGAGCTAATAAATGTCAGTGTTCTAGCCAGTGAAAATATCATGGCATGAAACACAAAGAAACAGTCCACAAATACAGTTTAATTTTCTGTTTGATGTTGCTTCCCCCTGTTTTCCTTGAGCACCAGCACTTAGCAGCTCTTCATCTTGCCTTATCTTTTGCATGATGCTTGAAGAGTTCAAAGTCATCTAGGAGATGTGATATGCCCCATTCTTACTTTATATTATTGCATGGGCATCTCCATCCTTTTGTTTACAGATACCTAAACCTTTATTCCTTTAAAAAAGGAAGATAGGAAGGACTGTTCGGTTAGCTTGGGTTTTTTTCTTTTCAAAGCAGATTTCTGAGACCTCATTCCTTCATTCTCTGAGAAAGACAGAGAACAGCTGCCAATAGAAGGTGACTCATAAGTACAAATGACAAGCTTGCAGAAGCTAGATTTGGACAGAATAAAAAATTACATGGTCTCACAGTCAGAATGAAAGGTGAACCGATTTTTTTTCATGTAGCTTCCTTTATTTCTTTAGCACCCTGCATAAAATCAGATGATTTGTCCTGCAAGTAGAAAGCAAAGGAGAATAGCATCCTTCCTGATTTAACACATTAGGGTGAGGTGGAAAACCTCAGTTCTCCAGTCACGAATGTTTTTAGTTGCCTAATTCACTAGTGAGAATGAGGGACTGAAATCCTGTCGAGGGACTGGATCTGTGTTACTGTGGTGGCTGGAGTAACTCACGCTGCCTTGGAACAGATGAGTGTTTGAAATGCTAAGAATTAGATAGCTCGCAGGAGAGCTTATGGTGAACCCCTTGCTGCAGAGGATTTTGCTGTGTGTTTTCCTATTTTGGTTTTTTGGGGTTTTATCTGCAGGGGGAGGAGGGAAGGATATAATAGTTCTAAAGAAAGTGGATAAGTGGAAAAAACAGCTGTTTGGAGATTTTTTTCTTTTCAAATCTGTTGAATAATTCAATTTGATTTTCTTTGGAATAGTGAATGAGACCATGCCTTTTTAATGTAAAAATAGACAAGTTCAGTTGAGATTGAACAGTGCACTTGAAGGGAGTTTTGGATTGCTTATTTCTATTCTAGCTAAATCATCAGCATTTAAAAGCGATTTAAGAACTTGAAGTTATAATAGCCTATTTACTTAAGCTGAAAAAAATTAAAAAAGAAATTAAATGTGACATTTTGTTTAGTAAGTAGAAAGTATTTTATTTAATTGCGGAGCAGTTGCCCTCAATCTAGAGACTGCTGAGAGTGTACTCACATAACTGAGGCTGTAAGTCTGTGCTAATAGTCCTTTGCATATGTAGGTGTATTTATGTGTTGTGCTTGTGAGGTACTCCCCAAACACATATGGCTGTGTTGGCAACACAGGGATTTGCACTGCTGTTGCACTGCTGATGGGAGTAGCCTTGCTGTCCCTTGGCCAAGTCAGACCAACACCATCAATACACCTGTTCAGGGCTTCCTTGGGGACTTCTCTCCATGCAGGGTCAAGTCACAGGTCAGCATAGGCAGGCAACCATAAAGATAAACGTATCTGACACTCTGCATTAGATTAACTGAGAGAAATATTTTTTTTTCCGTGAAAATTCAGAAGATATAAATGTCTTGGTTTCCACCTAAAACCCCAACAAGTAGGTTTGGAATGCTAACACTTGGTTTTTGAAATCTTTTCTCCTGTGCACTGTATGCATTTGGTGCCTTTTTTCTTTTTCTTTTTTTTTTTTTTTTTTTTTTTTCTATTTTACTATGGGGGCTTTCCTTCCTTTTCCTGCTCCATTTAATCTGCCTTCTTTTCTACCAAATAATGTTGGAAAGAGTTTTAGAAGTATGAAGCGTAGTGAATAAAATTTTTCTGTTTCCTCTAAATGGTGAGACTCATTTGATACCAAATGCAGATTTTTGTTTCATACGATCTTGACCTTCCACACATCCCTTCCAAAAGGGATGTATTAATCAGCTTCACTAGTCATCTAGAATTGAAGCAGTAATTTGCTCCTGTACTAATGCAAACTGCTTGTCACCATGATGCTACCTCCCCTTGCTGTATATACACTGCTTTTTTTTTTTTTTTCAAAGTACTTAAAGGCAGAAATAAGAACTTTGTTCCTCAGAAAGTGAGAAAGAAGAATTTGTTACTCAACAACACAGCAGTGTCTCTATGAAATGAATGCACATCTCTAGAAAAACAATGGTCTACTATTCTTCCTGCTTACCAGTCTCTCCATATCAGCCACTAAAAGCTTAAGGGTCAGAATAAAAAAATTTAGTAGTATTTGGAAGTGCAGATTACTGTATAAACAACGTGCTCATGCAGAGCTGTGTCTAATTTGCGTGGGGGTTTAGTGTAATTGCCAGTGCAAGCTAGGTAATTGGGTGTGAAAATGATGACCATGAATTCCTCATCTGCACAAGCTGCAATGAAAACAACTTGTGCCTTGTTTACTCAGTTGCCTTTTCTAAACTAGCTTATCCTTTGGTGCAGGTGAACTTGGTGGGACCGATCACTCTTTGCTGTGGCAATATGCAGTTTCAGAAGTCCAAGGATAGTGACAACTGAGTGTCAGAGAAGTTGTCTCTTCAATAGTCACTACAATTCAATCAGGAGCTGCGCTATTCCCTCCCGATTTTTGTTTGCATGCATCTTCACAATAGAGAGATAAAGGTATTTTCTTGAGTAACTCCAGCTTGTGTAACTTCTCACTTGTGAACGATATTGGTATTTAAATGTTTCTCTTTGAACGAAAGTGAAGACAAACATTAGTGTGTTGCAGTTCTCTTAGCTGGCAGTTTCTATAGGAGCTGATCCTCTGGGGAAGAAAATGGCATTAGTTTGGATAGGCACTGGGGGCGATTACTGGGGGTTTAGGGGTGCACCTCTACAGATTTACTTGTGACAACCTAACCCAAAATTCAGCATCAGGCTGCTGTTCGTGCAATCCCATGTTCCCAGCACTGCTGCATCCAGCTGGGCTGAGCTGTGCTTTGTGCAGCTCATGGCAAGGACTGCATTCACTCTGTGCCTTTCTCTCTGCCAGGGTAGAGTTTCTTGTCACTGTACTGGTTTGACATCAGCTATCGCTTTGCTCTGCGTGAAGATGAAGGAGGGAATAGGAAAAACTGGGAGGAAACAAAAAATAAAAAACTCTTTAGCTCTGTCTCTGACTCCAGGTTGTCCACCTTTTCCTAACGAGGTTGGTATTGGTGAACCAGGGTTACTGCCTCTTCATCTGTTTCCTCTCAAGCAAAATGTTCTGGTTCATTTTGTGCTGATATTTGCAGCCCCTTTTCAAACTCTGCCAGGAATTTAACATGGAGATAACACTAAATAACATATTTTCTCTGTGAAGGAAATTAAGCCAAAGGACCATAATTCTTTCTTTGAGAAACAATGTGACATTTTTCTTTTTTTCAGCCTGGTTTTGCTTTAATCATCTTCTAAAATGCTTAACATTCTTTTTTCTATTGAAGAAGAAACTGAATTAAAAAGGATAAGACAGTTTTTATGGGAAGATTTTACTGGTTTAATGACATGTCAGTTGGTTTCAGCTGAGTAGTCTTTAATCTTTAGGTGCATTTGTATAGTGATAAACCCTTTTAAAATCATAGGAAGCTCATTACTTGGAACTGAATTTTGTTTTGGGTTGTCACAACTAAATCTGTGGAGCAGATACCTTTTCATGCTGGCTGTATCTTACCACAGAAAAAGGAGAAGCCATTGTGTGGTGATGCTGTGTCTTGGCATTACATCTTCACTACAGAAAAGAAATCATAAAGACAGTTTATAGGTCCATGAGACTCTTTCCAGATGAAAGGTGTATATGCTTGTCTCTGCCTCATGAGATTTTTTTTTTTAGTCGTAGTTTTGAAATTTTTAACACAAATGGGAAAGCAAGTTTTGTTATTTCATAAAATTACAGGTAAGCCCCTTCTGTAGTGTTAGGTACATGTTTAAGAAAGCAGATATTGCAAGTCCAATGATAAAATTGAGGAAGCTTTTTCACAGTGAAGCTAACATGTAGTATTGCTTCCCCAGTCACCCTCCACTATTAGGTGTGGGTAGCATGGTGCAAATAGCATCAGTGCTGTCCTTTGCAAATTATGAAGCAGCTGTCATTAGTTTTCCTGACAAATTTAATTTTATGAAGTTCAGTCCTAACATAATTTCCTTCTCTGTTTCATTTTTGGGGGTAGCCTTTCTCTGCAGAAGAAAGAGTAAGGGAGAGCCCTTGGAGAGCTGAGCTTCCTGCAGCTTATAAACTCTTTTTTTGGGGGCTTCTGAGATTAGTGCAGCAGGGGCAAGAAGGGAATATACACTGCTAGTGGTGCTTATGTTACAATACTGAGCTATTTATTAATGGCAAGCCAAAGGTAAAGGCTAAGAATCTACTTTCTTTAGTGATCTCTATGGAACAACCAGCTGAGGATAAAGGTGGTAGGGGACACGAGAATGTTTTTCTTACCTAAGACCTATTTATTCAGTTGCTTGTGTAGCTTAAAGGCAGAAATGGGGAAATATCATTCTCCTCGAGGACAGTGTTGAGCAAGCAGAAGAGATGGTGGGGAAAAAATTGTGCTTCCCTGGAGGCACACATGTCAAATGTAAAGCATAAGTCAAAGGAAATAGAATATAAAGATTCATTTCATACCTGTCTTGACAAATGGCTGACTGTAAGTGTAAGACAAATTTAGTAGATGGGTCAGTGAACTGGTGACAGGGCTGAACATTTCTGTTAGAAAGAATTCAGGAGGATTCTCTGCTATAACAAATCCATGCTATTTCTCTAGTATGTTTGTGGGTAATGGCTTGCAGGTGAGAGAGATATGGAAGCAACGTCCAGCTGTGGGGCAAAATTCAGACCTCTAAAACCCTTACTTAGTCAAGGCCAAGGGCACATTGGTTTGCTATAGGAGGAAGCTCAATAAAGCCTAGTGAAAAGATCAGTGGACTAGAATTTGGAAATGAAATGCTGAAAAATCAGAAATGTCAAAGTGGGAGAGATACCTACTTGGCTGCAGGTTTGCACTGAGAAACAAAGTGTTTCTTTTGTAGACAAGAAATTCCTGAGGGTAGAGAAATAATTTTCAAGCTGTTGAGTGCTTCTGAAATTAAATCTCCAAACCAATGCTCTAGTGCTCCCAGGTTATCTGCGACTTGCTGGAGCTTCAAGTGTTTGGATCCCTTGTCAGACTTAAAGGGATAACTCTTGCCCATGTGTTTGTAGGATGTTATTTATGTTATGTTAGCATGCTGTGGAAGAATACCCTGAAATCACCTGTGAAAGAAATCTTGAAACCAGAAAATTTTAGTCTAAAATATTTTTATTAGAGTCTGAAATTCTGAGAAGAACTTAAAATATGTTTCTTCCAGCTTTCACTGTTGCATTGATACAGTTGATGAAACAATACATGATAAGCTCTAACAGAAAATTTTTTTCAAGTTACAGGAATTTTGAAAATGACAGTCAGTACACTGCTTCTCATTTTTAATAAAGGGTATATGGCAAAACCATCAGGGAAATTGGGATGTGTGGGCTAGTTCAGGGCTTAAGATGTTTCTCAGTAATGAAATCCTCCCTGCACCTGTTTGTTAGTATGATTTTGTTTAATGTAAGAGCTGGGGAATTGGCCCAAAGCACAGCTAAGGCAGTTTGAAGGAGGTAATTGAGAAATAGACAAAGGAGCATACACTTTTTGTAGGGTTGGGTTTTTTTTTGTTTGTTTGTTTGTTTTTAGTTATCAGAGATATTCTCACTGGAGGAAATGGTCAAACTAGAGCTGTTTTTTATAATGTCTGAATTCCAAAGGACATCTGATTCCACAGGATCATTTTAATCACCATTGTTGCACCTGGATGACTGTTGCATCCAGGTACAACAGTCTAGCACTGGTTGGATGTTATAAGAAATGGTCAGTGATTTGGGTATTGCAGTTCTGGTAATGGGCTTCCACCCTGTAGCCTTTTGTTATTTGTTTTGCCCTTGCTAAGAGAAGAAGTCAGGAACTGACTTGACTTTTCACTCCCAAAAGACCACATGAAAATCTTAAACTTGAGTGGTTTATATATAGCAAAATGAGAGTATCTCCCACTACATCTTAGTTGACAATGAATGAGGAGGAAAAGGAGGAGAAATGAAGGTCACCAGTCACTTGGGACTGCTGTGCCTCTCCTATGCTTTCTGCCAAAGCCTGGAGGATGTAGGCAGAAGGCAGCTTAGTTTTGTTATCCTTCAGATAATAGGATCTTAGTCACACATCTTAGTGGGTTAATAAGATTTTTGTGTGTTGGCTTGTAATATGCTTTGATTTTCCCCTCCTTTCGAGAGAGCTTCTTGATAAAATGTGGGCCAGGGGAAAGAGGAGATATGAGGTGCAAGTGGTCCTGCCCATTACCTTTGAGAGATGAAACCACTGCAGCAGATAGACATGTGCCTTTCTTTTTATTTTATTACTAGGAGGCAGTTAAAAACTATAGGAAGAGAAATATAAGACTCAAGTTTGAAGGGAAGGGAAAGATACAGAGAGCAATAAGGACCCTTCTAAAGAAAAAAAATTATGGTTGTTTGTTTGTTTTTGTTTGTTTATTTTTGTGGGTTTGTTTGTTTTTTTTTAATTTTGTTTTGTTTTTGTTTTTTTTTAACTGGAGGGGACTGTCATTTTGGCCACAGCGCTGCTAAAGGTATCTCAGGCCTAATAGCATCTATAAAGACATTTAGCATTAGTATGTCTTCTCTTATATATTAGTTATAAATAGTATTGCCAGAACAAATTTTATGGGGATCCTAGGTGTGAATGCAGCAACAAATGGGTGCAGCTTTCCAAGGTGAAAACTTCATACTGTTGTTACATCCATGCCTGTGCTTGTTACTGGTCCTGGCTGGCTGTCAGAGTTGATGACTGCCATGGGAGCTGTTTAATCTTTGGCTGGTGGCTGTAAATGGAATGGGGTAGTGGGAAGAGAAAAAGAAACAATCCATACATAATTTATGTCTTAGTTACTGGGTTTTGTGTGTGTGTTTGGTTTGTTTGTTTTTATCCTCTAAAAGAACTGAGGGAAGGATCTGACTTTGAATGTATCTCACTTCGTTTAACAAGTTGGTTTTGACTAAGTCCTCTTCTCTTTGCTGAAATGCAACGGTTTTCATTCTGACAGCATCAACGTGTTCTATAGAATATAGAGCCCCAGTGAAAATAGACCTTTAACAGCAATTTATATCCCAAGTCTGAAATGTGCACTTTATGTCTCTTATGATCCCTGGGTACCTGTTAAGGGATTACTTACATCTTTCCATCCTAAGTTTCTTTCCATAAACAAATGAAACCTTTGAGTCAGAGGTTCAAGGAATATGCTCAGATGAAGCAGCATTTAACATCTCTTCGGGGAGAAAGAGATAAGGTGGGAAAGTGAAGAATTGATAACCTATTAGCTGTTTAAATTTCCCACCTTGAACTATTGACAACATGTGACATTACAAACTTAGAAATTACTGTCTATAAACAGCTGGAAAATATGACCTTTGCATTACAATTGGTCTCCAGATGCCTTCTAGCTTAATAAAAACAGCTGCCACTGGCATATTTTGTTGCAGCTGGAATGGGTGGAAGAATGCAAGGAACTGAAGAACTTTTCTTGTATAATCAGACATATACTCAGATGACAAAACATACTAGGTAATGGCTGAAATATCTCTATTTGAGACTGGGCTCACTCCTCCAGAGTTCTGGAGTGATCTAATTTTCAGGCATAAAGACATCCAATTACTTAAGGTTAGTTGTCCTTACCTGCTGCTGTCTTTCCAGAGCAAGTGGTGAATGATCAGAGACACTAGAAAGCCCTGTGTTACTTTAATTCCTACTTTCTTGCCTGTGTTGACCAGTGAATATGAGCTGAATGGATGTTTTTTATTATTTTTTCATGGCAAACCAGGTGCACTATATTACTGCTTTTTGTGTCGTTCATGTGGTTAACATACAAACTAAGTGTTGTGCTGAATTTGGCCCTGAGATTTCTGCTGATTTGGGAGAAGCTGAGAACACAAGGACTTGATTTTTCATCTTCCATTTTTATCACTGTTGAGGAGTAATAAGTGACCAAATTAGTGTTGGCAGGCAGAGACCTCATAAGGCACTTTACAAATCTTAGGACTGAGGAAAATTATTTTGTAATTTAGGCCCATTAACAGTGGTTGCCATAAGATGAGACCTACCAAGTTTGTCAATAGAGTGATGCATTTTATTGTAATTTGTTAGTATAAGGTGCATAGGGAATGCTAGAGAGTGCTTTTGGATGAACGGGTGTTTGGAAGAATAGCTGTCCTCAACACAGTGTAGCAAAAGACTGACTGTGCAGAATAAAAATCATCTTTGCACAAGGCTTGTTTGTTTTGTCAGCTTCTGGGAAACATACCTTGTGTATGTTGGGGTAGTGTTGTTCATCACTGACTGAAGATCAGGCTAAAAAGTGTATGTTCACATCTGTTTGGATTCAAAAAGACAGTAGAATTACAAGAAGGGGAATAGAAAGCTTTTACTCATGTCCTGTTAGAGCTAAACAAGGTGGAAGCTAGGACTCAATCTTAGAGCAGGTCAGGACCTTAGGAAGCCCATCTCTCCATCCATTACAGAACAGGGAAGAATGTTTTCAAAAGTAAAGGCCTAGGAGTTCATCAGAGTACGTATTGCTATCCTGTCTTCCATAAAAAATTCTCTTGAACTCTTCATGCTTGATGTGTGTAATAATACTAACCTACATCACAGAGCTCTTGTTAAGAGTGATCATTTAATGTTTTCAGGGTACTTTTGGGGCCTAAAGATAAAAGGCACTTATGGTCTTAAGTTTCACTACCCCTGCTGCCCCAGGATGAAAGTTTTATTTTTAAAGACCCAATATCTTCCCTGGAGTGAGGGGAGGGCAGTCTATTATTAAAGGACATCATCCTTATCTCTGTTGTAGTTGCCTTGTGGCCATGCAACATCACTCAATAATACTGTCAAGTATTATCTTCTGCTTGTAACACAGTGCTAAACAGTGATTTATTGCTTGAATACACAGTGCTTTCATGAAAGTGATTTGTTTAAACAATAGCAAAGTGCTAAATAAATTATTCATTGCATGCTAATTTTTCACTTTTGTAGTGAGCTCCAGAATAAACAATCTGGGTATTGAATATATTATATGAATCCCAGGTTTTTCGTGTTGTGTATCCCCCCCACCTCCAGTCTTCCCCCAGGTCATGGTTCCTTTCCCAAGGAAAGGTCTCTTCAGTCTTTTTCAGATTAGTTGCCTTTTGTGATATTTCTTCTCTTCATTCTTTCTTCAGATAGAATTGGGTGAATTATGTTCCAGTAGAGGCTTGGATTACTGGTTTGTGGAAAACTCTGTGTTTGGAGTTCATGGATAGTTCTAAATCCTTCAGGAACTTCCGGGTCTTAACCAGAAAAGCACGACCATAAATAGCGCTTGCAAAGTAGGATCTTAATAGCTGACTGGAATGTTTTCATGAAGTCTCTTGCATACTCCCTTTTTTTCTGAGTGCTGCTCTTTTTTTAGCCAGTGGCTATGCTGCAGTCCTAGTTTGCACATAAGATCAGGTGTCTGAGAAACTTCTCAGAAGCAAGTTTTTACTTGCTTGTAGAAATGCTGGCTTTCCAAATTTCCTTTAGGAATGACATTTCATCACTTAAAATCTTTGTCCCTTGGCAAGGCCTGGAGCCTCTGGAATGTCTCTGAGTGTTTCGATAGCAAAACAGAAGCACTCCAGGCACAGAACAGCTAAGTGCTTTTCTCCACTTGACCCTTCCACCCTTTATGGGTGTCCACCCTAAATCACTGGCAGTAACTGTAAGTTTAAGAAAGAGCTGCTGATTGACAGCAAATATAATAGGGCGTAAGAGAAGAAATTTCTTTCCACGTAGTTTTAGGGCTTTACCCTCATCTGGTCTTAATTCTGAAATAATCCCCAAAGGCCTATGTGAGTATTCAGTGAAATGAATAAACAGAAGACTATATTTCCCTCTTGAAGCATGCACAGGGCTCTCATGCTAATGGCTTTTAAGCATGAATGCAATTACAGTGTGTAATCGATTCTCTCTATACCAGCTTTTGTCTTCTGAAATGAAACCTCGTCTCTTTCATCATTATTTGCCTTTGTATTAAAACATTTCAAGATGACAAGCAGTTTTTCCTTTGTTTTTGTCCTCCTTCCCCTCTCCCCTGCCTAATTCTGCCACTGGAAGAAAATCTACTACATTTACTTCGGAACCTGAGTGTCTCTGTTTTTTTTTCCCTACAGTAATTTACTCCCTGGATTTTCCTTTTACTCCTTTTAATATATTGAGTTGGTGGTTTTTTGTTTTTTTTTTTTTTTTTTTTTTTTTTTGTTTGTTTGTTTGTTTGTTTTGTTTTGTTTTGTTTTAGCTCATTAATCATGTTTGGAGCTACTCAGAAATGTTTCCATTAAACAGATTCTTACTGAATGAAAGGGGAATTTGTGAAAGGGGATTTCAGTTCAGAAAAAAAAATTCCAAAGCAGGGAATTAATTCCACTTTATAAGATAATCAGTGTGTCAGTGGCCGAGGTTTTTTTCTGGAATGTGGTAGGCCTGTGTTTGGCCTTTTGGAGCCAGGAGAAGCAGTAACTCAGTGTCTTGACCTTCGGGCTTTAGCGATTACAGAACCACAGTTTCCTTGTCTCTGATTTGGTGGTGGTAATATTATAAATTCTTTTTAGATTGTAACAAATTTCTATTCCATCCTGATGACAAGCATGAAGATTGGGACTATCTTTAAAATATTTGAGGGAGAGAGATGCTGCATTTTGCCTTTCTTTATTATAATTCATGCTGTTGTCTCCTAAAAGTTGTCACCATGCCAGGGACTCCTGTAAGCTGAGTATAATAGACACTGCCATACATCTTGCTCTAGTGATTGAATTATAAAAGATTAAGAAAGAAAATACTAGTATCCCTCTTTGGCAAACATTGAAATTCCTGCCTACAGGTGGTTTGTATAGATGCCAAAACCAGGAATAACTATAAACAGATATATATAGAAGTTCATGAGTGCAAAAGCTATCTATGGTATCTATAAGAACAAAAGGATGGGCCATATTTTCTCTCCAAATGTGGCTAAAATTGCATACCTTGGAAAACCTCCACAGACATTGCTAGATGTATTTTTATTTAACTGACCTCAATGCACATTTTTTTCCTTGAACTTCTGTCTCCCTTTGAACTGATAGTAAGTTTTCAGTATTCACAAAATGAAGTACAAAGGAACTTCCCTAGTCATGTATATGTAATATTTTGAACCTCCCAGTTTTGCTTGCTGTCCTAGGCCCTGTGTGCTAAAAACTAGTGAATAATCAATTCAGGACACTCGTGACTTTACAGATGTCTTTCATATTTCCTTTGTCTCTTTCTTGAATTGAGAGTTGGAGTAATTTCTCACTAAAAAAAAGGTCATTCCACATCTTTGATCATCCTTGATTGCTCTCTCTGATCCTTTTATTATTAGGCACAATAGTTGCAATAGTTTTTGAATTAGGAAGAATGTAATCTGCTGACTGCTGGAAGTTATTAAGGGGAAGTGTCACCCTCTACATGCACAATTTTAATGCTTTCTCTCTAAACTTCTGCTATCGCTTCTGTCACAGAGAGGATTAGTGGGCAGTATTGAGCCTTTTTTCTGTTCATTAAAGGATGCAGAAAAATGAAGGGATTTTTACTTTATAGATTCTTCATAACACAGATTGGTGAAATTGTGAGTTGGTAATTTAGCTGTTTAACCATATGGTTGTCATTCTCTGTCATTGCATGCCTGTTGATCTGCAGTCCAGGTGGAAAACAAATCACAAATGTCTTCATGACTCCGTAATTCTTGTTACTTGCATAGTTAGTAGAGGTCCTTATACCTGCTGAGCGGTATAAAATTGCTAAAAATAATACAAAGAACGAGATTTGTATAAGTAATTTGATCAAATAATGAGTACTCTCAAGTTTGGGTTTTTTTATTCATGAGCAGCCTGTAAAATTTTCAGTCATGAATTATTCAGGCTTATTTGTGAATTTATTTGAAAACATTTCCTCACATAGCTGTCTAACCAAACAGTTCACTGAGAATATTCCTGTGTGTGTATATATATATATATATATATATACATATATATATAATAGTTGTTATTTATATATATATATATATATATATATATATATATATATAATAGTTCTGTTCCTCCTTTCCTCCTGAAGTCCTGTGGTGGGTTGACCTGGGCTGGACACCAGGTGCCCACCCAGCCGCTCTATCACTCCCCTTCCCAGCTGGAGAGGGGAAAGAAAGAGTAAGGTAGAAAATCGACTTGTGGGTTGGGATAAAACAAAAAGTAAAGCAGAAGTGAAGCGAAAGATAACATGGTTTATTATCTACTTCCCACGAGCAGCGATGGTCAGCAGGCAGCCACTGGAGACAATGAATGTCCACCTTCCTGCTCCTCCCCTCAGCTTTTATATCTGAGCTGATGTCATATGGCATGGAATATTCCTTTGGTCAGTTTGGGTCAGCTGGCCTACTTGGGTCCCCTTCCAGGATCTTGCCCTCAACTGAGGAAGGAATGTTACAGATGCTGTGCTCAGCGTTAGCAAAAACACCAGTGTGTTATCAGCACCCTTCTAGCTGCCACTGCAAAGCACAGCACTGTGAGGGCTGCTGAGGGGATATGAACCCCAGCTCAGCCAGACCCAATACAGTGTGGTATTGGGAAGGTAGAGATAAAGGGAACAGATAGGTGCCCAATTATTTCCAGTCTTCAAATGTATGTATTCTAAAACACAACAGCCTGAAAAATATGGTTTATTGACGTATAATGCATAAGAAAGCTTCAAGCCCTTTAGTTTCCTGCTCAATTATAGCAGACCAGCAGGCTTGTGAAAACTTAATTTAGTGGTTCTTTGTTATTGACTTATGTTCCTGCTAAGTAGGCGATGGAAAGGATCTCTAGAGTTTAATAAGGGATTCATGGATCACTGCACATTGAGGTGTACTTAAACTGTCTTGATTGTGCCTGGATATTTCTTTCTCTCTTCCCAATTAGAAGGCAGTGTGACAGTTTCATCAGGAGAGTCTTGTAAATATAGTTACACCAGCAATTCTATATTTTTTTTTTTTTTTTTACATAGCTATATGCATTACAATACTTTATTAACAAAATAGTTATATTGAAGACTGCCAGTGTCTGTGGGGGACAGACCCTATGTCTAAACCTTTTCAGCTCATAACAATAGAACAACCAAACTGAAAATATGGTGTGTTGAGTCCCAGAAGCTCTGGATGTGTTGCATGCTCCTCTTTTTTGTAGTGGATCTTTAGTGACTGTGATCAAACGTGCAACAAAACGATTGTTGCAGTCCATGTCCTTGTTTAGCTGAGCTTGCATGACTATGGTTATCTTTTCATGCAGTGCTCATGTAGCAGTCCCAGGAGTAAATTTGCAGTTGTCAGTGAGTACTGTGGAGTGTTACAGATCCCTGACCTAGCGTGCTATTAATTGTCTCGGGTGCTGGTTTCTGTGTAGCTGTGGCAGTGTGGGCTGGCTTGCTTTCTGGACCCACATTATTAACAGCAGATGAGTTACACGGAGTGCAGCCTGTTGCTTTCTTCCCAATATGTTATGAACCTGATCAGCAGCAGTGTGCAGACTTCCATTCGCTACCTTGCTGGCCAGCTAGCTCAGCACTGTTTGCCAGGAGAGAAAAGTCAGTTTAAATGTAATCCTTTGGAACTGAGGGAGCTTCCTAGAAGTGTTTGCAGAGCAGTTGAGAACAGGGTCAAGACAAAGATTTAAGCTGGTTCTAAACGTGGGTCAGAAGTGCAAAGAAGGATATGGTGAGATAGCATGGATCAGTTGATCATGAGCCAAGGTAGGTGTGGGAAAAATTTAGCCATGTTTCCCCTAGAATTTCTCCTGTGATAGCAAAGACCCTCCTAGGGCCTAAACTTGCAAGTGCACAGAGCAGCCTCTTCTGCCCAGCTTGTCATTTTGAAACCTATAGGTAGGACCGCACATTCCAGGTCTTAAAAAACAATCACAGGTCAGGAGTGATTAACAAAGTGTGTTTTCCTTGAAAATGCTATTTTAGGTTGAAACAAAACTTGATCGTGTCCCAATTGCAAACACCCTGTCCTTCCTAGAATAGCCACTTGGAGCTGGTTTCCTCTGGGATAAGGGTGAGCCAGATTTAAGCACCTCTTTGACAGTCTATTTTCTTCCCTGTGAGTGTGCTAACCCACCAAGGCTTCTGTCCGCTTCCTGCCTGCTGGGGCTTTTCCACTTTTTATGAGTAACTAAAAACATTTTCAGTGCTGTATCTCCTGGTAGGTGTGCTCACTGGGGATGTGGTAAAACCCAGGATCAAATATCTTTTAATCTGAGCTGTCAATGCAGAAGTGATAAAGTTCTGTCTCTCCTCCTCTGTCCCACCTGCTATGGCAGAATAATCAACTTTGACTGCTGATCCTAATGAATAACAGACTTTCTTCTGAAGTCTTGTATTTCTATGCAATAGGAAGGGTTATCTGTATTCACAGCAGAGCTAGCATAGGACTGGATTTTCAGCTCCTTTTCATTGTATTTCTACTTTGCCTGTTTTTTGCTTCTCGCTCTTGTTAGCTTGCATTGATTGGTAAGTGGTAAAGGAGAAAAACACACGGTCCCAGAAAACAAAAACAAAGCAAGAAATAAAGAAAAGGCGAGACAGTGTTTTTCATTTCATTACTATGCTTCTTCACAGCCCCCATTCTGACATTTAGAACAACATAATATGCATGTCTCTGTTCATTAGGTTCCTCAGTACTACACAGTGACAGCCACAGAGGGTGGGGAAAAAAAGAAAAAGAAACAATCTTAAACATGAACTAACCTTTGCAGGCTAAATAACAAAGAAATGAGAACAGCAAAGGGGAAAAATGTTTTCTGAAAAAGTAAATATATCCAAACCCATGGCCTTATGTAGGTTATTCAAGTACCATTACGAAGGGGAAAAGAGAATACTGACCTCTACGTCAGAAATAACTTATTTTTTGCCCAATGATTTGTTTGTTCTGTACATATATGTTTGAGCAGATCTATTACTGGTATTTGAACAACAGTAAATGACACAAGGAGACTGCTGAAACTAAGGATAATCTTTAAGACATTCGGGAGTTGATACAGATTCTCAAAAATTAAAAAGCTTCTAATAGAAAAGCTCTTAAGTGTTCTCAAAATAGGGTATCTGCACCAAGTGGAGATATCTAAATGGGTGCATATGTTCAACACAGCATGGTGTCAAATACATATATTAGCTTGGAAATGTTAAATGCTGAGGTTTTATCCTAAATTTACTAAGAAGTCAGGATATAGCAATATTACCTAAGATTTTTGATGTAGCTAATCAGCAATTAAGATGCACATTTGGGTGGGTCCAGGGATGCCTCTGCAGAAGGACTGTTAGAGCTGTATCAAAAATAATTATGATGGAATGCAGCTGGCTTCCTGCCCCAATTCCAAGAAAGCTGAAGAACTTTAAGAATGTGTGGGTTTTACTCAAATTTCTGGAGGAAGAAAAAAAGAACAAAAGAGACATTTCAACTCTCTGGAAGAGATTTTGATTTTGATTTATTTTGATTTCTTATATTGGCACTTTTAATTTTTCGTAATTTCATATTCTTTTTGGGATGTTGATTGCAATTTTTTTCCCCCTTAAGTGACAAGGTTAAAATTCTCAGTGGAGTTTTCTTTCATGGTTGTTTTGAGATTTGTAATTTTTTCTCAGTTGGGAAAAAAATAACAATCTGAGTATTTTATTAAAAATAATTCTCAGTTTATTTTTCATCAGTAATTACACACTGCTAATTTTAGTATTCTATAAAATAAGATTAACCTGATTCTAATTGCTGTGCTTTACAGATGGGGGAAGTGTTTCTTGATTCTTGTATGGTCTTCCCCAAGATTACATCAGCCAGTGGCAAAGATGGAGAAAATCACTCTGTTTTTCCTTTCTATTCTTCCCAATGTCTATACCCATTATCTCCAGGTCTGCTTCTAAAGGTACCAGATGTCAAAATATTAATTAGGGGAAACATTCATTAGTCATTTGCATCTCTGGTACCTCTGGCAAGCAGAGCAGGAGAGGGTCAAGAGAAGAAAACAAGACTTGGAAAGACATATAAGCAACTGTACAGCTGCTTTGCAGGTCCAAGGGAGGCTCAAAGCTGAGGGTATGTACAACTCCCACATGGTGTCTCCAAGCAGGCTGGCACTGCACATCATGGAGTTTACTGCTACCTTTCATTGGGAGAGTTGTTATTCAGAAAGGCTTTATGCACACCCCCCATCCCCTTAGTTTGTCTCCCCTCTTGATTTTTATTTGTTTGCCAAGTGGGGGATTTACAGACCTGTTCAGAGGGTGTGTGAGGAATAGCAGCAGCACAGTTCTGTATCTGGAGCAGACAGCTGCCCTGCTGTCATTGATAAGCATTCCTGGGAGGGTGGAGATTGAGATTTAGCACTTCCAAAGTGCTAATTGGTGTGAGCCTTGGTGAACCATATGTGCCCTCCACAGCTTGGCCATCTGATGCCTCGGCAGGCGGCTGGCGCTTCCCACCTTGGCTGCGTCTTCAAAGAGGGACCTGCCAGGCGAGGGGAAAACACCTCCTGGACAGCAGTGGGGTTTTGGGGAGCAGAGGGGATGTCCATGTCAGGGTGCCCGGGGGAGCAGAGGGGGATCATGCCTGTTGTGCAGATTTCCCCGTGAGCCGCACATGACATGTGTTCGTGCAGATAGGAAGTGCTTTGGGCAGCCTTTCTTTGTGCTATGAGAGATCCAGGAGTTGTGCTGTAGAAACAGATATCTGTCACATGTGTGTCCTCTGCCCCCTATACTTTCCTCTGTAGCACTGTGTGCTCATTTATGCCCTCAGCTCCCACATCAGCTTTTTCTGCCATCTCACACACGGAGCATATCGGAAACAAACAATTCCCACTGTAGCTGTTTCAGGGCTATTGGTGTGTAAGATGTAGAAGGGGTTTTGGGTTTGGAAAAGGCAGTGGTGAGGTCTGTTCCTCCCCTGGTGCAAGCAGCTATGTGATGATTCCTCTGGCGTGCTGGTGCCAGCTGATAGGCAGCACTGGGCTGATAGGCACTGAATTTCCTACAGTCCTTTGCTGCTCTGCCAAACGTGTTGAAGTTGGCAATTTTACCAAGGGGAGCAGGGGGACGTGTATCTGTGTGCCTCATTTCTTAGGAACCCAGGCTGAAAATAGTAAGAAATATATAGATCAGAGGTTTTGTCAAATAAGTGTTGGGACTCTAAGTTACTGCAGTTTTAATGGGATATGGAAGAGGATAATATATACAGTGATCTCGCAGGGAGACATGCAAAATAAATTAGAAGCAATAGTACTGGTCTGGTAGTTTGTCCCAAATGTAGGTCTTCTTAAAAGAGCCCAACATCTTGAAAGTCAGAAATTATTTTTTGAAGACATTAACAGAAGAGCAGGCTGAAATGTTTTGCGCAAAATTCTTTTTACTAAAATTGCTTTCCTCCCCCTAGTAAGATAACTTTATTCTAGAAGTGCCTTTTTTGGCAGGAGGGAAAGGCTGTTTTTCAGAAGAGCTAATAAAAGTCCTAAACTTGGAAACACTTCCATTCTGAATAAATCTAAAACTTTTCACTGAAGTCATAGAAACATTGGTTGTTAGAGGTATTTGGAGGTCCTCAGTTCAACCTCTTACTTCAGGCATGGTTATCACCAGCTGCAGATCAGGTCAGCCATGACTTTGTCTAGCCAGGTCTTAAGAAACAACGGGGATAGAGGCTTTACACATGTTCTAGGTAGTCAGCAGTGTTGAACTGTTTTCCTTACTGAGATTTTTCTTGATGTCCAGTCTGAGTCTCCCAAGTCAAAACTGGTGATCATTTGTTTGTGTCATGTCATCTGCTACAGCTGGTGTTGGACTGGAGGCAGGCCAGTGGGTTATTTGTTCACCACAGCTGTGAAAAAAGTCAGCAGCTTCAGTGTCTGTGAAACAGAGAAGAAAATATTCACTATTTCTCCTGCATACAAGATCCCATCTTGTAGCCTGAAACTTCAGTATCTCAGCTCCTTCCCACTGCCTCCTGGGGTTGAGAGAAGAACCTGCTGGTGATAACATGCAGAGGAGCTGAATGAGAAAAGGTCCAACTGGCTAAATGTACACCTCTGCAAATTCTTTCCGTGTCAGTTTAGGCAAATGCTTTTAACAATTCATTCCATTATGTTAAGCACCCATTAAAAGAATTCTAAGCCCTCCCCAGGGTTATTTCAATTCTGTGAGATTGTAATTGTTTGAGACTAATCATGATTTCTTCTTTTGCCTTCAGGTGATTCTAATTCTGACAAAGCTGTATGACTACAACCTGGGAAGCATCACAGAGAGCTCTCTTTGGAGGTATGGAGATAAATTGAGTTAATAATTATCATCTTACTTAAATAGGAAGAGCCTGATGCAATTCTTTTATTAAATTTAATTGCATTTCTTTAAATGTACTGGAAGGTTTGTAGCTAAACCCTTTCTCACTTCTTTCATACTCAAGGACAAAGAGGCTGAAGTCTGATTGTCTTGTTTCAGCTAGATAAGGTACTTCATGGATATGCTGTCATTTGATTTCCCCTTCCCTGTCTTATTCAGATTGAAATCAGGCAATTGATTTATTTTTAGGAGAATTCAACAGCCTGAAATTCTTGAGTTCTTGTTTATAATGAAGGATCTCATGGCACTCTGCCCAAATATCCTTATGAAAAGCCAGTGCTGCTAAGACTGGGGGAATACCTATTAGTGAGTATTCAATGTCTTGTTGATTAGAACTGATGGTATAGTATTAGATAATTGATTTCCACTTGACTGCTAGATTGATTTATAGGGAATGTTTCAATACTTTCATGATTTCAAAGCATATCATGCACTCTGTGAACCAAAGGAAGGAACTAGGCCATGGACAATTTCTTAAGGCTGTTACTTGGATTCAATGCAAGCAGATGGTTCCTCTTTTTATTTCTCTGAAGAAGGAATCTAAGAAGTGTTTACTTCACCTGTCCCTCCTGCTACTTTTATAATCTGTAATGGATGAAGGGGACGTTTTGTCGTGGTTTCATCTGTGAAACTTTGGTGCCAAGTTCAGGGGTTTTGCATGCAGGTCACTGATGGAGGTGAATAGGCTACTGCCACAGTAGAAGAAAACTTCAGGTATTTGAAACTGAAACTTCTGGTTAGAATGACCTTGTTTTGATAAGCTTGTATAGGAAAGGGGTTTTCTTCACCATGGAAGATTTTTGGTGCAGAAGTAGAACAAATAACCTTTTTGTTAAAGGAACTGAGCAGTTTTTAAGAGAACGACAGAGCAGGGATTTGACATAAAGTATATCCTGAACTCAGGCTATTGCTTTGCCCACTGGCCTGAAGGAATGAAACAAAACCAAAACCAAACAAAGAGAAAAAACAAATCCAAGACAGAAAAACTAAACCCTAAAGAAACTCAGAACTCCTAGGATTTGTTCTGAACAGCAACAGGAACACTCAAAAAACTAGTATTTTTCAGGGTTGAATAAATATTTTTTTCATCCATTCATATACCTTGCTGCTATGACTTTCTACTTCCTTGTTTTTACTCTGGTGTGTGAACACATAAAGGGTCTTTCAGGAATGTGGCTTTTGCAATGTTTTTATAAAGGGAGTTTTGCTAGATTGTTTTATTTCTCAGTAGTTTTAAAAAAGAATATTCATAAATAGGAAAAATACTGTTTCTGTTTCCTTTTACTAGCGTCAGTCATTTCACCCTGAGAAATACTCATCTCTGTTTCATTAGTTGTTGAGAAAGCTGGAGCCTTTCAGCATGTGAATACATCTCCTTCCCCATTGCTGACAGTGCTGAAGATCTGCTTGTGATTGTGCAGGATTGTGTTAAAATATGGTTTTCTGACTGAATATAGCCATGGAAAACATGCTTCTTGTTGACCTTACGCTGTTGCCTGTTTCAGAATTAGTTTATGTGGAGCATTCCACAGAAGTGGCATAAAATTTTGCCCTGATTAAAAGAGAAGGGGCTGTGGGGATGTCACTGGAGGATGTAGCAGATAGCTGGGGCCTTAGCAATGTAGCAGTCCAAGAGCTAGTGAGTGCAGTGCACCTTTCCTGAGCTCAGACAGTTCTAATGTCAAAACGTGATTAACAACATAAAATAGCCTGATTGTTTCCTCTAGCTTGGTATCCTATTACCAAAAACCTGTCTAAGAAAGATTATATGAAAATGATCATCATATCTGACACTTCCTCCTAGTATTCTCCTAGCATTCATTCCCGGGCTTTAAGTTTGAGGTCCTTCTTCAATCTGATGTGTAAGGTGTATCAGGATGGTAATAGGTTTTTTTATATATATATATTAATATATATTGTGGGATTAATATTCCATGAGCTAATCTTCTCAATATCTTTCAGAGTGTGTTAAAAATTTTTAGTACCTGTAAGCAAGAGCAAAGAATTCCATAAATTATTTGAGGAACCACTTGCCTTACTTTGAACCCATCAAACTTCACTTGGCATATATCACTTGTCAGGACTTGACTGCCATTGTATGGCCAACCATCCAGGATCCTTGGGTGATTGTTTTAGACTGGGAATTGTTGAAGGAGAACCAGAATAAACCCAGTTGTCTTTGCAGTGCTCCATTACTCCTGATTGGCTCTTCAGTGCTCATGGCTGCTCTGGAAGCTTCCAGTGCACTTCCTTGTATTTCCCTCAGTCCTGTTGCCTTACATAAGCTTTAAGTGGTCACACTGTGCTCTGTCCTGAGCGTGGCTCCGCTGTTAGATCTCCACTCACTGTGCAGGCATGCCCTCAGGTCACTAACAAATATGCCTATGAAGATCCCAAGACAGCTTCTCTGCTCTTAGTGTGAAAAATAGAAATGGTGAGATGGGCATATCTTATTATTTAATGTACCTGGCAGAGGTTATTAGCTGTTGCTCCTCCTGGCTCCTTATGTGACATGTTAATTTAAATCTCCCTGCTTGTTTGAAAAGTGTAGGAAAAAATAGGTTTGAGAGAAGGGGTGAAACATATCTTGCAATTTATTTCGTGCCTCTTAAGTTTGATTCTGGGGAATGGAAGAAAACATGATCTTCTGTCTGGTTTGCTTTCTGGAGTTCTGTTTCTGAAGGCTAGAGGAGAAAGGTAGTTCTGCAGGTACAATTGAAGTGGAATCTGTCTTGAATACATGACAAAGAAATACCACTCTTGCCTCCTGTGCTGAGTGAAATCTCAAAAGGCTGATGAATGATAAGAGGCTGTTTAGAAGCATGTCATGGACACGAGTCATTTATGTGATAGCTGGTTATAAGCACATCTGTCATTTGAAATTGTAGTTGGGTGATTTGAGCAGTTTTATGACTGATGGAACTGTAACCACCTATAACCCAACTATGCCACTGCCTACAGTATATGAATCTATCGTCTTTATAAACACACTACTGCCTGCTAGGATGACATTTCTTTGTAATTTTTCAGCCAGTTTAACTACTGGAGTTACCACTGCAGTTGGCTGCAACGCTAACGGATGGAGATCATCCTTCTAAAACTACTGATGAATTAAAAGACCACTGGTGACAGACATGAAGAGATGAAATACAGTAAAGAAAAGAGATGGAGAGAATCTATATTATCTTCTAGAATGTTAAGGCTTTGTGCTCAGTGAGATTTGGATGGCAAGTGAGCTGCTGCCACTGTACATGGTAAATGAAATTTTGCATCAGGCTGTGCCTGACTTTAATTATGTCATTATCCTCTCAGCAGATTTTTTTCCACCGTTTTAGTTGAGGAATTTTTATTTACTTTTTGCTATTCTTTTTATAGAAGAGGATGAAAATGGAGGAAAAAGATTATCTGTCACTGAGCAATTAACTGAGTGTATTGGATTTATTTCTCTTCCTCTCATAGATATCTCTCAGATCACAAAGAGGATTAAGCTGTGAGAGTTAGGAGAAGATGTTTTTTACCACTGGAGCAAGATAAGATTACATTTCAAATAAATAAAAATGTCAGAATATTGTATATGGTATCCATGAGCTGTAGACAGCTGTGGGGAGGACTAATCTTTTTCTATTTGTGTAAATATGATGCTCTGGAAAGGTGTTCATGCAGGACACTTTCAGGGCCTCGAGAAGCTGGCAAGCCATTAGTACTACCATTCACCTCTTTGCCTTCTTATTGCTCTGTATTTGGGCATTAACTAGTAATTTCATGGAAATTCATATAAAAATAACAGTGATTAAACTTCGGTACTCAGCCAGAAAGTAGGAAGATGTAGAGTTTGCTTAGGGTGAGAGCATTCTAAAATGTGATCTGTTGCTGTGTTAGTGCTGGAAGTCATTCCAATACTAATGCCTGAACTCTGAGCTCCCCTGATCAGGAGAGTTTTCCTTTCCAACCTGTCCTTCACCACTCCTGGTTTCTGCAGTAAGGAAGCTTCAGCACATGAAGAAGGCATGCTGAAAAATACTTATGCCTGCTATAGATCTAGATCTAGATTTAATTTTCCCTGCGTGAAGCAGGGGTTGTTAAGAGTTGCTATTTTTTTTTTTCCTTCATGGAAAGCTAAGAATGGATCTGTTTCTAGCTTTCACATGGCCTTTTTGTTTAACCTGGAACTACTGCCCATCAGTAACCTTTGTTTATTCCATGGGATAACAATGAAGTAAAGAATTCACTGGCCTGATAGATACTGGGCTCAGGTAGACCAACGTACTTGGTACTAAGGTCTAAATACCATTGTGTTGTGTCTGTATGTTGGGTAGCCCCCTAATCATAATTTTTTATGGGAGTGTGTTGGTGAAAACACTTATTGTTGAAGATAGGCTGGCATTAGTATGTTAGATAATGGAAAGGAGCAGTGGAGAAACTGGAATGTGTTCTTTCCCCTTGCAGTTGCTCTAGGGATAGAAGCCTCAGGGAGAGAGGTAGATGTAGACTGAGGATCATATCTGAACAGAAATTTGCAATGCGGTCAGACGAGGGAGAATGGCTTTAAACTGAAAGGGAGTAAATTTAGTTTAGATATTGGGAAGAAATTCTTTACTGTGAACAAGTTGCCCACAGAAGTTGTGGATGTCCCATCCCTGGGAGTATTCAAGGCTGGGTTGGATGGGTCTTTGAGCAATCTGGTCTAGTGGGTAGGCAGGAGGGTTGGAACTGTATGATTTTTAAGGTCCCTTGAACCCAAACCATTCTATGATATTAGCCAGATGATCTCTGTTAGACATCTTTCTCTCCCTTAAATGCCATTGCTGGAAAGTTCTTGGCTGTGAGTTGACCCCAGCCATGTGGTTATAAATACTGTAGGTGCTTTGAAGCCTCCCATACTGATGTTTCTGCCTGTAATTTTCTGGCTCCTTGCTGTGTAAAAATGCCCTCTCTCACCCTTGTCACATTCAGAATTATTGATGAATTTGTGAAGATTTTCTTCTCTGGACTAGAGAGTTATTGCAACAGGACACTTAAGAGTTTGTCTGTATTTGCTCAGTTCCTTTGAGGGGAATTTCCAAGATATGTCTGTTAATATTCATTGTTCTTCTAGAACTTTTATGCTGGATCCTTACTTCTGTTTTGCAGATTGACTGTTCTCAACTCACATTTCTTTTCTACCTGCTGAACCAAACTACTAAGGTCATAATGTGCGGCTTAGTGACACAGTGTGCTCTGCAAGAGCAGATTAGGGTCTTTTAGCTGAAGTAGGTAGGAGAAGCAAATCCATATGAAAGGAATTGAAAAAGTGAGAGGAAGGAAAGTCTTATTAAACACATTTTAACCAGCAGTTTTGTGGGAAAAAGGAACTTGAAAAGAACTATTTGAAATGCTTTTATCTATAAATATGGTGCTCCAGTTGCACAGTGTAAGTCACTTTTCTTAAATGAATATCAGAGCTTGATAAATGCTGCCACATTATCTCCTATGGGCATTTAGTGAAATTGTAACAATGACATTTCCTCGTGCCTTTTAGTTTAATTCTTTTTTCATTTTCCCTCCTGCAAACATAGCAGCCTCTGTCTGCTCTGTGTATAGGTGCTGGAGGGCATCTGGGGGAAGGGAAGAATGAGTTTGCACACTCAGCTATTCGTGTAGGAAGCAGTATCTTTTTATGGTTTGATCACAGCGGGAGATCTGCTTGCACTGGAAGCGGGCTTAGAGCATGGATTTTATTCACTGTGTGTGGAGCTCAGTGCAGCCTTTTGCTGTGTGATGGGACACACTGTTCAGCCACTAGGACCCCTAGGGACCTAATAGTTCCTATAGCTATCAAGTTTTTACACGAAGGGGCTCATTTTACCCTGGTGACTAACGGTAATAAAAATTTCTACCACAGTCAAGTCTTCTACTTGGTTGCCAAAGTCTCCTGGGATGTTTTTCCTGTTATCAAAACCAGCTCCAATAAAGCTAGAGGGTGTGTAGTGGGGATTGCCAACCAATCAAACAAAAAATGCACTCAAAAAAACCCCAAAAAAGACCTACCTAGGAAACAATTCACAGCAGATGGTTAAATTGATCCTAATTTGGCAGGAAAATTAAATTTTTTTAAAAAATTTTACCAGAGTTTTATGCTCCCTGAGGAATAAGAGCCAGCAAAACTATTGCATTTTGTGGCATATCATGTGTGTTTATTTAATCAGTCTCATGTAAGTTCTGCCTTGGCATAGCTTGAAGAACTATACCCTGATATTTTGAAGGATCAGATTTGATTGTCGATTTAGTGCTGTGCTTCTTATTCCCTGGCTGTGTGGATAAAATATTCTGCACTAATGATGATGTAAATTTATTAAGCATATTAAAAATGTGTTCTCTGTTGCAGCCAGTCATGAAATGTAGGAGTGTTATCAAGTAAATCAGAAAGGACCCAAATCCATTTTCCACATGAAAGAAACATGTAAATCGAGATAAGAATATTAATGGAGACATATATTAGCAATGTTCTGTAAATAACAAATGAACCACGTTCATGCCATTTTACAGACATACAGGGTTTAAATGCAGTTTTTCTTACCCATTCTGTAAATTAGATGATGAACTTATACATCTGTTTCCTAGACCTGTACCTTTCTGTGCAAATGATATTGGTAAAACATAACGGAACTATCTCTGGTTCTGGTCCATGGGGTTCATCATCTGTTGTGGATGTGTAATAACTGCAGGCAAGCTAGACTGGAGCTGGTATCTAAGAGGAAAAACAACACAGTAGTTGCCAGTTCATAAACAGAAATCAGAACACCCTTTATGTTCTGTTACTTCTATTCCTTTCATATCTGTGCAATCGTACTTCCTTTTGCAGATCTGGGTACAATTGTACTTATCTCTTCAGAGGGATTTAACTGCTACTAATCACAAAAAGGAAAGTGTCTTTGGGGCTGAGTTTGAATTCACAAAAAGCTACTCCACTTTAGTGCCTAATACTAGCTTGAGATCTGAACTCTAAGGTCTTCAGATCCAGGCCCAAAATATTTCTGCATCTCCACCTTGGGAATTTTCCAGGCAAACATTCAAAATTTATTGTTACTGCAGAAAGGGCCAGGCATGTGTCATTAGGTCTCTCATGAAGGACTTATCGAAGCACCCGTAAAAATGCATAATATATATCAATGATATGTTTGTTATCCACCATAAACTGAATACTATTTACAACAAAAAATAGTGGCTATCTTAGAAGTATCCTTTTATCCTTTTTTTTTTTTTTTCTGATTTCTCTAACCTACCAAATAATAGTTGAGCAAAACTGAAAAGGAGAAATAAAGCCCACAAATAATCAATTTGTGCCTTCAATAATGATAGCAAAGCCTGCTTTTGGGTGTGACCCTGCCAGTGGCTCCTGTGCCTTGGAGTACAGTGGAGTTTGTGGAGGGCTGTGTGTGTGTAAAGTGGGACACCAGTGCATGAGTTGTCCATCAGAAAGGCACAGAGTCCTTCAGGAAGGCTGAAGGCTACTGGATGAGACCCCAGACGTGTGTATGGGCACAAAATTGTTATGAATACTGTGCAGGTCACTGGAACAACTAGGACAAGGAAGGTTCCTTTTGTCCCCTGTCATTAGAATGTACCATTGATGACCTCTGTGTATTCAAGCATTGAGAAAGTTTGTACTTGTATGACAGGGACAACACGAGGGAGACTCGATTCCTGGGGAGCCGGGAATTAATTTGCTTCTTGACTTCCCCTTATATAGGCTTGGAGGAGGCGTGGGGGGATTTAGGAACTTTTCTTTCCCTTCTATCAGCTTCTCATTGCTATTGCACCGAGTAATTTCACTAGTGAGATGCTTAAAGTGGTAGAGGGAGTTGTGTCCTGTTGATTATGAACATCAATTGTAATGCACTCTAAACTGATGCAGTGCTTTGCATGGTAGTGGGAGGTTAAAAGCCTTCCTTGTCTTTCGCCCATTATTTTCCTCTATCCCCTAAATAAGTTTCTTCTGTAAGGAATTTGCATGGATTTCCTTAGCATGCATTTTAGTGTGTGCTGTGTAGTTGGGTATGAAGATATCTCTTTTCAGTGATCTTGCAATCTGGATAGATAGCATCTCTCATAGATACACTGAGTTGAAAAGTAATAGAAATTCAGAAATATCACATGTATTGTTCATTAAATAACTTCATGAGGAGAGATAGAGATTGATATCTGATCTCCCTCCAAGGCATTCATGCAGAAAGAGCATTGTTCATTTTACTAGTGTACTTCTACTGCTGTATTTTATGACTCTATGTGCATATCTGTGTATGTGTTCCCAATAATTGTCTTCTGGTTTTCCTTCAAGCCTGAGCTGCTGGAGTTGAGTGGTTGCTCAGAGTCTCAGCTTTTCTGTGGTTGAGAGAAAGCCCTGCTTCCTGGTTTTCTCATAATGAAGAGAGAATTGAATAGCTCCAATTGCTGTACACATGGGAAAGCCCAACTGCAAATTCTTCACACTTGGTTCCTGAGAGCTTTTGTCTTAATTGCTTAAAGTATCTTGGGTGCAAAGACAAATTAGGGTAGGATGGAAGGGGAATAAGAATGGGGTGGATATCTCTACGTACTGAGCATGTAGATGCTTTGTCATAGCGAAGGCTAAGGTTGAGATCACAGCTCTGGTAAGGCCAAGCAGAATCTTGAAACAGGCTTTGCTGCAAACCAGCTGAATGGACACAGACACTGGAAGGCAGTCTAAGGAGATGGCAGGTTCCTTGTCACTGATTAAAAGCTGCCAGTCTTCCCCAGCAGGCTGTGACTGCCTGTCTAGAGCTCCTGAGAGAATTTTCGTAAGTTGCAGAATTTAAAATCTGCACAGCACTCAGCTGCCAGTCTTATGTGCCCTGAAACCTCTGGGGGCAAAGGGACTGCAATCAAAATCAGCTCAGCTTTTTTTTTTTTTTTTTTTTAATAAATTTGAATACAAAACCTTTTTCAAATAAGCTGAAAGGGAAATAAGAGGCCAGAACTTCTCCTAATGGAACTAGATCTGTTTAATTACCCTTCTGTAAAATAGCAGAATAGAAGGAATCTGTAGTCAGGTCTAAGCTCTTGTTGTGCTTTATCAACAAGTCACTGTTTTCTTATTGATAGTTTGTGTGTGTTTACATTGTCTCAAGCTGTCTCTGCTCCAAAGGATCAATCTAGGAGGCTGAAATGCACATGTGTTTGGTCTCCTTTATTTCTGTCCTTTCTTGTAGGAGGCAACAGATCTTTTCAGAGCTGTGGAATGAGAAAGATAGCTGTGAGTCCTAGCCTTCCCACCTACAGCTTTAGGCCACCTTCTTCACCACTGCAGGGATGAGTAAGGGGATTATGTTACCTGCCTATCTGCAGTAAATGAGCTGAAAGGTTTGGATGAAGCTGGCTAACAAAACCCAGTCTTGGAAGAGAGAGAGCAGAAACACAGCTGCATAAGCCTACAGTGTCCATCCATAGCTGAAGCCTAACAGATATGCTTTAGCAAGCTGAACTTCTGCTGTATTCTCTTCCAATACCTTGAGAACCTTGAGAAACTCTTGTATGGATTGTCATATTTGGGTCAATGTATGACGTCATTACTCTGGATTTGGCATGAACAGAGGCTAATCCTTGCAAAAGGGTAACAAATGAGAATCAAAACCATTCCTTTTAAACAGTCAGTTCTCTTTCCAAGGAAGGAAAATCAGCACAAAAGATATGACCATGGACTGTGTGCCGTTGCTGGTAAGAGCTACTAGATGGGAGAAGCACTAGAGGTAGCAACAAGATGAAATTTTAATGCACTCATTTGTAATAGTTGTTTTTTTATGAATATATGAGAAAATCTTTTTTCCCTAATTGTGTTTGTTACTTCTCAGCTCCTCTTTTCTTGTGTTTTATGGGAGGTGAGGGAGGCAGAACTAGAGCCTTTTTTTCTCATCACTCTGTGGTAGCACAGCTTAAGTGAAAGCAACATCATACTATGGAGTAGGGAAGAACGTGAAGTTTTTCCACAGGTCTTCCTCAAAATGAGCTTTCCTTGCTAGAATTTTCAAGAGGTGATCTGCTTTTTTTTCCCCTAGCCTGCCTCCAGCTAAATGACAGCTATTATCAGTGTTAAACTCTCAATAAGCTTACTACCTTTGGGATAATTTGTATTTCGTGCTCTGCCACAGAAATCAGTTTATGCCCCGAAACGTGAGTTTTGATGACTTGCCATATTAACATTAATATCTAGTTAAAAATGTAAATTATATCAATTATAGACTGTTGGCCCTTTCTAGTAAGCGCATCTGTGGCTTGCAAGGCTCTGACCTCCTTCGCCTGTGAGCAGTGTGCACTGACTACAGGCATTGTAGAAATATAATTTCTCTTCACTTCCCTGCCAATACTCGAGTGACGATGTGCTCTCTTGTTATGAGGCAGTGTAAAATTTAGAGGCTAGTCACGATGAAGGTAGTAAGAAAGAAACTCAAAGACCTCAGTAAATTTTCCTTCTAAGTGCTCCCTTTTCAAAGGTAAATGGTCTTATTCTTTGTAATCTCTCTCTGTATGTTAACAGCTTTCACAATGCTAACTCTTTTGTAAGAAAAGCTCATTACAATCCCAGCAGACTTCATCTCTGGTAAAGGAGCCAAAGAAGGAAGAAGCCAATACACTTTTTTTTTCCCTTACAGTCCACCAGCTACTCAGCATACATGCACTGTAAATTCAAGATGTGGGTGTTACTCAAAGAAGCAAGTGTGATGTCACGATTGTTTTAATAGCCTTTGATTTATTTCCCAAGTGCTTTATTAAGATGATGCACAACAGCGTTTGGAAGCCAAATGCTGCCTTAAGGAGAGACTTGGAGGAGTTATTTTCAGTCTCCTGACTTTTCTTCCTCAACACAGTAATTTGTTTGATTGGAGAAAAAGGGCCCTGGATTCAGAACAGGGATTTTACTTCTTATTTAGTGTTTCTTTGTGAGTTAATCAGCCCAGTTTGCGATCTGAGTGAGCAAGAGTATGAATGAACTTACTGTGATATGAGAGAGCTGCATGATTCAGAGAACAGGATACTGGCTGTGGTTGGGAGATTTGTGTTCTATGGCTGTGTGGGTTTGTAGCTATTTGATAGTGAAATATTTGGTTAAGTATAATCAAGAATCAGCAAATTCATGTGAATCAAAAGTCATCTGCAAGAAATCCTCTCCTAGCAAGATATTTCTAATGACATTCTGGAAGGTTTGTTCCAGGTGCAGTGATATAGGGCAGTTTTGCCATTAGTCTTGTAATAAATCTGGTATAATTTTCAAGTTTGAAGACAGGCAGGGTAGTGAATCAAAATGAGACCTGAGGTAATCATAGTGAGCAAATGGCTGACTTAGTAAGCAGAGCTCACTGGAAAAAAATTATTTTAGTTCAACAAAGGATAATAGTAGGACAAGGACTGAGGGTTGCACTTACAGGACTATGTAATATCCACCTACAGCATAGAGAAAGAGCTGTGACTGAACAGTGTGTAGGAGCTGGAGTAAGCGAAGAGCTGGATTTCATGTCCCATTGTGAAAAGGCAAAAATGCTCTGATTTGATCAATGACTGTATAAGCTAAGGAGCCAGGGGTTGCATTTTTAAAGAAATTAGAATGGTGAAATATTTAAGATACTAGTTTGGCATGTAATGCTTTTTGAGACAGCATACAATTTTCAATAAAACTGTGCCCAGGATAGGATTTCTGGGCAGAAGTAAATGAGAAATGCAAAGTGCAACAGTGCATTACACTGTTTAGGAAGTTTCTATGCTCCAGAAACAATCTCAGGATGCCATCTGTGGCCCAGAAAGCCAAAGAATCCCAACTGCTGGAGACTGGGAGAGTAGAGGAAATACTAATTCATGCTTCCTAAGGTCTTACACAGATATCTGTTTTTAACCATCAGCAGAGACAGGGTACAGAGCTAAATGAACTGACATTTACACATGATGCCCACTTGATGTTGTGGTGGAACTGAACTCTGTATAGGTAAGTGAGCTCACTGGAAGTGTTGATTTTGTGATGTAGTTTCATCTCATAACCAAATCGGATCACTTCCATTTTGCAAAGATGAATATTTTGTATTAATTCATTTCAAATTATCCAGTTCTGCACAAGACTAACTTAAATGCTGAATTGAATTAAAGAATAGATGTAAAATTAAACAGATCTGAAACATCCCCCTAACACCATGCATATAGAAATGCTTAAAATGGTGAGTGAACCAAGTTTGTTGTCTATTAGTGACTTGGGAGGTGTAACAAAGGGAAGAAGAAATTAGTGGTGGTATAAGATGGGCAAATGTTTGCTCAGGTTGGGTAAAGGGTGACAAATACTGATAAGAGATGTGGGAGGAAATTTGATTTTTGGAGCGAAGAAGATTAGACATGGTTAAGGTGAGAAGAGCTGCATGAGGAGTCAGCCCTTCTGCTTGTAGAAACTGGTGTTAATTCATTGATCTGAGTCAAATGGCACCACTTTCCACTAGCTTCAGAAATTACTTCTGGCCACTGATATAAAAGCAGCATCATGCTTCTTGTTAGGCTTTTCTTTTTACTATTGATATTATTTTGATGGCTGCTGTTACAGATTAGGTTTTTGGCATCATCAAAATTCAAAGTAAACAGAAAAGGTGGTTGAAAATACAGTTGGTGTTGCTACAAAGTCTATTCAACCTATGTCCCATTAGAAAATAGTGGTCAGTACTGTAATAATTATAAACGCATTGTTCAGCCCCTCTATTGATATAATTATAAAAGCATTGGGTTTGGCAGTTGGCTTTTGTTATATTCAGTTGCTATTTTTTGTTTCAGAAGAAACATGCTGAGTCAATTGGTTTAGAAAAAGATGGAATAAACCTCTCAGAGTAAACAGGGCTTGTTAATTTGCAGAATTTCTGTTGAATTGGCATGAAAAGGACATGTATAGAGATATAATAGCCTTGTTTGTGTGTTTGGATTGTCTCTGATGTGCAATAACTCCAGGAATGCTGGTTAGTGCTCTACAAAAAAGGGAAAAAATGTGGGGTTTAGTTTGGTATTTAAGAAAATCAAACATCTAGAATTATTATGCAGAGGAGCTGCATGTTCCAACTTACCCCCAAACCAAATCCAAAATCCAACTGTGTCTCATTCAACTGACAGAAGGTCTGAGGCTATTTACTCTTGTTATAATAACTAGATCTGTAGCCTTTTTTATTATAAGTAAACTCATCAAGTCAATAAGAATTTATCATTGAATAAGGGAGGTCCATTTCAGTTGCATGGGGGTTATTTTGGATTAAACCAAAGATCCACTTGACTCAGTATCTTCAATGGGAACCTGCAGCAAATAAAAACAATAGGGTATAAGAACAAGGCCAAGAAATGTCTATTAGTTTTCTAATGTAGCCTTACAGCTAATACTGACATCTGGCTCAATGATTTTATAAAACAGCAAGTGTTTAGTAGAGGTATTTAGTAGTCCTTTGTGGCTGTGTTTATGTGTGTGTTATTTTCTGTTCTCAGAATGTAACCATCATTTAAACTAATACAAACTTTTAGCATCCAGAATGGTGGACAGCTGAAAAGTACCAGGTTGGCCTGTGTCAGCTGCAAAGAGCTTAATTACTACTTAAGAAGTAAGCACTTTTTCTATGCCTTTAGCCATCCAGTTTCTTTTTCCTACAACTCTTTATATATGTGAAGTCTTACTGTGTGATGAAGGCAAAGTCACCCAGCTGTATTTTATCTTTTAAAATGAACTGGCTGCTCAACATGTTCAATAGAGTACCCTGTGGAAGTAAAAAAGAAGTAAATGACATGAAATTTCACTTGTGTGTAGCCTTTAGCCTTTATGGCAGTTGGAGAACGGAGTGCCCGTGAGTTCTACTGATTGGTACTTAAGCATTGCCTTGTCCTTTTAATGAATGAAGAAAATGATAGGGATAACTTTGGAGAGGTCCATTAAGTAGTCAGGAAAAACTCTGGCTCTTCAGTAAACTTGTACTGTGTAAATTTTCATCATGCTGCTCACTAGAGAATGGAAGTATGGAAGAATAAAGTGGTGGTGGTTTTGAATGATCTTCAGCTCTGTATTGCTTGCAGGCTGGCTAGATTGTTCCTGCCACCTCAGAAATATTTTTCTCTTCAGAAGAGTGGCAACGACCCTGACTCTGAAGACCCATTTGCTTGGGACATGTGATTTAAAATATCTGTTATTCCTATTTAATTTCTGGGCCTAAACCTACAATGGAAAACTCATTGACTTGTTAATTTAATTTTCTGAAAGAATTTAGTGGTAACTGCCCTGCCCTGCTTGATAAACCTGACTTCCTGTGAGAAAGAGCTGCTGCAAAAGTACCTGTAGAAATCTTGGTCGGAAAGGAAAAAGGAGAAAGAAATAAAATTTTAGCAAGCTGTGTCTTCTCTGTTCTAAGAACAAAATATTAAAGGCAGCACTGGCTTCTCTAAGGTCTAGAAGTTAACCACCTGATGGGATGGGTCAGCCTCTACTGGCTGCAAAATAGCTTTTCACTGATGGAGAGGAAAGTTGCAGAAAGGGAAATCATGCAGTTATTGCCAGCATCGCTCTCAGGGGCTGAAAGGACTGTCTTGCATGGGATGATACCAACACTCAGTGTCTTATCTGCCCTTATGCAGAAATTCCCCCTCAGTTAAAGATTGAGCATTGACACCTGTGTTAGTAACTTTAAGGATCTATTTTTGATGGTGGGTTTTCTCCTAATTTGGAAAACACAAAAAGGCCATATCTTAATCTGGCACACAGGGAAAGTGCACAAGATACGTGTTCTAAATCTGGCTGGATAATTCCATTCCTTTTGGCACCTGTTTTATTTTGCATAGGAACGGATGTCTTTCAGCTGCATCTAATGAGCTCAAATTCATACAGGAAGGGGTAGAGGATGCTGAGTGAATCAGCAACATCTCAGATGCCTTAGACCCTTAATTTTCATGGGTATTTGGCCTACACTTGGTAGTCATTATGTACATGCTTTTACAGTATTCCACTGGCCATTGTCATCCTGTCCTCCCACGTAGGTTTGTCCCTTCCTTTCCTTTCTGAAATGCTGCTTCTCTGGCCCCCCTGATTCTGACATTTTCTTTGTTAGTTTCAAGAAGTTTTAAGTCTTGCTCTGAAAGCTAAATAATACATTTATATTTTCTTATGAAACATAACACAAGGGTCCACAACTTTCCTGAATGCAGATGTCATAAACATTTGTCTTCTCAATCACTAAGCCTCTCACGGGCTTTTACATAATTATATGGGATAATTACACAGATTTTTTCCTGTCATTAAGTCTTTGGAAAGGCTTTCAGATTTCAGTAAGGTTAGGGTCAGGCTCATTTTCAGTTTTACTTATCCAAAAAGACAGAATTGTTGTGCTCTGATTTGTTTTGTCTTTTGCCATCTATAAGAACACAAAGTTCTTTTGAATTAGTATTTGTAAAATGGTATGCTCCTTTCTGTTTGTTTGGGCACCTACCATGACATACCTCCTGTGAAGGCAGTCCTTGCACTGCAGCTGTTCCAGAGTATCTTGTGATTTGGTTGGATACAGCAGACAGGTGACCTCAGTGCAGTGGGGAAGGAAGTGTTGCTGGCACATCAGGCAGTGACTCACAGGTTGCTGCCCTAATTTCTGGAGGAGTAAGTTCCCACCATCTGCTGTTGGCATCTGATTCCTAGGACAGATTTGAAGCGTGTGAATAGGGGCTAAAGTTAATAACAGAGATTAGTGAACCTAGAGGGCTCTATGGAGAATAAAAGTAATTTGCCTCAGTGGTATGAATAGGCTTTTTGTCCAAGGCACTGGAGATGCTAAGAAAGAGGTAAATTCTAAGGAAGAATCTGACTGAGGCTTAAGGACTTTTTTTTTTTTTTTTTTTTAATATCTGATTGGCAGCTGCTGTGCTGTGTCAGAGATTAAATGGATGTGAGTGGGTGAGTTTGATCAATGGCCAACTGAGGCTGTTGTCCTGGCTATGTGTTATTTGGATCACTGTGCCCTCTCTGGGAGACAAAAAGGAAAAAAACTGTTGGGCATCCCACAGTTGCTGTTACACTTTCCTGACCAAGCTTTGCTCCTGCTTCTCTGCAGCAAGGTGCCACGGCCTCTCTCTTGCTCTGTGGTTCTGTGTAAAGGGTGCAGGTGGATGTACTGGTTTTTAAGTCACCAGCTGTGCCCAGCGTGTGGCTGTAACTGCTGTACAGCTGTGGCAGAGATCTGTGGGAGATGAATCTCATCTGCTCAGATTATGAACTGGCAGTAGTCCTGCTATAAGGCCCAAGCTTACTGCTCCTGATTTACAGAGTCAAGAGGCCCAGGTTCTTTGGAGGAACAGGGCTGGTAGCATAACTCTTCTACTGACACAGTCCTGCAAAAATGAGGTAGTTGCACTCAAGGAGCTGAACTTACCAGCCTCTAAATCAGACCGGACTTGTCAGCACTGTCAGCTGAGTTAAAGCCTGGTGGTACAGTAAGGAAGATGTTAGTGCTGCTTTTCTGTCAGAGTCATAGAGTAGACAAGTAATAATGTCTTTATTCAGCATAAAAAGACTGTTCCATTAATTGAAATAACAGACAAGGACTGGGTTTGTCTGGAGGTAGAGAACAGAGATCTAGTCCCTGTCCTCAGGCAGGGGGGAATTGTAATTTACATATTGTTTGTGTTCCAGTGCTGTCATTTGCTGCACTCTGGGCTGACTTTCTGGGATTAATTGATTATGTTTTCTTACTAGTGCTTCCCCTAAAGTAGACTACTACTCAGTTGCCCCCAGCACTGCAAATCAGATGATCTATCAATTGTTTAAAAATCACTTCTTGTGTGTCTTGCCTGTCTTCGCTCCTAATTTTCTAAAGCAAGCTTTACTCTTAGCAGCTACTTCATTTCCTGCATCTTTTTTGCTCTGTCAGCCAGAGATTTCTATGCCGTCAAGTCCCAAAGGTGTGGTTTCTTAATTCCCTGGTTAATTTTGAAATAATTCCCCAGCTGGTACCAGTTGCTGAGATGAATGTAGGTGTGCTGATTAGCTGCTGTGACAACTATGTCTAATTAGCTGAGCTGGTTTCTCCCTCTCTGAATACCCAAAGGAGATGTTTCATTTCAAGGTTTTATTTAGATGAGCTGGGAGTTAATCATTACACACAAGTCCGGTGGTTGATGACAGATCAGCCTCTGGTCTCGCTCCATAGTGTTAATTCGTGGAGGCAGAAAAAGTCCTCATATTTCAGGGGTGACAGTACAATCACTAGAGTTGTCCATTTGTCCCTCTCTATTTCCCTACAGAATGATTCCTTTACCTGCTCACCTTTCCATAGCCCTCAGAAGATACATTTAAGGTCAGTGAGCTTCCTGCTCAACCACAACAATGTGACAAGAGGCATTTTGCCTTTGGTGTCCATTTTTTTTTGGATAGTTGAGCAACATCATATTTGGGAATGGTGACTTTAGTTAAATATCTCTTTTAGTTAAATATCTTCTTCCTTGTGAATCGAAACTCAGTAAAGCAGAACTTGGAATAGTCCACAGCAATTTCCCCAAAAAGAGAAGGACTGTAAATATCTGGAATGTGAAAGTGAGAATATGAGAGTTTCACAGTCCCAAGACTAGACTTATTTCCACTTCCTGGCCAGTGAGAACCCCCCAGTATTGATGGATAGATCTGTCCTGCAGCATTTGATTATATTCCTGAGTCTTGGCCTAAACACAATTTGTACTCTTCCATGCTTATTAACATGGCTGAAGAAATTTGGTTACATATGCTCTTTTCTTTTGGTGTTTGTAAATCGTTGGTGAATACAAAGGTAAGCTTCCTGAAAATTAGGAGCTTTTTGCTTAAACAGTTAAAAGAAGAGGTTTAGAAAGTATACTGCAAGTCTCAAGGTGATGAAAGTGTATCTGGCATATGCAAAGGTAAAAGAGTTTAGGGAATTTTTTTTTTCTTGATGTAGTAATCCAATGTTGCCACAAGGAATTTTGGAGTGTGCAGTTTCTCTCACCCTCAGGTTCCCTCTTCTACTCTCCTGCATCAGTGACCAAGCCATAAAGCCAGCCTTGGAACACTATTCCCTTCATAGCCGGCTATCATTTACAGGGTTTGGGATTGTTTCTCCCACTGGGATGCCTTACTGAGGGATTTTCTGGGTGGTTTGAACTAGTTTGGATTGTAACATAGTTTTGTATACAGAATTGCTCCTTCTCTCTCAGGATAAAGCCCTTCTGTCAATGTACCCTTAAGGATCCTTAAGGACCATTTAAGAGGGAGCTCTTCCTGGGCCATCTCTTCTCATTGCTTGTTTCCTCCATTCTTTTCAGGAGCTGTCTCTCTTTTAAATACCAGTAGTCTGTTCTTATAGCAAACACCCCATAAATCAAACCAGAACAAACTATTACAGACCAGCCCTACATCTACCACATCTCTTATACAGCATGTTGAAACGTCCTTTATAAAAACTATTAGCACCTCAGGAATCCAATAAAACACAGTGTTTTTTTTCTTAACCATTAATAACCTTTGCATTTTTCCCATTAAATCTTAACATGAAGTAAAAGGATAAATAAAATCACAGGAGTTTTATTTTATTCCCTCCAACAATTCTATTTTACTCTCATAAATAAAACATTGCTACAGAAAGACATTTATTTTAATTTATTCTTGCACTACCACCCAGTTTGAGTTTTCTGACTCTCAGTAACCTCACACAGCGTTGATAACTTCATGGGACCACCACTGTGCTGTGTGTGGATGAGTCAGCTTTCCATTTCCCAAGTAGCTTTGCTCTTTTTCTTGAGACCACACATTTCTCAGACAAAACCTAGCTTACTTTCTAACGTTTGTCATGGTCCTCCCTCAGAGCCACAGTTATCCCATTGCTACAAGAAAACCTGTCATCTTCAACTGCTGTTTACGATTACGTGACCTAAACAGTTCTATAGGTACTAGGGCTTTTTTTGCAGATTCTCTTCCTTGCAGATTTTGTTTGGTGATCCTGTGAGATGAAGCTAGAAGAGCCAATCCAGTCTTAGCTGCAACCTATACCTGAATTTTATTATCTGTATATTGCTGTATCCAGGCTATTCTCTTTCTTTCCCTTTTATTGACCAGTAAATTCTTTTTGTTACACTGGAAATGTGCAGAATTTCATTTTTATTTTAGTGAACTGCTGCTGGGAGAGTCCTTCCCTTTTTGTTGAACCCAATCACTTTGTCATCTTGATTAGTCAAATTGCTGGTGAATCTATTACTCTGCTCCATAATCATGAGGTAGTTGCATTATTAAACATCTTTCTCTGCCCTGCACACAAGCAGAGTTCAAAGGGCTGAAAGAGAACACCACCCCACAATAATTAGTAGTACAGTGGCTGAGAGAGCTCTCTTCAGATAGAGAAGGCTCCTAAATTGAAGTTTTTTATAATTTGAGAATGACTGCATCCCAGTATTTGCCTTGCTGCAAAAGGAAGATTTCCTTGAAACTAATGTCAGTATATTGGTGGTTGCTGTAGTAACAGCCCCAGCTGTTGTTTAATGCTTTGATAGCTACAAATGCATCAATACTTTAGCTGACTATTTTTCTATGTACTTTCTTCTCTTTCTACCAAAGCCTGGACCTTTCACATCTCAGGTGGATATCTTCCCAGAACTAAATAATCTGGTCCTTCTGATGTTCTTCCAGGAAATTCCATTCAGTATCTTTTCTGAAAAGTTCTGCTTTGGAAGGTTGGCATTTTCTAAAGTGAAAACATGTGTCTGAAGCATTTCCAAGTGACCCTGCAGATGACTGAATTAAATTTCAGTTTTATCCCTGAAGTTTCAATGTGTGTGTGTGTGGTTTTGCTTTTCTTTCGTTGAGGGGTTTTGTTTGTTTTGTTGGGTTTTTTGTTTATTTTTCTCCAACCACTCCTTCTAGGCAGAAGCATAAACCTGTGAACTAATGATTATTGTTTCAGGCAGTGTGACAGCACAGATGTCAAAAATACTCCTCTAGACCTCTCTAGGACTCCTGGAGAACTTGGGAGTTGTCAGGGAAAATTTATACCATCATGAACTCACTTGGCTGTCTGGAAAAACAGAATTTCTGTTTTTTATGGAATTTTGCATTTCTGAAACTGTAGTAAAACATGATAGTGAAAAAGATTATGAAACTTGTCACTAAAGGAGTTATGTCATTCAGCCAGCTGGCTAGGAAGGTTGGATAGGTCCCCAGAGGATATTTTGATTTCGTCCAGAAACTGTCACCTGATGGAGAACATCCTTAGGGAAAACTTTATTTTCAGTGATCTAAGACAAGTTCCTTCTTTGCATGGGTGGCACTGTAACAGGAGGTCTTAATCTCCTTGACTGTTAACAGTGAAAGTCACATCATCAGTGTGGAAGAACCACAAGTTCTCGTGTCACCTTGTTCTCTGGAGATACTGGTTCAAGAATTCAAATGCTACAGCTTATTTCTTGTGTTTTGTTTGTGATGGTGCCAACTGTCACCAGCTGTAGAGTACATGGAACTGGGCTGCTGCTGAGAGTGCCATTGACACAGCATCGCAGGTATTGCCCCTCTGCTTATTGTGCTGCTGTCCAGGAAAGCCAAAATGCCTCTGACAGGCACAGGAGCAGTAGTAAATCCTCCTGGGATGCATGCACAATAACCCCTCTCTGTAGCTCACAGGGTTGTTCTCCCTGCATTCCTCTTGCCGCAGCAAATAGAAGTGAGAAGTCTGACTTGTCAGGGGCTTGCCTAAATTCCCTGAGCTCTGCCATCCCTACTTTCTGTGGGGTGATCTGGCTCCAGTCCAGCCCCAGTCCTTGAAGAGTGGAGCAGGAATATTTCAGTGTTGCCCCTGTCTGAGCAGCCTTTGGTATGGCGGCGTGGGGAGGCATCAGCCAACCTTCTCCCTTGGGCACCCGACACTTTTCTCTTTTGATTGACGTGCCTTTCTCGAAGCCAGCTTGAAAAGTGTTTGCACTTGAAGCAAGTGGAGCAAATTCTAATTTGTCTGGAATGGGTCCTCCTGCTAAATGTTAAACTGACCTTTTCAAGAGAAATTTACTTGATAGTTCTAAGTGAAGCCCTGCTTTAAGCTAAACCTGTCACTACAACATGATTAAAATCACTTAAATGTACATCAGTTGCACATATTATTAATGGAAATTGAAATCAGCCTAAATGGTAACCATAAATTTTAAAACAGGGGGAAGAGGATGGAGACAGAAAAAAAACCCATACATGATGTGAAGGTTAAGGTGCCTTATTCACCTGAAAATCAGATGGACTGAACAGGGAACTTTATTCTGAAGCAATGAAAAATCACTGACTCCTTTTTTGTGTATTTACAGTGCTCCAGTTCTTATCTACTGAAAAGGAGAATTCAGTGCATTTGTGGCAGGGATTTGATCTGCGTAGACCTAGAAGAATTGTTCACACTTGTCTGGTCTTATTTTACCTGCTACTGGACCTTTAAGCAACAAATTATCAGATTTCTGGCAGCCTGATAGATAGTGGAGGGGTGTGTGTGTGTAGACAGTGCTGAAAGTGGGGTTTGGGGCATACCTGTGATACATGAATGTCTGCTCCCCAGCTGAACTGCACATTTAAAATCTTGCACTCTATCTTGTCTCTTTCCCTTCCCCACCATCCAGCATGACAGCTCTAGTGTTTGGCTATTGTAACAACTGTTACTTAAAGTGTCTGTTCTAATTGGGCGCTAATAAATCAAAACGTAATTGAAGACCTTCCACTTACAGTCATTTATCAGGGACTTTCCATCACACAGAAGGACAGGACTTGGCAAGCATCTCTAGACAAATGTCCAGGGACCTATGAAGGTCCTTCTTGAGGATATTATCTTTGTGTAACTGCGTGACCTTTGTCATTCCAAATGCAAATTTGAACCTTTTGTAATTAATAACTCTTGTTCTACCAGAATTGGCTTTCACAGAGGTGAAATTAGCATGGCTTTTTCCACCTGTTTTGGTACATTGAGTGCTTCCACCTGGCACTAAATAGCACTCCATAGGTATAACCAGATTAGCTCTTTTGAGGGTTTGGAGCTAAGTAGGCTGCGTTGCCCACAGACTGGAAGTAAACACAAAGATCTTGTATGGCCAACATCAGACTGATATTTTTCTTTTTCACTACTGCCACCTCCACTTCCTAATACAGGAATGTGAGTGGATACACACAGCATGTATCACCATCTGCCCACTGCACTGTCCAGAAGGGAAAACACATTGCAGCCTGATTGAGCCCACTGCATAGGAGCTGCATGACTCTGCTAGCACAGAGCAGCAGTGTGCCTGGAAGTGATGGACTCTGGAGGCAGGATGTGGCAAATACAGCTCAGTTTGGGGATGTGCATGGCTTTTGTGCTGAAGTGTCAGATTTGGTCAGCAAAGCTGAAATTTTCTGACTTTTTGAGGGTGTTAGAAGACGCCTTTTTTTTTTTTTTTAAGGGCATTGGTGGTGGCTGAAGATAACAGGTCTGTTGTATGAAGGTAGAAGGAATTCTTAATTACTTGGCCGAGTTCCTGTTGGTAGCATTATTTTAATGACTAGACTGTATAATTAATGTCTTTATACACCTACATATTTGGAAAAACCTTCCTTAAAAATTTAATTCCAAATAAATTAAGAACAGGTGGCTTATGGAAAAAATAAGTCTTCTGGTCAATTCTTTTTTTTTCTTTTTGGGACTTCAATATAAGTTTTGAGTAGTGGATGAATATAGCCCATTAGTAAGGATTTTAGTATCAAGGAATCTTTTCAAGGTGTTCCAATCTGCAGTCTTTATTTGCTCACAAACAGAAAATACAGTTAATACAAGATGTTGCTGCAATGCAGGGCAAAATAGTAACTTGATCTTGTGCAAGTTATTTCTGATACAGAATTTACACCCAAGCTTTAACTTACTTTTATCATTTACTAGTAACATGAAAGCAAATCTATTTTATCTGTAGCTGGTGCTGACAAGAAGATGACTTTCAGCATCAAAGCAGCAGAGGAACTGAGCTCATTTCTAGACTATTAGCCTGCAATTCCTCTATGCACAAATGCCAGTGTATCAGTTTGCTAATAGACTGTTTGAACACCTCACCTTGACCACAGCCTGCTCTATTCTTAACACACAGCACATGCTCCTGACTTTTTTCTGCAGAGTGATTGGGAGCGTGCATCCTCTGCAGGCCTGGGAAACGGTATTAATCTTCTGCTGTGTACTTTCATTTCATTTCCTGTAAAAATCCATCTTCTGCTACTGGTGTTGACCTGAGGTTAGATGTCAGAGGAACAAATTACTGTCACTTGCTCGATACCCCAAGAGTAGCTATAAATAGTAAGCTTTATAACCCCACTGATCCTTGAGATACATAGTGATAAATATGCTTCTATCAACCAAGAGAAAAAAAAAATAAAGCTGCGTGGCTCTGGGTGATGTACGTTATTTGGAACTGACACAAGTGGTAGAGCTGCATCAGTCAAATGGCTTTAAAAAGAAGAAAGCAACGCTTGTATTTGCCTGCTTTAAAGCATTAATTGCTGATTCTTGGGTGTGGTAATCCAATAGCACATCTTTTACACCCAGCAACAACAAATTCTTTCTTAGCTACTATGGCATGGTAACAGTGGAGCTGACAGCTAGATTAGGGTAAGAGTTAAGCTAACATCTTAGCCTGCTCACTGCTTGGACTCAGAGAATGAACTGAAAACCTTTTTAGTGGAACACTTTTCTATTGGGAAATGCAGCATTATTCAGATAAATCCCCTGCAATATTTTTAAAAAAGAAATCTTGACAGAAAATGTTAGAATTATTTGAAACTTAAAGTGTGTCATTTTGATTTTTCTCTTTGTTTCATTGGAGCTTTTTTCCTGTGGGTTGAGAGCCAGACTAGGTTATAAAATATTCAGTTGAATGGATAATGGTACCGCTGGTTCAAGTGAAATGAAACACTCTGAATTATTATTTTTTTAATTTAATTTCTTTCTCCCCTGTATTCTTTTCCCATCCAGAATTTGAGAATAATGAGATTTTAAAACAAGGCAAAAAAAATTTGTTAGCAATGCCTAAGGGATGAGAATTTCATCTTCCAGCTAACTTTAGTATGAATTAATGCATGAGGCACATTTTTAGCTGGTTTTAAAAAACTACTGGTCCTTGGGAGTTACTCCATTATAACAACTAAGGGGCTTGGACAGTGATTTTGAAAATAATGTCTTGGGCTATCTGAATCTTTTAAGCTTTCTAGCTGTTGATTTGCACTGGCAGGAGAGAGTAAAGGTTGCAAATTGTGTTGCAAATGCTTGGATGGTGCCAGCTAGAAAACCTTTTCTCTGGCAGGTTGTACTTACGATGCAGAAGACCTCCAAGATGTTTATGACACCATAAAATTGCTCCTTACTCTTAATTGGAGATGGGCTAAAGCAGCTTTCTGGATGTATAATATGACTGTGGATGCTAAGGTAGCTCTGCTGAGCAGGTGAATCCAACCTTCTACCTGAGCTCAACCTGCTGTGAGAGATTTTTTTTGCTGGTTTTTTTTGTTTGTTTGTTTGTTTGTTTGTGGAGGGGTTTTTTTGTGTTTTTGTGGTTTGTTTTTTCTTTTTTTTGTTTTTTTTTTTTAAATAATGCTGCAATGACCTCAGTGCTGTGATGGGGAGGGGAGTGTAGGACATGTATGGTTGTCTCATCTTGCTGATTAATGGAAAAGCTTCCTGTTGCTCTTCCCTCAAGCTACAAAATCCATTAACCACCCCTTGGGGTGCCTGAAATTTATTCTGGCCATTACCATCAATTAGAAAGTTAATAGTGTGATGATTACTGGGCCACAGTCCTAGCTATTTGTGTGATTTACACCAGACTGGGATGAAAATGGGAAGCATCAACACTTGAGGAATCACATTTATGAGAAAGAATTTGGCATTAAGGGTGTGGTGATGTCAATGTGCCTCTGTAAACATATGGCAAGGAGAATCATCAATCATTCTCAGTTCTCCAATTTAAAAGGCAGCTTTTAATTTAAATGTATGGAAGAACAACTTTAATATCCATCACAGCTAGGCTGAGATTTATTTTACTGATGGCCATAAGCCTCAAGTGAGGCTGGGCCTATGGGAACAGCTGCATTCTGAGTTACAGTGGTGCAAGGTATTCACCAACCCGATGAAGGAAGAACAGAAATTTGCTTCTTAGTCTGCTTGTTTGTTTTGACAAACAAGTCTGGTGGACAAGGAGATCTTCCAGATTGGTGCTTTTCCACTTATAGTCCAGTCATTCTGCAAAATTTCCCTAAGATACTAAGGAAAAATGCTGTTGCCAGTAAACTTTCATTCCTTTCTTCAGGGTCTTTCACTGAAAGTAATGCCATGATGGCAAATGGAAATTATTGAAAAAAAGAGTACTGTGGACTTAGAGGAAATGCTGGGAGTGTGCGTACCACCAGATACACAAGCGTCAATAACCTGTCAGCTTTTGGTATGCATTAATTAGCTCCAAAAATTAATAGTCCTACTGGAGTTATTGGTCCTTCCCACATGCATCCAGATGCTGCAGCTCAAAATGACTTGTGGAAATAACAGGTGTCAGTCAGAGCACCAGTAGTGCCAGACTCTTTAGTCTTTCACTGACAGGCTCAAGTGGAGTTCTTGTTTTGATGGCTATTCCTTTGTTTCTCGCTGCTGGATTTCACCTTGCATTGAATTAGAATAACTAAAGTGGTTATGATCACAAGCCGCCCTGCAACTCTTCTTGACTTTTGCTGCTTCCATCAGTGAGGGACTGGAGATGAGTCTTTGAGGCCATAGGGAGATAAGAAACTGAAAGGGAGATCTGAGGAGCAAAGTGTTGGAGAGTCACCCTCTCTGCTGCTCAGGCAGTGGAGATGAAAGATTCAGTTCCTTCAACTGCCACTTCACTGTGTGCTCAGTGGCAACCACCAGTCTTTCTGGGAATCTCTTAACCAGGCAAAATAAGTGAGAAGTCCACAACTATTTTGCCACTAATGCCGTCCTCTGCCCCAGACATCCCATCTTCTTTTCCAGAGCTAACCCTGCAAATAGTCTTTTAGCACAGCAAAGAGGGGTTCCAGAATGGAGCTGTGGCTCCTGAAATGCAGTCACCCGCAGCAAAGGTCTGCATTTACAGTCCCTTCCTGCAAAACAGTGCCTTGGAGATGCTTTCAGAAGGTCCAGTCAAATCTCTTTGCATTATTTTTCACACAAAAACTTGGGAATTGTATACTGGAAAGAAAAATCTTCTTGTCTTGCATTCCAACAGCAAAGATCCTTCTGATTTCCTGAAAACAGCTGCTTGCAAGCCAGGGAAAATTATCATTGAAGCTGTCCAGTTCCATGTTTATGGTGATGCATCTCCGTAGTAAATACTTCAGATTTACATGAGAGTGTGATTGGGGTCTGATCTTTGATCAGCAGGCAGAGGAGTGGGGAATCTGAATATGGATTTAATCAACTGCCAGAATCCTCTTTTCTTAGCCTGCTGACATGAGAAGCCATTGCACTATGCAGTAAAAGGGGGATTATTTGTCAAGACGAGACAGACATCTAAAATTAGAGAAGTAGTGAAATGGAGGAGGGGAAAAGTGCATCATTCCTATCTAATCCAAATTTGATCTTTTTTCCACTAACGTATTTGATGTTGCTCTTTTCTTTGGGTGTCCAACCTTTATGCAGCAATGTTTCTGAAGCCTGAAGGTAAAAAAGCCCATCTCCACAATACAGTGGAATGTTACTTCTGCTAAAAAAGGCAGTGGTGTCAAAAACTGGTATTTAAAAAAATCATTTAATGACATCTTGCAAGCACAAAATGCCTCTTAATTTTTACATGTGAAAGTTTGGTCTGAATTATGCTCTCCCATGGATAGTTTGGTAAGATGGGAAGATTTGAAGGGATATTATGCACAGGGATATAAGTCACCAGAGCTGAAGCAGATACATCCACATTGGTATTTTAGCTTCCCTTCCTTTTATTTTTTATTCTTTACTATTGATTATCTATGTCACAGACAATCTCTTCTTTACGTTTTATTTTCTAGTGAGTTTATTAGTGGCTCCAATAAGATGCTGAGTGAGCAACATGGTTTCTTCCCCTTGGCTTATACAGGTGTGATTGGTTTCTGCAAAGGATACTATGCTTTAGCAGGATAGATATGGGCTAGTCTTTAGCAGTTCACAGAGAGACAGGTTTTGCATCATATCAAGGACAGTGTAGATCAATTTAGGTGGATCATTTTGATTTCAGGACAAGAGTACTTAAGCCAATTCAGCATAGGTCTTCCAAGATTTCAGGTGATAAAAAAGCACTTAGAGGACTCAAAAGCACTTACAGGACTTAGAGCCTCATGCTCTACTTGGGCAATTGGAGAGACTTTGAAGTTTATGTCGGCTTTCAGTCTTGCCAGCCTGGTGTTGTGGTTTAACCCCAGCTGGCAGCTAAGCACCACAGAGCTGCTTGCTCTTTGCCCTCCTCATTGGGATGGGGAGGAAAATCAGGAAAAAAAGTAAAACTCATGAGTTGATATAAGAACAGTTAAACAATTGAAACAAAGTAAAATATAATGATTCAAGAAGAGAGAGAGAGAGAACCCAAGAAAAGCAAGTGATACACAATACAATTGCTCACCACCTGCTAACAGACCCCAAGCCCTTCCCCGAGCTGTGACTGGCCCCTCTTCTGGGTAATTTCCCCGGTTCATATAAACTGGGCATGATAATCTGTGGTATGGAATATCCCTCTGGCTAGTTTGGGCCAGCTGTCCTGGCTATGCTTCCTCCCAGCTTTTTGTACACTTCCTCACTGATAGAGCATGAGACACTAAAAAGTCCTTAACACAGTGTTAGCAACACTTAGCAACAGCCAAAACATCAGTGTGTTCTCAACTCTGTTCTCATATGGAATCCAAAACAGAACACTACCAGCTACTAAGAAAAAATGAATTCTATCCCAGCCAAAAATCAGGACCAGGGTTGGCACTCGTGTGCTACCCTGATTATTAGAAGAATTATTTTTTTCCTTGTCTTTGCATTCAACAGTCATAAATCTTGCTGCTTTCTAACACTATACACTGTGGTATGAGTGGACTTGCTCTTTTGTCGTGTTCGGTTGGGAACCCTTGCATGTTCATCATAATTGACCATTCCCTTCACCTGACAGAGATAAGAGTAAGAAAGAACCTCACCCTGGTTGCATGACTTCCTTTTATCCCATAAAACTTGTCTTCTCTCCTGTTGGAATATTCTCACCATCATCACCCCATGACTTCTGAAGCTATCATCCAAATTCTAGTTAACCTTGACAGAGAAATTCAGAGCTTCAGATAGATTGAGATCCTACTTCTTTTCCCAAAACCTTCCAACTTGCAAAGGTTTTTTTTTATCCTTGGTCTTCCGAAAGGTACAGAAGATATTTTGTAGGGTGAAAGGTGAGGTTTGCTGAAGCTGTAATGGTTGGGTTGTACTAAAACCTGTGTGTGTGCTTAGTGCAGCCCCAGATCATAATGGGAGTGTGGATGGCTAAGAAATGGCAATCTGTGCCTCCACCACATAAGAGGTTCAGTTGTGTGGCTACAGATTTTGGCAGGCCCTTCACTAAATATGTGCAAAGGGATGGATGGTCCTTATTTTGGATGTGATAGAGGGACAGGTATTCTCTGCTTATATAAGTTGGTAAGCTGAGTTACTAAATCTCAACTGAAACAGCATGGAAGGCAAATTACCTGAGTTTATTTTTCTTCAACCATTATTTGAAGGAGAAATAAGCAACTTATCTGTGCCACCTACGGACAACATCTCATGGCCCTTCCACTCCCCTATATTCTTTCTTTCGTATTTGGGTAATATTTTCAATAATTATCCAATGCAATATGTAAACTTGTGATTGGATGATAAAATGTGAGTTGCTTCTCCTGCTTGTCACATCTTTAAATTATTTATAACAATAATCAGCTGAACTGTATTAAGCTGAAAATTACAAGGAATTTGAGTGTGTATACTTCTGTTCATTTAAATTACTCCAAATAAAAGTTGATTAAAAGGAAAAGAAGAAAATTAAATTACTTGAACTGATTACGCAGAGCAATGACAATTTCATAGTTTCCTATTGTTTCTTTCTAATTTTTTACTCCCTTTCTACTCCAAGTCTTTTTAGTGGCTTTTACATGTGGGAAGGTTCATTTTATGATGAGAAAATTCTTTCCATAAGGGAAAAAACCACATTTCATTAAACTCATAAAATTGATAACCTAATTTATAGTAAAACTCATAGTAACAACTCAAACTGGAAGCAAAATATTTTCAAAAATGGAGTTTTAAGACTGTTTTAAAGTGCCTATTTAAACTGTATTTAGTTTCATTCTGTTGACGTTGATATCAAGGCTCTTTCCAGTCCTTATTTACACACACAAAACTCCAGAAAACTTAAGCTGTCAGGATGAAGTGGGAAGATGATGGAGCCTGAGGGGACATTTGGCTCTGTCACAGACTTCCTTCAAATGTAGGATTAGTTATCTAGTCTTTCCCTCCATTTCCCCCACCTAGAAGGTGGGAACAGTACTGTTTGCCAGCCTGCTGAGGGCATCATGAAAAAAAAAAAAGCAATCAGAAATGTGTTCACTAAGGGAGTGAAAAATGTGGGTCCCTGAAGTTTCAAACTATTTTACTTTTCTTTACCCTTGAGATGTCTATAAAAGTTAATTTCAACCTGCCTGGATAAATTTGAAGTGTTTTAACATTGTGACATATGCTGTGCTGTTACAGCCATTTAAAGAAATGCTAATCAACTGTTTGGCTTGTCACTGCTGTCAGACCACTTAACACTGCCCTCTTGAACCAAACTCTTATGAAGGCAAAAAAAGAAGTGTCTCTGAACTAGCTTAATTTTAACCTAATTCCTGCTTAAAGCAAATGACCTATAGCTAAACATCAGCCAAATGTGTTAATAAAATGAGGAAGAAGAGTCCAGGGAAGGCTTAAAGATGCAGTATAGTTGGTCCCAAACTGCAAAAAGACCTGTAGCAGAGGCAGTGTCAGGGACATAAATCAGTTTAGTATTTAATGGCCTGGGCTGCTCAGTGGGCTACAGGAGTTCTGAATATAAATCCTGTGTCCTGTTTTCAAAAGAACAAACATAAAGCTGTGTGTTGGGGAGTGGGACTGATATCCATTCAGAATGTAACCTCAGGAGAGAAACCTGTACCAGTGAAGGCAAGGGCTGCCTCTGCTACATGGAAATTCTGTCCAAGGACACAGGATTCACTGTGTTTATGTCTTGCAGTTGTTCTTCAGTGTGGAGTTCGAAAAATTTTCAAAATGTGTCAGTCTCTGTGATCCAGGTGAACAGATCCTATTAGAAATGGGCAAAGCCTTGGAACATTATTTGTACAAAGAGTTAGAAAGACAGACCATGGTGAGAAGCATCCAGGTGAAGCAAGGTAATTTGCAAAGGAAAAATAACGTTCTAAGAAAATAAGGAATAGTATTAAAAAAAAAAAATTCACCCTGAGAGAGAAACTGAGATCAGGATTATTGTTACTTTCTGATAAAAATACCAGGGTTACGCATGAAGGAGTTAAATCAGGCATCAGACCAAAAGTGATATCTGTCAATCCCTAGTGAAAGGCTTAACAGGAAGAACATGTGAACATAAATAGTTAGCTGTTGAAGAAGACTTTGACATTACTAGCTTTTGTGAAACATGGTGGTATGGCAAAAATCAATGGGAAACTTTAGTACCTGGCTATGAAACCATAGTAAAGAGTTTCACTGTAAATGATGAGGGAATAGCACCTCAGCCTAGAAGCATCCCCAGAAAAAAAGGCACAAGTCAACAGCTCTACAACAGAGTTTACAAACAGGCATAAAACATTGCACATGGTAATACAAATACTCCCCAGAATTACCAGCTCCAATATTTTTCACATTCAGACATGAAAGATCATTTTTAACGTCTTAATTTTTCCTTTATTTAAAAACTTGTTCAGTTGAAAGCCTTTTGTAAGTGCAGACTGAGGCTCCACAGCTCTGCCTTCTGCAGTGTGAAAGGCTTCTTTCCAAAAATCTGCTCATGTTGAGATTAATACAGTAGCAACCGACAAATGTTGTGCTCAACTGGCCATTCCCTTTGGAGGCAAATTAGATGGCAGACTGAGTTACGCGGGAGGTTGGAACAGATGATCTAATAGTTGTTGCTGTTCCTTACTTAAAATACCTGACTCCTGCCAGAGGTGAATTCATGTGCAGAAGGAGAAACAGGCTAGAGCCCATCTCTTCACACTACTCCTGGTCATGACAGGCTGGCCTGCTCTGCTGCTCCCTAACCACATTGCAAGTGTTTCTGGTCCTGCCTCCCAGAGCAGGCTGCCACTTGGACAATGGTTAGAACAGCAAATTAAACTGTGGAGGAAAGAGGGTAAGGACATGAAACACAGACAGTGTTCTCGTAGTGGAGGTGAGGGAAGCAGTCAAGTTAGTATGTGAAAACCAGGCATAATTGGTGGGAAAAGGAAAAAAAAAAAAAAAGAGTAAATGGTGCCAGTTAAAGTGATTGCTTCATAATTATGTGTGTTATAACAAGAAACTTAGTCTGTTAACATGGGAAGAAAGCTGAACTCTTATAGGCAGGAGACATGAGACAGCTTAAGGTCTGCAAGTAATATTTTTCTTTTTTTCTCATGGAGTGTTCCAGAAAGATCTTGATGCAAAAAACCCCACCTTGACCACACGATCAATTGTTTGATTCTTCAAGTCTTCAAAAGCTTATGTAAAATAAGTACAGGCAACCTTAGATTTGTAACAAAGGAGAGTAAACAGCAACTTGCTAGGGAATTTATTTAATCTGTATATTCAATCTGACAGTCCTCTGAATGGCAGTCTGCTCTTCTTGAGAAGCATAGGGTTCATGTTAATGGCTGATTCAGAATGCCTATTATAATTGTGAAATATTGGTGGGAATGGATTGAGATATATTCATGACAGTAGGTGGACTAATGAAATTCAGTGACTTTATTTAAAATGTATAGGAGTTTATTATAATACTGTAATAGAAATGTCATTTACCCTGACGGGAGGAGAGGGAAAAGCCCTGTCAATGAATAATAATGAAGTTATTTAAATGTCAACTTTCTTGCGAATAGTTTGCAAAATATAAATTACTCTACATGTTTCTGGTTTTGTTTTAGTTTATTACTGAGAAAGGCAGAGCTTCAATCCCAGAATGGTGGTATTTTTTTATACTGTGAAATGAGCTAGTAATAATGAAAATGTTTATCTACTTGGGTGCTTGCAGAAATCATTCTGTTAAACTGAAAAATAGGTAGTCAGATTTTAAACAGCTGCTGATAAAATTTGGGATTTAATGGAAGCAATTACAACTAATATGGTGGGACAGGTGTGAAGTTCAGAATTTAGTCTAAATACTTTTTTTCTAAATATTATTCTTTTATTATCATCTGCATTTCAGTAACATCCACAATTTCTGAACACGGATCTGAACATACTTCTCCCCCGCAATTTGGGGAACCATTGCAGCACACACATCTACACTAGAGACAATAAAATAGGGCTTACTGTTCACCATTTACATATAGCTATTTCAGTACTTGTGGCTATTCAGCAGATGGTTCAAAGATAGAGTTTAATTTTTGTGTTTCCAGCTCCAGAGGCCCTGGGTTTAGTCCTTTCCCATGATTTATACAAACATTTGCTTGCTCCTCTCACGTTACAGAGATGGACTAATACTGAGTTCTCTCTTCAGAACTTCAAAGAAGTGTTGCCTTCCACAAAAAGTGTGGAAGATGTTTTTTGGTACCTATTCACTCCCCTTCAGATGACTAGGATTGAATAGTTGATCCTACACTGCCCTCACCCTGCTGAGGGTCATCTGTCTTTTGCAGCACTTCCAGGTTAGACTGACTTCCTGGATTGTCAAACAGCTGATATGTTTCCATGGGTTGGGATTCTCATGCTGCTTTATACACCCATTTAACAGCACAAACAAAAAGCTCATTATCTAGGCTGCTAATCAATGCCTGCTTGTATACATATGTGTATAACAGGAATAAGATGAATGCAGGTTGGTGATACTCCTGGGTCAGATCCCAACAGAGGCTTCACATGTGTGCAGTGTTCCATTTGATACAATTTTTTCTGTTCCACTGCTCTGTGTATCTATTACCATTTCTTTGTGTTAAAGCACTACTGGGTTCCTATCTGCTGTCGTATATGTAACATTTAGCTCCCTGTTAAAATAAAGGGTAATTGTAAAGCAGTGCAAGAGAAACAACTGGTAACTAGGAAGGTGGAAAGACTGGCTATTTGTCAGTTTGGAACTTCATAATGAGAGTAAGATCTAATAGTAGCTCTTTTGATTGCTTGCGAATTTGTTCATCTGCAAAAAAATGATGTTTTTCTAAGCTTTCCAATCTTTCAGTTTCTTTTATAGATGTTGTCAGAAGCACATGCTTCATTTGTATATAGTGTTACCTGTAAATAAAGCTATGAATGCAAAATAATTGCCTAGAGATTTGAAGAAAGAAATGGCTGGCAATTCTGACTATGATTACCATTTGCTGTTGACATCAGTTTGCCTGTGCTTTGGCAGGGATATTGGCTGCTTTTCTTGAACAACTTCAAAGCAAGTTTTATGTCTCAGATTTTCTTTGCTCCTATTCCCTTTTGAAAGATCCTATTTTGAATTCACTGTCACTGGTATAAGAAAGAGCTTTATTATTTCATTAATGTATTTTTCCTAATTCTGCAGGTCAGATTTAGTCCTTACAGTCTTTACATGTCTTTATCAGCTCAAACTTCACTACAAGGGTAGGTTTTGGGTTTTAGGCAGACAGCAACAGAAATACTAATTTCTGAGAAGACTGAGTGGTGAGTTGGGGCAAGGCAATGAACGGAAGCAGCAGTCCTTGGCAAGGCTGTGTTCAGCATCCTGCTGTGGATCCCTTCACCTGAATGCTGGAGCATCTCTGAAAGATTTGTTAACAGTAATAATCATAACACTATCCTACTGCTTGGTCCACTGAGGAAATAGCTCAGTTAATTTATATGTGCTCAGAGAGAGATGACCTTATAAAGGGAAAGATCAATCATCAGGTGAGAATTTGATGTTAATGCTCCAAACACAAAAGGACATACGTGCACACACATGTGCATGTGTTTATTGGGAGGAAAGAAAAAAAACTATGGATGCAAATTATGTGTCAGTTGTATGAGCAGGCAGATACATGCAAAGGCTTCTATAAAGTTGCTGAATAGAAAGAATCAATTTTAATGCAAATCTGCATTTTCATCTTTAATGGGTAAAAACCCAAGCTGCTGCTTTCTTGTTTTATTCATGTAGTGATTGCAAAATCTGAAATCCCAGAAGCTGTGCTATGAATGTAGGTGTGGAATCTAAAGCAGAAATTTAACAGCCTCCATATTCAAAAGAACTCAACCCCCCCCCCCCCCAAAAACCCCATTAAGTGTCTTAAATAACTTTGTAAATTTAGCCATTGTTGGCCAGGTAGGAAAGAACCTGCAAATAATTGGTGCCAAGAATTTACTTTAGAATCTCTGGTTTTGGAGTTCTTTGCACGAAGGGTGTAACTGCTTGGAAGTGAAGTTCAATGTGGAGCCATTTATACATGTTACAGATGAGTACAGGAATGTTGTGCTTTTACAAGTCTCTGCTACCCAGACACATGCCATTTTTCTGCAATTTATGGATACAGCCCAAACCAGTACAGAGTACCAACTGTACTGGTTTGGACTGATTATCTAAATCCCCAGGATACAGGGACAAAATTCAGACAAGCATGAGCTGCATAATGAACAAAACCTCTGCTGATGATTTTCCCAGATCCCAGTCACATGTTGAGAGTACATGTTAAAGGAACTCTGCACAGTCCTTTTTCACTTCTTTTGTTCCTCCCCAAGCCATGAAGTCAGTGTCTTTATGGGAAACCCTCATACCGGAAATATTTTATTTTCTCTCCCAAATGGTGGCTTTTGAAGGAAGAAAAAAGCACCTATGCTTACTCTCTGCTAGTGAGTGTGAAAAAAACTCCCATAAAAAAAAAAAAAAAAAAAACAAAAAACCAAAACCAAGCAACAATATATAAATTGTAGGTGTAATGTTCATGTAGTTAAGTTTTCAAAAGGGCACTGATGATTTTTGCAGAAAACAGAACTATAATTTCACTGAACAATCAGCTGGAGCAGCTACTTTGGAATACAGTAAGACATCTTAACAAAATTAGTCTAAGCTTGGAGTGTAAGAGGAATTGATAACCTTAGTCTCTTGCTGTCTGCTATTTGGCATTTCTGACATTCGTTATAATCTTCTATATGCAGAATTTAGCATTTCTTATTGTACATGTTTCTTTTAAAATGCTTTGGGAAGATGCTGGTTTAATTTTTCCTAATCTAATTTAAATGCAAATTATAAACACTCACATGATGCTATGTGTATATAATTAAGTATCATTATATACTACATGAATCATTGAAAAAGCTCTAGAGAGCCATTCTGCTATTTAAAGCATGACTTATATTGAAAAGCTGCCAAGTGACTTGTGGTTTTGTGATTAAGTGTTTGTACTTATGAAAATCTCTTTTGAATTGTAGGTCAACAGATTATGGGACAACCTATGAGAAACTGAATGATAAAGTTGGTCTGAAGACTATTTTGAGCTACTTGTACGTTTGCCCAACAAACAAACGTAAGGTAGGTGATAATGTGGTTGGCTTATTTTGGCTTTATGATGCTATTTCTGTCCTGGAGATCTCTTCCAATTTCCTCAATATCTGTTACTATTTAAATGGCAGGAATCTCTGTCTGTCTTGAAGAGTTATGTAGCTTTATCCAGATGTAAACCAAATTGTGCCATCTATGCTACCTACCAGTATATTTTAGGGAACATACTTTTGGGAAAGGTGGCTATTAAATGAATACGTGTAATATGCATTTAATTGTTTCCTTACCTTCTGGAAGGTGATGATTTTGTTGTCTGAAAGGGAGAGAGACTCATTAAAATGTCAGAAATGCATCTACAGTGGCCAGATTTTATGTAACATTATTTGTCTTTTAAGTGCTCCCAATAGTGAACTGAACAGGATTTGACAAATTCCTGCACAGAAAATGCCTTCCAAAGCCCAGAAGGTTTTAATCATCAGACACCCTACTGACTAACAATTTACTAAGAATTTATAACACTGACATATTAATAAAGGAATCTGGATGCCTTCTTTGAGATACATTTTTGACAAAATTTTTGTAATTTGGAGGTAATTGGAAGAGACGAAGCACAGCTCATAATTATAATGACGACTTGTAGTCTCATATATGCTGTCTGATAGGCAATCATTACTTACTGGTGTTTTGGTGTGGAAACAAAAAAAAAGTATTTAAATCTTCCTGAAATTATTAGCAAGTTTTTTTCAGATATGTCCATACACTGGTTCAAAAAGAAAAGCCCATACCTTGGTTAAAAAAAAAAAAAAAAAAAAAAAAAGGACAAAAAAAGAATGAAAATAAAATGAAAATGTGATTAAATAAATGGCAGTGTTGACACCATTGTCCCCTTGACTTTCCAACCTAGAAGACTACAATGCATATGCAGTGGGTGGAAGGCCCTACTCCAGCTCATTTCTAGAGGGAATATGAACATGGCTTCAGTAATTTTCTGTTCCTTGCTTTCAGTCCTCTTGCATTGTTTGAGACTGTGAAAGGAAGAGGGAGCTGTCCTAACCAGAGAGGACAATGCTTAGCAGATTTAATTGCAATTAAATTGTACCAAATTAGTGAATGGATGTCATCCTATTGCATCTGACCCCTGATGAAGACATGAAGCTCTCCTCTAGAAGCTAAAAATGAAATTATCGGATCACTTAAATGTCCTTCAGCTCTGAGGTTTGAAAGGTGGTCTCCTGAAACAGAAACTGTGGTGTGGAGGATTATGTATCTCTCTTTCTCTCTCTCTCTATATATATATACCTGAATCTACCTAAAATCATACCTGATGTTTGTTGGAGAGTGATAATGCTGTTCTCTAGAGCTAAGGGTTTCAGCTGGGAAAAATCTGTAGGATCCTTTAGCTATGGTGCTGCAGAAAAGGCTAAGAAGAAATTTAGAGTTTTGCAAGCTTGTTAAGCCAGCTGACTGGCCCTGAAAAGCCTTCATCATGTCTGGCTGCACCTTCCCTCTGCTTCCCTTGCACTGCCATCCTTGTTTGTGTTGCCATCTGGTGAGCTGGATTGAGGACTGATCTGCCTGAAAAAAAATCCCTTTCCAGCTCAAAACCTAAATAGATGAAAGGAAAAAGCTTTCAGGTGGAAGTGTGGAACTATCTGTTCTGGCAGCAGACTGCACTAAAGTTGGCCTATAACCAATATGGGACAGTGCCAGAGGAAAGATGCAACACCTGGGATAAGAGGACCTATGTAATGGTCTAAGATTGAATTTTTCAAAACTTCTTTCACCAGGAGTTGAATTAGGCTTGCAGGGAAACTTTTGGAGGCCTGGCTAATGCTGTCTATTTCTGTAGAACATCAGGCCATTCCTTCAATAAACATTTCACTTTAGGCACTTAGCTAGTCCCCCAGGTTAAGAGGGCACTGGGAAGAGATTGTAGAGCTACATTATGTTTCCACACTAAAAACACTTCTGTACTGAACCTCAAGGTTTTTATTATACCTGCTGTGGAATGAAAAGCTGAAGTAAATATATTTACAAATTTTGCCACTAAAAACATTTTTAGCAAAAATCTATGCATCCTGAGACTCGATCCGCTCTTCTCCCCTGAAATTTTGGTAACACTTCCAGAAACCTTGGTCACTGAAAGTTGAATCTTGTTCCACTAATGTAGGCTGGGTGGGTAGTGGCAGAAATTGCTTTAAAATGTGGAGCTCAACTGCTCTAAACTCTGTGAATTTTATAACACTCAACTCTTCACGTGAAGGAATTATACACTGCTGCAGTTAATACTGGCAAATGCTAACTGCATTTTCCCTAAATATGTGTTGTATGTGCTGATTTTTCTGACTGCACCTGTGGCCTTTGATGTCCTTTGTTCCACAAGGCATTCCTTAGCATAGAGAAAAGACTCCTGTAGTGGAAAAGAAATGGTGTATTTTTTTCTTGAAGTTATTGAATATGAGACCTTGCTACAGCAGTGATCCATAAGTGGAGTCAGCATGTACTTCACTTGCTGAAGCTGCCTTATCTTGGAAAAAAAATTATTTTTTTTTAACACACGTTTAACTTTTAGAAATAGTTCTGTTGAAACAGAAGGAAAATTTTGAACTTAGCTGAGTCAAGACTGATTACTTCTGATGAAAAAAACAAGTGTATCATCTATGTATGTATGTCTTGTCTGTTCTTTGCAAAGCAGAGCAGTAGGAACAGTGAACTGTAGAATGCATGTAATTGGATTTATTAAAATAATTGATAGATTTCTTAATGAATTTCTGATTATTTTCACATTTTGGAGAAGAACAAATGACAACATGAGTTGAATATATTGTTTTTTATAATTTATTTCCTCTTCTACATCTAGAAAAAAAAAGTCTATAAATACCCAGTATTTGCAAAGCTTCCCACAGCCCATGAACGCCAATTTATTTCTGAAAGCACCTGACTGCCAATTCTTGCTTCTTTATTTAACAAATTTAAATCCTTTAACCAGGCATTGTAGGCAATGTTATGTTTGAAAAGAGTGCTTTGAAAACAAAAATCAGCACAAAGTCAACCGTTATTTACAATTTAAACTGAAGACCTTTTGCTGTTGCTTGGCATTTTTCTAAATTGCAGTATTTTGTGAAGGAAATGATAGAAAATGGTGACTAACATAGCAATGTATAAGCCCTGGCAATGAGAAGTGGAAATAGTTTTTTAGTATTCTCTTCTTACACTGAATTACTGTGCTACCTGGTCGTATGACTGATGACACAGATCGGGAGAAAAAAAATGTTACATGTGGATCTTGCCAAAGACACAGAGCACGTTTGAGTATTTGTCAACAAGCCTCCAGAAGAGAGAGTCCCCAGTGTGCAATAAATCCCTAGGCTTAGGTATGTCAACACTGGTTTATTTGTTACGTTCATAGGGAGTTTTGTGAAGAGAAAGAAAATAATTTGAATGTTTCTACGTGAAGAAATAGTGTTTGGGCATAATTCTGGTGGGTTAAAAAGTAAACTAAAATAGAAATCCAAGTAGGTATCTTGAAAATCCATTTTCACATTTTCTGTCATTTTCCTAGGAACTCACATGCACTAAGTTTTACAGTCTTTCTTTGTAAAAGCCTTTCAGATGGGTTGTTTTTACCAATTTCATGGGAAATCGTAGACATACACACATAAAAAGTGAATGAGTGGTGATGGGGACTCTACAATTTTTTTTAACTAGAGGGGTTTTTTTGACTCAGAAAGTGCTGCTGCCTACTTTAGACCACTGTGTCCTTGTAGAAAGCACACGGTGTTCTTTGCAAAGAGCCAGTTTGTGCAGCCCATTCATTCTTTGTACTTTCAAGCCTCTTGTATCTGTGTATCTTCAGTTAATTAATAAAATGCTGAGAGATAGTATCTGCCAGTAACTATTATGCTATCAATAGATCTAGTGCATCAGATATTTCCTGTGGGCTTGAATTTTTGTGGTATGTTTTTTGTGTTTGTTTGTTTGTTTTATTTTCTTTCTTCCTTTCTGCAAGCCTGCCTTGATTTTTCCCTTTATTCCTGCAACGCTTCAGATTTTAATTGCTGTCCAGTACAGTGTCCTCTTTTTTTTAAACTTTCTCTTTAAAGATGAATGGATTACAGATGCCTTCCTCTTCCTTTATTTTTAGTGCTTCAGTTTAGTACCTTTATCACAGTGTGTGAAGCACTGTCCTTTTGTGTGTGTGGCTCCAAGATAGAAGATATTTATTGTAAATATAACTGCATGGGTTTTAGTGCTGGCTAGATCCCCAGCTACTTAAAATTTATTTCTAATAATGCATTTTAAATGAAAGGAAATGAAAGGAATAACAGCCTAACCTTCTGTTCATTCTAGCATTGGGGGGTGGTGGTGCACAGAATAGTTGGCAGATGTTTCTCTTAGTCATGACTGTAGAAGATTTAACCTTATTAGCTGAAATAGGAATGATTGCGTGCTACTTTCTATCCTGTGGTGTTAGATGAGTTGATTTGCTTTAAGAAACTCCTGGTTTTGGAACATAAACTGCCCACTTGTTTAAAGGGTAAGACCCAGAACTCTGTGCTTTGCACTCACCTTTGTACCTGCTCTTCTGAGGGTTTGGGCAAATGTCTGTAGAGATGAACAGTTGTATCTGATATTGCTGTTTCTCTAGAGTCTGCTACCCTCAGTTGCTAAAATCAGATTGGGAACACTTCTAAGTATCCTCTCTCCGACCTGTCTCACCATGGAAGTTTTCAGAACTGTGATGTGATGACAGGTCTTGATTTTTTCAGTCAAGGAAAAACTGTTATTTCCAGTGGTGTCCTCCTTGTAAGCCTGTTAAATTGTAGTGTGAAGGCTATCTGTTTGTATTGGAGAGCTTAGAGCTCAGCAGAGGTCTAAGCATGCCTCATGGTAGAGTGAGATGCTGTGGTGGTCAAGGGATGGCATCCTTAGCAAATTAGGCACAGTGGGAAACCCAAGTCTATCTATCATGCCAATAACCCAATGTGTGATTGCAGTCCACTCTTGCTGAGATAAAATCAATTATTTTCTTACTCTCTCTTTTCATTTGGAAAATGAAAAGCTGCAGGCTGAGAGTGCAGCCTTCAAAGAGACAGTCGTAAGAGACCAAAAAGGCATTGTCTCACAGATGTGAATGGTTGGAATTGTTTGGGGTTCTATGGCTGTGGTTTTTTGTTTGTTTTAGGGGAGGGCGAGCAAGCTGTTGTTTGTTTGTTTGTTGTTTAGTTTGGTTTTCTTTTTGTTGTGTTTTTATTTTAGTTTGTTTTGGGTTTTGTTTGTTTTTTTTAAAATGTTGTAGTAGATGTTTAGTGAAAGTCTTCTCATACAAAAGAGAGGAACCATCTTGTACTACAGTATTTTGCAGATCAAAACAAAAATTTGATCAAATAAAAACTTCTGTTTGGATTAAACCTTGTTGAATAGCATAGGATTGTACATGAAGAAGCCCCAAGATTTGTTTGTCTCCTAAGCTATGAACACAAGTAATGATTACTTGTAGCCCCCTATTTGCTTCAGAGAGAGTATTTTGGAGGGAGGGAGTTAGTTGAGAGAATGTGGTATGGGATTTATTTGCTGTTTTTACTGATCTAATAAGCAATTTGGGTTAATTAGTACTATACATGCCTTTAACTCAATGGTCTTCCAATGGGAGAACAGAGGGGTTCTTCTTCACTTCTTTATTTTCTCTAAATATGGCAGTCTAAATCTCTTTTGTTCAGCAGTTTTAGCTTAAAATTTCACCTCATCTGAAAAGAGTTGAAATCTTGAACCTAAAAGAGAATTATTTTGGATTACAGGAGTGATTCAGTGGACTTCTGATAACGCTATACACATGTAAAGAGTTCACTACCTGTGGGAGGAGAGACATCTCACATTGCCAATTAGGAAGTCTTTAATTTTCTGCAGTTCAACAGTAATGATGGCTTAAGTCGACTGCTATCAGAAGTCTCTGGTGGTGGTAACTGGAAAATCTGATAATCTTGGGATGTCCTTGGGTTAATGCAATTACAGTTTTCACTTTTGCTTGTAATATCTTTAGGTTCAAGAGTACTTACCTGTGAACCAGATAAAAAAAACATATACTTGATTTCCATTTCAGAAGACTGCCTCACATCTCATATGAAAACAAGGATAAAGCCAAAACCTTTCTTTAGTTTTGAAGGGTGGATTGTTCCTCACATCTATTGGGTATGATCTAGCAAAGCTGCAGTGCAGTGGTTTCTCAGAAGTCCATGAAGACATGTAATCTGGAGTGACCATAAAGCTAGTGCTCCATTGCTAGTCTTTCATACTGGGTTCATGGGAAAATCAATAATTAACAAATATTTGGTCCATGTTAACGAAGTGAAGGCAGAGCCTCATCTTTCAAAGTGAATATTTTTGCTTTTGAAGTGTCTGGCAGTATCTGCTACCAAACTTTCTGATTCATGGCTACAGTATATGACAGCTCTCACAATAGCCATTTACACACAAAGCCCTTGCCATTATTCTACTTCCATATCTCTTCTTGGATATGAAGTGAAATCAAAACCCATTTCTTCCACTTCTGCTCTTGTAAGCCTATCAAAAATAGTGGCAGTTTTGACATTTTCCCACTTAAAGTAGCACTACAATATGCCATTGTATCTCACAGAAGTCTCCAAGGGCACACTGAGTGTTGAAACTAATGATAGGGAGGTATAAGCCATGGAATTCAGCTTTAGAGCTAAGATTCACCCAGGCTGAGGAGGGTTTCAAAGATATTCTTTCCATTCTGACTCTGTCCCCTGTTTTCTACAAACTGAACATTTAAATTTTATGCAAGGTAATCTCTTGTTGAATGTCCTTCAATTTTTTTATCCCTTTTTAATTCCTTCATCATTTACCAATATTCTGGAACAGATGAAATACCTTCTGGCAAGGGAGGATATATGCCAGCAGCTTAGAGAGCAGAGGAGTGGTATGTTTTTAGTTGCAGACCAAATACAGGCAACTGAGATTGATGGTAGTGCAAGAATGTGTCTAATTACAGAGCAAACCTGTCTTATTGTCAAACTTGTAGCTCCATGCATTTCCATAAGTAAGACAGGCTGTTTAAACCAGGAAGAAAGCCACTTGCCATAATATTGATTTTTTTTCCTCTGAAAAATAAACCCAAGCAGTTGAAAATCAGTTTGTGGAAGGTCCCATTAAGTTGGACTAAAAATACATGCAGCGGGGTTGCTTTCAGATATCTTCTGGATTTTGAGCTATTAAAGATACATAACTAAATCTCACTTTTATATCCTTTCAGTGCTGTGTTGTGGTAGGAACATAATTCTTTGGTGTTGTAGTGTGGAAATTGTCGTACCATACAACTTCAGAAGTTCACCTTAAAGAGATACTGTGACATAATCATATGATGGCTGTTCTCTTGTGCATTGGAAATGATCATGTAAAAAATAAGTAATGTGGTATGAATATTGACAACAGGAACTCTGAGCTCAGCCATCCCTCGCTAGGCTTGCAAAAAAGTAGTATCTGTCACTTGGCAGATAGTGCAATCTGTAGGGTGTGTTTATCAGCAGATTGCAACTGCTCACTCCTGTAGTTTAGATATATTGTTGTGAAGAAATGAATGACTAAATGACAGGATGCTTGAGGATTTTGCCTTTTGTCTCCCTGTACTTGGAGTACAAGCAGAAAAAGGTGAAGAAAATAAACAAGAAAAATATTCTTGATTATGAAACTTCTGATGGATAAGTGTTAGTAAATGCAGAGAGGGGAGTGATGGCAAAGATTAATGTGTGTAATTATAAAGTTGTCTACTGCTAAGAAAATGTGGAGTTTGACTTGTATGCATATAGCATGAGAATTAGAGACCAACAAGTGATGACTCATATATCATATTGAAAGGAAGAGGTCCTTGAGGAAGCAGCCAGGTTCCTTGGAGAAAGTGGAAATCATTCAGTGTCTGGTATGGAAAAGATATTGCAAAAGCAATACGTGACCTTTTCCTTTTAGTGCTATTAAATGAAAGGCTTGGATTTCTTTTGCAGGAACAGAGAGAGATTTCCCATAGAAGAATAAATTAAAAAAAAAAAAAGTCAAGGTTAATGCAAAAGAGAAAATTCAATTGAAAATAAGTCACTGTAATCTGTATCTTTTCTATTGCATCTTTTGATTCTCGTCTCTCCAACTCTTCCTCATTAGTAAGCAAAAAAAGATTTATAACATTTAGGAAGGGTATATAACTTGGGGAGCAAGGAAAATACAATGCTTAGTACAGCTTTGAGAGTAATGGCGTAGGGAGGCTGCTCGTAGGAACACATAGAATTATCCTTTTATTTACCATGACGTGGCTTTCAGATGGGCACAAGTCTCCCACAAATGTGCACAAACTCAATTTTTCCGTGGAGGATTCTCTTCTATGTTGGTCAGAAGTACTGCCAGTACTGCTGTAAAGGTGAATGCTTTAGGCATAAGTGAGAACAAAGGAGTGGAAGCTGTTGAGGTAGCGTAGCAATGATGATGGCAGTCATTGGAGATGGTGCTAAGGGTGATGTAGAGAGATTGACATTAACCAACTAGACAAAAACATTTTTAAAAAGAACTATCAGAGTTCTAGCTATGTATTCTGATACAATGGATCAAGCCCTAGACCAGTGGTCTGTTTTTCATTGATAGGGGAGGGCAATCAGACCATGGTGAATGTTCAGGGCACACTTGTACCTTCACCGTTTTTCCATGTATGTTTGCAAGAAGAATATGTGAAAATTTGGTGAGAAATACTTATTAGTAAATTGTGAGCATGGCAAACAGTTACCATAAATTTGTGAACCAACACACTTTTGTTGCTTTTTCTTAAACTGATAGTGCAGTTGGAAAACTGGAGGTGGTGAAATAATTTCAAAAGAAATGAAACATTTAAATCAAAACATTATTTGACAAGAAAGAATCAAATTTGCGAAGTTTTCTGTTGCATATGGAATAATATGAATAATGGATTTTGTTATTTAGAAAAAAAAAATCATATTGGTTGAAAGCATTTATTCCCATTCAAAACGTTAGGGTTTTTTTCTGCTGGGGTCAACTGAGGCTTTTCTGTCTTGAAGAGATTGATGTTAAAATAACAATGTTTTGGGGGTGAAAAGCTAAAACCATTTTGTTTTGAAATGTTTTCTTTCAAAATTCTTTAGAGATTTGCCAAGATAAACTATACTGAAAACAGTGGAACACAATAATGGTACTTAAATTACGTTCTTAATCACTTCCATGATTCTGCTTTTGTTAAAAGTGTGCCATGAACAGTTTCAATGGAGTAAAACATGAATTCTCCACTGCATATATATGTTAGGTCTCTATGCCTCTGTGTAAAAACAAAATCTCTTCATAATCTCCAATCCCATATACTGAATTCCTGCATCAAAGGAAATAAGGAGAATTAGAGGGGAACTGTGATGCGGTCCTTGTACCCCAAATTCTCAGTGTGCAGACATTTCTCAGGGTTTGGTCTCTCCTACTGAATGATTGAGATGCTTATGTGTTGTATCAATATCCTTTTCCACTCAGACAGACCAAAGATACAGATAGAAAGCAGTGGGTTCTGTTCTCCATGAAACTTTTCATGCAGTTTTCAACAGAACCTCAATTTGTGATGCCTAATCTTGCTGCAAAATTAGAAGGTGTATCTTCATCAGCCATGATTTAAAAAAAAATATCACCTTTCCCTGGTTTAGGGCTCTTTTGCACAGCACATTTTACTGAGTTTGAATATTATTTTGCTGTGTTGTTTTTTTTTCCGAGTATGTTTTAGAGGATTTAGCCTTGAGCTTGTGGTCTCATTGCTGGGCTTTCTTTGTTTCCTCATGGGTTCAACACTTTCTGTGAACTTTACTCTTGAGCATGTTGTGTACTCTGGATGTGGCTTTCTGGTGAAGACATTTCGTTAGAAGTAATTCCTTAATTATAGACATGGCAGCTGTTTGTGGGCATTATGCAGGACTGAGAACATAAAATCATATTATTATGACTCATCCTTCTGTGTCAAGACCAAGTTTCTTCTGTCCTATTGATAAGTTAAGAATTTATAGGTAGAGGGGTAGAGATTTCCTTTCTCCATGTTTGAACAGCATCTGTTCTCTTTTGGGTTCTGGTGCACAACGTGTTTCCCATTTATTACCATTACTAATGGCAAATAATGAATGTGATAGCATAGCAAACCTGAATGGCAGCAGTATGTGCTTACTTTTTGGCACTTCAGGAAGAAATGCAAACACATCCATATGCCCTCCCTAATGTAATATTATTCAGCTCCCAAAAAGCAAAGAATAATTGCAGATGAACCGAATCCCAGCAGTATCAATTGGGGAAGAAAGTGTGAAAATTTCTCTGCTTCTACTTGAGACCCTTGGTCATTTATGGATTTTGTGTTAATAGGTACTTGAGAAGAAATATTGTTAGCCCTAGCTTATGAATGAGATCAAATGTAAGTTTATTAAGTCAAAAAATAATCATCTGCAGACCGAAACTGAGCACAGGATTCTGGTTGAAACCCTAGCCACAAAATCATCTTTACTCCTATTTCTTATGATTCTGGAAGATCTGTTCTCCTTTTATACCATTTGTTTCTGAGAGGGAATCCCAAATTGCATGCCGCCTGTGCAAAGTTTTGTCTTTCATTTGCATTGCCAAAAAACATAAATAAGTCTTTTCCCTCCAAAAAAAACCAACCAAACAAAAACTCCAGAAAGGAAAACAGGAAACATCATTCAAAGCCTGTTTGGGAGAAGAGTAGCATTAGGCTATTGTGGAGGGATAGAGGAAGCTTCATTCAGTCATTGCAGTGGCAATGCAATGTAGCAGTGGGCAAAGTTCATAAATCAACTGGTGCCCCAGACCCCTATGTGTCTAACACCACTGTGCACTGCAGTATTCCTTTTTAATCTTGAAAATACATAAATAAATTTCTCTAATACCTTTTGAAAATAAGTCTTACATTTCAAACCTTGGAGCCAAGAGCTATCTTCCAAGTCATATAAAAAAATGTTACAGTAATACCTCTACCAGCAAAACTCTTCCATGTGTTCTAGGATGCCAAACCTTTAGTTTTTCTAGTTTCAAGTGTGTTTCTGACATTTTCAAGCTCTCACAGGAGCATTCACTCAATTAGCACCAAAGACCTCATTGTTCCAAAGAGACTGACCTTCCCCCTTGGGCACCAATTACAATCTATTACTTTTATTCCCATAGTGCTTGCTGTAATTGGAGCCCTGGCTCTTTGCCTGGTAGAACTTGTTGGGTTTTCATCTCCTTTTTTTTATTACTGAAACTTTGCTAAAGATAATAAGAATGACATTTCCAAAACATATGTGTATATACCTTGGGGACAACAACATCATTTTAATGACACTTTTAATTTAATCTCTCTGTCGCTTGTCATCAGGAGTATAAGAAAAATCCAAGGGAAATAATAGATATGTTTCACATGACAACATGGCTGGCTTACTTCCTCTTTTTGCTTTCTTCCTTCAGCTAATGTGCCCCAATTATTCACAGAAAAACTGAAGGAACAAATGTGCTGTGGGCCTTGCTAGTACTTAACTACAGTGCTCTGGAAGTTGAGGGGAAGAAGAGCTGTGTACTTGACAAGTCTCTTGACCCTCAAGGCCTGTCGTTTGTATTACAATCCACTGGAACCAAAGACTGTAAATACTGCATTGCTAGTAGCAAAGCTGCACACTGTGGTTAAGACTCTTACTGTAGAACTATACTTTTGTGCTTATTAGTTCTTTCCACTAACTTATTTCCTCTTTCAGCTGGAATTTGTGGGAGCAGAAGTGATTGCTGATTGAGTGTGGAGGGGTTTTTCACTATTGAACATATTTGTTTGGAGAGCTGCTCAGACATCTGCCAGAATATGTTTTTTTCTGAAAAATCGGGATTTAAAAAAAGAAGTGTTCAAGTGCCTGCCTTTTGTCATCTCTTCTTGTTTGGGATCTTTGAGGTTGTATGAAAACTTTCTATGTTCAACCTATTGCCAAACCTTCAAGTATTCTAAAGGAAAAAAGTATTATCACAGAAAGCATTCAGTTTTTAGACCAGCGTAGTACACGTCTTATGGTATAGATGGCTAGGTATTAAACAGACACTGGTAAATTATCCAGATGTTTCTAAATCATTACAGTGATTGCAAAAGCCTAACTGAGGAGTAACAGGAGATACAAACTTTCTTTTCTGGTTCAAGGAGGATCCTGGGTCCTAGGAAAGAGTTGCTTGTGCATTTTGGTTTCACCTTTGGTTCCATCTTCCTACAGTTTTAGAGAACCACTTTTCCACTATAATACCTAGAATAAGGCTACCAATAATATGAAATTCTGACAGTCCTTTATACCATGATGGACTTTAATGCTCTTTCTGTTTGTTTGTTTGCTTTTGCAAGTTCTAAAAGGTTATTTTAGATATGAATCAGGCTCAAGGTTGATTTTTGTGTTTAATAAACCTGGAAAAATAAAACTTCCTAAACTGGAGTCTTTATTAACTGCAGGAACAGATCTGTCAAACTCTGCTAGATACTATTCATTATATTATGAGGAAGTAAAAATAAAAAGTCTTTTATAGAAGGGATTGAAATTTTCCTAGAATAAACTCCAACCTCTACCTGCTTCTGTAGGGAGGTTTTTGGTTGGTATTTTTTCTCCTTCTTCTTGCCATCAGAAGAGCTAAATAGGATTATGACTTTGCATTCATCCCTGGTGGGTTGCCTCCTAAGTTTCTATCACCTGAGGCCAGAAGGAAGCATGGGTTTGCATGATAAAGAGGCAGTTTGTTATCTGTGCCATTATGTGCTTTAACATTGCAAATCTACATCAACACCAGTCAATTGTTATCTTTTATATGGGGGATAAACCAATCCTTCATTCATCATAGGCAACATAAATTAAAACTGAAGTATTGAGACTTTTGTGAGAAGGCTAAGAGGTAGAACTTAGTTCAGTCTTTTTGCTTGCTACAAGTTTCCTTCATAGCTGAAGACAACCACTGAAGATGATAGTGGAGGAGGGAAAAAAAGGTCCAAGAACCACTTTTTAATGAACAATAACAGAAACAAAATATGTCATAGGTTTTATGGGATTGAGTAGCACCTGGATTGAGGTTATCATAGAATTACACAATCTCCCAAGCTGGAAGGGACCCACAGGGATCATCAAAGTCCAGCACCCAGCTCTGCACAGGACCATCCCCAAGAGTCACACTATGTGTTTGACAGAGTTGTCCAAAAGCTTCTTAAACTCTGTCAGGCTTGGTGCTGTGACCACTTCCCTGGGGAGCCTGTTCCAGTGCCCAGACACCTTTTAGGTGAAGAACCTCTTCCTAATATCCAGCCTAAACCTCCCCTGCCACAGCTTCATGTCCTGTCAATGGTCACCATAGAGAAGAGATCAGGCCCTCTTCTTCCCCTCATGAGGAAGTTGTAACTGCAGTGAGGTCTCCCCTCAGTCTCCTCTTCTCAAGGCTGAACAGACCAAGTGACCTCAACCACTCCTCATACAGCTTCCCCTCAACGCTCTTCATCACCTTTGTAGTCCTCCTTTGGACACTCACGAATAACTGAATGTCTTTTTTATGTTGTGGTGCCCAGAACCACACACAGAACTTGAGGTGAGGCTGCACCAGTGCAGAACTGAGCAGGACAGTCACCTCCCTTGACTGGTGATGCTGTCCTTAGTGCAGATTACTGATGCCTAAAGATGTTTGACTTTGGCCTGAAGCTTTTAATCACATTTTAATTATAGAAACATCATCTTCACCTTCTGTAAGCCTTTCTAGCTGTGTTGGTCTGAGTTTGGGTTTTAGCTTAACTTTTACATCTTTCTGACAGGAGCTGTCATTGGCAGCATTAGGAGGAAGCTGGCAGATACTAGATGGCACTGGGGTTCATGCTGTATTGAGACAAATATTTCCATTTAAGACTTTTTAAAGGTCTTAGGAGTGTATTTACCATTTTCCTGATTTTGCAGACAGTCTGAAAAGTAACTCTAAAACATGTGAGCTGCCTTGTTTAACACAAATATCTTATTAATTCCAGTTCTAGTTAACCAAAACTCTCTTTTCAATTTTAACCTTACCGTGAGTGTGGGTATTTGCTATTTATTCACTGACATCACATATCTAAGCTGATGGTGTGCTTTTTTTTCCCTGCAGTATCTCTGCAGCTTACATCCTTTAAATAAACTATCAGATAATATTGATGGAAGCATTTTTCTCTCCTGGTGGTTGGTAATGATCAAGCAGTGTATCTCAATGAGCTAGCAGCATGCGCTATGCTTGTCACAGCAGAGACCCACAAGCCCAGAAGCAGACAAGTAAAAAGGATTGTATGTATTATTTTTAAGATGTGCCAACCTTCCTGTTTACTTTACTTTGTAATTAGGAGCATGCTATTAGCTGCTCAGATTGAGGCTGTGGTTACGGATGTCGTAAACAAGGGGTAGAAATAAAAGCAAAAAAAACCAACAAAACCCACACAAAAAAACCCCAAATCTGATACAAAGCACTAATAAGTACTCACACAGTGAGTAAAAAATATCTAAGGCTAGATAATTTCTGGAAGGGTTCCAGATTCCAGTATTTGTCCATTTCTCAGTCTGCTTCTGTGATGTTAGAACTGCTAAAATTGTGTGACATACAACTGCTCTTACTTAAGTATGACTGTCACTGCAGTCAGTGTCTTTCAGGAGTGGATCTAAGCCCACCCTAAAGGTGAGATTTGGGAACATGACGAGTCTGTGCTAAAGGGAAACTCAGGGAGAAAAAAACCCCACTTCTTTGGGCCTGAGGATTCCCTTTGCTTTCAGTGAGGATATTCTCAGCTAATAGCATGTGATTGGTAATCACAAAATGGTTGATGTTGATCAGAAAATTCTTAGAGCGTGTTTGAGGGTGTGATGGTGTTTTCAACCAGGCAGGATCTGCAGGCAGTATGAGATTGGCTGGTTTTTCCACCATTTGGACAACAGATGCAGTGTAACAGGTTTGCATATTCAGCAATGTAGCCTTGTGGAGCTAAGTCAGGACGAGTCAAGGTTTAGTTTCTTTCTTTGTCTGTGTCCCTAAAGACACTGTAGTTATAACCAAATCTGCATATAGTTACATTTTGCTAGGGCACCTCCATGACAAAACCATCCATGGGTTGGTGAGTAGGATCCCAACGTGAATAAAGCTGAGGCTTGGGCTATGTGTCTCTTGTATCCTACAAGTGATAGGTTGGCACAGCCCAGGGCATCCTTCAGCTTAATTCAGCTACCAGCAAAAGGGGCACAGACTTCAATGTAGTTTAGAACAGCCTGTCAGGAACTTGGAATGCTTTCCTTATGTGACTAAAACCTGTGTCATTGCATCTCAACAGATGTCAGTATTCAAGTTAATTAAATTATATTCATATCTGTAGGAGTTTTATTTCCCCAAGGCAGTGAAGAGGTGACTTTAACAAATGTAAAAATTTTTAATAATCTATAATTTCAGTGTTTATTTCTTTACCTGATTTGGCTTCCTAATTTGCCACATAACTTTGAAAAAGCTGTATTGAAGCTTTGCACTTGAAAATGGTAGCTCTTGACCTCTGTAAAACAGACACATATTTCACTGAGAAAATCCCAGAATTTTTTTAGGTAAGGTGCTGTGTAAATGCAAACAGTTTTTATTAATAGTCAATTTCTGTACATAATAAAAAGTAGGTTCTCACTATAAAGAAGGTTAATATTATTCAGTATATCTACATTACAGCCACAGTAAAGCTGTGTTGTATGTTCTGTTTGGAATTATATTAATAGGTACTACATTATACTATATACTCCTGTATATTGTTATTATTATGTGAGAGACATATGGTCTCTACCACTTGAGATGAAAAAAAAATTATTTTTAGTAAAAAGATATTTTCTAGGCTTGATGCAATAATATGTTATGAAAATGTGAATAAGTGAATCAGATTCATCAAAAGTAAAAACAACATTTTTTTTGCTGGGGAAGGGGATAGTTTAAAAATAAAATTCAAAACACTGTCTCTCTAAGTTTACCTGCTTTCAAAACGGAAGCAGTGGAAGGGCTGTTCTCTCCTTAAATACAAAACCTGGAAAAAAAAAAGAAACCCAAACCATCTCATTCTTTTGAAAAATCCATTCCTAAATGTCATAAAATATTACTCAGTAATCCGTCAAATCATTCACAGTGAAGGGTGCTGTGGTCCAACTTGAGTTTAATCAAAAGTGAAATTAGTCCACGTTTCTTCCTTTTGGTCAGAGTTTTATCCCATGAGGGTTCTTTCCTGGCGTTCTCTGGGGACAGGGTGGTCATGACCAGAGACAGCCTTAATGCTGAAGAATGTGTAATGGAAGAGGTGATTTTCACAGGGGGTCAGGCAGGTACCCAGCTCTTAGCAAAGGTGAATACTCTTTATATGCAAATCTCCTTTCTAATGTGTTTCAATCTAGACAAAATGTTCTACCTCATTGATTTGTAGACAACAGAAAAGGTAAGGTTTTCCCCTCTGTGAATACGTGGAAGTTCCTTTTTACCCCTCCAGTCTGTGAATATTTGTATTTATCTTAGTGTGCTTTTTGGCTATCTTTGGTGCTTTGACAACCCAAACAAGCAATGACTCTCTTTGAACCAGACTGACAATCTTATGCACAACTGCACAGGGTATGTCTTTCTTCTCTGAACCTCACTTCTTGTACATCAGTCCTTGGTAGTGTCTGGGATCAGGAATGTCATTCCTTGCCACCACAGTGCAGGGGAGTAAAGAAGGGAAGGCTTCCTGCAGTCACATTGTAAGTGAGAATACAGTGGGAACAGGGGTTGTAGATTAGGTTCACCCTGGCTGTAGCTGCCTCTTTCCCTGTCAGATAGACAGAGTAGTCTGTCCTGTGATGGGCACATGCACAACTGAGATTTAGACCCCTTCCCAAATAATTTCACGTGAAATATCAAACAATGACTGGAGAATGTTTTCATCACTGGGTGCTGGAGGTGTTTGTAAGTGCTACCCACTGTTATTAACTCTGAAGGCCTTTTATTAATGTTTTTCAAAATATTCTTCTCTTTCTGGTCTCTCTCTCAACCATGCTTCTTAGAAAGTGCCTATCCCACCACTCATTTTCACTACCAGAGCTCTGTGAAAACATCACAGATCTTGATCTGATAAGCCAGTTGGCCATTAAACTGACCAACCGAAGTCTTGAAGATCCTTTTCTTCATTCCTACCTTTTCTTTAACTCCCTTTAGCGAGTGCAAATAGAGTTTCAAACCTCATATTTTCCAGAGATAATCACTGCCCTTCAGACCTTGCTTACCCAGTTGCGTGTCTGTTATGTTTTTCTTCTCAGTAGCCTTGAGTATTTTCCTTTGAAAGCAAAGGAACAATCCTGGCATCATTCAGGGAACTGAGAAAAGGAAAAAAAAGCCCATTTTTTTTTATGCATGGCTTCTTTTGCTTTTAAAGGCTGGTTGCTCCTCTCTTCAAAGACTTGCCGAGGAAAAAATAAAGAAAACAAAAGTAAAGAACTGAGCTATAGTTCATCACTGCTACATCATTTGACTGTCATTTTTAAAAATTTTCCCAGCTAGCAAAAGCATTTAAAAGGGGCTTGGCATCCAACAGCCAGCACTGCTGGCACACAGCAAATTGTGTTTAGACACTGCTGTTTAGACAAGCAAGCTGGGATAAGAGAGTGCTCTGTGGGGTGAGAACATGCATTTGTGAGAGTAGAAGTGTTTTGTGGATGTTGATTTTTTTGTTTCCCTACAGACTGAGAAGAATAATCTAAACCTACTAACAAGTAGGTTTTAGATTGAAAAGAGTATTTCACAGTATTTGTTGCTTGGATTTTTCTGAAAGACTTTTCATTGTCAATTCTTTTTTGATCAATGGTGTGTGTCCTGCAAACAAACACACACAAATACATGCAAGCAGGTTGGAAAACACCTGCTAGCCAGTCTCAGCTGGTATAAACTAAAAATGCAAAGTGTTTTATGGACTGATTATCTAAATCTCTGTGTTACAGGATTACTTCATCTGTTCCTGAAATTAGATTTGATCAGAATTTTTAGAGGACTTTTGGGGTTTTTAAGAAGGCATGGAAGATTAAAAATACTGCTTTTCCAAGCGTGCCATAATCTTTGGAAAAGACAACTTCAAGGCATAATAGAAATAGTAATAAAAAGTAGAGAAAAATAGAAGGAATCTGAAGGATCTGGTAGGAAAAATAAACCTAAGGGAAGAGGACATGTCAAATCCAGGAATCTGAATTGCATGCATTATGGATTTTATACACTGCAGATGTGTTCAGTGATAACCAGACTGGTAGGCTATTTTTAAACCTAGGGGAAAAAAAAAAGGGAAGGATTTCAGAAATTTCCTTCTGATGAAGATAAGAATTTTCTTTTTTAATCATAAACATTTCTGAGAAGCAGTGAAATAAACAAACAAACAAAAAAAATCTCCTTTTCTCTATTGTACCTGAAATATGTCTTCTTCTAGGTTGGAATAGATTTGGGCTTATTTATCAGCATGAGGTGAAACTGCAAAAATGTTTGTGTGGGGAGGAAGAAGGAAATAATCTCTTTCAGAAGCTGCAGGGGAAATTTAGGCAGAGAGAATGTAATTAGCTAACCTAAAAAATGCCTGAGAGAACAGAAATTGTCAGCATCGTTCCTGCACAGTGTTTTGACAACTTCAATGGATGCAAGTGATCAGCACACTAGTTTTAAGTATAGTCTGGAGGCTTGCAGCAAAAAAACCCAAACCAAACCAAACCAAAACAAAAAAACCCAACAAAAACCAAGCAAACCACAACCAACCAAACCCAATAACTACAACAAAATTAGGGGTACTTTTTGGGGGGGAGGAGACTTATGTTAATATTTGTGATGAAAATCAAGGATATTTGGGAAAGATAAATATATTTTATGGTCATTCAAAGGAAAACTTGCTTATACTTAAGTGTTCAGTTATTAAAAGCATTAATTGATTCTGAAAGCTGCATTTAGATATGACTTTGCATATGAGAGAAAAACTAATATATTCCAGCAATGTTTTAGATTCAAGAACATAAAGAAGGAAAGGGAGGCTTCATCTCTGCTACCCCATGACCTTGAGGTGACCCTGGTTCTTTCAGTGCTAAGAATATTCCAGTTTTAAACCAGTTTATTATATGACTCTGAAATATCCTTGTGCTGTGTAATGATGTCATATAGTAAAGTTAAAATAGCTACAGTAAATGGTAGTAAAGAAAACCAAGAAAGAGTAAGAAACCCTAATGTTTTCTGTGCAATAAATTCTGATTATTAGACTGTAGCCATGTTAGGCTGAGTAATAATAAGAATAATTAACTTGTTTTGCTCTGATTTTAATTGTGATGATAGGTGGAGTAATTTGAACAATAAATGTTTGACTATCATGTTAAACAAGATCTTTTTACCCTTCTTAAGTTGTAGTTACTAATTTAGTACATTTTAAAGGTCTTTGGTGAAAATAAGAACAAGGTCCATTATAAATTAAAAATATGGATGTACTGAGAAGAGTGAATTGGAAGGAAAACTTGGGAAAAAAGAATCCTAGCCTGTCCTGGGAATGGTTTACAAGCTTTTAAATGCAAATATATCAAAGCTTTTTGTAAGTCATGGACCTAATTTCTAACTGCTATTCCACTGTTTGAAAATCAGCCGCGTAGGCTCTCACTTGGTTAACATGTATTTTACTAGTCTCAGATCTTCATCCAAAATCCACTGAAGTCACTAGAAAGACTCATTTTGAATGTAAAATTAAATTATTCTTATTAGTATGTCAGAAGAACTTTCTCTTGCAGCTTGGAAAACCAGAGCACAGTAAAATATTTGGCAAGAAGGTGGATTTTTCATTAGGAGCCTATGGATGAGCTAGGATCAGGCAACATACTGGACTTTAGATCTTTTAATATGTCAGTTCAGTAGGTGTTAAAACCTGTAAACTTTTGAATTGTTTCAGACGTCACCCTAATAAGTATATTTTTCTATATTTCATACCTGTTTGTACTCAAGCCCCATAAATAAGCCACATATTTCACATTTATTGGTTTCATATGCTACTTAGATATCATTGTGGTTTCCCCTACATACGCTGCTGGTGGTTTCCCTACATATGCTACTGGTGTATGTTCTATCATATTAAAAATGAAGATAAATAAATTAAATATATACAGAATCCTACTGGTAGACAACTATGCACTCATACTGGGAAACTACTACTTTGGTCAGGAATTGTATATCACTCCTAGGTTGTTCTTACACACCTGACATCCACCATAAAACTTAGTCAAAGGTCACCATTTGTTCAATGGATTTATGATGTCTTACAGAATAATCTCTATGCTGATGCTCAAAAGAAAATACCAGTAACATCATCTGAAATGAGAGCTTTAAAAATGCTGGCCAGCCAAGCATCCAAATCCAAGTAGTCACTATGTCAGTCTGTTTACCTGTGTGCCAATGCGCACATTTAGCTGCCTTTTACTGGCTTGTGTATGTACTGAAGTATATAATTTTTCAATGTGTATTTAGAATTTCTTTTATGTCTTACAGAAATCTGTTGCAATTATTCTGTCTATATTAAGTTCAAAGTAGCTGTTTTCTTCTACATCCAATGTTATGTATGAGATAAGAGAACTGCTGTGCTCTTTTCTGCCCTTAACATCCATCTCTGAATAGTCAACACCAGATAACTGACAGGAAGACTAAAAAGGTCTAAAAACATGAAGTAATTTGTCTCCATCTGTACAACTACTGGTGAAATGGGAATCTGAATCCCGGTGTACATCCTAGCCTTTTGTCCTGTGAATCTGACAATACTTTTTTCCTCAGAAGGTTTCCAACTATTTTAAATGAACATGTATGTTGGCTAAATCAGTGGAAGGTCAGCAGCATATAGAAGATTTATGGAGGCCAAGCAAAGGAGAGCATCACACTTGTGATAAGATTGAATAACATGTGACTGCAATTCATTGTGCTTAATTTTTCACTAAATAAAAATGATAAATTATTTTTTATCAAACTCAGCTATAAGGAATATTTGTGGATGTCTTTAAATAGTTAATGGCATGACTTGCAACAATGGTAGCATGAGTTTTTAATGTAAATAATTTACCTAGTGCATTCTAGAGAGAGATATAAGTGAAGTGTGACTATTCTTACCTACAGGTGAAGAGCTCCAACTGTTCCTGCTTGCTACTGTTTTATTTTATCATAGACTTCATCTGTGTGTTTTTAGAAGTCACTGAAGTCATGATCTGTGAAGGTCTATAGATGTTTAGCTTCCCTGGCTTTGCAAGATTTAAATAGGGGATGGATTACTTCTTTCCTTTTAAAGCTGGGCCAAAGTCTGATGCCAGCCTAAATTTCTGACAAGGGCAGGGGACACAGATGGAAAATGTTCTGAAGTTTTCTTCATTTCTTCTCTCTTGTCAAGATTTGGGAACTGTAACTTTTCTCATTAGAGTTCTGTAGCTAAGTATTAGCAGCTATGGTAGTTACACAGATACTGCTGTAATGAATAGAGATATTTATAAAAAGAGCTGCCTTCTTTACTAATTATTTAGTAATGGTTTGCCTGTATTCATCTACACTTAGTTATGCACTGGATCCTGGTCCCCTTTGACTTCACCTTCATTTCTGTGGAATGAACCTGATGTTCTGAACCAGCAAAACTCAGTGTTTGCCTTGCTCATTTCCCAATAAGACTCTACAAGGGCCAGTCCTTGGGGACATTGAGTCCTTTGCTGTGAATCAGGATTTATTTGCTTTTGAAATGCTAACACTAGAGAGGAGGAGGAGGAGGAGATGTCTTCCTCACAGCTGCCTTAATGATGTCATTTGCTACTCTAGTATGTTGCTGTGGATTAAGAGAACTGCTGAAGGGTGGCGTGACAACCTCATCTTTGATCCATATGACTAACTCTGTAGGTGGTGATCATTAGAAAGGAGAAACAACTCTATCCATCCTATGGTTCCAGCTGTAGGGAGCCATAAAGCTGGTTTAGATCAGGCCACACTTTCTATGCAGATTGTATCAAAGCTTGGCCAATTCTTTTTGCATTCCTATTTCTAACACGCTGCGTTTCCTAGCTGTCTACAGGGCTAATACTCTTATTCAGGCCTTCAGCACCTCATGTCTCAATTATTACAGTGTCCTTTTCTCTGGTCCTGACAACTGTGGCATGGCCATCCCTGATTCATTCGTAATGCAGCTGCAGAAATCAGACACCTCGCTTTCTGCTGCTGCCATATGACACATCTTTTTGGAATGCTCCCCATCTTATTACACTAAAAGCAGGACTGCTGTTCTTTGCTTTCCAGATCTTGCTACCTTTGCCATACCTCACTGCTTGTTAGGAGGTCAGCTGCTGCCTCCCATTAACCTGTGGTGTGAGTCCCCACTTCTGCTTGCAGCCTTTGCAATTAAGTGCCTTTATAGAGTTTCTCACTGTGCCCATCATGCATGGGAGGAGATACTTTCTAAAGAGCATCCACTGACCATTGCCAGTACTTGCCTTAAACAAAATAAAGTTTTTCTTCTTTTTTTTTTTTTTTTTTCCCCTTTTTTTCTCTCATTCTTACAAAACCTTGGTCACCATCAGGGTTTGGCTTACTTTTGACTGCCTTTAGTTTATACCTTTGCAGGTACTGTACTTTGTAGTTCGGTTTGGCAAAAAACCAATGTTTTGTTGATACTTGTATGTTAATTGGAGCAACAGACTCCTGGACTGTGATTGGAGTACCAAGATGCTGAGTTAAAACAAGTAATAATTACTGAAGTAGTTGGAAAGCGGTGTATGAAGTGATGAACCAGAGAGGAAGCAGTCACCTGTCTGCTGTAACAGCAATGATAGGAAAAGAAAGAGATGGAATCAGAGTATAAAAGAAAGGATGGAATCAAGCTGGGGGAGGGATTGAGAGAATTAACAAGAGGGACTTTACAGAATCACAGGTAGGGAGGGGATTCTTGCAAATCAAGCTGATTTTTTTGTTTGTTTGATGGACACACAATGCATTAAAACATTTGCATAACGTTCCCAGGCCCTTCAGCTTAGATTTACAGTTCTGAATGATTCTTTGTTTGAAGGGGATTAAAGTCTCTAAAGAATTTACTGGCCAGGTCTACAAGGCAGGTTAGTACCACCTCTTTTCTTCTTTTTACTGTGCTGGGAGTTGCACACCTAATTAGGACTTAGATATTTAGCCTTCTGTGGAGTTAGGACTTTGCTCTTTTTTTAATGTATTAATGGAAGGTTGATATTTCATTTTTCTGAAATAAGAGATAGAGGAAAAATAATTTAGGGTCAAAAAACTTGTTTGATTTCCTCCTGGGTGTCAATTCTACTGAGACCCAAACATTGTTATTTTTTTCTTAAATTGCTGAAATTTGCAAAACAAAGCAGTGTTCTGGGACGTGTTTTTAAACATTTCATTTTGAAGTAGACAAAAACATTTAGGCTTTCCTGATTTTTTTTCACCCAAAAAATGCTTCAGGTTACACTTGTTTTTCTGAGATTTTCAGGGTATGTGACTTTATGGTGGTCCTCCTGAAACTTCAGATTTTTGAAACACACAAAATATTTGTAACAAAAATATCTATTTCTGCTTGTTAGAAACCAGAATTGTGTATCAGTCAGCGTAGTCATGAGGTGTAGGCTCTTCCTTGGTTGTTCTGAGCAAACTGGTCCTACGTGTGGCTTTTTGAGAATTTGTCACCTCACCTGTTTTCTTCCTGATTTTGATTTAGATATGTGTCATTATCCCTGCTTTGTAAGCAATTTTACTAAGGAAAATAGGGAATTTTCTAATGACTGGTAAGTCAGGGGACCAGTCTGAATGAAATCACTCATCACCATAGTATTTGATAATTTTTTTTTGTTTTTCAGCTGCTATTGTTGTCTTTGCAAGTAGGCCTGTGTTTATCTGTAGGAACAGACAGGGCTCTACTCTAAATGGTGTTAAACGACACATAATTTTTCTTGTCTCAGGAGGTTTGTGCACTCTCACTTCTCATCTTTCATATATCCATACTGGTGTCATCCACATCCAACTATTTTTCAGGGAAAAGAAAACACAAACAAAACTTGCAACTCCCTCAGATATTCTTTAAAAAGGAACTCCAGTGTAAACACTACGAAACAGCTCTAAATTCTGTCCAAGAGCTAATTATTACTGGATCTTTCAAATCCTGTCTGTGTAATCCTTGCTCTTCTCTGGATTCTCTGCTAATCCTACACCTGCTCTTCCTAACTCCAGCCTATTTAGGGATCTAGGCAATAAGTTCTGTTTACTGGTTCACTAATATGTCTGGACATGGGCTTCTAAAATGCTAAACAGGGGGTGTTTAGCATTTCTCTGAGGATACAGATGAAATCTGATGAAGTTGTATTGGAGGGAAAACAAATTCAAATCAACTTCTAAAATGCAGCTTAGTTATTTAAGATCTGTACAGTGCTGGTCTTTCTCATTTTTAGGTAGTGTTGGAGGAGTTTCTCAGAGGATTTAAATTTGATGTCTTTGAATATTGCTTGTAACTATTAACTCTTTCTTCAGTAGCTGAATGCTCATGGGAATGTCTTGATGCTGCAAATAGTGCCTGCTTTTGGAGGGGTTATTTTCATTAGCATTGAAAGGTCATGCATTTTTCCCCTTAGAAAAAAAAAATGAAAAAAATAAGAAAAAAAAGGGAAAAAGTGCACATAACCTGAAGCTATTTTTACTGATTGGAAATTTACTTAAGGCTTAGCAAGTCTGAACATCTTACATATTAAAATGTTGAACAATTTGCAAAACAAATATTTTCTTCGTAAAATGCTGTGTTTGCATACAAATGTTTATGTGCATATTTGCACACACATGTTCTAAGAAATATGAGAATATATATTGGATGAAATAGATTAAAATTATACATAAAAGTATATTCTGGAAGGAGAGATGAAGGGGCGACATCGTCAGCTATGTGACTTCCAGTACATGATCACAGAGACTGTGAAATAACTTTCACAATGACTGTAGCCTGTACCTCTCACTTGCATGCTGCCCTTAAACTACTTAACACTGATTTCATCCTTGAGTGGAATTGTAGTCTCAGGCACACAATTACATAAAAAGAGTTTACCAGGCTGATAAGTGCTAATGAACTAATTCGTATCAGTGTCCATACACGTGCTCTTAGCTTGGCAATGCAAAGTGGCAGGACTTAGTTTAGGTCAAAGCAATAAATGTTTAAACTAAGTGTAATTACCCTGCGTGCTCTGGGGATAAAAGTATCTTCATAGAAATGTAAGTCACTCAGTAACGTGCAGGAAGTTGTTAAGCTGAGATGAGTTGGCTGCAAGTCTGAAGATTTACATATGACTCATGCTAGTATAACCAAGATCAAAATTGGGTGAAGATTCTTAAAAAAAACCCCATGAAAATGTGACTAGGTTTTATGAAGTATTGATTTTTAGTGTAAGTAGTTATCCTTGAGAATGGACCATTGAAAGAAGGCAGAGTATATAATTTTCCTGTTCAAGGTAGCAGAATTTTAGGATCTCCTGTCTCATGATTCATAAGGGATGGGGCAGGAACTGAAGCTGGATGAGAAATGGCAAACAAGAGGCCTGAATATAATATTAAGAGTATCTAACAGAATATCTGAAAATTTCTCACTTCTGTAGTCCTGACTCTTGCATAATGTTTTTGGTCTCTTTGTTGTCATCTCTTATTGTAGAAATAATTTAAGCTCCCTGGGACAAGTGCCTCACATTTTATTTGTAACTATGGTGCCTCTGAGGCTGTATAAATAGTGCACTGATTGGAAGGAAGAGAATTCCATGTTTTCAAAGAAATAAAATGTACTTCTAGGCTGGATGCCCTTTGAGGTATCGAGTCCCATATCTGCCACTAGCCCTTTGATCAGCTCTCCTATTTTGGCACTCTTCAAGAGCTTGATGTCTGGGGCTTCTTGGGATTGAAGACTCTCATCTTTGGTGTACAGAGTAAGAGTTAGAGTGGAAAGGCAACAAGGTTAGATTGTGAAGCCCCTAATTCTGGTCTGCAGAAGAGCTAATTTTTCTGGGTCTGAAAAGGAACTTGAAGAGATTAAGCAGTATTGACGCAATCTGATATGACGATTTGCTTCCACAGAAAACCTTATTCTGATACAAATTAAGCTACATATTAACCTATGAAATGAGGGACAAAACACTCTTATAAAGAATGTTCACCTTGCCTTGTGTAAGCCTGTTATTAAGATTGCAAAGCTATGAGGTTATCATTCTCGACTTCCACTTATTATCAGGATCACAGATTTGTCAGAAGAGTTCAGCAATCTTATGAAAGGTGTTGTTCCACTGCAACCTCAGCCAGTCTATGTCAGGGTTACTGCAAGTCCCCTGTGTCCTCAATAATTGTGTTTCCCATTTGAATTAGGGCTGTGTGCCCCTGCAGATTCAGTTGATTATAAACCAGTTGACAGATTGAGTTCAATGAGTGCCAGTGATAACACAAGAAGAGGGGCAAGAAAATCTGCATCTTGAAGCAAAGGAGACAGAAGGATCTCAATACCTGTGACCTGTGATCCTAATGCCTGCTGTGGCACTAGATTTTATGAAGCAATATCTAAAAAAAATCTGTTTCTCCCTGCTGGTCCAGAGCTGTGTATAGGAGATGCCTGATGTGAAGCAATTTAACTACTCTTCTCTCCATCATCTCCTGTCTGAGAAACAGGCAATGAAGCCAAAATAAACCCTAAATTCAAGCTTTTTTATTCTTCTTCCATACTTCCATGTTTTGTCTTGTTAGTTGATGTCACTGCTGTGATGGGGCTTGAGAAGAAATAAGTCAATATGGACAGGACACATTGAGCTGTAGTCTCCTTAATTATCCTTCAGCCAACTCCCTGAAAGATCCTGGAGAGAACACGTCTAGGGACAACATTCACAGAGGTCAGCACAGTTTCCAGTGTGTCTTAGACAATGCATAGCTAAATGTGGGAGCTGTCACCATTCTCATGCTTGGATTTTGCTCTGGCTCTTCTCAAAGTATAGAAATGTATATTGTGCTTCTCAGAGTACAAGAAGGTTGTTTGCAGAGTATAATAAGGTTGAAATCACTGAGTTTTCTGGAGTTCTGCCATTTTTCTCACTATGTAAATTGTCCCACTGCCTTTATTATGCAGGAGGACATGGATAAGGCATATCTGAGTATAATAAAAGGAGGAAAGCTGTGCCAAATCAGCACCTGAATCAATAAATTTAGTCATCTGACATCTGCCTCTCTTGTCAGTTAAAAAATTTATGCAATTAGCTCAGATACATGCCTACAAAAAGATTGCAAATGTGTCAGTAGGATTGCAAAGCTATAACCTTTGCATTTTTCTGTGCAAGTGCTGGGGAATTAGAGGGGAAATCCATGTGTTCACAACTGCTGAATAAGCCTTTATAACATATATGTGTTTGAGAGTGTATATAATCAGATAGGAAACGTCTTCGAAAAGCTGGTTAGCACACAAATTGGGCTTTCTTTATACAGGTTTTTAAAATTCATTTTAATGGGTGAGAAAAGCTGGATGACCTTCTAGAACTAACCAAGTGGTGACATAAAAGCTCTCTGATCCATGGCCCACGGGAATGTGAACATTCACTGGAGTTTAAATCTCTGGTGAATTTTCTGCTATAGCTGTATAGCAGCCTAATATTCCCATCCAAACAGATTTGCAAATGACCCATAAAACAAAGAAGAAACTAAAGCTGAAAGGATTGCTCTGGGCAATATCCTTCTCTTTCCTGAATTTTGCCTGAATCTGAATCATTGATAAAGGTTTCTGAATGCGACTTCTATTCAAGGTTAATAAAGAAATCAGGATATGTGGAGAAGAATATGCTGACTTATTAAGAAAAGCAGTTAATTGTTATCACATAGTAATGAGATTTCATTGGTTTTCATGACATTTTGTCTAGGCTGTAGAGAGAAGCTCTCTGAAGAAGAGGGATGTCCAGAGTACCAGTAACAAGACATACTATCTGTTACATCTTGGCTATGGAGAGTAGGCCAGCCAGATCTAGACTGACAAATGTCATTATTCATAAAATTTCACATGCATTGGTCAGTGGTCTCAGAAAATTTAAAAATCATAGAACTGTTTAGGTTGGAAAAGACCTTTAAGGTCAATGAGTTCAACTGTTAACTTAGTCCAAGTCCACCATGAAATCATGTCCCTAAGTGCCTCCAGGGATGGTGTCTCCACCACTTCCCTCAGCAGCCTGTTCCAGTGCTTGACAACCTTGTTGGTGAAGAAATTTTTCCGAATCACAGAATCATAGCACCTGGGGAGATGGGGCAGTCACAGAGGAGACATGAGAGAGCTGCTCCGTGCAGAAACTTGTCACAGTTGCCCCTTCTGCCCTTTTGGGAGATGGGGGCTCTTGGCATCTTTCTCCACTCTCCTCAGGTTCCCCCAGTTTGGGAAACCTCCCTGTGCACCAGCACCGTGGCGGCACTGGAGCTGCTCACTTTGGTGTGCAGAGTGAAACTGAAAACTGCATGCGTGGTTGAAATAAAGTCTGCCTGCATCTACACTTCAGGCCCTTGAACAGAGGCAAGGGGATATACATTTACTGTTTTGTGTACTGTGAAGTAGTAAATAACTTCAGGCCTCCAGCAGCTTGAATCCTCGGGAGAGATTTCTCTAGACTCCAGGGAGCTTTGGATCAAACATCAGAGAAGGTGCAGGATTCTTTGGCAGTTTTTCATAAAGCCGTTCAAAAAGAGTTTGTGCAAGTCAGTTTGAGAGAGCTATCTCTCAGTGACAGAGTGTGAAGAATTACAGTAAACATTCCTGTTATTCAGGAACTTTGGAACTTAACAAAGAGACAAAAAGTATAAAAAAATAAATTAAATATTCTTTAAAAACTTAGTAGCAGAGCTGCTGACCTGTAGGTAGCCATTCTACCTACAACTTCTGGTAATGTGTAATCTCTGCCTCAGATTTTTCCTCACACTGAGATATTCAGCTGGATGAATTTTATCTCTGTTTTTAAAAGGAGACAATCACTGTATTCAAAGCTATTCAGAGATTGGGACTGAAATGTTATGAAGTTTGTGTTTGACAACAACACTTTGCTGACAGTGTGTCTATAGCCTGCTTGTCTCCCAAGAAAGATACTTGGCCCAGAAAAATGCAATAGGAAGAAGGAAAGTCTTCTATTAAAGATACTGCACTCAAGCATTTGAGCCTTGGCACAGGCTTTCTTAGGTCTTTTAATGAATGTGCTGTTTAATTGCTTTGTGTCTTATCCTTCCATGATTAAAATGGAAGGTGAGAACACTTACTTTACTTGTGACATTCAAAGGATAACTCAAAAGAATACATGTGAGGTAATCAAATTTTCTGGAGATCACTTGTCCCATAGAAATCAATGTTAGATAAATGTAATTATCATGATGAGATTGATATAAATTTGATGCCAATTATTTCTGAAGTAAAAATAATTTAAACTTCACACATTAGTTATAGAAATGTTAATCATTTCTCTGCTTTTCAGTGCTAACAATTGGGCACATCATTATCTATTAGAATTTGGGGAAATGAGGAAAAAGACGTCTCTGACATTTTTTTGATGGAACAGGTACAATACAATAATATAATGAGAGTCGATTAAGGAAATACTTTGCAAATAACTTATTCAATAAAAAGTCCTGGCAAAGTCTGCTATTTTTCATGTTCCTAGCTCTGATTCAGTGAATCCTGTTTTTTATAGTGACAGTTCAACTGATGAGAGTAGGAAATAGCTTGTTGGAGACTCAAGAAGATTAAGTAATTATGTGAAAAAGAGTGTCTTCCCCACATTCAATAATTATTACAAAATCACACCACTTGTAATCCTGGGCACCATTTGATGACCCACTATAGTCAGGAAGAACATCTTTTAGTTTATTGACGTGAGTGGCAGTATAAATCCATCCTGTCTTCTTTTTCAGGGAACTGAATGTTCAGTGTATGTAACTGGCTCTTCTAGACAATTCTTTTATTCCCCTAGAATATAATGTAGCCTCAAGAGGAGGTTCCTCCTGCTGGTAGACTGAGAGGAGCAAAAAATTCAGCATGAACTCTGTCTCTCTGTGTGAGCTGGTCTTTTTCACAGCCAAAATATTCCTTTACCAGGGTTAGCGCATCATCTAGAGAAGGATACATTTTTTTTTTGGAAACTACATTTATCTGTAATAACTGGGCTTAGTAACATATTTATGAGCAGGGGCTGTGGTTAGAGTTGGTTGCAAAGACCATTAACACTCTTGATTTTTTTTTTTTTTTTTGCCTCTCTCTTTTTGTTTCTGATTGCCAGTCCTCAGTTGTTTTCTACTTCTGGCTATGTCTCCATAGCCAGTTACTGTCAAGCACCTTGGGCTGTCGACCTCTAGCATGTTGCCTACTGATAGTAGCTGTCCCCATGCCCACTGCAAGTGTCATAAATTTGATGGTGCTTATGCCTTAGTGAAAGTGAGGAGAAATATTTACACATGGGCAACTGATGTGCAATAAACAAGACAGTTATCGTGCCTGTGGGAATTAACTTACATAGCCATAGGTTTTACTTTCCTAGTCTTCTTACTAAATATGAGTTTTTCATTCACCCACATGCGTGTACTGATATTAAACTGGTGTCTTGCATTGGTGTGATCCCTTTTTTTTTGAGGATGATAGTACTTGCAGTGCAGTAACAAAATATAATTGAAACTTCTATGACTTAGGCTGACTACAATGGCAAATGATCCAGCACAGTAGGAACTTCACACTGTTGTTTGGCTTCACTTCTATTGTCTCTGTTTTTCACACCAACTGTATTTTCTGTGAAAGACTTTTCACTGCATGTAATTCTGGTACCTTTGCCTGAACCGAGTCTGTTCTGAAATTTTGCCTTAGAATGCAGTTTTCCTCTCTAGCTTCTGACTTAACTAAACCCTTTCTGTAGTAAAGTTATGAAATCCTGTTTCCTCAACTTTCCATTTTTGCTCATGCTTGTGTGATTTCTCTGTGATGTCTAGAATGTTTTCTTTCAGTTGCTAGTTTACGAAATCTTATTTTCTTTATGTATGGAATGTGCTGCCATCTGAACAACTTTTTAAACTTATGCACAGAAGAACTTACAGAGAAATGAGTTTTCCTGTATTACAGTTACCCTCTATAGCAGTAGGGATAGCATTCCTAGGGGCCAGAATGGCCTATCATTTGTTTTTCACTTGTGAAGTGAAAGCTTAAGGCTACCTGATATTTTGAGTGCAAATGTGGAAATATTGCTAGGAGCATCCAATCAACCAACTTTGTCTGTATTGCTGAGCAGCTGACAGACCTGGGCATTCATACCTGTCTATATATCCGGAATATATTCTCCAGGAAGTAGTGTGAGGAAATGCTGGTAATATATGACCCTATTTGAGGCTGCCTGGATGGTAAAAAATGGTAGCTTTGCTCTCACCTACTGTACACTAGGCATTATAGAAATAACAAACCATTAGTAGGTAACTCAGGAGTTCTACAGAATAGTAGCTGTAAGCATCTAAGCATTGTGATCCTTGGAGTCTTTAATGTAGGGGTTGAACAATGCAAATACAACTGGAATATGAATTACTGAATATGAAGCAGCAGGTAGAATAGCAAGAAATAGGCAGCACTGGAATTTGCCATGGCTGACATTATAATCATTCCTAACTTATTTTCCCTTTTACCAGAAGCAGCCCCATTACAGTCTGAATTGTGTCATTAGAAATACTATTGATCAAGTTCTCATTAGCAGTCATTGGCACACAACAGCTATTGTTGCATGAGTTATCTTCGCTGCTGAAACTGATACTGATCACTGGCTTCTGATAACAAGAATACAACTCTGTCTTTGAAGCCAGCTAGTTGATTGAGTTAAATTGGTTCCATACTCTCCATAATTAGGAGTGAGCTATCACACAGTTTAACATCCCCAGCTCTTTGAAGCCATTAAAGCATTAGGGACTTAGTCTAAGTTTCCTTTGTCATCTCACGAGTAATAGCACTGCTTGAAGTCATTAGTGCCTCAGCCTCTCAAACACTAATTGAAGTTTGGTGAGCACATACCCAAGTACCTTACATGAAGTATAATACAGAAGGATAATTCATACTTTCACAGAAGTTTGCTAAGAGTGGAAGCAGAAGGTGATCTTTGAGTTTGACTCCATAGTATCAAGTCACTAAAAAAAAACCACCACCACCCTAAATTCTAGTCTTCACTTTAGTCAGTTTTAAAACTGCTGCTAAGTATGATTGCTTGTTTTCTTTACTACAGGATTACTTCTGTACAGTTTTGGCAATTAGTCTCATAATGAGTAGGATTCTGATTTAGCAATATCAGCTACACAGCTAGGAAGGTCACTTGAAAGGAGCCATCATCTTTTATTCCTTAAAAAAAAAAAAAAAAATCCCTGAAACGAGAGTATTTTTTTATACCCCGCCTTGCATGCTGTATTTTAAGTAGAAAAATAAGTTCTGTTATAGTGATATTCATACAAAAAAATCCAGCAATGCTTTGCCCCAGTTTGGTTCTAGAAATTATAATGTCTATTGTGCAAGAAAGCCTTCATGCAAGTTCCACCACTGTGGGACTGATAAAAGCTTTAATCACCTTATTAAAAAGCCAAGGAGGGTTATAGATTGAACTCTCCATCAGAATGTCTCAGTGTGTCTCTGGAGACACAGACAGGTGACATTCAGCCTTAAAGAAGGCTCTATTTGGAGATGACAGCATTGAAACAGATAACTTGTTGCAGTACTTCTGCAAAACCAGTGTTCTTGAAAAAAGTGGAGCCTACATTTCTTTTCACTGATGAAGCTACGCACTGGGTGATGAAGATAGAAAGGTATAGCCTCAGTTGGTTCAACCTTTAATAATGCCATTAACTTTTAATCATGCTCTATTAACCTCAGTAGGCTTTTGTACCAAGTGATGTTCTATTTTATAAATTGGTTTTCTGTCTGTATTGAACTAATTGATCATGCCTGCCATGATGTTGTATGAAGACAAATCAAGAATGCTGATCCTTTGCTTGAGACATTGTAAATATAGATTAGATCATGAATTAAAGGTGGGGAGTAAAAAAATCTCAGCAGATTGATGTATCATACTCCTTTTGTCACTTTTATTTAAAAACTTTGGGAAAATGAGTGATTTTAGAAGAAGCAAAATTGCACAGAAAGAAAGGGAAAAATGAGAGGGTCAAGGAGAAGAAGCATCGACAACTCTAAAATGGAGTAGTAATAGGATAAGAACACCTTACCTGCTACATTGTCATCCATCTTACATGTCATATGGTATATGTAAGGAGAGAAATGAGGCATGGGGAATCATTTCTTCATGAATATTTCATCCCTTATAGTATTGCAACATCTCGATGTGACCCAGAAGGGCTTTCATGTTTCTGTGGCTCAGGAAGTCACCTCTGTGAAAAACAGCAATGTAGAGTCTTTGGCAGCTGAACAATGGTGCCCTTGCTTAAAGTGAGCTTAATACTCACATTAAAGTTGCTTACATGTCATGGGTGGACTGTCACACTGTAGTTCCATTTGGGATCATGCATTGTGGTAACCACAGAACAGGAACAGAATTGCCAAAATTAACAGAGTAGCTACCTAGGAGCATGTATGAAAGACTGTGTGAGAGTGTTTCATAGTGATGCTACATAAATGCATAGTGATGCTGTTGCATAACAGCACTGAATTTCCTTAAAAAAAAAAAAAAAAAAAAAAGTAAAGAGAATTATTTATTGTTAGAAGTGGAATTCTTCTCAGGCACATTCAGTATGGATAATTTGAGTTCATCAACTGGAACATCAAAAATGAAAAGCCAAACCAACAATTTGCAAGCAGATGCTGATTCCCCAATTGTTCATGCAACGTGGAACATAATTTGAAGTGATTAGGAAATTAATGCATTAATACAAAAAAATGCTTTGGAGAGAAGCAAATCAGATAAATGTGCATAAAAAGAATTAGCTGTAGACATAATTAGTGAAGCTGTGCTTTATTCACAGTCAGAGGTAAAAATTAAAACTACACTGAAATTTTAAAGAACATTTCAGATTTAACATGTGAGAAGCCAAAATTAAACAGAACATTTCAGATTTAACATGTGAGAAGCCAAAATTAAACAAAGCATGGAGTTTCAGCAAACCCAACACACAAGACACATGCTTTGCCATTAAAGATACAAAAAGTGTCATGCCATATATTTGGGAAAGGAGCAGTTACTTATGTAGTAAGAAAGAATTTCCAGCTGTATGGGCACGTGTCCTGACTAAAAAGGACTCAAAGCTTGGAATCAGGTAGATGGTAGAACAGAATTGTGTGTAGTGAATATGAAGAGCCTTCATACTGTATGGTGAGAACTGGAAAATTAACAGATAAGGTTGGAAGATTCTGTGCTGTGTTTGGTATTTTCTCCTCTAAGTTCATGCTTGTCCACTACACTGTATTTAGCAGAGCAACGATCTACCCTCCACTGTTCTCACTTTCAGTCCAGAGTCTAAGGTTGCCTTTCTCACATTGCACCAACTTTATTTGTAGAATCTTTGATTTTTATATAATAATCTCTTGAAATTAACTTCAGTGACACGGGGGGTCAGGCTCAACATGCTGCGTGAAATCATTGGTCTGGTTTAGTGAACCTATTTCTTAAAAATTACAGGATTTCATTTCTCACTCTTGCCACTGCCAGAGAACTTTTGATTTTCCTACCCTTGTTTTTATGACCTCTGTAGGGTAGGAAAATGAACCTGATTAAAACCCTCAAGAAAGAGGCTTCGTTCTTGTTAAACACCATTCCCTGTAGTAATTTTTTTCCATCTCCATGCCTAAAAATCAAGAAGTAGCAAAACCAGGTGTACCATGACAAAGTTAATATTGATCCAGCAAATGTATGCTCAGCTGTTGTCATCATCTGTTGTGTAGATGTGTGGTGATAGATAGATAATTACTTGAAAGCCATTCCATTTAAATCTAGTAAGAAAATATCACTAAGAACCTTATTTTTCAGGTAGTTAAATGTTAAAATAATGTCAGTCTTTATAAAACATATGAGCAAAATAAATGGAAAAAATTCTTCTACTACCTGAAAAACAGCCTTTATTTTTGCAGATAATTTACTGAAGGTACTGCTTTATTTCGCTGTATGTAAGTTTTCATTTTCTTTCATGTAGGTTCTGTATAATTTCAGGAGAAAATAAAAGTCTGAAATGTGAATTGCTCTTTTTCCAAAACATTGATAACTATCATGAAAAACTGTACTTTTACTTCCCCCCCCCCCGCTTCTACAATCTACATATCTTTTGGGGAGCAACTGGATACTCAAAGTTCTGTCTTGTTGCACTTTCTATTAAGATTCTTAAGTTCAGTACATGGAAGCAACAGATGCTAAAGGATCTGATACTTTCCTCAGATGGTTAAAGTGTCTCCAGCTGCAACGAGATCAGTCCCAAGAATTTTGCAGTAAAGGGAAAACAGATGAAGAAAAAGTAGTCATTTCTTACTAACCCTGCTGGATCAAGCAGCTGCTATTCAAAATTATTATTGGGTTCCAGTTGTTCATGAGCACTCTTCTAGCTGGAGACACCACCTGAGGACTGATGGACTGTTTTAAGCGCTTTGGACAAAATCAAGCATGCTTACTGAACACTTTCAGCTGGTGGATTTTAGGTGAGATAAGATGAGAACATCGGTAAGAAATGGAAGGATAAGAAGTTGTACAGAGAGGTGCAGGTGAGCAGATATAGGTAATAATGTCCTTGGGACCAGCAGACTACCACTCTGAGGTGCATGTAACTTTGTGATGTTCCCTCCCCCTTGTTTTGTCACCTTGGGAATACTATAAAACCTAGGCAAATGTAAGAGCCATTGAAGTATGAAACAGCACAGTGAGACACAGGTGCCAAGGCTGGCCAGAGGCAAGTGAACCATTTGGCTATGAAACCAAGTGTTTAGTGAGTTGACCATTTGTCCAAGCTTGGCATAACTGCAATAAAGAATCACAGACTGGTTTGAGTTGGAAAGGGCCTTAAAGATCATCTAGTTTTAACCTCCCCTACCATAACTAGGGACACCTTCCACTACACCAGGGTCCACTACACTCAGGACCCAAACCAACCTCCCTTGAACACTTCCAGGGCTCATCATGTGGATTGTGCATTTATCACTAACTGGCCCTCCAGGGAAATATTGCTCCCTTGGTGTCCTTCATTTCCCTATCCCTTTTGTAGCTCTGCTTAGGTTACCACACTTTTAGGCTTAAAGTCTCTTCTTACTTTCATTAGGATTAACAACCCTTGGTGTCCAGTATTTGGGGCTGGGAGATGCTATTGTTTGTAATATGCTTACAGTGCAAGTGGCTTCTTTCTTTTTGTGCCATTGATTGATTAGTGGAGTTTGTCCAAGTAATTTTCCCTCTTGATATGTGCACTTTCCTTCTCTACCACAAAGTTGGTGTGAAGATTAACTAATTAATCTCATGAGATTCTTTACTGAAAGGAATGCCTTACTGAGCAACAGAACAAAGTACAGGCAATATGTATGAACACAACTCATTCCAGATGTCTACAAAGCTGAGGTTCCTTTTCTCCCCTTAAGCAAGTAAGACTGCAAGAATGTCTCAGCTTAATTTTGTTTTTGTCTGTTCAGTACAATGCAGAACATCTGTTGCAAAAGAATGGATAATTAATAATTGAAACTAGATTGTACTGTCCAAAATAAAGTGCCTGTAGTACTGTAGCTTTCCAGAGTTTTTTGTCCTTGTTTCTTTATTTCTTCTCAAAGTATAATAATAGTCATTGTTACGTATTAGATTTAATTTCGGAAGTGAACTTTCTGTTGTGTTTTAGTTAAGTTTTATCGAGTAGATTTTCAAGTTGGTTTTGGTGATAAAGATTTTTATGTCAAATGTATGTAAAGGAAGAGAAGCAGTGTGTAATACTAATGAAACAGGAACAAGAAATTTTCATTTCGTGTCAGGTTACTAAATTAAATTCAAATGGGCTGTGGAATGAAGAGATAAAAATCTAGAATTTGATTTGAGGGAGATTTGAAAAACTGAGAAGCTTAATCTCTTCACGTTCCTTCCCCCAGAACTGATTGCTCCAGAGCTAATGTTTATGTGTGTGATTAGGATCTGAGCCTGACGAGTTCTATTTTCAGCACTGCTACAGGAACCCAGTGGGTGAAACTAACCTTGGTGTTTTGGGCTCATACAGCACTTCCAGCTTCCAAAGTTCTTGCTAAGATAGATTTTTAAGATAAAAGGAATGTAAAATTGAAGGTGTTTTTATTTATTCTAGAATTGATTTGTAGCCCTAGGTATTTAAAATTCGGATTAACACTGAATGCGAACTGATCATCATCAGATTGAACAGGCCCAAAGAGTTTTTGGAATCTCCATCTTTGAAGGTATTTAAATATTGACAGGATAAGGTCTTGAGAATCTATTTGTACCTTTGAAGCTGGCTCTGTATGAAGCAGGAGTTTGAAATAAATGACCTCTAGAGGTCTTTACATGCCTAAATTGAATAATTTAAATTATAAGTCACTGTATAATTCTCAGTATAGCAAAAGTAGCTCAGAAACATCCTGCAGTAATCTATTACATTTATGAAAGTGTTTCTATATTCTTTTTAGTATTACATTGCTATTTTTCCACAAGGATGATGCAAATAAGAGTTTGTGTCCTTTTTTACAGTCCTAATTAAACGTTAAATGCAATAACTGAGTAAGGAAAAAATTAGAATCTTAATTTTCATTTAATTCTTGTGTTATGGAAATGAAAGCTATGCTTTAAAAAAATAAGACTTAAAAAGTGACACTAATCTTCAGTAACTCCTTTCCTCCCCTCCATCACCTTTTTTCCTCCTCTGATTAAAAGTTAATACCTCAAAGCAAGAGTATATGTTTTGAGAATTTCCCCTAGCTGCTGGGATTGTATCTTACTCTTGGGAAGGTGAAGGTCAGTGTTTCTCTCTGTTCACAATCCAGCCCACAAGCAGTGACTCAGCAGCACACAAAACCCCTGAAGATGTGGCAACTTCACCTTTAATGGAACAAAGAAGCAGCTCAATCTTTTCAGGTCTGGTGCAAAGTGAGGCACTTTTGAAAACAGGTCTTTTGCCAGAGCTCAGCCGCGCAGAGAAAAGGTTGCAGGTAGCAACCCGTGCACTTGATGGGCATCTCCACGCTGATGAGCTGCGAGTAACAAGAAGGGCTGTGCGGGGGTGCACTGCCCTCTCTTGGTTTTTGGTCGAAACAGGAACAGGCCCCTCCCATCTGGTGCACCAGAGGTTTGCTAAGGTTGTTTTTGTACTCTATTGTCTCTTTGGAAAAAAATTTTTTTCCCAAAACCTCTGGATTTTCTGTATAGTCCCAGTTGTATCAAGCAGAATTAACAGAGAGAACAACTGCATCACATCTGCACAGGTGTCTCAGCCTCATGTTTGCATTTCATGACTCTATACTGTATTAACCCAATTCTAATACCTGCGACTTTGGTGGTATATATTACTTACATACCAGCATATAAAGTAGTTCTAAGTGTTTATTGATACATGCATTCACTCCTTCTATCCAGTAAATCGACCCCAGATGATTTCCACAGATAATAAAAAATAGAACTTTAATTGGCTGCTTTATTTTGTGGTCACTTTCGGCCTGTAATGAACATTTCCATAATACAGAACAGGTAAATGGATTCTTTTTTTTTTTTTTTTCCATCCACTAGCCAGCTTTTAAAATTTTTTTCAAATGACATTCATCAAGATGCCAAATTCAATTCTCAACAATTCTTCTATTAGGAACACTGTGCAATCCCAGCTTTCAAAAATATTGGCAGGTGGTAATTTTTCTCTCTTAAAAAATAGTCCTTTGCCATCTAGTATTCTGCTGACAGGAGATTGTCTTATCACTCAGTGAGCACTAAATTTTTCATGTACCAAATAAGATGAATTCACCATCTGAACCTTTTATCATGTCATTTCTCTTAAATGTGAACAGCCAAGATTGGAGGAAGAATGTGGTACCCTACCAGTTATGGACCTCCTGTGGGTTTATGGGGTAAATGATGATAGTTTCCACTGTCCAGATCTGATCTCAGTCTGAATCTGAATTACACTGTCTAGTCATCATGACTATAGTTTTCTTTGAGGGAGACTTGAAGTATGTTCTCATCTATATTAGCAAAGTGCAGACTGATTTAATGAGTTTGGATTTTGCATCTTTGTATGAATAAAAACCTCTTTCTTCATAAGTCACTGAGTAATAGATGCAAAATAACTTGTTCACAGACCTTTTACTTGTATTAAAGAGGTCATTTCTACTTATTTCTGAGACCATTCCAAACCAGGTCATCATTCAAAGGCAATATTGCTCATTTTTCTTCAGTGTTGGACGTGTAATTCTGTCACTGAAATATTTTCTTTCCTTATAAAATTACTGCACTTTCTGAGTTAACAAGAACTTCTGGCAATAAAATACTCCACAATGCCTTAATTGAATTATTGGTGTATTATTTTAATGGTGTCTTAATGAAATTGCTTAGCAACTAACCTTGTCTTTTAGTTGGCAATAGCAACAGCTTCAAAACTGTCAGCTCTAGCTCGTTTCATATTTTCATTTAGGTGCTAGTGCTGTGAGCCAATTTATTTGATGCAGCAACTTGGGCCAAATTTGGTGGCATTACTCATATACACAGTTCTACAGCAGTTGATGTTGGCCCGTGAGTAAAGATTGTTAAACTTTTCAAAGGCTTAATTCTCCTCTTTCTCTATTAATATGTAACTAAATACCTAAATGCTTGTTATTTCTTTTGTGATTTTGTCTCTAATTTATTTGCTCTTGCAACCACTTACTGCTTCCAGCATCTCAGTCCTGTAAAAACAATAGGTCTAATTTGCTTTACAATAATGTTGCATTTATTTCAGAATGTCATGGCCTTTCTTTGGCTTGTTTCACTTTATATCTTACTCTAGATCTTGAGAAAGCTTAAGCAATGAACTGGTTTAATTAATTATTAGCAGAGAGCATTGCTTTGAAATGCATGCATGAACTGCTGAATCTGAAGGATCAAGTTCTCTCCCTACACAGTCTTCATGCCTTGTAAATGAAATCCAAATTCTGCCCAAATGGGCAGAAATTACATTTTATTATGCTGGGACTCCAACTCTTGCAATCAGTTACCATGTGAAAAAAACCCTACCCACAACCCTCTAAAATTTGGTAACTGACATGCAGAGAAGCTGGAAAAATATATGCAATCATTTAGTAGGGACTGCCCTGCTTTTGTTAGGGACATTTCTGTTCTTACTCGCTGATTTCTTCTTTTTCTGTGCTTCACTCATTTCTTCATGTGAGAAATATTACTTGTTCCATGTGTTGGGTCCCACCAGTGTTGCATCTATGTATGAAGTGTGTGATAGGTAAGGAAGGTAAAGGTTCTTTCAGTAGCTTTGACCCTGTTTGCATTTTATCCTGATTTCTGCTCCAGTGCAATAACTCAGATTTGTTGATACACCAGAAATGAATGAAAGAACATGTGAACCTATGAAATGCATTTGGATTTGCTTTATACTGTTCTGTTTCACTATGCTCTCTCCTACAAAATGTTAGGAAAAAGTTGGTCCACGTGGAGATATCAGTGGCCAAAATAAAAGACTGAGAGCAGTTCTGGACTCTTTTTACTAAGCCACTAAATCCAGCATTCAGGGCAGTTACACAAGGATCCCAATTCCATCTGTAGAAGCAAAATCAGAATCCTCTTGCTAATAATTCCTGAGTTTTTTTGTGAGAACAGCAAAAATGCACATAATTGTCAAGAGAAATCTGTCATCAGCAGAGTTAGCATCAAAAAAGGGATGAAAAATTGAGGACTGGTTAAGATCTATAAATTATATTTTGTGTTCATTTGTCACTTCTAGGAAAAGCAGATCAAGTTTCTTCCTTTTTGGGGTGTAAATGATTAATGGATGCCTTGCATTTTGTTGCAAAAGCCTGTGTCGACTATATTGACTTTTTTTTTTTAGAGAAAAAACCCAATCCATCTGGACCGTCAGGAAGTGCAGTGTGTGCTTGCTGTGCCTGGTGTGAATAAGCAGGTTCTGATCATTGCTGAGCACTGATCTGAACAGAGAGCAATTACTTTTGCTGGGGAGAAGTAGAGTCTTGGCTCATACTCACTCTTCATTTTCATTTAACAAAAGACAAACAATAAACCACACCAGAGGCACTCTAAGGTTGGCCTCCCTCTACAAAGGGCTTTTACTGAAAGTGAGAGGCAGATGAGTATGGCTCTTCCTACTCCTGCATTAATAACTATACTTTTTTATGGTGGAATCAGAGGTAGTTTAAAAACTATCAGCATAAAAATCATGGGCCCAATTCATCACAGAAGAAGTTGCTAGATCAGCCCACCTGATCTGATGATATTATTTATGTAGACAGGTGGGTGTTGGTCTTTTCTCCCAGGTGACAAGCAACAAGACAAGGGGAGACTGCCTGAAGTTGGACCAGAGGAAGTTTAGATTGTGTATTAGAAAAATTTCTTCACTGAAAGAGTGGTCAAGCATTGGAACAGGCTGCTCAGGGAAGTGGTAGAATCACTCTCCCTGGAAGTGTTCAAAAAGTGTGTAGGTGTGGGGACGTGGTTTAGGGCTGGACTTGGCAGTGTTAGTTTGGACTCTTTAATCTTAGAGGTCTTTTCCAGGCGTTTATCCCATGGTAACTTTAGATCCTTTGGCAAGGGGATACCTCAAAAATCCTGTATGACTTCATTAGCTAGGTTGTCTTTCCCAACAGGCTCTAAGGACCTGGATAGATTTAAGGTGTCATTTTCATGTACAAAGGTCATGTTGATTCCTCAATGATATTCAGAATATACTCATCCAAACCCCAGTGTTAGCTGGGAAAGCAGAAATATGTTGTATTAGGCACTGTGGAAACAGAGCAAGATGTTTTATACTCCTTTGAGGAACTCACATTTCAGGAAATTCAGCATGCTTTCTACAGTAAAGCTGAAAACTATGGAAATATTTTCTTCATAATCTCTTATCTTACATATTCTTAGATATGACATCTAAAATTTTGTTATCATTGCTGGTTTTGGCTTTCTTGCTTTTCCTGTTCAACACGTCTGTGTCCAGTTGTATTTTCTGTATAAGGAACTGCATCAAGCCAATGGGTTATAGACTACTTCAAAGAAGAAATTGGATTAATGTATTTCAAAGGAAATTCTGAAATGTACTTGCTCTGTATTTTATATGTTGCAACCACAAAAGCATTAAAATTAATTGTACTTTCCCTCCTTTCTTGTTTATATTTCAGGCAACTTGGGCAATAAAACTAAACTAATGTGACTGCAACCACATTACCATGTAGTGCAACTCAGTGGAAGTGTGATTGTAGAATGAAATGGTTGGAGTTGAGATGACATCTGGGCATTTAAGAGGCAGAGGGTCTGACTTCAGAGTAGTGCTAACCTGATACTCTGATCTGAATGTCCAGTAGTAGTTGGAAAATATTAGATGCACTCCTGAAATGTATCACAGAATCACTGAATGGTTTGGGATGGAAGGGACCTTAAAGGTTATTTAGTTCTAACCCCCTGCCATGGAAAGAGTATGTTCTGGTTTACTGTCCTTGAAAAGGAATGCAACTCCTGTTCTCTGAGATCACTGTGGTGTGAGTCAGAACACAATGTGTAAGGACTTGCTATAGAGATTTCCCCCGAAATTTGGCAGGATTAATTTCAGAAGCACACTCCTGGGCTGATCTGAAATGTTTATCTAGATACACATGGCATTTTCCTCTTGTTTTAATGTATTTTTCATACAGGTATCAATTTATCCTGCTTTTCCAATAAATGCTATCTTTTGGGCTTGTAACTCTGATTATTTACACACAGATATGTCGTAATGAAATTTGCTTTTCTTATCTTGTAAGAAACGTTGTGTTGTGACTGTGATGTGAGTAGTGGCTGATAGTCAACTCTACTTGTGTTGTCTTATGACATCTGTGCAAAGTGATTGGTAATACAGGGTACAACATTGGAGCAGATAATGCTGATAGTTGATCTCATAGTTAGCAACCTGATGGTGGCTGGAGTTATCCATCAACTCCCTCCCCTGTCTATGACCCTCTGTGTGCCTTTCCATAAACCTGCAGCAGTTCAGCACAGCTCTGTCGGTCTAAGGTGCTATTGCTGTTGGCATGCGTGGCAAAACTGGTGTGTCCTGAAACTCTTCTTAGGTACAGAATGGCTGGTAATCACAGTGCAATAGCCAGGGTGTTTGGAGACCCGAAGACACCTGAAAACAAAGTACTAATAGCCCAGTGTGGCAGTAAGCAGATTAAAGCCAAAGTCAGCAGTGTTAGCAAGTCTGTTCAGGCACTTAACTTTTATTGATTGGATGAGGAATTAGGTGCTTCAGTGCCTCAAGAGTTTATCCCTGGATTCCCTTTCTAAGAAATGCAGATAAGGGCACTTTTGCACTTCAGAGGAGTGGCCTAACAGAAAATGTGTTGAGGCAATGATGTGCTTGGATGTGGCAGTGATGAGGTCAGATGAGTTTCTTGTGCAGGCAGAAGGAAATATTTGAGACTAGACTGGATCTTGATTAACAACTTGCCTTAGAGGCACAATCCAAAGTCAATGACAAGACTCTTATTAACTTCGGGGAGCTCGGATCAAGCCCATTGATTTGTGCTTATTTCTGCTCTAGTTGCTCTAGTACAATTAGTGCTGTGCTGTGATATTTCCAAATACTAACATAAACAAAATCCACTCAAGAGGGAAGTAATAAAAATAGGAAAATCATAATACTTGAATCATAGTACTGAATCAATAAATGTTAAACATAGGAACATTGTTCCAGAAATTAATCTGTTAAGAAAAAAAAGAACCAACTGATAAAAACCATTGTAATTAATTTTTGGCTTCAGAAGCTAGGCTACTTAGTGGCATTAGATTATATATATATATTGATATTTTGATTATTAATCCTTTCTGTGTAGCTTCTGTCATACAATCTTCAGTTTAGAAGTCACATCAACAATATACTTGGTATATTTGGAAGTGTTAAATGAAAATAAAAATGTATAATAATGCATATTTTCATCAAAAATTTCTAAAATAAATCAGAGATATGATAGGAGACTAACTTTTTGCTACAGTGGGAACTCTATCCTATTTTATGTTAGAGATACAGTGGGGTAATGTAACTGCTCTGCAATAATTCAGATTAATCAGAAAGTTCAAGGATTTTGCAGAACCCCAGACTTCTAAGTCACAGGCCAAATTGTGCTAGCAAGGAGGTTTCTAGAGATAGAAAATAAAACATTTGGCAGCTGCACAATAATGAAGGAGATATTCTGTGTAGATTATATGTGTATTTACACCTTCACATACAAATAGTTCTTTAGCATCTGGTGTATATCAGACACCAGATGCTATGTCTCCTTATAATTCAGAGGGTAGTGACTTAAGTTATGTCTAACTCTGCCTGCCTAAATGAAAGAAGGAAATGGAGTGTGTGATTTTTACAATGCTCAAACCGAGATAGGAATTTGCTCTGAGAAATGTCAGGTGTGGATCCTTTCATTTCAGGCTTGTCTAAAACCAAATCAGTGTTTGCCATTTGCAGAGCAACTTAGAAAAAAATAAAATAAAAATCCTAATGATTCAAGGCTTTAATACATTTCCAGGCAAATATTCTTTAGAACTTTTCATGGTTTTCAGTCATGATACCTCATTCCCATTCCTTAGGGATATTACCCTGTTGCTTGCTGAAATACTGGAATGATCTCTTTTTACTGATTAGACCTATACATTCTCTCATGCAGAGATGCATGAGAGCAGTAACTCATTATTCTCTCTGATTCATCAGCAGTGCAGACCAATTAATACCACAGTTAATGGGAGAAGTAGTTACTACAACTGCGAGCCGTATATCTTTTGTGACTGCTAAACTAACACTCCTGGACAAAGCTAGAAAGCCAATTTACTATGAAGAGATTATTTTTTATATACTACCAAATCTGTAATTCACAGAACTGGAGATGGAAAGAACCCATCATGTTATCAGATGTGTTCTTCTGCCAGAGCAAGATTGCTTGTTGCAGAATGCCAGGTTATAATGTTTCAGGCAATGAAACTGTCTTCTCTGAAATTTCTGGCAGAGTCTAACAAAACTCACCATTAGAGATCCTTCTCTGATGTGTCACTCTCCTCTCTCTGTTTTTTGTGGTTGTTTTTTTTTGTTGTTTGTTTGTTTGGTTTTTTTGGTTTTGTTTATTTGTTTGTGTTTCTCTTTTTCTTCCACCTTTTTGTCTGCCACTCTAATAAATCATTCTTGAAGACCCCAGCACCCCTCTGTGCCTGTCTGGTAACTTAGTAAGTTTGTGCTCTAGTGTTAAAAATTTCAGGTTTAATTTTTCAAATAATTAAGCATAGCTTCATTTAGATCTGGTTTAACTAGTGGTAAAGTCATTCTGCTTTTTTGGTCATATGTTATGTGCTTATATGCACAGCTGAAATATACTGTTTTAATAATTGAAATATTGGCTATGGCAGTTTTGGCATTACATTGAAACATTTTGAAATAGCCATATTTAACAAGATTTTCTATAGTTCCTACCTGCTGGCTTACTCTTCCATCACTGACCTCACCACTGTATTTTCATCTTTCCCTTCCATACAGATTATGCTGCTGACTGATCCAGAAGTTGAAAGCAGCTTATTAATCAGTTCTGATGAAGGAGCCACCTATCAAAAATACCGTCTGAACTTCTACATCCACAGTCTGCTCTTCCACCCCAAGCAGGAAGATTGGATCTTAGCCTACAGCCAAGATCAGAAGGTAAGAATTGTTGGCAGCATTTTGCTTTTTTTGTTTAGGAAGAACTTGGGATTTCTCCATCTCTTTGTGTAACTGCTGTAGAACATTTAGGTGGTCTTGGGGGTGATACCAGGACAGTCTTTGGAAATACCAGTTTGATATTTCCAAGCAGAAAACATTGAGCAAGCCTTAATGTAAAGGTCAAAGTAAAGGACATGGGTATCTATTGTATTCTTGGGGCCTAGCCCTCAATTACTGATCTGGCAGTCTGCATTTAGTCATCCGTCCTTTTGGCAATATTGTTTGACAGGCAATGGGCAAAGAAGACAGCTCGGATCCTTCATTGTAGGAATAACAACCTCTAATGAGGCTTTTGTCCTCTTATTTGACAATTCTGTTGCTCCAGCCTAGCATCAGCTCCAAGAACAGTAAAAGACAATCCTTGTTCCTATCTGGCTGGCGTAACTTCAAGTAGTCTTTGATTTTCTGAGAGAAAAAGTAGCAGTGAATCAATTTTCTTTGAAGTCCAGTTCCTTCAGTACAGGTAATCCATCAGCCAAATAAATATGCTGTGAGATTTGCCATGATTTTTTGCTGCCCAGCCTAACACAACAACACAAAACTTTACTTTGGAGAACTCACTGTTAGAACTTTTTGAAAATCAGACACATCAATACTCACAAGGAGTTGTCTTCCAGTGAAGGACTTGATAGACCTCAATGTGTTTAGTTTAACAAAAAGATTGAAGGAAAACTATATGTTTGTGAATAACTATCTCCGTGGGGGAAGACAAAACATAGGAGTAAGCATTTTGGTCCAGCGATAAAAACTTCTAACAAAATTTGGTGGTTACGAGTCAATGGCACACAAACTCTGCTCTAAAGTAACTAGCCATTGGAGCAAACTGCTCTGAGAAATGGCGGATTTCACATCCTGTCATTTTGACATTTTTCAATAAAACTGGAAAGACAAAAAAAAATTGTTGACTCTAAGCAATAATTGTATTAGCTGAATTGTTCGTTAAATGGTAATGTAAGCATCAACATAAAAGTTTGAATTCTATGATGTTTGGCATCTGCGTATTTTAATTCATTGTAAAAGCATTGAACAACTAATTTTCCTTCTGCATAAATTAGTCTCGTTGTTACTCTTACTGTAAACCTGAGAAAACAAAACCATAACTAAGTAAGTAGGTAAGGTCACAAAATGATCTTATTGAATTTTTTTTAATATTTCAGTCCTGCATTTTAAATTCAAAACCTTCCAGGACTGTAGCGTAATATCCTTTGCAACTGAGAAATGCATCTTCCCCACCTCATTCTTCCCAATTGTATACGGTATTTTTCTCTCATTCCTCTCACAGCATTTTGTAGAGTGTACTGTGGTTATAACTCTGTTCAGAGGAAGGTGCAGATTAAATTATTTCTGGGTGTACAGTATGTAATTAGACAAGGTTAGAATGTTTCCTTTCCCTTGTGACTGTTGAGTTCTCTGGACTGATATAAAACAGAACAGAAGCTGGTCTCTGATGTCTTTTTAGGACCCATCGGAATGAACATTACTGTGTGTTAGTAAACAGGAAATTTATTACATGATGAGCAATGAAATTTTCAGTGGGAACTTTGTCAAATAAAAGTATGATATACTAGAAAATTTATTTCAGTTGTTACGGTGTTCAGTCTGATCAGAAAATAATTCTGAATTAGAGACCATACAACTAAGGCTTATTCAGTTTATGATAGATGGCTACCAACAAGTACTGACACTATTCTGTAGGAAACTCCTACTTGTACAGAATCCTAAAAAACAATATGGATATAAGAACAAAGGGTCCTTTTGTGCGTTAACCTGAATTTATGGGGTTGGAGTTGGGTGTATGGGGTGTTTGGGGTGAGAGGCTGTAGACTGTGTGATAAAATTTCTTTTCTATGATGCTGATTAGCAAATTGGATAACTGTTGGTAATTCAGTACTGTAGTTGCAAGACAAAAATCAGGTAGCACAAGGCGTGTAGATATGTACCAATTAACTTCAAAATAGAATTTTAAAAGTGCTCTGAATGGGTATGAGTCACAGGCCTGGTTTCTACTTTAAAGCCTAATGGATACATTTTCTGACTTAACAAGCTTTGGCCAAGAACTGTAGAGGGTAACCAGCAGGCAAAGAGTATTAATCAGCTTGGACTAAATTAAATGTAACTCAAACCAAGGGTCAAGTTCAGCCTATGGCTCAGTGTAAATGACTCCCATTGGTTTCATGTTTGTATGAAGGCAGAATGTTCTGAGAGTAATTAAGAGGTCCTGCAGGTATTTAGATAATTGCAATGGGAGCTGTGGGGTACTTTGGAACAAATGACACTGCTGTTAGCTGTTTCCTGATCTTGTGCTAAGGCCATATTTAAGGAAAGGGAACCCATTACTCCTTGGATTCCAGGCACTGTGTGCATACTGACTAAGAGTCACCCAAGGAGGCAAGGGAAACATATCTGCATGGTGAAGAATTTACATTTTGATGCCACTGATTCAAGGTTCAGTGAAGGTGTTGTTGATAGGGACTTTAAAGAGCAAGTTGGATGTTAACCAGTAATGGTTAGCACAGTCATTTAATTTTGCTGTTGACAGGAGGGAGGTGAGAATCAACCAGAAAACATGATTGCACCCTTCTTGCAACATGATTGTTGTCATCCATTTGCATCATGTCATTGCAGCAAATGGGACCAGGAGAATCAGGTAGTGAGTAAGAGCAGGAGCTGGAGAGACAGGAATCCCATTGGATCTGGACTGCTTTTGTTCTCAAAGGTTATCCATCATATTCAGGACTGATGAGGGCAAAGCCAACAGTAGTCCATGGCTCTCATTGCTCAGTTGTAATCAACAGGAAATGGGTCACATAGAATCATCCCTCAAGCTCTTCACAGCCCACTGAGCCTATCACTATGATAAGATCTTTTGTGTTTGTTTGAATAGGGATTTACTGAATGATAGGGAAATCTGTTTTAACTGAAGTAATTTTATGTCCCACTTTCTTGCGGGGTGTTTATGAGTGAATGTGGTTAATTACTGGGGTTCTGCTGATGAGCAACAACTCCTTAAGGTTCAGTGACTGTTACTTTCGTTCACATATCTCCCGTGTCTCTGCCTTGGGCAGCAGACTTGAATTACCACTTCTGACAGACCAGTCCCTTATTCAATCATGGCTTTTTCCTTCCAATCTAGAGAAAAAAAAGAGCAGCAAACCATCTGCTGCCTGCACTAATTGCTTCATGATTGCATTCATTGTTCTGGCCGAAAGTACAGTTGTTACTTGGCTGATTCTAACCACATAATTGCAGAACTACAGCATGCTTCTCCATTACAAATCAGAAGGAAACTTCAGACACAGTAAAGCATTACTTGTAAGGCAAAAGCTTGTTGGAGGTCTTGTGCATGTGAGTTCTCTTGGGTTTAATCAGCTTGTAGAATGAGGGGCTGTATTTTACGGCAGTATTGCTTATGTATTACTGTGCAATCTTTATGAGTGTTTTCTGTGTAATCAGAGCATGGAATGTAAGAGCCTCTGGTTCATGTGGAGATATCTTCTGCTATTCAGATGGATCAGACACACAGAGGAATGGTTAGTAATCAGTCAGAAATAACAGAGCTATTTGAAGAGATGAAATACAGGTGAAATTGGGAAACACAAGTCGAGCAAAATGCAGGGTTGTAATTACCCAGCTTGGGAATAAATGCACAAAAGCTCTCAAGCATTGAAAGGCAGCAACAGAGACTGAAAAATCAGGTTTAAAATGGAGTTCTTGTTGTTGCTGCTCTGCTCTCATTGTAAATAACTCTTGAAAAGAGAGGTACCCCAAATTAAAGGAGCTCTGTCAACACAGCACTATTAAATGAAGAGGTTTATATTTACTTTCTTTTTTTTTTTTTTTTTTTTCTTTTTTTTTTTTTTTCATTTTGGCCTTTTTGAAATACCTGATTCCATCTTCTGCATTTATTGACTGCATCTGTCACACTGGAGATCAATGTTAAGGACTGATGTTTGGCTGTATTTCCAAAGTGCCGAAGTTTAGCAAATCAGGAGTCTGATCCTTATGGGACAACATATATTCTGACATCAAATCATATAATCTTATTCATTTTCCTGCATTAAAAGATATCCACTCCTCATGCATATAAGTGGAAGAGAAAGTTATTCTTTTATCAGGAATGACAGAGAAGCCACTTAGAGGAGAGATATGGATGCATGTGGCCACAGGATATCTGTGAGAGAACAGGCCAACACTTAACAACACCTTCAGCCCCATCTATCCGTGTGTTTTGGTCTAATACTTCTGTCTGACAGTACAGTATCTGCCATAGATACAGCCAGTATTCACTCTTAAAGATGTGATGGACTATTCTGGATGTACTTTGTAATTCTAAAACCTTACATTTCATTGCACCAGGATTTTTGAGAGTGAATCTGCTTGAAAAATGATCAGACTAGGAACCTCCAGTGGTTCCTTTCAACATAAATTATTCTGTTTCTATTTACACCCTCTCAGTTTCACTGTTAACAATCACTGCTTACTTAGACCAGAGAAAGGAGAATAAAATCCAGATTTATTTTATCAGAAATTGCATCATAGTTTTAAAAAAAATGTAGTCGATAACATCAAGTGACATAATTTCGGGGTTGGGTTTTTTTTCCACACTGCTGACAACATCTAGAGGACTATTCACTTGGGCTAATGTTAGCTGAGGGAGGCTAATCCCATCTAAAGTTAATGGAGAGGAAAAAAGCTTCTCTAGAGTGGTAAGCATTAGCCACTTTGAATCATCCTCTGGAAAAGCCTATCTCCTTTGACAGAATACAGATACAACCAGGGAGCTAGTTTGCATAAAGCTAACATTAGCCTATGTGAATAACTCTCCCTTCCCCTATGGCATTACTCCTGCCACAGTCTACACTATTTGTGTTAATATTTGGGACACCACTAATCATCCAACCCAGATTCTCAGCAGACTTGATTCTCTTTGACACATATTGTTGAAGATGAAAAAGTAATAAGTAATATGTATGTTAAAAGTCATTTGTTCCAGCCTTTGCAATGTTGCACTTTCTGCACGATCTTAGATATCTTTTCTGGGTTACCAGAACTTGTGCCAGGGATGGATATGGCCTTCCACACAAATGCTATTCGCTATTTTTAAGACATTCCATGTGGTTATGTGGCAAGTGATGCACAGAAACACCCACATTCGTAGCTAGGGCTGTGCACGCCATTTGTGTGAGGACCCTGAGCGCAGATGCCTGTTAGGCATCCTGATAACACATCTAGTACACAACCCTTTGCAAATGTGCCTTGCTATCTCTGGGCAAACTGATGAGCATTTGGTGGCAACCAGCATTCTGAAGATTAACAAAGAAGGGACATCAAAAGAAGAATAATGGTGCAGTGTACATACTATGTTGTAAAATATACTTTATCTTAGAGTACCCATCAATCTTTTACAGACCTCACTAGGGATGATGCGCTGGGGTAACAAATTAAAGTAAAGAATGGAATTAAAAGTGGGAGAAAAAAAAGAAAAATCAACTAGCAGAGCCCAGTGGCAGCCTGGCAGTCCAGAAAGGAAGATAGATTTCTGGGCCAGGACTGTGATGAGTAAAACAGAAGGAAAGATTCTCAGCACTGTGCTCTTTACCAATGACTCACTCGTCTTTAGGCAAATCAATACATCCTTGTTTATCCATCTGTATAAACATCAGCCCTCTGTACCCTTAGAGTACTTGTTCTTTTCCTGCTTTGGTGTCCATGGATACATACTTTTAATTAAGGGTAGATCTGTTATTTCTCTGCAAGATTTTCTGTGGTCGATCTAACTCCAGTTTTCCTACTTCCATGAAAAAAAATGCTTTTTTTTTTCTTTCCATCAGGGTTGGACGGCTCACTGAATTAGGAATAAAGAAGTGTACTCCATATTGCTAGGTCTGACACTGATCTCTGTGGTGTTGAGCAACTCCCTTCATTTTTCTGTAGATGACTCGCCTTTCCCTTCTCTGCCTCTGTCATTTGCTTGACTGTACTCTCCAATGTGTCTCCAATTTCTTATTATACAAAGTGCCCGCCAATACAAAATTCACTTGAAGCCCTAGGTTTTAATATAATGCAAATGATGAGCAATAATTTATTTTAAAATTTGAAGCTATGCATGTGTTCATGAAAATTCTGACACTGCCTTAGATTCTTCTATAACAAGCCTTTTCTGTTATGTTCTCATTCTAATACAATACACTTTTTAAACAAAAATGCATTTATTTAATGCAGTTATGAACCTACTTAGTAAATTTGCAACACAACAAGAAACAACTGCAGGATACCCGGTTACTTGTTACAGAGAGTATTTTTTTAGTAGAGAAGGGAATTAACCTTGAGGACAACAGACTAAGTGAAGTGATAAATTCATCATCCCTTGGATTTGAGATTGGGTGTCTTTCCAAATGCTACAATCTAGTTCAGCCATCAGTTGTTGGCCTGAATAATCCTCTTTACTGCTTGAGCTAGTGGTAAAAATTCTGCGGCATCTGTTAAGAAAAGAACAGACTCATGATATTAGAGGTTCATTCCTGCTTTAAAATATATATGCCAGTCAGATTCCTTTAAATATCTCCTGGCAGAATACATGCTTCCAGCCACTTTTTTTAGCATATGAGTTGAATGCACTGGAGACATCACCCTAATAGAGTTGCTTGCCAACTGCCACAAAACCAGAACACTGGCTGATGTGGCTCGTATTTGAGAATGTGTGAGGAGTTATTGAGGGTTAGGTAGGAAGAAAGCTAAGGGTCATCTCCAGGACGCTGTGATTTGATGAACAGGCACAAAAGAAATTGCTGTGTTATGATCATACTGCACAACATACAGTCTATGTGGCAGTAGTGTGTGGTTCATCAGCAAAAATAGCTGCAGAGCTGCAGACATCACCAGTGTTTGAACGAGCTGTGAAGCAGGTATCTGACAGCTTTATTGCCCTGATGTGTTCCCATCAACATTCAATAAACACCAATTATTGGGAAACCTTTTTGATGGCTTCCGTGTGGCATGATTAATGCATTGCCTGCAACTTAAAATGTTCAAAGCCTATGCAGTGTCCTGTGATCTTTATTGCTTCAAGGGTATTTAAGCTTCTTAACACTGGAACTTGCAAACAGATCAGAGATTAGGAACATATATGACTACCAGCACTGTAGTCCATTTCTGTATCCTTAATCATGAGTCTTATGCTTTATTCTAGGAAGGAAATACCATTCAAAATTTCAAATTCTTTGTTTATACTCTTCTGTCAAATTCAGTGTTGGTAAAGAAAAACCTGGTCCATAATGGGATTCAGAGAATAACAACATGCCTCCCAGCCTTTAGCTGCTCTGAAGAAGAAATGCCCCATGCAGCAGTTTCATTCACTGCAATATACTTTGTTTGATACCCAAGTAAGCTGCCCTGGATGAATGTTGGGAACATGTGTGCATCCAAGTTCCTTCATTCTTTTTCACTGTTGTCAGATGTCAATATCACCACTGTGGAAACTTTCCCACTGAGATAATTTTTCATCCAGCAGGCAGAGTCGAGGGCAAAAGGGTGCTAAAGATTATAGTGCTGTATATACCTATATAAACATGTTCAGTCTGAAGTCCTTACCTGATACACTGACCCCACTTTTTGCATAGAAAGCAAAAGGAATGCAAGAGAGACTTAAATTGAAGAAGTACCTGACCAAATCGTATCAATTCACATGATGTCTTCCCTATTCTTCTTTGTTTTCCTGATTATTTTAGATTAGTTCAAAATGTGATCTTTCACAGTTCAATAATATTTGAATAATGCCCCTATGAAAAATGAGAATAACGACTGAAATGTTGTAGGATACTAGACTTTATTCAAATGCAACTGCAGTGGTAGTAAAGTACAGTTTATCAGCAATAAATTTATTCTGTATAAATGAATGGGGATAAGAAGAAGGACTTGCCTGCATTTATTTCAAATAGCACTGTTGCATCTTCAGAAAGAATTGTCTTCATTCAGTTGAACTCTAATGTTTATAGTTGAAGCTAAACTGTGCTTTTGGAATGTTGCGTTCTTTGTTGAATTTGAGATAAATAAATAAAAACCCTGAATATGAGGAAAAAGTGATTTTTTCAAAATCTTTATATGGTTCACCAGTACAAAATCTGTGGTTTAGGTGAATTGGTGTTTTGAGGATTTTTGTGTGTGAATAAATTCTGTTTGAAGGGGTGAGGGTGAAACACCATGAATAGCATTAGTTTTTTAAATCATCTCCTCAAAACACCAGGAAGTGTAAGAGTCAAGAAAACAGGATGTGTGAAGAAAGTATCAGGAGCATTGACTGGTAGAAACCTTCTCAGGGAATTGGAGGTGAATTTGAATCAAACCTAATGCTCTCAAAGGTGTTCTGAGCTAGTTTTCCAGTTGCATCTGGTTTTTTTAGGTCAATACTGTAGTGTAGGTTGATTTGCTTTGGTCTGATCTGTGTCCAGGAATAATGAGTGGAGATTGTGTGGAAACTAGAGGTGAAAGAAAGACAGCTTTTCTTGTTCTGAATATAAGAATATGAAAGTTGCTAAATCCAGTCGACAAATAAACTTATACTCCATGCTCTATTCCATTACAATTTATTTAGGGGAAATCCCTTAAGAGGAAAAGGAAAATAACCAGAACTACTTGCTCGCTCAAACTATTTCCCTCATGTCACTTTCAGCATTCTATTTAAATTACCTTTTCTTTAACCAGATTCTGAATTTCTATGTGTGCATAATGTTTTTTTTTCATGAGATTAAATCAGTGTATATAATTTAATATCCTCATCAGCATAGGAGGCACATGGAACTACCACATGATTCAAGATCTGTGTGTGGAGAAACATCAGAATCAAATATTTAATCCAGTTAGTTTAAACGCTGAATGGTGAAACATTGTGGACACTCAGGATCAGTCATACCCGCAGCAATCTGTAAAAACATTAAAATGAAGCTGAAGGCACCTATGAAAACTTTGGCCAGGAAAATTAATCTTTAGAGGACAGAAGGGGTGGTGGTAGGTCTTGACTAGCATAATGACCCTTCAGATGGCATTGCATCAGAATGGGTTGGTCATTCAGATTCTTAGTAGTTGGTATGTTTAACTGTGTTGGGTTTGGGGGTTTGTAGCAGGGAGCTGCAAGGGTGGCTTCTTTGAGAAGCTGCCAGAAGCTTCCCCTTTGTCCAGCAGAGCCAATCCCAAGGCAGCCAGGCTCCAAGATGGACCCTCTGCTGGCCAAGGCTGAGCCCATCGACAGCAGTGGCAGCACCTCAGGGATAACAGAGTTAAGAAGTGGAAAATCAACCTGCCAAATAAACTGTCATGGCCAGTGAAGAAGGAGAAAGAGGAAGTGGTCCAGGTGCTCGAAGCAAAGATTCCCCTGCAGCTCCTGGTACAGCCTGTGGAGCTCCATGGGGCAGCAGATTCCCCTGCAGCCCCTGGAGGATCCCACACCAGATCAGGTGGATTCCTAAAGGAGGTTGTGACCTCATGGTTGTTCTTTTTCCTCTTCACTAGCATGCATTTTCCCTTCTAGAAGTGATGTTGCAGTCTAGATCAGTGAATCAAATAAAATACAAGCTTTCCATAATGGAACATTTTGGAAACCCTCATGTTCTCTCCCTATATTTTCTGGAATTTAGTTATTTTTTTCACAGTGTGAAATGCAAAAGAAAAAAAATAGTCAAGTCTAAATTTAGCGATGGAGAGATCAGGAAATTAGAAGAAAAGAGAAGACCATGTGGCAACTGTATCCTGCTGTTACCTAGATATTCCAAGCATTTTAAGGTGAAGCTTGCACTATCACCATGAAATACATGAGCAGCTCTTATGTTTCTCACAAAGGCTGGGAAACAAAAAGACAGAGGGAGAGTATCATATCATGTCTAGTGTAAATAAGGAAAGAAGTTCAGTTTACAGATGTCATCTTTCCCTACTGCAGAAAATAGTAGTGTTGTATTGTGAGAGGGCTCTTGCTATAGTCTTGCCATTCAGAGAGTTTATTTGAATCACTGCTCAGTCTCAGAAGGTTATTTTTGACCTCAGGACAGCCTTTTCTTTTCCTTTGCATTTCTGTTTCCTTATATAAAAGAGGTAGGTGGTAGGTTTCTACCTCACGGAATATTAGGATTTTAAAAAGCAAAACAAAGGAAAACCAGACTGTTAATGATTGTTACACAATCTGCGTATTACACAGAAAAATAAAAGTACAAGAGAAGAGAAAGCAAGAACAGAATTATTCCCTGATGAGCTAGGGTCAAGTCTAAGAGATCAATATGAGATTTGTACTTCATATCAGTTTTGTCTCTGTGAAAACAGGAATGTCAGATCACTACTTGGCCCTCAGATGAAAAATACATTGAAATTGTAATACGTTCCTTTTTTTATCTGAGGTTGAAAAATAAGTGTAGCAAAGAACATTATCTAATTCATTCTAATAATGAAAATTGTCATCAGACAGCACCATGTCGAAGAAAACAGAATGTCATCTCTGAAGGGACTGCATGAACGAGCCTGTCACTAGAAGTCCCAAGAGAGGGAAGGCTTTTATAATAACGACAAAATACCATGCTGGGTTTAAGAAATATCCATATAAGCACTGTAATTGCTAAATGGGGAAAAATAATCCCAGCTGTATCATAATGGATACTTGAAAAAAATTTAGCCTCTGAATACTTCTTTTTTTCTGAATAAACTCAGTTTACAAATCAGTTATACTAGAATGAAGTATCTGGAAAAAACCTTTACTGCAAAGGATAGTTTGGTTTTTTGGGGGAAAGGAGGTGATACATAAGGTGGGGAATTTAATCTTTTCTAAAAGTACATTGGTGCTGCTTATGCTGCTCTGAGTCAGTAAAGGCCAAGGTTGGTGCTGAGATAATGGCAGAAGAGGAAAAACCATCTAAAGCCTGGTTATTAAAGTGTCTCATCAAAGACAATGAGAGCTTTGGGTATGGGTTCCCAGAGAGCTGATATTTCCCTTTGAGAGCTGTTACCTTTTCTCACACTCTGTCTCCACCGCACTGGGCTCTGGTTTCCAATTTGAGAGTCCAGCCCTGACAGTAGAATTGCTATATCCATTGCCTTTGAAACAAACTTTAAGACTCTTGCATTTCTCCACTTTTTGCCTGAATCACGTCCCATTCAGGGCACAGACTAAGAGAAGGCAGGGCTCCCTGGGCGCTGTGCAGTGTCACAGCTTCTGCTCTGCTGAGGGGGTTGTCAGATGCACCAGGTAAAGAGCCCCTCTGAAGAGCTGTGCTGGAAGAGCCAGAGGGAAGCTGTGGCACTGGGACTGTTCAGCCACCTGGCACTGCAGTGGGACTGCAGGCACGAGCACAGAGAAACCTTTTGCAGGTTGGAAATAGTCTCGGTTAATTGTTACTATCGCCAACAAATTCAGGGAGGGAATAACCTGCTGAAAGTTGTGCACAGGGAAACTAGAGAGGAATAAGGGTGATGGATACAAAAGTAGGAAAACAAGATTTAATATGATGACTTCAGGCATCTAAACATCAGCGTCACAGTAAAGCTTAGATCCTATGTATATCTAGTCTGGAAACACAGAGGTATTTGTTGAGTTGTTTGAGTTGCTCCCTGTTATTAATTAAAGAATGATATGAGCTTTATTAAAACTTAAATTACTGCATGTCAAAGACATTATTTGGCATGGAAGAAACTACTTTGCCAGTAAAGGGAAAACACATCAGAGAGATGATAGATAATAACAATAGCTTATTGTTATTATGTTTTTATTTTTGCTGCAATTATAAAAACAGGTCTGTATATGGGTTTTGAATGGGGGGGGGGAGAATACCTCCTCTAATGGTAAAGTTCTTCAATAGGTGAACTCAAAAATTACTTTTAACAATTAATGTTAAATGTTCCAAAAAATTTTCTTTAATTTTCAAGAATAAAAGTTTTCCTTAATTATAGTTAGGGTTTCCTACAGTTTAAATAAAAATGTATTTAGAATCTTCTATTTAAGGAAAAATAGCAGACTCACCACTTAAGTTTTAAAGTGGATGCATTTAAAACTGAAGTTTTAAAGTGGATGCATTTCTAGCTACAAAACTAAACTGTTTTCCCTGTGCTTGTTCTCATTATCTTCTATCCCTTCTACCTTCTTCTCTCTCTCTTTGACTGTTCAAGAGAAAGGAAGATGAAAGAGGTGAATTTTTAGCTTTCATTTTTAAAGTAAATTTTGACATATGCCAGTCTACTGTTTACCAAAAAGCTGTTATAACTAGATACTAGATGTCCTTTCAAGTTTTTACCATAGAAAAGCTAAGGGATATTGGGATTTGTGTTTTAAATGAATAGCCAAATAAGTAGATCTCAAGGTTTTTTACATCCCAGTCTCATGATTTTTAAAATATATTCAAATCATCTTTCTGATGAAACCGAAGTTTGAAAATAATTTTTTCCTTCTCAGTTATTCTCACAGGTACTCATCTTTCTCTTCCCTGCCATAATGTGTTCCAAAAAAAATTTGTCAAAGTTTGCACATGAAGATGCAGATTGTTTGCATTTTATGCAAGATCCCTAAAGGGGTTTCATGAAAAGGGAGATCACAGTTCAGAAAAGATGTCCAACATCTGCCTTGCCAGAAAGGGGACTGACCAAGTCTACCAAGCAAAGAAAAGAAGGAAAATAGGATTAATCTGCAAGAAAGTTTAGGGTTGACCGCTTCTCAGTCCTTCCATGTGATAAATTTGAAGCTAAATAAAGCAAAAGAAATAAAAAACTAAAGTGATCCTTCTCTCTACTGGCCTTCTGAGAATTACCTGATGGCAGCATTTATGGGGAACATCTGTTTGCAAGTGCTCTATAACAGTAACATTTGTATATCATTCCACAAAGACATGTCAAACTATTTCTGATACCTGTAACATGCCTTTTTGCTGACCTTTCTCAGCCTGGTTTGGTATTTATCATGGAAATATTTTCTGAAATGATTGATGTATTTGGATATTGCTTGTGTAACCGGAGTAGGAGAAGGTGTCATATTGTTTGCAGGAGAAGGACAAGAGCAGAGGGAGAATCATGGGTTTCTGTGCTATAAGCAACTTGTGCCATTTAAACTCATCCAGTCCTGCTAGAGAAGTTTAGACATGTTGGAACATTTTTTGGTGCCAGATTGAAAAAGCTGTCTAAGGATGGCACTGATAAATAGAACAAGAATATCCTCCTAACATAGCATCGAGGAAGGCAACTGGATGATGAATTTTCATTCATGGCAGGTTGTTGGGTGTACACATGAAGTGAATGCTCAGGTAATACCAGTTGTGTCCCGTGTCACACATCTCAGTATTGTCTATGCCAATAAAAGACACCATGGACACCTTTCAGCTGCCTCAGGTGTGTCCCTTTGAGACTGGAAGAAGTAAAAGTCCCAAGTCACTCTCTCAGAAGTGATACAGGGTTCTTCAGGTTAATTTCTCTGATATCTTGGTGTTTTACTGTGATTCATGACTGTTTGTTTTGTCCCCAGTTATTCAGTTCAGTGGAGTTTGGCAGAAGATGGCTGCTTCTTCATGAGGGAGTTGCACCAAACAGGTTCTACTGGTAAGAGCTAAAACCTCTTTCTCGTTTCCTAGACACTTCCCTGTACATTACAGAGATGTTGAAATGAGGTCTCGAAGGTGATGTGGCTGAATGCAAACCTGCACTGATGATTTGTTGAGACTAATTTAGAACTGGTATGAAAGGGGCATTGTGTGTTTATACAACACTTGAAAATTGTGTGCTTGATCTAAGGGTGATGCACAACTGAAAATACTGAATAACAGTCTGAAGAAAGCGTTGATTTGGGATAGGAGAGTGAAGAGTTCAGTCTGGTCCTGCTACATTAAGGACCAAAGCCTGAAGTCTTGGAATCTTTGAGGATACCAGCGTTTCTGCCCCTGGTAGCAGTAGATTCCTCTACTGGCTGTTGTGTTTTTAACTACTGTTAGACCTGTGTACTCCTTGAAAGTTAATGACCATTGAACTAGAGGCACACACACTTCTTCATTATGAGCTTAAATCACTCTACAGTAAAGCTTCTAAGCAGCAGTGCAGTGTTTCTAGTCAGATTTCCAGCTGTATGAATCAGCCATGCTTAAGTTCCTCCTGTTGAATCTTTGAATGTCAGTTGTTTTACAGCAATGGCAAAAGATTTGCGAGTTTGATGCCAGAGTTACATTGCAGAAGTATTGTGACTCTTTGTCACTAATGCGAGTTGAACTCCTTTCCGCATTGGCATATGCCATATAAGTTGTATATAAATTCACTTAGGGGCATTACCTACATGGCTGTGATAGAATTGAGACATATGGGGCATCTGTAATGCATAAATTGACTTAAATTATATATTCCAAATCAAAGATAAGGTTTTTCTTGTGTTTTGCCTTATTTCTCTTTTTGCTTACACTGATGTAAATCCGTGAGACTTCCCATCAACCCTTCATGGAAACAGCAGTCTGCCTGTGAGCAGAAGTGGGATTTTATCTTGTGAATATGCCTTTCAAAGAGAAGCTTTTGATAAAATACTTGTCTTGAAATTAGGAGGAGCTGAAGCCAATGATTAAAATGAGATCCCCATTGTAGTTTCTAAACTATGAATTTATGCCAAACCCACAGGTTTTGAACACATCAAGATTCGGGAGTGGTTCAGTCAAATATTTTCTTTTAATTTATAAAAAATGTAAGAGCTCTAGGGTATATTTACTTCTAAAGTTGAATTTTTATTTGGTCTGCAAAGGATATACCAGAGATTTTGTTTGCTGCTCCTGCCTTTTAATCCTTTCTCAGAACCTGTGTTAGCTGAAGTTTTTGCAAGCTAAATTCCATTTTTAGGTTAAACTCATTTTTATGGAAGTGTCTGCATAGACAGACGTGTGTATTTGTATCACTATTTCTTTCCTGTAGGACTCCTAACAGGGTCTCAAAATGTCAGATGCAAACACACGGCTCTACACATCTTGGTTTTTCTGGGCTAATAAAAGCAGAAAGTCATAGAAATCTGGGTGTCCAGTCTTTGAGACGTCCAACAAAATTGTAATCACTGAAGAGGGTAAGAGAGACGGAAAGACTGTCCCTTAATCCCCATATCCTGTACAGTACTCCCAACCTTTTGAAGTTTCCTGTAATTGCTTACAGATCTGGTTTATTGTAAATTGAGCTGATGGATGCCTGCAATAAAAATAATGATGAAAATTATCATTTTCTCTTTCTATGGAGTTCAAACTTTGAAGGCCTCTTAGAACCTAACAAATAAGACAACTCAGGCTTGGAACTTCAAAGGCAAAGAGTAAGTTAAAAGATGAAAAGATGTTGCAACCACCCATATAACTTCCCTACAGCCGAAAACAAAGCCTGTGTTTTCACCTTGAGCAGAATGTCCTTTGTATAACACATCTCAGTATAAGCTAGACTGCACTTCTGCTATCAAAAGTAAAAATAATACAACTTGTGTAGACAGTGTTGCATCTCATTCTGGCTTATTTATTATGACCATCATCACCCTGGGGAAAAAAAATACTATTAACTGCAATTCTATGGACACTGTCTGTTCTCAAACCCATCCATAGTAGAAAAGAGCTGTACATGTGTGATTGAGAACCTGTACACCACAGAGAGCAACACTGGGCTTTTCTATGCACTTCCATTCCTGTGCAGCCAAGTAACCTGAGGATAAAAGAGGCACTGAAGTGCTGAAGCAGAAGGGCAGCCCTTTGCACTCAATGTGTGGCCACCTCTTACTTCCCATGCAAGAAAAGCAGAAGGGAACCGGAATATAAGAGAGTGCAGGAGCACAGTTGAAATGCAGATTTCTGCAGCAACATCTCTGTATCTTGTGCTAGTGTACTAGTTGGATAAAACCTTGCTCAGTGCCCTATGGTTTGTTGTTGGTTGGGGTTTCTTTAATTATTTTGACTAGGAAGTATGCAGTCTTTTGAATCTGAAAAATCAGAAGACTGACTTCACTTATTCTTAGGAGTAGAAATAAATAGTGAGGTAAAATGTCCCAAAGTCACAACTTTCCAGGAGAAGTAGAATGTGGGGTTACTCTCTCCTGTTCCTGGTGCTTTCTCTAATTTAAATGTATTTGAAGGAATCAACCAGGACACAGCAGTAACGGGCAGAGAATGAGGGGTTTTTTCTGTTGACTAAGGAAGGTTGAGGAGTTGCTTTAATGAAGATTGCTTCCAGTACTCTCTAAACTAGGTCTTCTCTAAAATCAGAAGACACAAAGCAAGGCCCTCAGCATCAGGCCTTCTTGAGGCTGCATTTAGTTACATTGCTTCTTTTGATAGGAAGGGTCATCTGGAAGACTTTAAACACTTTTACATGGATTTGAAGGGTTGGTGAAACCAAAGATGTATTTTTCTTCTTGCTCACTGATATTTTCATTGCTGTTTTACTCTCTCACGTCATCTTGTAAATAGTTTGTGGGTCACTCTAAGTCTTGTGAAGGAACACAACTGGGCTTGCTAGTTTTAGTCTTGAGAAGGCTCTACATGCAAATGCTGTCAGAGAATCTGTAGTGTCTTTTACAGGTGCAGTTCTTATATACGTTTCCAAAAGAATTTTCTTCTTTATTTGCTTACTTTTTGGCTGCTTCATGAAACACTGCCTTCTGCTGCTACCCCAGAGAAATTTAACCCCCTGAAGAAAAACACTAAAGCAATCTGATGATGTCTGCTACTGAGAAATAACTGAAAAAATAACTCTGAGAAAACACTGTGTGGACGCAACTCAGCTCCTTGTAACTAATACATATTTTGTATTCTTGCATCCTCTCATTAAGAGGAGTCATTAACATGAAAATAGAATATTTGTTTATTCAGAGCTCCTCTGTTTCCCCTTTTCATTCTTCCCCCTGCAGCTCTAAGTAGTGCCCTGACATGCACACTTCTGATGAAAGAAATGTAATGTCACTTTGTGGAGGCAGATACAAGGTGAGAGATGAACAGATGAACTCAAACCTTTAAAATGAGAGATTACTGGAGGTTTTCTTGTCTTAAAAATACCACCAAACAACAGAATAAAACAAATGTAGAAAAGGGGATCTGTAATTTTCTACCTCATTAAAGACACATTTGTGCTGGGCAGGCTTTAGTGATGGACTACTGTAAAATTGACATCTCCAATAATTGCTATAATTTGGGTATCATCACGTATCTGTTTGCATAATCTAATCATGTGAAAGTGGTATACTGAGGTAAATGTAATCCACTTAGAGAGTCCACCACATGTTATGTGTCAGATGGAGACATGAAAGAATCCACATTGAATACAACCCCAAGGCATGGCAGTTCTGCACTATATCAACAATTTTAATGTTTTTTTATAATTTCTCTGGCAGCTTCTTGAGATTTTGCTGTTAAATGTACTGTGACGGAAAAATACATGGAAGTTGTCAAGGTACTTGGTAATTCTGGAACTGTGTTCTATGAAAATACTCCAGTTACTAGGAAGGAGTATTCTAAGTGATAAATACTTCATTAGGGTAATACAGGAACAAGAAGTTAGTATAACATGGATTATTGCTGATAGCACAGTGTTTACTGATGTAGTTGACATTAGGGGAAGAGAATGCAGTAGATCCTAGTTAAAAAAGTTGGATAAATGCTTTATCCAAATAGTTCTGAGTTTATTTTTACTGTACTTGGTCATTTTTGATGTACATTACTATGGTGGAATTTTGCTAGTGAAGATGCTGATTTGTAGGGAATACAAATGTGAACACAACTGGCCAATCAGTCATGCTGGGAATTACATTACTTTTTTCTTTCTTTTTTGAAGTGGTCCAGTCATCTAGTCAAAGTTCACTAATGATAATTGTGACTTGCAAATCCAAATATCCATGATCAGTAGTTGCAAAAAACCTGGTTGAAGTGCATATAGTTCAATGTGGCCAAAATAATTATGCAGACTTTCATTGCTCATTAAAAGCCGAGTTTTTTGTTCTAGTCCTCAGATCAAGTCATGCCTTCTACAAGAAATTATTTTCTGAAAGTCAGTAAGTCAAGGTATCACAATTGGAGCCGTTCCTAAAAGAAATAAGAACAAAAGGTTAAAAATCTCATTAAAATGTCTGGAAAATGTGATGTTTTTTTAATCAAAATGAGATGTTTTACTGTTTAATTCTAATCAAAACCTAATCTTGAAAAACTTGGAGAGGAGAGGGAAGAAATAAAACCAAATAATAAAAGTGTCTTAAAAAGTAACATAAAATGAACAATACAAAAGCCCAGCTAGTAAATTATATCATCAAGTTATAATCATTATCTGTGCAGTGGTATTGATTTTATTTTTACTTATTTGGTTATTGCACACAGCCCAGCAAGTGGCAGAAATACGAAAGAAATACAACTCCATACTCTAAGAAGATCAGAGAGCTGTAGCACCTTTCCTTTGAAAACAGTCTGAGAGAGTTGGGGTTGTTCAGCCTGGAGAAGAGAAGGGTCTGGGGAGATCTTAGGGCCCCTTCCTGTACCTAAAGGGGCTACAAGAGAGCTGGAGGGGAATTTTTGACAAGGATATGGAGTGACAAGAAAAGGGGTAATGGCTTTAAGCTGAAAAAGAGGAGGTTTGGAATAGATACTGAGAGGAAATTCTTTACTGTAAGGGTGGTGAGGCCCTGGCACAGGCTGCACCGAGAATTTGTGGCTGCCCCATCCCTGGAAGTGTTCAAGGCCAGGTTGGATGGGGTTTCGAGCAACCTCTTTCATGGAAGGTGTCCCTGGCCATGGCAGGGGGTTGGGAACTACATGATTTTTAAGATCCCTTCCAACCTAAACCACTTATGATTTCCAGTAGCGTCATGAGTTATGTTGTTAATGATTACCTGAAGAAATTAAAAGACATGTGTCAGTTTGGTAAGATGTTTCTAGGTCTCCACTCTGTCTTGTGTTTTTCTGAGTATGAGAAGAAGATGGAGGCAAATGTTGTGAAAAAAGCAGCCAAGCAACCTTTCCCCTCAAATAATACAAAGATATGCACACACACTGAAGGGGAAAAAAACTAGTAAGCAGCTGGGAGGACAGATGAGTAGATAGGGCTATATTTGTGTTTCTTATATGAGTAGTGGCAAAGGAAGTTAATCTTCAGAGTATAATTATAGAGTATATATCTTTTCCAGAGGAGGCTGGAGTCTGTATTTTAAAAGCTCTGACAGTGTTCATTGGAGCAGCTGAAAGAGCTGAAAATTAAGGGGAAAAGGTGTCACAGCCCTGTTAAAAACTTCATTATATTCAAGCAGTTGGAGCGAGCTGGGCAAACCATCCCAGTGTTCTTGTCAGATCTTGGCTTGGTGAGATTTGCACGCCCACCCAGGTGGGCTGAAGCAATTTAAATGGCACAGGATCTGGGCTGTTTACAAGTGATGCTGTGTATGGCTGAACAAGACCTTTTAGTCACTGCAGGGCAACTGCTGGAGGCTGATGGGGAAGATGCCAATCAAAGTGCATTGTGACAGTCTCTCCAGAAAATCATCCACTTGATCTAGCACACAAACCATATGCTGTGTGTTGAAGTGTACCAGAAATTTAATTAAAAATGCATGTATTTCATAGCTTAAATACGGTGGATATGGGCACATGCCAGAGGAACCCATGTCAGTTTTCAGGACATCTGAATTAAGCAATTGACTGATGGGGAACAGCAAGAGTTGTAGGGCTTTCCTTTTGCTTCAGCACTTCAGTGCTCTTTTATCCTCAGGTTACTTGGCTACCCAGAAATGAAAATGCATAGAAATTTTTCCTTGTTTTTGTTCTGTTTTTTTTTTGTTTGGTTGGTTGGTTGGTTTTGTTTTTTGTTTTGTTGCTGGGTTTGTTTGTTTGCTTTTGTTTGCAGGTTTGTGGATTTTTATTTGTTTTGGGTTTTGTTTTGGGTTTTGTTTTAATATATTTCCCTGCATTGAACACCAAACGTTTGTTTCCAATTTGGCTTTGGGAGAAAGTCAGACTGAAGGTCTGTCTGTAGCTCTGTCTTTGTGATACAAATGAAATCGCCCAGATTTATCTTGGGAATTAGGATTTTGTTCCTGTCTGGCTTCCAGAGTTACAAACCCCTCAGCCCCATGTGGATCAGCAAGGACAGAAAAAAGACATGCAGGATTCTCTTTTTCTTGCTGTTAAAACCTCAGTTAGACTCTGGATTTATGATAAGGATTAGTTCTTAAGAAACTGCGTCCAAAATACATGATTTCTTCTCTTCGTAAGATTGAGAGAATTGTGAAGTCACACAGCAGCAGTTGATAGCCCTCTGGTCCACTGAGTCTAAAATAACCAGATCCTCTGGTCCCAGCAGTCTCTTGAGAGACCTTGCAACTCACAATCAATCTGGATCAAACAAATCAGGATCCATTAGAGCAAAATATAATTCCTCAGTCCCGAATCTTTAGTTTGGCAGAGTTCCACCATGTGAGTGAAAAAGGGTTCTCAGCCCTATTTGCATATCACAGGGACTCTGGAGATGGGTATAAAATAATAATTGGGAAAACTGAGCAGAATCTTGACTGTTTATCTTACTGCCCTCTTCCTTCCCCTAGAGTCTTGTCCTCCAGCTTTGAATAGGGAAAATAGGTATATACACCTGAATAAGCTTTTTGAGACCAAGGAGCACCAATCTGATTGATGCATAGGTTGATGTGTTTTGGTTTTCCCAGTTCAGCAGATTTATCTTAAGAAATCATCCAGAGATACTTTATAAATACGTACAGGCTCCTATGAGCTTCAGCCGCTCTCCATCATCCACTTTCCCACATTAAAGTTCTGCAGAAGTAGGCAGGCATCCAGATACGAGGTTCAAAATCTTGATTCGGGTGCTCCTCATCAGCAGAAGCCTGCAGTGCTCTGCAGGACCCTGGAACCTGTCAGTCTCCAGTGGGCATTGGGGTAAGCAGCTGATTTCTCTGTGTGCACCTATAAAGGACAGAGCGTGAGAAGGTGAAGCAGTTGCACAGTTAAGCTGCTGTGGATTTGTCTAGATCTGCGTCAGGAAGGTTTCACTGCTATGTTGTGTTGCATGTTTAATGAGCAGCCCACTGTGTTACCAGAGTTGGCTTTCCACTCTTACTCTAAATGACTTGCTGGCCTCCTCCAGAGCTTCCTGACTCAGGACCACAGCACTACAAGATGTGTCTTAACACAGTGGGAAATTGTGATCCTATTAGGCTGTACCAGCAGAGAAGCTGTAAGTCAAGTAGGTTTGGTTTATGATATCAGGGAGCTGAGTTCAGAGGCTATAACTAGGGGGTACCTTCCTCCTTCTCTCCTTTCAAGCTAAGTTGTAGTCTTAAGTTTCCTGCAAGATGTGAAAGAGACATAAGACAGGAGAGCTATTGTAAAATCAGGATCTAATCCTAGTAACTGAATTTTATCTACTTAATTTAGATCGTTATTTTAAGGCATTCCTCCCACTCAGTGTTATGAACAATAGATAGCTACCTCCCTGAGCATTCACATCCATCTATTTCAGAGATTTAGCCAAGTTTCCTCTCTGGAGCTTCCCACAGAAAGCTGTGGTGTTACTGCAGCAGAGGAGAGAACTTGGTTTGCTACTGTCCTCAAAGCTGTGGGGCATGTAGACAGCATGGTGTGGAAGCCTATGGATAATTGTGCTCTAGGGCTGTAAGAAGTGATGGTGAAAGTAGAAGGGACTCCCCATGGCCTGGAAATGACACCACTACCCCTGTTTACCTACTCATCTATTCTAATGTTAGCAGCAACAACCACCTGTTTTTCTGTGTCAGTGCTGTGAGGTGGCACAGCTAGGAGAAATTGGACTTTACTCACTTAACTGCTGTTTTCTATCAGTTCTAGAGAAAAGGTGACGAACTGAGTAAAGCATACCATAGTATGGGTTTGGCCCAGTGGCTGCTAGTTGAACTATGCAAAATGGTGTCTGATTTAATCTGATGGGACAATGTGGCAAAGAATAAAGCAGAGATGTAGCAGGGAAAATCTAATTAAATAATGTCAGGGCAGATTTATTAGCCAAATGTAAAGAAATGAAGTGCTGATTTAGGCCTATCTGAAATCTGGCCCTTTGTTTTTAAAACATGTCCAGAGAATGTGGTTAAGTTAAAGCTAGAAAGAAGTCCTTCAAGTATGTTCTAGGAATAGTAAAATCTGTGAAATTTCACATAATAGGGACTGAACTAAAGAAACCACAAGAATTGCCTCCTACTCTAAGCTTCCTGGGGCAGATTCACTGACCTCTGCAAGCAAAAAAGGAACAGAGAGTATCTGCGAAGTCCTCGCGGAGTCAATATAGTAGTAAAAGAAAAAAGAACCTGGAGGACTCTCAGGCTCTATTTTTGTCTCTGCCACACAGCAACTGTGTGATCTTGGTCAAATCAATGAGTCCCTGTGCTCTTGACTAATCAGTGGAGTTTATCCATAAAGCTGAGAACAAAAATTTTCCTCAGCCCCTATTTCTAACTTGGTCTGCTTGTCTTGTACTTTTCCATAGGTCTTGAACAAATCAGTAGCATGCAGGGAAGGTTACTTAAAGGTTGATTGTCAAGTGCTTTTGTATCTTTGGACAAAAAAGCTCCCTGTTCAGTGCTACATGTTACTATTTTTATGAATGGCAATTATGATTTAAAGTGTTACAGAAGCATCAGTGGAACCAAAAAATTGATGCTACCGAGGACTCCATGAACGTCATCCACTGTTGTTGTTTTCATTCTGTTCTTAAAAACAAAAACCTGCCATTCACTAAGTTGGAATAAGCTGTCAGTTTTTTAACATGAAGTGGTGGGACATGTCCCAGAGGCAGTGGGGGACCTGGTTTTGCTTTGGCAAGATTTACGATAAGGGATTTGCATGAATGCTGAGGCTAAAGGAAGATAAATCCCCAAAGGCAAATTCTACCAATAATTGAATTACAAAGCCATTATCATGTGCTGAACAGAGCAACTTTATAGCTCTATTGTGACAGGATAAAGCTTGTTAGAATATTTATGTTCATAGAACAACTTTGGCATAAGGATCTCTAAGAGTACATTCTCTTCTACCTATCTTGTTTCAGCTAGTTAGTCTTTCTGTGTAATGCAGTGTGTGTGGAGATGGGGATTCCATTTGGGACTGGGAAAAAGGAATGCTGAAGGTCAGGAGAAATCTCAAAATAAATAACATTTTAAGAACAAAATCATCTGCAGAATGCAACAGAGGCAAATGAACATTTTTAATGATGACTAGTCAAGCTGGATTTTCCAAGCAATGTGACAATTTTCTTTTTGGTATTGCATTGCAACCACTTCTGAGCTACTCTCAGTCAGTTTTGATAAGTGCAAAATGGCCAGAACTGTATGGATCTCAGTCCATCCACCTTGGTGTAGGCATGCTGTTATCTGTCATTTATCAGCCATCCTTTGCTGCGTGAACAAGTCCTACCTGTTTATCCCCCACAGAAGGTGAAGTATAGTTATAGAAGTCCTAATTCTGCACTTGTTCATTTCCTCTGAGACATGGGAAAGCTGCAATAATGTCTCTGTCCCCATATAAAGAATGAAGGACATTTGCACTGGTTCTGTCTGTGGAAACGACATAGTAGCATTTCTGTTCTTCCAGCCTTTTATTCTGGGCCATTTGCATTGAAGATTATGTAAAATAACAATGCCTTTTATTACCTGACTTAAGAGATCTTTGATCTTGACTGCTTTGAGCATGCATGATACAAGGAATACACATGGAAAGACTGCCATCAAGTTTCTTGTGCATATAGTCCCAGATATGGTTTGACTGTGTCTGAAGTTAATTATCCAAAATCAAAAGCACCCAAAGCTACCCAGAATGCACAAACCCTTGAGATGCAGTTCTTATTGTCTGGCGTTTCAAGCTCTTTGTTTACGAAAAAATGGTAGTTTGAAATTAGGTGCACCAAATGGAATCTTTTGCTTACTTCACAATGATGCCTTTTTGCAGTTCTGAGTGGTCTGACTGCCTTGCAAGCCTCATCAGTTCCCAGCATCCATAAACAATTGCTTTTGTCCCTAGAAGTGAAAAAAGATAGAAGAGGTGGAAACCCCAGGATAACAGGGTCTCTATTGAATTTTCTTGGCTCAGAAGAGCTGACAGGCCAAGGAAGCCAAGGTTTTAGAAATGTTTCAGACAGAGAAGATGGCAAGGGGTTGGTCACTACAGAAATATGCCAGCTAGCATTTACTGTGCAGTGGGCAATGCCAGGCTGCTTTTGTTTAGCTCAGCCTAGTTCTAAACCAGAGGATGATTTGGGGTCCTTTCCCTTTGCTGCTTCTCACGGTGGATATAGAATCTGCATTCAGAGCAGTTACTGCACTGCAGCCAGTGATATCGATTTGTGAGGCTCTCAAGCGTAGATGACTACTTAGCAGGCTTGATGATGATTAAAATTTTAGGAAGCAACTTTGTAATAGGACTGCGGGGGTCCTACATTTTTCAAAATGTAAGCATCTCCAGTGCAAAGGCAGTGAGGTCATTGCCTTGCACTCCTCTTGGCTTTTCTAAATCCTCATTTTCCCAAAAGATTTTTTTCTTTATTTTTTTTTCTTTTTCATTTTTCAAAACGTCCAGACAATTGTAGTGACAAACCACCAAAAGTTAATCACAAAAATACAATAGGCACCATTCTACAGAAAGTACTGCAAGGATATCCCCTGAAGTTTCAGGGAGTATTACGGAAAGCCTGAGATTAGAGGGACAGACAAAGGGCATGCTGGCATTTTACCACAAAGTGAAAACACAGACTGCGGCAAGAAGAAAAGTTTGGGGATATATGAGTGTTTAGTCTTTGAGAATGGATGCTGAAAGGGAAGAATGGATTTGAGAAATATAAGAAGAAAGAACTGCCAATGTAGTGAATAGAAGTTGCTCAGAAAAGGGAATGGCAAAGAAAAGGCTGCCCAGGACATTCGATTACCCCTTTAATTACAATCCATAGTTTATCTGTAATTTGTGCTTTTAAAGGTAGGTAATAAACATATTTCAGGTCTGTAGCTTTACCTGTTTTGTGACTGTTTTCTGAGATGGAAGAAAAGTTTTCATCATTGTCATCAAATTTCTAAGTTGCAAGTGTTAGGAGATATCAAAAGAAAGGAAACCTCTGAGTCAATGAATAATGTTTATAACCAGTCTTGTCTCAGCCATCCTTGTTCTGTACATCCTTAGGACAACTGATTGCCTAATTCTGCCTTGAACTGGAACTTCTGCAGTCTCAAAAGTGGCTGCTGTAGTGTGAGACTAAGTAATATGCAGGTGACTACAGCTGTAGCTGTAGGATTTTATGAGTCCTGATTTTTATATAGTTCTCTTAAATCATCTAAGATTTTGTTATAAATTATGGCTCATATCAGCAGTGGAAGTAACAGTAACAATCACATCCCATCCATCAGTGAGATGCATCATTCTGAATTGGCTGTCTTTGCTTGAGAAGATGCAACAGAAGTTTTTCTTGGGGTCAGAATAGCACTGTAAGGAGGAAACACAAAACACCCAACTGTAGACTTGCATGCTTTAACTAGGGCAGCAAGTTCTTTGCTGGATGAATACCACTGTTGTGTGTCTCTGAAGAGACAAAGTGCTCAAATTCATGGAATATATTCCTTGTTTCTTTGCAGAGCTCACATTCCTGTGGGGGTGTGTGGGGTTAGGGGGAGGAATGCACTGGCAAAGCTGTACTCTGTTTTCTGTTCTCCAGCCCAGTTCCAGGTGGGCTATTTTAATAATCCCAATATTTAAAGACCACTTAAATAAACAAGAATGAAGAGGAAATATGCCATATCGCAAGCTTAGTCCTTCTTTAGCACTCTTTGTCACTGGCATCTATCTGTCTTGAACTGAATTGTAACTAGCAGGCCCAGCATTTTGGCCCTAAACTTGCTGATGATAGCAGGTATAAGAAAAGTGCCCTAGGAAGGTGCTTCTCTACCACCCACTTGGTGTCAATTATCAGGAAGCAGAGATTTTAAATGAAAGTTGAATGTTTAGGAGAATAAGACCTTGCCATAAACTTTATTAAAAATGGAGAAGAGGTGAAGGCAATGATGGCTCAGAGTAGTTTCTGAAAATTCAGTTCCCAGCAAAGGAGAACAAAAAAATCTAAACCTTTTCTAGCTAGTGAATTGCTACAGATTTTGTCAAGCAAAGCTAAGGATTAATCAGGACACAGATAGCCTTGTTATTGTTAACATTTTTATAATAGTTATTAGTTAATGCACATGATGATTAAGCGCTGGAGGTGCCTCTGATTGCAGTCAGTGGGAACTGAATTAAGGTCTAAATCACTGTTTGAATCTCAGTTCTGATTTCCTAAAAAATAATTAGGCTTTGAACAGAACATCTAATTTGTCTATCACTGGAAATGAATGCATGTCTTCCCTCATGGTTCTATTAACTTGGAGGTCAGGCAGCTAACAAGAAACTGGTTGTTTAACCCTTAGATTTAATCTAGGATTATGACTTGAGTGATAGGACTAAGACCAGAAACAAGGCAGATTGTCAGAGATGCTGCTGAGGCTGCTGTAGAAAGGGATTTGTACTTTCTTGCAGTCAGCATTTCCATAGTGCAGACTGTCCATCAAACCACTGGCCATTTGGACTCTTCCAGGGAGTTGATGAGGCCAGTCCAGGGGAACCTTAATAATGGAAGCAGAGCTTGGTTCCATAAACCCCTATTTGTCATACTCATTATCTCTATTTGTTACTTGTTAATTCAGAGTGAACAAACAGTAATTTTCTGAGTCAATGTGACATTTCTTTTATTAATGGAACACTGTTTTTATTAGATCAGAAGTGATAAAATGTCTCAGGATAAAATGAGTTTTTAAAAATTCTTAATTAATGAGGGAACATTGATCATTAAGAGTGTCAATTAAGTAAATGTGCATAAAATGTCCAATATAAAGGAACAGCTATAATTAGTATAATTAGCTGGCAAATACTATTATCTCATCTATTAAAGTCTTCTGTATCCCACCCTGAACTGAAATACATCCCTCTGACCAAACCAGGAGACACATCAAAAAGGCAGGTGCCAATGAGAACAGGAACAGGTAAGTGGCGATGTGGAAAGAAGTGAAGGGGTCAGAAATAAAGAACTCATAAGTGCAATGGCATTGATTAGATAAAATGGTAGAATTTCTTTAAAATGTTCAAGTTTATTTTAGGGAAAACTCCAAAATTCTTTCAAAATTATCACTTCTTATTTGTGAGTATGAGTTTATGTCCAGTTAAACAGGATCTCCTGTGAAATTAATATCTCAGACATTCACGGTATATTTTGTTTTTAATACCTTTGTCTCAATCTGTCTTTTACAGGTCTATGATGGGGAATGGTAGAGAGCCTGATCTCGTGCACCTGGAGGCAAAGACAGTGGATGGTCGTAAGTAGATCAGCTTTTAAATATTGTGGTATACTGGGCTGTCCTCATATTCTTGTAACCGCACAATATGACAGTAGAAATCTGACTTCTTTTTCGTTGTTCACTCACTTAATATGAGAGGTTTGGCTGTTCCAACTCAGGTCTGTCAGAAGATGGGCCTTTCCAGAAAGGCAAAAGTTGGGTTTAACAGGCTATGAAAGGAGCCGAGAACATGGTAAGGAAGAATAGATGATAAGCAGTAATCGGAGTTATTACACAGAGCACTTTCATTTCCTCTGGCGTGATTTTTGTTGATGGGAACATGACACTGAAGAGAAGTTCCTGAGTCACAAAGTCTAGCTGCTGTTTTTTTTCACACAGTACATAACTTCACCTTTTCACAGCTTTATAGTTTTAGCAGACCGGGGATACTCTGCCTTAGGTACTGCGTTTGAAAATACCTTGTTTCTCTCTCAGAAACCTTTAAATGACCAGCCTAACTGTATTTTTCACTGTTCCTGCTTGTCCTGTCATTGTCCTTCACTTTCATCAGCTCCTTTTCCTCTCTGCTTTGCCTCTTGAGGTGCTTTTTTTTCCATTCCAGGATCCTCTTTTACCTGCAACTCCAAAATATTCTCCTAATGGACCATAAATTCTCTCAGGCAGCCTAAGCCATTCACTGGCCTTTTCTCCTCCCAACCATGCTTCCTCAAGGTCTCTCTTTGAGCTCCACGGCTTTGCAGACCTTTCTCCTCAGATTTCTTTCCCACAACATTGGATTGCCTCAGGCAGGCATCACACCGAAAGCCTGGCTGCCACTGATCCTCACTGTAATTCCATAGTTTTCTCAGTAAACAACAGCTTTGCTGCAACATAACAAGAAGATTTTTTCCATTTTCAATACAAAAGTATTAATGATGCATTCAGTTAATTACTTTTCAAATGTATAAATTTCGCCCTTGAATTTTACCCTCAACTGCAGTGGTGTTACTTAAAATGTGTATTTTGTCACTGTAAACTTGAAACCTATCTGAAAAGTTTATTGTGGAGTAAGCTGGTATTTAACTTATGGAAATTTATCTTGAAAGAGAATTTTTTGGAAGATAAATTTTGAAAAGGAACAGTTGTGATAGAAACTATAAAGTTTTAAAGGTTTCCCTGTCAAGATATGCAAGATAGCAAAAGTAAAAGAATGTGTTATCTCTGTTTCTTATAATTTATGATATATGATTATTATTTCTCCTCTCAATTTCACTTACCTGATATGGCATTAAGGCTGGGGACATGAGGCTCTCTAATTCTTGGGACATGCTAAATGAGAGTGAAGTATTCTAACAGGACAGTGGCTATTTCAGCACCAAACACTGCTCTTATAAGTCATGAGAAATTTGAGGTCACTGAGATGAAGCACTACAAGTGATGTTGAAGAAGCTATATTTTGGTGATGCTTTGGAGGGATGTTCAGCTCACAGTGGGCAGAGACAGTGCCACGCACCAAATGCTTTGAATGATCTTTTTGAGTTCTTAGGCTGAAATCAGAACATATGGCACAGCTATCGCACGTTTCTGAGAAACGTTTCTTGAGTTCCCAGCAAATTAGTAATTACAGCTCCTTACAAATTAGTATTACAGCTCTTAAGGTGAAAACCAAAAAACAAGTAGACAAAACTGGCTTCACTGAGAAGCCAGGCATATTAGTGAAAAGAATTGTGGAATGACAAATTATTGCTCAAGAACTGAGCTCTAATAACAGATTCTTCACACTTATATTGGCTTAGCTTTGAGGCAGCACAACTTAAGTTTTTCTGTTTAGCCAGTGACAGAACTACTAATGTAAATGCATCAGTGGTGTCAAACCTTCAGCCAGTGGTGATCCCTCTTGCAAACCAGTCCTTTGGATGGAACTTCTGCTAAGGAGTGAAAAGGTCCCCAAGTCACCTCCTTGGCAGTATAAGAAAATACATTGGATTTTCAGTAAGTGCGTGCTCTGTTTGGCCCATTGTTCCAGGGAGTGTTGGTTTCCAGCAGAGGACTATGGTGTGTAGCTGAACATATCACAGCATTTTTTGCCAGATGTTTGAAAGCACTGCAGGTCATAGGATTTTAAGACCAAGACTGATTACACATGGTCTATTATTCTAGTTACCATGACCAACTTGGTATATAGAGGTCTCTTGGCTACTAGAGCTTTCTTTTAAGTATTAAATCAGTCTCCTTTTTCTGCACAAAGTAATCATAACCCTCCAATGGATATAGAAATCTTGACCTCTGGAATGGAGCAGGTGTGTCACTACAAGTGGGATGATGGAGAGAACTGTGCTGAAGTGAGAAAGATACCTTTTTTCCAAGCTGAGAGTAGTTTACAAAGAATTTTCTTGAGGTTTTTATGTTTGGTTTTTTTTGGTGTTTTTAAAAATATTTTTACATTTACTTATTTCTGCTTTATTTGAAATATCTCTTTTGAGGTTAACCAAGTGTAAAATTTCAATAAAAAGATTAAATTTGAGAAGGTAGATTTGCCAAAATAAGACAGGGAGAAAGAAGGAAAGAAAAGGGAGTAGTGTGGAAACAGCCACACACTCTACAGTAAAATAAAGATTATGAAGTGGAAATAGAAGGGCTAAGCACGAAGCTGCTGAACTCAGTATAAATAAGAAAAAAACTCCTCGTTCTTGTGCTGGTATATTTTCCAGCAGAAGCTGAATAGTACAACTGCAGCTTTAGGTGAGAAGTAGAAATGTCATCAGGATGCAGTGTTAACCCTTCTCCCTGACAGAGTCATTTGAGAACATCACCAACAACCTTAGTATTGGGCTTTCTTTGCTAGAGTAACTCTCTATCTCTGCTCTCTGATTACCATGTCTGTGCATTTTATTTATTGTGTTTATTTACATAATATAAAAGGTTTGCACGGAACAAAACAAGAGTCTCTTAGCAGGCATAAATCAGTATAACTTCCATGGCATGTTGATTTACACCTGCTGAGGATCTAGCTAGCAATGTTGTTCCTCAGTGCCTGTTCTCCCTACATTTTTTTTTCCCTTGGGATCCAGAAAAATCTGGACTCCTGAACACACTGTGTCTTATCAAACTAGGGTGCAGGTAAAGATGAACAAAATGAGTACAGTCTTATCAATGTAGTTGTATTGATGGAGACAGATTTGCAGGGCTAATCATTGCCATTTATGTTTCTAATCCTCTTTGTGTAAATTTTGGAGAGCACCATGCAAATTTTCATCTAGTGAAATGTGATGGTTTTGTTTATTTTTTAAAGGCTTCAGGCCCAATCCAAGTCGATCTGGGGCTGAGAGTATATGGTAAAACAGCTTTTTTCTGGTTGGAAGAAGTTCATATGAACGTTATCTCACATTTCCATTTGTACGCTTGGGTATCCCTGGTGTTCCACTTTGATTTTGGAACGGGATCAAAGGCGAGTCGGCAAAGTCAGCAGGAATTGTGAATTTTTTTAGTCTGGCCTCAGGTCAACACCCCAGGAAGATAATTAATCCCTTACAGTTCTTAACCCTATGATAAGCTTTTCCTTGTTGCATTCACCATCACAGTCAGCAGGCAGAGCGATGGTGGAAGTTAAATCTAGGTTTGCTCAAATGGAACTTGAAGTGCTTTCAGAAGGGCTTATCTGATTTGAGCTAGGGAGGGTTATCCCAGTAAACCTGCTTCAAACTAATTAACATGGGAGGTAATTTTTATTCAGGTGGGTGTCTACTGAGGAATCCAGTTGGTGAGAATTAGAAAGATAGATTCTTACAAAGCATTTGGAGACTAACTGGGTACCCATTGGCCCTCTACAGAATGGCAAAACTGACTCAGAGGATGTCTAAGTGGCAGTTCCTGTAGATGTAAAACATGAAAATCAACTGTTACATTTATGAGACATGCATTTGCTTATTTAGATGACACCAATTGATTTGGCATAAAGTTATTAATTTATGTGGGAGGTTTTTTTAAAATGTGGATGAAAGAAGCTGAGGGGGTTTCTAATGTGCTGGCAAAAATTTAGAAAGCTCCTGATATTTAAAAAGTAGTTCTGTTTCCTTTGCTTTTCTTCTGCTGACCTGATTTGCATAGCAATGTTTCCTAATGAAAGGTAATTTAGGTGATGCAAGCAAGACCAAAGTCTCACCTGGGGTCAGCATATGTGTTCTGCTTGCTGATAAATAGGGACTGAGCATCTGACCAATAATGTCTGAATCACAAAGTTGCACTAGGACTTTAATTTCTGTTTCCACAGAAAATTGCTAGGAAGAATAAAATAATCAGTGTAGTGGAAAAAGTGAGTAGGCAACCTAGCCTAACAGTGTTTTACTGACATAGCTAGAGTGGTGAATTAATTTCCACAGTATCCTAAACCTGTGCAGTGATTTTCTTTTTCCTTATTGTGATTAATGTTTTTTTTCTGATCATGATTAGTATTTGTCCTGGAGAATGACATCTGTTAGTTTCTCTAATTATAACTTTATGCCAGAAATGGCAGAGGATTTGCTTCCCTACGTAAAGAAAGATTTCTGACACTGACATGCAGTGAAGAAAGAGTAGCAGCAGGATAAAACCAGATTTGTGAGTAGTTAGTAAATGGGATGGTTTCGTTTCATTGATCTTCATTACTGGTTAATTGCTTTGCAGTTGCTGAGTCCTGGAGAGTTGTGAGCATATTCCCATACCATGAATGTTTCACAAATCAAAATTCAGACCAGATGGAAATGGATAAAGAACAGTAATTTTTTGTGTTTCTCAAAAAAAAAAAAAAAAAAAAAAAAAAAGGAATAGAAAGATTAAAGTATGGGAGAACATTTAATTAAATTTTTTGAATTCATTGCCATGAGAGGTTGTGAATGCTGAAGATGTGCTTGGACTACTAAGGCACCTGGACTACTAAGGCAACCTAGGCTCCTATTATTAGTCACTGGTGGAGAGGGGTTACAGGCCTGGGTCTTTCAGTGGCATATGTTACTACCACATTTATTAGTTAGAGGATGCTAGTTATCCTTCAAAAGCAGAAATATCCCTAATGTCTAGGTTGCTCAGAAACAAACTAGGATACTCCACAGAAAATCTGGAAGGGAAACAAATCATAGATTATGTGGTTACTCTTTGCATATAACTCCTGATTTGTCAGTGGTGGGTTTATTTGTAGAAAGAAGGATCCATTCCTCAATGAATTAAAGACAAGGAGAAAAAAATTATACATTTGCAGAGTATGGTGAATATTTTCTCCGACTCTCCCTGTAATCAAATAAGGTTTACGAAAGATACACATGCAAGCTTAGAATGCTTAGAAAGCAGTGGGTATTAGGGTTTCATATGTAATCCAAAATAGTACTCAGCAACAAAATATCCTGAAGAAATTCCCACTCTGCTTTAGGAAGCAGTCTAAAACTCTCATTTGTACTTTTGCAGAGGCTCACCAACCTCCAGTAACCACCAATAACCTTCCCTCTACAACACCTAAAGAAGAAATGTCTCTGGGACAGGTTGAACCCATTTCCCTGGAGAACAAATTAGCATGGAGCTTGAGCTAAACAGAAAAGACTGATATGTTTCATGGCACAGGGTCTCTCTGGCTCTTAACTTCTACTATGTGTTAGCATTTGCAATTCTCTTTGACCACTGAAACAGATTAATTTTGTCAGAGGTTTCGCTTACAAGACGTCTCCTCCGTTCTTATGTTCTGTGACTTTTCTTGCTTCCTTTTTAGAAATAGCTGCCATTCCCCAGGAAGAATCCTACCCTGAGTGTCTAAACCTGTCAAAATCAAAGTGTCTGGGGGTGTAAGAGCTGGGAGTTGCTATGTTCTTCTCTCCAGGCACAGTGTGACTTTCTTGTTGTATATTAAAAACAGCAGCTGTTGTTGGAGGTGAGGGTTCTGGAAATGAAAAGCATAATGTCCTAATTACCTATGGCAGGGAAAACATCTGTGCAGGAAAACTAATGAAATTAATTCCAGAGCTTAGCAACTGAATACATTAATTGACATTAATTAATGCTAAATTACAAACCTCTGCCAACGGAATCACATAAAATGTCCATGAGAATCAAGTGAAAAAAATCCATGAGTTAATGTGAGCACAGAAAATCTTCCCCTAGGAAAAAAAGAGGGAACCAGGCACTGCAATAAGCCTGCTTTTCCTTCTTTCTGTCTCCCACAACAGAGGGAGCTTTTTTTGTGCACATCTCAGGGTTTGGCCGTTTGTGAGATTAGCTTAAGCAATTTCAGTCCTCTGCCCTTTAGTAGTTATTACTGGCATTTTAGAATTGAAGCCATGGAGAATTGCACTGTAAAAGTTCACAGGAATTGCCTTAGTAAATCTTCATCAATGGTACAATCACTGCTGCTCAGACTCCTGTGATCACAGCAAAAATAGGCATAGTCCCCATTCCTCCATTAAAACAGGACTGAAAGAACTTCAGTCACCTCTAACGGATATCAACCTGGCCTGCTCTTTAAAATCTCTTGTGGAGGAGATTCCTTAATCTTCTTTGCTGGCTGGTCCCAGCAATGTATATCCTGTTCTCTCTCTGTGCTCTCAGCATTGGTAATACCTTTGCATGGGAAGTAATACATCACTGCAGTCTCCTCTTAGTGTGTCCCAGACAGCTGGTGTGCCTGTGGAAGTAACACAGTGGTGATGAGGGAAAAAAAAAGGAAATAGTGTAGAAAACAGAGGTCTGATCCTGTATATCTCTGCTGGGGGGGGTTGATGCCATGTATGAAAAGCCACCAGTCTTGTCAACATCTCAGATGGCTGTAGGGGCAGCTATTTTAACTGATTCTGCTTTGTTTAAGCTCAGGATTGCCACACATTTCACTCAGGAACTTTCTTGAGACAGAATGAGAGATGCTACCTGGAGTACTGTGTTCACTTCTGGAGCCCTTAGCACAGAAAGATGTGGAGTGAGTCCAAAGGAGGCTACAAATACGATCAGAGGGCTGAAGCACCTCTCCTGTAAAGACAGGCTGAAAGAGCTGGGGTTTTTCAGTCAAAAGAAGGCTCCAGGGAGACCTTATTGTGACCTTTCAATACTTAAAGAAGGCCTGTATGAAAGATGGGGACAAACTTTTTAACAGGTCTCACAGTGAGAGGACAAGGGATAGTGGTTTTGTACTAAAAGAAGGTAGATTTGGAATAGATACAAGGAAGATTTTTACATTGAGAGTGGTGAAACATTGGCACAGGTTGCCCAGAGAGGTAGCGGATGCCCTATCCCTGAAAACATTCAAAGTCAGGCTGGACCTTGAATGGGGCTCTGACAACCTGATCTAGCTGAAGGTATCCGTGCTCTTTGCAGGGCGTTGGACTATATGACCTTTTAAAGGTCCCTTCCAACTGAAACAATTCTGTGATTCTGTGATTTTGGGGTGGGAGAGGTGGAGAAGGCAGGGGGCTGTCCTTCATGATACAGGGGATTAGATTAAAGAGGAGTGGGAATTGGTGGTGTTGCAGGGGAAGAAATGCATGTCTATTCTCTGTCTTATGGCAAGGAGGGTACATACTGCACCTCCTGAATGCAGAGGGACAGAGGGCTGAACGACTCTGAAGGGGAACTTTCCTGAGCTCACTGGAATGAGCAGGCTGGGAATTGTGTCGTTCCCTGCCCTCTCGTGGCTAATGTGGAAAAAATCATGTCCCTCTGCAGGGAAATGCATTTCGATCATGCTGCCCAGGCTGCATTCATTAGTGTTTTGCAGTGAGCTGCAGAAGCATGAAGTGTTATAAACGGCAGTGCTAATAATACTTAGCACTTTATATATTCCAAGAACTCTGCAAATGCTGGAGTAAAATCATCCCTCATCAAACTTTCCTGAAGGTTCGTTACCCTGCATGTCTGTTTCAAGCAGAAGTCAACAGCCCTTAGAAGCAAGGAAAGAAATGTGAAATGATAGATTTTAATTAAAACCAAGATTAAATATGAGATGGTAAAATTCCAGACATTTCTATTTTAGTATAAAATGTTATTTCTCTGATCAGAAGTTGGTAATTATATCAAACAAGGGTCTGTGCCTCTCCAAGGAAAACTATTAAAAGTACTTCTAACATTAAATGCCATGTAGTGTTTCTGTCGTGTAAGTACTACTGCTAAAATGCCAAAGTCATTCCTCCTGTAGATCAAGTTTGTCATTAAACAAAGTGCAAATTCCTAATGGATCTGAAAGAGTCCAAATTAAATACTGAGAATCTGGTTCTGTGTTTTAGGATAAATTACCATCATGAAAAAATTCAAATTGTTTTTCTTCAGTTGATAGATTATGAGATGAGCACCTTGCAGTGCTTCAGAATAGGAGATGAAGATATCCCATATAGTGACAGTGGATGAGATGGCTTGCATGGATGGCTGTATTTAGACCATTGACTTTGAAACTGCTAAGACCTCTGGTTTCAAGAGAATGTGGAATGATTGTTCAGGTCTGCCAGAATGCATCTACCTATACTGTCAACAGAGAAGTAGGTAAAACCCCCTGAACAGGAGGTAGTCCGAGTTACTTTCCAAGTTGATCTGAATTACTCTACAGAATGTAAGTGCTATAGGAAATATGAAGGTGCATCATGAAAAGGGTTCTCTGGTGGCAGTATGGGGGATGAGTCCTTGGAAGGTGTCCACGTTCTTGTGTATGCTCTGGACCTTGACCGTGTCCTAAATAAACTCAGTACATGACTGTGGAAAAGCTGTTGTGCTCTACAACAAATCCCACATGGTGGGGATGACAAAGGTACACTTGGGAAAGGGAAACTGCTGAGGCTTAACACAGTGGGTATCTGTCCCAAATTAAAGACACAACTCTTCGGACCCACAGTTACTTAGGGAGTCCTAGGACTTGGGCTGTTTTTTGCCTTAGTAAATAGTCCTTTCCAGCTCTTGTTCCCTCACTCAGTTCCTGCTTTAAACTTAAGCCTGGGTAGCATCCAAGTAAATGCAGCATGTGGGGGTAACAGTGCTGAATGATACACTCTTAACTAGGTTTCTGTCAGATCTGAGCCACAAAGCCTTTCGCACTGTGCCACCTTCAGGTGCTGCCTGTTGTCTGTTTTCAGCATAGAAACACAACAGTGGCATGGAGTAATCAGATCATCTATGCTGGGCTCTCTCTTAGTAAAAATGTATAGCTTTGATGTCTAATCTAGGGCAGAAATGAAAGAAATAATGGGAGGCTGAGGTGGGTAAAGAAGGAGGGAACTTAAAGGAAGAAAACAATCAAGCCTGGAATTGTGAAAGATATAAGGGAAAGAAGTTTTGTGTGCTGTTGAATGGATGATGTCACATGAGTCTGGGAAGCAAAAATGCTGCCTCAGCAAATAGATTTATGACAGCAGGAAGACTCTGTGCTCAGGATCTCAAGTGAATTGTTTTGTTCTTTTCCTTTCAGATGCCCAATACATCACCTGCAAGATGCAGAACTGCAGTGAAGCCACTCGCAACAAACCCTTTCCAGGCTATATCGACCATAACTCCCTGATCGTCCAGGGTGATTATGTCTTTGTTCAGGTGCAGAACACCCTCTTCTCTTATTTTTTCTATTATTTTATATTATATTATTCTATATTATATTATTTTCTCTTGTATTCCTTTGCATGCATGTCCATGCTGGATCCATAAAGGCACTGAGTAGATTATAGCAGTTTGTTACGAAGCTAATAGTGTTCCTTTTACCTCTAGTATCTTGTCACTGTAGGGCCATAGAGTTCCTGCCTGGAGTATCCACCCTATACACTGGAGCACTCTGTGCCACTCCCCACAATCTCATCAGTGCTCTGGAATTACTGCTTTAACCCCCCAGCTGGAAGTGGTGTGTCAGTCATCTGCTATTACAAGGGAGTAGACTAAAGCTTTTTGAGCATGAGAGGGAAATAGGAAAGGAGGGAGGGAGTCAGAGAAAGCACCAAAGGAGTAATCAGGCTTTATTGTTATGCCTCAGTGGTGATTATAGTGAAAAGGCTGAAGACGAGATGTACTCAGCCAAGCTGTGTTCCAGATGAGGACTGGTGAATAGATTTGAACCACTGTGGGCTTCATTAGGCTGCTGCCAGTGTCCATTTAATGTCAGCTGAAGAGGACAAAAATAACAACAGGGTTTCAGGGAACATGGAGGTGAACTGGAAATCATTAGGACTAAACTGGGCTTCCAGACAATTTACATTCTAGCATGCTTGTGCGTGAAAGGAAGAGAGAGGACTGATGTTTTACACTGGGTGAGTTGATTGCTAGTTGCCTTCAGTTAATGAACTCAGTCTTAAACACCAGTCTAAATTACCCACATATATATCTGAGAAGTGTTCCAGAATAGCTTTTTTACCTTGTGTGTTTGAGGCAAAAATGAAATGTTTATGTGGCCAGGGAAACAGGGGCATGCATCACTGTTTAGCCATGCTCTCACATTTCAGAATGACTGTGTGTTTGTGGCTTAAATGACACAGGAACTGGAATATTTATCTTCATATGTAAATTTTTTCATTATTTCATCACTGATGCCTTGGATTTGTGCTTTTCAAGACTGTTAATCTTCTCTGTTCTGACCTCATGTTATTAAACAGTGTAGAGAAGCCCAGCTCTTTGCTTTATCCAAAGCCAGTGCTGGGGAGATTGTTTACCTTCCTGGATAGCCCTTGTATTTTGATGAGTTTATCCTTCTCTTTCATAAACTGCTGTATAGTGTTCCCGGTGCTGTCAAATTTTTGCCCTTCATGGTGAAAGGAGGAGCATGTAAAGTGGCAGCTCTTACCATGTTCTCCTTAATGCCCATTGGGACTTTGCACAACTCCATGGATTCATGTTTGTAACGCAGTTTGTGAAGACATGATTTAATATTTGGATTTGAAAAGCTCCCATTTTCATTCTTAAACTTCACAGGATTCTGAAACAAACTACAGGCCAAAGAGATAGTACTTGCCAATCATTAATAATTGACACTTAGATGTATGTAATAATAATATTGTAATCCCTGGAACACACCTCTGCTTGTTTGATGTAGTCAGGGAATTCACTGTTGTCTAGTAATTTAAAATGTGATTCTTCAAGTGGTTACATTTGTATCTGGCTGGCAAGGACCTATTAAATAATGCACCATGGCTGATGCTGGACCCTGTGTTATCCCAGGCACTGTTCTTCAAAGGAGGACTAACCCTACACAAGGCTGTATATGCTTGGAAGAGTAGATGAACACCCTCTTCTAACTTTTCTTACCTTCCTTGATCTCCATCTAACTTTTCTGAACTAAACTATTTGGATTGAGAATTAGTAGGCATAAAAGCACTAGGATAAAGGAAAGGGAGTTTATTTTCACACAAAACTCTGTTTTATTTACAAAATCACAGTCTCTCAAAAAAAGAAAACTTCTGGCATTCCTTCTCCTAACTTTTGCTCAGTTCTCCTAAAAAAATGTTGAAGAGTTTTAGAATGAGAAATAGCGCTTATTTTATTTAATCTGGTATGAACCTAGCCTCTGTGTATCATGCATCTTAAACTACTGCAGTGCACTTTAAAACACCTACCACTAAAAGTCTTGATAAGCTCAGGAATCAAGCAATTAAAGTTCTGCATGGAGAATCCTTTAAAATATTTGTTCTTCAGTATCTTTTGTCCAAGGATTTCCAAGTACTTTACAAACATTGATTATACTTCAGCAGCACTGGAAGCCAGATAAAATTGTCAGCGTTTTTCTTTCATTTTGCCTTTGATAGGTGGTAGAAATTGATACCTCACATTGCTCTAACACAACATTTTTGAGGTCTTGCCATCGTTATTTATGCACTTAAATAAATGGCCAGATTCACAGAAATGCCAAATCCAAGGAGCTTCTCCTGGCCCTTCATATCTCTGGATGCTTAGTTCATCTCATAACAGATAACTTATGATGACTTGTACATGGCCACACAGGAATCAAAGCTGGAAGCAGAAATAGAAGTCAAGCCTCATGTCTGCCAGTCTGCTGATCCAACCAACAGCTTCATGGCAGCTCTGCAGATAGCAAAGAACAGACAATTTTGTGGTAAGGCAGAGGAGAGCTCTGGTATCAGCATGTGACTCCATGGCCCAGGTGAAGTCAGGACTTCAATTTCCCCAGGTTTTCACGTGAAATTCTGACCTTTATCTCTCCTTGCTGAAATTGGGATTCCTCTTGTTTTATTTTTCAGCTGCTGTCAGCTGGATCAATGTTTATCCATCACCTGTAACGGCATTGCAGTTTTAAGCCATTGCTACCACACTGTGGTATTTCTCTTAACAGCTTTTGTTTGATATTCTCCATGATGATAAAAAAATAATAAGAAAAACCTGATGATATCTTTCCTGCTTCTCTCATAGCTGACATCAGGAGGAAGACCACATTATTACGTTTCTTATAGGAGGAACACATTTGCACAGATGAAGCTGCCAAAGTACTCCTTGCCCAAGGTAGGTTGTCATTGCCGGAATGCCCATATGAATCTACAGATACTTTGATTGTACAGAAAATCTTGAATCCAACACAAGTAAATGCAAGTTGACATGCAGTGAGTGAAAACACTATTCTTTCACAGAATATTTGCAAACAAGAAAGGACTAAAACCAAAAGTCAGCACTTTGGCTAATCAGGGCATGAAATGTGGACAGATACCACAGCCTATGTCAATTGCCATTTCTTTATAGTTCATTAAGTTTTGGAGGAGATTCTCTTTTTTTTTTTTTTTTTTTTTTTTTTTTTTTTTTTTTTTTTTCCTGGTCTTAAAATTCCCCTTTCCTGTCCCTACTTTGTGTGGGTTTCCTTTTGTGCTTGCCTCATTAGCAGATTTTAATGGGAACCAAGCAAAGAGATGTCTCTGTGTGTCTGCTTTGTCTTTTCCCCAATTAAGAACAATGGTGAATTAGCATTGGAGCTTGAAAGGGTATTTCTGCCTTCTGGAGCTTAGTTGTTTAAAAGACCTATAAAAAAATGTTAGCTCCATTTTCAAGAAACCACCATTTTGCAGCTGACGTCCTAATGGCTTCTTAACAAAAACAGGATTTCTTTTTTCCTTCTCATTTTTAATATAATCTGCCTTAAATGAAATTTAAGCTCAAAGGTAGCATATGATCTTGTGGATTCTACGTGATGTCTAACATCTGAAGACAAATGCATTCCCAGAAATTAAGAGAGGATTGTCAAAAGAAAAAAAAAAAGTGCAAGGTCAATCTATTCCTAGGAGCTGAAATTGCACCAAATTTTGTAGGTGGAAATATTCAAAGGGATAACTTGGCTAATGTCACAGCTGACTGTGATTCCTCAACCCAAACGACCTGTTTATAGTAGATTGACTGGTGACCATATAAGGTGATCTTCATATAAACAGACTGCAGCTCAAACCCAGGCCTTCAGTGCCATACCTTACCTACTTACCAACACCTTACCAATCTTACCTTACCTACTCTGCTGTTGTGGCCTTTGCTTCTGTTTACATCACCTGAAAAATCAGCTTACAGGACACTGAGGACTATACCAGAAGCCATGAGATCATTTTAGCTCAGACACTGGAGACATGTGGTCTGCCTCAAAATTTTCACATTTAAAGATTGGTTGGTTTGAAACTTCCTGTCCAAGCAGGAAAAAATTACTCTTGTCAATTCAGATCAAATCTAAGCAGGTATTATTTGAAGGAGCCTTTAGCAAAGGAATTGCATTTTAGAATGGTTATTGTAAAACCCAAATAAAAATTGTCATTTACAATGATTCAAATCATCTGTAGAGAGACTATTTGCTTTAAACTTATTGTTTCCTTTTGCCCACGCTTACTTTTCAGTGGACCTTCTTAAACAGACCTCAGGAGAGCTGGGGAAAATGCACTGCAATTAAATTACAATGTGTTCTCAGATAATAGGAATTGGAGCAATATATTCATGCTATTTGACCCAAAGAAAGATGCTTTATCACAATCTTGGAATATCTTCAAATATGGAAGTGCTACATTTGACTTGGAAAGAGCTACAGTGAAGCTGTGGCTGTCTAGCAGGCTGCTATCAAAGCAAGATAGTCACTTTTATGAAAAATGTGCAGAATTATATTATTCAAGGAATTTAAACAAACAGCTTCTTTTATGCCCGAATTCCCTTTCATCTCCTTCAGCTAAGAAAGAGGGGCCAGAAATGGTAAACAGTACTAAGTGACTTCTGGAATTGAAGACAGAAATATCAAGCTTTTTGTCTCATCATGTCACTCTTCCTAAACTGGAAGAGTGTGACTGCAGGCAGCTTTGGCAGGTGATGCTGCTGCTCAGGCAGGATGGCCTACAGCACATCAAAACTCAAATATTATTCTTGTTGACATTAACAGCCTGGTAGTTGGTTTAATTAAAAGCCTAAATGAACTTGAAACACTGTTCCTCACAAGCAGATGCCTGCATACGTGCGTACAGGTTTTGTTAACCCCCTAAATAGTCTTTATTGAGACCTGGTAATTGTTGCAGTGACAATGGTCTGTCGGTTGATACTGCCTGTTCTGCACCACAATGCCACAATATGGGTTCTGTCACAGACTGTGATGTCATTTATGATAATCACCTTAAATGTACGCTCAGGGTACATTGATTCCAGTTTAGACCAATGCACTGGGCAGACATCTGGGAATACTGAAGCAAGCCAAGCAATTTCTCTTTTAAAAAGACCTGTCTTAACTGATATTGGGTTGAATAGTGATGGGATGGGTGCATGTGGTACCTCTGTTTTAAATTCATCAGCTTCTTTCAGCCTCAGGATGCACATCCTGACAGAAGAAGCAATAACTGCAAAAAAAAACCCCAACCCAAAATCTTAAATACATACCTTAAAAGAGCTGACAATCCCAGTAACTCCCAGAATAAAACTGGCTTTACACATCCCTACCGTTTGACTTGCCAGGAAGAAAAGTTCCCTGACCAAGTGCAAAAAGGCCAATTGAATCATGTTCCATAATTCAGAAAGCCTTGGCCTTTGGTCATTAGAGTAGACACCTGATCAAACCAATCTATAGCATTGTCCTGTTACTTTTGTCTTTGAAAAGGCAAAAAAGACAGAGAGTAGAACTGTATATGAATTTACTTCCAGTATATGCTGTAACAGAGAGAAAAAAGCTCAGACCTTTAGTAAACAGAAGCCTGGAGAGCCCCTGAAGATGACGACAACTGTTTGAGAAAGGTGCCTTGCTTCACATTCCTGTCCTCATCTGTCTCTTTAGGAAGCTTGTTCCATATCAAGTTGTTTTGTATTATTTTACCACCAAAAAAATCAACTCCCACCCTGATTTAAAAAAAAAAAAACAAAAAAAAACCCCACCAAAAACCAAAACCAACAACAAAAAACCAACCAACCAACAAACAAAAATACTATATGCTGATTGAATTTAATTTTTCCAATGTGGAAAAGAAAAATTCCTGATGTTGGTCAAAGACCTGTTTGATGCCCATATACTGATCCTCTTCTATCAAAGCTTTGCATCATTGCTGCATCTATTGGACAAGGACATATTAAGAGGAAAAGTTAAGAGGAAGATTTATCACCAAAGGCACACAGCTGGAGCACCATCTTTCTGGACTTTCTGCACTATGTATATCATGCCAATTCAGTCTCTCTCTGCTTTCCCAGGCTTAAATTCCTTCAGTCTTACTGGAATCTTCCTTAGACATCCACCTTACAGCATGATCTGTTAAATCCAAGAAGCATCTAGTGAATAAATTAACTTGTTTGCTTCTTAAGCATTCATGAAATTGCCTGTAATTTTCTCTGGTGTTGATCAAAGTATCTTTTTACCCCTCTCCCCTAGTTGTTACAAAACTATTAATTGAAATGGTAAGTTAATGAAACAGTACATTCACCAGATAAAACAAATTTTACTTATAATCTGTTTAAATAGAGGTGCCTGCCCATGTGTGCACATATTCAGGAGTTAAAACTTGAGATCAGAGCTGTTCTAGGCAATGTTGCCTCAAGCATATTGGGAACACCTACTGATGTAGATCTCCCAGCAGATTCACCAGGGTGACAGTCTGAAATAAGGAGCCTCAGAAAAACAGCTGTGGCTGTAACTTCTACTAGCACAGCTGGAGCTACAGGAGGATGTCTATTCACAGCCAAGACTAGTAGAAGGCAGTGGGACTTAGATTACCTTTCCTATTACCTCAGGAATTAAGCCAATCTGTTCTTCCACAAAACGAGCCCATTTTCTGGGATACGATTTTCTCCAGTGCAGAGAGGCAGGTAAATCAAGTGCATATTCATCCACTCTGTATTCAGACCCGGATCTGGGTGAACAAACAACTGTTCTGAATCTTAACTCCATGGTGAATCTGCTTTCAAATTTATAGATTAAATTTCTCCATTGTGTTATTTTTTTTATCTTTACATTACAAGGTTTCATCTGGAATTATTAATTCTCCCTAAAAATCCACAAGACAGTGAATTATCAAAGAATAAGTAATAAGGAAAAAGTAGCATCAGCTTCCAAAGAGTATATTTTCTGATAAGGTTCCCAGTTTTGCATATAGAAAGTCCTGGCTGAGATTCATGGAAGCAGAATAACTTTGGGATATCTGCCCAAACCAGACAGAACAGCTGAGTCTTCTGAGAATCACCTGGTACTAAGAAATCTTCATTTCTTTTCCTACCTCAATAGATTTTTATGGCACCAAAGAATTCAGGGTGCCTGTGCTGGGCAGAGAGAGCCTGGGAATTTCATTATAACAATCTCTCTTTGGTGGCTTTTTCCATTGGGTAATAATTTATCCAGGCATTGAAATATGTAATCAGGTTTAATGGTTTTTAATTTCTTTTCTTTAATTATGCATTCTTTTCATTGTTTTCTGCCTCCTGTAACACACGGAACAAACAGAGTAAAACAAAACCTCACTCATAGCACTAATGATCTAACTACAGTTCTCTTCTTTATATCTGGTGAGAATTAGGGTTGTTTTTCTGTTAAATTTCTTGAGGTGTGGTGTTTAGTACTGTGGTCCAGGGCTCTGGCTCGGGTCCACACTGTCATTAGAAACAGTAGATAACAGCAGCACTGGCTGCAGACATTAACCAATTGAACCTCCTTATATCAGGTCCCAAGCATACTTGGCTTCTGAATGCTGGGGGAGAAGTAGATGTTTCAGATGCTCCTTTTTTTTTTTTTTTTAACATTTTTAATATCTCTGATTCCACAATCACCAGTGAAAACACTCAGATGCCAAAAGAAAAAAAAAAAAAAAAACACCTAATTAGCAACCCTTCCTAGCCCTCAAAGTATTTTCACTGAAATGAATGTGTTGATAAGGGGGGTGAAAGTGCTACTACCAATGTAAATGTTCAATTAACACCTCAACAGTTAATTACTGCTTTGAAAATTGGCAGAAGAGAGCTGGTGTAAAATATTCCTAGATGGAATGACTAGTTTATAGCAGTATTGTCTACAGTTTCCGATTAAACTCCAGCCTAAATTTATCCCTTGCTCCTCCACAATTTGGTGCCCTTGGAAATGACAGCTCAGAGCTCCCTCTAGTAACCTCCCTCTCTTTTCTTTCCCCAGGACATGCATGTTATCAGCACAGATGAGAATCAGGTGTTTGCAGCTGTACAAGAGTGGAACCAGAATGACACATACAATCTGTACATCTCTGACACCCGAGGGATCTACTTCACCCTGGCCTTGGAAAATGTCAAGAGTAGTCAAGGACTGGAGGGGAATGTGATGATTGACCTCTATGAGGTATGTCATAACTCCAAACATCTCATTTCTATCTCAGGAGCTCACATGATGCCAATACCATTACCTCCTTGCACATCAGTCTTGTAAGCAAAGCCAACAAGTGACTAAACACTTACTTTTACCCTCCTTTTACTTAAGGGCCTTTGTGCAATCAGATGAGTTTTAAGTCCAGGTTTTACATGAGTTGAATTTAGGCCCTACTTAATATTATGAAGGGATTCACTGCTGTATTCACCAGAGGGTTCTCAGGTGAGGAAGAGCTCATGGCTCTTTCATGCATGGGAAAATGTATTGGAATAGTTCATTCAGTTGCTAAGAGGAACCCTTTGTTTCTCAGCCAAAATACTTGGCCCCATAGAATCAGCTTGGACTCACATTGTCTCTCTGACTCTGGAAGCTCCTAACAGTCTGAATAGCATCATTCTCTAATTTTTTTTTTGCATTTCTGACAGTCCAACCACTTGTTTTATAAATTAAGCAGAGACAGGAGTTTTCAGCTCTCTTTGTCACCTTTCTCAGCTTGGACTATTCTGGGAACTTAAGTGATTATAGATATGCCCTCTTGGGCAATCTCATGAACATGAAAACTCTCCTACCTCTTTTAAGTGCCCTCTTTATTCCTTAGACTTTTCCTGAACGAGTGTGTTCTGCTTAAGCTCACCTGTAAAAAGGCCAATTTACATTGTCTTCTATGACAACTGATCCTAAGAATAGGACTTCTAGTGTGCCCTTGTACATCTCTTGCCCTGCTGCCCCTTTTACCTCTGGAGACAGCACTCAGCTAATGAGAAATTCCTCAGCTGCTGTTTAGAGCATCAGTTTCTCTTTTAAGGTCTCTTCCAGGGTATTTTCTCACCATTTAGAGTAAAAGTCGTGAACTAGATATGAGTACCTTTGAAAAGGAAGATGCTTCCCATATTTCCCCATCACTGCCTGAATACTGGTTCTGCTATATAGTTTTTCTTCAGCTGCCCTTTACTTGGAAACCACCTTGAATTGTCCAGAGGGCCCAAGTGCTGTATATCAGTGCAGATGAGCTATAGGAGGATGAGCACTGCCATTTCAGTCATTTGGACATTTTTTTTCTATTAATCTCTCTGCAGCACTGGCAGCCCATGGAAAAACTGTTGCCTCTTATTACTGTCAGCTCAGGAAGCAGTTTTACTGCATTATGTAAAGGTGTCCTACATCCCGGGGGGGAAGAAAAGCTTTTGCTTTGTTTTATTCAGCTGACACCACATAGTAACCTGGATTTAAATTGATGGAATCAGAGTTATAGTGTCATATCTGCTGATTATCTAGATAGAAGGAATATTGGCTGACATGGAACCTGGCACAAACCTTCCTTTCAATCTGATGTTCTAGCTAGAAGGAAACACAAAGCCCGCCTACGTGGTTCTCCAAGTCAGATTATTGCAGAAGATGAGTGCTCTAGGGGTAAATGGAGATGAAGACAAGAGAAGAAAAAATCCATAGATAAATTAAAAGGAAGTAGAGAGATTTTAAAACGAGTCCTTATGTGGTGGCAGCAGTATATTTAAAAAAGAATGATTATTTGAGAAGATGCCAGAGAAAGACCTGTTTAATGTGCATGTGTCTGTATGCATATTTGTCAGGTATTAGAAGGAAGTTCTTCTGGTTGCACAGTAGTGAACATGTTTGTGTGTGTAATTCCTAAACTGATTCTAGATCAAGGATTAATCTGCTCAATGCTGCTCAATAGGGAATTGCACTGGGTACAAAGGCAAAATAAAAATTTTTTCATGGTTCTCTTCACAAAAAGGCTGTCCTAAAGACATCTCCTAGAGTAAAAGAAGAGCTAAAATCACTGACCACTGGGTCTGAGAGCCCTTTCTGGTTCCTGTGTCTCTCCAATTATGTGGTATGGCTCTATTGGACTGGTCCACAGCAAGACAGTTCTGCCTGGGGGAATCCAGGACTGAAGTGATAACAGACTGTGAGATGTGTCTATAGCTGTGGTGTACATGACTATTACTCTGGGACTTATTTTTTTATAGCAGTATGTATCTTGGATGAGAAGTATATGTTTGATGTATGAAGGCAGTGATGGAGAATGAAGAATGTCATTTGAGTTGTGCCTTCCAAGTGTCTTGCATGAATCTTTCTGGAAGTGTAGACCAGCATTTGTGTCTGCACACAATGCATTCAGGGTGGTGAGGGTTGCCTACAGTTCCTGTGTGGGAGCTGATGGGGTGCTCTTCTCTCTGACCATTGGTGGTCATGCACTCCTTACATGGGTCTTTCTCTGTTACAAACAGCAGGGATGAGCTGTGTGTGTCATGGTTGTGTATATGCAGTAGGTGTATCCCTTCCTACTGAGAGCACACAACCACGTATAGTGTGTGCAGTCTTTTTTCAAGATAAAGCTGTCTAAGATTGACAGTATAACATAACTTTCCTTTCTCGGGAAAGGATTCTGAATTCCAGCCCATGACTAGAATCATAAAAAGAAAAATTCACAGGATTTCAGAACACATTTATAACCTGATATATAAAACACTCTTCAATCATTTACGGCCAGCATTTCACAAGGACTATATAATAGAACTATTTCAGGACAACAACAAAGCAAAGTACAAATGGAATATAGGCTCTAGCCTCTGGTAGTAAAGACAGAGCTATGTTATTTTTCCAGCCCTGTCTATTCATGAAATATCACTGGGTGACAGAGTAGCCTTGTCTTTTCAGGGTGCCTTTCTACTATGACAAAGAAATCCAGAATATCTAATTGGGTAGGAAAAAAAATATCCAGCAAAGAAATTGAAAAAGTTATCTTTTTTTTTTTTTTTATTATATCAACAATAAATTACTTAACTACCTAATTTAACAACTATCGCCCATTATAGCAAGGCGTGTCAAAGTCTTTCTGCAAATTCAAGTGAAATTCAGTGCCACTGCTCAAGCAGGAGGGTACTATTGCAAATGACTAAGTATACCAATATTCTGTTCAAAAGCACTGTACACTAATAGTCTCACAGCATGTGACTAAAAGTGCAATAAGGTCCTTTTCACTGTAGCATCCAAATCCAGCCACATAATTAAATCAGTTGAGCTGGAAAAAGCTCTGAATCTGCTGTGTAACCATTTCCCATGTGATGCCATTTAAGTAATAATCTCTATGAATAAAAAGTCTTGATGTATGGTTCTGTCTGCTAGTTCTACATCATAAGAAGAGATGAGGTGGATGACTGAACAGACTTGCTGGAAACCAAAAATTTTCTCACTTTCGCTCTCCTTCTCCTGATTTCACTTCCCTTTTTATTGCTGCACTCAGATTGCAGAATGACAGCCTAACAAATTCATTCGCAAGCTGCAGCAGCTATTGGGCTATTGATTTTCAGTGTGCTGAGAAGATGGGAACATTCTGCAGTGTGAGTTGTGGTTTGAGGCTGATTTTTTTCTCCCCACTGAGATACTTTTGGGCTTGTTTCCAATGTGAATCTGTAAGCATCTTGTCTTTACAAAATCCTCCTGCAGGTTTATGGATTGAAACTGTTGGGTAAAACACTAGGAAAAATAAAAAGTTGAGGATCTCATCGCTAGCTCTACAACTAGCATTCTGGGTGGCCTTGCTTGAGTCACCAGTGCTTTGGTTTCCTCAAAATACAAAACCACAATAAAATCACCTCTGCACCCCAGGTTATCCCATTGAAAAACTCATAATTATGAAGCACATTGGGATCCTTAGAGGAAATGTCTGAAGAAGGCTGAACAGGAATAGAAGCACTGAACTGCAAGTTTTTGTGTGTGTGTTGCTGTTTTCTTTGCAAAATCAAAATTGCCACTGTGTCCAACTACTGTTTTGCAAGAGACAAATAATTGCCCTGTACATATTTCATCTTTCAGGGGAAGGATGCCTACACAATTGAGAGAATGTCACTTTACAGTGACACTTTACAGTGACATTCTTACCCTGTTCTCATGATGACTCTGAAATACAAGCTTTCTTTCCCATTTGTCGCCTTTGCACCTATGATGGTTTTAGCTTTTCTCCAGCACCTCCACTTGTCTTCCTTTGACGTACCTTGAGAATTCTTGCCCTGACACTGACAACACTGACACATCCATGAGAGCCCTGTTTGGTTTGACGGTGAAAGAGGGACACATGCACAGAACCTGCATGGACTTGATCTATTTTTCAGCCATGTCAATTTTTCCTAGGTAGCAGGGATAAAGGGAATGTTCTTGGCTAACAAGAAGATTGACAACCAAGTGAAAACTTTCATCACCTACAATAAAGGGAGAGACTGGAGTTTGTTGCAGGCTCCGCACACGGATCTGAGAGGAAATCCCATTCACTGTCTCCTGGTAAGTACCTGAGGGGGAAGCTTGTGGGGGTAGTAATATCCAGAATAATATTTTCCTACCAGGTAAACCAAGAAAGAAAGGGCAGCTCCCCTCTCCATGCAGTGTGTCTCATGGAGTGCAGTACGTCAGGCTGGGGCTGCCAGGGGGTAGGTGTTGCAAGATGTGGCATTGTAATTTAGCTTAATTAATTTCTGGAGCAGAAGTATCTTGGATCAGCTTCCTTCTGCACAACTGATGGTATCTCCTTAAACAGCAGGTGAACTGGATGCTGTGTCTGTGCAGTTGATTCTCTGGACACTAGATGGGAGGCGTGAGCTGTTGTAGCTCAGGAACTTTAAGGGGTCTAATAACTATAGGCAGGCACAAAGGAAAATAGAGCTCTGATTTCTTTCAGGCCGCTCTGTTGGTATTAATATTTATTAACATATATCATTTTCTCTTTGAGCTCAGAAGTGAGAATTGACATATTCATCCAAATATATGTATAGCTTTATGTTGATGTAAACTGTATCTGTCTTTGTACTTATTGAAATAGATACACATATATTTAAGTCTTTAATCATCATTATATGCAAACAGTTTCCAAGAGGGAAAGTGAAATATAAGCAATGTGAATATTATTGGAGATCTGTATCAAATTAGAAAGCTTAGACTTATCCTGATGTATTTTTCAGCCAGTGCGATCTATACTCAGGAGTGGGATAATACTCAGAACTGCTGTATTTGAGATTCTCAATAGCTTTCATATTGCACAAATTCTAACATTTTTCAAGGCAGAAGCAGGGACACTATTTGGATAGCTCTTCCTCCTGTCCTGTACCTGAATGTTGCTTTTGTTGCTTTACATCCAAGAAAGAGAGAGAGAAAAAAGTTTTTCATTTTGAGACTGTTTGTTAGAATCTGAATCAGCATTACATTTTGTAGCTGAATGCTACACTAATCTCTTAAATTAATGTCATGCACTATTGCAAGAGCAAAGAATAAATATTTGAAGCTCTTCAAATAATTGATTTTTTGATTAAGCCAAAATGCAAGCCTTATATTTTCTGTCCAGTTTGGAAAAAAATAAATAGGGAGGACTAGGGGTCAGACAGAAGACTTATTTCAGAGCATGACTAAATTTGTTTGGGTTGGTGTTCTTCTCTCAAGTTTTTAAAAATTGTAACTGTGCATTTTTAATTAGATGTTTGTGTGATGTAAAAAAACAAAGAAGATGACATTCAGAAAACTTTGCAGATGTAAAGCAATTTAACTTTTTTGAAGGGACTATGTAAAGAAGCCTTTGTGGCTTCTTGCGGCAATCAAATAGATTGTAAATCTAGCTTTAACTCAAATGAACATATTTCATAAAAACTCCACACCTTGACCTTTTCAAATTACAACCAATTTTATCAGACACTCAAGATTTTTCTTATATGATATGGCAGTATAATATTTTAGGGGGCTGGCAAGGCAGATCCTGCTTTTCCTTGCAGCACAGCTAAGTGAATTCTTAATAGTCCATTGTACATCTAGCCTAGCTCCCATCCTTGCACCATGGCAGATACTAATGCTTTCCCACTGCTGGTTTTCTGATAAATGTCTCTAGCACTAGCTCAGCCTGCGGAGGCAATGCTGTGTCCTCTGTGCAGCTGATCTTTAAACCTAAACTCATTGAGAGTTAAAACAGAAATAAGTACATAGCAGCTAAGTTGGCAGCTAAGGCGGTTAAAAGGGAATCTGGTTGAAGCACAAGGCGAGCCAGACGGAGCCTTCCCTCTACTGATGGTTCGCTCAAGGTGGTTTTTTCAAAGCGACTCAGAACTTAATTCAGTTTTTAGGCAGGCCTATCTCAAATTTCCTACATGACCCTGGGCAAGTCATTTGTTTTCTCTCTATCTCGCTTCCCCAGACATCTGTTTATTCCCTTCCACATTTTGTTTGTCTTGTCCATATGGATTATAGGGATTTCAGGACAAAGACCCTCTTCTTGTAAGGGGGACACATTCATGCCATTTGCTATGTAGTAGTTTAAGAATCTAAGGGAGGTGTTTTGAATAGCTCTCTTGGAAGTGTTTATCTCTCTACGTTGCTCCTCGCTATTGCAGGTGAGACAAATACAGTGACTACCCCTAGGTTTGGGAATGCTGTCCAGAATCATCGTTATGTTTTAATACTTTGTCCCACTTCTGATCAGGTACAGCCACTAGCAGCTGGTTTATGTGTTTCATGCCATTGGAGACAGTTCAGGTGGGCTTTGCAGAACAGCCAAGAAGTGGGGTTCTGCATATTTATGAGAAATCTTACTAGGGACTGAGGGGAACGTTAAGAGGGGGACATAAAAGTTCTGGCTTGAAAATATTAGGAAGCAAGTAATGAACTCGAGCAGAATTGTAAAAACTATGGCAGTGAGCAGAGCAATGGGCTATGCCACCTATGCTTCATCTTCTACCTAGGTTTTAAATGCTCCAAGCTGTGGTCTTCTTTCCCTTAGTGGTGGTGCAGCAGGTAACACAGCTGAGTACTGGGCAATGACAGGGAAACCCAAAGCTGGTGATTCTGGTGATAATAATGATTTCAGTATCTTGTTGGTAACAACAAAAAGGATAGAGACAAATGATGAAAATTTTGAAAAACAGAGTGAGGTGTCTGTATGTGAATTAAGCTGTGGGAACTACTGGAGGAACACAAAGGGATCAGCATGATGGAACACAAACCAGCTGGAAAAATACCTGTTGATGAACTCTATAATGACAGAGATGGAGAAGGTGTACATCAGAGATGAGGAAGAGAATGCTAACACAGTGAGGATGTGGGATTGCCATGGACAGTAATTTTAGGTGTTTGGCTAGGAGCAGAAAGACTGATTTTTACACCATACCCAGTTGTCTCTAGAGACTAAACATTACTTCACTCCAACCAATAAGAAGCCATGCCACTGAAAAGATCATCTGTCTGCTTAGACAGATGGCCTGGATTTTAATATTTGAGCTATATATTCCATTTTTATGTTCCATGTCTGTGAAATGAGACTAATTTGAAAGAAAACCTCTGGTAGCACAAATATTTGAGTCTAACGAGGTCTCATCTGAGATGGGAACTGGCTGAGTTGCCATTTGCTTCTGTCTTCAAAATGCTGAAGTGGGCTTGGAATATGTGAATATTAAAAATATGTTCTCTATTTAGTCTTCTCACAACCGATAAAAATGTAAAAGGAAAGAACTCATGCTCCTGCAATGCTTTTCCACTTCCTGCATTCATGTCAGCTCAATTTGTTATCCACTCCCTCCCGGTGCCCCCGGGCTGCTCCAGCGGCTGCCCTCACAAGGCTGTCAGTTAGAGTTAGGCTGCTCAGTACATTCCACTTGGCAGGTTGTGTTCCCTTCTGCACAAACCATGTCCCCTTTTCCTGTCTCACATAAGTGAGAGCTCCTATCCGTCCTTACCACCCTCATCTGCCTTTGCCAAAAGAACCCTGCCATTCTCCACAGAGGAATTTTTGTTTCAGAGTCACAGTCACCTGCTTTGAGATGGGATGGATAAGTGGTCTTCCTCCAGTGACCTATGGGACTAGGTCTCCTGCAATGGGTGCCTGCCAGACTCTTGGGGCTGCAGATCTAGCCTTTAGGCAGCTGGTATTAGACAGAAAAACCTGCCTCCTTAGAGTCTGAAGGCCCGTCTGCATGGCCTCTCCTTCTCATCTTAGAGAGCTGGGCAAGCTGTAGCATGGGCTTTGTTCTAGTTGTATTCCTGTGTTTCCTTTCCAGTATTTTTCCCCATCTCTTCCCTTAGCATGTTTCATGAAGGGGTCCTCATGAGGTTTGGGAGAAAAAATACAGAAAATAAAACCCAGGCAAAGGAAATAATTATTAGGAATTATTTCAGAAATTATGACACTGCAGATTTGGAGGGAATTGTAATGGCAGTTTTAGAAATCTGCCTGTCTGACTTACCATCTTGCTCAGCTGATTTATTCTGTACCATTCCTGTCTTCTCTGAGTACCCAGCATATAAAATCAATAGCAAATAGGTAGGGTTTCCATGGGTGTATTTGTATTGAAATCTTAAAGGTCACATCCAGATGGGTGATGAAGCATCGTTTTAAATAACTTTGAAACTAACACTTTCCAGTCCTGATATTTCTTTGTACTTACTGCAGTGCAGTGCAATGCAAAAAGAAAGTGTCAAAAATAGTCAACAAATGGTTGTTTTTCCTGACTAATTAGTGGTGAATCAGCATCACACCAACAGGGTTATGTTGCTTCTTGTCGCAGAGATAGCTTGGGCACTGCTGCTCAGAGAGTCATTTTGTACCTGCATCCTTGTTTGCTTCTCACAGAGGTAGGATTCACAAGAGCTGGGTAGTCCCTATCACCACCTGCCCTTGCAAGCCTGGTTCCCTCCTTTGAGGGTACAGCCTCAAAGATCTTGTCCTTGGGAGAGAGCTTCAGCCTGGTGAATCCGTTTCCCAGTGGGAACAGGTTGTGTCAGAAAATGATAGCCAAGTGACTGTTTCTTTCTGAGAGTGATTGAATGCAATGGTTAGGATGAAATACAGAAGGACACTCTGTGTTTCTAAGCCTGTAGAAATAGGTGCGTGCATTGTTGTATCTGCTTTTTACTTTTATTTCCCCTTTCTCCATAGCCCTATTGCTCCCTTCATCTTCACTTGAAGGTCTCAGACAACCCCTACACCTCAGGAAACATCGCCAGCCGAGACACTGCCCCCAGTATTATTGTAGCTTCAGGTATGACAGATTTCATATCACAGAAAGATTTCCTGTGTGTGATGTGCAAATGTTGACAAAATGTGAATTTTGTGGAGCGTGTTGAGTGGTTGTGGGGTGTCACACCACCAGTATTGGGAAAGAAGGCTGGCTACCAAATCAAAGTCCTTATGGACCTTCAACTTGTCAAATGGTTTTTCATGGAAACTGGCCTTCAAGACCAGAGGGATCACATCCAGTCCTCTACACCTCTGAACATAAGACTCAAATCAGGGCATTTTCTTTGCATTGGATGTGTATAGAGTTGTATGTGTTTGGTCTTATATATATTTTTTCTTCAAACTGAAATCCCCTTCCCTCCCCTTTTCCCCTTTCTTTCCCCCCCCTTCCACTTCCACCTACCCTTTCTCCCTTTCCTTTTCCTTCATTATCCTCCCAAAACTAGAAGTTCTGTAATTACAAAAGGTAAATAAGCACTTTTACTCCCCTGGTTTGGTAGTTCTAGTGTTTCTGTGAGTGTTCCATAACTAACTAATGATCTCTTTACAGGTAATATAGGCACTGAACTATCAGACAATGACATCAGCATGTTTGTTACTTCTGATGCTGGGAACACTTGGAGGCAGGTAAGAGACACAGAATCACAGGTTTAAATACTAATCATTGGAAATTGTCATCAAAGTAGATTCAGTCTGTCACTTTATTTCTGTTTCATTTGATTCAGAGCAGTTTTTTGCAAATCTTTACAAAAGAGTAAACTTTGCTTCTGTAAGGCACAGAAATGCTTAAAGAAAAAGACTTTTCTTTAAGCATTTCTGTGCCTTACAGAAGCAAAGTTTACTCTGTTGTTAGACTTCATATTACAGAAAATTATTTTTGTAATTCTATTCAGAGTTTGACTTCAGTTTAACCTTGTGGTGAAGAGTACATCATAAATTATGAATATTAAGGGGAGAGAATGTGTTGCCTTTTAATGTTGCACATCCCTTGTACCAATCAAACCATTTTTCTCTTCATCCATGATTATAATTTCTCAAAAATCAGTAGTTGCACTGGTCTACTTTTCCTCACTCCATATGGGACTCATTTCACCTGCGTTGAGTTGTCCAAAGTTCACTGTCCATATAAACAGGTTATTTTGCCTTGCTCTTAAGCTAAAGGAGAAAAAGACAGAATTAAGTTCACTTTGTTAAAGCTACCTTCATAAAGCTATCTCATCTTTAATTGTGGAAAGAGACTGAATGTTGAAGTTAAAGTGAGTTCCTAATATTTAATGGAGTCCCACTTGTTAAGAAATATGCTGTAATGTGTTTATCCTCAAATCAGGAAATTCCATTACTCCTATTTTTTGAATGGGATATCAAGTCATGCAGAGAAAGAATGGCTTTCTCAGACCGACAAATGCTGCTTTATAGACTGGAGGGCAGATGTTTGCAGAGAGTTAATACAAAAAAAGACAAAGGAAAAGAAAATCTTTTCAAATATTTGATATTACAAGAATCTAATTATTTTGCAATGTTTGACCAGCGCTCATTTTTCTGTCTACATCAGTTATGTGAGATAAGGCCAGATATGTGCAAACACATGAAATTCTTCTTTAAACAAAAATTTGTCATTGAAAGAAAGGAAATTGTTGATCCTTGCAAAAAAAAAAAAAAAAGTTTCTAACTTTCTGTGAGAAGCAGAATGCATTTTCCAAAAACCTTGGAAAACCGGAGAAAAAAAACACAAAACAATAAAAACCAGAATCCAGAAACTTTCTCTCTAATTTCCTCTAATTTGTGACTTCATTAGCACATACCTGTCCTCTATCATGATCATAGTTAAAAATCTATGCCACTTTCTTGATAATAAGAATAATAGATTTAAATAGATACTTTTTTGTCCAGATCTTTGAGGAAGAGCACAGTGTTCTATACCTGGATCAAGGTGGAGTACTTGTCGCCATGAAACACACATCTCTGCCTATCAGACACCTCTGGTAATGACTCCTTCTGTCCTAAATATCTGTTCTCCCTCTTATCAGATGCAAAAAGTAGGCAGTTAAAAGACATCCAGTTTTCTGTAGCTATAATCTAGACAATGTTAGTTCAGCTATTGGCAAACATTGACTCAGATAAAGCTAAGAAGTCCTGGTAGTTCCAGTTTACATAACACTCCTAGTTTACCACAACTTGGCTTCTTGAGTCTGATTGTTTATAAAATATGTACATGATTTATGCCTTTGTCTCTTATTGAGTTAAAAAGTACTCTTTAGTTTCAAAATTATTGATTAACTTGTCTTCTGTGTGTCAGGCAGCACTTGTGAACCAGAATTTTCTTGAATAGATTCAGGGTTATGTAACCAATAAGGCAGAAGTGTCCTTGATAGTTAGCACTCTTGAATTTAGGAGATAGAATACAGTTTTTTGCTGGTTTGCATTATTTACTTCCACTACAGGCAGTGTCATATCAAAATCTGAAACACACAGACTCAAGTCTTAACAAATGATGAGTGGTTCTAAGCTTTTGCTTACACTCACACTGGGAAGACTGCTCGTCTGAAGAGTCAAAGCTCTCATGCTCCAGAAAACTAACCTCCTTAAAATGTTTTATGTTGAGGATCCAGAAATAGGATGCTCAAAATCACTTGTTTATTTTTTTAGAAGTCTTTTCCCTAGGCTACATTTTGCCCTTTAAGCATCAATCTCTAACATAACTATTGGTTTCTACCACTTAAATATTGGCCATGGGTTAGTGGTATGATGCCAAACATTTCTGATCAGTGCTCTCATTTATGATGCTTCCCCCAAAAAATAGATATTGAAAGGAGTGAAAAATCATTGTCCAAAAAGAGAAGCTGCTTCTCACTTCTCCATAGCAGCTGTAGTGTACTAGAGTTTCCTCAAGTAATGTAGGAGAGTAAGGAAAGAAGACACTAATTCTGCTTTCTCTTCCAGGTTAAGTTTTGATGAAGGGAGATCTTGGAGCAAGTACAGTTTCACATCCCTCCCACTATTTGTAGATGGAGTTTTAGGGGAACCTGGAGAAGAAACTCTCATCATGACGTAAGTGAGCATGCCATGATGCTATTGTTCATGAGAACTGCACCATAAATATCATATAAGGGTTACACATAACAGTAGCATTTCTGGTTGGGGACCAAACCAAGTACTAACTGAAACCAGGAGTGTGCAGTCTTCTGTTGCTAAATCATCAGTTTATTTCTGATGTGATTGAGGGAATGCCAACATGGTTCTTTGCAAGCTGCAAACACATTATCACTTAGCTTATCAGCATGAAGTGTGACTCCTCAAATTGGATGTGATATAAAGCAGAGTTACTCTTGACAGATGAATATTTGAGAGAAAAATGGTGAAGTATTTTTATAACTGTATTTTTGCTGCTACATTCTTTTTTTTTAACTGAGACACAGAAAAGTGAAGACATTCTTCTGTAAAAATGAATGACAAAATGTTGCCTGGAGGCTGACTCACGAAAAATTATGTTTAGTTTCAATGTGGTGTGCTGAGTTCTGCACGATGCATAAATCTGGACTCACCGTGCCAGAAACTATGTCATTTTACCTGAGGTCAGATTTGCAAAAACAGGAAGAAAATTCAGTTTCTGACTGACCTGTAATAAGCAGCATGTGTGGCTTGGAAACTAAACTCAGTTAATAGAGATGTTCCCTTCAGTTTCTGATTTTAATTTATGTGGACGGAATTCCCAAAACTTTTAATTGAGATAAAAATCCTATCTGTTTTACTGTCTCCAGCCCCACATCAAGTCTTCTCTTGACTCATTGCTTCAACTGGAGTCTTTCTGGGTATTGTCAAAAGTGGGAGGGTCTTGAGCAGAATAAAGGCTAAATGAAATTTTTAATATGGTTGTAGACATTTAGTAGGCTAAGTTTCATTTTCACTATATCGGTCAAGTGAAAATGAGTAGTGCTGTCACTCCTGAAACAATTGATCTCTGTTGGAAATTGTGGGTAACTATAACTCTGTAACTACCAGACTCCATCAGATGCTTCCTTTTACTGTGTGTTCTTCCTGCTGCATCCTGTAGTGTGTTTGGACATTTCAGCCACCGCTCAGAGTGGCAGCTGGTGAAAATAGACTACAAGTCCATTTTTGATCGGAGATGTGCAGAAGAGGACTACAGGCCTTGGCAACTCCATAGCCAGGTGAGAAGCAAGTAGGCTGGGATCTGACCTGAACTAGCTAATGATTCTACAGTTAAAGGTCAGCATGATCCAATATCCTTTCCTATTAGTTTAGTGTATGAGATTGTCCCTTACTGGGTGGGTCCGTTTTGTTACATTGGTGTGTTGGTCTCAGATTTAGAGTCTGTGAGCCCTGAAGGATGATAACCTGTTTTTTGGGTATCATCCTCTATGCAAGCAATTAGCTCAGGCTTATCCAGACTTGAAGGATACATCAACAGTAGAAGCACTGCCACTGAGGCCTGAACTCCTTCACTCTTACGCCTCTCATCTAATTTCCCTGTCCTTACATCCTTTCTCTGTCCTTCTGTGTCCTCAGAGCCAATGTCTTAAGACCATTCTAGTTGGGCCCCCTTAGCCTCATTGCCCACCTGGTTTCATCCCTGTTCTCCATCTGCCATGGGAGATGGACACTTAATTCCCCAGCTCATTGGTCCCCCTGCCCTGCCCTGATGCATCACTCTTGGAACCATTGCTTACATGCCCATCAAGAAAGGTCCTCTGCATAGTGCCTGCACCTGCCCTGGGGCACCTCTCCAGCTCTGCCAAGTTTGACACAACGGCCTGTTTTATATCAGGTTAGAATAAAATATGGCCCAAATTCTGCACTTATATAAACACCACAGGCTCCATTAAAGTCCAAAGCAAAGCACACATTTATATCATCAAAGGTTGTCTTTCTGGATGTGTCTTGCTGGGCAAGAATTTAATAATGAATATGAAATGAAAGTAGCTTGACTCAGACTAGCTGCTTGCACAACACAAAACTCTACATTAAAAAGACCAGTTATTACTTAGATCTTTAGATGCTGAAAATCAGTACAGTTCCTTGAATTGCAAGGAAGCACAACATTTTACACCAGTTGCTATTCAGGCCCTTCTGTTTTATGCCACTGAATTATAAAATCAAAGCCACAAAAATTTTTTTACAACGATTTTAACAGCATAAAAGGTAATAACTGAGACTTCTCTGTATTTTATTCTTTACTTTCTTGTACTTGCATAAGCAAAAATACTGAGACTTTTGCAGTATTTCTTTGAGGACGCTGGCTTTGGAACTTGCAGAACTATTTTTAGGAAGACTGCTGTGTACTCTTGCCTTTTGAATTCCTTTCCATTGAGATTACAAGGCTGAGCCTTGTTCCCTAGATAGAAATATTTAGCAGGATGCTGAATACAGGGAGTTTTAGCATCTACATAACAAGTCAAACCCTGGAAAACCTGAACTCATTCATGGAAAGTATTTACATAAATACATATTGTGTTTGTACTGAATGAAATTATTCCCAAAGAGATCAGACTAAAGGAATAGATCTTCTCTGTGTTTCAGATTTCAGAGGGATCAGACTATGTTGCATTGCTAGATCAATTGCTCATTGGCTTTGGAATAAATTCAGAACTGAATCAGATATATAAGTAACCTCAGATAGTTTCTTAGTGTGTATTGGAAAAGCCAGTTTAGTTTCAGTGGAAGCTTCAGTAGCTTTAATTAGCTCCGGTGTACTGAGATGGCATTTGACTTCCCATCCTCTTGCCTTGAGTAACACCTCCCATTGCACAGGCTTGGGAAAACCGGGAGGGTGGCACAAATAGCCTGGTGGGCGTCAAAGAAATATTTTTGGTTTTGTTTCTAGGGAGAAGCTTGCATCATGGGAGCAAAAAGGATCTACAGGAAGCGCAAGTCAGAGAAGAAATGCATGCAAGGGAAATATGCTGGGGGTATGACCTCGGAGCCATGTGTGTGCACAGAGGCTGACTTTGACTGGTGAGCAGTGGGCACAAGGACTGAGTGCTCTCTACCACAGCAATGCAGAGCTCACTAGAGAGGCTGTAGGCTGGCAGAGAGTAGATATTAATAAACATGTAAGTGTCTAAATAGGTTGCTCTTTGATAGTGCAGGTATGTCAAAGGAAGGAAAGGTGGAATAGATATCTGTAATCTTGAGGGCTCCCACAAAAGTGATGCAGAACAGACCGTTTTACAGGTCACATCTGAGCTCTGTGCAACATTAAGATAACAAGATAAATTTAGCACATCTAACCTCAGCAATGACCAGGGGTGGCTGTGAAAGTAGTATAAAGACATATATAGCATTGTGTAAAAAATAAAATAAACTCTTCACACACAAACATATGTATATCTGAGTAAAAGTAAATATATGCATATGCAAAGTAGGCCTTCTGCTTCCAGAAATCAAATATCTCAGGAATTCCTGGGTCATTTGTTATATCTAAACCATCATATTTGGTAGTATCCAGCAGATATTGCTTTCATGGTGTGATAAAATGTTCAGCTGCTGGTTTCATTTCAAGATTACTGCTGACTCACAGCAATTTGCACAAAAAAGGCAGGGAAACACATTATTAAAATCCCACATTGCCTCTTTTCTCCAAATCTGAAAGTCCTGAGTATCTTGGATGAGAGAAATGGTGGCTCTTTGACAGTGCTAATAAACCCCCTTTGTTCCCCACCCACCTAGATCTATGCCATGTTACTAATTAAACCCAGAATCTGTAACATGACCTGAAGAGGTTCATCTTACCAATATTTTGTTTCTTGATATATGAGTTCACTCCACAACTATGGAAATTTACAACATTTCCCTTCTCGCTCTTTCATAAATACAGGAGTTTTTTCTATATAAAATCATAGAATCACCGAAGGCTTTTCTGTGTGCAAAACCAATAAATCCTTTTGCACCAAACAATTACAATTATTAGCACATTTGGGCACTGGTTCTCTGAATAAGGTTTCCTGGTGATTTCCCTATCTTGCACTGAGTTCTTTGCTAGGGAGAGGATACCTCAGTTCTGTGTGTAGTTTATCATTTAGGTGTCCAAAGGTCCTGGATTTCAACTGTTTAACGTTTCTCTAGTAATGTAAAAAAGATAACAGCCAGACAACAACAAAACCCTCCCAAAAAACTGCAACAAACCAAACAAAAAAAACCAAAACCCCCAAACAAAACAAAAACAAAACCCCAAACCATCATTAATAGGAAGGAAATGCCCTGAAGATTTTGAGCCTCTTGTTGACCATGCAATACAATGCTGAGCCAAACTTATGCCCTCATAAAAAAAAGTTGATGGAATTGATTCACAGGCAGTTCATTAGTGTTTAAATCCCTTGCAGTCATAAGGGACATGCATACCTGAAACACTTCTGATAAAAATATGCTTTTCTTCCAGAACTTCTTAGAATATATATTTTTTTCATTAAAATTGATTGTGTAGTTTTCTATGACAAAACTTTGTTTCTAGGTACAGAACATAAGTACCACAGTGACAATTGCTGGGATAAACATGCTTTTATTTCTTTAATATTCTCCTCAGGGAAACTTTCCCCACTACTGGCTTGTGGGAGAGTCTTCAAGAGAGTGCTTGGATGCTTGAGGATTCATAACAGGCACTTACAGTTCACACACATGAACAAATCCCCTCAAATCTTTTGGAAGAGGCAGAATTAGGACCTTCCTGACCTAGAACAGCCCTCCTCCTTCTGATGGAATCAGTCTGGGTTTGGACTGTCATGATCCCCCCCAGTTCTCCCTGAGCTCATGTCCTCAGATCTGGATTTCTTTATCCATTTCAGCTTCCTTCCCTACTACCTCTGATGAAAAAAGACTGAAATATTGCTTTAAACATCCAGTTCAGAAACATTTACTAGCAATATTTACCAGGAACATAATTTTACATAGATTTGCCAGACTGAAGTCCACAGAGAACAGAAGACAGAAGTTTATCTAGGAAGGAGAAAAGAGATGGCAAGAAAAAAGCAGTTCTGTTGCGTGCTAAGAAAGGCAAAGCTGCTGCTGCACCACTGTAACTTTCAATGCCTGCCTTGTTGAACTCTGCACTAGGCTTCGCTGCCAGTGCAGCCTGCAGCAGTTGGAAGGAGTTTGGAGGAAAATCAGTGAATGAATTCTTGCTGTGGAAGGATATCCTCTGTGGGGTCTTTCCTTTGCAGGAAGAAGGAAGCACTTTCATCATCCTCACTCGTGACATTTCAGAAATACTTTTGAATTCTCTATTTATCTGCTTTTTGTTTTTGTTTTTGGTGTTTGTTTTGTTTTTGTGGTTTTTTTTTTTTTTGGCTGGGCAGGGCTCTTAATTGAAGGAGACTGAAGGGGATATGTGTCCCCCAGGCAGGGAGAAGCCCCTCATCTGCCTGCACTTGATTTTTCGATCTTAAAATAAACTGGCAGCTTTTTATATTAACGCCCATGGTTACAGGACCCAGAATCATATACAGAGTTGAAGAAGACAACAATGCCTGTTATTTTGCTGTCTTTTCTGTTTAAACACTAAATTTCTATGGGGGAAATTTTATTATCTAAGCTTGTCAGAGATTGGAGTAAAAAATTGTATCTCTGTGGTCAGCTAAAGTGAGAAAAAGAGTTGTGTTATTGCTGTTAATCCTGCAAGTGCTCTTTTATCTGTTCAGGGGGAAAAAATGCCACTTATCAAAGACATAAAGATTTTATAATGATTTTTCTCCTTGCAACATCACAGAGCTCCAGGTTCATTTCAAATCTGTATGCAGCCCATGGTAGTTCCTTCTCAGAGAAAAGGGCACATTTGTTTATTGTTTTACACAGCAACAAAACTAAGTGACATTAGAAATGACTGTAGTTTCTCTAGCCTTGGAAACCTGAACTCTTCTGACAGAAGACATCTTTTATCACGGGGGAGAACCCAAAGGAGCTGAGGACAGGGCTGGAGTGCAGGTGTCTGCTCTCCGTGCAGGGGCCAAGGCTCGCAGCCAGAGGGCAATAGCGCTTCAGGAATGGGGGGACTGGGACTGTGAAAGGAGCCCTCGGCAAATCTGTCCTAGCAACAGCCTAGAAACGAGAATGTCCTTCTTCACTTAATTGATTTGGGTAAATGGATGACACCGTTACTTCAGTGTTATTAAAGCATTAATTTACCCGGTTTCCTTACACCGTGTTCCTTCCTGCCGTCTGAGCATTATTGTGGCAATATCTCTTCAGCAGAAACACCTCCTAGACACAGATGGAAGTCTTTGGTGGTGTTCATCCTTCAGCTACCTGCCTCCCAGATCCTTTAATAGAAACTTTGTCTCACTGTTAGTCCTCCCTCTGAACCCACTGTCATTAATACTGAGGGCTTCTCCGATCAGTATTCTCATATCTCTCACATTCATGGGAAGTATGAGCCTGTTGATACTGGTGCTAGTGATTTTGGGTAGGCAGAGAGGCACAAAGGAGCCTTAGTGCAGTTGGGAATCAGGTCTATTTACTTCACTGATGATATCAGCAGGGATCTGGCTGGCTCTTTTTTTTATTGTCTGGCACTTAAATTACACCCCTGCCTGCCAGGGTTAGTTCTTATGCTAAAACATCAGAGTCCTGCATCATGAGAAACTGTTCTGACAAACCACAGGGAGGCAGAGGACAGATACTGAGTGTGATTAGATTCTGTTGGCTTCGTGTGTCACCACTCATCAGTTCTGATGATCGTGCAGGTGCCAGTTCTGAAATACACATACCTTTGCACCCCTAGGTTAACTACCTTTGCTTTCTCATCGAGATATGCTTGTTTAGCTAAGAAATGGCAATTCTGAATAAATGTTTAGTTCATTTTGAATGCTTGTGGAAAATGCAGGTTCACTATGCAAAGTCTACAGTGCATCTCTGCACCTTTAAGGGCCTCGATATCTACCAGGCATGGATTTACTGGGAAGATTATGGGGATTTTAGGTTCTGTATTTACATAGACTGGTATAGCTTGATTTCAAATACTGTGATGCAATTATAATCATACACCTTTGTAGATTCACAGTTCAAATTATGGCTGAATCCATCCTTCTCTGAGCTTAATCCCATCTCAGATTCTGTAGAATTGTGGAGCAAGCACAACTCCCCTTTAATACAAATCTATACTTGCATCATAGTTAAATATTAGACAATGGTGTTAAGTGAATAAAAAGGTGATAAGACTTTTCCATGGCTGTGGCCAACGTTATTTTTTTCTCCTGGGAATTTTGGAAACTGCAGAACAAAGGTGACTATTTTCAGAGATACTTCGATTACACCCCATTTAATGTCTGAAAAGTTTGGAAAGCACAACCTACAAAACTATTTTCAGGATATTCAGCTTCTTGCATAGTCAACCTTAAGGTGAAGCTGTTAATATTAAAGAAGTGCTGTGGTTACATGCTAAGTAATTTCCTGATTTTTAGAAGGTATGCATGTGGCAATCACTTATCTGATTTCTATATCTTAGGGCAGTGCGATTTTAATAATTTCACGTGAATTAACATTTCTTCCATGACATTCTGTTTTTCAGGTCTGTATTCAAACTAAAAACTTCCTTAAGGAATTTCTTTTCTTTTTAATATTAACTGTGCTGCAAATAACATTAGATAAAGGCATTTATCAGGAGCTTTGAGTAGGGATACAGAACTTACGGAATTAATTTGTATCTAATTACAGAGAAGAACTCGCAGTTTTACTTTACTAAGACTAATAGGATTCTAGTTTAAACCAATAAAATTGGCCAAGGTAAAACCATAATCAGTGAGAGCCACAAGATAGGTTGCTTCATACTGATAAAGCAATTCCTGATGGCAAATGCTCCACTCCTTTTTGATAGGTACATTATCTATGTCACCCGAATTCTTTTCAGGCAGGCACAAAATATCATCAATATATGCAAATTCCAATTCCCAGTTACCAGGCAATGACTTGGATAGCTGATTGCAGTCTGAGGCTGATGCCTTCCCCATCTCCAGATTTTGCTCTACTGCCTCGTGCTATGGCAATCCAATTGATGCTAATGCTTGTTGATTGCTACAAAGCCTGTTGTGCCAAATTGTAGGCAGCAATTTGTTGTCAGCATCAGTGTTCTGTGTGCACCAGCCTGTAGCCAAGGAATTCATTAGATTCCAAGACTGAGGAGGTGAACAGGCAGCTGCTGCATCTGTAGAGGGATATGGAATAGAAATTCATGTCATTTACTGGGATGATATTTCTGTAGGGCTTTAATGAGCCAGATGATTTGCAAGCCTGAAAACAACACTGAAACTTCTGTGCTTATAACTGTTTCTGCTGTGGAAAATCCTATGGTTTCTTTCTCTTGACCTTGAGAAATATGATCTAAGTACAGTCAAACCCAGTTAAGTCAAGCTTAGCTTGCCCAGATGTACAGGTAGTATTACGAACCGAAATAGTAGCTTGAATCTAAATGCGTGTAAAGTAAGAAATCCCAGACTACTGCATCAAATTGGACTGTGAGTACTGATCCCCTCTGAGGCAGATTTCACTGTATTAGTTTGTTTTGTTTTCACTTAACTGATTACAGAACATTGTGTGTGCACAGTGTTACAGCTTTTTAATTAGAGTCACACATGATAACTTAGGAATACAGTGCTGCAGAGTGTTTACAAATGAATTATAAAAATACAATAGTCCCACTTGTATGTAAATATTTGTTTTCTCTAAGCAAATCAGAATGGTGTTATTCTTCATTACAAAGTGTGTTCTGCAGCTATAGTGTTCTTATTCCAACAAGGATGATTATAGAAGCACATGGCAGTGGGAGAACAGGCTGGCTGATGCTTCCAAAGCAATTAAGCAACATTCAGCCACTAGCATCTGAGTAAATAGATTGATGAAAACTCAGTCAAAAAAAAAAAAAAAGAGGAAAAGACCATTTAGGTCATCTACTTGATTGCTGTTTCCTAGAGTATGTTCTCAATTACTTGTAGATATCCCAAGCACCACAGCTGCCAAAACGTTCCTTTGGAACAGTCATGCAGTCTAATAGATGTTTAGGAGTTTTCCCAAGTGATATGCAGTTTCATTTTCTTTTGCTTAATGTCATCTTTTTAATTTTCCCTTTTTAAGACTGCCTCAAAACATTTTTTTCTTGACTCAGAAAGAAAAGTTGGGGCACAAGTAAAAAGTGGTGACTGAATTCTTCTTATTGTCCTGCTTTTGATAACAAGTAAAAGAAACTTAACAAAGATAAATTGGAAAATATTCTTTCCTTTTTTCTTCTTTGTCTTAAATCAGTACCAGGCTTCTTAAAATTGTTAAATAGTTAAATGTTAAATTCCTTAATGTTTTTTTAAGCCATCATGCTTTCATCCAGAATAAGACACATCTTTGAGAAGTCTTCATTAAGTTAAACATTCTTGTTGTTGGAAAATATGTATATTGGAATACGTGTATTGGAAAATATGTGCACCGTATTTTATAAGTACATAAAATACTGATCCCACCAGTACCTGGTGTTGCTCAGTATCTGGCCCCTGGATGCCTTGTTTCCCCAGATATTGATAACTGGGCATCCCCAGTTGTCTCAGGCAGAGACATACACACACATAACAGGCCTCACTAAGAGATAGGGCTTTATACCAATAGCCTTCCCCCAGACCTCTTGATTTCTCCAATAACTAATTCATGGACCTAGTATCCAGCCCTGACTTCTCAGCACCTCTCTCCCAAGTCTTTAATCCCACTCAGTGGCTTCTCCATCCTGATGCTGACCTGCACAGGTTGCTCACACTCTGGGCAGTCCAGCTGCTGTCAGTGGGGGCACATGGTTCCCTATGAATCACAGTCTGGGTCTAGTTGCTGAGGGTTAGACCACTGCCCACGCACAGACACACAGAGAACAGATAGCCCCTCATCCGGGAAAGTGGAAATGGAGATGCGAGATGTGCTTCCCTGTCATGGCATAATGATCCTCATGCTCCTGTGAGCAGTAACCCCCACTTAGGGATCTTCAGAGTGATCTGGGAACAGTCTCGCTTGTTGATGATCTGGTGGGTCTCACCCTGGCCATGGACTGATGGCTATCCTGTGACAGTCCTGGGAGCAGTGGCTCCACTAGCTCTAATCAGGTTTTTGGAGTTCCTCCATACCCTGTTTTTCCTCTCTGCTTCTCTGCAAACATCTATAGATATGACCCTTTCATCATATAATCTAACGCTGCACTAAACCTCTTCCCTTAGAATATCATCTACTTGATACCAAGATATTAAAAATAATAATTTAAAAATGTGCTTTGCAAGTGCTATTTTAAGATCAAGCATTTTGTTGCAACTGGAATATTGGAAAGGAGTTGGTGGACTCTCTATATCAGTTTCTAGAAATTAAATCCCATTAATTTCTCCATTATGGGCTATGGAGAAAGCTTAGTAAAAGGAATAAGGGTGATTATCCAACCAAGTAGTCCTCATTACTCAACAGCTAGAAAGTAACACCACAACATGTGAATGGAATACTAATTAAAGAGCAGGTTTGTTTGTTTATTTTTTCCACAATACCAATTTTTATAGAGTCTTTGTTTACCTGGAATCAGAAACAGTTTGAAATTTTGTTTAGTGAAACCAAAGCAAATTTAGTCATAGCTAAACCCAAACTGTGTCAAAAGATTCCAGTATGATTCATTGTTTCTAACACGTGATTTTTGATAGCATTTCCTCTTCCAAACAAAAAGAGAATGGAAGATCACAGACTTCTTTTCCACTACTGAATGCTCTGTCTTCAGGCAAGATCTCTCTCAGTGGTGTAACTTTTCCTCTACATTCTATTTAATATAATTTCCTAATACAATTAGCTTTTTAGCACCTCAGTTTTCTAATATATGATTGAGACAGTGATGATTTAACTTGGCTTAGATCTCTAGTTTTTATTATATTTATTATATTTGAGCATAGAGTTGATCCTGAAGGCCTGTTAGAAAGAGAACACCTGATGCAATAGCTCATAAACTACCTGGTCTGGTTCTGCTTGTTTATTCTGGGACATATGCAAGGTAACTCCCCCAGTAAAAAAAGCTTAAGTGGAATAAACAATCTGTTCTATCAGTATTAAAAACCAGAAACCCTAGTAAACAGAGGGAGGAAAATCAAAACTTGTATTAGTAGTAGAGGACATGAGCTAATACCTGCATCTGTTCTTTTGGTTTTTTATGTTATGGTTTCTTTTAATGTTAAAACAGCGATTATGGATATGAACGCCACAGCAATGGCCAGTGCTTACCAGCATTTTGGTATAACCCATCTTCCCTGTCGAAGGACTGTAGCCTTGGACAGAGTTATCTCAACAGCACTGGGTAAGTGGCACACCAGACTTTATTTAGCTAAAACACCCATATGGACTTAACCCAATTACAACTATAGCTACGTTTACTATAGGAGTCTCAAAGCTGGCTGAAGCCCTTGGGACATCTTCTTCCCTCCTGTATGCTCCAGACCTTTCTCTGAAAGATGTGGCCTTAAAGAAACTTGGGGGCAAAACCGTAAGGCAGAGGCCAAATCATTAGTCTCAGAAAAGTCTCACTTAAAATCATGTGAGATCAGGAGAGGCAGAAAAGATGGAAAATAAATTAGTGGAAAGAGATGAAACTGATTTATATGTGAACTGAAGTAATAGATGGGCAGCTAGCCTGAATGCTAATTGTTCTTTGGCCCTCTTGAGAGTCAGTGGAAGATGCAGTTTAAGTTAAGATACTGACAGACTTCATTTATGATGCAAGTGATTAAAGAAGACAAAGCAACCCAAGCTGTATTTGGGGGTTTTGTACACTCAAAGTCAGGCAGAATTTGCTTTTTGCTTCAACTCTCTTATTTTCCAACTGGCAAGGGTTACATCTTTAGAGACACTTGCCTTACAATAAGAAGTGGAGAGCATGTGAGGAAAGTTGTTACACTATGCCTTACAGTGTAATAATGGAATACAATTCCAAACTGTATACGTATATAATTTATTTATAACTTTATAGTTATTTAACATGTAGCAGATGATATAACTTTATGGTTTAGGCAATTTATTAATATATGGTATCAAGGCATGCTATGCAGGAAATTACTGCCTGCTGTTAACAACAGCATTAACTACTTGTATTTTAGGCACGTGAGGAATGGTTGGCTGAGGCGAATGCTGAAATATACTTGGGAATCAGTGTTCTTCCAATCTCCTTAGCCTAACCATGGATTTCCCTATCCCTTTCCAGATACCGGAAGGTTGTTTCCAATAACTGCACGGACGGTGTGCGGGAACGGTACACAGCAAAGCCACAGCAGTGCCCTGGCAAACCCCCCCAGGGCCTCCGCATAGTCACGTCTGACGGCAGACTGACAGCTGAACAGGGACACAATGTCACTTTCCTGGTGCAGCTGGAGGAGGTAGGCTCTATTTTTATATAGCATTCCAAGCCCCATGGGTGTATTTGAATGTGATTCATGCCACGCAGAGTTTGCAAAGAGGTGGACCTGGAGTGGGTGGTATCAAGTCAGTCAGCTCCATGATGTAGCTGGATGCAGTTTGCTCTAAAGTGTAATGGATGGTGTATAGAGAGGCTGTTTGGAGTATTGTGGTGCATAGGTAATAGCTGGGAGAAGTTGATAAAAACTGGGAACTGGTGTAATTTGGGAATTTCACAATAGAACTGAAGAGTGCAGTTTTGAATTCTGGTCCTCACCCCTAACTGTGCTTTTGGCTTCCTGCTGTTTTTGAAACTGAATTTCCATTTTTACTTGCCACTGACTTTCAGCCAAAGATAGCTAACAGTATACTTGCAGATGTGTCCCATCACACAAGCTGGTACATATTGTTTAGGCATTAATGGGTGAAATCTCAAAATGTAATCAGCAGGATTAAGACTGAAATTCATTGCTAATGTGAAGCTAATTCAGATTCTCATCTGTACTTTTGCTACGTGTGTAACTTAGCTTGGTGTTTCAGTGTTTTTCTCCCTCCATTTCTGAATCCATACAAAAAATATTTAAATTTTTTGCCTGTTTTTCCTTCTCAACACTTCATCTAGGTTTAATTGTAGGTACATAAATAAGAACAAAGCAAGAGTTTTCTCTTCTTTTTGTAATCCAGTTTGATTTCTTTAAACTTCTACCCCTTTTCCTCTGTAACTGGACAATAAATCCTAAAACAAGTAAGCTTTAACACCAGGGCACAATGTATGTTCCTTTATAGCTTAGATCATTCATGGAAATTACTTCTGACCCTCTCCATAGTAAAAGCCATTTGCAAGGAAAGAGAAATGTTTTTTGTTACATCTCTTTTATTGATGCTTTCCACAGCAAACAGGTGTCCTGATTTGTAAAGGCAATAGCATATGATAAATCATATTTAACCTGAAGCAGTTGTCTGACCTGAATGTTTATTTTCTCCAAAATATGGTCACGTTATTTCCATACTATCAGTCATACAACATTGCTACTGTAGATTCTATAACGACAGTGTGAACATATAATTTCATCTGGTTAAATTATTGATTTCTACATTTAAAGGTGAAGAAGAAAAAGTCCAAACTAAGAGTCAAAGTCTCCAGGCACTAGAAATAAATAAATTAATAATAAATTAAACAAACAAACAAACAAACAAACTGTCCATTGCATTAGCTTTCTAGTCTCAGCTAAGTTTTAAAACAGACTGGGAGAAGAATGTGGATAATCTGAGTAGTCAGTCACAAAACTCTCAAAGAATTATGCCAGTAGTCAGAGGGAGAGACAATCACCCACAGTGTGGGAAACTCAGGACAAATGCCTTGCACTTTCTTCTGTGATTATTTAAGCTCACATACCGTGTAAGAATACCCTGACTACTCTGTCATACAGGGACCTGCTGTGATTTATTCCATCTTTTCTGTTCATTCTGGTCTTTTTTATAGCCCTGCTTCAGTATTCACCAGACCTGGAAGCAACACCTTCTCCAGTATGAGATGGTGTCTTTTTCGTAGTGTGTGTCAAGGAGTTCACACAGTATGTTTTGATGAGTGGCAGCTTCTGAGGAGATCTAAAGGGAGCTCTTCTTCCAGTATATATGATAAGGAAGAGGCTAGGAATCACTCTGAGGGTTGAAACAGTATTGATCAACCTCCAGCCTTTCAGATTACTCTGTCTGTTAAAAGAATCTTGACCTCCCGCTCCTAGATTTGTCAACATAAAGAGTTTACGGACCAACAAACAGAACCTTCAGGTGAATTTTACATAATTTGGCAATGACTTCAGGTGGACATTGCAACAAAAGAAATATTCAGCAAAGAAGAATATTTGCCCAGCTATGTTCAAGCTATAGGAGAATAAAATGTAGTTATAGCAGCATAACTGTATATAGACTAAAATGTTTACCAAATTAACTGTTCCAGTAACAAAAATTACACCACTGACTGAAAAAGTTAAACAACCCATCAAGAGAACAACCAACATTTTACAGAATGGATATTGATTTCACAGGATAATTGAGGTTGAAAGGGATCTCTGGATACTGTTTAGTTTGACCTCAGTTCTCAAAGGGAAGTTTCTTTTCCTTGCACTCAAGGTAGAGGTATCAGAAAACAAGAATTTGCCAATTTCTATTTAGTTCTGCCCTGCACAGGTATACAGCATGGTACAATCCAGGATGTTCAGTATCAACAAAATCTATGCCACTCCATTTTTGCTAAAGGGAAGGCATTAGGCAAGTTACAAAAGGGTGGATATGTCACCTTGCATGCTTTTTCCCCAATGGCATATGAAAAAAGTATGTCCTATCCAACCCTTCCCCCTGGAGGGGTGGTCAATATTTCAAAATACTGCAATCTGTTAAGGACTCTTCTTTAATGTGAGCCACAGCTGATATCATTTAGGGTGTGAAAAAAATAATGCTATTTCCTTATGTTGTAGTCCCTTTGCATCATAATGTCTCCTGTATCCCTCTGAGACAGTTTTTCTGAAGACTTCAGATCTGCAGAGCTGTACCTTAAACTGCAGCCTTCTGGCTCTCTTTTTTCATGTCCATGTTCCACTTGATCTGCAGGAAAAAGGAAAAAAAAGAGAAGCTGGTGAGCTAAGGTACAGGAGTTTGTTTGACATTTGTACTCTAATATCTTTCTAGGGCTTTCTCCTTCATCTAAGAATCCACCTGGGTTTGAAGAGAAGAACAAACTGCAGAGGCAGGCTCACTGGAGGGCTTGAAAAGTCACTGCATCTCTGTAGTGGGGCAGATTACTAAGGGGGTAGGGAGAGGCAAATGGCAGCAGTAAAAAAACTAATGTTTTCACTCAGATGTGGGATTCAGGGATAGGAACCACAACGCAGCAGTCTCTTGTAGAGCCTGTTTGTGCCTGTGGTGATGCTGAGGGCAGTGACTGTGCATTCTGACAAAAACACAATGTCAGTAAAAGATGCCTGAAGAGAAACAAGGACAAGGCTTTCAGAAATGTTCTGCTATTGAAGAAGACACAAAAGGAAAATAATCACTGAAGTCTGTGTGAGTGGAGAGGGGGCAGGCACCAAAGGCAGGAGGACATAGAGCAGTGCTGATTTCTGAGTGCTGGGATTCTGGCCTTTTATCTAACCCTGACTGCCATGAAATTTTCCTGTAAAGCATTTCTATCTGGCATTATATAATTGTTATTAAAAGCAAAACAACCAATAGCTCGTATTACAGTGATCTGAATGTGAGAATGCTTTCCAAAGTGATCTAACTTTCCTATCACCCTTAGGATTTTTGTATGACTTCCTAAAAACTGTTCATAAGGACACCTTGCCCTTAGTATCTGTAGTCCCATTTTTGGAAAAGTTTTTCCAAGTTAGTTCTCTGATTAACCTGAGTATAATTGTCATGATATTCTTACTGGCTGACAACAGCCAGGCAACTTCAATATTTCCTTTCCTAATTAGCATGTTCTCTATTATACAGAGTAAAACAAGCTGGTAATTATGCTCTTAAATTCCCATTGAGATAAAGAGAATAGCACCAGCATTTTTGTCATTCATTGACAGCACAGGAGAAAACTAGCTGTGCTCCAAAGAAAATTTTTCACCACCTCAAAATGCTGCCAGTTTAAAGGTTAATCCTTTGCCCTGGCCTGTGCTGCATGTACAGACCTGGAGCTGGTGCCTCTCACACTGCAACATTCAACAACACAGTTGCTTCTCAGCCTGAACAACCCAAATCCTTGGACAGCAAGAAAAGAAACCAAAAAAACCTTAAAGTTACAAAACCCCTTTTCCTACTGAAGTTATTTGACCTCATGTCCTTGATAGATTTTGCTTCTCTGTTGTAGAAAACAGAGGAATTTTATTATGTGGGTGTCGTTTCTGTGTGCCTTTCTCATCACATGGTCATGCAGGTCTCTTGCCTGTCACAAACACAATTGTTATTTGTATGTTAGAGTTATTTGTGTGAAGATCAGACCCTAGTGCTTGCTGTACTGCATCAGCAGAGACACTGAAAGCTGCGGCCTCCAGAACAACACTGTTCAACACAATGGCTTTCAAACTTGTTTCATCTGATTGCTCATACATCTTTGCTGAGGAAATGGACGGTAAAGACATTCAGGGCAGGAGGGTTCAGGGCTTTGGCTGTTTCATTACAGATAATTCACAGAGAAACTGCCTCCTCTAATTTTTTTTTTATCTTGCTAAAATGACAGCCAAAAGTCTTTGACATTCCAGGCCTGCCTCAGTTCTCACTTGACAAAGTCACTCCACTGGGAGTAGATTTTAGCTTGCTTTTAACTGCTTGCTGCTGCTGTATGATGTTTGGATTACACTAATGTGCAGGGAAAGCTCATTTGTTCCTACACTTCAGGCCATGGGCTAGAATTCAGGCAATCTGCACTCATTCCTGAACTGCACTCTGAGCTCCTTCTGCATGACCTTGAGTAAGAAACTTAAACTTTCCACTTTTTCACTCCCTCATTTGAAAATAGAGCTTTGCATTCTCCCTCATACCCTCCCCATGCCTTTTATTTATGTACTGAATGTTCATAAGGCCAGAGAACTCTCTCACCATGTGAATACACAAACGAAGCCCCAGATTTCCTAGAGACAGTTGTGGCTTTCTGTAATGACAAAGTTAGTACACGGCTGTACAAGGTACGCTGTGTCTCAGGGACATTTAATGAGCTTGGGGATAGTGGTGGGGGGACAATACCTTTAGCATTTCCCACTTCAGCACTGTTGTTTAGTGCAATTCAGTATTCAACTCAGATGAAGCTTCTGGAGAGGAGCTTAGCATTAGGATTGTTTTGATTGTTGATGTACTCCTATTGAAGATGCAAAGCTAGTAGTAATTAAAAGGATACTCTGTATTTTTTGTGGTAACCTACTGTGTTTCCTCTTTTGATATCACAAGTTTGTGTTAGTAATGATTACAGAAATATGAAACCTTCATCCTAAATTTTAATGCACATGCTAAATCATGACTGTTTATCTTAGTAACAACACTACACTCCTGTAATAACACATAGACGAAAGATCAGTGCATAACCTCTCCCATACCACTGTCATCTGAATTATAATTGCATTTTCTGTGCTGCTGATGATGACAAGCTGGTTGGGAGAAATCAGAGCCTTTCACGCATTTTTAAATTCACTGTTGAAATTCCATGAAAATGTAGGAAAGTGGACCTTGCCTTCATGATGACACACAGCACTACAGTCTTGTAATGCACTTCCAACCACACAAGTTGAATTATTCTGCCTAATCCGGGGGGGAAAGGGGGGCTGTATTTATTGAGTCCTTTGGGGCACGGAAGATCTACTCCCATAGAAATAGCTCATAACTGAGTTGGGCTGTCACAACTGGCAGTCAGGATGAATGATGTGATCACTACACTTAACTGTTTGCTGTTGAAAAAGAAGTACATGTGAAAGGTATCAAGCTATTTGCTCTCGAAAATGACTCCTTACTATTCAATTTCTGATTTGAAAAATTAAGAGCATAACTCTAAAAGCAGGGATTTACACAGGAAAGTATGTTTTTCAGTACTTAATCAAGTTCTATTTGAGTATCTGTTTAAAATTAGGAATATGCTTTAAACAGGCCTAGACTAAGGGTATTCCATGTGTAGGTATTAAGTTCCAGTGAAAATATCTTTGATGGATGATTTCTTTTCATACCAGGAAAATTCCAAAGAGGGAAAGTTGTTAATCTAAGGAAAGCACAATGAAATTAATCCATGAAAATGCTCCAACAGAAGCAGTGTCTGTCTCCTGCACAGGATAATTAAAACTATTGTCAACATCTCCGTGGAAGACACACAAGTCAGTACATAACTGAAAGCCTTAAAAATGAAATCTGAAACAGGGGAGCCAAAATTAAAAACCTTGAACTGTGTTTGTTTCACTGTTTTAATACTTTCATTTAGATACAAATAGAATCATAGAACAGTTTGAGTTTGAAGGGGTCTTTAAAGGTCATGTAGGGCTACACCCCTGCAATAAGCAGGGACATCTTCAACCAGATAAGGTTTCTCAGACCCCTGTCCAACCTGACCTTGAATATTAGCAAGAATGGGGCATCTGACACCTCTCTGGGCAACCTGTTCCAGCGTTTCATCACCCTCATAGTAAATACTTGGAGTCAATAATGATGAAATGTTTAAGAGAGGATCCTGCTAGGTGAGTCTCACATCTGACATTCGCCAAATTCTGAGAGCTGCCTAAAGGAAATCAAAATGTAAAAATAGTGTTGCTAACTGTATGGGCTGTTTCTTGATATAAGCTGAGGCAGGAAGCTTCACAGAGTTTTTTGGAAACATTCAAGTCTTGAATACGCTCTAGAGCTTTATTCTTTTGTGAAGATACAGGAAAAATGTGCACTTGGCTTGGGAGGCAGGAATGGGAAGGAGGGAGAGGGGAATATTTTGTGTATGCTTGAAAAATCCCTGGACAATAATGAGAAAATCTCTTAAAAACAGTAAATGTCTGATTTACATTTTAGTAACAAATGTTGTATAGGTAGGTAAGGGGCATAATGTGGGGCCTTGGGACACTTGTTTTTAATTCTCAGGGCTTATTTTAGGGTAAAAGAAGTGCCCTTGTTCTTAAAGTTCAGCATATGCTTAAGGCTTCGGCTGCACAAAAGCCTTTATCAAGATTGCAGCGTGCTTCAGGTACATCCAAGCTTGTGCATATTGCATGTACCTAGTACAAGGTGAAAAACATCCATCAAAAGAACTTTCATTTTTTCTGGTATGGTAATTGCTTACTGGCTGGCTTCATGTGAGTAATATAGAGGAGCTGAATGCAGAGATATCACTGCAAGCAACCAGCTTGGAAAATTTCTCCCTTGATGCCTGAGAACACTAGCATTAAAAACTTCTTACAATGAAGGCCAGGGAATCTGCCCAAAGATAGCTCAGTGCCAGTTGCATCCAAGAGCTTGGTTGTAGCTGCAGAAGTAATGCAGGGGGTTTTGTGTCTGCCTTAATTGAGCTAGAAGCTTCAGAAAAACCCTATCATGTAGTATGGAGCTTGACAAAATGACAAGGACAAGCTGGAAAAAGCAACAGGAGAGGTTTTTCCAGGATGTGTGTATATATATACATATACATATATATATATATATATATACATCAAATTGTTTGCAAAGCAAAACTCTTGGTAAAAACAACCACTTGCAAGTGGCTCTGGAGAGCTGACAGAGACAGCTGAGGTTGATGTAGATCAGGTGTGGGCCGTATGGGAAATGTTTTGATTTTGGCTCACCTGCTTTCTCTTCCTGTCTTATTCTGCCTGTGCTCTTACCTGGCACAGATAAAACATAAGAACAAATCAAAACACAGTCTCTTTGTTTTCCCAACTTTTTTCTTCCACTTCCTAACCTAGAATTTTAAATGTCAGCTTTTCAAAATGTGGCATTTTCAAAGGAGTGTTATAGCCTGGATCTTACTCAATGGAAAATGTATTTCCAGTTCAAAGAGTTTTAAAACAAAACAAGAAAGGCCAAGACAAATGAAAAAGACTGAGGGAACAGCAGCTGAAGCTCTTCTCTAATTAGATTTTTGGTTGTTTCTGTCAGCATCTTTTCTCCCTAGGGAATTTGAAAAAAAAATTTGAAGCTAAATCTTGCATGCCTTAGAAATGGCTCCTTTCCCTGACTGCACCTGTAGACACCTTGGGTTTCATGGCTATGGACAAAATGAAGACAAGAGAAAAAAACATTGCTTAGAGCACAGATTTTGACACTTGCAGAAATAAGGCTACTCTAAAATGCTGTCATCCTTCTCTTGTACCTCAAATATGTGGAGGAATATTCCATAGCCTGAAACGGACTTCAACTGCATGTTTCAAATACGATCAGAGATGATAAAGCCAGCAGGGTCACTATGGTGATGCAGTTTTAACCATGTGAACAGCTTTTGTCTCAGCAGTATAGTTTTACTGTTCAAAGGCATAATCTCTTTTTTTTTTAGTAAGAAAAGATGACTAAAACCTCAGTGATGATGGACCTAGAGGAACTGGGGAAGCATCTAAGGGTGCCTCAGAGGTCTCTCTATTTGGTCTGAGTCCAGCACTGGACTTGAGAGAATACAGTCCCTCTCTCAAAGGGGTTCAGAGCTGAGGAGCTCATATATGTTCTCTTCTGGCTATGGAAGCCTATCTCATTTGATGGCTTCTGCTGGCTCAGTCAAACAGGCAGGAGTGCCCAAAGCACTGCACCATGCTTGAAACTGCACATCTTTTAAATAACAAAGATCAATAAGGACATGACTCTGCACTTAAGACCATATCCCCTGCCACACCTTCAGTCTGGGATCCTCCTAAACAGAGCAACACAGTTTTTTTTTTTTCATCTGTTTGAAAGCAACACAGCTTCCAGTAGGGTGCCAGGGCAGCGTAACAACTACAACTTCAGTCTATATAAAGAGATTATCTGGGAAAATTTGTCGCTTCTGCCATCCCCAGGCACAGTTCTACTCCTCCTGCTTTCCATTCAGGCAAGGCTCCACTATATCTGCCTTCACAAGTTATAAAAAGACTGAGAGAACATGAGGAATTTAAAGCTTCTGTTATAATTCCCTCCTATAGTCTCATGCACTCACATAATCACTTTCTGATGTGGAAACCTGCCTGATCTCAGACATTTACATGGGTACCTTTCATTTCAGTTGGGAATCCAGACAACTGTTTCTCTCTCAAACGAAAAGAGGAAAAAAAAAAAAAAAGGAAAAGAAAAAGAAACAAAACCAAAGTAAATGAAATGTCCTTTTCAGTGGCTGCTGCTTCAGTGTGCCAGGCTTGTGGAGTGAGCTACTCCGTAGCAATAGCCAGCAAGTGTGAACATTGCATCATGCAGAGCCACTGGGGGGACTTCCTAAAGGATTTAGAATGTTTAAAGGTAAAACAAGATACTGCATCTTACATGAAAGGGACCTTTAGCAGCCATAGCTGATTGAGAGGTCAGCGTAGGCTGTGTAACCCAGGGGAAGGAATCAGATCCCCCAGTCCCTCTGATAATTGAGAAAGCAGGACTATAGCACACACCTTGGAGGACACCTCCTTCACAGTGCAACTGACTCAGCCTCAAGGGGGATCCACTTTCTGTCCACTGACTACTGAGCAAGTTGATGAAGGGACCACCCTTCCTCTGGTAACGTCAGACCTTGTTACTGTCCTCCAGTTGGTCTTGGTCACCTCACTAATCCAGTCTCTGAAAACTAAAGCAGAGCCTGTTTCAATCCTTTCTCTGTTACTACAGGGAGATCTCCAGAGATCCCTCATTCAGGTGGATTTTGGAGACGGCATTGCTGTGTCATATGCCAATCTCAGCTCAACAGAAGATGGGATCAAGCACATCTACCAGAACGTGGGCATATTCCGAGTGACCGTACTGGTGGAAAACAGCCTGGGTTCTGACAACGCTGTCCTTTACCTGCATGTTACGTGTATGTATGTTCATACTCATTGTTGGCTTCCACTGTTCTTTAAAAAATTATTACTTGTAGTTAAAGGTGACATTTGGGATTTTGCAGCTGGGTCCAGAGTGATGGGATATGATGAGTGTTCGTCTGTCTTCCAGACAGATTGATGATTCCAGACTGAGAGTAATCATACATTCATTAACGTTGGAAAAGACCTCTAAGATCATTGAGTCTAACCATTAACTTCTGCCTTGTAAACCATGTTCCACCTCTAATTTAGGGTAGTCTAAACTGGGACACCTCAAAGGACTGTTCAGCCCACTCTGAAATGCACTTTCATTAGGAAGCTTATACTTCCAGAACAACAAAGAAACCCAGGGATCTTTAATCACTTTTAAAAGCCTTGTCTCTTACTTTGTACATGTGTTTTGCCCTCTAATGAAATACATCCACCGCTGGGATGGAAACCAGTGCATTTTCGTCTTTCTGTTGTCATAGGAACCAAAATCTTTGTATTAAATAGTATTGCAAGAAAAAAATGTTATCTTCACATTGCTTTTCTGCTGTTCTTTTTAACACTTTTATACTTCATCTGTCTCTGATTTACAACTGAAACGTATCTCAAGTTCTTGGATAAAACCAATATTGTGCTTTTTCATATTTATTCTAGCACATAGTTATGAACCCAAGAGGTCAACTTATTTATTGATATTTTGTAACATTCCTAATGGATTTTGTTTGGGGCCATAATTTTCTTTTTACAGTGGGGGATTTTTGTTTATTATTTATGTTTGCGACTGTGTGCCTCTGTGCCAGATAAACTGAGACAAAAGGAAATTCCAAAACATGAAGTTATGTTTACAGAAATACTGCTTACCCTCTACCAAATTTACTCGACGTATTGTCTAGATAATTTAGCACGTTCCATATACTTTAACACTAGTTTTGGAGTTAGTTCATACAGCATGAAAGCAGCTGCCTCTTGAGGGAAAGAGGGCAGCTCTTTAAGGGTGCACCATTGTATCCAAAGATGGGAGCAGTGGGAGGTATGGCTGTGGGAGATAGGATTTTTATGAAGGAAAACTAGAGAAGCATCTCCCTGAATGTCTCCCCTCAAAAACACCTTCAGCTGGCAGGTGTCCAGCCTTCACTCACTCATAGTGTCTTTCTGCTGTTTAGCTTTTCTAATTCATTTTCTTGAGACTTTGAAGGCTTATTAACCATTTTGATTGTTTAAGCTGTACAGGGAATAAACAATATTCTAATTTGTTTGTGTGACTTAGCAGCTGATAGTTTATGTTTTTGAGGTTTGTACAGGTAATGCCAGCATAGGACTTAAATATGGAGTGATCATTGCAGCCAGGCCCAGATTATATGTTCCTAAATCCCTGGAGAAGTGACAGCTCTAAGGGATGTGTCTCACCTTTCTCTCCATGACAAGAATTAGGGACTTCAAAACAGGTTACAAATGAGCATGACGCCACTCAGACTACAAATAGACTTACTGAGGACAGAGATGTGCAGTAAATTCTGCCTCCTTCAGAGTCTATTACCCTGATCCACAAAAACTTCTATATCCCAATTAAATACTTGCATTGCCACTCAGCTTTTGCTGAGTATTCTCCTTGGGGGATTTGAGCTTGGCCTTTGGGGAGTTTTGTGAAAATATCTGTCCTTAAAATAGACACACACACTCTATTGCTAAGATCCACTGAAAAGCAGTGTGTATCCTGAACATTTAGGTTTTTAAAAAGGGCTACAAACTGGGTGATCCCTAGTTAGAGGGTTAGTATGTGAGTGTCTGCAGCCTTCCAGCACCATTCCCTGCCAATGGCACACTGAACCTCAGTGATTGTGATCTCCAGGATAACAGTAAAGGCCTCCTCATCCTGCTGCAGCCATGTGACCAGTGCACAGAAGCAGTGCCTCTGCTGCAGTCGGACCAGAAATGCAGGTTATTGTGAGATAGGAGCATTTTGAGTTGGATGGACAGTGTAAACTGCTGTATGTAAACTGCTCCAGCCAACAGGCTGTCTCTAAACTGTCCTGACATGTGAAACTTTTCTCCTGGAAAGTTAGTTATGCCTTTGCCTGAATGCTTCAGAAAATCATCACCTGCACAAATGAACCTTTTGAGAAGCTTCTCCCTTTCTGTTGTGTGAGACTTGTACACAGTTTTTTTTTTCCTCGGGCAGGTGAAGGTCTGTAGCCTCCATGGCCCTGCATGAAACTCAGAAATTAATTTTCTTGAATCCTCTTCAAACTTACCTGTGTGAAAGCAGTCTTCTACCGAGCTGAGGGGCAATCCAGAGTGAGCTATCTCCATCTGCTGGCCAGATAACAGTTCAGCGTTTCAGCAGCCTTGACCCGAGTGCTGTGTGCTCAGAAATACTCAGGCAGAATTGGGTTTCTTGAGCCATTCTTTTATGTCCTTTCCTAGCCAGCATATGGTGAAGGTCCAGGGAGGTACTGGGCACTCAGCTGTGCAGGATAATTTGGGATCTGTTCAGAGCAGCGATGAAGTTACGTTGGAGTGTATCAGACTTTTCATAGGCTCCATCGTCACAGCTGTCACTGCACCCAGTGTTAGGAAGTGTGTTCCTCTGTAGGGCTGTGCTGATATTGGGCATTTGACAAACATCCCAAAGAATGCCAGAGCTGTGAAATATTTAGCCTGGGAAATTGCTGTTTTTCAGGTCTTCGGGGTCTTGCTAAAAGCAGGCACAGCCTAGTCATGGAAATGTGTCTAAGAAAGGGGATGCCATTAAAATCATAAGGGTGAAATTGTGGCTTCTCTTGAATTTTAAAGAGTGTTGACTGCTGCTTATAAAAAAAAAATATGCCATGGTCTGATTATAGCAGGCTTTGGTTAGTATGGTCATGGATAACTCTTACTTGGGCTGCTTCAGATTAAGCAGCAACTGTGTCTATAGGCCAGAGAAAGATCCATCTCAGTAAGAAATCAGTAACACTGGTCCTTATTCTGGCATTGTTTTTACCATCTGATTTGGGAGATTTTTTCTTCTCTCTGCCTATTGTGCTATACAGGATGCTTGCTCCAGAGTGTAGTGTTCCCTTAGGCTGAAAAGGAAGGTCTAAGTGGTGATCCATACCAGGGTTATATCCTGAAAGATCTTCTCCTGAAATATGTACATTCCTCTAGCATTTTATCTCAACTCCACAGGAGCAATGCAAGGCTGTGGTTCTCATCACTGTGGAACTCACAGATGTAGGACATGTAGATGTGGCCTTAATCTGTTTAAGGAACCCATGTCACTTGGGTTTTTTTCTTTTTCTTTCTCTGTCACTCAGGACAATTGCTTTTTTTTCTCGCACTGAACAGTGAGAACACACTTTAAAATATAATCTATAGGATTTAACAACAAAGGCCCATCTCTCTCCTGAGAATGGGAAATGTTACTTGTCAAATGAATAATGTTCTGTTTATACTGAAGAAATAAAAGTTTATTGATGAAAAGGAGGGATTATAAGGTAACATTAACATGCAGGCACTCAGTGAATATCTATCTTTGGAGAGAGTTTCTGCTGAAGTTCACCAAATCATAGCAGTTTTCATCAGCAGAGATGCTTCATGTCCACTGAAGCCATTTATCCTGCACATTCTTATGTCTTCCCAGTGAAGGCCATATTCACACAACAGGGCTCTGCCACTACTGTTAGTCATGAAACTCCTGACTATGTGACGTTCATGCAGTAGAGAGTCCAGGTTTTTCAGCTCCAGGGTACAGAGGTAGCTCCAGTTCTCTGAGGCTCTGAGGACCCTGCCTGTCTAGAAATGGTACCGAGCCACAACACTGTCATGTCCCACGGTGATTTGGAAGACTTTTCTTTCCTAAACCAGTGGGTATCCCTCCCAGGCTGACATTTCAGATGGAGGACTCACCTGCTGCTTCTGTCTCTGCAGGCCCCTTGGAACACGTTCACTTATCTCTGCCCTTTGTCACCACGAAGAACAAGGAGATCAACGCCACAGCAGTACTGTGGCCAAGCCAAGTGGGAACGCTTACTTATGTCTGGTGGTTTGGAAACAACACAGAGGTTTGTATTCCTGATTGACAGAGATCAAAATAATCCTGGAAGATCCCTCTGACTGAAGAGGGAGGGAGAGAGGGATCTGGGAATACTTCTATATAGTCACATATGCACGAAAATTATAAACCAAAGAGCAAGATACTAATGGTTCTTTGAGGTATCAACACTTAAATGTAAGTAGTGCTTTGTGTTTCTGTAGGGTTTATTTCCATTTCATGCAAGTTGCAAATAGCTTTCTTCCTGCATTACCTCCAAGGTGAACATAGTTAACAAAAATCTGGAGGAGTTGCTAGTACATTTTTCTTCATCCTCCCTCCCTCAGTAATAAGATAAAAAATGTAGGGGGTTTGGCTTTTTTTTTTTTTTTTTTTTTTTTTTTTTTTTTTTAAGGAAAATAACCTGTCAAACTGAAGCTGTTTTTATATTTCGAACTGACTTTACATAGCCCTAGAGTTTAAACCTCATTTCTCTGGTGACTTACAAGGGAAGAGACTGCTACCAGTTTTGTGCCTCCCCTTAAATATGCTGAACCTAATCCTGAGCCCCAGCACTCTATGCTAAACCACATGTGCAAAAATATTTTATTGTCATGTACTACAGGTGGATGAAATGGTTCCCAGCACACCTCCCTGTCTCTGGGCTCTGCTCAGAAATGAGAGTATCATCCATCATGTTCTGCTGCCTCTGTGCTTCCAGTCTTGGTAAATCTGCACAGACCTTATAGCTGTTACTTCACATCTGTTTGTGGCTGAAGTACCCAGAAACCCTAATTAGTTTCTGAGGGGAGAGATTCATGTGGATTTTGTAGAGCCAAGAGGGACCTTCATAACCACACATTATTATCTTCTCTGTAATGCAGGTTGGAGAGTTTCATCCATACCTTCTGCTTTATTTAACTCTTTGTGATTAAAGGAGAACCTGACTTTTGTTGTTGTTTTGTGTTAATAATTTTCCTCAGATGATGGAGAATTTGCTGCTTCTCCCTCTGACCCTCTCCCCCAACTATTTTCCCACAGCTTGTTATCCCAAGCTTTGAACATGTGCACAGTGTTTGTAGTCTGAATTTATCTAGTCTCGGATTCAAGTTGTTGGATCTTGTTATGCCTTTTTGTGTAGATTAAAGAACTGTCTGTAATATCAGCAATCATCTCCCCCTAGAGGTTCTTACAGGCTGCGATTGTCACCTTTTAACCTTCTCTCTGATCTCCTAAGCTCGTAAGTGATCAGAGGGGGTCTAATTCTGTTCTCATTGAAGTGAGAATTTTACTACAGAATACAATGGCAACAGTTTGACTTAATACTGAGTGCTTTGAAGATCTCACCCAGAGATCATTAATAAGTGAAAACAGAAATTAGGGCGGAATCTGCTGAAAGAGGACACAGCTCATTGATAACCGGTTGCCTAGCAAAGCAAGGTGAGGGAATCTGTGTCCTCTCAAGCACCAGAATTTACCAAAAGTGGTATCTCCAAGTCCAAGAATAACATGGGACAACAACTGAGAAATCTTAATTTGGCTGGTTCTGTGACAACCTCCTTGAGTCACCTTAAACAAGGTGCTTAAACTAGATCTGGGAAAGGAGTGTGATACCTGAGCAGTGAGTCTTGCAGGCCCTTACATTTGGATCTGGGCCTCTCTGGGGAGTGAGCAGAGATGGACATTTTACCATGGGATCCAGAACAACCCACATGTAAAGTGGAAAGGAAATACTGGAATCTTAAAACTTAACTCCTTTGGAAATTACAGGTGCCTTGCTCTGAGTTTCAGGAGGACTTCCCTGTCTGAGATTCCTGTGCCCTTTCTAGAAAATTAGCTCACATTTCACAGGACCCCACCTAAGTCCAAAGTTTTCAGTCTGGAACTAACTCCCCAAAGCATCCCAATAGGCTAGAGAACCGAACTCATTTTTGCTTTTCCTTTCCAGCCAAATTAACTTAATTATTCCTTTTATGATGTTTTTGCAGCCACTGATCACATTGGAAGGGAGCATTACATTTACATTTTCTGTGGAAGGCATGAACACCATCACTGTTCAGGTCTCAGCAGGAAACACCATTCTTCAGGACACAAAAACTGTTGCAGTGTATGGTGAGTTCTTCCCCTTTCATTTCACGTAGGATTCTCCATAGTCTACACTAGAGAGCCAGGTTAGCTGACAGCAACAAGAGGTCCTTTAGATTATAAATTCAGTTTCAGTGTTGTCAGTTCAGCATAGTATCTCTGAAGGCCACTGACTGACATTGGTCCAGACTGACATGGTTGCAGAACATTGATCTCCTTCCCAGATAACCTCTGCATCTGCTCTGTCACTATTTGATCATCCTATATGATTGTCAAAATGTTAGTTCATTTGCAAGCTGGTTTTCCCCCTTTTTGGCCAGTAGAGGCCTCTTAACTCACACAAAAGCTGCTCAGCTTGAAAGGTAAATCAATGCTATGTGCTGCATTTCTGCACAGAAATCTGTACTGATTTGACCTTGTACTCATGCCTCAGAAGCAGTTAGGGCACACAAATACCACATAGTGTAGATGGAACCTAAAAAACACTGGTAATCCCAGTTTTAGCTGTTTGTACTAAGGACGTGTTCATAGTGATCAGTGGGGGCATCTCTGTTAACAGCAACAGAAATTAAGTACATTTTTCAAGGCTAGTCCTCTCGCCACATTTATCCCTGTCCCCTTCCAGTTAAGAGTGTTTTGGGCATGTCTGTAGAGAGTAAAATCACAGCTTCCTTCCCAGGGTTTGCCTTCTCCAGAAGTCAAGATGCAGGTAACGTTACATTTACATTCCCAAGACAGCTCCTTTTGCAGTGCTATTCATCCACTCAAGTGAGGACTGATCACCTGTTTTATTTCCGTGACACTCAAGTGGTGAATCTCTTTGATTCTCCAGATCTCTCAGTGAGTCTCTCAGGCACACCGCTGGATTCTGTGACAGTCTGTGCATCATCTGCAGGTTGATTAAGCAAAACATGAGCTGCAGCAGGTTTCACTGGGTTCTGACCCCTCAGTTAGCAATAAGGCATTTCACAGTCTTTCCATCAACCATTTCATTATATCTGCAGAGAAATTTCAGTCCCTGAGGTTATCATTCTCTCCGAACCTTGATGACCACAACCCAGATATCCCAGAATGGAGAAGGGACGTCAGCAGAGTAGTCAAGAGAGCTCTGGTAGAGGTAAGATGTGTGCATAACCTGTGTTACAATGGGTTTAGGTTCTGCTCTGTTCCTTCATTAAGGCAGGGTCAGCTGTTCTCTCAAGATGTGTTTTTGTTCCTACGAACCAGAAAAGGAGAACAGACTAGTGTTTGAGACCAGCATCCTAAATTTTAGATAGGTGAAATTGTCTCATCCTATGAAAAACTGGTGCTCAGTCAGCTTCAAATGTAAGGTAGTGTTATTCTAATGGAATTACAAATATACTGTAGAAAACTTCAGAGACCAAAAAGAAAACAATTTTTAGTACAAACAAAAGCCCCACAGTAAAGTGCTTTTTGTCTTTTATATAACATGAGGCTCACAGGTCAGGATTGGATGCTGATTTTCCCATCAACACTATGGAGAAGCTCTGAAGTTGCTTCTTTAGTTGGGGAACAAGATGTCATAAAAGTGTTCTAGTGTGGCTGAAGATTTGGATTTAAAACTGAGAGGATATGTAAAGTTAGAATAGATGGCTGGGGTTTCTCAGCTCAGCTGAAAAATAGTAAAAGGAACTGTTTGAAACAGGGTTTCTGCTTTTTTAAAAAATAAAGATACTCGATTTTGAAAGTATATAAGTATTGCAGATGTTATTAACAAGCTTATATGCACATTTGTGGTATCAACTGTACAAAAAGTCTAGAAAAACACTATGCACCAGAGAGGTGCACACAAACTTGGTTGGATTGTTTCTTAGACTTTTTTTCTGAGATTTCCTCAAAAGACAGGAGGAGAAGAGGAAAGGGGAAGAAATAGCATTTTTCTGGATTTTGTGAGCTTGTTCTTCTGACATATTTATGTCTGTATCAAGTACTTAAGGATCAATTTATCTTCAGGATGAATTTTCATATATAGACAACTCAATAAAATAAAATCCAACTGTAAAACAGAAGAATTGTAAAACCACACTAACAAGGCTACATATCCAAAGCAGAGCAGTGAAAATACTTTTTGTTGTTTGAGTAAAAAAGAAAACAATAGCTAATTATTCTTCTTTATATAGCTAAATGATTCACCTTAAACAAGCCTTTGTGAGAAGTTCCTGTAAAAGTTAAACTCAATAGATTTCTATGGCAATTAAGTAAACGTATAAAAATGAGTTGAATAACTAAATAATTCAATAGGAAATTATATCTGTGCTATAGATTTTTTATGAGCTTTTATAAAGTATTGCACTCTTATTACAGAATACCATAGACTCGGATAAAAATTCTTCATATGAAATTATAGTTCTGTACTAAAATCTGATCTTCTCTCTAAGTAGGGATAATTTCATATTATCACAAAATATCCTATTTTGTGTTATGATCATAACTATTTGCTCACATCATTGATTTTCTGAGGCCTGTCTCCTACTTCTGAAAAAAAGTAATTCCCAGCCTCTGAAAATGAAAGCTTTCCATTAACTGGTAATACTTTGTCTTTTCCTTGACATGTTAAAGCAACCTGTTAGGCAAATGAAAATAGTGCAAGCAATGGCTTCACAGAATACTCAAAAAGACTATAAGAGACTTTTATATATTTATAGGTTTGTGTTTTACTCCTAAATCCACATTTCAAAACTAAAAAAAAAAAGGGAGGGGACAACAAAGTCATGTGCTTTTACTTGGTGAGTGATGGAGGGGAAGGATTCCCTTTTTATAGCTCCACAGGGTTCTCCCTGAACTGTCAACAGTCACACTTGGGTTATCCACAGAATTAGCTTAGCAGATGGTGATTTGTAATCAGTTTTGCTGACTCCTTGTCCTCCATCCACCTTTTCCTTCAATGAGCACCCCCAAGTCTTTGGTCCTGAACCAAGGGAGAAGAATTAAATAGATTTAAGCCCAATTAGTGTCTGAGAGGCTTGTGAGTTCCTTACTGAAGGGGAACCTCTGTGGTGCATTCAGCTGCTGTGATCTGTCCTCATCTCTGAGGGCACTTTTTCTTTTCCCTTTAAAAGTGACCTACTAAATTCAGCACTTGAAAACAGGTTTAAATCAAAACCTTGAGATTTAAGTGCATTTGCTGGATAATTCACAGCACAAAGAGGCAATGGAGGGAGATTCATCAAATTCTATTTCTCCTTCCTTTGGCTAACAAAATTTCCTGAGGGACAAACTGGGTTCCTTTTCTGTGTAACAGCTCCACAATCTGTTTGTGTAGTATCATGTTAGCATCAACTAAAACCTATGGCCAGAGATCAACCTGGTAGGGCTGCTTATGGGTTCTTTTTTCTGAATTTTGTCTAATATATCAAAATTAGGGAGATTTTAGTTCTAGCTTAAGATTCTCAGCCAACAAGACCAAAAAAGAAAAAAAATACGTGGATGGTTTTGGATTTTGGGACCTTATGCAGTTGTTACTTAAGAGCTCCTTTTAGCTTATCTGTTTATTATTATTGCTGTAGGACACTACATATTTTACTGGAGAACATGGTAAAGTATTTTAGATCAGGAAATTATTAATTACTAACTTTTTACCTGCAGTGGATTTTAACAAAATTCTCTCCTTTGTACCAAATATACCCTACATCATTTGTATAAGTACTATGATGCCTTAACAAAGACAGTCTCAGAATTCAGTGCCATCCACATGTTTATCTGTTTATCTGTCCATTATTTGTCTGTGCATCAGGTGACAGGTATTTCAAGCAAGCATGTTCTGGTCGCAGTGCTCCCTGGTCTGCCCACATCTGCTGAACTCTTCATTTTACCAAATCAAGATGCCACAGGAGAAAAAAAAAGAACAGCAGCAGACCTGGAGCAGGTATTGTGTCCATTACTTGAAGAAGTGTATGTTTATGCATTTTTGAGTGTGTATATATATGGGGGGGGCGGGGGGGATTTGCAAGACTTATTTAGAATCAGTAATTATGGTAGAAATGTATCTGATTCACGGGGTCACATGTTACATCCTCTTTGTTCTTTGGTGGATTTTCTTGGGGTTTTTTGTGGTGATGGGTTTTTTGGTAGTGGATTTTTTCTTCTCCCCAGCACTGGAAACGGGTTTTAGAGCTGTATTTGGGGGTTTAGACTCCCATTTGGGTTCCCTAAGTAATGTTATTTTGGCATAAATTTCTATAATATCGCGTCTCCCCCTCAGAAGTCCTGTTGCCCTTCATGGAAGCAGGAAGAAAGCAGGAAGGATTTAGGGGATGATTCTCGCCTGCATGAACTGGAGTAGCTTCATAAAACAAAGTTTATGAGGCTGTCAAGAGTCTAGAAAGCACTGGAGGACAGAGCTGAGTGGTAAACCTGGGCAGTTCAGAACTTGACTAATTTAAGGCACAGTGATGGGGTTGGAGTATCTGCCTGCCTTCTTCATGATGCTGGAAGAGGGTTTGAGCCACTATGGATTGCTTTCTCTTTGCAAGGCTGTAACAGGTTATCACAGCTGGAGGACTGTATCTGCCTACAGGCATAAAAGATTCTACCCACCAGGTGGACCTACATGATTGTAACTAAAAGATAGAACCTTGTGCTGGGCAAAAATCACAAATATCATTGAACTACAGAATTGTAAATTTGGAAACGACCTCTAAGATTATTGAGACCAATTGATAACCTGACATTGCCATGTTCACCATTAAACTATGTCCCCATGCCCCATAGCTCCTTTGTTATCTCTCAGCTTATTACTTTAGATTCCAGGGGCAAAGATAACTAGCCCTGAGGGAAGTCCCCCTGTACCTCTGCCTCTCCCTGGGTCATGTCTTGTCCATGGATCAAGCCTTGTTAACTTAGCTATGGGCCTCAAACCACTAAGTCACCCATATTCTTATGCTTCCCCTTGCTCATCATCCTTAACTGTCATATTTTTTTGACAAATGATTTTCCTCTGCAATTTTCACCACCATATAATACACAAAAAATATGGAGATTTACTTCTCTGCAAAATCTTTCCTCCCTTTTCTCCTTCATCCCCTTTCTCCTTTCCTCCTTGACAGATTGGCAAGAAAGCCAGTCCATAAACTTTAAAATTTACATCTGACCCAGCTCCCCTCCGGCACTCAGCAGCTTACTCTATTTCTCCCTCTCTTTGTGCCTCCCTTATTCCTTCCTGTAAAAATGGAGTCTTTGTGGCTGTGAAGAAGGGAAGCCCTGGCAGTGCTCTCATGACCCTTTTTATGGACAAGAAGAAATGTAATTTTCAATGTAACTCCATCAACTTCTCTGGCATACTGCAGGGTCCAAATGGTAGCCTTTGGAGGAGAGAGAACCTATTTGCCATTTGCAAATTTTTTGTGAAGAAATATCTTCCCTGATCCTTTCAGGATGGTCAGAATGTTTTTCTTACTAGTCCCTTTGTAGTTACTGTAGAAAAAGATGGCATCATTCTCAGCGAGAGAGCAGCCTGAGGGCCACAAAAGTTGTCTCTGCCCTCCACTCTGAAGCATGTTCTGATACTGTTTCTGTTCTGTCATCCATTTTGCCTGTTATCCTTTGCTATCCATTTCCCAAAGTGTTTCAGGGCTCATTCAACAGCCTCTCCCTGTGCCTGAAGTCACTGGGATGAGTACTGGGAGCAGATGTTTTTTGATGACTACAGCTTAAGTTGCTTCTGAGGTATTTATAATGCATAGCATTATTTTCTGGTAGGAATAGAAATCTGTGTTCATGAGCAAGGAACAAGATATTCAAAGGCACGTATACAAGTTTGTGTGTTTGCAGGTGCACACCCAAAGGAGTTACAGTCCTGAATTATTTTTCATAATTTGGAAGAGAAACTGAAGTACACAGGGACAAAATGGTAATAGTTTGCACAAACACTGCAATGGAATAAGGGTCCTTAAGGAAGCACTTAGTTATTTGGGTTCCTTTTTTTCAGGGTGTTGTATCACATATGGCAGCAGGTCTCCAAACCTGAGACATAGGGAGCCTGTCCAGAGACGCAGTGACAAATAGTTTCTTTCCCTAGAAGACTTGCAGTCAGAATAGACCAGATGGAAAAGAGTTACAGAAATTAATGTTTCTATTCTGTAAAAGCTTTGTTTCAGAACCAAAGGGAGGGAAAACCTAACTCATTCTCAATATCAAAATTGGTGGAAGTGACAGAAATACAACACAAGAGCACAAAACCCACCATGAACACTGTAGACACAAATGTACCAGCAGAATGAGGTGTGCTATAACCCCCTCCTTCTCTTCCCCTCTTGTTAGAGCATTCTAAAGTCAGCATATATAGTTGCTGTCATATATACATGGTGATACAGCCCTGAATCCACTGTGTTGACATACCAGGGACAAGAACAGAGGCCAGGGCCACTCTGTGGTCCTAATGCTCTGCTCATCCAACCTGGGCTTGAAAGGGAGAAGCCATGTAAATCAAGTTGCTGCAGGCCATGTCTTTCACAGGGAACCTGTGAGGATTTTGGGCAACTTGCTCAATCATGCTGTATGTCATCACCTGAGATAGACCATTGTTCTTCCAAGGATAACTAGGAAGGGTATGTGTGTTTTCATGGACTTCAACATTTACCAGTAAATTTGATACCTATTTAATGACCATGAAGGGCTTACTGTTTCCCCTTGAGATGGATTAAGCCCATAGGTTTGGGGGTTTTTTGTTCATATTCATTTTGCTTTGTAAGCATAACTTCAGGTATCTCTGTCCAGCCTCTCTGTGGTCTCTAGGTACATAATTCCCACTGATTTCAAAGACAGTTAGATGTCCACCATCCCTTGAAAATCCAGGTCTTAATTTCCCATTTGTCAGTCAGCAATACTCCTCTGTGCCATATTTTATGAATCTAAACAGAGTAACTCATGAATTTTTGGGTACAGTTGTAGTGGGACTGTGGAAGTGCATCACACCTGACAAATGTACAATTCCATGCAGTTTTCCATGAGGGTGATGTATTTGTGTCTCATGCATTTGTTGAGACTGTGGGTAAATGGTAGATATCATTTTCTCCTTGACTTGATGTACCACTCTCAAAATTAATTTTTTTTGCACACACAGTACCAATTATTGTCATATCTATTCACACATTGCATTTAGACATGTGAACTCTTCATTCCTGATATTTTCCATGGGAGTCTAAAGTACTTTTATAAAAGTTTAACTGCTCTTGACAGCTGAAAAAAACTACTACGTGTGAGTTTGGGGAAGTTTTCTCAATGTGCAACATGGGGCAAGTCCACTACTAATACATAAGTACCAAAAAACAGTGCTTGATGAACTCCACTATCTCTAGTTAGTGTAAATTTATTCTTCACAGCTTCCTAAAAATCAAAAGGCTTTTTAATCCTGCAGAACCCCCAAAACACATTCACAAAAGATAGTATTTATGACCAGAATGATATTGAGATGTTCCTGGGTTTTATTTTTTTTTGTTTTGATTTGATTTGTTTGTTTGTTTGTTTTTCATTTGGTTTGGGTTTTGTTTTGTTGGGTTTTTGTTTGTTTGTTTGTGTGTTTTTGTTTTGTTTTGTTTTGTGGGGGTTTTTGTGGGTTTTTGTTGTTTTTTTTTTAAGTTATGTCACTTGGTTCTCCCCTGCTTCATTTCACAGTAACTGACAGACTACCACCCTACTTAAAAGTGCAGAATTAATTGGGAGTTGTAAAGTGATACTGTTTGATTTGCATACTACAACTGCAACAACACTGAAATATCCCCAACCTTACAAAAACAGCCACACAGAATTGCCACTGGACACTTAGACTGGTGTACAGTTGTTACACCACCTTCATGGATAGACTTGGTGAATGTGAGGATTACAAAATTCAGACCTGCCACTTCAAAAGCACCACTTCTTTCCTTTCATTGAAGGGTAAATCTTTAATTAGTAACATTTCAAGAAATGTTTGAGTAATTTTTAGCCCTAATCCAATTAAAAATGAATGGTCTGTAGGAAATTGTTCTACTTACAGTCCAGTAGAGGCTAGTTGCAATTACTCAGTTTATTTCAGTGTACAGTTTTACTCAATAGGAGGATTCTGAAGGCTTATCTTTACGTTTATGCATTTCACAAATCATCTTCTCTCCACATTCCTTGCAAGTGGAGGCTTTTTGTCAAACATAACAAATGCATCTTCTGTTAGTCAAACGAGATATAAGTGGAAGATACATGAGAATTCTGAAGCGATGTTTTCATATCAAGTACAGGTTTTATCCTGAATTTCCCTTTACTTCTCCATTTGCACGATTTTACCTGGCCTATTCAAAATAACTGTAAAAGCAGAGTGCAAAATAGGAGTAGGAGCAACTAGTTAATGGCATCAGAGGCCAATTGTCTTTTCTTTAAGAGGAGCTATCAGCAATGTAGCAAGTGTGATGACTTTGGCAAATAGCAACATCAGCTGGTTAGTACCCAACTGTGCTCAACATGTTGCAGCTGTGGCCAGTATCTGTATCCAGCCAAAGAGATGGGAAATGACATGGATGACTGAATATCAAATGGACAGTGATGAACTGCAGAGGTGAAGTACCTCTGGGGAATTTTAAACTATGGAGAGTGGTATTCAGTAAGCCTGCATGCATATACCTCTTAGGATTCTTTCCTTAAAGCAGATTTACTTACACATCTGCTTCTTTGTAGCTGATGGAGCTTCTATCTTTTTTTCATCATTTGGGGTTTTTTCTCACCCACCCTCCTAAGCTTTAGTCTTTCAGCATATTTACTTTCAGTACTTTTTTCTGATGTATTTCAGATATGCCCATCACAAAAATATTTTTAGCAACAAGATCATGCCAGTGAACACTTTCAAATCTTACAGAAAATTGTGCCAATCAGTCCTGAAAATTTAATTCCAGGAAAAGCTTGATATACAGAGTAAATCATCTAGTATTTACGAGGAGAGATTTTTTAACATCTGTACCTTAGAATGCGAATCAAGCCTTCCACTGGGTACTTAGGGGAGGTTGGGGCAATATTAAGAAGTAAAGGCAGGTGAGGAGAGAGTGGAATGATATGAACCCAAAGACCTTGTACTGTGGGCTTTTTTCCATAGCCATCTTTTCTTGATCAGCTGTTTGTGTGCTGTAGAAGAGGCTGTTTATATTTCTTGTCTTTATATCCTTAACTCCTGCCATGTAACTTTCAGCCCTCTCACCTTCTCATCTTTTGGTCAGTGTAAAGGTCACCCTTGTTCATCAAAAGTGGATCCTGGCTTTTATGTCCAAGTTCTCTCTGGATTTGTATCTGCTGCTCTATTCTTGTCCCAGACTAACCACAGGAATGTCCTCTGCCTCGTGCTCTCATGGTATCTCTGGATACTAACAGCAGCTTGAATTTAGCATCTTTCATTAAAGGATCTGAAGAAATTCCTGCTGGACCCAGTAAGCTGGTGATTATGCTCTTTTCAGTGTTAAGAGAAACAAGCTTTAGAGGCCTCATGTGATGTAACCAAGGTTATACAGGGCGAGTGGCACAGTTTAAAGGAATCCACACTGGCCCTGACTCCTGGTTCACTTTTGGAGTGCTGGTTCAAGTTGCTTCCTATCAAATCAATGTGCATAATTCTTTCTTTAGTTGTTTATTGATTTATTCAATGAATTGAATAGAAGTGTAGCACTCATTAGTTGAGATCTTTACACAGTAACTATAAAATTTAGATTCTTAGCTAGTACATACTGGCACAGTTGAATCACATTCAATTAGTCTAAACTAATTTACACCAGAGGTTTGAAAAGTCAATAAGGGTATGAGAAAATGCCCTTCTCAGTGATAATTCTGCCTTCTTGTTGCACATGATTCTTTTACAGACCTAATTCTGACAAAATGCTAAGAGAAGCCAAATTAATTTTTGTTTTGTTTCATTTTTAAATTGGAATCTCTTTTTTTTTTCCTTTCACAAATTGTCTGTTATTATTATTCATTATGTGTCCTTTGATGAAAAATGATACATGAAGAATGGTTTCTATTACTGAATTATTTTTGCACATCATGCTTAATTCTGCAAATGAAGCAGATAAAGTCAATGAGGCTCAGTTAAGGACCAAAACTAATTCTGAAAGCTAATTATTTTCACAAGAGAGACTCTTGAAGACTATAAATTAGGAGGCTGCTATTCCAAGAAGTTTTGTCTTCAGCTGAGTTAGTTGCATCTCCAGGAGGGAGAGAGAAACAGGGAGAGGCCTGAGGCCAACCTGTTCCCCAGCTGAAGGTCTGACTATTCAATTGGAGTTGCATTGCTATTTTTAAAACAGGCCAAAGTACTTTGATGTTTTCTTTTCTGCTTTTTAAACCAAAATGCATCCATGGTATGGCTTCGAGTGCAGAAATAAAGGAAGGCACAAAAGTCAAAATATTCCCCTCTGAAACCTTTTTATTACCTCAGTAACTGAGATCAGCCTTTGTATGAAAGTTTACTTCATAGATACTTTAGTAATATTGTAAACAAATTATATGAGTCAGAACCACTCTTAGATTAAAATCTGATAACTGAGGAAGAAATAGACTTGACAGAGTAAGAAAGGCAGAAGAACCTCTTCTCCAAGCTCAAAGCAAATGTCCTGGCTGACCTTTGGGTGCACAGGTCTTTTTGGGACCATGTGAGGACCACAAATATTGTCAGGTCCAGCTTTGAACCTGATGTGAATTTGGCCCTTTAGGTGTGTAAGCTGCTCACTGGCCTCAGATACTGACTTTCGTAAGCCATTGTGTATGATTTCTATTTCAGATAATTTTTAGAAGTACAGAAATGCATTTTCACTGTCTGAATGTCTGTTTTGAAGAGAATCTTATTTTCCACATAAGGGAAAATGAAAACATTGTACCAAGCAAGCAAACATTTTAAAAACATGTCTGAATGCATCTGTTCTTCCCTCAGAAGTGTGTGTTAGGCATTTCCAAAACTGCCTGAGGAAGGCAGATGTCTAATTCTTACTAGAACTTCTGGCACTTTTGAAGGTCTTAGTCTGTCATTCATTTTTTTCACTTATTCAGATTCATAAAGACAAAGGCAAAAAAAAAAAAAAAGCTGTACACAAAAAGCCACTGGGAGAACATGTAATTAATTGAGCCAAGGAAATAGGCTTTATACTCTGAGCAGCATAAACAGTTGCTACCAGTTTTGACATTTTGTGTGTAGTCCTGGAACAGTTATGGCTTTTTCAGTCCTCTGCTGAGACACTGATGGTTTCAGGCAAAAATAATTTTAGTCTAAGATGCGTTTGTACAGGATGCCATACAACCAAGTCCTCAGTCATAATCAAGCAACAATGCAATACAGCAATAATAAACTTCAATTGTGACTGTTTCTCTCTGTCTTTCTTCCTTTTTCTTACTAGTTCACTCTTACTGCCTTTCCCCTTCCCATTATTCCTTTCCATTGGCTCATCAGAGAGGAATACTTGTTGAGTTTTCTCTCTCACACCCAACTTGCCTGCTGGGAGGCAGCCCACAGCACCTCTCAGCTGTCACGTTCCTGCTGTTTAGCCCTCATCACTCTGCACCACAGGCAGGCCAGGGCAAATCTTACTGTTCCTTCAGGTCACTAGTGCCCAACCTTGTACCTGCTCATGCTGACTTTCTCCACATCCTTCTAGTCTTCCATTTTTTGCCCAAATCCTTGATGAAACCATTCTCCAGTGCTGCTTTGCTAGCTGAAGACTCAGTTACCTGTCACATTAAGCCTCTGCTTTTATTGAAGGCATCATGTCTGTTTTTTACCTCTGCTGTTTTCCTGCCATTTTGTGCAGCTGTCACGTGTTCAAGAGGAATAATACAAAGTGGTTGGCTCTTCTTTTCTTCCATTTACTGTCTTCCATTTTCTTTTTTTTTTTTTTCCCAGCAGCATCAGCATGTCAGAGCACAAAGGCAAATAATTTCTACAGGGCTATGGAGGAGAGCTGTTGTGTTTGGGAATGGATATAGCCAGAATGATATTTTTCCCATTATTTTTTTGAGCCACTAATGTACCTGGCTTACAGCTTATTACTCTACATCTTTTGCTCTGGTTTTAGAGATGAAAAACTTTTAATGTCAGTCTTAGTTATTAATATGGTCAAATTCTTAAAGAGAGATATAATTTGCTTCCCAGCCTTTCTCCATGTACTGTACATCTTTGTGTCACCCTTCCTGTTACTCTGAGCTCAACAGATGGCTCTTTGAATGCAGGTGGTATTTTTTCTTGCTATTGGAAAAAATATATTTACTGCTCATTCCTGGCACCCGTGAAATAAATTGTAACTTTAAAGAAATATATTTAAAAATATAAATAAAATGCCTGTAAGAGTTATTGCCAAATTGATATTGAACCAAAGGCACCTATTCAAGTGATCTGCAGCCAGAAATGAAGTGTATGAGCCAAGAGTATTGAAAGAACCATTAAGAATGTTAAAAAAATAAAAGAAGCAGATAAATCTCGTACTGTGATGAATGATAGCCGAGGAACATCTAATCATATCTGGGTAGCATTTACTGAAATAACTCACCCAGACAAAAATGAAGAACATGAAAAAGATTGGTGTAAAAATTATTGGAATGTTCTTTTTTTTTCTGACAATTTTTCATTAATCTCCAAGAAGGAATAAGGATTTATTTGAAACAAATTAAATTAAGTGGTGAGAACTAGAATACGGTTCCTCTTGGTCTGGCTATAAAAACACATTCTCAGCAACTGCATATTAAGGGTTGTAGGGGGTGTGTTTACATTTTTCCAGCCACCTCTGCCTAATAAACCAACATGCAGAACAGTGACTGTGTTCAGTTGGAAAATTGATCACTGCTGTAAGAAAATGGGAAATTCGTGAGATATCAGGCAAAAGACACACAGCAAACTATCAACACCATGTCTATAGGCTTGCATTCTTTGTTTCATCTACCTATATATTTTGCTTTTAATGGCAATACGCCTGGAAATTCCTAGATGTAATTAAGTGTGATGTGGAGAAAGTGGCTCTGGGCATATTGTGAAAAAATGACTTAAAAAAATGAATGTTTACCAACAGATGGTACCAAAGTTTGGCTTCTACACTGTACAAATACAGATTTATGGGGTCTTATCTCGGCAAATGCTCATCTTTTCTGTTGTGTCCTTTAAGGAGGAGTAACCTGCTTCATTTCTGCCAGAGATCTCTTGAGGTCATCAAAATTATGGCAACATAATCTGGTGATCTGAAAGCTCTGTGAAATGTCTGCCCCATGAGAGTTCTCTCTGTAACCCATGAGAAGAGATGGAACATGCATTTTGCTTCAACCACATTCTGCAGTCAGTAAACTCTTTTAGATTCGAGCTGGATCTGGTACATATTTACTGATTAGGGAGCAGCTGGCTTGAAACTGAGAACTGGATGAAATGAAATTTGCTTTTAGAACTTGAAAAACAACTGCAAGCTGTGGTAAGGACCTAATGGATTCATTTTTATTCAGTTATATCACATGTTATGTACACACTCTAAGATCATGGAACTGGCCAGTCAATGAGGAAGAAGTTATTTATTATGAGCAAATGAGCATTAACAACTGAAATGTTTATTTTTGCATGAATAGTACATGAGTTCACTGATGTGCTGCTGTTGGCTGGTCCGGCAGACATTTACACACGAGGGTGTAATGTTCCTTTGGGGTTCGTTTGCTGTTGGGCCACTCCTACAGAGGTGTGACAGGGCTACTTCTTGACACCAGTCATTGCTAACTGTATACAAACCACTCTGTACACAGCACTGGCAGAGGTGTCAGCTTTCACAAATTCCTTCTCTGTGAGGTGATAGGAAATGTGCTCAGAAAGTCTGGTATCTCTGCAAAACCTTCGACTTGCACGCAGCTCCTGTGATGGTTTTGATCTAGGCCTTCCCTAGATCCCTAGTTCCCTACCCACTTATTTGCAATCTAAATCAATGGTCAGGAGACAAATGCATTTCTTTTTTTCTCTTTTCTTTCCCCCAGATTTCCGAATCACTGATCCAGAAACTGAACCAAAATCTGGTCCATTTTGAGTTGAAGCCAGGAGTTCGAATCCTTGTCCATGCTGCCCATTTAACAGCAGGTTAGTATCCCTTTTCTGTGTATACATTTTCTGTCGCTCTGTAGCACAGCAAGCAATATATTGATGGTAGTAGTGTGCTAGTAGCTGGATTTTAAACATTTCTTATTTTTATATCACAGTAACAGCGCACTGTGTTGGCAAACATTAAAATGCCTACTTTACCTCCACTTTTTATATCATGACAAAAAGATATAGTAATTTTTGCATTAAAAGCTAACCCTTTCACTTTCTTTTGGTGGAAATGGGGTATAAGAAGCAATAGAAATGTGTACTTCTTGGCTATCTCTGAAATATTCAACAGGTAAGCAGCACCATGGCATTTTCAGCCTGGGTCACAGAGGGCAAAGGTTACCAGCTAGCCTTGGGTATGTACAGATGTTCTAGAGTCAACAAACATTCAAAAGCTACTAAACACAGGTCACAGTCTGAAAGACTAGAATCAATATACATGTGCACAAAAAAAAAAGATTAGGTCATTTGAACTTTAACTACTCCTATCTCAAAATAAGTCATCTCCAAAGTCCTAATATTTGATTACATATGTCTTTGTCTATTCTGCATGGTAAGACCTTATTTCACAGCACAGGCCATATTTAACTATTATGAGACATGGGACAAATTGATCTGTGCTTGGGATTCTGAGCAATTCATTTTCCCCAGGAGTTGCTGATAATTCTGATCAGTTGGTATCAGCTTCTTTTCCTAACTTGCAAACTAAAAAGTTTAGTTCATTTGTTCTAGCAAACTGCTCTCCAAAAATCTTTATGTGTCTGCCCTACCTAGTGTCAGTCCACATGCAGCCTTGCTATAAAGCAAGGAAAAAGAGACTGTTGTTATCAGAGAAGAAACCCTTGGCTTGAATTTTCAGTGATGACCAGAAATACTATACATACTTTCAGAAGATGCTTAGTGTCCATCTCTTAAAACAAATGCATCTGAAAGCATCTTAATGTGTGCTTCAAAAATAAAGTTACCTGCAATTGCTCATAATTTTTTAAATTTTTCTCTGGACATTTACCCCGCCAATGCACATGGCTGTTTTCTATTTTGGTCAATATTTATTAAGGTCAAAGTCACATCCCGAATGAACATTTAGGTATGACTACTCTGGCCCTGAATATCCTGTAGGTCTTTTTCAAAAAAATTGTAGCTAGAAAGAATCATATTAGGTATTCCTGGAAAGGCTCACCTTTACCCCTTGCTACTGAAGGGAATTCCTGTTTTCATGTACAGGAAACAGAGGACAATTAAAATCACTTCTCCAGCCCTGCCTTTATACGAGGTGAATTTGGATCCAAGTTTTCCACTGTTTGTAGGAGCCTCCTACAGCTTCTTGGAGAGCAGTTCTGGACACCTCTGCATGAGGGAATACACAGGGTCCCCAGCTGCTCAATTTTCAGAGCTGGCTAAAATCTGGGTAGCTCCAGTCCTGAAGCCACGTAATTAGTGGAGGTACTGCAGCACTTCTCTAGGCTACTAAACCTTGTCTGCCAACCTGAATAAACCAAAAGGCAGGGTCTATCAATGTGGCTTCCTGCCATGCTTAAAACCAGTATGGCCTCCAGGTATGTGCTGTTCTGTTTCTCGCTAGCTCAGGCTGAAGCAGAGGATGCTTGGCTCAGACACAATCTTTGTGCTCACCAAAAATGCACATTTTTATTTGTATTTACACACACACCAGGAATGAGTACTTTTTGATCATAATCATTTGTTCTGCCAGGTAGGCTTTGTTGTGCTTCCCTTCGAAGCCACTGGTGATTGCTGCAGCTCGCCTCACAGAGTCCTATAGGAACACTACAGCATTTTGTCTCTTGCAGAAACAAGATTCAGTAAGAATGCAAAATGAGCTTGGATGGACAAACTACATATTAAAAAACCCAGAGAGCAGCCACTGTGAGGTCTTTGAGGGAATATGACTCCTTAACAAGCTACAGAGGTCATGAGTCTGTTCTCTGTCTAAGTAAAAGGCCCAATTTCATGACATCAAAACTTGGGAATACTTTAAAATTGGACAAAAAGACATGAGAGATTTACTTATCTGCTGAAAGCTAGTGTTTTGGTTGTCAGGGAATAAGAAGAATTGTCCTTTGGAAATCCAAGCTTTTATAAAAAAAAATAAATAAAAAAGCTGGAACACAAGACAGCCCCAGAAGCAGTCCCTATAAAACACAATCCAGGGGGATGCATAGGGTGCAGAGGTGCTGCTCTGGTCTGTAGTATCCCTTCTTTCCCAGCCTTTTTACTCTGACTTTGTGCTGGGCTCTGACAGCTATGGGCTGTAGTTGGCTGAAAACAAAGCTGAGCATTTGTTTTTCAAAGTATTGATGTATGTATACATATGTCTGCATTAATGTTGTCATGCCTCAGTGCACATGTATGTTCCTCCCAGATGATGATGTGGAAGGAAGAAGGTTTTTCACTTCTCTTTGTAAATTTTGGCTTTACCAGTCTGGGTGTGAAAGTGAAAAAATGTGCACATGTGACATGCATGCATTAGTAAGTACTTGGTTGTATGTGAATGTTTCCTTTTATGCATTTTTCCTCTGTTTTAGGATGGGTCTGTTCAGTGCATGTGAAGAGGTGAAAGAGGGAGAGTTGTGTTTGAATCAACTTTCACTGCCTTGCAGAGGAAGGCACTACCTATGCCATGTTCTGTGTGCAATGCAGAACAGTCAGTGAGGACAGTAATATCTGTGTTAGCTCTCTGTAATGGCACAGCTACAGCTGCATGTCTGTCTGCAAGAGGCTGTATTAGTGTCTGTATGAACAACTGACACTCATGTGTGAAACTTCTTGGATACTGATGCCTTTGTATGTGTGTGTGTGTGTGTGTGTATGAGTGTTGGAAACTCTATTTAATACAATTCACTTCGTATTTCTGGGAAGCCCACGTTTCTGGGTAGTTTGGGTGGCCTTATTTTTCAAAGGGCTATGACCTGATGGTGAGCAAAACTCTGAGGAGAAGTACAGAGAGACTTTTTGTCTGATTAGGATTGGTTTTGGTGTTTTGTTTTTTTTTGTTTTTTTTTTTTTTTTTTTTTTTTGTGTGTGTTTTTGTTTTGTTTTGTTTTGTTTTGTTTTGTTTTGTTTTTTCTCTTGAATCTGTGCACTGCCTTGCAAGGAAGACTTGTGTGAGAGAGGTCAGGGCACCAGGGGAAAGAGAGTAAAACGTGTTCAGAAGAGTAGGGGAGGGATAAAGGAAGAAAATGAAAATGTCAGAGGTGTGACAAGAGGTTGCCTTGGACACTGAGGCAGTGTCTGTGAAGGGCACTGCCTTTCTGATTGGCAAGTAGCAGGACTGAGCAGAAAACAATACATTAGGTGAGCATTGTTCTTTAGTAAAACTGAGGAGCCAGTCACTCATTATTCACTGTGCATCGGGAGCTCCCCAGACTAGCTCCACACAAAATGGAGAGCCAACATGACAAGTTAGCCCATGGGTAGCTTGAGGATCAGCCAGAAAATGCCAGGTTTGGTACCCAAATGACCTCATTTGCAACTACCATAGGTAATTGCAGTATGAGAGAATATGTTTCAGGCATCCTCTCATAGGACAGAAAAGGCCTCTAAGGAGAAAGCTGTGGGACTTCATATCAAGGGGTACATTTAGCACCACAAATGATCTGAACCTGTGTTTCTTCTCAGGTGGATTAGGAAGGGAGAGAAGGCCTAGAAACATGTGATCAGATGAGACCTGCTACAAGTGCAATAAGAGAGGACAATGAACTGTATTTCTGGAGGGAGCAGCTTTCACTTCAGGCTGGGGTGGCTCTAACCTTCTGCTCTCTTGCAGCTCCCCTAGTGGACCTCACTCCCAGTCACAGTGGTTCAGCTATGCTGATGCTCCTCTCTGTGGTTTTTGTGGGACTAGCCGTGTTTGTAATCTACAAGTTCAAAAGGTACGACCATCCCTGAACCATTTCTTTCTCACCATTGCTGCCTTTCACTGAGGTGTTTGGGGTTTGTTTTGCTGGGTTTTCTTTTTTGGAGTGAGTTGTTTCTTGGTTTGTAAAAGCTGATGCTACATCATCTGCCAGATACCACACAATGATGGTTTCTGTTAATATTTTAGGAAGATTCCTGGCCTTAATATATATGCACAGATGCAGAATGAAAAAGATCAAGAGATGGTCAGTCCAGTCAGTCAGAGGGAAAGCATACCTAATGTCCCTCAAAGTGAGCTGATGAGCCATGAGCAACTAGTAGATGAGAAGTTGGAAGTCCACCCCATAGGTAAATAACTTGCAGCATCCTGCAGCTGGTCAGACTCTGACTTATAATTGGCTAACCTTTTTCTCAGCCTCCCCCCTTCCCATATTCCTGCACAGTCCTCCTCCCATCCTCTTCTGCTGCAACATTAGTTTTGCTACAGGAAACCTTGCTAACTCTTCCCTCTCCCTCACTGCCATGTGATGAAAGGGAGGGGAACAACTTTAGACTTTTTCTCTCTCCTAGTTGCTCTACGTAGATCCCTTCCCCTTCTCAAAAAATCCTGCTGGCAATGTAATTTATTTTGCTGGGGCTGATATAGTTGCGGGGCTAAGCCCCACATCCAGAAGAACTTCAGCCACCCTCACCTGGAACATGGAGGTGAGCAGGTGATTTGGTAAGTCATATCTAACAGCTAAATGTCTATTGATGTTTTGACTGCTGGGGTCTTTGTGCTATGCAGCTGTTGCCAGCAGCAACGCTAGTCTGGTTGGTTCACAGATAAATTGAGCAAAACCTGGGATCTCGGCATTGGACATCTGGGTTTGCCCTCAGGCTGATTTCTCCCACAGACCTCTGTGGTTGAGTATTTCCAAAAACAGGCTTTCTTAGGACCAAAAGTAAACAGGCTTGGAGAGGGCATTCTGGGATCAGTCACACATTTGCTCATACTTACAGAGTATCTGTTACCCTGACTACAGTAGAAGGGATGGAGCAGGGAGGTTTCAGACATATTCTACTAAAGCCAGCATTGCTTGGGCATTGCTCAGCTTCACTATCATGACGTGATAGTTCTACAGGCCCAGCCCAGAGGTACAGTGCAGGACCCCTGCAAATAAGGACTTGGAGCTATTTTACAGGAATTAAAGGGGAAGAGGCTGCCCAGAGATGTTGTGGAGTCTCCTTCTCTGGAGATATTAAAACCTCTCCTGGCCATGATTCTGTGCAACCTGCTCTGGGTGAGCTTGTTTTAGCATGGGCATGTTGCCAGAGGTCTGTTCTAACCCCAACTATTCTTTGATTCTGTGACTTTGATAGGAGTGAAGCATAGTTGTAACAGAGATCCCTTATTTTTCATCAGCCTAAACGAACCTTAGATCTCACCTGAGGATTCCCTAAAATGTATATGACTGTTTGCTAAAGTAGGTTTGGAGGCATATCTACTATAGAGAAGGAGCAAGGTAAAGGGCAATTAAAGGAGGGAATGTGATGTTCTAAGATTGTGGCCTGTAAAACAACATGGGAGAAAAAAGAAGAGTCTTGATGAAACTGGTGTCTAAGCTGGAAGCTCCACTGCAGCCGATGCTGATCTCTCCTCACCTGTTCACTAGGATCTTGTAGCTATTAAAAGTTTTTAAGCAGCTATTTATCAGCAGACCTGGACATCCCTGCTTAGCAGAGCACAGGACGAAGTGATGGACCAACCTTCCCATGTGGTATTCCCCATACAGAGCAACCCCAGGCCACAGTCCAGAACCCAAGGAAAGGAAATGCAACCAAGGTAGTCTGGACAGAAGACTTCCAAAAAGTTTGTGGATCACCAAGAGGTTTCAAGCCAAGACCGGGAGTGGTGGGTCCTAAACTTTAACAATTCTTTATTATGTTTGTTTTGTTTTGTTTTTTTGCTTTTTTATTTTTTTCCCAGAAACCTCCAAGGCAAAACTGATGTAAGATGGTAAGGGAGAAACTCAATTTCAAGTCAGGAACTCTCTTTCTGCAGACAAATGGGCTTTGAGCTTCCCCTTTCTAAAAGAATGTCATGGTGGTGGTTCATGTTGTTCCATGTTTTCATGGGTCATTCAGACTGAAGCAGCAAGTGTCAGTCACCTGCTGTTCAAGATTCATTCAAAACTGCTTTTGCTGGTGTTGGAAATGTAAACCCTTGAAGCCTCTAGGTAAAGAGAAGTCAAAAGCCAAACTTTGGGGGTAGGTTTTCAATTGGTGCAGCTATAGAATTTCTGGCTTTCTACAATAGCCAGAATTTTATGTGTTTCTCATCTGTGCTACTGGACACTATTGAACCAGAAATTGGCTTTTTACAACTCCTTGGTTTGCACCTGTAATTGCAGTAACCAGCACAAAAGTTAAATGTGTGGGATACATAGACTCAATTATGTATCAAAAGGAATCACTCCACCAAACTTCCTAAGAGTGTTTTTCTATCCTGTCAGTAAGATGAATGAGAAAACTTAATCCCAGCTCATTGACAAAATGAAGAGGTCTGGACCTAGGTGTGAACAGAATAGAAAGTTCAAAGGCTCTTCACTCTCCTATACAACAACCCCATCTGTTCCTGGAAATCAGCAATTTCTTTTTTAATGAGTTTTCTTTCTTTTGGGAAAACAAAGCGGGACTGTAATTGGGCATTTCTCTTTTGTATTCTTGTTCAGAAACCAGTTTTTTGAACACCTTTGACTAACATTCAGGGATCCTTCCTTGGAAGAATCTGAATTAATGTCCCTGCATTATTTAATTTTCTCTCCAAACTCTGGCAGCAAAAAGCCCCCACATTTCTATTTTCTGGATATGAGCAAATGCAAAGCTTAAGGTTATTTATGAAATCTCCAACACCTTATCATTGCAAATGAGGTTACACATTTCCTCTGAGGACCTCAACCCCTCCTTCCCTCCACACCTCTGCTCTGGCCTCTCCCTCTTCTGCTCAACATGGGTGAATCATCTTCATTAGCAAAAGAACAGGACATAACCTTCAGTGTTTTGAATGACAAGAAAAGATTTCTGGGAAGAGTGTGCCAGTCTGGAACAGTTGAATCCCAAGGGCCAGCAAAGTGATACCTTCAAACATCTTCCTTGGCTAAATATGCTTGTTATTTACTGACTCTTATTTTTTTTTCTTTGTCACAGGAAGTATTTCCACAGCTGCTGAGTCCCAGAGCACAAAAGAAATCCCTACCTATGTAAATGGTTGAATTTAGGACACCAATATCTGTATCTAAAAAAGGAGGAGAGCTCACTGCATTTGGACTTTTTAATTCTTCAGATGACAAAGGGTTTTTAGCTTTAAGCCTGTGCATGTGGACATTATACTGAGATCATAGTGGAACTGCATTGTACAGGTGTTCAATTTTAGTGGTGGGTGGGGGGAGAGGAACTGGTACCACTATTCACTCCTGCGGCCCTTCCCCTCACCCTTTCACTCTCTTTTTTCTGATCTGTCTCTAATTTGTAGAAAATTCATAATGATATAGGCCAAGAATATGCATGGGGGTCTCTTCTTTAGGGAGAGGGGTGGGCTGGGATGTGGGGGGAGAAGGGCTGGGGAAGTGGGAGGGAGTGTTTAGGGTTCTTGGCTTTAGATTTAACTGCTCTTTTAGCACTTTGGGCTGTGGGGGGGTTAGCCACCCCAGCAGACTTTCGTAGGACACACGAAAAAAAATCGCACTGGAGTTAAAAGGCACTGAAAATATTCTTGGTCAGTCTGATTTTATGTCTTTGTTTGGACTCTGCCCTTCATTCCTCTAGCTGCAGCTGCTGCCTGTGCCCTACGGCTGCCAGGAGGCTGAGTATGGACTATCCCACCTGCAAGGCCAAGCTCTTCCTTACACAGCTTTCTTAGCCTTCTCACACCAAGGCATCCCACTGATAGTACCATGGGAAGATAACTTTGCCTCCTAACCTTGAAGAGAACAAGCAAGCATTGCAGGCAGGGAGGGAGGTCTGTCCATACTGCAGTTGCAGGAGGTTATTGCCAGCAAGAACTTACACTGTACTTTGTACCAGCCTTACACCTTCAATTTTGGCTAAGGCAAAGCCCTAGCAACACCCCCAGCTCCATGTGGTGCTGATGGCTGAATTTGTCTGGGGAAGTTCCAGGAGATCTCTACATTTTTGGAGCCACCCAAAGGCTTGTCAGTTTTTTGAAAGACACCATGTCCATAGAATAGGGAGCAGGGAAAGGTCTGTGCACAGTTTCCTATGACCATCTTGGCATCCCCAGTTGCTGACAAGCTCCTGCCACTCTGGGCAGAGGAGGGAGAATTTGGCCTGAGATTGTTGCCATGCATTTTGAGCCTCAGCACCACAGGACCACTCCTACACAAGATTTGATTTCTTACCAATAACTTAAGCTGGTTTCTTACACTGCAACCAGAAATAAGGCTTTAGGACATGTTCATGTAGACTATGCCAGGGAATAGCGGGAAAGCAGGATTAGCATACCTCGGACAAGTCCTCCAAAGACACTGGATATCTGGCTGAAGCCTAACCTGTGGTCATTACAACTGTTGATTTCCAACCCAACTCAGGTAAAACTATCACCAGGATTTTGCTTTGAAGTGTAAATAGAGAAAGATGCAACTAGTGTACACTTGCTTAACTATATTAGGTGAAGGCAAATAGAGGCCAGTTCATTATCAGTGTGGCACAATTAGGAGGCACCTTGATTCCTGACATGAGTGGGTTTTGTTCAGTAGACCTTGTACATGGCAACAGGAGAAAGCAGCATTGTCAGTGTGGCCCAGATTCCCAGAGCAGGGTTTTGGTGGTGGTGGGTTTGAATTTCTCTGTCTCAAACCGGGCACAAACCTAAATCAACCTTCTTGCTGGCAAATAAAAATGATACCAAGAACTTTAGACCCCTAGTAGTTAATCACAGTATAGAGTCCTCTTCCTCTTTCTGTAGTTTCTCTGAAGACAAGTAGAAACACGGCAGTTTGTACGGCTTTGCTATTGTCTTTGCAACTACAGCTTTAAGAAAGACGGGAAGGTTTTGGCTGCAACTGTATAATAGTCCCCACTGAAGTCCAACATTAGCCAACTTATTTTTATAGTAAGCTGATCAAAAAGTTTTCTTATAGTGTTGGAACTATTTCTAATTTTAAAATTGCTTTTTTTGATGTACTTTTTCATCTTCTTTTTCCCTTTCGTTAAATACGATGTAGCGTAATGTATAATTGCTATTGTTTATTGCTTTTACAGTCATATTTATTAAACAGATTATGTCTCTAAATGAAGGCCCATGTTTTTGTTGCTCATTTTAGCTCTCTGTTTCTGACTGGGATCACTAACAATATTAAAACAGTAGGAAGTTGATTACTTCAAAAAGAAAGGAGTGTTCAGTAGAAATGGGAGAGGGTGGTGATAAGTGTCCTGAAAATATAGTTCCTGGAAGCAAGATGCCAATATGAAAGTAACTTTCTCAGTCCTCAAAGTGCTTTCTAAAGTGAAGCTTGGTCCTGTTATCTCCATTTTATAGACAGGGAAGCTGTGGGAGGCTGAGGTGCAATGCTGTTTTTCTGGTTCCCAAACAAGGAATGGTAGAGCTCTGAGCAGTTCCCTTGAACTCCAGCTCAGTTCCCTGGTTATCCTTCTTCATACACAGTCTCTGTTAAAGGTTCCTTTAAAATATCTTTTTTTTGATACACTTTTGCCAGCACTGATGAAGGAAGGTCTGAATTAGTAGCATTACTGATTAATTTACATGTGAATAAAATAGGGCTTAGGTAGGCAGTTTCTGTCAACTTGCCATATGGCAGTGGATGCAAGTTGCTGAGGAAAAAAAGAAAGAAGCTTCTCTGCTTTACAAGTCAGGATGCAACCACCAGATCATTCTACCTCTTGTAACTGGATCCTGGTTCAGTTCTCCAGTTTTGTTGTACCTCAGCATAAGAATTTATATATGCACATAAATAGTCAGGTATCTGGGGCTCAAGTATCTTCAACAACCAAGACTGTGGTGTGACATATTACAAGTCCAGGAATAATGAGTTTGCTCACTGGAGGAGTGTGTAGTTTTCACTCCAGGCAAATCCCAGTGTAATTAAAATTACTAGCCTAAAACGTTCTAGTGGACACTGCAACCTTCTCCATCCAGGCTGGAATGGCCATAGTGCAGGTGACTCAGTGATGTGTGTATAGACATAATCTGCTTTAATAGTTAAAGTGCCCACCTGAATTAGCAAGCATCTGTTCTGACCATAAGCAGTAAGTCTCGTTTTGGCAAGCATCTCTCTAAAGCATTTTCAGATCATTCTCTTCAGCTTGTTGTATGTCCTGAGGCAGAGACTGATTGTTATTTGTAGTTGTTGTTTTCTGGTTCGTATAACAACACAGCAGTTCACTGCTAATGGATGAACACCAAGACAATAAACAAAGAATATACCAAATACTTAAAAATCCAATATGAATTTTCTCTTGAGGGAACAAAAAAGTTCACCATCCTTTGACAGAAAGAGCAGAGAGTTAGAATATGGTTAAAAATTTGAATAAAGTATTTTCCTAATTTGATGTTGATTCTCTACCATCATCCTAATTACTGTAAAACATACATTCAGATGACCAGACATTGGCTTCAGAGAGACTTATACTTCTGCACGTAGCAGTACACTGGGGCTAAGATGCTGGATTGCTTTTCATGAAAATCAGTAGTTGTTAATGTTCAAATACTGGGCATCAAACAATAGTTTGTTCTTAATATGTGGTTGTGTTTAATTGCCTAAGCTTTTGATGGAAAGCAAGACTCTTGAAGTACTTGCTAAAATAGTTATGCAAATGAAGTAGGAATTTCCAGTGACCCTAAATGAACCCTGTCTTGGTCCTGTCAACTTCTGCTGAGAATTTCTGACAATTGCATTTAGTCTGGTACCTAGAGCTGATAACAAGGGATTAGTATTTTATCTGTGTGCTGTCACCTCTCATTGAATGCATGAGAAGTTTCCTTGTCACATTGTATCTCTAGGTACATTCAGTGTTTTAAACATTACCCCTGATTGCAGAGCTCCCATGTTCTTGATGTTAAAAAAGAAAACTTTATTTTCCTTCAGTTAATGAGATGCTGTCCCTGCATTTCTCCATGAAACAGAATCATAAAGCATATGAATAAATAATACTTGAGCTAAAACAGATCCTTTTAGTTTAGAGTTTTGATATGATCCTGGCCATAATATCCAGAAGAAAAAACTGAAGTCAAATTGTTTTCTAATTGCTAAGATCAAAGTGCTATCATGTACTGAGTCATTAGGCTAAGAGATATATTTCATCTGCAGTTTTAACTTTAGCTTTTTCTTTTCCCTTTTTTCCTACTGGGGAATATGTCTGTCTCTTACTGTGCTGAAAGAGGGATGTAGAGGAAATCTGCTTTATGTATTTCTTAATGTGAGAATTTCAAGATGTCTTGCTTCTTGTTTCCATTGTGATGCAGCCACCCCAGTCCTAGGTGCTGTAGGCACCTTGGCAGTAGAAGTGAAAAAATAAGGGAACAAGTTTTCTCATCAACTCTGTATTTCAGATTGTGTCCCACATTGTAACCAGACCTGGAAACTCAGCACTGGAGAGCTCTGAATGAGATGGACAGCCCAACATCTAAACAGTACAACTCAATAAGGGATTAATGACTTGAACACCAGACATGTAGAGACACCTGGGAGACCAGCAGCATTCCAGGGCAGTAGCTCCATGCTGTTCTGTCTGTGCCAAGGCTTGCTTTCTGCTGGGAAAGTTAGAGATTTGAAGTTTGTGCTAATTTATGTTCTTTTCTACAGGAAAGTTATGAGCTTTTGTTAGCAGGGAGAGTAGCATGGCTAAAATACATCCAGTCAAATATCTAACCTTGACTCTGTTTGGGTTTGTATAATAACCTCTCACCAAGCTGTAGTAGCCCAGCCATGTATTAGGAGAATAAGAGCCTGAAAACTGTTGTATTTCCTAAACTACTCTGAGGCTGGAGCACATCCAGCATCATTAACAGTGGCCAGGACGTTGCTTATGTTGTGCTTCATATTCAAAATAATTGTATAGAAGGATCCCAAACAGAATCATTAGTCAGACATGTGAGATGATGTATCTACCAAGTTTCCGAGAAAATAAACTGGAATCCCAGAGTTGTTTGGGTTTTATAATCTTTTATGGAGAAGCCCTAAGAGACAAAGGTGCAAGAGAAGGAACATAGCAAAGCTCTTGAGAGTCACAACTGCCTGCCTATGGTACAGCATAGATGCAAGAAAAAAACCTCTCTTTTTGTAAGGAATTCCTCCTCCAGCCTTCCCTAGACGAAGCTGGGTATGGTGATATTTTTGTGACTGCAGCTACCCTGGCAAATTATTGCTCCCCAGCCCTAAAGCGTGGGCCACTGGTCCCATGGACCTCATCATTCCTTATTGTGCCCCCCATGAGGCAGCTGCAGGGCAGAGATCTGAAATGCAAATTGGACTGACAGCTGCCTCTTCTTGCTGCTGCTGCGAAGAGATGAATAATGCATACAGCACAAATAAATGTAGTATTTCTGAGAGAAACCTTTGACTATTAACCCTGACTGCATGAGAGGAACATCCTTATTTGGTTCACTGCAGTGTGGGGCTGAACCTGTATCTCCACACCACAAGGGTCTGGGATGCCACGTGTCTCCTCCATCTCTGCATTTGGGCTGCACTCCAGGCTGAGGGTCCCTCCTAGGGCTAAGGCAGTTTCAGTGCGGAGTCCTGCTCTTGGCATTTTGGCTAAAGCTGGAAACGTTCCCTAAAGTCTGAAGCAGACTGCTCATTTGAAGTGATCCCTGCCTGGTATCACCTCAGGTGAGTGGATAAGACTCAGCACTGTAGAGAGTTGGATACTGCACATCGTGTGGAATATTTACACCGGATACTTCACAGCAAATAACTTTTTCCCACATTCCACACCTGCCTAGTCCCAGGGAGAGTGAGATTCAAACCTCTGTAATCATCCTTCATGCTCCCCCAAAGCTACTGTAGGCCTACAGCAGACCTGAGGTTTCTTCCATTCCTTCTGTGGCCTGACGTGCGAGGTGAAGCTGTTTGGTCTGATCCACACTCCCCTAAACAGCTGCACCTGTGTGTGTCTCTGGAAAGTGTTTGCTCAAGAGATCCAGAAGAAACACTAATAAATGTGCAGCCAAAATCCTTCGTCAGCCCCCTCTGCAGAGTCGCAGGACAGGAGAGACTGGCCTCTGAGACATTTATTTCTTAAACAAAATCTTGGAGTAGGCCGTTCATGGAGTAAGTTTTCCTCTGCTGCCACATTGCCTTGTGTTTTCCACTACCGATGAATTTGCAGGAGTATCATTTCGTAAATTACTTATGTTCCATTAGTGACTAGAGGCCCTGGCACCACCAGCTGTCATAGGGTGAAAGACAGCTTGATCCCAAAAATAATTTGCAACTCAGGAAGGAAATTTTCAAAGCCACAGAAAGCTGCTAAGTTTCCCAGATGATGTTTACACTCTGAAAAACATTACTTTAATGGACAGGAGAGAGGCCTCTCATGAGTCCAGAGGCCTTTCTTCCTCACCTAAAGTCCTAAAATCAGCAGTCAGGTTATGAATGTCACTTGGCATCACATTTAGCTAAGCCTGGACCAGGGTCAGAGCCCATCAGAGCTTGGATGTGGCTGTAGAGGAAAGCTCTGTAGTCAGTCTGCCAACGATGTCCCATCCACATGGACTCATTTTTCATTACTAGATTGTTTTTTCCCAGTGCCTTCATGCCACGTTGACCTGAAAGCTGACCACATTGCCTGCTGCTGTGGGCTTTCCTCTCGTTCCATGAGGGTACCCAAAGACAGCCCACTGCCTTCAGGCGGCCTTGATGTTTATCTGCAAAACAGAAGCCCTACTTTTACAGCAGTTTTTAAGGTTCCTCGGACCTTTGAGACAATTACAAGAAGAGCTGTTTCTTCTAAGGCACAGTCGGGGTTATTGGAGTTATCTTCAGGGGAAAATAAACACCAGTTTATTTTCAGCAACGCTTTGTTACTGAAAGTCCTTAAGCACTCCGTGTATGTCATGATATTTGAGGATTACATTTAGTGGCTCTTAACAGGAAAGAAGTTATGATCCATTCATAACAATCTCTTTTGCTTTCCTATTAATCTAAACATTTTTATTAATTAAAAGCCATGATTCTTTTCCCCTTAATTACTGCACCTCTTTTTTTCTAATTTCAAAGAATGTTCTGGTTTCAGGGAGAGAAAATTTACCTTCAGTCCTTAGTTTTGCTTGAACTTTTCCTTCATCCGTATAATACTTCTTCTAATTATCCTTTTTTAATTAGGTTGATAATGCAGAAGGCAGCTAACATTATTTTTTCACTTGTTTGAACTAGATTAAAAAAATAGATTATTATATTGGCTTCCTTTTGATATTCTGATTTCCACATTGTGCATAGCAAGACACTAACATGAATTTTTCCAAAACCTGGAGAAAAAGAAAACCTCTACTCTTGAGAAACAAATAGATAACAAGGACAAGTTGTGAGCATTTCTAGCTCTGGGGTTGAATACCATTTTCAGATCTTGTTCTTTTCACTAATATTGATGAAAAATCATGCACAGATTAAATGATGGAGAAGATAGGACTCGAACACCTGGGGAAATAACAATAATAATAATTATAACAACAACAACTACAACTACTACTACTACAAAAAATAGCAACAATTTTAAAAGCTCCCCTTTTTCTCCTTTTTTTCTTGTTTTACTAGGTGATGTCTGAAAAAGCATTAACATCATGCCTACAGAGAATCTCCACCAGCTGTCTAAAGACATCTGCTGGTTGGATTACCTGGACACTAGCTAGCCTTTGATTTTGGCATCTTTGAGTATATGATTGCTCTTCCAAGGGACTGTAAAGTGTACACTTAAAAAGAGACTTTTAGAAGCATACCCAGTGTGTGAATTCTAGTCATATTTTTCAAAGAAAATAGGCTTTGTTTTTCTTGAAGAACAGAAGAATTTAAAAGATTTGTTATAAGCCCAGCTTTGAGAGTCTCTCAGTTATCAAGGTCCATTCTCACACAGAATTTGGCATCAGATCTGAAAGGTAAAATAATTTACTTTGTAGGCATTTCCGCTTGCATGGACCTTCTTTACAACCTCATGCTGAATGTTTGAATCCAGGATGGAAAAACTTTCAGAATGAACTCCACTACTCAGGTGCTGCATGATACAGGCACCTGCAAAATGAAGGGGCCTTCAGGGAAGAGACTGTCCTGAGAGCTATCTTTCTCTCCTGAAATCCACAGGAGTCCCTTTCCTCATCATCATGCTGGGTCCTGCTCCAATGCAATGGCCTGAGAAGTCAGGGAACCTGATGTGGTGGTTCGTGAGGTCACTTCCCATCCTATGCCCCGTGATATCTTCTCCAGCCCCCCTTTGTCACAGGCATCATAACTGAACAATTCTCAGCTGGGAGAGGGGCAAAAGGCAGGGAATGGTGAGAGTAGGGTTTGTGACCAAGCTATGTTTCTGTATGAAGACTTTTGCTTTCCTCCTCCTCGTTGTGGGCAGCTGCACCGATAGGCAGCTTTGGGAAGGACTGATGCTATTTTAAATAGCCGTTGGCATGAAGCCAACCCTGGAGGTGCTGCCTGGAGTTCAACACCCTGTGTTCACCTACCAGAAACCCCATCAGCTAATAAATTGTATCGCTAATTTCCAAACTGCTAGAAAGTCTCCTCCACAAGACTGTTTTCAAAGGCTCCTGCCAAGGAGATTCCTCCCCAGTCTTTCCAAGCTGACCCTCATTTATTGACACCTTTTGCTGATTAATTGCTAAGACAGCAATGCTGAGGAGTGTTATGCAAAACCCTCTCCTCTCACATTAGAAACACCTCACTGCCAAGATCTCTTTTTTAAAATGAAGTGACATTGCAAAAACTAAACAACCCCCTAAACAATCTCTTACATTTTTTTCATAAAAATAATACTATTTTATTAAGAAATCAGAAATTGTATTTCTTTTTAGTCAAACAGTTCCTTTTTTTTTTTTCTATGTCAGCATCTTAGAGCCTTTTAGAAGACACAACAGAGGAAAAATAAAAGCCCACTTCCCTTTATCAGAATTTTACTGATAAAGATTTCCAGACTTCCTCCCCTTCTGAATCTTGTTCAATCCTAAAACACCAGCATATTAGCAGTTTGTAGATTTTGAGATAAGTAATACCATCACTATAAATAATATTCATGATTGCAGCCAGAAGGTTCCTCCTAGAAAAAATGCTTATGAAGCCTGAGGATGATTATTACCTTTTTTTTTTTGTTTGATTGGAGTTCTCAGTGGTTGCAAACACAGTCCTGATTATCATATTAACCAGCAGATGCAGCAATTACTGAAACACAAACCTGCAGATTACTACTGTATGGAAGTTAGTAAAGAATCCCATTCTTAATTAACTTCACTAGAATATTTCCTTAGCCTGAAGACTCATAAGTAGATCTTGTTTATAAAATCGCTTTCAGCCAAATAATCACTTAACTAATTTAAAATTAAGTATTGTAGTCAGGATATTTCTAGGGAAATAAGTTTTTTTTCCCAGCTTTGAAAAGGGGGAAAAAGGTAAACAAAACATTTTTTTTCGATGGGATTTTTTTTTTAAAATGTGAATTTAGCACTTAGCCACCTGGGAAACCAGCATCGTTCATTTGCCCACTGACTGTAAGCATCACTACATCAAATTACCTGGGTCATATTTACCGGCTTCTGTATCTTTGCTCTGCCAAATGCTGTCACTGCTGGGAGACAAACCAGTGTTATATCTTTCAATGAATAGTAATTTTTTCAAAGAATTATGTTTTTGGGAGAGGAGAAACCAAAATGTACACTTTTTTTAGGAAAATTCTGCCAGCTTTTGCCTGCAATATTTTTTTTTTCAGTTTTTCATTTAGTTTTTAATATGTTGGTTTCACCAGAATGGAACATCTTTTGCCTTGCTGAGCTTTCTTCTTCACCAGAGCAGAACAACAGCAAAGAAACTGTCTCCATGGCTGAGGTGTCCATAGCAGCCAGCCGTGTTCCCTACAGAGGGCCCAGCAGGGCTCACTTGAGTCTGCCCAGACATTTCCAAAGTAATACACCATAGGAGGACTATTCTGCAGTCCAGTGCTGAGGCACTGGGGTTGGAAGCCCCTCTGGACAAGCCCATGCAGCCCTGCAGTCGCAGCACTCGGCTGTGGGACCTGGTGGGTGCAGGTTGGTGCTGATGTGTTGACACAGGCAGGGCCAGGAGCTGAAGGAAAATACAGAGAGGCTCCCACAGCTTTGTTTTTCTCTGGTATGGATGCTCTGTTTTCCCCAACTCTTCCATCTCCTATTGGTTACCCATCTCCTGTGGTTGTACTGCAGTGCATCATCCAGAAAAGATGCTCCATGGCTCTTTCAAGAAAGGCTTTTTGCAGAGATGTTTCTATTGCAAGTGGATTTAGTAGGCAACCCAGGCTCATCCAGACTCAAATATCTCCCCAGGGGCAGTCAGGGCATGAGGTAGGAGCTCCTGAAGCTGTGCCCTTTCTCAGCCTGCTCCTCACTTCAGCAGAGGGACAGGAAAGATGGAATGACCGTCTTGAGCACTAAAAAGCACATGAAAACTCCAGTCTAATAAGTGCTTTGAGCTTAATGGTGTCTACTTGAGCTGGGATATTACATTTAAAAACATATCTAAATTAAATAATTCATGTCTTTTTGGGGTTTAAGATTCACTTTCAGAAGGAAGAGAAGAAAGAAAATTAAGAAGAATTATACAGGATTCTGTGGAGATTTTTCATTACATAAACCCCATTTAGTATCCTGATAAAGCAGCTGTGTAGGAAAGATGTGTCCCTGGAGGAGATCTGAAAGCCACCAGGACTTGTCTGAGTTTGAACACCAATGGTTATGACATAACATTTTTCTCCAATTAATCTAATGACAGGATAGGAAAAAAAAAAGTCAGTGGAAGAGGAATTGGGAAGCTAAGCTTTTGATATTCACATCCAGAGGAAATCAATCCATCAGCCTGAATTCACCTGTTTTTAGGGTAAGCTGTTGCTTAAACATCCTGGATTCATAAAAAATGAAAATAAAAAAAAATTAAGATATAAGATGGGAAAAAGAAGTTTTGTAGCCTATGGAGGCCACTTGCCTGCTTTTTGAGCAGTGTCATGTAATCTCTTACAAGGGCATTGGGAAAGAAAAGGCTGTAATAATCACTACAAATTCTGCATCCTCAGGCAGACAGCCTTCTGTAAAGTCTTTTCGAATTAGCCATAGAAATCCTTCCTTCTGGGAGATACACTAAGTGGTGTGAGAAAAGCACTGCTTAAGTAATAGGATCTGAACACTGATGGTCCTGCTTGAACTTCTGCAGTGGCTTTTCACCCCATTTTCATGCCTATAGGTCATACTCACTCTGGTAATTACTTGCTACTCAGAACAGCATAGTTCAGCTCCCAGCCCTAATCTCTTTGTTTACCCATCTTCCAACTGCGTGAGAGTGAAGCACTGCTTTATAGCACTTTTCCTGGTATACATTGTGCTCTTCCCGATCAGAATTACCATGCTGCTTTTCGGGTTGTTTTTTTTTGTGTGTGTGTGTGGGGGTGATTTTTTTTTTTTTTTTAAATCCTTTCATCAAGTCATCAGGAAGAAATTTTAGCAAGACAAAAGGAGAGAGCAAACCAAATGGCTCCATTATGAAATGAGAACAGACCTCACCCTGCCAAATTTTCAGCACAGTAGGGCTCTGCCCTTGTTTTGGAGGAAGCTGAGAGGGTTGCGGTGATACGTGCAGTCAAACAAGAAGTCTCTGGGGTGATGTTGCTTTAATCACTTCAGTGAGTAGGAAAATCAGGCTTTGGTAAGTTGTCATGTAACAAGCTCATGAATAAAAATCAGTGAACCAAAACCTGCTACATAGGGAGACTCTGTTACTTTCTAGAAGTCCTTTCTAACCGAATGCTGGGAGGGTTTAGCGGAGTTTGTATTTAGTTATATTATTTAGTCATGACAACATAAAGAAAGATAATAGAGTCATTTGGCCCGGAATTTGGCACCTATATCCCATGGGAGAGAGATCTTCAGCCATGACCAGAGGTATCTTGCCAGCTGGGGAAAAAACAAGCAACTTCTGGTCTTCCAGATAAAGAAGCCTTTTTGTAAGGCCTCAGTTCAACAAGGTCTTTTCAGTAGGACATGATAAGCAACTGCTTATCAGAATGATGGGGGTTTCCTAATTGCTTCTGCTCCTACAGCCTCCTCTCTCAGCAAAGTGAGAGGATCTGCTAATTATAGCCTGGATATTAATGTAACCTTTGGCATAACGCAGGGGTATTTTAATTGGGTTGCTCTGAGACCTTCTGCATTTGTGCTCTTAGTACAAATTGCTGATGGTTCTCTGTTGCTGCCTGCAGTGACAGGCTGTGGTGCAGCCACAGGGCCCGGTGAGGTACGACTACAAGCAAACATGTTAGTAAGCAAGTGGGACACCAAGGGCAATGAAAAAAAAATGAAGAACCGGCAAAAATCCTGCCTCTGTGGCTGTGATTGGGAAATTGTCTGGATTTTGTTCCATTTCATCATCCCTATTATCATTTAGAGGGCATCTAATGACTGCTCAGATAGGATATTTTAGCCGTCCACACATTGCAATTGACCTAGAAAAGGTCAATTGATGTCCTACTGAAATCAGCAGGAGCTGATTAAACATGCAGCAATTGTGGCAAACAGTATAGGGTGGGAGAAACCAATGTCAGTCCACTGGCAACTTCAATAGAAACCTAACGATTTTCAGCTGAAATCATCCAGATGCTCTTGAACTGCACCGGACTTATACCATTAGCTTCAACAAGCTTCTAATCAAAGCACACAACTGGATAAGGCATAAAATTAGCACATTAGTCTTCAAACATGGAAAAAATTATATCGGAAATGTGTTTCATTTAGGCAGATGTGATTCCTCACTACCACCTCCCTTCCCTTCATTTGTCCTCACTCCTTTCATTATCAGAATGCTAATGTAATGAAGTTAACTCACTTTGCTGTGGTACAAAAATTACAACTCAGTGCTTGGAAGCATAATCTCTACCTTAACAAGGGTATGTTATAAATTAGTATAAGAATTTCGACAACTCAATTCCAATTAAACATTGATAAATTTATTAAGCAAGCAATAATAAAGCAAAATACAGCGCTGGGTGTCCTGGAGGCAAGTGCCTGCCAAGGTACACACTGAAATGAAGTCAGTGTCCCTCTTTATACATGCTCAAGGCTGTTAAGTATATGTTAAGTGGTGTCTGGCACTGGCTTTTCGGATGGAAATTTGCTCGTGGCTTGAGTTCGGTGGTGGCTCGGTAAGTGGTCGTCTGGTATTTGTCAGAGATGAAAAGGTGTAGTTCTTATCAGTTGTTTATTGACACTTGCTTGATTAGCAAGCTGTCTGTGAAAACTCTTCTTGTTTAATTACAACAAAAAGTTTCTGACTCTTTACATAAGATTTTATGAACAAAGTTAACCCTTCTATTACAGGTAGAGATTAAAATAAAACAAAAACTAAATCCCAGAAAAATAAGACAAATGACTTAGCTTAAGCACACAAAAAAATATTGATAGAGAATTTTATACATTACCTTAATAGTAGCAACAGGCAATTTCAGCAGCAGGATCAGAAAAAAAAACCAAAATGATGTCTTGCTTTGTGTTTGCAATCCTGGGTGTAAAAGGAAAGGGAAAATGACACTATGAAATTCACTAATGTTCTTGATTTAGATGAATACACCCAGAATACTTGGAGTGATGAATATAACCAAGAGATGGCAGCAGTTCATGCACTATTCATTTGCTTTACTTTGCAACCTTATTTTCTTTCTGGAAGGTACAAAGAAATAAGGTTATGTTTAGCTTGTGATGCAAATAATTTCCATTATTAAAGGAAAGGAGGGGCAGAGACAAAGGAGAGAGGGAGGAATATTCTGATGAAGGGATTTGAAAATTTGTTTTAGGCACACATCTAAGGTCTCTTTTTGGAAAGAAATCGCATCAGTTTGCTATATAAAAGAGCTAAAAGCCAACTCCACTTGGAAATCTCTTTTGGGTGTACATACTGTACCATTACACTAGTAAGTGGTGAAACACATTTCCTGTGATCTGCTATGGTCCTAGAACCATAAATTCACATCCCATTTTCACAGATAAGGATAACTGCTACCATCTGGAGAACTTAGATTTGCTTTGAAGGTGGGAGGCTTTAAATGATGCTCCAGTGAGGACCTTCAACTTTGCTTCTTGAAGAAAGTAAACTGCTTCAAGTTCAGAAATGGTGTGCTAAAGAGAGAGCCACAAGACACGTTTGCTTACAAACATTTATTAAAAAAGAAGCCCCCTGTACATTGATTTTATCTGAACTATGGATACTCAAAGACATCTCTTTCTTGAGGACTACATCTTGTAGGGACTAGACACCTTCCAGTGTCTTCCATCTTTTTTAAACTACAAAAATGTGACACCTGTAAAACCAAAAAAAAATTTTTTTTGATAGGCAATATAATAAGAAAGCCAAAATGACCTCATTTGTGAGGGTAGATTATATCAAAGAGAATGTGGAATGGATGAGGCATTATTACAAAAGTCAAAGGACAAAACCTGCCATTTTAATCACAAAAAGAACTGAACAGAGCAACAAAGGCACACTTCAATCCCTTATTATTTCAAGGAGCAAAATTTTACTAAAGATATTGAGTTAAAGCATCTTGAGGGATTCAGTATATGTTTGGTGACTGGGTAAAAAGATTATTACATCAATAAAAAACTTGGATCATAGATCAGTATTTCAAACAAATACAGATAAGCATGAAGTTGTTTATGTGTCAGGTGTATACCTAGATAAATGTTCAGGATACCCTAAGTTATCACTGGACTAAATGCCTTTGCATTGCGGTCAGCCAGGTCTACTATCACTGTCTTTCACAGTGTCAACAAATAATGCTTTGTTCTCTTCACTGCATCAGAATGCAGATATTCCATCTAAACTGGCTTTGGGTATGGTTTAACCCCAGTCTGTGGTACAGGTAGGTGTAGGTGAATGCTAAGCATTGCCCAAGCACCACAGAGCTTACAGTCTGGACATGCTGTGTTTGTACGCATGTCCAAGCACTGCAAATATACATTCATTTAGCCCATAGATCTTTCCAGCATAGTCTGGACTGAAGCAGAGTGGCTTAGTGCTACCTAAATGTTGCCAAAATCCGTGAGAAAGATTCTGATCCAGGAAGAGCTTTCTGAGAGTCTTGGAAATGCTGAGACAAAGAAAAAAACAAGTTCTCTGAGTGCTCTTTTCCTTGATAATCCTTTCCATGCATGAAGGATGTGGAGGATCTGCCCTCTAGTTCCTTTCTCTTCTGATTTTGTTATAAAGGGATGAAAATATCCAAATTCCCCTGTCTTCTCTGTGTGCATTATGCACTGGCCTTCATAGTCAGGTTTTCTCTTATTTGCCTCCACCAGATATTTTGCATTTCACAGTGCAGAGTGATTCTGTTTCAAAAAGGAGAGGTAATGCAAACCCCATTTCCAGTGTACGCCAGGTCATAATTCACGATCAACACTTTGAATCTTCCTAGGCCAGAGTTCAAATTCCTCATCTTCTGAGTAGTGACTTTAAAGTCATAGGTAATTCAAAGGAACGGATACAACAAAGGTAGATTTCTTTCCAAAAGTCTTTAGCAGTGCCTCTTGATTGTTGTTGGCTGACTCTAATAAGGAGTTCTTACAGCATAGGGAACATTTCTGAATTTTTTTAAGAAATTACTATTTCTTCCACTCTGTCAAGGACACAGTTAAATAATCTCAAGGACTTAATTCATGTGCTCTCATAGTGACATAATGTGACACGGAACACTCATCTCTTCACTTGCAACTAACAAAAATAGTAAAGCATAGAGATTGGAACTGTAGTATATTTATATAGAATACATTTCTCAAACAAGTCCTAATGCCACTAATTTTTTTTTTTAAAAAACCTGAAAGTGTCAAAATTTCATATCGTGAATTAATGTGCATTAAAAATTGCTGCAAATTAGGACTTCAAAATTGATTTAGTGATCAAGGCATTTGAGAAACTTTTTTGTCATCATGAATTTGCTTCATAAGTAATGTGGTATCCTTAGATGCTCGTTTACAGGCAATAGCTATTGTCAAGCTACAGTTATTTTCAAACTTATCATGGGCCATAAATTTTTAACTTATTATAGAGATCCTATTCACTTTTCTTCAGTCTTCCACATCTTTGATTTTATGCTAATGCAATGCCATTGATTCTATTAGGGGCACAAGAATGTGAAACAGTGGTACCTCCTCGTTGAAGGGGATTTGAAAAGGAATTGTTTGAACAAGTCAATACACTACTGAAATAAGAATTCTAAATGGCAACTTTGCCCTTGTAGTACGAAGTCCCTCTGGGGATCAAGGCCTGGAGACATCATTTGTCCAAGAATAGCTAAGGATGGCTACATACTGTCTCAGTAGCACCAGGAGCAGCGTGGGCCACTGGCCCTGTCTGTAGCTTTTTACTGATGTCTCTAGTGCCATTGCAGCAATGAGCCTTCTTGAGGCAATTTCTAAGGTTTCTGAGATCCCTGTTGGAGGACTGAGCATTATCACCTTCAAGTCTTCTCAGTCCATCCAGCCAGTGAAGGGTTGGTTAGAAATCCTGGATATGAGCAAAGAATTCCTGTGAAGACCTCAAATAAAATTTGTGTGAAAAGTGAAAAACATGACTGTAACAGGTGAAAATGCAGATAATATAGAGGGAAAAAAGTAGGCTGGGAGAGCTGCAGTTTTTGAGTAGGTCTTCTCATATAGTCAAATTTGTTTCAGTGCCAGCAATGTAGGAAGGCAGTGGGTGTCTGATTATCATCTCCTGAAGACAGAAAAATTGCTGTTGTAACAGTTCTTTTTAAAATCAGATTAATTTTTAAATAATAATTGAGTGTATATATAGTAGCTTTCTTCGGTTTTTGTTTTCTTTTTTTTTTTTTTTTCCTTTCATTTCCCTCCTCCTAGCTTTCTCATTCAAGTTTCCCCTTCTCATACCATTGGCAGCTTGGAATAGGAATAATGTATCTGTCTTCAGATTAAGTTCAGTATGTGTTTCTGAACTACTTGGCAGGGGGTGAGGGGAATCCCTCTGTAATGGCTTCTAAATAAATTCAGTATCAATTTAAACTATTAGAGGCAATTAAATCAAAATAATTAGGATATTAAAATACTTTGTGTATTTCCAATCACTGGTTTATTGCAAGTCTGGGTCTTTTCCAAGGAACAATAATAGAATGAATACATTAGAATGTTCCTTCCACTTAATATGAGACCATTTGCTCATGGAAAGATGATTGATAACTTGCATTAAACACAAAACCAGAATGATTTGCAGACGTGCTTGTGGAGGGCCTGGAAGTAAAGGAGAATAAATGTCACATTAACAAAACATTACACAGATGCACATTCACACACCAAGTGTATTAACGAAATAAAAAAGAAAACAACATAAAAGCTTTCGTAGCACCTCTTCTCATTAGAAAGATATACTAACCCATGCAATGTAACTGCTAAATGCACCCTGGCAAGGGAGAAAAGAGATATTTGGAGATTCTAATTGCTCTGAACCAGTTCAAAAAAAGTAAGAGCAGGGTCCAGGGGGAGAAAAATCTAAGTTGATTGCAGTGGCAACTAAGATATTGTCTCTGTCTTTTTTCTGATCCCTCTACCATCGTTCTTCACAAAGTGAAGAATGATGTCTTCAGAACTCTGTAGCCTGCTGGGACTGGAGAGCATCAACAAGCTGGCACTGTGCAAATCTTTGGTCTGTGGGAGTTTCCATGCTCTTCTCTCAGCCACTGCCACAGAAAAGGTCTGTGTCTGATAGCTGCCACATTTAGTCCTGGGGCAGACTCAGGTTCCCAGCCCTCAGGTGTTTGTTTCAAGCCCTGGTGTCCTGTCCCTGGCAGGGTTACACACAGGGCTACCTATGGGCAGGCTCCAGCCAGCTGGAGAGAGCAGGGCTGCAATCAAAGCCCAGACTGGTCTTGAGCAAAATACAGGAGGCTCAGCAGTATCACTTGAAGGGATGTCTGTGTATCTCTGTGACTCCTCAATGCCTTTCTCGGTATTAATTCTTTTTTTTGTTCCTTCTGAAACGTAAGTGTAATTTACCATATCTTACTATTAGCTTTCCTTTTCTTTCTTTTCCTCCTCCTCCTTGAAGAAGATAAGAGTTGCTGTACTGGATCAGATTAGGCTTCTCTATCTCAGATGGTATCCCTTTACAGATTTTTCAGGAAAGAATATCAGGAACAACATAAACATTCAGCGACCTGTGGGACAACCCTTCACCTTTCTGAAGAGAGAATGAATATCACACCTCTTTTCTGTTCAATAGAGTCACTGCTCGGGCAGTCAGGTGTTCACAAAGTTGCAGTGTCATCCCATGTGCCACATGTAGGCACTACAAAAGAGTCTAGTTTCTTCTGCAAAGGTCCTTGCACCTTAACTTCCCAAGGCAATCAGTCTGTGTGTAAATAATGTAACCCAGCAAAGATGGAAGGGGAATGAAGACTACTGGACATAGCTACAGCCTACATAAATGGGGAAGAGAAGAACTTTGCTCTAGAGAATTTGAAATAAGGATTCTTGAATCAGGTGAACATGATGCTGCCAACAAAAGACTACAGTGAAAGATGCTTATTATAGAAGAGAATTCTGAGTAGAGGTCAAGATGCTGGATTTACTTGGCATTTGATAATGCTGTAATCACGGTAGGAATATTATGACCAGGTCTGGTGTTTGCAATTGGGGAAGGATATTGCTCATTGTTCTGAAAAGAGGAATGAGTGAAGCAGTGAAAAACATGCCCAAAAAACCAAATATTTAAAGAAATAAATCTATTAGTTTATAAAAGAGTAGCTTCATTCCATTTCATACGGATTTCAGTGGGGAAGATGACTTTGCTATTGAAACTCAAGCTGATAAAGCTACAGTAAACTCAGGGATTAGAATCTAAAGTTGAACAAACAATGTGTGATAAGATATAAATTTTTAATAGGGAAGATATCATCATTACAATAATGAAACAAGAATTTTCACAGTATCACTGGACAATTTTAGATTACCATCAAATGCTTATAACTGTTACTCTCTCTCTTTTTTTCTTTCCTAAAATATTAGTTAAAAATGCAGTTAGAGTATAGTTCAAACTAGTTGTAATATCCACATTATACAAGTAATCCCTTAGAAGTGCACTTTGGGTCCCTTCTGGATTTTATAATGTAGAAGCTGATGACTCCTGAAATACTTAAGGACGTTCAGCTGCAGCTAGTGGAGCACAACTCTATCTCTGCAAACATATTTCAGTGCTAAGGCACAGCAAAACCATACCTGATGCAGTGGACCATTGATATTTGAAAGTAAATCCCTTGGTTTTTAATTTATATTGCTCTAAGATCCTTGTTTAAAAGTGTGTTTCCTTTCTCATAATTCACCACATAACTCCCTGCTAATCCTCCTCATTTACATTGAATATTAGCTTTATGGAGAATGGTATTAATTAATCCTGCATAACTATAATTTAGTGGCACAGCGTGAGAATTAGCATGGCACAGGGTGCCAGGTTATCAGATCCATTTTCTGGGTAAGTCCTATTATGTTCTGTAGGACAGACATTGCACACAACGAATTTAATTACACAGCCTTTCAATCAGCTTGCTTGTAAGCCTGAAAACTCTTTTAGCTCTTTCACTTTACAGAAAGCAATACTTTCTCTGAAGTTACTCTTGCATAGTACTTGACTAGCTGCTCATTCTACTTGGACACTAACTATTGGTAGTAGCTAATGACTAAGGATCTTTCCTGTGAGGTCATATTCCTAGACTGATACCAGGGTATATAAACATTCTTCTAAATCAGTAATGATTGGTAGTGATTTACAGCAAACAGTTAATTTTCTTTATAAAATATAAATAGACATTATCACAATAAAAATAATATTGCACTAATTAATAGCATGGACAAATAAAAATAAATAAAAATAAATAGATAAATGAACAAACATAGTCTCTAGTTCCTTTAATGATGAAATGTGATGTTGTTGATCATTCTCCCCAGTGGGGCATTACTTTTTAACCATTGTCCATTAAAAGGCCTGGCTTATACTGCTGGGCCTGTCAGTGACCTACCTCAATGGATCCTTTTGACTTTCTCTGCCGGATCCCTCTAACACTCTTCTTTCCTGGCTTTGTCCAGCATCCTAACACCAACAGCCCCAGCAGAAACCCATCTCATGAAGGTGACTCTCAGATTGTGTCAGATTGTGTCAGATTGTGCCAGATTGTGTCAGTGGATACAAAGAGTATTTTAAAGGGGTATCTCAGATCTTCAGTAGCATGAATTGTCCTTTGGAAGTTCTTCTCCCGGATTAACAGTAACTAGGATCCTGGTTTTGATGGTTTGGTTAAGTACTTAAGTTCATTAAAAGATCTGGACTTATGCCTGCTTAATTCCCGTCTCTGTCACCTAAGAAAAAAGGGATGCCATTGTAAGGGAAGCTTTTAGGCTAAAATATCTGGATTATAGATGTATATATATCACTGTATTTCACCAAGAAAGTAAAAAGCAAACCCATCCAAGTGAAAACAGTCAGATGTGAGAGCAGCAGCACAGGACTACAAAGGGAATGCTGGAGATTCTCCTTGTTTCATTATTTATATTTCCCCACAGTGGCAAAAAACCACATTCCTATATTCCATATAAAATATAATGCACTTAATTGATCTAAGTAATTTCAAGGCTGCTGATTAGCAGAAGCCTCCAGAGTGGGATATTCTGACTTAATGATCACATAAAATTGCTCAAAGTGTTTTTAATGTCATTGTAATTTCTGAGTTTATTTAATAGTTGAGGGGGAGAGAGGGTAACATTAAGAGTCATCTGCGTGGCTTGCATGGCTGTATATAACAAATGAGACACGCATATGCCACAAGAACCATTATTTTAAAATGGCTGCAGTAAAAATGCAGTTATACTGAGCATTTGCTGTAGGCCATGACACAGTCTAATGAGAATGATGTTGCATTAGGATTCAGGACACCTCAGATTTGTTTCCAAGTGTTTGACCTTTTAACAAGTCAGATCTCTTCTTGATTCCGCTGATTCCTTCCACTTTCTTTCTCAAACTCATCCATTCAGTTCATAAAAACTTCATCCTAGAGCTGTAGAGTTGTAATGCACTTTACACCTGCAGAGTATAAAGACACTTCTGTATATATTTTTACTGAAAGCAGAATAATAAAATGGTCTGGATTGGAAGGGACTATCTAGTTCCCAACCCCCTGCCATGGGCAGGAACACCTTCCACTAGACCAGGTTGCTCAGGGCCCAGTCCAACCTGACCTTGAACACTTGGGATGTGAGAGCCACAGCTTCTCTTGGCAGCCTGTTCCAGTGCCTCAGTACCCTCACAGTAAAGAATTTCTTCCTAATATCTAATCTAAACCTATTCTCTGTCAGCTTTAAGACACTGTCCCTTGATCTATCATTATATGCCCTTGGAAAAAGTTTCTCCAGCTTTCTTTTAGCCTCTTTAGGTACAGGAAGGTGCTCTAAGGTCTGCCCAGAGCCTTCTCCAGGCTAACAACCCCACCTCTCTCAGCCTGTCTTCATAGCAGAGGTGTTCTAGCCCTTTGTGGCCTCCTCTGGATTCACTCCAGCAGATCAGTGTCCTTATGTTGGGACACTTTTTTTGATGCAGGTGCCCTCACAATGGTAAGTGGAGTAGCAAATCTTGCTGGGTACCTTTATTCTCCCCAACCTTGTGTTTGCCTGCTGTTGAAGTCTTTTCCCTGATTCTTACCAACACTTTTCAGAATTATTTTGCCATAATAAAACAAGAATTAACATTTTAAATCTTACTCCACATTCTTTTCTACTCCTTCTACCCCTGTGCTCTGTTTGAAGTTATTTTAATCTCCTCTCAACCTTGCAATTTTTTTTCCTATTGGACTTGTCTAATTTGCCTCATTTCTAAGTCATGGTGATATCCTCAAGACACCAATTCATAAGTTCCTCATGTTGAAATTGTTCATTAAAATGTAATTTTTACCTTCTAATTCTAATTTTTTTAGCTAATGAAATCAGAGTAATTATAAATATCCATCTTGCAACATTGCATATTGATATTTGAATATAAATACTCAGAATGGAAGAAAAGCATCACTGGAGAACTTCTTCCCTGTAGCTGCAAAGGAAATCAGCTAAATCATAAATATATAGATTAAAATTCGCTCATCTAAATTCAACTCAATATTAACTTTATACTGCCATTAGGATTTGCCTGAGCATGAACCATAAGGACCATATCTAATTTTATATGAGATATGTTTAGTTTGCTCAGATCCATTATTTAACAAAGAGAACTGAAATGCTCAGAAAGGAAGGTACAGCTCATGCTGTATTTAATCTAGAGTTCAACAAGAGCTTTAACATCTTCCAAAAATATTGGAATATATTGATGTAAAGAATCACTCAGGAGAACTTTTAGTATTTTTCTTCTTGTCTTATTTTACTTAATGATTCTAGACTAGATTAGTAGCTAAATCTTATAGGCTCACACTCTACTAACCCTCCCTGTGACACTTAATAACTCCTCCCTGTGACACTTAATAACTACCCCACAATATTATAAGATTATAGGAAATTTTTTTTTATATTTTTAAATTTTTTGCAACCCTTGCTAAAAGTTATAGACACTGATGGATATTAATACACTGATGAAACAGTCTGAAAAAGGTAAGGATGGGGAAGGACAATCAGGCTTGTTATAGGTTAAGGTATTAACACCACAGGATCGAGATCCGATCCCATTTGCAATTCTGCAGTAACAAATCCTTTCAAGAAGGTGTAGTTTGGAGAGATGGATGGTAGTTCTGCAGATACACTGTTTTAAAACAGTCTTTGGAAAATCATAGGTAGGGTATTGTAAGGATAGTTACATTATTATTAAAAAAAATAAATTGTTGAAACCAAAATTACAAACGTGATGTGATCCATTTGTATAAACTTCCTGTTGTTCCATGCCTAGTTTCTTGCCAAACTGCTTTGTGAAGTATGGGAATGATCACTTGTTGTTTGCACTCCAATGAAGTAGCCAAGCCTCAGATTGCTTTTTTTGCAAATAGGCCCTGCTGGGCTTCCAGTTCTATCCACAGAGCCAAGAGTTTGAATGAGCTGAAAGCCCCAGCCCAAGGCAAAGTTCATGTCCTGACTGTAATCTGCAATCTGAGGTGCAAGGACATTTCAACTCCACTGCAACTGGGAACTGACTTAAAGATGATAAGTGAAGTTCAACTGCTCCTTTTTTGGATCTAAGAGCTTAGACTCCTAGATTAATCCTTATTCTAATTTTTCAACATTATACAAAGAAATACTCTGATGTTCTGTTTTTTTTTTTTTTTTTTCAAATGAAGCAGTAGGTATAGTCACTGAGGAGAGAACTGCTGGGAAGAGCAAAGATGCTACACAGATATTCTTCACTCACAATGCCTCAGCCACAGCAGAGATGTTCTCTCACTCTATATTTTACACAACAGCTCAGAAGATAAGATTGTCTAGTGAAAGCAGTTAATGTCATCATTGCCATCCCCACAACATAGAATTATTTTGATTCATACAGTCTGCCTCCGTGATGAGATGCCTCACAGTAAAGACATAATAACCACTAATACAACTATTTAGTTATTATGGCTATATGATTCAAAATTAATTTTAATCAAAAGCTGCAGTGTTGGCTGTTTTGATATCTATTGGCCTAAAAAATACTGTTCTTGGCAACAGACCAATGGATTCATAGAGCAAACACAAGGGAGTCTTGTTTCAGACCCAAAATCAGTCAAAGGAAAGTATTCTTCATGGACATTAAGTCACTGCAGAGAAAATGGAGAATAGTGTGATTCAGTGGCAGAGACGAGAGAGTCCTGCATGTAAGAGCATGTTCAGGCAATTGTTCCCTGAGGACGAGGATAGGCTGATCATCCAGAAATTTGCAGCTGCAATTTTTCAAGCCAGAATTGTGAGCATTGGTCTGCAGATTTTTTGTAGTAGGTCCTGATGAGATAACTGGTGGGCCACTAACATTGGTTGGCACCCAGGACTGCAGTGACTCTGGGTTTATAATTCACTAGCTCCTGTGAAAACAGCATAAGAATTTCGTCTTGTGGCACTCAAAAAAGAAAGCACCATGCAAATGTCTGTTCTACTTCAAAGCAGGGAATCATGAACCCCTATGGCAGCCTGCTGGCTCTGATTTTACCTGGAATAATGCAGAAGGGTTATTCTGGAAGCCAGTTTTCTTTTGGAAATGAAAAGGATCTGGAAATTACTGCAATTGAGTATTAACATGAACAGAAAAAGGATCAAACGAAGCAGTCTTACAACAGCCATCACTTACTTCTGCTGCCAGTTTAGTGGTGTTAATGCACTACATTTCAGAGGTGCCAGCACATGATTTTTCCAGAAGATATAAACAGTAGAATAAATATTTTGAAAGCATTGAACTTGGAAAATAGTATTTACAATATTTTAGGAAAAGCTAGTGAAGAGAGGATATCTAAAAATAATCTGGACCTTGGAATGTCTTTGTTTTTAACCCAGTGCTCAGTCAAGAAGCTTTTGTATCAGGAAGGACCAACTACAAAGATTGCCAGATCAATTAGGCCAAATCGGGTCCACACTGCAATCCAGAGGTAAACAAAGAGCAGATATAATTGTCTGATGTCTTCCTCTGAGCTCTGAGATCCACAACGAAAATGCACAGATGCCAATGTGTTGCCTTGTCTGTCCCACTGGAAAACCTTAAAGAAGAGTTAGCATTATTCTGACAGATCAAAAAAGCAGCAGAACTATGGGCAATTGATTCTCTAGTGCACTCTGACCTATTTTCTATTTTGCTGTGAATTATTAGAACCAATGTCTTTTGGTATCATTGTTGGAAAGCCCACATATCCATGCCAGTACCCTGAGTGCTATTGCCAGCAATTGTGTAATTCATCAAGGAACCATAATGGGTTTTACTTAATTTATCCTTCTATTCCATGACCTATGATGCAACCCTCCATATAATACTATAAATAAACCATCTCATCTCACTGTTTCCCCAAGCTTAGACACCAGATGCATGTGAAGAAAAGATAATGAAGCAGGAGAACATAATTGCGCTTTTTAAAAGGCCTTGGCTTGTATCATCTCACCTAGCTGAGCACACCTAAGCAGAAAATCTTATTAGGGTGTCTGGTCACCTTTGGGACCTTAAGCCTTCAGTGAAGAGACATGCACTGATCTGAAGAGATACTTGGATCTCAAGTGAACCTTCTTCTGTCAAGCCCTTTTTGCCCATTTCTTGCAGTGGAAGGGCATGACATTTGAGCACCTGACTTGAAAACTGGTTTTTTCCTCCCTCCCCCCCCCCCCCCCCCCCCGCTCCGGGTCAGGAACTCATAGCTTGTGGGTTTTACATTATTTCCATTCTCTATCATATTATCCCTATTTCTCTTCCTTTGAACCCTCAGGTTCTTCCTCTACTTGTAACTTTTTCCTATCTCCCATTTTCTCAGTATACAGTATTCCTTCCCTTTGATTCTTCCTTTTTCGCTCATTGCACCCTCAGCTGTTCAGTTCCTTTCTCTCTCTATTTATGTATTATATGTTTAAGTGGACATTGATTTAATAGTCAGTTTCCCCCAAATTGATCTTAAAATAAAAACTCAATGAATCTTGGCTACAGATATCAGAATTGGTTAATTCTGCTAACTGAAAAGAAGATATTTTAAAATATATATGAAAACATCATTATAAATTTTGTCTTTGCGCTGCCATTTTTTTGTCAAAAAATGAAAAGGAGTTTTAAAGCTAAAAAATATTTTGCCTTGAAAAGAGATTTTTATATTCTTACATGACAGTAAAAGTACTCAAGTCAAAAAAAAAGAGAAAAATCTTAGAACTATTAATTTAAATTTAAACAGAATACCTCAGTGAGATTAAAATGAGTATTTTATTGGGTTTAGATTCTATGTTTGTGTTTTTAAAAGTTTGTTGACATTAAACTGTGAGCCATATTTAAAATCTTTTTTGGTCTACCACAGAAATGAAAGATCTATTATTCACCAAATTTTGTCTTTGGTTCCTCCTTTCCCTTCTAATTTTAAATTGTCAATTTTCTCTTTGTCTGGTTGCCATCGATATTAAATTGTCTCTACATGATCTAGTCCAGCCTCTCACACAATAGCACTCACTGGTCTATAAACACTAACAAATTAATGCTATATTCAATGGAATGAAGCAGTTCTGTTGAAAGAGATTGAGGGCTAGCAATAGAGAAATCATAGATGAATTTACAGCGTGATAACAGCAGCAAAAGGAGGGGAATGCAATCTTAGGCTACGGTCAGAGACACATTACATTATGGAGAAAAAAAAAAAGCCAATAATTTTCCTCTGTGCAGCTTGACTGTGACTGCACCTGGACTATTATATCCATTGCAGGGCACTAGAAGAGATACTGACAAATGGGTTACAGAGAGAAGTGCTGGAGCTGTGGCTTTACTGGGGAAAGTTTAAATGAGATAAATAAGACAGCTGTGCTTCTCTGGGCAGAGCGGGATAGAGAGCAGCATAGCTGGGAGCAAAGCATGTGCTATCAAGGATTGGGATGTGAAGCAAGCTTCCAAGGAAGGTCAGAGCATCACTGACCTGCATCTGTGTCTGCATCTGCATCTATAGCTACAGCTACATCCTCCCTTTTCCTTCACCTGTTCTCTCAGGATAAAACCTTCTGGAACTAAGTTTTCTGACAATCAAGATACATAAGTAAATTCCTCCTTGTCTGTGGGCAGAATATTTACCCTCAGAAGAACAATACTCCAGATCATCTGTCAGAAGTTAGTGATCTCTCTCCAGCTGTATGGGCTGGACCTTTGGGAACAGTTCAGCCCATCCTTTGCCTGTCATAGCTGGGAGAGGCAAACACCAAAGAATGGTGAGGGAAAAAGTCCATCACGATACTTAAAGAATGAGCTACAACAAAGAAGAATATTAATGGAATGATGCAAGGCCCAGCCAAGGTCAAGGTCCAGATATTCTTTGGTTGTTCAAATATGTACTGTGGAAAGCTTTGAAATATCAAGCATTTAAGCAAACAGCTTGTGGCAGAATTTAATATGTTTGTATGAGATTATGCAGAACATTTGCTTTTCATGATGCTTTGAGAACATCTGCACTGCTCCTGCACAAGCTGTAAAATTTGTATCTGCAAGCAATCTACCCCCCCCCCAAAAAAGATACATTGCATTTCCCCACAGAAACAGTAGGCAACTGCCCTAGCCTCAGAGAGTTTCTCTCCTGGTTTCCATGGCACATCTGAGGAAAAAAAATGTTTTTACAGTAAGGAACTATGAGTTGAGAGTAAGTATAGGAACCAAAATGTCTGTGTTGATCATAGGAAGAGCTTGGTTTTCCAGGGCTGAGTATTTCTGGTGCAGGGAGCACATATAAGAGGGCAATTGCCATGCAGACAGGAAACCACATGCCTGTAAACAGGTGGAAAAGGACACAATCAAGCACTTATCAGCACTTGGCTTCTTTAAGGAAGATTCCACTCTTCAGTGTGTACAATACTGCTTTTTTGAGCTCTCTTAAGGCTTTATTCTGTGTCTTAATTTCCTTTGTTCTGCGTTGTGTCTCTGAAGACACTTGAGAAGCAAGTACATATCTGGTGAAGCTACACAAGTGTGGTGCAGTGGAAGGCTGTCTCTGGAGGCCGGTGCTGCAACCTCATTGCCACTTGCCAGGGAGAGCCCATCTGATAGGTCTGAGCATGGTCCTGTGTTCTGCAAGAGCAGAGGAGAAACACAGAGGCATCAAGGATTTAATCAACCAAACTGATTTGAAAATAGCCCACACTTAACTGAATGTCCTCAGTGGAGGTATGTGGTGACAGCAAGAGATACTGACTTGAGTGCCACAGAAAGAAAATAAACTGTTGTCATTTTATAGGGAGGGAATGTATGTAGGAGATTTTATTAGGAGAAACAGGAAAAATCAAAGTCTAATGTATATACCCAGGAGGTATTTGAAGCTAAGAATGAGTTGTTAAGTAAGAAGTAGAACTCAATAACTGGCTCGACTATCATTTAGGAATCCACAGTGAAATGGCTAATTTATTATACAAATTAAACCAAGGCAGAATAAAGCATTCTGTTTAATCATAAAGATTTGGAGGGTGAAAGTCTTGTATTTTTGAGCAACACTGAATATTCTATAAAGTCAAATCTCCTCTCTTAAATTAAGGTATTGAAAAAGAGGGAAGTAAGTAAAAGAGGTCACACTGTTTTATCAGGATTACTTTCAAGTAGTTAGTCACTAACTTTTTGGGCTTTTCATGAGATAAACTGTCTCAAGTTTCTCTTTGAGCTAACTTAGTTGCTATATAGTGTGAGAAGTGGCTAGTTAAATGACTTAAATAAACCAAGAAAGGTCAGGATTTACTGCCAATATTTCCATCTGGGGAATGAGTATGTTTTCTTTTTCTCTGCTCCCAGAACGTAATATCTCTATATGCTCTTAGTGACATTAGCAATAAGTTGAATAAGTGCTTGATTCGCCAGTTGGCTCACAAGTGGAGATAATTCTTATCTTTACAGTTAGGAAAAGTGTCTACTATGAGAAATCTGCAATATATTTCAAGTGTTAACCACAAGAAGTCTGAAGAGTCTGCAGTACTATTCCCTTTAAGGAATTTTATGTGTTAATTATGCTTAATGGCCAAATTTGTGAGGTTTTTGTTAAAACTATAGTCCTTTAGTCAGTAAGACACCTAAATCTTTCTACATCCTAAGCTTGTTTTACCTGGCCTGTGATTGCTTTCTCAACTCAATTGTGTTGTGGGGAGGATGCAAAGATAATGAACTTCTCAGGTCATCCTGACCTCCATTCCTTCACTAGAAATAGGTGGAGTGAAAGAAATGTCAGCCACTTGAGTCTTCTTCTCTCCCTATTTCAAGCAGTTTGAGAGAAAAAGTTATAGAGCAGATGAACACAGCTTTGTCACTGGTAAGACAGCTTGAGACCTTTTTTCCTTATGTTGTCAGTGAAATTCAGTGTGTGACACACTGCACAAGACCAGGGCATGCTTTGGCTTTTGAAGGCCTCATCCAAACTTTTAGTAAGTGAAGGGTAACTCTACACTGAGTTCACAGGCTTGGGATTTGGATTTAACACTGCTGGCTTATAACCATTATTTTAAGATCCAGACTCTTATCCAAAAGTTCCTGAATTATAGAGATGCTTCTGTGAAGAGTTCCTTGGGGAAGTGTCATTATTTCTAATCAATTTTTAGGATTCACAAAGTAAGCTGCTGTTGATTACATGATTTATACATACTCTCCACAGACTTGGAGGGGCTTCATGCATTATTTTACAGTGGTTTTTGCTTATTGAGGAAACTGCGTGATAATAGTGGTTTCAATTACAAGCCTATTAGGCAGGTAATTGACAACACAAGTATACTATAAAGTTACACTCTGCTTGCTTCAATACAAGTGCTGTGCTGTTTTTTTAAGCAGGCAGTGATGATAATCAGTGCATAAATTATTTCTTAATTAGCTACTTCCATCAGAATCCCAATGTCACTCAGCAAATAAGTTGGCCAAGAGTTCATTTGTCTCCTTCCCTTTCCCCTCCTCTTTATAATCTCCCATGATGAGAAACTGTTCATCTGGACAGGAGTCTTGTCCAGACCATGGCAGCAGATGTATAGTGTCAGTTTTAATGTCAGCAATTAGATCTCTTTCAAGCTCGAAGACACATCAGGTCACTGAAGACAAGAGTGACAATGCTTGAAAGTGGATTCCAAGTCTGACCATTGAGAGATGCTTCTAAGGGAGTCATGGGTGTTCAGTTCAGTTGCAAGACTCTCAGGGACTTCTTGGGATAATTGCAAATGAGATTTCAAATGCCTTACACGTTTTAACTAGTATTCCTAATGAATCTGAAAAGTCAGTAGTGATCAAATCCTGTGTGAAAGGATACAAAACAATTTTTTTTTTTTTTTTTTTAAGTGAGGAAATTACCAGGAACAGAATCCAGGTGTTCCTTATATCCTCCTTACATTACTCAGAAGAATGTAAGAGTTTTAGAAAATTTTCCTTTATGAAAGACTGAACACAAAAGAAGAGCAAGCAGTAAAGCAGTATCCTCTTTTAAAACTTTTAACCAGCCTATTAAGAAACTGCTCAATTCATGTTATCTCTGAAACATTCATTATAGTCCAGCTGTGACAATAAATATGATTCTTATATCCTTAATTGTTCTTAAACCTTTAGGCTTTCCTAGACAGCTATATAAGATAGAAGCTGAACTTGTGTTCCTCAAAGAAAGTCTTACACATGCTTTTCATAAAATCTTAGCTTAGTTTACTCATGACCAACTCGGGGTGCCATTGTGAGCTTTTGATTGCAGTTGAGTTTCTGATCTCCCATGGTGAGATAGGGTAGATTTATTCTACATTCAGATATCTGAACTGTCTGCTATGGAGTTGGAAATACTGTCATAGCAGTTCAGAGAATTAGCAAATCATAATTTTTGTCCGGTTGCCACTGATCTTGTTGCTTTCATTAGCATAGATCACAGCAAATCTCCAACATGTAGTGTGTTCAATGTCATTTCACTCTATTTTACTCCTTTAGGTGTAGCTTTTCTGGGAGAGGAGATGCTTGAGAAGTTTCTTCTCACAGTAACACAATTTTTCTTTAATCTCTGAGTGTAAGCTGATCTATCATTAGCAGTTTGATCCATTCTATCAAGAGAGATTCTGGTAAGACAAATAAGGAAATGAAACTTGTTTCATCTTCGCCTTTAAAATGTTGCTTCTCTTGTAGCAGCTCAAAAGGAGAGGGAAAACGAAGCAAGTACTATTACAATATTGCCAGGGTCCAGAGAAAATGAGCACTGGTGTTTGCTGGATAACAGGCACAGTAAAGAAGACAAAAGACCCTGTGGTCCTTGTTCACCTATGGGGAAAAGAATGGTGATGGCAAACATCTTCCCTCACACCATGCAAGTGAATCTCATTGCCTGTTTTCCAACCCCCCCCCGCACCGTTCTCCTTGGACTGGAGAACACACAGAACCTTCCCACCCAGCATCTGCTCCTCTATGAGGGCCTCACAAAAGGGTGGAAGGGTCAAAGGACAGGATACATTCGCTAGCAGCTAATGAAGAGGTCTGCTTTTAGTGGCCAAGAAAACAGGTCTAACTCACAGGAGATATTTGTGATGGACAGGTGATTTTCTGCATTAACCATATATTAATGCTGTCTGTTTTCACAATTCAAAGTTTCTGGGTGAAACCGTCATTACTGACAAATTATTGTGGCACTATAAAATGCAAGTTTACCTGCAATCCCAGTTATCCTGATGATCCTAATGCCACCAATTTTGTAATAGCATGTGATTGACAAACAGAAGTTAGCAGAATATTGAATTTCCTGCAGTTCACTAGACTGCCAAGAACCTGGTTTCAACATTTTCCTGATAAAAAAATAATTCCAATTATTAAACCCTCCTCAAGATTTCAGTCTTTCAGGGGATGTGTTTACAACAGTCTGCCTATAAGCGTTTCTGACTGAAAAAGACCTTGAATGAGGGATTCTTTTTCTCAGCTATTTTGCACATTCCTAGAACACTGGAAATCTGACTGTAAATAAACCTATTTTGTAATGATTTAATTTATTAAATGTATTATTTAATATATTTTATTAATTGTTTATGTAAAAATGAAATTATTTTATTATATTTTATTTTATTTATTATTTATTTGCTTTCCTTGAGTTGTTTATTCAAGCTTAAATTTCAAACTCCAAGTTTCAAGTTTATTTTTCAGTTTAATATTTAATTCTTAGATGCTGAAATAATATTTTCTTTTTCTTACTTTAGTTCACAAGATTAGACCCACAGTCCATTTTAGATATTTCTGTCTGGGACAAAAAAGCCCCATCACCAGTGAATAAGGGGAGCTGATATTCAGTATTAAACTGATAAATATTTATCACAAAATAGAAGGTTCAGAAACGCTTAGGAAAAGAAACTCGGTCATTTCATGTCACCTACTTAGAATGGCAATGTTACAGTTTGTATGGGAACTGAAATTAAGATTTCAATTGCTTCTAAATCACAAAGCACACATGCACACGCACATGCACAGAAATTAATAAAACCCAGAAATAGAAAGGGCAACAACAATGGGATGCACAGGGGTTTTGATTATTTCAGCATGTGGCCTAAAACGTGACAGATTCAGCAAGATGCAGATTTGCATAATGTAATGAGACTGGAACCAAAGTATCAACAAGACAGACATAGTGCTAATTAAGTAGACACTGCAGTAAAAACACCAGGATGGCAGGACACTACAATGCAGGAAAACATTCCAGGGACAAATGAATAGCAGTGTTAATTGCATTAGAAAAATCTCCAAACCCTACTGTCTAAAGTGTCTCTGGAGCTATTGCTGCAAACTTTAGCAGAACATTCAAAAAGTTTAATGTTAGATGGAAGTTTAGAGCAGTAGAGCTAGACTGGCAAAGAACCTGATCGGTCATCTTTTGAATGGAGCCAGCCCAAACCTACAGCTTCGAGCAACAGCTCTGGAGTGGATAGCGAGAATTAAATCCTCCATCCCCTCTGAAAATGCCTGCTGTTTGTAGCTTTTCTTTATTTTTAATCTGTGTATGCAGAACACTGAAGACACTCTGTAAAGGATTCCATGCCCTCTTTGTTTGATGTTCTGGCACTGTGCCATGGCTGCTAAGGAATAGTTTGTCCCTCTTCCCTTATTCTGACGATGGAAATTTGAGACTGGGATTATTGTTTCTTGTGCATAGAGTATCCCTAATAACCCAGAAAATCCTTATGGTTCCAAATGCCTTTTTCTTGCCTTCAAGATTCCATAATCAGAGCTAAATTGATAAAAAGCTTTTTTGATAAAAGAATCATTAATATTTAACCTCTGGCATAAAACTTAGACATGTCTATGTGTCTATTTTACACAAATATCTACAATCACCTATCAATAATTTAGGCACGTGAGTTTCTTTAGACACCTCCAGCAGTTACATTAACCCAGTCCTTTCATTCTAAGGAGGGAATGAGTAGCTGTGGGTGTGTGGATAATTGTACAAGGGGAGAATAAATTCTGCAGGACCGCTGTGCTTCCCATGTACCATGCTCATGGAAAGGAAGAGGAGCAGAAGAACATGCTTCCCAAGCTCAAAGCCAGCTGTAGAAGCATTTTGTAAACTCAAGAAGCAGTAGTTTATGATTTTAACTCTAACATGCTGCTGTACAGCCTGACAGCTAAAGTGTAACCCTCACAGTGGTGCAATTTCCTTTTCTCAAGGGAGAACCTAATCCTCCCCTTAACAGCCTGTTCAGAGGGAACAAAGCTCATTTAGAAGGCACAAGGTGAGGCCGTTTTCTGGAACGAGCTCCAGGAAAACTTTAAGACACTTACATTTTGCCTTTATTAAATATGTAGTTCTTCAATGAGTGTGTTAGGTGAGCAGGAAAGACTTCCAAATCCTGCTTAGCAGCTGGAAATAATGATGCATCATTAGATGTGGTACATTGTTGTTCCAGATACTGTCACCTGACCTCAGAACTGTTTTGAGTAGTGAAGAAATGTTCTTTACAAATGAAATTCTGAAATCTGAAAATGAGAGATCATAGGTAATAGATGTGATAAAAACATTTTGACAATCTTATTAGAAAAAAAGGAAAAATTATTTCCAAATAATTTATGCAGTAGGTGATAGACATATTAGTTGAGCAGGCTACCCAGAATCTTTTTTCAGGTGTTGTAAATGACCGCGCTCCACATACCTAACTTCACATGAAGATTTTCCTTTTTCATAATTTTCAGTGGATTACAACTAGCTCTTATATATGGAGCTTAGACAGCCTTTGAAGCTGAGAGGAGAACTGAAACAAATGTTTCTCTATCAGATAAGAGAAGAAATTAATCCCAGTCTGAAAGTTTTAGTCAAATGGGAAAGTGAAAAGTTCTGTTTTATTGTTAAAAGACCCCAGAAACTCAGCCCAAATGCTTTCATTTCAGGAGTTTCTGAGATGTGAAAACTGAAATAGTCTTTTCTGTTCATTAACTGTGGACTGGTGAGGAAATCAGCACCATGGGACATAAAAAATATTATATCATCAACTCTCTCCTGGAATACTGTTCAGTGTAGACCCAGGTTCATCTGAAGGCAGAAAAATAGGGATGCTGAGATGAAAAAAGCCATAAAATGAAATCATGCTGAGATGGGAAGAGGTAGGGGAAGGGGACCCCTTTTTCTCTCCTTTTCCTTCCTTTCAAGTTCATTAATGTTAATATACATCAAACCATCTAGGCAGAATTAAAGCTGCTTACTTTATATAATGTAATCTACCAAATCCCTAGTGACTGCCTCCAGGAAAACTGGGAAGGTCAGAGGTTTCTGCACACCTGATAAAAAAAATCAAAGCTGAGAAATCCATCAGCTCCATTTGCATTCGAAATCAGTGAGAGGTTGGATCTGGTGTTTCTTATTCTTCTAATTTCACATCAGTATTTTCAATAAGAAGACGCATATCCTTCCCTGTTGCCATTTTTACTTAGTCCTGCCATATTCCAGGTACATCTTCCTCTGGGAACTGCCAATGATTTTTCCAGAAGATACTGTGTAGGGACTTGCTACTCATAAACAGTATCCGCCTTCTTTGAGATGGTTCACCTAGTTAGCCAGAATGAGTTGTGTCCCTGAACTGCATGGGGGAGAAATAAATGTCTTCTGACAACATGGATGAATGCACATAATGCTCTTAAATTATTTTGACAGTTTCCTCTGGGTTTCTACTTCAACTTACCAGGCCTTTCACTGGCTGGTAGATATTCTTCAGGCAATAAAGTATTGCCCATGGCCATACATTATCTGCAGTATTTATCATATATACTTGAAATCATCCCTGCAAATCTCAGGACTAGTGCAATACTCAATCATTCAGGCAACACATACAGAAAATAGAAAACAGCATGGGAAAAATCTCAATATATCTGTGCGTAATTATTAACTTCATTTGTTAAGGAATGTCGTGTGTCATCACAGCCACGCTGTAGGGCTTGCAGCATTCATTGATCTCCCAAGGAAGTTCAACAAATAATTGACTTTAAATATCAGGTGCCAAAATCCTTTAAACAATTACATATTTGGATTCGATCTCCAATCATTATTAATATCAATTGAAAAAAAAAAAAGAACGTGGAAGAATGTCAGTCAAATAACAGCTATATTCACTTAAGAGAAACAGACTTTTGTCCTTTGTTTTGTGGGGATGTATCTTTAATTAATTTCTTACTCCTCCTTTGAATTATATTCTTGGCAATTTTCAGAGGATATAATCCAAACATTTTTTGAAAATGTATTTATTTGTTTGAAAATGTTTGACTAAATTGTTTTGATTTTTTCAGTAAGGTTTTTTTTTAATTTCTTTTTTTTTGTCTGAAAAATTGTGGCTTGTTATCACTTGGTGCCACCAATTCAACCAGCCTAAACATGTAATTTTAAAAGAAATATTCTCTGGAAAAAAAATAACAAAAATTTCTACCTCAAAGCCACATGTTCTCTCTCAGTCAAGCAGAATACACAGTGTCAGTTGGTTTGATTTCATATTTCTACAAAAAATGTTAGAAATCTTCCACCCCCACTGTCCAAGTAAGTTTTACATTCACATGGGAAAAAAAAAAAAATCTTTAGATTATGCAGTAGATTAGATTAACACCAAAAAAAAAGTAAAAGTCCCTTTCTGCTAGAAGATCATTCCAGTTTGCTTCCAGGCAGTTTTTATCCAGCAAGAAATTCAAGCAAAATGTCAGCAAAGTTTAGTATTTTGAGATGTAGCTGACAGGACAATTCTTGCCTGTCAGGTTGTGGTGGGCTTTTCTGTATTGCAATTCATTGTTTAAAAAACAAAACAAAACAAAATAAAACAAAACAAAACATGACAAAAGGATGAAAAAAATTACTAAGTGTCATCAGTCAAAGTTTTAATATGATAAGAATAATGATGTTCCCAGTCCATAAACTTGTGACACATACTCTCTAAATGCTTCAGGAAACAAGATGCAATATTGTGATGGTAAAACTTGTGCCTGCTGAAGGGAAGAGTACCACTACAATAAAGAGAAACATTCTAAAGAAATGGGGTTTTTATGAGGTCAGGTATGTCAGGTAAGCATGATGAAATGCTAATTTACATCCTTCACAGTGCAGACCTCACTGCTACAGCAAAAACTAATCGTTATCTGTCAGTGGAGAAGAGCCAGAGTTGGAGACAGTCAGCACTGGGTGCCACATTAGAAACTTCTTTTGGAAGTGATCTGATCAGCCCAGTGCCTCTGCAGCAGGGAGTTCTTAGTTCCTCTCTCCCAAAGGACTTGATGCACTGCAAGGATTTCTGCAAAGCTGAAGTTTATTCCTAGTTCACTGCAAGATCAGACTTGCAGTGAGAGGAGAAAAGGGGTTAGTACAGAGCAGCAGATTCTTGCTTTAGAGCTGTTGGGAAATGGACACAAGGAGCTTTGAGAAGTCCTAGGACACCCTGAGGCAGGCTAGGCAAGCTGGACAGGACAAGGACAAATTCCCTGCAGGATAATGGGACTGCACAGTCCCTTCCTCCAGCTCTCTTCATCAGGATTGTGTTTACATTCAGCCCTGATGGAGCTGGACGATGATCTTACTGTTAATTTTCAAGCATGACTTTTACTATTTTCACACCCAGGCACTTAGATTTTGTAAAGCTAGATCATCTCACACCAATGCTTTCTAAATTAAGCATTCAGACTCTTTCTGTCAAAACAGCATGTTTAATTCCAGAAAATGTCTCTTTTGAGAAAGGAGACTTTTCCTCCATAACGTTTTTCAATCTGGCAACGAACCAACTCTCTTAATTCTTCACTAAAATCCAGCCTTTTGCAAACACAGTAAAATCTCACAGAATAGGATCTAGGACATATTCTTTCAACCCACACAGGTGTGGTTTCTGGACATTTTCTATCTCTTTGATTGCTTACTCAGCCTAGAGAGAACTTTTCTACTTTTATACAGTTAACGCCAGAGCAAAGTGAGAGGGCAGTTGCTTCCAGTGTGTGGTTAAGAGGAAAATAATGGGAGCTTGGCTGCATTATGCAGTAACGAGATTCTGTCTTTCCTCACATCTTTCTTTTTATTAATTCTGTTGTCAACTTAATATCCATGAGATACAAAACCTGGGCAGTCTGGTACAAGATAAGAATGGCAAGATTAAAAATAGAGCCCTAAATGCCGCTCAGTAGTTTGGGAGCATGCTTCATTATAACCCACGGAGGAATTCAAATAGAAAAGCACAGCTGCTTTGGATTCCTGTCCAGAGAAACTACACAAGCACAGCTTGCATAAAAATTAATGCTTTGCATATTAAGGAAATGGCCTGTTATTTTCCATAGAACCATTCTAATCTTATTCTTCCTTTTTTTTAAAAAACCATCTATTATAGAACCTCAGAGTAGTTAATTCATATTCTTCTTGGAATAATTTTCATGCCTTTGACCAATGAATAATTGTGTTCTTGCAAGGGCACAGATAAGAGAACATCAGCCCCACAGGTTAATGCTTCTGGTCATTACTAGCTAATCCCAGAAGTTACAAGTAAAAGAAATGTCTAAAAATCTCTTGAAAAAGTCTATTCCCTTAACAACAATTAAATGTTCCTCTACCAGTTTCAGTATCTACTACATCACACTGAAACTCTACTGGATATCAACCAGTGTCAGTAAGGAGTGTTTAACATTTGTCTCTACATGGTGCTTAACTACATGCTGCATTTTTAAGGATGTTGCATGAAGCTTAACATTTTCTAAGTGAAATGAGGCATCTAAGAAGATGCTCAGTATTGCCACTTTTGGTAAAAAACTGAATATTGGGGAAAATATTATGATTCTCCAGCAATTCATATCTTTACATCACAGGGATACATTCTTGACAAATATTGTTCAAGGCCAACTGTAAAGTTTTATGCAAGGATTATGAGGTGATGTTCTATGGATTGTGCTGCTTAAGAGACCAGCAAGAACAAACTTAAAATCTGTGCCTCTACAGATCACAGTCTGAACTATTAACAGTTATAGAGAATGAACAATTCTTCAGTTGTGATCAAAGAAAATTGCTTGAAACTTGAGAAACACTTGACAAGGTTAAAAAAGTGGGCAGTATAATGTCAGTGCAAAGAAACACTAATGACTATGAAACCCAGTGGTGATGTATTATGAATTCTGCCTCCACAGTGTTGATCCCCAGAGCCCCTTAGCTGTTCCTTTCTGTGAACACCACTTTCCTCAGCACAAACCTCAGCATCTCTATTTCAATCTCCTGTGTCAGCCAAAAAGGCAAACAACACGTCTGACAAGTGCAAGGAGTTGCTTCTGCACTTCACTGAGTTTAAATTTCACTGCAAAAAGGCAAAATGAAATAATGATTTAGCACTACATGGACATAGAATAGTAGATTTATTCCTAAAATTCTAGGACCCAGATATAGGCTGGATTAATTTATGTAGATGAGTATGATCTTCATGTTGAAAGTTTGCATGTTGTAAACTGAGCAAGTGAGATTCAAGTTACCTTGCAAGATGAAGGATTGAGATGGATGTCCTGGGAAGGTGACAAGGGAAAAGTCTTTTAAGGCAGACTGGACAGCTCTTCATTAACATTAACAGTAGCAGAGATGGATGAATTAAATGACCACTTGAAATTCTTTCCAACCACATGAATTTATGAAATAAAATGTATTTGTGGGAACTGAGCATTTCACTTTGGCATGAGCCTGACTAGTAGTGGTTATAAGATGAATTAAGGCTGATGTTGTGATGAAGGAAAGAGAGAGACATTTAATTCTTATCTTCCTGAAAAACTATTCACCCTTCAAGCCTGTGTAATTTAGGCAGACACAAGATGTATGATACAATGCTCTGTAACAGGTAAATGGCAGAGGAGCTTTAAAACATTTATTTCTAAGAAGCCATGCATTCAGCTCTTCTGAAGGAGCAGAGCATTTGCAGATCAATCTTTAGGAAGTCATTGACATGAGCAACATTTTCTTACCTTCACAACACTGAAACTGAGAGTAACTCAATTGAAGACAAATATTTTTCTCTGTATCTACCCACAAGATCTCTTAGTAACACACATCTCTCTGTCACACTAATGTATTGGTGACTCAAAAAAGGCACATCTCTAAAAATGGGGCACAACACAATATGGCTGATGTAGCAAGACTGAAGCTGCTCCAAGGGAGGTTTTAGCTTTGGGGACCAGTGGAAAAGAATGAGCCTCCCCTGTGTGCATAGTACCCTTCTGCTTAAATGATAATGTTACCTGAGACAGTAAAAATAATAATGATCAAGAAAACTTTTATCATTTCCTCACATCTTTCAAACAGTCACACTTCAGAAGCAGGACCTAGCACACTCTGTAGTGTATCGGCCTTACTGCAGAGGGTTAAACAGATCATTATGGTAACAAGGGGACACTGAAGACCTCATGGACATATGCAATGGTATGTGATGTGAAATGTTAGAGCTAGAAACAACCCACCCACACCATACAACTGCCTAACACTATTCAGGGATACAGACTTCATCCCAAAGTAGTACAGAGACACTTACACAATGCTGTCTCTGAAATACTGTATTATGTTTCTGCAGAAGGCTAATTAGTCCCACTTTCCTGACCAGACTGTATGATCTCCTGTACCACTGTTACCCCTAGATCATCTCTCATTGCCTGGAGCATACATGGCCTAATTCAGGTAAGATAAAGTTATCTCAAAGGAGAAAGGGCTAATGCAAAGCTTTTTAATGTCTGTTCGCTTCAATGAACCTTGTGTCTTGATAACAGTAACAGATACTCCGATGAGGGGGATCGGAAAAAGAAGAGGAATAGAAATAATCCAAACAGAAAAGGATGCACTTTTTTAAAGAGTCACTTGATATATATATATATATATATATATCTGTGAATATTATTCTCAACCTTTAGGAGAAAGATATGTGCACTACATGTGGAAGCAGAATATCTCTGAAAATATCTCCTGGAGACTGGTAGGGGAGGAGATTCATTAGATGGAATTTCATTGTAGTAAAATAATGAAAAACCTGAAAACAGTTTAACAGCAAGTCTGGTGGCATACCTGTAACTTCTTGCCACTCAGCTTCAAGCAGGGCATGGAGCATCTTAATTTATGGGAAAGACTCTTCAAAGTAGAAATTACTACTGCGTAATTTGGGACAACAAGTTTGAACGGTGTGTCAGACACTTACATTGTGCAAATCTGACAGCAGTCTTGCCTCAGACTTAAACACTAAATCTGCCTTAAACACTTTTGTATTATTAAATCCTGTAAACTATCATAACCACCCTGCATTGCAGACAAAGTCTGAGGGAAGGGATTGATCAAGAGCATTAAAAATATGTTGATGCCTGTAGTTACCCATTTATCATATCTACCCTTTGCTCTTTTTAGTAGTGAAATGAATGATGAACCTATTCGAAATCATCAATTCCCATAAAATTTATACCTCCAAATAGGAACATGCTAAAGGATTTATAAAGAGCACATCAGGCATGGATACATTATCTTGTTTGACATTGCTTATACAAGAAACTTTAAATACACAAATTGATTGATTTGTATATTTCATCAAAGCTTGACTTAATTTATCAAGGGGAGAATGCCCATTTGCATTCATCAACAGATAAAGGCAGGTTGGAGTCAAGCTGCTGGCTCAAACTGTTTTCATATTGCCTTTGTTATACTCCCTGTTCTCTGTGTTTAGTTTTAAAGACACAGATGTGAGACCCGTCTGTTTTATTTTTTAATGTTTTCTGAAATGTTCGTGTGAACAAGACAGTAACACCACTTACTGTGTCTGTGCAGGACTTGCTCAGTTGGTGAAGTTGCAGATTGACTAGTTTTTCGACCTCACTGCTGTAGTACTGACCTTTTCACAATCCTGGAGAAATCTCTGCCAAATATCTCTGCAAGCTGAATTAAGGTGGAGGTTGAGGGCTTGTCTGGAGGTTGAGGGCTTGTCTGGCATGCGTGTGCCATGTCCCACTTACGCATATAGCCTGAGATATGCAGCCCACAACAAAAACAGGATTTGGGCATCTAAATTCTATACTAAGCTTTAAACGTTTGTGTCATTTTTATTCCTCTCCCTTCTTTCAGCTATTCCTCTCCTTCATTTGTCCTCCAAATCCCTCTGTTCTTTAGGGCAGTAACTCCTTACATTGGCAGCCGTGAAATCCTTCCTAATTCTGTCTCCACTTCCCTGCATTGAGCCTGAACTTCTTTCAGCTCAGGCACCATTCAGGAAATACCGGCTAGGGGAAGAGACCCAGTCCTTACCCATCTCCTTGACTATCAGATAAGGGTGATATTTCTACTGACATCCCTCAGATTAAAGCCTCATGCAGCTCATGAGGTTTATTCTCTGATCTGATTTCCCCACAGTGCACAAAGACAGGTCAGCAGTCTTGTTCGCCTGCAAAATAAGATGTCCAAATTCAAAGATAGGTCTCCAAGTCAGCCTAGTTTTCAACACCTGTGTGTTCCACTGATTTTAATGAAATTTCATAAGAGCTATGCTCTTATGAATTTTATTCCACTTTTCATGAAGTGTCTCCCTAAGTAAGAAGTTGCATAATTCTGAGCCTAATTTCAGGTTGATTTAAAAATGCAATTCTACTCTTTTGGCAGCTTTATTGGCAAAATACCTTTTTGATCTGTGTTTTCTTGCTTTTTTGATATATAATTAATTACAACAGAGACTTACTATTTAGAGGATAAGACACTCCAGTGTAAAGATGTCACATCTGTTAGATAAGAGGACAGTGAAATAGGAAGCATTACCTGTGGTTGAGCTGAATGCCAATATTCAGTAGCTCTAATGTAATTAAGCAGTGCATTGCTCAATCTAGTCAGGAACATAGGAATAGAGAAACACTATTTAGAAGAGACTCTAGTGTTATTACAGAGCCTGATTCAACAAAGCACTTGAGCATGAACTTCAGATTAAGCACACATTTATTTCTTCCTTCTGCTGCAAAACAAGTTAAAATGAGCATATGCACAGTTACCTTGCAGAATATATTATTTATACTCAGAGAAGAAACTTGCAGGGACCACTGCAATGAGACCATCTCATAGTCTGTAATGTATCTATCTATACTCACAATCCTTCTGTTACCATAAAACCTGCCACTATCTTCAGTAATTAAAAAAAAAAAAAAAAAATCCATGCAGGGAGTTGAAGAACTGGAGAAAAAAAGACGAAGCTGATAAAGTGATTTGGCCTTTCAGTACTGATTTTGGTAATGTGAAAACACCTAATACACTTGCACATTTTTGTAAGTAGTTAAAAGCAAACTGAAGTAAATTATTTTAGTAAATATGGGCCATAATCATAATCCTGAAAAGTGCTGTGTGATGCTTTAGGATCACAGTGATCCCAACAGTAAATGCATGGCAAAGAAGCTGAGGCTTCCTCTTCAAGCAAATCTGAAGTGAAACTTAAATTCATGTTTCCTGATGCAGAGCAGGACACTGTAGCCATGAATCTTACAGCCAGGTTTACCAAGGTTCTGGTAAACAAAATACTTTTAACATCTGAGCTTTCAGTTTTGGCTATCACCAAAGTGTCCTTCAGAGACTGTCAGGTGCTTAGATATCAGTCTGAACTTGCTTCAGAAAAATATACCAAGTAAAATTATACACAGATTAAGTCACCACATTGCCAAAGTACCTCAAACTCCACTTGAACTGGTATCGTAAGATACACTTGTCTCGTTTCATTAAAAGAGAAATAAAAAATCTAGAAGCTTTGGGGAAGAAAACTTGTAACATTTGTTTAAAAATGCAGTATTACAACTCCAGTCCCAGTATTTTTTCTCTAGAGCTGAAGAAATTTAACAAGATAAAAGTAAGTCAGGGAGAGTTTCAAAAGCACTTTGATATCAGAGTGGAAATGGATAGGAAAAAAATGGAGGGAAAACTTTGAGTTGATTAATATGTTAAACTTCTAAATGAGCTGAGTTCTGTTAATGAATTAATTCCAAAATTCCGCTTGCCTAAATCTTGGTAAAAAATCACTTATATAAATCACTCTTCTGGAGTAGTTGAAATCAATCAAAGCTTCAGAGATGAAAGTTTCAGTCCTTCGGCTGAGAATTCTTAGGGATTTACTTTAAATGCCTAGCATCATCACAACACAGTGCACTTTCCAATTTTGTTCTTGGTTCCAAGAAACCTGCCAGAGGGCAGGAAAATTCTTCTGACTTCCATTAGCCTTTTCAGCAGGACTGTCATAAATTTCTTCCCTATCCTCAGGATACATCAACAGGAAGACAGAGCACTGTATGCACCAAGTAAAACTATCTGTTACACAAAAGAAAGGTGATTTAGTACCAGTTCATTGTCTGTGCATAATTTATTATATTACAGACCAATGGGTTTTGTGTGGAAGAAAAAAAGAGGTGCCTAAAAATAATACAAACTGTGTTATAAAAGCTAATGAGCTCATTTAATCCAGGTAGATGACTGTGCTCTTTGATAAACCAATTGAAAAAATAAATTGCATTTGCAAGAGCTGGCTTGCACAAATCCAACTAGAAGAGGATTATATTCCAATGAAAATATTTGAAGCACATAACTGCAGAGAAAAGAACACAATAAAGCAAAACAACAGTGGGAGTAAATACAAAAGGCTCTGTGATGAAACACTGTAGAATAACCTCAGTAGCTATCTCCAGGGTTACTTTCATTACATGAAGTTGATTTTAGGGCTGGGAAATACTTAGTTGCAAATGATGCCTTCTAGCATTGTTAAGAACTGAGGCAGCAGCAAAAGGATTAAAACACAACACAAGAATTGTATGGCTGAACAAGCAGAGACATTTGATGCAGTCCTTTTAGTTACTAATGTTATGACAATACTTGTAGATCCTGTCAGTCCAAGTGCTGTGATTAGATTGCTTCTACTCAAGAAAAGCATAGATGAAATAAAGTAGGAGTTGTAAAATGTAGTTTTGAGGAAATAGAATTCCAATATGCACAGAATTACCTTGTCCCCTGTTCAGCTGAGATTTCACTGGGGAAGCTTTGGTAATATTAATGGAAATGTGTGACAAAACTTCTTTGATTTTTCATTTTTAACTGAATTCTAGGCATATATTCTGCAGATTTTAAATGTAACACTGAATGCTGAAATAGCTTGTGGTTTTTTCTTTGCATTTTTAAGCCCAACTAAGCATAACATCATTTCCCCCCTTTGTCCCCAGGGTTTTCTGGTTTTAGTCTTGATCAGAAGCAAAGTAAATGTCATTACCTCAAAACCCTTTCTCCTGACATGTTTTTAGCAGTGCTGCTCAGTCATTTCCTCTGGAAGATTAGACAGAGATAGGATGTGGATGAGGCTGGTTTATACATACACATTGCAGGTCAACAGCAGAAACAGGACCTGAACTCAAAAACCCCAGTCATGTCCAAGGTCACAATACTGCACCAAAGCAGACATGAACAGGGAAATAACTTATATCAGGGGATAGCTGGAAGATTAAAATTCCTGTTGTGTTTGGGAACATTTTTACTGTGAGACTTTGTGCCTAAGGTCCATGTCTTTCTGCTACTCCCTCTCCTGTTCTTCAGCTGCAACCTGTTTGGAAAGGGACTCCCTCTTTCAAACCTTCTCCTGAGGGAGTCTCACACCGACCCCTGTCAAGCATTTCCAAGCAAGGTCAGTGTATTGAGTCGAGACTCATTTTGTTCCCAAACATAGAGACACACTCTTAATCTAAACACAGAGTGAAAAAACAAAGCCTTGCACTGCATCTAAACAAAAGAAAGCATCCATCTCTTATGGAACTACATGATGCAAAGTAGAGCAATACCTATTTTTTAGTGTCCACCCAAGTGTAAGTCTTGGCTACTTAAAGCACCTAAACTCCCATTAAAGTTATTATGTGTATTTCCCTCTGAAAAAAAAAAAAAAAAAAAAAAGCATCCAAAAAAATTCATTATTCAAAACCAGTACTGTCAAACTTTCTAGAATAGCTCAAAAAAAGTAAATTCTCTGAGCTAAGAGATGGTCAATGAGGTGGAATAGAACATCATTTCAAGGACAGGCTCAAAATTGCTGCCAGTTCTCCTGGACACCTTAGCACCAAGAAACACTGGTATGACTCTGCTCCTACCTGAATCTATGCCAAAAAGGCCATCAACCTCAGTAAGACAAAATGCAGCTGGGAATAGCTAATAGAGCAAGAAGCTCTTTGCCTCAGACAGAAGCTCTTCCCTTGTCCATTTTGAGCTTGGATGCTGAATAGTTGCTGTATGCTCCATAAGCCTTCGTGAAAGACACGGTGTCTTACTTCAGGCTCACCTGTGTGTCACTTATCTACAGCTGATGCTGATTTGCACTGTTTTCCGGGTATTTAGGGCACTGACACAGAACAGAGCACCTCTCTGAAAAAAAAACCAAACAAGCAGGTAGAAGAAGCAACCATGACCTCAGCTGCTTGAGTAGGAACCACTTGAAAGGCAATAAATCCTGTCCTTGCACTGTACTGTGGATCAGTAAATGATTGGGGATTTGCATTCTCTAAAGTTTAAAGAGAAAGAATCTCACTGGAAATTAAGGCCGATGAAAACCTGACTGATATCAGCAGGGGAAGCTAAACAAAGGCAAGGCAACAGTTATGTTTGTTTAAAGGCTGCAGAGATGTAAAAGGAAATCCATTGTTCCCAAGGCAGGTCAAGAACTTTAAAAGAGTATTTGCACTTTTCCTTTGTATGGGGGGTTTGTCATGACTTGGTATAATTACTCAGCAAACAGAAGAAACAAATTTACAAAGAACTCTTTCTAGTCAAACTTTTTGAACTGGTTCAAAGCTGGTATTTTTTATAAAGATACACATCAGCTACATTTCCCAAAGCTTAGTGGGCTGGGCAGCAGAGACAGTCGCTGTCTTTCTGTGCTAGTTTGGACAGTAGTGATGGTTTTGGAGTGCAGAGCTATCCAGACTTGTACTGGAGCTGCAAGTTGCATGTTCAACTCAGCAACTTGGCTGTCGCACTGTGCATCTCGGGGTGAGGCAGGAAGTCCGTCTTCTCAGGCACGTTGCTGGGATCTGTGCAAATGTAAGTAGTTGGTGTTTGGTGACCTAAATAATTTCAAGTAAATGTGACTGTACTGATGTTACCTGTCTGTACAGGGTTGCCCCGCCCCTGGGAAGTGTTCAAGGCCAGGCTGGTTGGGGCTTTGAGCAACCTGGTCTAGTGGAAGGTGTTTGTGCCCATGGCAGGGGGTTGGAACTTGATGATTTTTAAGGTTAATTCCAACACAAATCATTCTATGATTCTATACTGCTGGCACTAAACCCAGTGGCTCTAATAAATTATGAAGGTGTGATGGGTGTTTGTTATGATCTTTTTGCCTTCCATACCTTTCATGGAAAAAAGTGGAGTAGGGCTCTTAGCACAACAGTTTTGAGAGCAGTTTCTGTCGTGGAAAGTGCCACCACCAGTGAAGATTTAACAGTGAGACCAAGGACTGAACTACCTGTTAAACCTTCACTTACTGCTCTTAGCAGGAGGGTGAGCACATCCATGGCCAGATGGAACATCCACCACCACCTAAAACTTAACATTAGGGTTTGGTGTGGGGGGGAGGGACACACACACACTACATAGCACAATGTATTTGCCAGTTGTGGTTATCCCTGTTGGCTACTTGAATTACCCTCCTGCTGAAAGGAGGGTAAGTGAAGAGGGAAGTCACTCCCCGAGAAGAGAACACTTCACTCTTTCTGAGTGACTGGAAATGTATTGTGACCACACAGGTGAAGAAAATGTCACATATTCTCTGACTTTTTTCATGCTTTGGGCAGCAACATGCAGAAAGGGAAATAAGTAGGAATTATTGTTAAAAGATAAAAACTAACCAACAAAAACAAAACAAAAAAACCCATAAGCAAACAAAAAACCAAAACCAAACAAAAACCCACAAAAACACACCCCAAACCAACCAACCAACCAAAACAAAAACACCACAAAAAACAAACAAAGCACCAAACTCTGAAAAAACCAAAAGTGAATTTGAAGGAAACAAAGCAAGCAAGAAATTGTCTCAATCAATACATAGGTGTTTTTCTATCAAATTATGCTGAACATTTACTATAATCCTCCAGGTGCCCTAAAGAACTTTTATGTGACATGGCAATAGATCATTAATTGGGAACTACCAAATACCAGTTACATCAGGCAACTTGATAAGAGAAACAGCACTTAAGGATTACTGGCAGAAGGTAGAGAGGCAATTCCTCTTTTGCCATTCAGCGATTAAGCACCTTTTCAGCTTGCCATTTGGTGGAATGTGGTGGTATTTCCTGTCAGAAAAGAATTAGTGTAAGAACAAGGCAAAATCAACAGGTTGACCTGGCACATAGTTACAAAGGCACACAAATGCTGCTGAATGTCTCCAAGATGAGACAGATCGTGGGATATCAGATGATGAGGAAAATCCTTCTCCTGAAAAGAAACCTCCAAGTTATATTTCCAAAGTTGGGAATAGAAAAATCTAGAAAGTTCTTAGACCCAGAAGTTTAGTACAAATATGAGTTACTTAGGTACACTTCTTAATTCTGTTCTTTCATAAAGTCATGCTGCACTTACAAGATTTTGTTAAAATATTCAGTGCCTTCCACTCTAGATAAGGCTGCATTTCACAGGTGAGTGAAACCATCACTGTATGCAGTATCTGTAGAGCACTTGCTGAATTTCTGTAAGCTTTATTATTACTGATTCAATCTGTGTAAGAGGAAAAAGGGCATCCAAATGGCACTTAAGATGGAATAAGGAGCCCTTCATAAAGCTATTAAGAAATTAATAATTACAGGAAGACAGATGTAATTACATCCAGAAGATCAATGCAGCTTTTAATGATGAAGAATTTCAAGACCCTAAATAAAAACTGAGATAAGAAACTTCTGAGGCTCTCCCACATACCCCTGCTAGATAAATGTAACCAGGGAACAAAGGAATTACAACACTATTAGAAAAAACAAAACTATTCTGGTTTGAGCTGCAAAACCTTGTCTTCTTTGACATATGTTTAAGCTTGATGTGTGCAAATGATCCTGCTTAAAAAGCCTTCACTGTGTTCACTGGAAAAGGGCAGATGATCTGAAAAATTGCTTCCTGTTCAAAAGTTTGTGTTTTGAACAGAGATGAAAAATCTTAAAGACTCCCCAAGTATTAAGTAGTTATAAAGAAATTCTTCCCTCTCACCCTGAAAAAATCTGTAAACAATGAGGGTAAGGTATAGAAGACAAGCCATCATCATCCCTTGCTCATGGTTGATGCTGGGAGACTTGGCAGGACACTTGCACATTGAGTGTCTGTGTCAGGGTTGTAGTTTGGCCGAGGAAGAGGAGGAAGAATGTCTTGGCTCTTTTGCTCTCCTTCATTTGAATCCTTTAGGTTTGGCCGGGGCAAACAATATATGATTGAAAGAGCAATTTCCTTTTCTTTACCTTCTGTCTGCTATGAAGAAAGTACACAAAGGGGAACAATAATAGCTGACTCCTGTGTATAGTGAGGAATTACATGGGACATAAGCACAGGGGAAAACAAACTGAACTAGCAAGTGCATTCATCATTTAAAATAGCCAACAAAACCCAACCACTCCACCCATGTCCAGCAATAAAGCAGATGTTTTTTCACAGAGGCAGATACACATTGTAGCAAATAGAGTGTTTATTCAAAATACCATGGAAGAAAAAAAAAAAAGATCCCCAAACAAACCCCAAGCTTCATAAAAACAGAGCAAGGCGGAATAAGTTATTGCTAAAATTCTAGGGCCTTAAGAAAGGGCTGAAAACGGTGATACATGGAAAGAATGTATCAGCTTACAGAAAAAGGTAAACACAGAAAGAAGATGTCTTTTTGTCAATCAGCTTTGGTAAGGACTTCCTTTCTTGATCTCTTTTTCTTTTCAGTATGTCAGTGCGTATCTGTGCTGCCTGTTTCCAGATTCCATACATTTGCGCTTCATCAGGAGAAATAAGAAATAATGCTACACTTGCAACATATCTCTAGTAAATACAAAACTTAACTAAAAGAAACACTTTGTCTGATCAATGGGAGAGTTGGAGGAAAAAAAATTGTACCCGGTCTTAGCACAAAACAGACGTTGAAGAATAGCTGCAGAAGAAACATTGCAGAACACACTGTGGAGAACAATTCTTCATTCATTAGGATAGGTGGGAGCTAGTTCTGCTCCAGATTCGCAGTTGTTACAGCTCTGCAAGCTTTGCAGGAAGCATGCCAGTTTGTACCAGCCAAAGATCCTGCCCACAGTGAAGCACATTTGAAAGAATTTCCTTTTCAATACCCGTCTGAAGTTTGTTTCCAGCATTTATCAGAAAAGTTCATTTGTTATGATGGCAAAAAATAAAACACTCCTCTGAAGAAAAAGAAAATCCTCAATTATCAAACTACTGGTTTCAGCAGTATTTTTTGAGAGAGAAGGTAAAAAGGACAAACTCTCAAGAGATTTTGAGGATTAGTGAGGATTTAATAGGAAATGCAGTGCAGACAGTAACTTGTGTCAGTAATTTGAAGACCTGGATGGTCTGATTCAACAGGATGGAAGACACAGAAATTTGACACTGAAAGAAAAGTTTACCAAGAACAGAATAGTAACATTATGAAACAGCAAGCCCAAACTCCTTTTTGTAAAGTCAGTATATATTATATTACTCAATCTGCTTAAAATCACAGTTACAATATTACTCTGGGTGTACATTTGTCAGTTGGTAAACATTACAGATAATATGTTGACTTAGTTAAAATATGATGAACATCTGGCTATGGGGTTCAGCTTGGAAAAACTCCCTGCTCTTAAAGTGGAATATACTTGAAAATAAAATATTTTGACTGGAAAAGAAGAGAAGCATTGCTTAGCACTACCACATGCAGTCACAAGATAAGGGGAAAGAAGTGGGAATGCCTAGCTGGAAAAAAAGGATGTCTGGTACCACAAATGGTCTTGCAAAGTACAGGCATAGCCCTCAAAAGCTAAAATATACAGGATGACTATTGATAACAATTTGAAATGTAAAGTTGCAAAGACATAAGAGATGTAGAAGACATAACAATTTAATGACATGATTTTCAACCCACCTGCAAAAGTTTCCTCTTAACAGAGAGTTCCTCACTTTTTATTTTTTTTAAGAGGCCCTTGCTTGGCTATGGGTTTTCAAATAGAACTCAGAAACAGCTTGTCCACCATAAATAAAAAGTTATCAGATTTAATAACTCCTGTCTGTAGTATTTCCAGGTGGGGATGAGGAGGGATTAAACCCAGGAATAGACCTTACAATGTGACTATACTCACCACTGGGTTACAAGTTTGGAGAATTTCAGTGGATTATTAGTGTACTCAATAATTTCTTTGGCTTTCTTTACAAGCATAGGATAAGAAAGAGATATGTCATATAAAATGTTCTGTTCAATCTGAAACAGAAATGCTTTTTTGTTTGTTTCAGTAATAACCCTCTCCAATTAAATGTTATCAGAGCTGATTTTTCCTTTTATTTGTTGGTATGTGTATTAGATGAAAAATCAATTATTCATTTCAGCACACACATAAGTATCCTCAGCACTTTTTGTAGGATAATGAATGTACTTAGAAAGATATAAACTGCAATGACAAGCCTTTGTGGGGGTTTTGGGTCTTTACAGTGGATTTTTTTCCGCATTTTTTCTTTAAACATGTATGATGTATGAGCCTTAGGAGAAACGTGAACATCTCAGCTTGCTGGAACACTTTACTATCAGAAACCTGCCTAATGTATTTCTGGGAAGCAGATGGAAAACCCCCCTTTGAATTGCTTTGATTTCAATTGTTCTGTTCCTCCTTAAGACTCTTACCCTCAAAAAAAAGAACTAGTGTTGTCTGGGCAGCAGTTATGCAAAACTTGGAAGAAGGTTGTTCATCAACAGTGAAATGTACTGCATTTGAGCAGCCTTATCCACACAAACTTCTGAGAAAAGGATACGAAAAATCTGGCCATGGATCTCCAGTGCTCTGTCTTCTGAGTTACAGGGCAAAAATAAGAAAAGAAGCAGGCAAGTCCAATTCAACTTTGAAACTCCTACATGTTGATAGTTTTTTTTATGATGGAAGCCAAAGAAGCCTGTCTGTTCTATGTGTATTCAGGAGTGTTAAATTTATATTTTCTTTTTCTTTTTAGTTCTCACATCATTTTACCACATAAGGATAGTAAATATGAGACAATTTTTTTTTAAATTCACACCAATACTTTGCCACACAGAATTGCAATGAACATTGGGGACCCATAACATACATCTCAAACAAAATCCAATACAATCACTACAGATAGGGTCCTACAGGGCATCCAGATTTTCTTTGTGCATGGTCTGTCAGCCTTCCTACTGTGCCAGACTTCACAAGAGCCCTAGGCTCTTGGCCAGGACAGACTTTGGGAGCTTACCATATTCCTCATGAGGGGCTGGCATTGGTTGGTCTGTCTGCATTGAAGCAGCTGAAGCTGCAAATCCATCTGTGTGGGATTACCCACAACCTGGGAGAAGCGGGAAAGGAATTTCAGGCAAGTCCACTCTGTTCTATTAATAGCCTTAAAAAGCACTGGCCTGTAGTGGCTGAAATAATTTTGAGAAGCATTTGAGCCTGTTAGTGACAGTGTCCTGGGAGCTCAGTTTATGCTATTGAAAATGGACTTAAAACGTGTGAATCATGACTGGCAGTGGACTGAAGAGGCAATTGTGCTCTTCACTTTTACTGTTATAAAGATTATTCTTCACAGCTCATAAAACCTTCATGTACTGGAGAAGACATCCTATTTACAAGTATTATTAGCCATGCACAGGCCTAGAAAAGTTATATATGTTAAGCAGATGAAGTTTCTTTGCTTATAAAGATTTTTTTTTCCATTCCTATGAGAAATGAGTATGATCATGTATTTGTTTTTTTTTTTCTCCACTAGACTGTTTAGGACCTCTTAAAATTTCTCTTACATCCTTTCCAAAGCAGTAATATATTAGTCCCCAAAAGATAGCTTAAATGTGCATATCGTATGGATGACAAAAAAATTTTGACTCCTCATAAACCAAAACATTGCTTTGCCCCCACTTCCTTTCTCCCTCTTCCTCTAACTTCCCTCTCCCATTCCCTGCTGTACATTGGAAGGAGCACTTTGATAACAACAGAATTAATTACTCAAGCCAGGTACTCTGGCTTCATAACTCATTCCCCTTGTTATTCACTGTTGAGTCATGGAACAGAAGGTGGGTGTCTTGATCTTGAAGGTAGGACAAAGATACAATATATTTCCATCAGATGCTGGAAGAAAGGTTACAACCTGCTTCATACAGAATTCAATTAGGAACCACAGAGAGGGGAAACAAGCTTGTGTTAACTCTTATAGATGCCAGAATGCTTTCAATTTATTTCTGTTTCATTTCTTTCCTCTAAAAGATTTTTAACTAATCACAACATTAGGTTAGTTCTTTTAAAACAGTAGGCGATCAATTTTGTTTCAATGCCTGGGGAAAGAAATTTAAAGATTCCCAGATGTTTCATGGAAATCACCAAAAAAAATTCAATTGAGAAGCAATTAAATTATCTACCCAAGGATTTCTATTGCACTGCTCATGCAATCACTCTATATCATGGGGCATTTTCTATGTGTTCAGTAGGAAATGTGGATGGACTCAAGCAGGCAGGGTTTCACCTGTCTGTATCTTCAAAGTCAGGGCTATAACAAATTAATGTTTGATATACTCCACGTGGCTTTTAGTTCTAGATGTGTGAAAGAAAGATCTTGCAAAAAATTGTTTTGATACCTCTGGTTTTTATGTCAGTGAATGTTACAAGGAAAATGAGGTTATCTTGTGTTGGAAATTATCATCTGCCTCCATAGAGGAAAGCGGGATGCTGATTGGATGCTACATAGAAGCAGAAATTGAAATTTTTATTCCTGGGAACATTAAGAACTATCACCATTTTATTTCCTCTGGTATTTGAAACATGTAGAAATAAACTTTCCTTTCTTTTCTGATTTGTGTCTTTGCATGTGTGTATGGGCATAAAAACTGAAGTATTTGTACAAAGCTGATAAATGCACACATAGAAAAGATACGTCAGGAAATGGTAACACGTTTCTACCAAAAAAAATTAAACTTTCTGATATTCCCAAAACTATAAAAGTCATTTTAATTTGCTGTTCCAACAAAATAACATTTGAGGCAATTTGACATTTAACTGCCTGTCTATTTTGTAAAACTATATCAGTAGTAGTCTGATTTTCTGATGCTACCATTTTTCCTGTGAGTCAGGAACCATCTGGAAGAAAATCCATATTTTGATGCTTGAAGATAATTTCTTGTTCATGGAGTTATGTCACGTGTTTATATTAATGCTACACCATCCATCAGTTGCCTTCCATAAAGTTCAGGTTCCAAAAGTTCACAGAGGGTACTGCTGAATAATTGAACCTATGGCCTCCTTGTGTCAGTCAACAAAGGTTTTGCTCTAGCTTCATATTCATTGTGGCTGTGTGGAGCGTTAATGAGAAAATAAAGTTGAAGCTGCATCCTCTGTGCAGATGGAATATATTTGATGGGTCAGATTCTCTTGCATGAGATGCTTGTTGTTTTACTCATTTCATCTATCTGACTCATGTCTTTGGTAATCCAAAGTGAAAGATCTTCACTTTAGGAAGTATTTTAACTGCTTGGAAAAGGTTGGCCTTATGGTAAATTCACTGAACAAAGTAGATATTTATTTCCTTCCTTCCATTTCACAGATTATTGACAGAACATCAATGAATTGAAACACCCTGGTTAGGGGGTTTCTCTGAGAACTGTGTTGTAGACTGTAGACTGAGAAGAAGCTTCTCAGACAGCAGAATTGCTGAAAAGAGTTTTCAGGCTGCCCCCCAAGGAGCACCTCATAAACCTGAGGTCAGGACCTGGAGAGCACGAGATGAAAGATTTAAGAAAGCCGTGATAGAAATTCCATGTGATGACTTGACTCAAAACCTTTTGCAAAGTATCTGATACATAGTTGAATTCAGAATTGCAACTTCTAGCAGTTGGCACTGAAACAATGCATGAGAGAAGTGCTGGCTGCTTCCCATCAGCTCTGAGCCCCTGCAATTCAAAGTTTGGTTTATTCACTTCAGAGTCTACCTGGGGAGGTGCCCAAATCTTTGGAGGTTACATCCATCCCTCCAATGGACAATACAGGGTTCACAAAGACAGCTCAAATTTTCTCAGCAGTGGAAGCAAAAGCAAATGTCACCCTGCTGGGCTAAAAACTGCTGGTGGCCCCTATTGTCCTGGGAAGAAGAGAGGAAGGAGAAGGAAAAAGGGCTGAGTCTGGAGTCAGAGAGAGTTGTGTTGCCTGTTGTTTCAACTTTCCTGAGAGTGGGATGAGAGAGATGGTGAGAATCCACACTCAGCACAAACACAGGTCTACATGTCCCAGTCCTGCTCAGCAGCCAGTGGGCATCCCTGGAGCTGTGCTGCAGCAGTGGACCCACAGCCTCCTCAATAGCTCACTCTGCTGATGCCTCTGAAGCCTCTGCCTGCTGTACCACCACCTGATTCCTCATGCTATGTTTTTAGGGGATGCTACACCAGAGCTAGCTTTAAAGTAGCTAAAAAACCTGCAAAAATGATAACTGAGGTGGCAGGAACACATCAGAGAAAGGCTAGCAAAATCTTCATCTTCCTCCTCAGTTCCTCTAAGCTATGTGGGGCTGCATTTGACCTGGGCCCATCAACACTCTCCTGAAGGTGAGACTGCAGAGCAGGTAGAGGAAGAGAAGAAACTTAGCCCCTTTGATTACAAGATGTAAATTAAAACAATCCTTTTGCTAGTTCAAGGCAGAGGTATATATGTTCCTAAGAAACCATGGCTTTTGGGGGAATTTTGAAACTCTCTCGATTCTCTCTTCTGAGGCATAGATTGAGACCTGACCATTTCAGTTTTGTACAGAATATTTATTACTATTTTCCATATGGTGAGATCCAGAGCTCGGTACAATTGGTCCTGAGTTGAGTGAGGAGCTTTGTGCATGACCACTAATGCAACCTCTGCCTTAGCAATACTAATGACGAATGCACAGTGATAAGAGTAGATATTTCCAGCTAGATCAGAAGAAATTCTTTAAATCCAAACCTGGATAATCTACCATGCATTCAATTACAATGCTTGCCTGCCATGAAAAGCAAATATGAAAATCTGCTTATTAAAAACACCCACCCACCCCCAAAAAAAGAAACCAAGCTGTCCTTCCAAGGAGGTTTTTCCTCCTTTCTACCTCCCCCACCGTCACTGTTAGCCTGACAGCAGAGAGAATACACAAGAATTCCTTGGAGGGATGCAAAGGACAATCCAATGAATAATGCTGTGGGAGTGATTTGTAGTTTTCCCCAGTGCATGAGCTGATTTGTTATGAATAGAACTCAGCCTGCTGCTCTGTTGAAAACCAAATCTATGTGACTGATTTTCTTTTAATGCATTTATGGTAAGGAATGATCCTGCATTTGATTGTGTGACCGATCACCCTTACACATACAGCTGATATTCTACCTGTGCAATCATAATTCTACACGTACTGACAAAAGAAAAAGCAAGGTAAAAAAAAAGAGCCATGTTTTAGCTGACTGCCATACTTTCTCATTTCACTAGTGCAAAGGCCATCTGATTTAAATTCTTTGAAGACACGTCAGTTGAAAACTTAAGGTTATAATTTTAAGATTTTATTTGCAGTGTAGCTTAAGAGGAGAGCACATGTGGATATTGACTGAAGTGACCATTTATTGGAAGAGTAAAACCTGGTAAAAATGTGTGGGATTACATAATTGATTTTTGGATGTTCTTGTTAATTAATGAAGTTTTTAAAAGCTTGTAATTTACCTTGAGTAACCAAATATAAACAAGATAAAGTTTTACATTTAAAGGAAGAAACTGACTGCCCCTGTAGCACTGGGGGAATTAAATCCTGATGTAAGTCATCTTTATTCAGAATACTTAAACACTGTCATATGTCAGGATTTGAATGGAAATTATTTGGAAAAATATACTGAAAATAAACCTTATATTGTCCCTATCTTTCTTAATCTGTTTCTGTAGAAGACTTATATAACAGAAAAAAACCACAATGAAGGAATGTTGGCAAGTTCTCATTTTGCAAGTGATATCAAACTTATTTCATAATGGTGTATCCTCTGCTGAGTGGAAGGAAACCCACTGGAAATTGCTTGTGCCTTTAGGCACCTGAGAGGGAGGACATTGGATAACTTGCCTGGAGGCTGACCCATGGCTGGAAGAGGGAGGTCTTTAAACAGTTGAAATGGCAATGGATAGGAAATGCAGCATAATACTTTGGCCTCCTATTTCCTATTTATTAAACAGAGATATTATCTTGATTTTTTTTTCAATGTGGATTATTATTCACTTGGTTCCATGCTGTCACTTTCCCAAACCAGAGATATAACTAGGAAAAATGTAACCTCTAAAACTGGCCAGAAGAGACCAGTGGCCAATTCTAAGCAATGTTGGGTCCACGTTGGGTTCATATACTCATGCTCAGAGAACAGTCAAAGTCAGATATTATTTGGAGTACTTTCTTGTACATCTATTTTCATCCTGTTTCCTGCATCACTACTACCTGAACAAACTACCCATCACATTCAAAAGACACTACACTCCCCACTCATCATCATTTGTATGAAGTACTCTGATATTAGTCATTTGAGTGATCTAATCTCATCTAAGAATGCCATTTAACTTGTTGTTTTCTGATTTTTAGGAGAGATGATAACATTACTGTCATGAGCAACACATTAGCATCACATGAAAACAGACAGTGGTGGCCCTAACTGTGGTTCTGCAGCAAATCTAGAAAGAAGAAGTTATATTGATCTGTGAGCAAAGACTCTAATTGTAATTTTCCAGGGATATTGTTTATAATGACACAAAGGTGTGAGCAAAGCATTTAAGTTACATCTAAGTTAGATAATGGCAACTTACCATTGCTACAACTACTGTTAACAACATCGTCGGGAGTGGATTTTCCACAGGACACCACATTGCTTCTGAACCCAGATTGTTCACCTATACATCTCCTATTAATTTTAAAGGTACTTGGACATTCAAATAATTTTTGAGGTTCTGACCCATAGATGATTTTGTGGGAAATGAGGCTAGAACTGCATGTGACTGTTTCTCTCAGGCAGCCATTTCTCTGCTGAGCAGAAACTGTGAAATAGTTAAATGGTGATAAGTGGTACAGGCGTAACAAGAGAGATGCAATCAACACCTGCTAATTTAAAGGGGAAAAAAATCCTTTGGCATTAATCCCTGTGTTTCATAAGAAATAGAGGCAGGCTGGCAAAGTTTAAATGACTGAAAATGATGCCCATGGCCTTCTGCAAAATCTGATTGCAGCTCCAGTGATCGATGGGTTGCCATTAGCAGAAGAAAAAAAAAAAGTTTAGAAATTGAGCCAAGTAAATCAAGAAAGACCTTTGGAGTTTACAATGAACACTTCAACATGATTCAAAAAGTGTTTTAACCAAGATTTCATTCTCTATAAATATATGTTGCCTTCAGAATATGAACTATTCATTTCCACGAGTCCCTTTTGAGCCAGGATTTCATTTGGCCTGAAAAGATGCCCAACTTTCTCTGCCAGCTTTTCAAGGCTTTCTTTGATTTACTTCAATGACATTGGGGGAACTTCAGCTTTTGCATTTGAGATTTGGCAGAAACTCTCCTCTTTTTAGCTATAGGTAGCTCAGATACACAGAACTTTGAAGTTCTTACTATACGTTTGTTGAATTCTTTTTCTTTTCTTAATAGCTGAAGCTATTTTCTTTTTCTTTTCTTTTTTTTTTTTTTTTTAAATTTAACACCCCCTCCGAGCTCCCCCCCAAAAAAGTGGAGTAAGAGGTGTGACCAGTTCATTGTCTCAGTGGAACTCTGATATTAGGACAATACTTAATGATTTTTAAAAATCAGAAATTTAAAATAGGACTTTTTATTGTATTCCAAGTGAAACATGTTTTTAGATATTCTTTTGATTCAAAATGTATTCATTTTATTTTACAAGAAAAAATTTTTTTCATTTACTGAGAGAAGAGGGACATCCCGCCAGTCACACTATCCAAGAGAGGAGCGGTCTAAGGCAAAATTACAGCTCATCCATGAATGTTTGTCCTATCCTCAAAATCAAGACCCAGCGGTATCATTTTGAATTTTCCTCTAACACCAGCCTCTCATGCCTTTTCTCTGGAGACCTCTGAAGTCTCCATGTACACACTCCGTGTACACACTCCATGTACAAACTGGGTCCAATATTGGTTCTTTTTTTTTTTTGTACTTCAGAAGAAATTATCTGTAATTGGAAAACCATATCTTCAGAATTACTCTGAATGCTACTTCCTTGGAATTTTTCACCTGAGATCAGAAAGCTTTCTATAATGTGTGCTTTGATGAAGACCAGAATTCTCTAAGGTGTCAGAGATCAAAACATCTCTGAAGTGAATTTTTACTCTACTTGATTATACGGCCAAAGCCTAGACAATATTGTTGGCATTTTTACTCTGGAATATGCTGGCCATACATGAAATGGTCTTGAAAGTAAATGTATCACTAAGGTAGAATTTGAGAATTTTTAAATTAAAACGAATCATGTAAAGCAAACAGGAGAGCAACAGAAAACCTCTTCATTTACTAGGCCTCCTAGAGAGCACTGTGACATAAATAGATGAGTTATGGGCAAGATAATTTCAGTTTGGCTTTACTCATACAGTGTAATGTAGTTTTTTGTTAATTAAGAAACAGAGCATAACCTGACACTATTTGAGGAATAGGATTATAAAGACGTGATTTTATGTTAGACTGCTGTGCAAATAGGCTCCTTCCCAGATTGTTAGAGCAGTGAGCATTTTGATAAGATCCCTGACTATAACAACAGTATAACCTTGATAATTATGTTATTGTTGAGAGATGGCAATGTAAATCAATACATGATAGATCAAAAGGATTGACACGTAAGCATAAAGGTTTCAGACTGATGATAAAAGTAAATTATTAAACCCAAGCATTTAAGTAGCATTCTTTGGAAAGCCTATATGCAAACCCTTGTGATATTTTTGCCCAGAAAAATCAAAATGGGTTTATTGGCAGAAAAGGAACAGTCCATTTCAGAGACGTTAAGGGTTGTAGGTGAGCCCCCTTCACTTTGCATATTCACACCACATTGTAAATCCCTCACTCTCTCCTAAAGTGCTGATGCTTTTAAACAACTCCTCCTCATGATGATGATGAGGACCCAAGGCATCAAAAACCAAATTCCATGTAAGACCCTTTTCCTCTCTTCCTCCCTGTACTCCATGGCTAGACCATCCTTTGCTCCATTTCTGTTGAGAATTCAAAGTGGTGTTTTGCAGGCTCAGAAGCAATTTGTTCACCTGCTTCTGCAGAAGGGCCTCTGGGAATGGGGACTCTCATCAACAAGATACAAGGAGGCTCCTCCTGCAAGGAAGCCACCAGAGGGAGCGATGCCATCAGAGCTGCCCTTTAAATAAACCTATTTAGGATTGCTGGAGCAGCTTGGTGTCAGCTCACTGGAAGATAAGTACTGCTTATTGAGTGCTATTTTTAATTAGGCAGAGATAACACTCCAGCAATCATGGGACTGATGATGCATCTACTTGCCAGCTTCATTATAACTGAAAACATATTCCTAGGTCTGTTCTGGATTGCTCTTCAAGCACCTGTGTAACAGCATCGTTCCCGCTCACTTCCAGGGACTCTGGGATTCAGTTTACTTTTGACCCACAAAAGCACTAAGGCAAGAAGTTATAGCAGAGTCAAGACCTTCAGCTAAATGTGCAGGACTGATGTTGTCTGGATTGTCACCACAGTGTTTTGTGGCAATTTATAGTGCATAATAGAGGGCTCCACAGTGGCACTCCTCAAGAGAGGCCTCCCTTTTCCTACTGTACTACTCTAGGATGGCACACAGAGCTTGGACATAGAAAGATAACTAGTAGTGGTCTATGAGATTCTTTAGTCAAGACAACATCATCGTCAGCTCATCACTTCCCTGTCTCTGAAGCGTTTGGCTGGAAAACACCACAGCCTTGAAATGCGGGAGCAGTGCAGTTCCTGTCAGGTTGGTGCACTCTGGCTCACAAAGGACAGCCTCAGATAAACACTCTGGAAGAGCCTCACAGGAAACAGCTATTCTAAAAATCCAGCCTCCAGAGCACATCCTTGGAGCAGGAGATAGGTCCCATATGCCCAAACACCACAAGGGGAGTTCATATCTTAGGAACTCCTCTCCTCAGGTTTCGTGGGGAACCATGGGTATAGAAATCAATTGATTCTCTGGATCAAGCTTCAGCATCATATGTGTTGGCTGCAATTTTTCATTGAAGTTCAGAGAAAAGATCACCTCAGGGAACACCTAGCCTAGATCCTCTAGTTATAGGAAAAAAAAAATAAATCTATGGACCAACTCCGTCTTTAAACTCAAGATATGTTTTCCCTGTTATGGGGTATATACTCCAGAACAGCCCTAGTCCTGTGTCTAGGGAAAAAAAAAAAAAAAAAATCTATCATTACAGTTAGTTTTGACTTGATTGTTCTTGGGCCAATATCCTCTTTTCAAAATGTTCCTCTTCTATATAAAACCTATCTGGTGTTGGACATCATCCTTTGAAGTAGCCATGAAAATTATGATTAAAAAAATGTTCTAGTTTTTGTCTCTTATTAAGACTTTGTGTTCTTTATTGCTCACATGATTACTTGATTTGAGCTTTTTGGACCAGGTAGGGGATTGCAGCTCTAATTACTGTGTGATGACACCCCTCCCACCTCCCTGGCACACAGCAGTGTGACAAAGCAGAGTGTTCAACAGGCAATTGAACTGGCATTTTCTAGCAGTAAGAGCCAAGTATTGTTTCTGATGCTGCTACTAATGTCCAACACAAACTTGGCAGATGCCTGAATCTCTCCTTTTCCTTCAGTTAAACAGCTGTAGCAGCTACACTTGCTTCCTTTATGGACTATTTTGAAAGATTCTGAAAAAATTGTACTGTAGCCAAGGATGATATTTTTTCACACTATCTCTGCTCAAACTTGCCTTTTGTATACTACTGTAAATATAGCTACATTTGTATTTAATGCAAATGTTTTCTCCTCTCCTGGCATAAGGGATTCCATCAATTGTAGGAAAAATCAGGACATTTGGGATTAGGGCTTTAAAGAACCTCCACTCTTGAGATAACCCATCCCCCATCTGTTTTAATTTAAAACCTGCTTACAACCCATTTTCAAGTTTCCAAAGCAACTATAAGGTGCTTTAATGCACATGAAGCAAATGAAATTATTTTGTAATGAAAGTCTTGTCATACATCATTAGGATCTTCCTCCTACCTATAGGGCCATTTAGGAAGCTGAATAAATCTATCCAGCTTTATAGCTGTAAGAGATGGTACATTAAGTTTGCTGGCCCTAGAGTGCCTGAAGAAATCCAAACACCAGTATTCTTCAAGATATTTTATATCCCTGCTTCCAAATGTTCTTCAGTAGAGGCCTTCAACAGCAAATCCTCAGTTGGAAACTGTGAACAGAGGTCTGCAAGCTCTAAAGAGACATATTTATCACAAAGCACACCAAAAGATGTGAGCACTGTATTTCTAGTGAAAAAAAATCTATTACCTCCTCCCACCCATGTTGTTGGTCTTTTCAAGACACAGAAACCTGATATTCTGGACCCTTATTTAGTCATAATCTCCTCCAGTACTGGAGCTTGCTTTGAACCGCAGCAGCTGTAATCATCTCTCAGCTCTCACAGCCTGGTGTATTGGATCCCCCATCTCATTGGCCAGGAGGGTGAAACTCCTGCATTTATTGCCCTCAGCTGTGAGAGCATCACCCCTTTGGGGGCTGCAGCAACAGTTGGGCCACTGAACTGCTCTAAATTAAGAAGATTGTGATGGTATCCATGAAGCTCATATAAAGAAATACTAGAGCTTTTGGACACTTACGTTAAATGAAAAATCATAGAAAACAGACACTAAATAAAATATGCATTAAAAAAATCTTTTTTTTTTTCTTAAGGCACATCTATTGGAATTACTTTCCAGCATCCCCAGCTATATCTCAATTTGAACCAGACTGAAGTTATTTTCATTCACGTTACGCTAGTATCATTTTCTATTATCCCAGTGAAAAGGATGTAATCAAACTAATACATTTATCCATTTTGATGCAGATTTTGTGACATTTTGCTTTTTGCTCTGCTGGAAAACTGACTGTTGCTCGCTTTCCATTTGTGTTTCTCCTGTAGCTGGATGAATAATACATTTTTCAAAGTGATCTGACTCCCTGTGTAAGAAAGGGGGGCAAAAAACCCCATATTTCAAATGGGTAAGTTCTTTTTCCTTTTTGTAGCTGAGAAAAAAGACCCAAACAAGTGACCCACTCCTTACACTCAACTGAAATTGCTGGGTTGCCTGCCCTGATATGTGGGCTGTGTGGGGGGGGCCAAAAATACAAGTTGGCTCAGTTTTAAAGTACATGTTGATATTTATCAAAGACCACCAATTTTGTGGAGGTAACAACAGGAGTAATAATAAATTTTATTAAATAAAGGTTTTCATTTATGAATTCCATTTAGAATTCATTGCATATTTCTCTCTCATATTTAGTGTCTGCTGACTTGCATGAATGCAGGCTGCCTAATAAACACTGTAGCAAAAAAAAGAAAAGAGTAATTTCAAATGCACTGACAAGGCATTCCAATGTAAGCTGTTTTTTTTGGCATTCTAAGTCTTTCCATACCTAAAGGAGATTGGAGAACCCACTCATCATCCCCACAGAGATTGTGCACCACTAACACTTAGTGCATAAAAACCTTTTAACACCCTCCACTGTAGCCTTTTGACCATGGCAATTAACCTAGCTGCCTTTTTTACCTCAACTCTAGAGATGAAGTAAGATTGAAACAGCATAGATAAGCAGCTATAGAGATATGATCATTAAACTCTGAGCAATCTCTGTTCCAAGGCCCCTTTGGATGGATGAAGGTCTGGATACTACCACAGGAAGAGACTCCGTTTTCCAAAGTCAGCTTCAGACAGCACCATGGAGAAGCTGATCAAGAGTCACTTGACAAAAGAGGGTGTAGAAGTTTTCCAAGGGAAGTATCCTTAACTTTTAACTATATCATCTCTCTTTGCTGCATTTTTTGTGTTTTATTCCATTAACAAGCATATATGTAAGCAAACCTCCCTAAAGATCACAGGGTACAGAAATAACAGCAGTGCTCTCACATGAGAGAGCAATAAAAAAAGCCAAATTTGCCTTTAAAATACAAAACTAGCACTATTTTCCCATTCCCCACTTGTTAACTATCTAGTAAATTGGCCAGTAGCTACTTGAGATAGCTGCTAGACATTTATTGCATGTTCCCCACTGTTGCTCAATTTTATGTGCTCTAGTAGGGGGAATACACACACTTGAAATGCACTTACTATGCAAAGGGGGTAGAGTGAAAGTCCCAGGACTGCAGTTACCTAATGAAGTGTTGTATGTTCTAGTGCAATAGAAAAATGCAAGTGTTCTCTCTGACCATCCTTGAAAATTTTTCTGGACAGTCCTGGGAGCTTGACTCCTGATTTTAAAATCTTCACTTTTAAAACATCAGGTAACACTCCCTCTAAACAAACTATAGAATCCCCAACAAATTAAAGCAATCTGCATAATGACTGCAAGAGGATAAAAATCCAGGGAAAACATAAGTTTTGAAAATAGTGGAACATAAAGTACAATATGTTGTAATTATGTCCACTGCCTTGCTGCCCTGAGTGTCATTGACTCCACTGTGATAAGCAGTTTGTAAGGTAAGTGCCAGCAGACAACACCTGCCTCAAAGGCAAACCAACATAAATAAACAATAGAAGGAATAAAGAATTAAGAAACTTTTTATCATAATCGATACCTGAATTTGTACAAGACCTGAAGAAATGCTAGTGCACCCAAATATTTGTCTGTTTTTTTCAAATATACCAGCTATTCTAAAAAGAGAATTCCTTCTACTAACAGACTTTGTTTGTCTGTACCATCACATGATCTTGGCTACAATAACACTACTGTTTAGGCTCCTAGAATAATTATATTTACCTAAACTTAATGCTAAGTTAGCAAATCTTGAGAGGGAAAAGATTGTCTTCTCACAAAACAGAGTGTGTCAGTGCCACGAATCACTACAGTATAGCCTGGAAAACTGGTCAAAGCAAGGACAAAGAAGAGGTCAAAGCTCATTTTAAAATAACATTGAAAATTTATATAGGTGTTTCTGAGTCTTTGTATTGTAGTAGTTGAATGAAAGGCAACTATCATCACCCTGCTCTCCAGAGAGGTTATGCATTTACTTTGCTTGAGTGTTGCCTTTGAAGTCTTATCATTTACTCTTTTAATAAAAGCACAGCATTTGAAACATTAAATCTTAAAAGAATCCAGTTCACAGATTTAGAACAAGGGCACAAGTTGAGAGGCATCTTTTCCAGTAGGAAAACCATAAAGAGATACAAGAAAGGCAACATGAGAACATACCTTTCTTGTCACACTCAAATGTCATGTCTGGGTAAAGCAGTTGAAGTTCTCACCTGAAAAAACCAAACCCAAACCCAAACCAAACCAAACAAACCAATCCACAAAACAAACAAAAAGACTCCCTCCTCCACCCCAAACACCACCCCTAATCACCAGACTATAACATGGCATCTAGAGGAGGAAGGCTCACTCTCACAAAGACCAGGGGTATGAGAGGGGCTGAGTTAGAGCACCACAACAAATCAGGAAAAACAGTCCCCCTCTTCCTAGATTTTATAGAGCCCTCCCACAATAGGTGCTCGTAGCCAACCTATTAAAAGGAGAGAGAGAAGGAGGAGAGAGGCAGAAAAAGCAGGTAGATAGGAGTAAATGCTGACATCATTGTACAAATATTTTTAGGGCAGCTCTGGCAACAAACACAATCTGTATAGAGTTGCTGTGATACACTAAAACAGGCTTCTTATGAAAATCTGGGAACTAAATCTTTTATATTCTAATTGTTTAAAAACTGAGAGGAAAGGATTAGAAAATAGTCAGAGGAAGGTTAAAAGCACAGTTTTCCAAATATTTATTAGAAGCTCCTCATGAGAAAAATGAAAGAAGGACTGTATCTGTTTGATTATCAGACAAATTACAGCCAGCCTGCAGCTGCAGCATATTGGGCTTTTTTCCAGGCTAGTCCATAGAAACAGATGAGAAACCTTCCACAATGAGGATTGTATAATAGCTTATTGCTTACCTGGTAGTCTAAAGTGTCCTTTTTGTAAAACACTTGCTACATTTAATTTTTAATGTCTATCCTTACCAATCCTTGGTAGTGGCTTAGGCTCCCTCTTACATATCAGTCTGGAATGCAAGTCCATTGTCTCAGTAAAAGATGATTTCTCCTAACGCACATCTATGGAACTGGTGAATATAGATGCAAAACAGTCAAAGTCTGGGTGAGACTGTAGCCCCCCTCTTACAATGTTGCTTTACAATGGTCAGCATTCCAAGTGAAGAATTGATGTAATAATTTCACTGAAATGGACCTTAATCAGGGTTTATTTCCCGTAGTACCACAGCAATGGCTCAGAAAAGCATGTCACAAGGTTATGGGGAATTCTGAGCATTAAATAAAGGCTATTGTCTAGCAATTGTATCAGCAATGGAAAGCTGGAAATGAATCAACATTCACTCAGCTCCTTCCACTCTTATCAGAACCCGTGTGAAGGTTGCGTCCTCTGAGCTATCTAAAGGCTACAAGATGACATAAAAAGGTTCTCTTGCTGGGCAGGGCTCCCCGAGGTTGGGAGGAGGAATAGTTATAAAGACAAATCGGCTGGTACCACGCTTTCTCTCGTAAGAAGTTAGCAGAGTTACTTTATATCCATCACCACAGAGAAGGTAAGAGTCTCAGCCTTCACCAGGTCACTGGTATCCTCTGATTGTCCTTTCTGCTGGGCTGCAGAGAATGACACGCTCCTGAAGCCCAGATGTAACCTTGCCAAGGAATCACAGGAAGCCTAGAGCCACTGACAGGTGCATGAAAGACAAATGAGCCTAATAAACTACTAAGAGAATTAGTGCTAGACTATTAAGCCCAGGTCCTTGGTGGTATAGAGGTATTTAAAAATCAAAGGGAATTAGGAGTCTAAATACATGTGCAGCTTTGGTCCTGCAGATGAGGTTGTTACACTGGAAGTTTCAAAGCCTTCAGATGGGCTCTGATTTCCCTTGGAAAATCAAGTGAGAAACTGAAAACTGAAAGTTCTTAGAGTTTTTCTTGCTGCAGAAACCTCCCTTTGCCTTGGCAATAGAGCTTTTACAATAGTTCTCTTTCATCTCTGAGATTTTAGTCACCCCAAATACTCTTCCCAGAAATTCCAGCCTGCATCCTTTTCTAAAAATGTAGCAGTTTTTCTGACCTGACACTTTACTTTCTATTGAGATTTTGGCTATTCAGAGGAACAGTAAGAAAAAAATATTAGGATGAAGAATTTAGAATTCACCTGTGCAGATCAACAAATATTCCAGAAAAATGTGTGTGACTATTTCTGTGGTCCTACCAGAGGAATGGTTGGAGAAAAGATTATGTAAATATCAAAAAATAATAACAAAAAACCAAGTTGGGTCACCCAGGTCAAGTCTATTTCCTTATTTATTTCCCTGTATTTTGCTGTTGTTTATTCCAGGAGAGAGAAAAATAAAAGGAGAGGAGGAGGGATAGAATAAATAGAGGTAGTTTATAAAAATGTTGTAAGAATAATGCTATTCCCATTATCACAGGGCACATCTGTCAACTCTATCCATTTCTTCCAGATGAGGTGGAGAGACCTCTGACATTTCAAATGCATCACCCTAATCAAATCCCTATCCCCTGAAATGCTTTCTGAGACTGCATTATAGGTCTGTAGAAAGCCACAAATGAATAATACTTTCGAGAACAATAAGTTAAGCAGCAGAAACGGAGCTGAAATAACTGGGTTCACCAGCAGTAAAAAGTAAGGGAACCATTCATCCCTCAAGATGAAGTATTTTCAGCCCTACACCACTGAGATCTTCAGGGCTCTTCTCTGGGGAGAAGCCGCTCAGTGTGTTCCCATTTACTGCCCGTGGAGCAGGGACATTGTCAGCACTTCTCACTCTGCTGAACTGCCTGGCTGGGAAGTCAGACATGGAACTCCATGAAAAGCTGAGGGGTCTTTAAAGGCAGTTGTCATGCTTAGTTTTTTAGCCAGAGGATTTATCTGACTTTCTTTTCTCACAGCCCTCAGTAGTCACTTTTCAACCTCTCTCTCAAAGAGTCCCTTGTCCTTCCAGTCACCATTGCTGAAAAAAAGTTATGAGATGATGTAAATCATGGCATGGAACTAAAACCATTTAAAAGTTATGTTTGTTGGTTCAATTACAAGACCTGCAATTGGCTTGTTGAATTATTTTGTATTTCTCTTTAGCCATCAAAACAGGGAATATCTACTCTGAACCAGAGACCTTGGCTTCTACAATCAGTGAGAAGAGGGATTCACATGCAAAAAGCAATTTTTCCTGTTCTAGGATTCTCTCAAGACTAAGTTATTTGATGTACATTTCCTTTCTTCGTCCCCACCATTAAACTACAGAGAAAGTGCAGAGGATCAGTTTTGGTGAGGATTTGTTTCATCTAACTATAGGTGTCTAGAAGTTAAACACCTATACTCCCATAATAGTTAGAGTAGTAGATGTCTCTACAGGGTAATTTGTTCCTTCAGGAAATTAAAGAAGCAAGGTAGGGGGAAAAAAAAGAAGAAATACGAAGTCAAAAGGAAGCAGAAAGTAGTCTAGAATCACAAAAAACCACTCACAGGGCTCTGAAAGGTGGTTTAGTCCATCCCCATGATCAAGTCTTGATCAACAAGAAGCAGTCATGTGGCAATGAAGAGAATGCTTTGACTTGCAACTTGGATACTTGGCATCTGGGACAAGAATACTCCAGACTTCAAATACAAGCAGCAAGAGATAAGAGGGAGGATCCCAACAAATGCCTTCATGCTCTGTGGACACATTGCTTTCATTTGTAGCACTGTCAGGAGACCAAGGATTTAGGATAAATGCACTGAAATGTTCTGGTCAAGGCATCTGTTGATGCTATTGTTTCTGCAAAAGAGAAACAAGTGAAAACTAATTTCTATGAAGAATTTAAAGCAAGAATGTATGTATGACAGCAGGACCAAGCTCATGTTGTACAGCTGAATTTACTAGAGGGATCCTAGCTGGAGTTACTTTGATTTGTGCCACTTAGGATTGGTTCAAAATACCTTTTTGCCTAACAAAGTAGTGTCAAAGCAAAACTAGTAAGGGGACCTTCTCCATGAGGAACTTGAAGGTAATTTACAACCTTACAGCTGCTAAGCAAGGCTTAGATAAAAGTCTAAATCATGAACTTGATGGAAAATTTGAGGCAAAATAAATTTTGATGGAACAAGTTCCATAAGCAAGCATTTTCCTACAGAAAGTTTTTTTTTAAACTCAATATATTAAAAAAATCAATGTATTTTCAAACTTATCAGAGGGCAATATTTACATTAGCTGAACTGTACTAACACATTAAGTACAGTTTCCAATCAAGAAGTGGCAATTCAGAATATCTCAAAGCCCCACAAGAGTCATAGTGGACCTGTCTCATATCAAGTTCTTTCCAAGTGAGAGATTTCATCATCTGCACTATATCTACCATGATATAATGCAACTTCTCCTCTGATTCTTTTGTTGTATGGGAGTTATATGATTGTAAGTCCATGTTAAGAGCTTCCAACAATTTCCCATGGAATCCAAGCCTGTAGCCTGCCCTCCTCACTCCTACCAAAACCTTGCCTTGCAATCCCAATACAATACTGGATCCCTCAGTCAGAAAATTAGGACGGGCAGAGAAGGGCTATAATCTTTATTTTGGGATGCTTATCAAATACTTATAAAAATTAAGCTTATTGATCTACAATTGTCTCAATAGGAAAAAGAAATCTGGTTTTCCTTCTTATTGTCATCTAATCTGTTCTCAGCCATTCTACATTCATTATGGCAAATGTACTTTTCAAAGACTAGAGTGGTGAAAGAAGCCTAATCGAACTCTCAATGTGACTCCCCAGCTGTGACATTTCTTTTGCTAATTCTCTGGGAGAACAACCCTGCGGCTCCTGACAATAATTAAACAGAACCTTGAACAAATTCCTGCTGTGAAAGCAGGATCAGACTCTACTCTTCACACTGTTGAGAAGAGTATTACAAGCTCTTGTCTTTGTTTTTTAGATGCATTTGTTTAAAGGTTGCCAGTAAGCTGTGATGTGAATGTTGCCTCCCTTGAATTTTCACTGCGCACTGAGAAAAATGGTGTCTGTCCTAATTATAAAATATTACTTTGCATATGGAGAATTAATAGTTTTAGCTCAATCTCTCAGCTTTCTCTTCTTGCTGGCAAAAATTGCTCGTGGCTTTTCTCTCCTCTTTGGACCTTAGGTGAGGCATCCAGTTCATGAGGGCTCAGTCTGTGGGTGCTGTACTCTTCAAAAGCACTTGGTCTTCTGTTTCCAGGGATATTGTTCCAGTGGTCCAGGACATGGAAAGTTTATGTTAGGAAGAGTTGATGATTAGAGGGGTTCCTCAGCCACGAAGACCCATTTCTGAGCTCCACTCCCTGTCAAACTTAGACTCTCCCACCCTCTGTTCTATGAGGAAGCGCAAGAGGAACTCCATCCTCCGGAATCCCTGTTTTGTTCCAGATCCAGCTGTTGAATGTTACCTCTTGCACAGCCTGCTGGCACTCCTGCCATATAATATCCTCATCTGAAAATTCTTTACAGGGATGTGTAGTTCTGCTTTCATTTCCCCTTTTAGTCAGTGCCACTAAAAGGGAACAAAAATGCCATCAGAATGTAAATTTTTTCAGGTCTCAGATGTTTTTGACTCAGAAAGAAAAAAGCAAACCAAAAATCCACCAATCATTAAACTTCAAAAATCAGAAAAAAAGAACAAGAAACATAATGAAGAGAAATGTCCCAGCAACATGGTTGAGCTGGAAGATGCAGTGCTCTTGGGTTACCTATCTCTGACATAATATGTCAGATTTCCTCACAATTAAAATTCAGGTCTCTGAGATGGAGCTGGATTGCTGCTATCAGAAAGAGCCTGCAAGCTAAGCACTGTGTGACCTGATGAGGTGTAATGAGAAAGGAATATTGTCTTTGCCATTCCTTTCTGGGATATCTGAAAAGACAGTTCAGCACTAACATCATCTCTTATGATGCTATTTTTACTACAGGAGCCTGGTGTTCATTTGACATCTTATGTTCCACTGCTTCTGGGCAAGAGGAAAACAAAAAGGTTTCCACGGTAATTTAAAGATTTTCAAGTGAAGCAGTGAGGTGATCATTTGTTACGTATAAGTCAGAGTCACTCAGTAATAACTATCCCCACAGCTGTAGTTCAGGTTCGGACAAAAGCTGAATCTTTTTTAGACATTTTGGAAAATCAATTTATTTTACTGAGGAGATCCAGATTATTTTGACTGGTTAGTGTTTGCTGATCTCTCTACTACCTAGTTGAACTCAGACCATGGCCTTTCCTCATGGCCTTTTCTCATAGCCTTTCCTAGTCTTGGCCAGGCTAAAATCCAAGGGATTGGAAGACAGTCAGGTTTCTCAAGACCTAGAGCTCAATTTGAAGATGAAGAGAAAACAGCTGGCTTTCAGGAACTTTTACAGAAGTACCGAGTGAGTCTTTCCAATCCCAATTTAAAGGTCTTTACTTGCATACAATTGACAACCACCCTCCTAGTCCTTGAATAAGTCCCATGAGTTGGTGCCAAAGGACTATTGCTGGCAACGTTCACCCTCCTAGGAGGCACGTCATATCCTTGAAGATCAGCAAGGGTGTCTCCCATGCACTGTAATTCCAACCAATCCTAAATTGTTTCTCCTAGAAATATAGAGCAGTAAATCTACTTTTCCCATTACACTGATAAGGTCTTCCCACAGCTAGTAGATAGTGCACCCTTTATAGGAAATATTTAGGAATTACATCTGAAGTTAACTCTAGTTTTGTCATCTGTACATTAGAAGACACCACATTTCACCCAGTTACTCTGTGTTTGGTTAATTTTAAATCTGACCTCATGAGAATCTTTGCTCTTGACAACTTCTGAAAATCAGCTTATAAAACCTGAAGAGGATTGATTTACTGTGTGAACACTTTTAATGTGATTGTGTTTAAAGTCATGCTGGATAGCATAAATAGCCTTCAGATGTGGCTACACTAAATTATTTCACTTGCCTAATAAAAGCTGAGGGTCATTAACACACTCCAAAAGATTTTTAAAATCTATAAGATATTTGCAGAAATAGGGAAAATATGGAAGTGCTTTTTGAAGGCGATGAAATTATTCTTACGGTTAAAGTTAGGTTCATGGAACCAAGCTTACAACTGCTTCACATGAGTGAGTCCTGTTTGGACACTGTGGTTGAAGGGATTTGAAGTCTCTTCCTTAGGTTAACTGGTGGTGGGAAACAAGATTTGAACCACATATATGCCTGCAATGAATGTGGAAATAGTTCCCAAGAGGTAAGATCCTAATCATGGCACCAGACACCAGGTGAAATAACCCTGCAATGTTGTGGCACTTTTTGAATGGAATTGCCATTGTAATATTTATTTTACAGGTTTTTTTTTTTTTTTTTAGATAAATATATATATGAGTATAAGCTTTTTATTGCATGCAAAAATGTAGTTCTGCCTCATGTGAATGGCCTTTCATCAAGCAGTGCCAGACAGCTACACTGAGAGTACTGAATACTGAGTAAATAATATACATGGTATTTCTCATTAATTGCCCGGAGATCAATAATAAAAGCATGAACTCAGAGAAAAAGGAGCCACACGGCAGGAGAATTTGGTGACTTGATCCATAAAGTTCAATTCAAGTCCCTGTCAGAAAATATTAAATACAATACTGATGTCATTCAGCAAAGTCTCTGATGAACATTAGAATTCCTGATGGCAGTTCCTGGGAGAAGGAGGGATTCTGATGGAATCAAGAGGAAATAAGTAGTCCACAACAAGTTCAAAATACTGCCCAGTTGTGCTGTACTGATAAAACTTTCACTATTGCCACTGAGCCCCCCCATGGTGGCCAGAGAAGCAGCAGAAAAGGCGGCTGCAGTTTCCTATGGCAATTAACAATTTGTCCTGAGTGTGAGGATAGAATGAATTGTCATGCAGCTCTTTACACTTCCTGCTGCCCACTCACCTACACTTTACCATGCCTTTGCTTCCTAAGCTCTGAACTCGGTTCTGGTTTGTGCTGCCTGATTTGACAGTATACAGTAAATCCTGTGATGTTTTGCTCTTACTCTGTATGATCTATACTGGACATGTCCCTTACTTGTGCTCGAGTACGGAAGGATTCAGTGTCCTCCAGCACAAAGCACTGCAGAAAAGGAACATCACCAGGATAAAAGTGCCCCAGCATTGGTGAGGTGGAGAGAAAGCATCTCTGAAGGCAACATATGGGACTAAACCCATTTGGCCCATGGTCTTATGAAAGGTTTTGGCAATCACAAGACCACAGAAAAACCATTAGGACAGAGATGAATTACTTCAAGGATCCTCAACACCTGAGCTATTTCTCTAAGTAGTGTCCCTTAGTTTTCTCCTTAAAGTGGGTATAAACTGTTGTAAGGCTTCATTCAGGACCTGGACAGGCCAGAGAAACCTAAATAAAAAGGAGGCTGTAGGCACTTTGACAGCTGAAGCTGTGATTTCATTTTCCGCCTTTGCTCATAGAAAGTTTTATTATAAATTCAAAGAAAGATTATGCTGCAAGAAAGAGGTTAGTCAGTGGAATTAATGGCTATGAAGTTTAGAAGAGATTAACAGGAGAGCCTTGCTGTGCTGTGTGTCATTGGCTTGTGCAATAATTCGCTGTTGTCTCGCAGGAGGTCAGCCCGTCAAACACTACCTCAAGTCTGGGAAGGGACTAATAATATATGACCCTTACCATAGCTTACAGTCATGCAGGCTTTGAGCATGAGCAATCAATTTTCATACAAAAAAAAGCTACCATTGTAAAGAGAAGACATTTGAAATTGCCTCCTCCATAATATTGATGCTTAGGGCTGGACGGAGCCAATTTCACTTTGTTCAGCAGTACCAAAACCATGACCAGTCCTTCTTGAAACCACCAAAGGTTTTTGTTTGATTTTCTACAAGCAGAGTCCTCTCCCATATACACTTATTTCTTTCAGGTTCTCAAAGGGTGAGGGTGATGCCAAACAGCAGCTCAGAGAGAGAGAAGTAAAGGGAAATCTTTACTGTTTTGCCACCTTAGGCAAAGGCATCTGTAAATGGCAAGAAATCAGATGTGATAAGCAGCTCTCACTTGTCCAATTTCAAGAATTTCCATGGAAACCTAAGCAATTGCCAGACTGTACATGCCAGTGTACATGAAAATAGTGTGTATGAGAAAGGAATATTGAAGCAATTTATTTTTTTAAGCTCCTCAGAGGTTTGCTAGCCCCCTTACTAGCCACTAACACCTTCATCTTAATTACACTCTCATCCAGTCAACCAACTGTAGGGCAACAAGAGGTGGACTGCAGTAAAGACTGCACAAAAATCATAAGGTATAGAAATATATATGAGCCCAGTTCATTATTTTTAAGGATTGCTGCACATATTTAATGCATCTGGGATTCAGCCAGTGCTGTATGCCATACACATATGTTTACGTGAGGTACGGAGGTAACTCCTTTTCCTCAAGTGACAGAACACTAGAAAAAAGGTCAGATTTATGAATTTTTAAGCTGGAAGGCTGTGTGCTGATGGTTTAACAGCCATTTTCAGAATTACAAACCTTTGTATAGAAGATTTGGACACTGAAATAGGTAGAGAAAATAAAAATCTTACCTGCACAGGGAATTATTATTATTATTATTGTTATTATTATTGCTGTTGTTGGTGTTAATATTGTCAATAATTAAATATTTATGATTAAATGTGGAATCTCCTTGCAAATTTACTGCTACTACTACTACTAATACTACTAGTACTACTACTGAATTTACAAGGACATTCCAAATTTTAGGTCACTTGTTGGACCAAAAAAAAAAAAGGGCTCAATAAGATAAAGAACAACAGTTATTGGAACAGAACAGCTCAAACCTGGTGAGGAAATTCAGCCAGTTTGCAAGGCTGGCAAATAGTCAGCCAGTGAATGGGCTCTCATGGCAACGAATCCCAAGCAGTGATTGAATTCGGCACAGGATTTCTTTCTCACATTTGAGTTCTAGTTTATAGACCTCAGGACAAGGTTTGTTAAATTAGGCTATAATTCCTCCATTATAAAATGACATCTTAATGGTTCTGATCTTTTGGAAGACTTTTAGCAGATTAGGAGGTGATGGGATAGGGGAAAAGATTTATTGCATGCTCAAAGCCATGTGGTAATCCAAAGGGATTTATAGACAGTACTCTTCACTACTTGTGCTGAACAAGGATGTGAATTATTTGATTCTGATAACATGAGAATCCTCTTACAATACAGTATGAGCTTGAGAAAATGTGAATACTGCTAAAAAAATTTCAAGAATAGATTGTTCTCCTTTACCTGTTAGTTATCTTTAAAGGAGTAAAAACCTGGTTTTGTATAGTTTTTAAGTCCCCCTAGATCGAGGGAAGCTCTGAAAAAAAACTGAGTTGAATGTCTACGGATATGGACAGATGGAAATTTCCATTAGAAATATTTTTCTAGCTTTTGGGGAAAAGTGCAAAGTCATAGAAGTTAAAACTTTGTGCAAGATTATTAATTTCAGTTTGGACATGGAGGTTTCTAAGATTTTACATCAGGATGTTGGACATACAAATTCATGGCCTTGTTCAGCCCAGTGCCCTCAGATATATTGTCCTGCTGCATCTGGGCTATTTTAATTAGTAGCTCTCCAGTTGCTTTCCAAAGCTAATCCATTACAAGGAGAAAAATATCCTCTCCAAGAGGATGTGTAGCCCATAATTACACCATTTTCATCACAATGATCTAGACTATGAAGAAACTACAGTTTAAGGAATTTGTACATAATGCAGTGTATACAATGATAGCTACTTGTTCATTTGAATCTGAAATATTCATGCACCTCTGATTAGATACTCTTACACACCTCATTAATATATAGCTCTGGATTAATTACAGAAATGTTTTCATTCCAACTCCAGGATGTAGTGATAAATTATTGTCTTCACACACAAGAGGAGACAAAGGGATTACATGATCAGTCCAGGGTTATAAATGATATCTGTGGGAGGCCCAGTAAGAGGAGAGCTAAATCCTAATACTTCATCCTTGCTTTACTCTCCAAACTTTGGAAATTTACTTTCAAGAATTTTGAAAGAATTGACAAAAGAATTGATATTCTTAGCTGTAACCATTGATATTCTCAGCTTGAACAGTAGGGAAATCCTATAGCAGAAATATGAGCATGAGAACAGGTTCATTTGGGAAACAAGCAGTTATTAGTTCAAGAATAACTTCATTGGAAATAAACAAAAGCCAGTTTTTTTTTTAAAAAACCCTTGATATACTTTTTTCCCCTTAATAAAATCACAAGTTTAGTTCCAAAGAGGTCTGCTCTTCAGACTGATCTGAACTGATAGACAAGCTAGACTCCCTGAAATGTTTTTATGGTTTTAGTACATCTGAGTGCCAGGTCACATAATAGGAAACCAAGAAACTGGGCTGCATACAGAGATGATATTTCTCATACCTGAGAAGGTTCCAAGATGTCCTGAAAAAGGCAGAATAAAACTCAGAAATCAGCAGTGAAAGCCAGACAAATTCATTCTCATAACAAAGCTTATTTTTTTTCAACAGGCACGATAAGTAATCATTTGCACCATTTACCATGGAACAAAGTAGATACTCCATCACTTTAAAATTTTAAATCAAGGTGAGCACTTTTTCAATGAGATGTATTTATTAAGCTGGCAGCATCAGGCTTCAGTGGGGCAAGAGAGTGGAGAAATCACCTGATGGAATTTGTTACTCTGTGTCATGAAGGAAAATCACACAGGACATTCCTTCTACCTATCAGACCCAACATCTTTCTTTAGTGGTGTGCAGTGACAGGATTTCACTGCTGTTAAAATCTGATTTAACCCATTATGTCTTTCTTCAGAAAAGCAGGAAAGGACCCACAAGAACTAAAAATGGAAAGTTTAATATAATTGTTTGGGTTAGCATTCTGCAAACCACATATAGAAGAGTGCTTGTGCATGTTTCTTTCTGCTTTTCTGAGAGCTAAATCTTTGCAAATATTTTTATGTGTCCACCACAACTGACAGCTGCTACATCTTTTGTGATTTATCGTTCTTCTGTACTAAAGGACTCCCTTTGATTTCTTTATTTTACTTTGTTTTGCCCCTCTGTGTTCTCCCAGTTGGAATCCAATTTGTGAAGCTAATTAAAAGCCAGTGCCATTTGAATTAGGGAGGATTCTTGCCCTGCTAAAATACATGTATTTATTTCCTTCAGATGTACAATTACTGTTCTCACACAATAGTTGCCACAGAGCATAAAATTACTTCAACGCCAAGTTTAGCAATTGGAATTACACCCTGGCTGTAATGCTTTTAATTAGCCATTACTCATCAGAATGGAAACTTCTTTAATAGTTCTTTCACTTGATGAGACTGATTTTCACTGGAAGAAAAAGCAGCTGTCCTCAACCATGCTAAATTTGAGATTATGACAAGCCTTTGGGTTGTATCCAGGACACAGAGAATGCTTTACCTCACTCTGCTTGGCAATAGCCAGTGCTACAGACTGCACTGCATGGATTGATCTCTGATGTGTCTATGGAGTACCTAATAGTCTGCAATGAGTCATAACAAGAGGCTCCTTAACAAGATAGTTTTAAGATCAAGTCTAGGAATTTCAAGAGGGTTAATAAATAAAAGAGACATTCACCTCCATGCAATGAGAGTGTCAAGTCTATTTAGAGCTCCATCTTACGGGGTGGATTGAATTGTTATGAAGTGGTGAAGTGTAGCACATTGTCACTCTTGAGTGAGTATCTGAGCTCTGCCAAGCAGTTGAGCAAGTTGCTGGTTGTTACTTGACTGGCTCAGGCCAAATGCATGCCAGGTGGCACACCTGGGAATGGTAGGAGCACTCCTGTGCTTTCAGTCCTTGTATTTGGGCTCATGTTAATGGGCTTTACAGATCCCAAGCAGCAGTGATGGAACGGGGCAACTACATCAGTCTCCAGACTGAAGGGATTGCTGTGCAGCAGTTGTCATACAAAGCAATCCCTCCTGGTCACAACTCTGCCTCACCCCTCTCTCACTGCAGCAATGGACACAGACTCCCTGTTTAGTGTTAGATATCACGGTGGGTTAGTTGTTCCTGGTTTAGTTTCTAATCCCTGCTTCCCTTGCTCCCAGATCCCCCTTCCTGCTGAGGCATCTGCCTCCACTGACTACACCTCTAAGTGGGTGTTGTCCCAGTCTGGGTCAGTGCAGGAAGTTTAAGAAGATGGATTGGGGTTGTTGGTGTTAAGCCACAACCAGCTATGTCCCCTCTCACCCAAGACCTGACAGCAATCTCTCACACCACTTCACCATCCTGAGAGTAATTTACTCTTCTGTTTTTTCTGCTTCTGCAGAGATCCAGAAGAAAACCCTGTAGGCCAGTTTAAGTCCACCATCCTTCATGAAGGGGCATAAGACACTGGAAGTGGGAAGAAATCTGAAAAATTCATTTGTATATTTGACTGTGGACAGTCAATATGACACAAGACTGGACTGTAAAAGCAAAATATGCTTCCATCACTTTATTTCTTCTCTCACAATAATGTTCTCATGTCACGGGGCTACTCTTGGTTTCCTGAAATGTGATGTTTGTACCTCATGATATACAATAAACCTCTGCAAACCTCTAAAACTAGAGCAGCCCTTGTCTCGTTTCTACACCAAGCACTTTACAAAAGCAATGCATTAGGCAATGGTAGCTCAACAACTGTCTAGTTAAATAAATAAAATGGCCATCAGTCTTGCTGCAATTGAAGCTCATGCAGTTTCCAGCGATTTTGCTGAAGAAACAACCCTGTCTAAGACAATATTTGTTTTCAGCATTATTTTGATTTACAGTGCTGCTTTTCACTTTGGTATTTCCTGACAAGTAATGTGTACATTCTGCAACCCGGTGGATAACAGTGGATAATCCTGTCTTGTTAGATTAGGAATTTTTCACCAAAATCTATTTTTTACTTCAGTTCCCCAAACCTGATAAGGGTTATGGGATTAGTAAGTGTATATGACAGACCATCTGTTTCTGCTGTTCCTACCTAAGTTTTGATCAGCTTGCCAACTTCAAATTAATTTGATGAGACACAGGGCTCCTACACTCAGCCCTCCTACAGGTGCAGGTCAAGAATGCCCCTCAGGGACAGTTGTGTGGGCCCGGAACATCCCCACAAATTGATTTTATATAGGTAGACTTTTCATATCAAGTAGGGAAAGCAAGGGCACTCAAGTAGTCTTAAAGGAGATAAAACAGTTGGCTGGGGCAGCATGGGGGGTTGTAAAAGATAGAGGAGGAAATCCAGTATAATACAATCTAATATAAAGCTCCTAGAAAAACAGACCTTGTTAGGTCTATGGCTTATAGTAACAACTAGTTAATTACAAATGCTGACTTCTGCAAAGTTGCTATTTAATTTTGGACAATGTAATTAGTTACAACTATTTTCATTTTTCCCCTTTGGCAGGAAGGGAAAAAAATGGAAGCAAAACTTTTTTATTTTATTTTATTTTATTTTTATTTTTTTTATTTGGGGTAAATTTGTCTAAGCTAATGGAAACTGTATTACACATAAATGCTTCTTACATTTTCTTTCATGGAACTGATTTTATGGCCATGAACATTTTTATGTCTCATGAACAGTCACTGCTGCTGAGATTTCCCCACATACTGCACTTTTGTAGCTAAGACAACTTAATATGAATCAAAATATTAGAATTTTATGTGAGGAGAAATCCAATTTCTGAATTAGACTAGCTGTAATTCCAGAGTTACTTAAAATCACATCTTTGTGTCTGCTTATTTATAATTTCATAATCTACATTATCTTCTTCAAATAAATCTTTTGATAACAATTAATGAGTGATGCTATCTTACAAGTAAGTAAATATCAGGAAATATGCTTCTGATACAAACTCATTGAAATATTTTGAAATTCTCTTTGACTTCAGTGGCCTTTGGATCAGGTCCCTGGTGTGTTTATCTAGCTTGAAATGTTCCGAAGGTTGTGCTGCTCTGAATGAGAAATAAAGTAATTCAATTCCAGATATTATGTAGCTTACCAGAAGGGGGAAAAAAATGAGGTCATGACGTGGTTATGAATTTTTTGTTCTTTTTTGCTGCTTTTTCTCAGTGTGGAAGTAGGTAAAGCTTTCATCTCTTCTGGGCAGCAGTTATGAGGATTAGGTAATAGGAAGAATTTCATTTAATCAGTTCAATGAATTTTGCCTCATTAGAAATTCATGCAAATTGTCAAGTTCTAAGTCCTCCTGAGATTGCCCTGGTGTTTTTTTTTTTATTTTTTTGAGAAGTGCATAGAAGGGTTTTATCCATAGACTGTTGGGTTCAGCTAATTACATTAAGAGCTAATACGATTTCCTTGTTTATGCTGTTTGTACAGGAAGATGATTGTCTAATCCTTTAAGCAGCACATTTAATTTTGGTTTCTATTTCAAGCTTTAAATTGTGTTAACTACTTCTAGTTCTCAAGGTAAACATAGTCTAAATCTTAAATGTTTTCTTCTGAGTAGCTTCAAGGATGAAGCTGCTCTGGTTTCATTTCAGATGAGGAACATCATTTCATGCCCATTGGTTCTAAGCTGGAGGGCAATGGTGGAAGCAGGGTAGAGGGAACAAAAAAAACTACTTTTCTAAAGCAAGTTCAGGACTTTATCTGCAAAATTGTCTCACAGTGCCTAGCTAAAATGTTCATTGTTACACTACAGTCATTATTACTAATTATCTATCTGTCTGTCATATATGTCTAATCTGATCATCCAGATCTGAGTAAAAAATCTGCATTTGAAAGTACATAATGAAATTATGCTTGGATTAGCAAATCTGTGCACATTAATTACATTTCCTCTCTTTGGAAGTTATGATTCTGTTGTATTTCTGAAAGAATATTGAAGGAAAAAAAGAGTTGAAAAAGTCTTAAGAAACAGACAAATAAATGTCACTACCTAAAAAATGCATGCAGATATTATTGTCTGGCTACTCTTCCTTCTGTTTTTTTTTGTTTTGTTTTGTTTTGTTTTTTGTTTGTTTGTTTGTTTGTTTGTTTGTTTGTTTGTTTTTTGGGTTTTTGTTTTGTTTTGTTTTGTTTTAGTTTATATATATAAAAATCTATAAAATTATAAATAAATAAATAAATGATTCTTACAATTTTTACTATTGAAGCCCTGGAGCTTTGATGGGAGTTAAACACCTCTTGCTGTATTTCACCATTGACCCTTATTTAGATTCTAGGCATATATTATTAAAATTTATACTGCAGTACAGTTAAGTTTGATGCCCCAAGGTATCATCACCCAAGAAGCAGTCATACTGCACTCTCTTTGACATTTCCTCTAGGTCTTCTACTATTGCCTAAGCATGAGTCTCAAGTGCAGGTATACCTAGCACACAGTAGATAAAATACTACCTACAGATACTGGTAATGGAGACATCCTCAGCTGAACTAGCTGAGGTTGTTCTTCTGGGCTTGCTCTAAGGAGAGACAGACATGTAAACAGAGAAATTAGACTTGAGCTATCAATTGTGTCTTAGATGAATTCATCTAAATCACTCCATTTATTTCCATTCCTAGGGAAGAGAACTGGTGATGCCTCTTCTCTTTCCTTTATTTTGAATGCTTATTTAGGTGGTGGAGTTTTAATATCAAAGTCATTCTTGGTTGGACATGAATCCTTTATCTTAGTTACACCTGGAGTCACAGAATATATCAAGTTAGAAAGGGCCTGTAAAGATTATGAAGTTCACGATCCATTGAGTCCACCATATATACTCTTATATATACACAGTATATACTCATTCTTCATTATGGCTACAGGAAACACCCTGAAGGTCATATCCCCAGTGGCCTAAATTAAGCTCTTCAATCCTCTACAAATTATTAAATTCTCTTTTATTAATTAAGAGAAGACTCAGTTGAATAAATGTTATGTTAATTTTTGAAGGAGAGTGCAGAATCTCATCAGAATCTACACAGATACTTTCACTGTTTAACAATTTCATAAATGATCTGGAAAACTGAGTGAATAATGCTGGAGCAAAGTTTGTCAACAATGCAAAATTTGGACTGACAAAACTAAGGCAGGTAAAACTGGAGCAGAACAGGAGGAACTATAGAGTAGTTCCAAGTGAGGGGATGATAAAATAGCCAGTGAAATCAAACAGAAAATATTGCAACTGGGGTCACTAATTCTAGTTGTATTATTTAGCAATCAGTCCAGAAGGAAGTTTTTTGACAAATTGTCTTGGTTATGGCAAATCTGAGTTCCTTAAGCCTGTCCCCAGCTCATCATATCCACCTCTTCTATCAGCCTGAAAAAGCCCCTAAGTTTTCTTGTTTAATGGGAGAGGGTTTGTGACTTTCTTTTAACTACCAAGTACTTCATAGACCTGGGTCAAAGTACAGAAAGAAGAATATTTAAGGTGGCAAAACCAACAAGAAGTGAAGTAGGGGTGAATCAAAGAGCATGGAAAAGGGCCATGAAGGAAGAAACAAAGCAGATTTGCTGAAACGAATATTGTTAATAACTCAGGAAAAGTTGTGGAGCATGTGTGAACATTTCCCTAAACTAAACAGAAAAGCCTATTAAGCATGCATCTATGGTGCATCATCATCCTGACTCTTGAGAGGAGCTCTTCTCATTCTATGCCAAAAAGGGGCCCATTCAGAAGGGCACAAAATAGAATGACAACTTCATCAGGAAAGTTAGAATGACAGCCATACAAGGAGACAGTAAAAAGCCGGGAAATTTTTCGCTTCCAAGAGAGATAACAGGGATCATAAGTACACAGCCAATTCTCAAAAATCACATACTATGTAAAGACAGTGAAAAAGGGATGATGAGTTGTTGTTTTCCACAGTCTAAGAGTGGAGGATATACAGGATTATTATTGGGTGTCAGAGCTTATAAAACTTGAAAGGGAAAAACATTTACACCTAACTAAATTGTGAACCTGGTTGACAAAGTATTTTGTGGATGTTTAAAAGTATTGATGGATTAAACTAGAAGTAAAATAGGATATAGACCCTTCTGGTACCTATTAAATTCTTTAAATTGGGGTATAACCTCTAGTTCAATGCTGTCAGAAAATAGAAGGGCTTATCACAAATATTTTCAAAAATATCCAGCCTCCTCTGGATCAATAAACACCCTCATTTCTGTCAGTCTAAGAACCCCATACATTTCCTTGTGTAATAATAGAGGCTTTGTCACTTTTTTTAATTTCCATGTTAACCTAATAATTTCCATTGCAGTGATGGACAGCATAAAACAGAGTAAACAGAAATGTGCTCATCTTCACAAAGGATCAGGCTGCCAGAGGTCAGGCTCAAATTTTCCTGTTAGACTGCAGAGGAGATAAAGGAGGCCTTTGGCTCATTCTTGCTAGTGATAGCTCACCAGCAGGGGAGAGATAACTTTCAAACTCCTGCCTTTGCCCCTGCTAGTCATATTGTAAAATCAGAATTTTGATGAGCCTCAGTTTGTTGCAAAAGGTAATATAGACGATTTGCATCTGTGTAAACTCTTAAGGACACAGTGGAACACAGCTGAAATACACCAGCCAATATTAAAAAGGCAGAATAACTGATGCAGGAGGTTATCTGGGTATATTACAGGTGTAATATGTCTTATCAAGGACAGTGCACATTTAACTTTATTTCCAATCTGTTTTGGACATGCAGTTGAAAAATAATATCTTAATCTGGTCTTGAAACTCAGACCAAACAGTTAGGTTGGATTTTATCCACACTCTTTTATTTCACATCCTTTTAAAATGAGAAAATCATTCCCCTCATTTACACTCGAGTATTGTCTTGTAACCTAAAGATAAAAATTTTCACTCTGGTATTTAAATTACCAAAAATTGCATTTAATTTGTATGTAGATCATAAATTTGTAGCCTAAAAGTATGGTGCCTAGTTTGCAAATTTAGCTTAATAACTGTTTAAATTCAGATTGTACTTTAAGCTGATAGCTTTCTCTTTACTACCTATATCACTAGTTTGAATATTGATGAAGAAAGGAAATTCCTTAGAACTGTTTGAGCAGTTTTGGGGATTTTTTCGTTATTAAAGTTATCTCCAAAGAAGTTTTCATTATCATCAATCTCTGAAGACATTTTCTTTCACATGAAGATTGGATGTGGGATGAAGGGAAGGAGAGAAATTGTTGTGAAGGTTTTGATAGAAACTAGAAAATCTTTAGCTAAAAAATTTATTCATTAGAAAAGCAATAATCTCTTTTGTTAAAAAGACACTTTTTTTTTTTCCCAAATCAATGTTTTAATTGATCTGCTTCTGTGGTTAAATACCATATTTCAATCCAGAGAAATGGACTCTACAACACATCATTACTTCAGGCATATGATATCTCTTCTGAACACAGGAATAGATTGATAAGGTTAACTTCTCACATTCCAGTGGTTAATGAAGATTTTGGCAACCATTCCTCAATATCTGAAGGGCAAAATAAATAAATAAAATCAGAATTAAGAGACAGGCAGAATTCCTATCTGGATTAAAGATTGCTGATGAAAAAAGACTTGTACTTTACTTGAACACATTTTCCTTGCAAACTTTCCCCTCAGTGACAATGCCGTCTTGGTGTAAAGTTAGAAGGTTATAATTTTCAAGGTAAATTAGACTTTTTATGTATTCTAAACTTTAGGATTTTGCACATGTGCTTAGTTAAAATATATTCTATGTGTCACCTTGAAAAAGCTGTAGAACTGTAACAGTCAAGAAGATAACTATCCAGCTGAATTCTTAAAAAAAATAAGATTTGTCTGTTCGAAGAAAAATTGTTGGTTCTCAACAGGTTTCACCAACAATATAAGCCATTTTACCTTTATTTGCAGGAACGTTCCTATGATTTCAAAAGGACTCATTGTCTCAGCTAGTTAAGTACTACATGTATGTTTGGATTATGGCCTCAGGTTCAGGGTAAAATGTTGCCCAGAACTAGATATACCAATGCTCTTAAGGCTAAAAGAATTCTATAATCTGTGTAACAACAGCTCTCATGCCAGAATCAGGCCCCAGGGACTGACTGTGATTTAGCTGTCCACAGACAGCAGCTTTTTTCCACGAAGAATTTATTTTCTGCACAAGTCAGCTGAAAAGGGTAAATTTACCCTTGTCGGACTTGATGTCTCTCTGAAAGCCCAATTATTTTCAAATGCCAGTATTTGCTGGGGAATGATGCTCAGGCAGAGATGGCCATGGGGATGTGAACTCCACAGTGGCAAGTATCAGATCTCTGGCCTTGGTACTCAGGAGCCAGAAAATCTACATGGTCCAACTGAGTAAGGACACAGGAAGGCACTTTTATCCTGGGAGGTGGCAAGGTCTAAAGTTTTCTGTCAAAGAAGTGAATGACCTGCTAAAGGCAATGTTAACCTTAAAAGAAGTTTCACTTAACCTCTCAGGGCTCTGGTCTCTGTAACCTATTAATTCCCAGGAAGAGGCATGACTGAACTCAGCAGATTGGTGTTTCTCTAACTACAGAGGTCATGGCAGTGCCATGACCCTTCCTAAGGGAAAAACAACTGTATAAAATGGGGATCAGCCAGCACAAATTCTGTCTCAGTCCTGGGCTGGACATGAAGGCTTGATGTACCTTTTCCATAAAACTATTCAGGAAACGTGGCCTCAGTCCCAGGGCTGAGTGACTGCCTGATTCGTACATGTAAAACTGTGGATGAAGACAGTCCCAGACAAAGCTAAGATTCAGGTAATCAGGAGATCCAAATTCTCCAGATGTGCTCACAGTTGCAATCAAAGTTACCCACAAAACAGTTCTGGAGACTCAGATCCTCTTTCTGTCCACTGAGCATGCTACGTCCAAACACCACTGCTACTAGCCTCTACTTGACACAGCATATTCAAGAACCAGTTTTACTGAAACCATCTCAAAACATTCATTTCTGTTTCAGAAGAGCATTAAAAGCCACATGGGCTTTCAAAGGACCTTATAGAAAACACTGGATGAAAAATACTTTTGGTATATTTGTAGTAGGCAACAGTTTCTATCCTAGAAGTGTAAATTAAGATGGGAATACACGGAATATGCACGTACACAGACATGTATAGATAGGTCTATATACACATAGATGTATACATAGGCACCATGCACGGATGTACACACATGACCTTTGCTTGATACTTGAGAAATTGGTGAGCTGAGGAACCACGAAGTTTAAACTAATCCAAACCAGCAGAGACAGGTAAAGAACCTTTCTCCTGGGTCCTGAGTCGATGAACCCTGAAATGATTCAGAGAAATCGCTCCCCCAGGTAGTCTCTCTCTCCAGGGGGCTGATGCTAGATGGGCTGCAATTCCAAGTGAGACCTTGTCAGGCAATTGTCCAGCCTGCCTCCCTACCCTTACTGGGGATAGCCATTCCACACAGTAGCTGAACAGCCTTCCCTGGCTTTTCCCTGGCTTTTTGTGCATTCCAGCACTTCTTTTCTCTTTCTGGTCATCACAGAAAGCACTGTTAAATCACCACCAGCTGTAGAGTTTCGTATTCTGGCACATCCTGGGGTGCCAATAGTTGCAGTCTGAGACCCTTGCATCAGCATGTCTTTCAGTAAGACTAAATCATTCTTGATAAATAGATGCCTGCAGTAGTTGATGAAAAATGGATAGGCTTGCTTGACATAAATAGGCTTTTGGGGAAGGAACTTACTGAGAATTTCTATCCTGGCTGGGGATCTTGGGCTTCAGTGCATGAGTGCTGACTGCTTCACTCATTATCTTACTAGTTTTCTTATGGAAATTTATTCATTTCCCCCACTTTCCTCTATCCTTTGCCTTCCTTCTATCTCCATTCCCTGGTATCAGAATGTCTGAGAGCTAAAATTCAGTTTTTCCTTCCATTTTTCAAGTCTTCAGGAGGCTGAGACTTGCTCAGCCAGAATATTTTCAAAATACCCTGACTCCAGGAAGTCTTAACCAAACGCATTCCTCCTTGGATATTCTGCAGGTAACTCCCCCTCTCGCTGTTTTGTGTGTTTTTTATGAAAGCCATCAGCAGGAGCTATTTGAGAAGGTCATTTTCCACCTGGAACGAGGTAAAAATTAGGTGACAGGAGAGAAGCAAAGTTGTGTTTCATGAATGTAAACATCTCCTTCTGTCTGTAAATAACACCAGCACCCACAAATAAACATACTCTTCACCATTTCCCTCCTCTTGTGAAGGCATCATGATGTTTGTTGATTTGCACCGATTGACAGTCAAATAAAACGTGTTCCCCTTAGCTCAAATGAAAAAAAAAAAAAAAAAAAAAAACCAAAACAAATCCACCAGCAAAGTCTGACATGAAAGGAGGTTAAATTCTTTGTTCTATAGATGCTCTGACTTTATAGTTTTCACAGGAAATATAATTATCACATACCGCCCTTTGACAAATATGGTGGGAGCTGAATCCATAAGGAAAAATGTCCCTTTTAGGAAGGGTACTGCCCAGTTTCATTATTTCCACACCTGCAGAGAACAGTTGCAATTTCCTCTGTAGTGCCTTTTTTATGATATGGATGACAAAAAGAACACTGATTTTGAGTGGCGCTTGCAGGCAGTCAATACTAGTGATGAAGACTTTGAAAATCAGGTTCACTGTACCACTGAGCTACAGACTTTGGGGAAATTAATGGCCTTTCTACACTCTTAAATCTGAGAAACACAGGGGGTCCACTTCTGCCCACTGCAAAGGAAAAAGAGAGAAAAATATAACCCAGTCTACAAAAACATGATTTTTATATAAAAGCACACTCATAAGAGGATGAAGAGTCCTGTGGTTTGGGCAGTAGCCTGGTTTTGTGAGATAAGCCCTAGTTCTCCAAACTGATTCTATGATCTTAGGTGACTCAGAGTGCCTGGCCATGATGCATCAGGTACATTCACATTGTCAAATTATAGTATTCTCGATTTAGCTCCGTGTGCTCTTCCCAGAAGTGTTCACCATACACAGGGATTGGATCATCCTTTCACAGGTGCTACCCAAAGTACCATGTGCTTCTCAAGTCTACCTGCTGCTGACAAAGGAAAGGCAGCAACGTGCTTTGGCCAGGAAGGAAAAATGAAGTGCTTTCAGCAGGTGAAAGAGTGAACAGCTGGTGGGGTCTGTGGGAAGGGTATATGGTGCTCTCAATTCCACTGAGGTAGTTTTTGTCAGGAAATGTCACATGGCTGTGCAGAATGATAGAGAAAGGCAGAAACATGTCAGATTGTCTAAATGGGAAAGGTCTTTGACCACAGTAGCCCCATGACTTAGCAAGTGCCCAACTAGGGCTTCATAAGCAATGTCTTGGATGTGTTACATCTGTCTGTCTGTCTCAAAAGGGTCCTATGAAAATGTGTGCATTTTAAGGGTGCCAAGTTACACTGCCAGAGGATACATTTATATACAGTTTGTTTCCTTATTTGAAAGGCATGTGTAATTCTCCAGAGTACTGCATTTTTATTAGAGCTCTCTCTAAGCATTCAGGGAGAAGAGGCTGTTACTGCATGATAAGGAAGTTTCTGAGTGATAATTTAAAGATAATCTTTTAAGATTTGGAGCAACCTCATTATGCACACTTCTAAGTGACTTAGATACAGGTTTTAATTACTTCTATCTGTGTCTTGCAGTTTCTTCAAGAAGCCTTTCAAAAAAACCATACAGCTCATAGCTGAACTGGGGCCCTGCAATTCATAAACTGTACTTCAGCTTTGGTTGACTGGAAATAGGTCTAATCCAATTGCTTTCCAGCCTTCAATGGAATAATAATACTGAACAAATAACCCCACAGGCAGTCTGACATTGCTTTTCCTGCCAATCTCAATTTTAACTTGATTGTTTCTTAATGCCATAGGCGATGTCATGGAGACTCAGGACAATATGTTATTGAAGAAGAATAGTCTGAAATATTACTCTTAATCCTATTTTATAGGTACCTGTAAATATTAGTGGTAAACCATAGCCAGATATCTGTAGGGAGATTTAATAATAGGGCACTACAGCCTGAGGACAAAAAATGGCAGCTGAGACCTTCTCTTTTGTCCTCCTCAGAGGATTTCTCACTTGTAGTAGTGAAATATATTGTACAAGGCGGAAAATTTAGTTTAACACCAAAAACTTCACGTGATCCCTTCCCTTCACAAGGTCAGCAATTGTGAATTCAGCTGTGGAGGAGCCTCAGTGAGACAGCTCATTTCACTTGTTGATTCACAGAAAGAAAGAAAGAAAGAAGGTCTTACAGTCTATTTTTATGTTACACTGACAAAAAAAAAAGGAAAACTTTATCAACTACTCTTATTTCCTGGACTACACAGCATCCTCTATAACAGGACTGACACACAGTTCGATACATCATAGGCCTGTATTTGAGTTTTTAATGTGCAGCATCACTTTGATGAACATCCATACTTGACTCTTGAGTGTATTCTTATCATTCTTGTGTTGTTTCCAGCTGACAAACTGAAATTTTTTAAATAATTTTTAGTTTCTAAACATATATGTTTTGAATATATATATGTGTTTATATTCAATACATCATTCCTTAATTCATCCTAACAGTAGGACTCTAGCCCTTGAATTCTTTCTGTGGGATAACCTGACCATCTTAAAAATACTTTCCATCTTCATTTCATCAGCTTATTGGCCTAAGAACTGGTAGTATTTTAATACAAGGTTATTCTTGAAAAAATTACGTGCAGTCAACTCCAAAATATGACCTTTGGGAACTGTATTAGTTACCTTTTTTCAAACTACATATACCACCTTTCAACACTATTATTATCCTCTTCTTTTTTATTTCTTATTTTATAATTTATTATTTCTCCATTATACATTCTGATCCTCCAATTTTCTTCTTTTTTTTTCTTCCCGCCCCCCCCAAGTTTGGAACGTATAAAATGCTTTTTTAAAAGCAAGAACTCTTGTCTTCCCTACAAGGAAAATTGCCTTATCAAATGCAGTTATTGAATTAGTCTTGTTTTTTCTACCTTTGGAAAATCAATATATTACTTGATCCTATTTTTCAGTTACTTTGACATCTTGAATTACTCTTTCTTCTGAAGTGTTTTAAATATTTGAAAGCTACAAAGAACTGAAAAATAGGCCTGCATCATAAGTTTTCACTTCTTGAATAAATATATGCTTTTTGTTGTTCAGTCTTACACTACCACCTCCTAAAAACAACATTCTAATGAAAATAACTTTCTATAAATTTAAATTAGTTGGAAAAAACTATTCTCATTCATGATCACTGGCATGAGGAATGATATAATGATATTTCCCTCTTTTGAACCCAATTAAATGGGACATATCCAAAGAAATAATGATCAGACCTACCAACACAAGAAACTTCACATCAAAATGCCTGAATTTTCATATCTTGTTTTTAACTGATGGATTAGACAGCTGAAATAAATCTCCTTAAAAATACTAGAGAGCTTGGGGGTTTATTAGATTAATCTGAGAGAAGGAACAAGTATGATGTGCACTATGCAATGTCTTTCAACCTCATTGCCTGCCTATTAGGCTGCAAGAAAAAAATTTTTAAGTGTCTGTTTATTAACTGATTGTCAAAGCAGTGTGATTATTTCAAGGATATAGCTTTGCAGAAGAAAGAGTAAGATGAACTGAAGAGTAACAAAATGATTGATTCATTTCCTTTGGGGGAGGGGAGGGAATAAAATAAAATAGTGAAACATAAATGTGTCAGATCCATTTACTCAGGATTGATATTTAATGCAGCTCTCTTTGAAGCTGAAATTAAATTTCTTAAGAGGCATTATTAAAAGGGAGATGGAATGTAACCTTCTATCAAGCTGCCATTATTTTAATATACATCTTTAAAAAAATGAACTTTTTTTTCCTGAAGTGTGCTAGCAAATTGATTTATGCAGATCTAAGCAGTAATTATGAAATGTGCTTATCTAGACGCCTTCTGTTTCTATTGATCCTACAGGTTATTCTAATGAAAAGCTCATAATTCATAATATTCTAGATGTTTAGAATTGTTGGAATTATTTATAACTTGCAGTCCAAGGGTGCAGCTAACGAAATGGAGTTTGGAACTGATTTTTAATGCACCAAATTGTCTGTTTTCAGGCCCTGAGCACAGATAGTTACAGCATTCTGCTTTGCAACCCACAAATGGAGAATGCAACACCACAGTGGAAAAAACAAGATCAGTGTGGGGAAGGAAGGTGAGAATCTTTCCAAGAGTTTCAGATCAGGAATATGATTAAAACCAGGAGGTAAGAAACTTCTATAAATGTTACAATAGGCAAAACAAGTGATTTGATGGGTGATAGCAAAAGAAACTTTATTACATCTGCCCTATTACTTGTCAGCTAGTAGCAGTTACCTCCTTGAACACCTGTAATGTTTTAATTTCTTGTGAGGCTTTCTATGAGTCAAACCATCTGTTGATATGAATAGAAATCGTTGGAGGAAAAAAAAAAGTAGCCATTCCTTCTCTGAGAAGTGAGGACTGAGCCCAAGGCTCCCAGCCTTTATCACAATACTTGCTCCAAAAATACCTCCTCCTTGGGTCACTGCAGGGGAAGATGTCTTGTGTCAGTCCTGAGAGCTCTTTCTTACTGCTCTGCTATGACCTGAGACCCACACAGGAGCCTGTGTGGAGGTGGCAGCTTCTCCTGTGTGGGTTTGCTGGGAGAGAGCAGTGTGAGGACAGCTGAAGGAAAACAAACAAAATGTGGGAGGGCAAGTGACTGAGTGAACTAGTGGGCTGATCTCACTCCAGTCGTAGCCTGTCTGGGGGTATGTGAAACAGGGATGAAGCATTTTGCTGTTCCTTGTGGTGCTCCTGAGATATGACTGTCCCTACCTGTGCTTTTCATGGGGACAAACACCGGTACTTACCTGTGGCCCTGCTCTGCCAGGATTGACTTCAGGAGCTACCTGACATGTCTTTATCCTTTCACCCCATCAGAGACAAATCTTACTATAGAGTAAGACCCTTTGGGCACCTTCTATGTCTGCAGGAAGTCCATGTGCTGTGTCAGTTCGAAGAGAGAGTGGCATGTATGGAAAATATATTGTTCCCTTACCAGATAGCAGGGAAAGCAGATTTAGTCCAGGGGAGGAACACTCTGAGAGACACAGCTATGGCAACACAATCTGACAGCCATCAGAGTCATTATCATTTATCATTATGGTACCAGCTCATAGCTTCAAGGACATCTCAAAAGTCCCTTTAATGGCAGATTTTTAGTCCCACAGCAGAAAGAAAGCTGATCTAAATTACCATGGAGATTATACTTTGAAATTTCTGGCCCACATCTAAACACACTGATGCACAAAACACGATTTTTATTTTCCTGTCATTATTACCCCTTTGAATGCTACTTTGGATTAAGATGAGGACATTTTTCCTCATCTGGACAGGCCTCTCAAATGTCTTTGGTAGACCTTCCATTAATATGCATCTTGGTGTTATCCAGAATAAAATTGTCTGCCACAGACTCTGTGAGACAAAATTGCAAGGCAGAGATGACCCAGAGGCTGTAAATTACCCACCTCTCAGTTAAGTAGAACAAAACAGAGCATACCCATGGAGCTTTCAGAAAGACATGATGTCACAATGAGCTACAGCACTCTGTGAAAACCAAGCACAGCACGAGGATATTCTGAAACAATTCCATAAAGAACAGCACAAACAGGAGCACAATTAATTATAAATACTGAGCAGACTCATAGCATTTCTTTTAAAATCCAACGGAAGTCCTTAAACTGAAGCCAAATTACATCCTTATTGGCACTGATGTTCACATTTGAAGATTACACTAGACCTTAATAGAAATAGGAAATTGCAACTGCTCAGCAAAAAGTGAAAGGAGTGAAGCCCACTAATAGGCATGGATCCCAAGAGTCACTGGCATTTCTGTTCAGTGTGTTGTCACACCATCCAAACAGATGTTGGGCATGGCTTTTACAACAGGAATTTAAATTCTAACATAGACAAAATTGTCTTTATTTAAATTGAGTTTGGGGTTTGATTGGTTGTTTGTTTGCTTGTTTTTTAAAGAACTGACAATCTACTTGTGAATTTTCCTTAGATGTGATTATGTAGCTGAAATTTTGTTTAGAAAAAAAAACTGGAACAAAAGGAATTATATTGCTCTTTGTCCCATAATGACTTCTTATTTCTAACTCTATTTTCAGAAAACAGACATTCAAATAAAGACAACAAAGAAACAAAATACGTGCCAACAATTCTAAAAACTTAAGCTGAAATTGCGTTTCACTCTCAATCTCCTGGGGCTTTCAGATTCATTTAAGAGAATTATTCAAGACTATACTGACTTTATCCCTGAAATTGTTTTGTGGAGCTCCTGTTTCTTACAGTGACCAGTTATTTCTAATCCTGTGTTTGATCTGCCTGTTTTGCAAGATTCAGTGTAGAAACCTACTCTCACCTGATGTTAATCCCAAAATAAGACACTCAAATTAATACACCCAGAGCTGACTAGCTAAAGGCCAGCACTGGAGGGGTTACCCAGAGATTGACCTGGAACATAGCTTGCACCCAAAAGGAGATGGAAAAAGGTGGTCTAGGGCTGTGAAAAGCTTATATTTACCATTTATAATTTTTTTTTTTTTGCTTTTGTCTCTCTCTTATTTCTAATCTGGTGTCAAAATAGTGGTTTTCTCCTGAATTTAAGTGCAGTCTGCATTTGTCACATCTTTAGCCAAACAGGACTTCATAATTCACAAGGAAATTGGAAGTGGGAATACAAATAACAGGCATCAGGCCCTGACCTCAGTGAAAAAGAGACCTGGGGTATTGAATAGGCAAGAAACATTGACAGTGTTTATAAAGTCAGTGCATTTAAATTTATTGCATTAGGATTAATTTACTTTTCCAAATTCACTATTTTTTTCCCCACCATCCTTCTCTCCTTTACAAAGAAGCCATAATAAGAGGTTTGGAAATTCTTGATCAGCTTAAAGGAACTCAGGTTCTCTCAACACCTTAACCAGAAACACGCTCTTAACTTCAAATAAAACTTTTTTTCATCTTCTTACAGAGTTTATGACTTGTTTCATTTCCAGAGACAACCTTTCTCTAGGGCTTCCATTCATGGTCATAGTGTTTGCAAATTCCTGGAAAATGGATAATGAGCTCTTCTCTGACACCAACACAGCCAGCTGTGCTACCAGCTGTCCTTGCTCTCTGGGGCTTTTGGATGAGGGGAAGGAGGGGGCATTTTTGAGCAAAATTATTCTAGAGAAGCTCACCCAGGAAAGTGGCAATGAAAAGAATCACTCTGATAGCAAGAAAGCAAATTAAAGGATGAGTACTGTAGACTGAGCTAGAGACTGGGAAAGTTGATGATAGCTGCTCTTCCATTGCCTACTGCCTCCTGAATTTTGTATAAGCTCATTAATGATCTTCTGTTGATGTTGGTTGACTGGCAAAATAAAATATCCACTGAGCTTTAGAGCCAAACTGCAAGAAACGAATTATTGTAATGTATTTTGTACCTGATATTTGGCAATCAGCAAAGAAAGAAAGGAAATCCCTGATTTAATGATAGAAAAACCCTAACTTTGTGAAATGCAGGAAACCTTTCTCATAAGGACAGTTGTAAACAGGCTTGAAGTTGCAGATCTATGGTCAGTGTGGCCCCAGAAGGTTTGACATCACATTTCATGAAATGCTTTGCAAGATGTCATCTAAAGAGAGGGAAATTCTTATTGAGCTTAGAAAGTTTTCTTTAGAGCTCAGCCCTTAAGACAATTAAGTTTCAGAACACCCCAGGGGGCTGCTGCCAATAGAGGCTTGATTTGCTGTCCATCATCAGCTTGCTGTATTTTCTTGGAAACTGTTCCTCCAGGCTATCTCATTATTTTACCGTGTACCCCGAGGTGACACATATCTACTGGGGGAGCAACTAGGAAAGGATATTGTGACTGAAGAGATTTGGTACAGAGTTTTGGTAAAGTATCAGAAACTGAGTTTTGGGATAAATCACTTGCATTTCAGGTGCAGAATCAGATTTGGCTTAGACCATCCTTTCTATTTGATTTCTTTGGCCAGAGGAGAATGGGAACTTTGAGAGATCTATTTCAATTTGGCTGGCTACTGAATAGCCATACAGTTGTGTATAAGGACATGTCCACCTTCATGTTCCCTTTTGTTCCAAGGACAGTCCATCTGGTAAAAAGAAATTGACTTAAACGGGAATACAAAAATCAAGACATTTTGGGAGGATATCTCAAATGAATTTTTTACTGTCTCTCAGAATCCCGTCTGTTTTCTTGCTCTCTGGATATTGTAATGCCATTGTTCTGTACTGAACTCAGATACATAACACTTAACTGTTATGGCTGCTGGGAACTAAAATAACTTGTTGCTCACTCAGTGTTAATGACTGCACAGTGAGCACATTCGTTCATAGTGGTGTTCTCACAGAGCACACCAGACACCCCTCACAAATGTAGATGTAATCTAGGGTTACAGAAAAATCAAGTAAAATAACAAATATCATCTGAATAAAATTAAAAATGCATCACTTCCAGGCAGAAACCTGGAAGACTTCAAAGGTAGTCTAAAATAGACAAGTGGCAAGAAATTTTCCGGAGACTCTGAGAGGACATATCCATATATAGGAAATATATATTCAAAAGCTATCAATGCACAAAGTGATGAAACTGAGGTTTGCCCTCTGCTTGGATTTCTGTATTCAGAAGTAAATGAATCCTGATTTAAGTCTTTGTTCTGCACATGGTGTTTCTCATCCCTGTGTCTTCTTTCTCTCTCACCTCCCTTTGTGTCTTATGTCTCTTGTCTTTGTTTGCATTGTTATTCTTGTTTTTGTTCTCTCCCTCCCAGTGATACCTGGTCACATCAAAACAGCTTAACACCACAGGAGATGTATAAAGGGATGCTTTCAGTGTAGACAATCTGGTTTTTCCATCTCTATAACAGGCAGAAATACAGATAATCTTTCTTGTAGAATATGCAACATGACTTGCTAGATGTGTTTGATTCTTTCTTCATTAAAACATGCAATGTAACAATGAGGGAATACTATGTTCTACAGGCTATACTGAAATTTTTAAATTAATTTTACTCAACCATATTTTATTTTTTTTTTAAAGGTTGTGGGCTTTTCCTGTGTTTTAACTGGCTGGCTGAACTTTTTGTTGTTTGATAAAGGTTTTACAACAAAAATCTTCTTACAGCATATGAGTTAAAGTTGCAGAAATATCTCACAGGAAACAAATATTAGTCTGAAAAACACTTCTTTGTGTTTGTAACAGCCTTTGAAAAGACAGAGTTGAAAATATCCTTGATCTAGTCAGGGAGCAAAAATAGGACCACTTTACTGGGGGAGATGTTACATTCAGAACAAAAGTTGTTGGACAGTGTTATTGCCTGAATAGAATGACTAAATTTATAGTACCTGTTTGAGGCATTTGTCAGGCCATGAGATTTTCCAGTACACCAGAAAGAAAATGGGTTTACAAAGTATTCCAACTTTTCTATTCAGTTGTACAGTAGCCCGGCACTTAGTGTTATCTTGAAACTTGACACAGTACCCTTGCTGACAAAGCAATTAAGTACTAAATCCAGCCCCACAGTGAGTTTTTCCAGCACCAAAAAAATTATTCTACAGTACTTTATGAAGGGAAGGGTAGTTGTCTTTCTCAGTGTGCTGAGCTCACCACGGATACCTCTACTGCTCCTGCATGATAAACAAAAGCATTTATTTGGGAGCAGGTCAATGCACAGAGAACATTCCAGAACCACTCAGGCTCTTCTCCCCTTACCTAAACCCAGTGCACATTCCTGCAGATACCGTGTCACCAAATGTCAGCCAGTGCAGGCTAAGGCAGCACACTGTTTCCCCCATTAGTCTCTTGCTGCAGCACTTCATTATGAAGTCACTTAAAAAACTGCCCCTTATCAGACTCCTGGTGGTGTGAATTCACTGCAAATGAGCAGAATTGATTAATTTAGGCCCAGAGATATTTCTTAGAGCCTTCTAGCTGTCTTCTAGAAATTGTGTCTGCATGCAGCCTGCTGCAGAGCTTCTCCTAAATATTTTTTTTTTCTTTTTGTAATTTACCTTAAAAACTTGGCATTGATTACTGCAGTATAATTAATCTAAACTAGGTAGATTACTTAAACTAGGTTCATTCTGGGACATGAATCAAAATCTGGAGGGAAGCAAGGAAACATTGAAATTGGAAAAAAAATGCACCTGTAAATGTACACATGGGAAATTTCCAGGAAACTGGTCTGTTTTCTGACAGGCACTAAACTGGCCATTAAATCATGAGGGAAAAACACTGCTTTTATAGACAAAGCTAACAGAGCACCTTGATTTCTGTGGCCATAAGGGGGCAATATTAGAAGGCAGCAACATAAAAGATTGTAAACTGTGCTTGTGGCACCTGTTCCACTGAAGGATTTCACTTCAAGACTATTCTGTTTCTCTCTCCACAGATCCCATTCTCTCTTAAGAGCAAGGTCAATTTGCATCATGTGGGTGTTTCCCCTTTCTATTCTGTACAGGATTTTCCTTCCTCAAACAGCCTGTGCCTGCATAAGCTGTATTGTAAAGAATTCATTAGTTCCAGCTTATTCCTGTTAAAAAGATATTGAAATTACCTAAGCTTTCTTTATGATGCAAGTTCAGCCATGTCCTGGCTTTAGATACTTTATTGCTGTATATGATTTCTCCAGGTCCACAGTATGTTCTGCATACCTTGCCCTGAAACTCAAGGATGGTTATTCCACCTGTCTCTTCTATCAGGAATGTTTCTTTTTCTGTTGTCTCCCTATCTCTGCCTCTCTCTGAGGCACAGGGCTCCCCACATTCTCTCTCATTCTGGTTTTCTCATATGAGAAGATTGGTAGCTTTACTAATTCAGCTAAGATTGCTCCTTCAGTAAAATCTGTCCAATATATTCTATGTTCATTAAGTTTTATATGAGTAGAAGAGAGAGACATCACCAGATCCCCAGCTACAGTGTTCACCAGGCAGGACAGTTTTATCTTGTAACCTTCATGAGGAAAAAAAAAAAAATCCATTATGTTTTATAATGTTAAATAAGACTGTTTGAAAGCACCATAATAAAAGAAAGGGAGAAATTAAGCAAAGAGTAATGAGAGGAGGAATGAACAGCTTCAAGGGGAAGCTAAAAAAAGGAAGAAAGAGAAAGAAGAGTTGAGGATGCAGAGATGGAAACAAGGCTGCTCCAGGGGCTAGGCATGCTGCAAGAGAAGAGGGCTGCAGTAACATGCAGACTGCTTGAAAGGGCAAAATGTTTTTCTTAAGCTAAAGTACTCTTCACCTAGAGGAAAGACAATGAGGATATTAATCAACTATCAGTATCAGAGATTACCCTGGAAGGTAGTTTGCACATCATACATTTACAGGAAGCAGATAAGAAGGGAGGCCAGAAGAAAATAAAAATTCAACATAATTTTAGTTAACTCACAGTCATGCCTGTCCTTAAGGTCTTAAAAAAAAATAACAGACTATCTGGGGGACTCACTGAATGAATCGTGAGCAATTGGCTTGAGATACCATGGAGGGCAGAGGAGATCTCACAATATCGATTAAAGGCAACTAAATCACTTTTTCAGAGAGAAGATTTACAACTGATCCTGCTGTCTTTGGTAGAATATAGAAAATCTGAAACAGTGTTGAAACAAAATATTACTCAATCTGTTTGCAAGTACCTGGAAGATAATAAAATAAACCCTGTTGCCCTAATGGTTCTATCAAAACTGGACCATATCAAACCACTCTGATTTTCTTGTTTGTCAGGAATATCCTTGCTAGTAAAAAAGTAGCAGGCAGTATGTTTAATACTCATGGACCTTAGTGAAGTTCCTTTTTCTGAGTCTCATATGACATTCTCATTAGGTACCTAAAGAAAGATCAGGCTAAAATTATGAAGAGACAGGTGGATAAAGAGTTAAAAAATACTTACCAGAAAGAAGTTATGATAGGTTTTCAAACAAAACAGAAAGCAAACTGTTCAACCAGTTCCAGGTGACACTTTTCTAAATGCCTTGAACAGTGGCTATACTGAATTTTCATGGATGCCTCCAGGCTTGGGAAGACTGAAATCCAAAATTACTTCAACCTCTCAGCAAGCTAAGCTGAAATTAGTATGATGAAATGCAGCAAAGTCCTCCTTGCTGCAAAAAGAGTTGTTAGCTGAGCTACTTGGCTGCTGCAGTTTTGGTTCCAAGTTGTGTACACAGATGTGTGCACCCAAGGTCCACCCACTCATTAGCTTGGTTCTGGCCTCTGCAAAAACTTCTGACTTGGAGGATGCTCCAGGCACTAACCCTTGATGGTGGCTGGCTCTCATAGCTAAGATATATACCTCCACTTCAATATCATTTTTCTCTTTGTTATCTAAACACTTTTTCTCCGTAGTTTCCCTGTCCTGTCTTGTCTTCTGGAATTTTGAGAGCAAGCATCAGTTCTTCTACATCTGAGCACCTTCACTTTTATTTAATCCCATTATGAAGATGCTTTAACATGGACTACTTCAAGCAAACTCATTACTCTAAGATGCTGCTGCTTGAAACTGGTGCTTATGAGAGAAGAAGAATGTAGAACAGATGACTTGAGCCATCGCTTCTACCTACACTGAGGCACACCTGGATATCTCCATTTTTAAGCCAGAATTTATAAATGATGTCTAGTGAGGTGCACAAAGACAACAAATGCTAAAGTGTTTAAATCAAATTGAAGTAATCAAAGTGAATAGAATTTTTTCTGTATTTAAAATCTAAAGAGCCATTTTGATCTAGTATTATCTTTCTGTATTTTCCAATGAAAAGACCAAATCTTAAACTTTTTCCGTACTGTTTAATATGTCTATATTCAGCTTCAGCTGAAGTCAACAAGAATTTAGCTCTTCAAAGAATAAGTGCAGATTATATCCCTGTTAGGAAAGATTATATAAAATACTCCATGGGTGTATGATGTGCTAAATATGACAGTTCAATTGCATTCACACAAAGAGAAGAATATTTCTTTTTTTTTTATTACGTAAAAAGGAGAAAATTAACATCCCAGTGCCTTGCCAGCTTCCTTAGATTCCAATTAGATCTGCTATGCTAACGAGAAACTTGTGCTAAGAACATTTCTCCTTTTTAGCATGCAAAATGTGACTTCACGTCAAAAAGCAGCAGGAATTGGCAGTCAGCAGCACATTCCTATGGGGAAATATCACACGTAGTTGTTTTCTAAGGTGAAACACAGGCTGGAGGACTCAATTGTCATACTGATAGTTACCACCTATAATTACTCTTGAAGATTCATGTCCTGTAATGATCCAAGACACTCCTGTTATCTATTTGCAGTGATTGATCTGAAACATCTGTCATTCACGATGGTAAGAGAGCTATTTTGCTTAAGAATGATAGGGGGAGCCAACACTGTCATTGAGTTACTGTATGTTATGCATGCATAATCAAAAGTGTCACACAACAGTCTCCAGCTTAAGATTTAATGGCATCTAAATTGAAGCCAGTAGAATTTTTTTATGCAAGGTGGCAGTGTAAACATGTTTGTTTACAAGCCTGCTGCTCAGCAGGTCTGATGTGGCAAAACATCAGCAGAGGATGACAAAGTGGAGCCAGTTTCTGATGCCTTCAGCCCCTGCCAAATCACTCCTGCTCTGATAGAGAAGGACAGATTCTCAACCTTTTACTAGTTTAGATAATCTGTTAATTACTCCTTATTTTTATTACCTCACAGAGGCCAAGCTAAAGAAATTTGATTACATAGAGAAAGCTCCCGAATGACCTAAAAGTCATTAACCTATATGTATTGGATTTCTTACTTTGCCTTAATGAACAAAGCATGACAAGGTATTTGTAATGTGTAATTAGTAAAGACAAGCTGGCTTCTCCAGATTAAATAATAACTGAAGGCCAGATTGTAAATAGAACTCATTAAATGTATTTGGATGCACTTTACACTCAGAAGCTATCTCTGGTTCAAATTTTGGCTGCACATCCAAAACAGACTGACACAGCTTAGGGGAAATTGGCCTTTTTTTTTTTTTTTTTTTTTTTTTTGGTAATTTCCCCATTTACCTTTTCACATTATGGAGAGGACAGGACAGGAAAATCTAGAGCTGATTTTTCTGGCTTGGCTGAAAGACTAGAACAGGGAACCTTTGCCTCACATGCAATTGACTGTCCAGTTTCCAATGGACAAGTATGAATTCGATGAGTTTTTCAGTTACACAGAGCTAGTCAGAAATTGTCAACTGTGTGCTGCACAGAATCAAGATTATTTCTAAAAATCTATTGATTAAAAAAGGATAAAATGAAAGAAAAAACCCCCACCTTCAGAAATGTGCATTTTTGTACGTCTTTGTTAGTGTTCGTGTGTGCTTGTGTGTGTGCATTTGAAATTTTCTTTCAGAAAGCAATGTATCTTTTAACATATCAAATAACTTTCTTTAGAATTCTAGACATCTGAAGACATAGAGGAACACTAGTTTTGATCTTTGGGGCTCCTCATAGGAGCCACAGGGAAATCCACACTTGTTATGTCTGTCACTTACCGTGGTTGTTGAAAGTGAAGAAATCCAGTTCATATAAAACTTATGTAAATAAACACTATAAGACATTTTCCATCAAAGTTGAAATATTGAGAAAATGTTGGACTTTAAGGTAAGGAGCCCTTATGTAATTGGCATGCTCAGAAAAGTATACATTTCAAATACATGAATCACGATATAGTGTATTAAAAAGAAAGTAAAAGAGAATGAAGCAGATTTCTGAAACATGCACACACACACTTTTATCAAAATTCAAGGAGTCCTGCTGCAGTGGTGTTTCCATTTTAAGCCAGCCTTCCCCAAAGCCTCACCCGAAATGTGTGACATCCCTCCAAGTGCCCAGCTCGCCGTTCCAGATCGTTAGTGTGATCCCCACTGACACACCGTATGGCAGGGAACAGCTCCTCTCGGAGCCACGAGCAATACCAAGCTGTTAATGATGCCCTCAGCCCAAAACATGTATTTTAATGGATGCAGTGGGAACTCTCAGTTCTCAGCACTGGCAAACACTCAAGGTTGTGTTTTGCTGCCATACCCCAGAGAGGCACATACACATTCACACATCCATATTCAAAGCTTAACCCATGTCAAAGTGGGAACATGACTCGTTTTATTCTGCAAACTCACAGTGGCTGCAGAAAGCCACCTGAAGAGGTCAGGGTGCCTTAGGAGACAGTCTACAAATGGGTCTGATAACGTGTAATGGGAAGAGTGAGAACTCTTTTTTGATGGATTATAGCTTTGATGTTTTAATATTTGGTATTATTGTAAGGAAGCCTGAAATGTTAGGGGAGCCTTTTGTGAATATTTTTAGGCCACTGAATCATCTCAGTTCCCTACTGCTAGGTCAAATGGTGTGGAAGCTCTGCAGCAGCACAAACTTCCAGCATGTTAAGCAAGAGCAATATAAGCACATCCTTTCTTCTCCCTTGCTTGCTCTCCTTTTTCTTTTTTTCTTTTTTTTTTCTCTTTTTTCTTTTTTTTTTTTTAATTTCAGTTTCAACTAAGAATAGACCACAAATCAATAGCCAGCTGTTAAACACCTAATGAAGGAACACAGCCAGATCAAATGAATTATTAATGAACATATGCACAGAGAACTGGCCTCTGCAAACCCAAGGGTCAGCTTTCCATGTTATGAAATCCCACTGTTGAAGCCAGATATTTTAAACACATATGACTTTACGGAAGCAACTAGATACACAGCAAATTTTCAAGAGTGATCATCACCTAAATGAGACAGAAAAAGAACAACCGCAAATTCACTTTACAGTCATTTCACCCCATAGGCAAGAAAAACATAGATTAGATATCAAACCACGCATCAAAGCATCAAAACACGCTACAAGTTTCCTTGACTGAATTGTAGGCTTTATAGTTTTGGATACATGGGGGAGATTCTAGACCTGTCTATATATCTGAGATTTCCTATATTCAGCTTCCCCACTTTTTCCCCACTTCTAGCAAGAGCCAGACCAGAAATAACACCATCCCCTCCCTTCCTTGCCATTTGGGGCATTTCTGGGCAACAGGAAAGGGTGTTAGGAGGGCTGAAGGGAACAGCTCTGCAGTGCCAGGAGTGAGCTGCAGAACAGAGTCTGCTTGGGATTTGTCCAAAGTAACACTCTGGACCATCAGCAGAAGTGGGGAGACAGTGGATTACCTTTCTCTACCATGTTCCACACATCTTCTGTAAATATGAGGGAATAATCCTTCCTCCATAGCAGTGATCATGAACAATTTATTGCAGAAAGGGGAACATTGTTTTGTGTTCCCCACTGCCACCATCTCCTGTATCTGGGATGAACAAATATTTCTGAGGATTTAAATTATCAAAGATCTCTATTCTTTCAAAGCGGAAAAAAAAATCCAGTAAAATGGATGCATCTTGTGGTATATGAGATGTTGTGCCTTATAGCCAGAAGTTTCAGTTAAAGTCATTTGTATGAAAATAGTGCAGATAACTCTTTGCCCTTCACTGGTGCTGAGATATGAGGTGTACACGAGAAGACAGAACTTCAGAGGAATCAGATTTCTTATGGGCAGTGTAGAGTACTTTTATAACAGGAGATTAGGGGACTTATCAAATGCTGAAAACAACTCAGGAAACAAAGGCAGTTAAAGGAGTTTATTCTCCAAGCAGGCAGAAGCAAAATCAAAAATAGTTTACAGAGAAGATGAGGATGTAGATGTGTCCTGTCCTCCCTGTCTGAGCTAAGCAGGAGAAGAAAAAAGCTATTTTATTTGTATTTATTTTCTCAGATGTTGCTGATATACACATCTGCTCTCTTCAATAGGAACAATATCAGTAACTGCTTGAGTTTTGAAATTTTCCTGTTCTTCTTGGCATAATCACAAGGGATTCTATTGTTTTTCAGGATGTAAACCCACAGAAAAACATACTGCAGTCATACACCTTGAAAAGACACAAAGACTTTGGTTTTTCATCTCTCCTTTAAGCAGCACTGTCACACTGCCGGTTCAATAGGCACAGTAGAAAACCCCTGGTTAATAATGGCTGTACCCTCAGTAACCAAAACTAATAAACAAGAGAAACTTCTCTGTGGTTGTGAAATTATCATACACAGCTTGATGAGAAAGGTTTGTTTCCAAAAGCATGTGATGCTAGTAGGAAACAGTGCTTGTTTTTGCTAATAAATGCTTTGCCTGTTAAACAAAATACAGTGAGGAGCTTCTGGTGAGATAGTGTGCTAATAGTCATCTTAGGATTTTTGAGTTTTAATCCTTCTTCCCATACCCTTCAGCTCCCAAATCAAGCACTTCAAATTTTCAGCCATGTCTCTCACCTCCTCTTGGCCACTTTTCCCACACCCAGCTCTGCAGTAGTCACCACTAGGATATGCTTTGCTCTCATGGACAAAACAAGAGGGTAAGAGTTGTTCCAGCTCACCCAAAAGACCTCAGCATCGTAGAGGGTTCATCATTACGGCCTCCAGATCTCTACATGACAGCTGCCAGGGCAGGGAGGGCCAGATCACAGATCCCACTTACTCATTCAGCAATAGCATTGGCACTAGGAGAAACCACACTCTACTTTTCTTAGTAATTTCAAACACCAGGTTACTTTATAGCAGAAAAGCTGCAGCTTTTTTCATTAACTGAGTCAGATTTATAAATAATATGGAATAGAAGGCTTATTGGGATTTCCACATAACAATCACAAAAGTCAGTGAAAGGTTGTTTTTGTCCAGTGTACCTCATGTCAGGGTCTCAGTAGAAATAGGGAATAACCTTCGAAATTCTTATAAGAAGTGGAGTTAATGTGACCCAACATCAGAGGCTGATATGTAGACATTTGTCTGAGCATTTTCAGTACCCACTTATATTTAATAGGTAAAAGGAACCACTTAAAGCACAACTCTGGAAAAAAACAAACAACCAACCAAAACAAAAATAAATTAAAAAAAAAAACCAAACACCAACCCCCTACAAATGTTTCTAAGAGGCCAGATAAAGCTGTGCAAGATTCCGGAGAAGCTGTTACTTAATTTCATTGCCTACCAGTGAGTCTGGGGAGACTAGTTCAGAGGAAGACATCTGTCCTGTGAATACACACAGTTAACTGATACAGCTCATCAAAGACTTCCTACCAACTTATGCATTTTTTAAAAGCAGGTTCTGGGATCATATCTTAGACTTTTGATTTTTAGAATTTTTAACCATTTGAAATTAAAAAATAAACTATAAATCAATTCCATCCCACAAAACCATCTGTGAATGGTTTAGGAACATGGTGCTTTGACTTATTCCTCAGGTCCAGTCACAGAAAGTGAGCCCAGAGAGAGTTCTGTTATTTTTTTTGTTGTGATCCTCCAACAATTGTTTACAGCTATGGATTTTATTCTTAGAGCTTTCCCTTTCATGGTGCTTTAACATTTGGTCATATTGCTCACACACAATCATGTGTTGTTTGTATCATTCACACGCCACCCCAAAATCTTTTCCACAAAGGAAGAAAACTGAAATTCTAGTCTATTTAGGATTAAACTGAGTGTGGCTTCAAGTTCTACAAATCAAAGTTGTGACAGCTTGCAACTATTGTCCCATTTAATGAGTTAATGTCTGTACAGAGTTTTGATCATCTCAGACATCGTATAAATTGTGTGTATTATTATGAATTCATCTGATTTCATGAGAAGCTGTACATTTCACAGTATCTAGTTTTGATGTATCTCTAAGGACTTATCTGAATTTATAAGTTTTCCAAAGAAAGTGATCATAGAAAACTTTCCTAGCATGGATGAAATTTTCCTAGGAAAGAAAGTAAGAAGAGAAAGCCAACATCAGTCAGCAGGTCTGTTCCTTTAAAGAAACAGCTAATAGTACCTCTGTGAGCTGTACTGATAAAAAGATTTTCTTGCCATTACAAATGGAATATACATGCAATTTTCTTGCATACGTAACTGCAAGAAATTGATTATATTTACCAGTGTGGACATAACCCAAAATTTCAAGTACATTCATTTCCAGGATGCCAGAGAGTGCCCCAAAGAAACTTCCAGATCCTGCAGCAAGCTGGTAGCTGTAACATCTGGTTACAGGATGATGGCTGGACTGATCCTTGCAGGTGATCTTTTGATCAGATGGCAACCTCCAGGGTCTCACCATCACTCTTATCCACACTGTCCCTAAGCAGAACTGGTCACCAGATCACAGGTCAGACTGACCAGTTGTGTTTCTTGTTCCCAGAGCAACAAAATGTACTACAAAAGCACACAGCAATTAGAGGTGAGAGTCTACTGTGCAAGTCCCAATCCGAAGTGAATGTGACTGGTCAACATACTGCAAAAATAACATTCATATCCCTAATGAAAACAGAGATTGAGCCAGCAAATGATGAAGTATGTAAGGGGAGTACTTTTGATTTAGATGATCAGTGGAGCGTAGAGGGGTGAGAAAGTGATTATATCAGCATGTGAAACCAGCCAGAGTGTTTTACAATGTAACTTTATAGCACAAGTTGACTGTAAGGCCCACTGTGCCTTTAGCAAAGTTATCTACATGTCCCTTTTTATCATAGTTGAGTTCCTCCTTGGCTTGGTTACATTCTGCAAGATAGATACAAATACCCTTGAAACACAATGGTAGAGGTCATATATAGGGGTGAGGAAGGTGATGGAGAGAGGAAGATTACGTGGGCAGGGGTCATTCGCCCTTTGCCCTACAGTAGGGCACGCACAGACTGTTGCCATGAGGCGATGAACAGGCAGTGTTTGGCTGCCACTCAAGCATCACTTATACTGCATACTGGCCCTACATAGTGTAATGTAGAGCTGATAAAATGGGGTGTCAGGACTGCTGGGTTGAGCAATACTCATCCTTCCATCCGGACTGTGTTGCTTCGTGGGGATGCCCACTAAGCATGGGTACGGGCCAGCCATTGCAGATCCTGGTAGCCCTGGCCTGTCTGTGCAGGTGAGCACAGTTTATTGACAGGAAGCAACTGGGAAAGCAAACATTTTATAGCCTTTTTTTTTGTATCCCTTTAATTTCCCTTTTTACTAGCTAACACTGTAATAGAGGCTGTTCGTAGTATTTTATGAACACCAATAGATAAAGTAGGTTTTTTTGTATTCTTTTTTAGCTTTTGATTCTCTTTGCTAATAGTTTTTTTTTTTTTTTACTCTCACTGCAATAAAAAAATATTTTGTGGTATTTGAATGACTGTTGTCTTTATTCCAGGCATGTATCCTAATGAACCAGTACACAAAAACACACAGTAGATAGAGGTGAGAGTCCACTGTGCAAATCTCAATCTGAAGTGAATGTGACTGGTCAACATACTGCAAAAATAACATTCATATGTATGAAAACAGAGATTGAGCCAGCAAACAATGAAGTATTGAGGACTACAGATTTCTTCTGGCTGCACAATTCTTGTTGTTTATGCACTGCCTTGCACATAGGGGAAAACGTTTTGATACAGATATAAAATGCCTTTATATTGGACATTCCCCATGTCTTGGGGATTAGCGTCTCATAATGGAGTTCCCAAACTCTAAATACCAACCAAAAAAAGTATACTCAAAATACTTTTACAGCAATTTTTATGCAACCTTTCATTTTCTGCTGCTATCCATAAATAAATAAATAAATGAATAAAATGTTGATGGTCCTTGCTAATCTGATAGCATATTCCAGCCTTTGATCCCCATGAAGGCAAGATGATCAGAAAAGCATATCATATACGTCAAAGTCTGACACTGATCTTCTTTGCATTGGTTCCTTCATTTACAAGATTATGTTCATGTGGCAACCTTGATGGAGCAGCATTAAATGAGATAAGCCACTAGAGTCTCTTACAATGCCAGTACATTTTTGTGAAGATATGACTCAGAATATAAGGATACAAAACCACATAGTAAGTCATTCCAAAAATATGTTCTGAGGTTATTTATTTCCTAGTTAAGTCTAAGGATGGAGGGAAAGAGATGGAAAGATTTTTTTAATCTTTCAGTTTTGGAATGCAGTTTGTTAAATATTTTTCAGGGGCCGTACCTTCATGCTGCATCTCCTCACTGAGCTAGAGGAATCCATGTCTAAAGAAGAGCTCAAACATGTTCTATGTCCCAGCCTAGCTCTCTCTGATTTTGCAGAGATAGGAATATGGAGTAGTTCCATGCTTTAAGAATCCCACCTCAATTTGCCCTGTCTCAGGATCAGGGTGACACAAGGAAGGCACAAAGGTCTCTGTTTCTCATTTTCATTCTTCCTTATTCCACAGAAGAAAATACCAAAGTTGAACAGAAGGGCCAAGACCTCCATTGACTCCTAAAGCTCTACAACTTTAAAATCTGGAAACTGAAAAAGATGCATTTCCCCAAAGATGAAATGAGGCTGTGGCTCTGTTTTAGCAGAAAGGAAGCTACCACAGAAGCTTCAACCTCATCTACGACAAGGATGTAACAAATATAATAATACTAGTCTTCTGGGGCTAGAGAAGACTGGAGCTGTACATCCTTGTCATTTCTCTAGCCCATAGAAGACTAGTATTCCTTCCTCCTCTTTTCCCAGAGCAAAATCAATGGAATACATCTGTATCATTAGGACATCCTGTTTCCAGAGAAGAAATCTTCAAAGACAAATGCTTTTAGTTACTGAAGTTTTGTTGCCATGTCCTAGCTTATTCTGTGATGCTTCAAGTTTAACTTATACTAAGGACCCAGTAATCACGACTCCAAATAAATCTCTCCCCAGCGTGGCTTTCTCTCAGCACGGGGCAAATCAAGTGGCTGCTCCTACATTTTGATCCTTTGAAGCCACAACTCAGTCCATTGCTTTGGCTTTGAGAGAGGGATGCAGCTAACAGATGTCACACATCAACAGTTAGAGTGGCATTTCCTCTACTGCAGTGATTCTTTTTAAAGAGCAGAAGTTGTTGTTGCACAGAGCTTAATTATTTTCGGTCGTTTCCCAAGACTGCATTAATGAACAATACTAGAAACTGAGGACTTTCAGAAACAATCCCAGTTTCATGCTCTCAGCTTCATATTATCATTCTCTAGCATGAATTGAGAGTCAAATGGGTAAATGAAAGGCAAGGTGAGGGAAGAGGGAAGAGGAAAGGAAAGGGGAAAGGGGAAAGAGGAAAGAGGAAAGGGGAAAGGGGAAAGAGGAAAAGGGGAAAGAGGGAAAGGAAAGGAAAGGAAAGGAAAGGAAAGGAAAGGAAAGGAAAGGAAAGGAAAGGAAAGGAAAGGAAAGGAAAGGAAAGGAAAGGAAAGGAAAGGAAAGGAAAGGAAAGGAAAGGAAAGGAAAGGAAAGGAAAGGAAAGGAAAGGAAAGGAAAGGAAAGGAAAGGAAAGGAAAGGAAAGGAAAGGAAAGGAAAGGAAAGGAAAGGAAAGGAAAGGAAAGGAAAGGAAAGGAAAGGAAAGGAAAGGAAAGGAAAGGGTGGAACTAAGTAACAAAGTGTATGTAAAGAGTAGCAGGAATGAAGACGTATCACTGAAATGTTCTGCCATTACCCTAAATGGCAAAGTCTAGTTTGGGAAGAAGACAGTGGAGGGACATTATCATAGTTGGAGATAGGCAGGACTGCACTATTACATACATCTGTCAGATAAACACCATTTCCTGCAGAGGCCTCCAGTTCTGCAGGCTAATATCTTAGTTCAGCAATCAGCTTGTAAGAAGAGAAACGATCTCTGAATCACCTAGATTTTCCCCTCAGTTCCTCCATTACAAGAAACAGACTCTTTCTGACTCAACTTAAACATGTGAGATGGGGTGAGAACACAGCATGAGCAATTAGAGCTACAGAACCTAAACTTTTATGGTCTGCATCTTTTCTACAGCAAACATAAGTTTTAAAGGCTCCAAGGGTAACTTAGCCTTTTCGTTGAGGAAGAAAACAATTTTGTTGCCTGACATAATTCTTCACACAAGGCCAATCTAAATATACAGTTTTATTACCATCATTTACAGTTCTGAAAGAATCAGAGAGCTTACCTAACTGGAAAAGATTGATATCTCTCAGTTTCAGAGTTGGAACTGATCAAACTTAAAGGGAAAAAACCCAAACCAAACAAACTGCAACACAAAAAATCCCCATCAAAACAAGAAACTCTGAGAAGAATCTCATGTGTTTTCCACCAGCTGCTTTATTTATTTACCCCCCATTGTCCTCTCTGCAATAGACAGGCCTTTAATGCAGGCACAGGAGACACAAATTGCAGATTACTCTTTGACCCCTGTAGACTTCAATCAATAGAATCACTTGTGATCTGAAAATTAAATCCCTGAGGTTTTCATGCGTGTGAATGAGGGTGAAAATACCAGGACTATTGACAAGACTATAATCCTCTTGCACAACTGTATCACTTCAGCTGAAACAATATTTATATTGACATTTGACAATGGTTGCATGCATTGCTGAGAATGGGAGTAAGACATGAGTTAAAATGAAGGAAATCTAATAATCAAATCACCAATAATGTTGCACCAAGTTTCATTCTGTTATAAGCTCTGTACATTATGCTTTGTTTTTCATGCTACTGGAATATTTTAGAGTGTTTTTCTTGAAACATTGAAGTGTAAAGGAATTTTAAATAACATGAAAGGGTACAAACCTAATCAAACAAAGTCTGTGCTGCAAATCCACCCAATCATTCTCTTAGGGTAACACTAAGCATCAATCAAAATGATGTTATTTGTTTACGACTTGCTGGATCCAGTTCTTGAAGGCATGTTGTTTCTGTGTTCCAAAGAGCTACTTTCATATGGAAAGAACTGCTTGTAGCATCAACTATGGTAGGTTCACCTAAGGACAGATTTTATCTATGGCTTGCAGTGTTCTATATGGGAGTCTCAACTTCACTGGAGTGTGAAGACAACAAAAGTGTTTTGGCTGTTCTATAGAGATCATTTCTAAAGCCCTTGTAAAAAAACACCTTGTAAGTGGAGCTTGGTGTTGTTGACAAAATGCAAAGTATCTTCTACTGTTACTTAAATTATTATCATGATTAGAGATAAACTTCAATAGGAAGAGATCCACAGTGTGGGTTGAAGCACTTAAATTAAGGGATAATGTTTTAATGTATCTTCATCTTTCTCTGGCTGTTCCTGACACCTCTGACAAGATCTGGGTTGATCTTTTCACTTCGTCATCAAACACAACTTAGTGGTACCTGGGTGAGAACAAATCCTAGGTCACAAGACCATGTAACCTGGCCTGCAATATAGAGGGCTGGAATCAGGGAATAAGAAACAGAGACTTGGCATGATGAAAGCAATGCACCTGTAACTTCTGTCATTTAGATTCACCCCTGTGAAAAGGGCCCAGAACCATGAAAGGTGAAATGATGTGATGACCAAGCAGATTTAGCCAACTGATTAGGCAATGCTTCATAGATTTTTTTTTTTTTTTAAGCCCACTCTTAATTTTCCACATTAAAAATGAATTAACACATCACAGGAGCACATCCTCTAAAGCCCTAACATTAGTATGCATTTTAATAGCTAATTAAAAAACTTTAACCTCTTACAATTGCCAATAAATTCCAGACAGGACCTTCTCCTTGAGCTCCAAACCAAGATAGAGGAGAAAAGAAGGAAATGAAAATATGCCAGTATTGCAACTGTAGATGAGAGGCAGAAGCACAGATTTTCATGTTACCTTTTATGAAGGACTCACTGTGGGAATCTGACATTAATTTCAGCCTAGCAGTCTTTCAGAGGAACTATTTATCTTTCTGTTTTTGATTTGTGGGTGTCACACTCATTTACTCTAACTTTGTATTTGATTATTATTTTCAGAAGCTTAAAGGCAGAAATTCAGATATGCTCATCTTTCACAGCTCTCATTGTCTTTAGCTGCATTGCAACCAGACAGAGCATTCAGAAAAAGATTAGGAGAAAAAAAAAGCTATTTTTGCTTTCTCTCACAGCATTCTGACAGATTTTATGATGTACTTGTGTGATGGTGACAGTTACTCATATTCCAAGAAGACCTTAAGATCTATATAGTTGTCCATCTGCATCAGCTTTCTGAAAGTTCGTCTGCAAACTCCTTATGCATACATTTCAAATCCCAAGAGAGGGAAGCAAAGAATGTGATGTTTACAGAGTTTACAGTGAGTTTATTTGGATGTTTATCAGTAAGGCTCTGCAGTTATGGTAAAGTCTATTTTCCTCATGCAGAGGAACATAGAGCAAATGTCACACCAAAGGTTTTACAGCAGAGTTCCTACAATTTGACAGAACTGTTGCAGTTGGATTGCCTGAGTATTCACATCTTGAGAGGAACTTCCTGTATTCTTTGTGGCTATTTGCACTATCTAAAAAGATTTTTTTAAAAATCAATATATTTAAGATCTATCCTCTTCTGCCATCATCTTACCAAAATTAGTCCATGAGTTCCAAGGTAAGCAGGGACACAGACATGCTGTGCTAACAAGCCTAGTTTCCTTAGTTGGAAAAGAGCTGATGCCATACCAAAGGCTGAGTACTGATGTGGCCTGGACTTCTCACATGTGAACCTTGGCCTGAGACACCTGCATACATCCAATGTATGCAGGCCAACATCTACAGCAAAGAAAGGCTGATTTCATAAGAACAAGGGTTCTACACAGTCATGCAGAGAAGGCACAGAACACAACACATAGTGAGGGAAAAACACACAGACCTGGCAAAAGGCATCACTGAGCTGACACCATGTAGTTTTATATCGGGCTCAGACACCGTGTTTCAGGTGGGAAAAGAAAGAGATTGAATTTTCAAGCCAATTAGCCTTCCCTGCCTCTCCCTTGAACTCAGATAAACTTTATTTTCAAGAATGATTAAATAGAAAAAGGAGCCAGTATTAGAATCTGCTCATACCTTACATTGCTGAGAAAATTTAGTCTGTCAATCACTACTGTGGTACTTCATGAAATGATATTGTTGAGAGAGGAGAAGAAGAAGGACTTCAGATACTTTGGGCAAGAGTTTAGAGAGAGATCCTGAAGTCCTAGTTTGGATGCTCTGTTACTGTCTGTAGTCAGTGCTGAGCTTTCTGCAGCTCCTTTTGGTTCCAAAAAGGTAAAAGACTGGAGAAGGCATCAAACCTCCCACTAATTGGAGAACTCTGCTTTTTATGTCCTCCTTTCAAACAAGCAGGATTAAAGATACAATCTTTAATTGGGATTTTATTGGCAGGGCAGTGGTGGGAAATGCAGGAAATTATGCCTGCACTGGAAAATCCAGAACCACTTGCCTTGATACACTCCCTTTGGGGTTTCATTGTCACCAGAAACTAAAAACAGAAGAAAACACCAAAAAAAGAACAAAAAAACCCCAAACTGAAAACAAACCCAAAAAACCAAAAGCCAACAAAAACCCCCAAACAAACAATCAATCAAATGAAACCAAAAACCTCAGCTGATTTTTAGGGATTCCATTCAGGTTTCGGAGAGAGAGTAAAAATTAAATTTCCCTTTGCAACACATTTCTGCAAGTGTGGGGTGTATTTTTATGATGATCTAGAAAATTCAGCAATGCCCCATCCACGGGGCATTCCAGGAGAACTGCTCTCTCCCCATGGAGATGACCTTCTAACATTTCACTAAGACTATGAAGGAATTAATACTGCTAAGCATAAACACTTTAAAGAAACAAAAAAATGCAGGTCCCTGTCTTGGTATCTGCTGCATCTCCACGAGGGGTCTCTGCAGACACAGCCACGGCAGCAGGTGCTGAGCAGTGTGAGGCCCCAGCCAGGGCAGGGGATGAGACAAGAGGGAGAGGAGAGAGGTGGGGGATGTGATGGGGTGGTAGATAGGTGGGCGATGCCATGAGTGGGTCATGCATTGCAGGAGTGATGTGATGGGTGGGCAATGTGATGAGTGGGTGATGTGAGAGTGGGTGATGTGATGGGTGGCTTCGCAGCTGCACCAGGTTTTATGGCAAACTGCAGAAGAAACCAGAAGCATATGGGTGTGCTATACCCCCTCGTACACCACCCCACCCCTGTGACAGTGCCACACAGGACCTGCACCCTCAGGACAGTGCTGAGCTCTATCCCTACCCATGGATAAGGTGACTTTTGGTGCTGGCACAGCTCATGTTCCATGCTGCTCTGCATGGCATTTCCTTGCCCTGCCGGGCACATGCTGTGCCAACACCGGGACTTAAACACACACCCCCAGCCCCAGAGGCCAGCAACAACTACAGAACTGGGCATTCACTTGGAAATAACTGCACACAGCTGTGGTAGATAAAGTTTTTTTCTGCCCTTTTTCTCACTGCATTTGTTTTCACTACAAACAGAGTGGAAGTAGGAGCCTTCAAGGCTTTTTAATTCTTTTGAATAGCCCTGGTGTTCCTGTTGGACCCTTATTAATACTTCCTCCCAGCAGTAGTTTGTCAGCGCAAGACACTAAGCTGCTTTTTTTGATGAGACAACCTAAACTGATCATTATTTTGAAGGATGCTTTACTTTTGCCTCCATTCGAAACTTCTAAGAATTCTAACAGTTAACACTGCAGGCATTGCACTCACACTCTTCTTGTTTGTCTGCTTGTGCATGTGCACTCACATTTAACTGTCAGAAAAATAGTCACTTCCTATAATGTAATTACGAAAAATAAAGAAAATAGTATTCACTTTAATAAAAGACTTATGGCTTCAGTATGAAGCTGGCATATAAGCAGTATAGGCACTTAGGCTTCTCTTGCCTGACTAAATTTTTGCAATTAATTTCAGGTTATCTCATACCTTGGAAAACTACACTGAAACGTAAACCAGAGAAGCTTTCTCCATTATTTTCCTTTAAACATTACTGTGTTTAGAGAAAAAATGGAATCTTTCTCCTCATCTGAATCAGAGATCTCTGTACACTGAGAGAAGCAAAAAATATCTGTCCTGGATTCAAATATTCCCAAATGATGCCTAATCCTAGGCCTCAAACACAGCTGCTTTCTGTGATACAGAATATTCTTTAATGTAAGTAAGCTTTCCTGACCACGGGCGGGGAAGGGGGAGGGGGGGAAAGGCTCAGAGTTTAATGCTCTTATTTTCATGTTCACATTTTGATACAGAAAGATGATCAGATAAATGTGAAAGGCTATTTGATGCTTGCTTAATCCAATCAATATTACAGGTCTCCTTATCTCCTTAGTGAGCCACTGGTCTGGAAAAAGATCTTAAGGTGCAAGACTCCTCCCACTCGCTCTGCTAAAGTAAAAGGCATCCCAAACGCTGTCATAGCTGAACATGAATGTTCAAGGTCTGAGACAGGTTCTGCTTCAGCAAACTCCAGTTTCCTTAGTTAGTCCCAATCAAGAGAGAGCATCCAGAGCCTAGCAGAGAGAAAAAATAAGAAAAAAGGGGAAAAGAATCTCAAACCAAAAAACCTACAAAAAGTAATTTGAACAAGCACTTTCCTGCTTCACTGAATATCTATCCTATAAAGCATTAACCAGTTATAATGCATACAGCCTTCTCCCTGAAGGGTATGGGAGCCTTTTGCAAGAATTTTATGCAAGACTCAGATGTTACAGTGCTGAATTCTGTGTTTACAAAGCTTGACAACAATTTACGTTTTTACTTTTACAATAAATTCTGTGTGTGTCTGAGTATAAACAGTCCGAGGTACATATTTTCCCATGTTACCTTCTAATGTTTTTTTCTTACAGGGCAGGAGGGGCACTGTATTCATATTGACTATGAAAAGGTCTCATTTCAAAGAGTGTAGACTTTTCCCACCAAGCTAGGCATTTATCTTTATTTGAATATTTCATTCCAAGTATTACTTCTTGGCTTTTATAAGCAAAATGAAGATAAAACCATCTAGTGGAACCAAGATGTGGACATCAAGCCATGAAAATATCCCAGGGTAAATAAATAAAAGCAGACATGTCCCTATTATCTATTTCCATCAAATTTGGTGTGTTTCTTATGCACATCATAATAGTCAGCACATAGTCAGCACTCTGGTTTGGCTCTGCTTTGGCTGATGTGATTGCATCCCAACACTGCTCCAGCACACTGCATGAGTGAGTAGGAAACACCTTTCTCAGGAGCCTAAAGGTACCTGCATGAGTCCATCAAACTTACTGGCAAGGAGTGGAAGCAGGAAACTGTCACCAAGAGAAATCTGGCATGGGATGGGTATTTCTTAGGCCCACTAAAGATGTGGCGTGCAGTGACATTTAGCCAAGTTGACTCAGCAAAGCAAACAACTACCCAAGGTAACCTGTATTATTCATACTCTTTACTTCCAAGGATAAAAGCATGTTTAATAGCTCTCTTCAAAAGCACGATTTTGGAAACTTACAGCTGCTTCTGAGTAATGGATCTATATTAGACCCCTTCGGGGCCTTATGGAAAAAGCTGTTTTCTGGTTAATTTCCATTCTTTAAAGAAGGAGGATTTGTAGAAAACGGCATCAGAAAGAAATGACATAAACCCATTTAAAACATGCAGACCTGTAGATTCTGTGAGACAGGCACTGAAATGTTTTCCTGGTCCCAACTATACCTCTCTGGGGAATTTTGGGCTCTTTTTCTTCTAGTTTGCAGGTGAGCACATGCTAGTGAACTAGTCCATATGGATTTTAGTTCTATCTATATAATCCAAGGGGATGAGAATTAGTAGTGACAGGGGCTAATTATGGTGCTTGAAAACAAGAATCTTAATTGAAATAAATCAATGTCAGCAATGATGGTAGGAAGAAAGAACTGATTGAAGAGACTTTAAATGGAAAAGGGGAGACTGAATTACCCCTTTAAAGTTTCCAGAAAGTCTGTGATTGGTTCAGAGCAGAATATTTTTTCACAGGGGAAAAAACAAAACGAATCAAAGCAAAACAAAACTCACCCCAAAACCACCCCCACATGCAACTGCTCTGATTTATGTCACTTAGAATTATTGCCACAAGCATTTTGCAAACTTGAAACTGAGATGGGTTGCAGTTGTTATGAATATCTGGCTCACAAATTCAAGAGAATATCTAAAACCTGAGAGAACTGGAATACAGAAGACAAAGACTAATTAAGAATATCATGGGTTATGTTGCAGCTCAGTTCTCCCTAAGCACTGTTATCTCTGGACAGATGGTCATTTGAGTTTTCCTGAGTCTCTAATGTTCCAGGATTTAGAAACATCCCAGTAAAAAATTCTCTACAATCCCTTTTTTCCCCCTTTTATTCTGTAATAAGCCTAGTAGAACTGATAAAAATATTTCAGTTTTCTTTCATCAGAAATGAAAAGTGGTCATAAGGACTGCTAACCTTAATTTCTACCCCAACTCATAAAAGTTTAGGTGGTAAAGTTCCTAGAACAGAATATTTTATCAAGTTTAGTTCTTATTTTTGCTGCACCAAATGAGGTACAGTCTAGTTTCCAGTATTTTTGTTGTCCAGCTTTGTAACTCATCACAACACAGGTATAGTCTTTTGGATGTATACATCTACAAGGATTTACAATGTCTTCATGTGGACAGCAGTGGTAGAGAGTAAGTAGACACCATCATTTGTTGCCATGGAAGGGTCAGAGCTGGAGACCCGAGCAACTCAGGTACCAGAAGTTAATCATCAGCTATCTGTCCTCCCACCCTGGAAATGAGCTTATTCCTCAGAATTAGAAATGACCAAATCAAATCAGGAAAGATCAGCTGGCAACAAAATTTGTCTCTCCTGCTTAGACTCCATTTAATCTCAGTCCATGGTTTACCTTGTTTTATTTCTTGTTCTACTCATTTTGTCTCCCTTCTTGTCTGTCTCTCTCTGAAGCAACACTGCAGGTTAGTTACTCTGACAGTTTTATTGTCATGTATCCTCCTTGTTTATTGACACATGGCTAGATAGCTATTAGAAATTAATTAGAGGATTAATTACAGCAAAGTCTGCTCCTGTACACAGCATTAAAGGCTATTGTCAGAGCTGGGTTTCCTCTTTACACACAACATTTGGATCAGCCATGAGAAACAGTACATTCCTCTGTTTAGCAGGGATGGTAGTGAGGGTTGATCACTGCTGAGGGTCAAACATGAAGGTTGCCCTCAAGGCAAGGCATCAATGAACTTCACCACCAGACTCCTCAGCCTGGATTTCACCCTTCTATTTATGGTTAGTGGGGTTAATGTGCAGAGTGTGACAAGGTCAGCTGGCCATGCAGGGCAGAGATCTTGCCCAGCCTTGTCTCCGTGTTCATTTTTTGTTTGTGTTTTTCAAGATTATTTTGAAAAATTGTCCAAACACCAAAATAACGGCTACAATCACCTGAAATTCAGGATGTTTGTTTAGGAAGCAAATCCAGAACTGCATCACTACTGGTTTGTAAAGTTAAAAAACCTGCTCCAGGAAACAACAAAAATGAACTTTATTCCCTTTTTTCCTCATCTTCCTCGACAACACTGAATGTTCTTTTGGTGCAAAAAGAACATTTCTCCCATTAAACCCTCATAAGCCAGCATGTAGTTTTTTAGAAAAACATGAATTAACAATATGCCAGCAGCTAGATTGAGGTTTTATTTTACATGACCCAAATTTGGCCATGAACATTTTTCCCATATATCTGCATAGCATTTCTCCACAAAAATATCTCAGTTATCTTTCACTTTTAATACCACTTCTTGGAAATACAAAGGTCAACAATTAATAAGCTCATTAAAACTTACAAGCTGCTTTGATTAATATTCCTTGTCTAGTTCCTTGAGAAATGTACTGTATCTCCCAGGCTAATGAAGACAAGGCAGAGTTATTTACGTGTTTGTTAACAAAGCTGATTTGCATATAATTAACTGAAAAGAACCCTGTATTTACAACGCAAACTCTGCCAATCTCTTTTGCTTGGGTGTTTTGTGATAACAGACTAACTCCATGCCAAATTAACAAAGCAAGTTATGCTCTTAAAAAACTAAATTAACTAAAAGGGATACAATTTTGGAGGCCATAACTAATAAAAAGTAAATCACATATTAGAAAACAAACTCCCTTCTTTCAAATGCTGTTCATTTTGTCGTGTGGGATTTTTTCTTGTATGCTCTCATTCTTTTAATCAGTTAGACTGGGTTTTAGACATTTAAACAAATAAAGACTCTCATATTGGATTGCTCTTTCCTATGACCTACTTATGGAAAAAATTACCACCATTTCAGCAAAGCCATGCTTTTGAACAGATGTCTTCTATAAAATTACCTATTTTATACCTGTCATATGCCCTGAAGCTCTGAATATGAAATGTTATATAAAATAACTAGCAATTGCAGCCTGCAGGGTGATCAGACCTTAATTTAAAATATACTACAATTCAGACAAAAATAAAGGCATCAGCCTTTAATAATTCATTTCCTATTTTGTAGACTTTTCAGCACATGGGTCACCATGGTTTCTTCATCAAAAGGTTGTCAGATTTTGGGGCAGGTTGCCTAGGGATGGGTCACCACCCTTGGAAGTACTTGGAGGTTTTGTAGATGTGGCATTTAAGAATGTGACTGGTGGTGGATTTGGCATTGCTGGGTTGGTGGTTGGGCTTGATGGTCTTGGAGATCCTTTCCAATCTAAATTCTGTGGTGCACAGGGACACTTGAGGGAGCAAAATCACCCAGTTCTTGACTTGACTATGCTACAGAATCCTGTATGACTGGTTTTGTCATTTTCCTAAGGCTAAGAGTAATAGATTTTTAAAAAAATCAAGAGCTATAACCCTATTGAAACTTTATTTACATCATGTTGTGTAAAAACTTCCAGTTATGGACTGACGTAAGATGGACAGAATCTGCCCTCTGCAGGGAAAAAACAAATAACAAACAAACAAACAAACACCACCCTCCCCAGTCATCAGTAACAACAAAAACAGTGCATCCAATATGTTTTCTCAGATCTGAAGAGAGATAAAAAACCCACAAACCGACCACAAAGAAGCTGGAAGGAACCAAAGCAGGGAGGGGGAGAGAGGTGGAAACTATGATGCGTTTAGGGTCTTTCCCTCTGCTGCTCTCATTCATTTCAGAGAGGCTGTTTTCTCAACAGTCTCCATATCTGAGACACTCTACATGGCCCTTTGCTACTGCTGACAGCCTGCTGGTGCATGACTGAGAACTGACCTATTTGCAAAGGAAGAAGAGACCAACAAAGTGCAAAAAGCAATAGCTGGGGCAGCTGTCATGATCTCTCTGTTACTGATCTAAATCATACCCAATTACCCAATGCAGTTAATAGAGAAAGGCAAACGTTCCAACAAAAAGTCTGATTACATCCATGTGAAAAGGCTCCACACCAAATTAAATAATTTCAAGTAAAACAAACAAAAAAAAATAGTAGCCATGGTTTGGATATTGAAATGCCACGGGGCAGTTGAAAGCTTCCTAGGCTAAGAGGTCTGCTCTGAAATAGGGTATGCTATGCAATAATTTATTATTGTTTCATTTTAAGTGTGTTGCAGCTGAAACACTGTTAGTCATCATCATTATAAACTAATGTTTGAGAAAGTACCTTGGTGACTAGTCCTACTGAGTACAAAACTTAGTGGTGTAGGAGGGACAGATCAGTAAAAGAAGCAGTTTTCAATTGCAAAAACAATTAGCAGACAGAGCATGAATTATTCAATGTTGCTAAACATAAAACGACTGGAAAGAACATGAGAGAGGGACTAGAGAATGGTATTAAAAGATGATTCACCTTTTTTTTCCTGACCTAGATCATTCTTATTTTCCCTCCTGCAACATTTGTAAAACTTTATCATCTCATAAATATTGCTAAAAGAAAAAAAAAAGGAGATTGCACTAAAGAAAGTATTTCTCCCACTACTACTGGATAATTCAAGTCACACACAGATGAATGGACATACATGAGTTTTATGCCAATTCTCATTTTGCTGCTTCATTATTAATAGTAGGATATTTACTCTAATCACAGTTGCTACTCTCTAGACAGAGTCTACAAAATACAATAAATATGAACCAAGTCATTTGCAAAAATTGACTGCTGGAGATGGACAAATAATCCTAGAAAAAAAATGTAATACATAGACCAAGTGAGACTGATCTCAACATCTCAAGTCTCAGAGAGCAAGACTGCTGTCACTAAGTTTGTTCTAGGTAAAACTGATAAATAACTTTTTTCTAGAATTATTCTGCATGCACAGTTTATCTAGAAGCTAACTTAAATATGGGAAAATTTGTGCCACCTTAGAAAACTGCAGCAGTCAATTCAGTGCTGCTAGGACAGAGCTGTGGAAGGGGACTCAGATGTAAAAGGATCAGGTCCCAAGAATCTCTCTCACAACCTCCTTTGCATCAGCCTGAAACATTGATGTGGTGTTTACTGGTGTGGGTAGGCATTCAACAGTAAATCTAATTAAATTGAGGAACAAAAGGACCCTGGAGTGTGTGGAACCATGAATGGAGCCTGCCTTTTAGGCCATTCGCTCTGAATGATTATGTGTTCCCAAGGCTTTCAGAGAGTTTCTCTTTGGAAACAACTAAAGAGTGAAAAAGGGACTTTTCTTCCTACTGCAAGGTGAGGGAGTAGATAATGTATCTCATTAATTACATGGAAATCATCACCACAGCACACAAAGCCAAAGAAGAGGCCAAACTGACTTTTTTTTTATTATTATTATTGTTCAATCACAGTGACAGAAAAATAACTAATAAATCAGAATCAGAGTGCACTTGATGGTTTTATTTTGCAACTCATCTTGCTATTGTGACAGCCTGACACTAATTAGCACTCAATGCACAGGGGATGGATTGCTGTGGCCAATGGATCTCATTAACCGCTGTGAAATTTTCATGCCAAGACCAAGCACGACAAAGAACAGAGACCTCAGCAAATCTGTCAGGAGCTGTAAGCATCACCACAGAGCCATGGGTCCATAGACCAAAGGGCACAAAGAGGACCCACATAGCCAGCTGCCTATAATTTTATGGATTTATTAACTTGTTTTCTTGTGAAGGTAGAGAACTGAGAAAATCACAGTGTCTAGATTTTCTCACCACTGTTTGAGCTGAGCCAGCCCATGCGGAGGGAAACTGAGGGTGCCCCAAAGCGTGTGGAACTGCTTTCATGAAGCCATGTATGACCAAATGTGCCGTTCCAGGGGTGAGCCAGTTTGTGATCACCTTGGGGACAGGGATGGAAAGACACACTGTGGGCTTCCTCCTTTGACCAGCTGCCTATTTGCATTAAGCTTACAAGAAATTGATTCTTTGAGACTTGTCAAGCATGTTTGGAACTGCCCCGCAGCTCCATTAATATAAAATGAACGGCAGGAGGGAAGAAGAGTCAAGAGAGATATCAAAACAATCATAGCCACAAGCACTCAGTGACTGCCTGATCCTCTTTTAGGAAATGGGGCTCTCAGTGTGCTCTCTCTTCAGCTGCATCCATTGCCTGTCCCCTTATGCCCCCACAGGCACTAGCAGGATGGTCCTAGGCACACCACTGAAAGCAGAGGACTCCATTTCATGGAAAAAACCCTAAAAGTCAAGTGGATCACTGCAATGGCAGAGACTCTTTTGATCCTGACCCTTTTTTTGTCACTTGAGATCCAGCAGTCACAAAGTTTCCCCCAACAGGCTATGCTTTATCTAAACCAAAATAGGAAAAGGGCCAACAGCTTAGGCTCCCAGATGATCCCATATGAATGGTGAGGTGGGACTGACCCCATGTCTGAATTAACAGGGAACCCATAGCAATGGAGTTTCCTCACCTCAAATCATTCTCCCTTCTGGATGCAGGCACAGTGAGGAGCTGCACCACAGTCATTTAGGTGACAGCTGCAGACCATGACAGACCTCCTGCAGCCCCTTGCTATGGCAGGGGTTTCCCAGCCCAGGGACTAATGCTTGGAAATACACCATCCTCCTTCTCCTACATTTCTTCTGTAAAGCCAGTTCTGCTTAAAAACACATTTTAGGGAGAAGGAAGAAGATTCAGCACACTTTGTTACACCTCACTGTGAGCTTGTGTAGAGGCTGACAGGTCCTTTGGATTATGGCAGTTCACAGGAGGTAAAAACTCAATTAAACGATAAAACACCAGGACTATGAGTGGATCCATTTTCTTAACACCCCTTCAAGGAATTAGCCTAAATGTTTGTGCTGAGTGTATAATTAATCTTTTCTTTTTTAAAGGGTAGCTTCTGAACTGAAAATAGGAGTAAACCTTTTTCTTAAAAGAGAATAATTTCATGGGAAAAAATCTCTAGACAAAAGGGTTGCTTTTAACTAAGCAGGTATTTTTTCTTTTATTTCTGTTTGCAATTTAAAAAAAAATAGAACAGAATAAGACATCCAAGTAGCCTAAGTGATTTAATGGGTTTTGGATTTCCCTTTTCCCAAAGACATGAGTCCAGATACAGCATTTAGGCTGCAGGCAGTGAGGTCATTAGTACCTTTTCATTTTTTATTTCTGAGATAAAAATCAAGTGTGCTTCTTCATATTCCCCTTCAGAGACTGCCTAGGTTATTTTAACCAAGAAGCTAGAGAAATGTCTTCTTATGTTTATGGTACAGCATTCAAGAAGTTAGAGGTCTGCTATCTACCCACAACCTTCCAGGCTCAGCTGAATACTTCATCAAACAGAAGACAGTTTCTGGCACATAGAATTGGAATGTCTTGGACCATGATGTTTCTGGTCAGGCCTGTGTACGTAACTTATTTATTTATGGCATTTTTAATAGATGGAACATCAATATTTGATGATGTCGTATGAATGATTAAAAATCAAGAAAATCAAGAACATGAAATACAAACATCTACTTTTAAGTGACGATGGGGTTGTGATATCCATAAATAAATCATTTGGTGGCCAGTTCCAGCTTTCTGAGATTGAATTAAATGAACAGGTACTTCAGTGGATTTACAGCATGTTTACAGCCATGTCTGTGGGAGCAGAATCTGACCAAGGGATTTCAAAGTGGAGTCTAATGAAGTTATCCCAGAGCAGTGTGTGAGTTTTTAGTTCCTTAGAAAATGTATTATTTAAATAAAAATATATAAAATCTTTGGTTAGAAGGGGACAAGCAAATTAAATTTAGATAGATGTAGCTCTACTTTTGCTTTTTGGCTCCTTAGTGATAAACAACAAAGGCCTAGTTTTACCTCAAAGAAATTATAAAACCAAACAAAAATAAGGTTTTAAAACATGTGAAATGGTGTACCTGAAAATAATTTTCTGCAGCTGAAGACTTTTTCACAGTTTATGCTCTCATAATTTAATTGACAGGTAATATTCATTAAATTTGCTGTTGTTGTTTGGCTGTTGTTTTGTTAAACAAAAAGTGTTAGTTAGGCAGTGGGAAACACTCATTTCTTTTCAGCAGTGAACTGAGATGAAAGCCACAGTAGCTATTATCTAACTTGTATATATTAATAGCCTGCAAGGCTTTTTTGCCTAGAATGACAAAACAGAAAATGTGGAGGTAACCCTAATATCACAGTTTCACAGGTGTGGACTGATTCACAGAGAATGAAATTAAATAAGTCTAATAGTAAGCAAGTAAGTACAAAGACTGAATATACTTCTAATGCATCCTCCATCTCTAGCAATAAGAAAATTCCTTTGTTCCATCACATTTTGAAGAGTATGAAACCCTCTAAAAACCCACTTTCTTTTCTTTGTGGATAACTGGACTCCTAGGAGGTAAAAGTGTGAGAACACAGAGACAGGAGACAGAACTAGGTTTTAGGGCAGTGGAAGTTAAAACTTAAAGGATATTTATTTCAAAGCCACCAAACTATTAATGGTAACTCAAGAGAGACTGCAGTCACCTCTAATGGAAGATATCATGAACCAAAATTCAGATTTTGCCTGATGTGTTTTGAATCAGCACATTCATATTAACATATAGTGCATATCTTTTTCAAACCCCAAATTAACTTTTTGCAAATATGTTTGTGTGTGCTTGTGTATGTTTTTAGGTTAGGAAACAAAACCAATATATTAGTACAAGTAGATATGTACGTATGTGAAAGACAATGAAATTTACAATAGTCATTTACCTGTTTCTCAGCAATAAGCAGATGTCCTCTATTTATTGCTTTGTTCTGCTTTGTTACTAGCTTGTGAATATATTTCTGAATAGTACCTTGGATATCTCTGACTTTTCCAGACACTGAAAGTCATTTATGAACTATTTGTTTCTGCAGTGAATTTACCTGATTCCCTCACATTCTGTCTGTGTATGTGCCAGTAGGATGTTGCAGTTGTGCCAGTGTTATGAATGTGATAGTTTGGAACTCTAAACACCATTATAAGGTCGAATAGATTGTTGTTTCCCAGCAGATAATATAGGGGATAAGTTAGGAAAAGTGACCAGGAACTGACAATGAGTTAATAGGTCAACCACGAGAGAGCTGAGGTATCTTGACTTCCACATCACTGCCAAAAGCTTTCCAACAGCACTGTGAGCATCAGTACCACAACAAAGTGCAAACTGTCTTTTGCCTTCATAACTGAAGTGTTAGGCCTTAAATGAAGGGACATGGAGCTTGCTTAACTAGCAACATCTCTTTTATCCCATCTATAGATTGCACATTCCAAAAGATAGACAGCTACAGGATCGTAGTTCTTATGTGCAGTATCACCCTCAGTGAGGGATGGGCACCCCACATGACAGATCCAGCATGTACCCTGACATGAAGATGTCCACTGACACACAGATTTCTATTAAGAACATGAAGCACCTGAAGAAGCCTGCTGGCAATATTGCAGGAGTGACAGCAATTAACCAGAATCCATCTGACACAGGGCTATCTTAAGGAACTGCAATTTTAATTAAAAGCTGAAGCAGTTCATAGGTTTGCACAATACTCTCCTATCTGCTTCCTCTCTGTGGTGATTGCAAATTGCAGCTACCCCTTCTCTCTATTTTAATTAAATGTTGTTAACCTGACATAATCATCTCCCCTTAATTTTTTATTCTCTTAAAAAAAACCCAGTTATTAAAAAAATAGAATTCAAGTGCTATTTAGTATTTGCCAGATTCATTGGTGGTTAAATACAATAAAGCTCATTAGATGTCTCAGGGTTAACTTGATTAATTAATTTGCCTCCATTAGAAAATTTCCTTCCATGGTGACAAAAGATCACAGCAGAAAGGTTCTCTGTGTATTGTCAGTGTGACAAATACAGGTGCTGATGGTTTCATCTAAACCATGGCAGTGGCTGGATGAACGTCCTGTTCTGGGGATTGAGGCTCTCCGGAATTGCTTTCCATTCTGTTGAGTTCCTATGGATTACAAAACTTCACCAATAAAAATGTTGGAGAGCTAAAGGTCTGCAACAGAAGATTTTTTTCCTCTTTGTTCACCCTCTGTCTTTCCCAGGGCATGTCCAGAAGGGAGAATTTCCCCAGAGATATGACTTTAGCAGAGTTTAACTCACACTTTTGCTGAACCTGATGTCTTTACTAAAAAGAGCTTTTCCTTTGGAGAGTAACATCTCCTGCTGAGGTTCAAAACTGACACAGCCTATTCTTCACAAAACAAAAAAGATTGTGTCTGATAAATTCAATGCAAAATTTTGGGACAGACCCTAAGGCTAGGAAGAGGAAAGGGTAGCCCTCATCAATCACAGCAAGGATCCGTTCAGACTGCTCTCCAGACTCTGACCCTGGCCAGAAACCTGGAGAAGAGCAGAAGAGCAATAGGAGGGCTGGAGTCTTCTTGAGACAGACACAGTCTATATGTATTTAATAACAATCAGTGGATCTATTTTTCAGTAATTTACCCAGCACAGCATGGACCTGTGCAGTCCTTTGTTTTCTATGGTGTCCTTCAATGGGGGAACATTTCAGAAAGCCTCATTGTGCTCAAGGATGCTGGGCAGAAAGGGGAGCTGTCAGCAATGTTTTGACTCTTTTTTGCTACACTGTGAAACTGAGACTTTAACGCTTCAAATTCAAATAGTACCCCATTTTGGCACTGCTGAACTTCAAGCATATATTTTGGGAGGTGGGTTAGGAAACAAGATTCAAGTAAAAGAGGTGAGAAAGGCAGAAACTGTTCTAGAACATCATAAAAAGAATTTAAACTATGACTTAAACTGAAAGATCCCTTCTATTTTCCCAAATGAAATTTAACCATCAGGGAGAGTGGCAGCTTTGATACTGGCTCAAGGAGGAGCCATTCCTTCTTGCAGGAGCCATATGGATTTTTCCCTCTGTTTCAAGCTTACATAAGCTCTTGCTTTCACATAAACTTGACTGGTCCACCCAACTGGTATCCTACCTCCAGCCATGGCCAACAGCAGCTATTGTGAGCTGTCTCATTTAATTTCTATTAGGAGAGTCAATCAGAGCATCCAGCTTGACTGAGAAGCTATTTATGAACCTCCTAGGGCTTGTCTCATTGAAACCATTACCAGGCTGCTATTTAGTATACTTGTGAAATCGGACCTGTGAATGAGGTACTTTTCTAATGCAAACTTCTCCCTTTAATTTCAAACTCATTTTCCTAAAGCTTCTCTGGTTCTGTGTGGCATCCTGCCAACATTCATTCCTTTTCCTGTTTGTCACACACCAATGGGATTAATGTTGGGTTTGGTTGTTTGTTTTTTTTTTAAAGAGGTTAATTACAGACTGCTTCTAAGGTTAGGCACATTCAGTCATTTGCCCAGAAGCGAGCCAATTTATGTATCTATATCCTTAAAATCTCTATTGTTTTTTATTCCCCTTCCTTTACTTCCAGATCTTTTCCTCTGTGGATTTGTGTAAATCACTCTCCAGGGCCAGGAATACCATCTTAGGCTGGCTTGATTTGATCGATCTATTTTAGAACTCAGAACACCATCATGGTGAAGCAATATTTTCTGCAGTAAGTTAATAGAAAAATGGAAATCACTGATAATATGAGAGAGGAGGTTTTTATTTTTGAATCAGCCCTTTACCTACGTAGAAGACCCAGGGCTGAATTATTCTTCCTGCCTAGTTAGTAAATCCAGCTTGACTGCATTTCCCAAGGTTGGACTTTTGTAACTGAAGGTGGGATTTAGCCAGGCAAACTCACCTTGCATTTTCATGTTTCCTGCTGTGGCTGATGCTCTATACTTACAGCTCCCACATCCCTTGGAGGGTGCAGAAAGCTATGTAAGTGTTCATTATTGTCATTACGCACTTCACAGCCCTATACCACATGCCTTTAGCAGCATATGGTCCCCCATACAGCAAGTTAAGCACATCTTAACATTAGGCTTCCTAAGTGCTTTTTCCAAATAGAGATAGTTGTTAAAGCTGGCTGATACTTTTACCTAAAATGTTTGCTTTAGTGTAGACATGGGTAAGACCTTCTCTGTTCAGCTACTCTAATGTTTTAAGTTGAAAGTTAAGGCTGGGGATCTACCTCAACTGATTTTTTTGAGGTAATGAGTCTAGAAAAGTGATTAATTTGATTGAAAGAAGAATATGAAAAAATGCCTCCTACTTCACAGGCACATGCACATACACATAATTGTTCACTCTTTTCTATTTAAAAAATAAAATACAGCAATTCTGCCAGCCACTTCAGCAGGAAACTAGTATTGCTAATTTCTGGAATAGTCACTTGGATTTTTGCCCAGTTATCCTATTTCCTGCCCAGAGGAGCTAGGGATTCCCTTGGAATAGATGGAGGATGATTTTCTTTTATGGCTAAGCCAGTCATCCTTTTGGAGTGCTTTCCTATTGAATAGAATGCCTGGAGCTCAGCCATGGGCAGCAAATGCAAATTCCAGGTAGGCAAATTGCATCCAGCTCTGAATACACAAACACTCAAAATTGGAATCTTCACTTATTTTAAAAAGGAAATTATGAACAGTTTCCTCATGTCTCACATGCAAAAAACTGGAGGTTACAATGTCTCTTTTGTCTCAACATCTCTCTCCATGTGTCCAGAAATGTGACATGGGAAGAAGCACCTTATAAATTTAACTGGCTCCAATATTAAATGCAAAGAAAAACCCCTGCCCTCTCATTGGTCTCAAAAGAGAGAAATGACACCATGTGCAACCTTCAACCAGTGGTTCCTGATTCACAGCCAAGCACTTCAACTTTTCATATAGGGTTTTTTCTGTATATACTTGCACAAGCAAGCTTGTATATCCACACACAAGCACACAAACACACAGAGCAAAATCTGTCTGAGGAAATAACCAACCTCCTTCATCAAGAAGCAAGATTAAAAACCACAATGCCCAGTTAAGGGAAGAGCCATTTTTCTCTTTATCTCAATCCCTGATCTGCTTAAATTTTAATCGTCTCAGATGCCAGCTGCAGCAAAGGTCTGGTTTCACTGAAGGTGTATGATTTTTATTTTGACACACATCAGTGTCTCAGGGAGAGAATAGACACTGAATTTCTTGGCAGGGAGTTCATTAACTGGAGGCTGTGTATTATTAGCCTTCCACCAACTCCTCTCTGCTCTGTTTCACTGGGCTCCATGTACCAAAGTTGTTCCTTTTTTTAATGCGCTTTTTCAAAACCTCTCAAATTCAAATCTATTTGGTGATCACATGCAGTTTGCATGTGATTGAGTGGGTCAGGCTTTCAGTAGACTGAAAAAGAAAAGAGGGTCATGTTATCTGGGGACTTAACAAATAAAAATAACAGGGAAAATCTGTGGCAAACAATATTAATAATTCACCTGTCCATCACTGCAGCTCACAATTGGAAGAAGATCCTCTATCCTCTTGATAGATAGGCAGGAGGAAAAGCCCTGTCTCAAATGATTAAAGGAGGCAGTATATAACAAGCTTTCCCCATGCTGAGAGTGCCAAGAAAGAGGCTGGTCAATGATATTTAAACACACATTATCCTTCCATCTTCCTGTCATTTTGTTCTGCAAGCTGTTCAGATTTGTCTGTGCCAGTAAGGTGGCTGTGAAAAGCAGCTGAGTAAACAAAGACAAAAATCAGTCTGAGAACATGATTTGGATTTCAAAATCTGTCCCTGGATTTTTCTTCCCTATTTCCTCTCTTCTTTTTCCTTCCTCTCCTCTCTTTCTGACCCAACATCCCATTAACTCTTAAATAAACCAACACCCAAGCACAAGACAAGCAATTGCAGGCAAATGGAGAACATGTTGCTTTGTGTAAGAAGGCAGAGATTTTTAACATGAGGAGGGAAACATATTCTCAAACTTTTTTTATCTCCTCTCAAGACATTGCTTGAAGCACTGGTGGGATTTTTTATGTCTCTCTGTATGCCCTTCTTGCTTAACTCCTTCCCCAGCAAGACCAGCCTGTTGAGTCTCTCAGAGTTAACGCACAGAAAACATTTGGCTACTGCAATTGCCTGATACTCTGGGACCACTGACTCCAGCTGTAAACAACACATCTCAGATGTGAAGATAAAGTTCCCTTGTGTTCTCATTAGATGTTGTTTCCTGCTCAGCAGAAAGGACAATCAGACCGGTCGCTACCACAGTGATGCACAACCTGTGTCCCTGGAGGGACCTGTCCCAGCTCTGCTCTCACCAGACCTGCAGAAGGACTATCAGAGGAGTAGTTTTCTCTCAGAAGAGATGGGGAGGGGATGAATCAGGAGACAGGCCTTAGATAAACAGGATAAACTTATACCAGACTGGAATTATGCTGAGATTTTATTTGCAATGTGAGTAATCAAAAGGGCACCTGAAAACAACATGTAATATATTAGAAATGGCTATACTGATTCTCCTTCCACTTGGATGTAAACTGAGATCCACAAAAGGCAAAGGAGGTATTTATTCAGCCTTTCTCTGTAATAGATTTCATTCTAAACTTGAGCATCAGGTTCACTATGGAAGAAAGGGTGGACTTTACCCACCTGGATGGAAAAGCAGTCCTGACTGGCAACAGAATAGATCTGCATGACTCAGCACAGCTATCATGGATTTTGGCTAATCTTTTAATTCCTAACATTTATGATTCTTGACCAGATACTTCAGGTCTTAAAAAGGCAAAGTGTTTCCATATCCCCATGATTAACTGGCAGGAGAGACCAGAGATGGAAAAAAAATGTAGTAATCATGGTAGATTTTTTTTTCTGACACTAGATTTCAAAAGTATTATCAATAGATTTGGTGGCTCATGACATCTTTTAATATGCTCCAAAGCTCAGGCATATGTGAGTTAAATCATATTTATTTCATCACAAGGAGATAGAGATGTAATTTTGTTTGTAGATGAAAAGGCCTCTGAAAGAACAGAAATGATAATGGACTTTTTGAACCTCAAAGATGCCATGCTCTTGGAAAGCAACTGCATGGGTATAAATCCATCCTTAATGAAAAAAGTGCTTATGATTCCCTTGATTTGCAGGGAAGTATGTACTTAAAAACTTCTCTAAGGTGGAATAAAAGTGAGTGAGGCAAAGTCAAAGCTTCCTTCTAAGACTTCTTTCAGGACCCCTTTTTCTATATGTTTGTATGGAGGCTCTTGACATTTGTAACATCTGCCAACCATACCAGCTGCAGTTTAGAATAGATTAGTGATAAGATACCTTAGTAATAGCAACCAGCAGCACAGATTAGATCTGTGAGAATAAAATGATCTTTCGATTTCACAGTCAGACTGAATGCACTGCTTTGGAAAAAATCAATTCTTTTGGAAGAAGATTCAAAATTCTGGAGTTCAGGAAGTTGCACTGTTTAATGTGAATGCTCTGGTCAGAAGAAAAGAAAATTCATTCAGCTGCCCTCAAAATAAATCCAGGGAAGGAAGAAAAAAATTACCTGTGTGTATTGAATTACCAGAAAAATGAGATTTCTACTACATGAAGTACATTTTATTTTATTAATAGCCAGGTTTAATTCCCTTTAAAATCAGTGACTAGAGGGTGTCTTATTAGTTGAGCTTTGTGTTCAAACTACACTGTAGCCATTAAGCTGTCTCTTTATTTTACATTTCAAAGATTTAAATAAGATACACAAACACAATCTATGTTATTTACTTTAATGGAGTAGCTTAATTGCTCCCCAAGCTTTTCTATACACATTATAAATAATTGCAAGACACAAATAGAGAGCAAAAGGAGCAGCCTCACAGATGACACCATAACCTTCCAGTGACTCACACTGCCACTCCTCTGCATCGAGCACTTAATGGCATACATTAAATACATAATGCCTCAGAAATAAAAAAGTTTAAGTCCAGGGCAAGTTAAAGATTTATTTTCAAAAGGAAGAAAAAGATGGTCACCCCAATTATGCAATTGAGACCAAAAAGCTGTAGAATGGAACACCTATTAGTCACAGTTTTATTGCTGTTACTCCCAACCCATGGATCTGGCAAGAAATCTGTAGCACGTAATCGTTCTTGAATGCATCAGGAAAGATGATACAGACCACAGCTAGATATAAGTGTATGGTGATGGGAAATACATCTCATTACTCACTGCCGTGTAGAAATAGGGATCTCCTGCTGGAGCTGAGGAGAGTATGCACATTGCAGGCTTTCAAGGAAAATTTGTAGCGAGTGAATGTTCACTGTGCAGTAGAGGGAAGGTGGAGGGTTTCACGTGTTACTGCTCATTTGGAGCCATCATATCCCAGAGCCCAAGCATGAATATCACTCTGTCACTGTGCAAGGAGATGCCCCTCTTAGGTCAGGCCTTTCAAGCATTTGATCTTAATCCCTTTGGCCTAAACTTCTCATGAGTTCCCTCAGACCTCCCTTTGCTTTGTTGCTCTAAGGAAATGGCACACAGATCCATGTTGAGGTCTAAAACTGATAATAAATGCTAGCTTTTCATAAATGTTAGGCTTGATCTCATGGAACAAGCTTTATTACTCAGGAAGAAGTTAAGACAATTTTTTCCTGCACAGTCTAACTACTTAGAAGAGGAAAAAAAACCAAAACATTTTCCTTAAAGGAATCATCTCCTATTGCAAAGAAACCAAAAGCTTTGCAAAATCAGATGGATTTTTCCAGAACTGCATTTGGATATCTTTGTGTGTGTGTGTGTTTGTGTGTGTATGTGTATGTGTGTCAGGGAGGAAAGTCTAACAATCTCAAGGCATCCTGCTTCAGTAGTTTTGACATTAAATAATTTGATTGCTCTATCAAAAAAGCATTCTGCTGAATTCAATTTTCATCATTATATTTTACTTTGTATAATTAAAAAGGAGAAAGGAAGGTAGAGGTAGGTCAGTAAAGCTTGTTTGGATATATAGCATGGACTTTCTGATGGAGTTTTTTTTTTCAATTTTATTTCATAAAGACTTTTTAAAATTTGTTTTAATCCATGAAGCATAACAAAATAGCAAATGTGGAAACCTCAACACTGTCAGAAAAACAGTAAGCTCACCTAAGAGCTGCAGAGCTTCACAAATTTTAACAATTTTTCTCATGCTTGTATCTGACAGCCTGACTGACGTTGAGCTTTGGTGGGACTCTGGGTCGACCTAGTTCCCTGGCTCTGCTCTGTTTACAGGATCTGGGACTTTTTAGTCCTTGCAGCTGGCTGAAGGAGCTGATCAGGAAGCCTCTGAGCCAAGGGAAAGATCTCTTATAATATCAGGGAGCTTTTGAGTCAGATCCTATTATCATGTATTACTGGGATGAGAGTCAGAAAATGTAAATAGGCAGATGAAAAGGCAGACCACTAGAACTGCTTCAATGCCCTTTTGAAATAACTAAAACAAAGGAATAACAGAACACATATATCACAAAAGGAAAGAATCAAATTTACATCTGTTCCGAGAGATACTGTGTTCAATCGTGTGCCTGCTCTTTAGCCGTGTTATTTCCACATGCACATTGAGCAGATAACGTAAACCTCTTGGTGTACTAAATCAAAGCTTTGTCACTTAAAATAACAAAGATTTGGTAATATGAAAGTCCTTGTAGAAGACTGATTATCTGCATGGCCTGGTGGAACCCTACGACCTACTAAACCCTCATTAATTTACTTTACTATCATTTGTTATCATTCGCTCATGCACACACACAATTTAAAAAGGAATAAAAAGTCACAGTGACATTGAATTTGCTTGATTCTAATATGCAGCACTCTGCTACCTCCTCCACTCCTCTGATTTGTTACCAGCTCATCCTCCTCAGGACATGAAAGAGCATTTCCAAGCAGCCTGAACTGCCTTTGATCAATGGAGTTTGTGTCACTTGACTGTATAGAAAAAGCCAGCAATTCACAGAAGTTCTCTTCTACAACTGCAAATTCTAGTCCTTCTCTGCTGAACTGAGTAAAAGTGCCATCTGCCTGCTAAAATCCAGATCATGTTTTTTCATCTGCTCTAAACACATCTGATAAAAGCAGATTGGAATAATGTTCCTCCAAAAGGAGAAATGCATCTGATCGATCCTAGCAACTCACAGATTTAGATCCAAACCACCAATAAGGTGCAAGTGGCTTTTAAAAAAGTCTCACAGAAGGTGATGGGTGATATAACTGGGTCAGCTGTGTCAGCCTCGTAGTCTGCCCCACCATCTTAAAAAGGTTCAGGGGCACAGTCACTTTGTACTTACCTGATTTAACAAATTAATTAGATTCTTATATTTCATCGTGATACTTTTCATGCCCCATATAAAAGCCCAATTTCCTTTTTGACTTCTTTTTCCCTGGGATGTCTACATTCATGGTTTCAACAGCTGAATTTCTCATTGTAAGGAAGAATCTAAAGCTGGGCAGAAGTTTCTACACTTTTCTCATCTGAACAGCCACAGACTAACCTGAGACAAAAATGCCCCATCTACAACCAAATGCATCACTGAGCAAAGGATGCTCATTGAGTTCTTCCAAAGGTGCCATAGACAAACATCTTGACAAAGGGTTTCTTGAAACACCTGCAGAATATTTATAACGTGTTGGGACAACAAGCCTTGAAGGATTAAGTTTTCATGCTGCAAAGATACTCTGTGGTCAATCTCAAACTACAGGGGAGGGATACCCATTCTTCTGAAGAGAAAGGCATTTCTCATTCAGAGGTGGGATAAGATGAATAATCCTGTTAGGACAGAATTTAGATGGTCCTAAGGGCCTCAATTAAATAAAAAACATAAAAGGAAAAAGAAAGAGTCCTAAGATTTGAAGAGTCTTAAAACCTCTTCTCTTTAGGATGAAAGGTGACAAGAAAAACAACACCTCCCTGACTCCCACCTTCAAAAATCCTAAAATTAACAACTTTACAAACCTCTCATCTGATGTTTTCATGGGGTGATATATAGAATATATTTAAGAAAGCAGGTAGATATTGTAAGTGTTGCAATTCTCTGTTATCAATAGAGGTGGAATAGCTTGCCACCCAGTAAGACCATCATATCGTCACTCATGTCTATTAGTATGCAAATAATCCAGATCAGCTTTTCCATGATAGATTTATACTTCTTCTAAACCTTGGACTTTGATTGCTATTGAAATCTTGGCTTCCTAATCATTGACTGCCATTGCATTGAATGTCAAGTATTTTAAAAGTATTAGTTATCCTCCTCTCTCTCCCTTTACTGATTTTTTCCCTATGTTTTAAAAGGTATGCCTTTCCTGAATGACATTAAAATGGACACCTGGCACCCCTCTCCACTGCATAACCTGTATCATACTGAAAATGTACAATGCCATCACCTCACACTGAGGTAAAGAACATGTTAAAATGGGAGAGAATTGTGTCTTCCTTTAGTTCACTGCTTACACCTTTTCCCTTTAGTCATGAGAAGTTGCACTTTATGAGCCTTCGAGGTCAACAATAAGGAAGTTCTTGAGTATTTCCCAGTAATAGAGATATAAAGAATGAATAATTTTTAACTTACAGTAATGGGGTACTTTTTTAAAGCCAGGATGTTATAATCATTTAATTAAGATAATAATGGGGCACTTATAAAAGAACAGAGCTTGCTTGGTGTACATCATCTTGGAAAATTCCCTCTCTCACCCTCAAACTAACAGGTCATATTGGATGTCATTAATTCAGCTAAGCAGCTCTAGGGCACTCTTGAATTTCAACCCAGAACACAAGGGAGCGGAGGCAAGCTGCCAGCTAGTAACTCACTGAAAGGAAGAAGGGAAAAAAAAGAAAAAGGAAAAAAGAAAGGAGGAAAAGAAAAAATGGCCTTACTATGCTGCCCACATATGTTAAGAGTTGAAGACATTAAGGAGAGAGAAGTGCTTTTAAAAATAAATTGTGCTGGAGAAATGCCCTTGGATTCCTTACCAACCAAATTTGTTTTGCCAGGCTGTAAGCTTGCAAACAAGTCTGAGACAGAATGTTGTGCTTTCTGGAGTGTAACTCCATCCTCTCGTAAAGATGGGATTTCACATCAGCGAGCAAAATGTTAACGTTCATCCTCAAGCTTGACATCTTCAAGCAAGACTCTGCAGAGACCAAGTGTGTCCTCCATTGCCCCAGCAGGATTTGCAGAAAACCTCAAAATGTTGGTTTTAGCTAGCTCTGGAAACTGATGGTTGCCAGGTCATTCTCAGAGAGCCCACTCAGGAGAACAGCTGGACTTCCAAAAGTTCTAACAGTGACATAGTTGTGTGGCTTTGAAGACGATGGGTGAAGAAGACCTATACAAGTGATGATTTGTGGGAAGAATTAGCACTCCTTTCCCAAGACAATTGTTTTCCTGGTCATGGTTGTGCTGATTTCAAAATGCTGAATACAGGCAGACATGCAAAGTGGGAGGGATTAAAGAATATATGCTGGTCACTAAGCTTTGCTTAGTAAGGGATAAGTATGTTAAGGAAATTGTGAATGGATTTCTTGTCTTGAAAAAAGAAAAAAGTGTCCAGCATGTGGTGGTGGTAGGTCATAGCAAAATACAACATAGGAAATAAAAAAAGAAAAATTTTACCTTTTTACAATTGCTCAGTAAGGAGAATTTTTAAAGGGGGCAGAGGTTAATTTCTGACCTGGTTTTAAGCTTGGTCATAAGTCTTCAACCTCATTTATCTGTGCTCAGATTTAATCTTTTCTGACAGCACCTTTACAGAGAGAAAGATTCAATCTACTAGAACAACAAATCATCCCAAACAAAACTTGTCCAGGTTCCTAAAGCCAAAGCAGTCTCAAAATTAATATATGCCAGTTATGTTAATAGTTTCCCAGTGTTTTATTTAATCAGCATGGATTGTTCAAACAGGCCTGGATTTATAATGAAGACACTAAAATACAATTTCCTTGCAAAATAAATAAATACAGGAATTAAACTCCCTGGGGAGAAGTTAAATTGTTTATTAGCATCCCTGTTAGCAAAAAGTAGCCACCTGTACACTTAACAGAAGGTGGTCTCTAGCTGCAGCAAGTCTTCATTGTAAGTCCTTCCTGGATTCACAAAATAGTACTGATTGGGAAAAACAAATCAAAAACAGATGTAGTCTGTGGGAACTCTAATAACACCTGAAATGTGTCATTACATGATTTATTTTCCTTCTCCTCAATGCAAGAGTTTTACCAATATTTATTTTAAATGCATTCTGTTGTGTCCCAGCTGTGTGCTATCTTTTGTGAATGGATTTTGTGAACTGTAATATTTGAACCATGGAGAGGGAAATTCTACATGCATTTTCATTCCCCAGTTCTTTACAGGACCAGACCCTAAGACATAAGTGTGATAAAGTTTACAGAAAAGGGAAAACAAAGCACAAAGGCAGTGTGAGCCTTTTGAAAATGAAATGGGAATGAAACTGACAAAAGCAGTAACAGCAGCCCACCCACATTCTTATTTTTACCATCACTAAATCTACTTTTTGCTCATTTTGAAGTTACAGTCAATACTAGATCAAGCATCCCTTCCTAGTCCCTCCCCTGAATATTGCAGATTAAAAATTTTGCTAGATTTCCTACAGTCTCTTTAAAATCTCTTGCAGTAGGGAAAACTGAAGTATCTCTGAATTGTCCTTGCCCCTTGAATCCATCACACTGACAAGATGCATCTACTGCTTTCTTCAGAGAATACAAACGCCATGGTTCCACCCATAGTCCTACAGGCCACTGATGGCAAATGTCACGAAATACATTTCTTCCACCTTTCAATTCCATTCATTCTATACTAATAAAGTCCTTCCTTCTGTTGCATTGACCACTGTGGTGCACAGATGGGATTTGACTTGGGTTGGGCATATCAAAATTATGTGTGTGTAATATCAGCAGCTCTGTAACCTCTAACTTTTTTCCCCCATAAATCAGCCTCAGAGCTGACTATGTTCCTGTATGAAAGAAGGAACCTAGGGAAGCTCACAGGAAGAAAAAAAACCTAAGAAAGGAGATTTTGCAGACCAGTATGTCCATCTTCGAATTAACAGTCTCAGATAGTTCTTCCTTACTGCATAATTTCAGCCTGGATTTCGTAAATGACAAGGTTGCGTTTCTCGTTACGTATAACCTCTTCCAAGGCAAACAACATCAAGCTGGTGATTCACTTCTTACCTCTTTAGCCACATGCCTGTGTGTACTGTCCTCATCTTGGTCAAGGCACTGGTAAAGCTCCACTACTGAATGCTACAAGTTACTGTACGGATTACTAGCAAGGAACAGAGAGAACTGAAAGCAGCCTAAACCCTGCACTATACAGACATATCCACTCTCTTCTGGACAACATTTTACTATGGCTCAGGCTGTATTTTGATTTAGAAAAAAATAAGTTACAAGCCTCCCAAAGAATTCCACAGAACGTTAGGGAAAAAAGTACTCACTGTTAGCACAGGTCACAGGTGTGGTCTGCATGTCAGTTATCCTGCTGTAAGTACTTTATTTACAGATAAATTGCCAGTAGAGTCCACTTGAGATTGTATATTCCCGTTATAGGATTTTGTAGGACCAATACAAAGCGTACAAATGGGATGTGGGTTCCTCTATTCATCTTTTTTACCTAAAACCTCTCAAGGCAATTCACACTGCTACAAACACGAACACCTATGCACTATCTTTGAAGCAAGGCTAACTACCACCAGAGCTCTGGGGCCATGCAGGGACTGCAGCCACGTTCTGTCATCACACATCCCCGTGCTCTAATTCCTAAAGCAAGGACAGACCAAAATAAGGAAAAGAGGCACTATCCCACACCACATGGAATCAGTGTCCTGAACTCAGATTTTCCTAAGCAGAACTAATGAATGACAGGCTGACAGATAGCAATAAGAATAGTAAGCTCATGGATAAAACGGGATTATGCTAATTCAAATCAATTTTAGTACAGGAAACTTCAGCTATATCCTGAAAAATTGTCAGGTTAAACACAGACATTCCACTGCAATCTCTTCTCTTTAATTTATTTTTTAACTCCTCTGTGTTACTGAAGTCTTTGCAATGCAGTTTGCTACCTTGTTATTTGTAAAAATAAATTATGTGCATTATGTGACTGAGTTAAACTGGCATGAGCTATGGTAGCCACAATGTAGTCATCTCTTTTATTACCTTTGTAAAACAGAGGTCTTTTGTTTTCTATTGTATTTTCTTTTCCTAAAGCAATAGTTCTTTGAGTTATGTGATTAAATACATTAACCTTGTCCTCTTTTTAAAGATATAAATAGTACACTGAAGTGTTCTGAGCTTGCTTGACCTGTAGGAAAAAAAAAAATCTTAAAAAGAAATAGTATCAGCAGAAGGCTCATCCACTTTGTACAAGGCAGAGACAAATTAAAAGGGACTTTGAACCCATTGTTACATTTTAAAACTCATGATCTTTAAGCCACTTTTTGATAGAAGCTCCTCCATCATCTGGAAGGTGTGTGATTTGCAATACCAAAGTGTTACAGCTGCAGTCCCAGAACTAATCCATATCCCTGCCCCTTTCAGAGGGCTCGTGACCTGCAAGTTGCCAGTAACAAAGGCAATATGCGTTGGGGAGCAGGTAATGGATGAAACTGTGCCTGTGGAAAGGAACTCCTCTTTGTCCTGCTCTTCAGTCTCTGCACATTAACCTGTCTTTTTGCAGCCTAGTGTTGTATATAAGGTTAAATACATGCTATGAAAGGTGAAAGATTTCCTGGGACCAGTTCTAGGGCTAGCCTATATCAAATAGAGACCCAACTAAATAAATTAGGTGCAACTGCTGTTCATGATTTTCTAAGCTGACTGTTTCCAAGCCATTTTCTCTCCTTCTTTTGTCACAGCTGTTGTATACAAACCATTCAACCAGATCTGGTGTTTTAGTTTTCAAATTACTTATTGATTTATATACAAGCAATGGAATACAAGGGACAGATAATTTAAATCGAAAAATATCTCATACTCATAAAAAATGCAGATTCTATTTTACTGGATAACAGAGAAGTTTAAGTGGTATGCTGTGATGTTCTTTTGACTGAGAACTTGAGAAAAGTATTGCAGTGAACTTCTACTTGAGAATGTCAGAACTCAAGGCCTTTCAGCTAAATCAGATGTTTCGTTTTGAGAAAAGGCCTCTTATCTTGCTTTCAAGGCTCTTAAACTACACTAAGAACATGCAAGTCAAAGAAAGTTCTTCTTGTTTTTCAAATTTTTGTGTTTAAGAGCTGCTGTGCTGTTTTTTTCCACACCAGGAAATGCATTGCTTTCTCTAAGAACCATAAATTTTCATCTTCTCTCCAAAACTATATATCAAATCAGCAAATTTAGAAATTCAGTAACTGAAACATACAAGAACAAAAACCAGCAGCACCACCAACAAAAAGAATTTTCAGGAGAAATCAGTACAGAGATTCTATTGCCATAGGAAACCAGCCTATTCATTCAGTCACATTTCTCAGCACAAATAATTAAAATCCAAGAACTGTTCAATAAATATTTTTCATACCTTGGTGACACCCTTCAAGTCAACTTTTCATATTCAGTGACTAGAAAAATATTTTCAGATCTATAACCCTGCCTTACACAGTTAACATAGTCAATACACACAAAAAAGCTTGTTATGGTGGAAGGTGCTAAGTGCAACAACTGTTTTTTAACCAGTAGTAAGAACCATTTACCTCTATGCAAATAAATAGCAGCTGGAGAATCAAAGTTCCTATTACCTCATTAAACTATTGAGTAAGCTCTTGCTTTTAGGCTCAAAAAGCCTGTGTTCAGTAGAAAAATCTACAGACAAAGAGGAGATAGTCTTTCAAGGCATGAATGGTTGATTAGGCGGGGGGCAAAAATATGTATTTCGGGTAACTTCTTGGAGGTAGCAGCAGGTTGGATGACAGAGATAAAGCTGTTATAAAGAACATTAGAGGAAGAAGGAAGGATGCTTCATCTGGCACAGAGCTCATGACTCATACAGGTAAGTATCTGTGCTCAAAGAAATTGCCTACCACTGTTTTTCCGCACATGCTGTACTCAGGTCAATAAAAAAAGACTATCTAAAGGCTATTTGACTGATACCATCAGTGCTTCAACTTAAGAGAAATAGCCTAGAAAGCCTTAAATGTTGGACACCTTGTAACTGAGGAAATAATCTGGGTTTTTTTAGAAAAATAATTATATAGAAATAAAAAGCAAGATCATTCATCATTCCTGCTATAACCTTATAAAGTTTCTGTGGGTCAGTTCATACAGTAAAAGAGAACATAGCTTTTTAATATGTTTAAATTTTTTTACTATTCCCCACCAGTGAAAAAGCAATCTTGAGACCAAAGCACTCACAGGGAACACTATGTCTTCCCATTTCTGCCTTTCTCCCTCCTCAACCCCACCCTGGTAAAAGCAGTTGAAATCTATTACTAGCTAACTTTTACTAAATAAAATAGTTATTAAATAATTATCTACAAAATACACTTTTGGACTGCTACTAAATGTCAACTAGTTCTATATAATAAAGTATTTTTAAATTAATTAGCAATAAATGTGCCCTGTATTTTTATAAGGAAGTACAAGTAAAATGTGAATAAGGTGAGTCGCAAGCATTCTTTATAAAATACTCCATTCCATGGAAGATGAGCTGGAAGATTGAGCTGGAACAGTCAATCTTCTTATTTCTTGCCACCCACTTTGAAAATCAGTTTGAGAACTGAACTTTAAAAATTATCTTGAAAACCATTAAGGAGATATATCTACTCTTACAGAGATACTGTCCTAAGCTTAGCTACGTGAAGAAGGTCTTTGCAGTCTGATGTCTCTCTGCAAAAGAAGGAACTTTATGATAAAAAAAACCAAAAACAAAACCTCAACCAACCAAAAATAGAACAAGACCTCTCCCCAGGGTACCTGACCTGGAGGATCTTATACATTAAAGTAGAGGCTTGCAGCTGATTTCTCCTAAGACCACCTGAATTTCTGCTTGTTTCTATTTTCTTTCCTGAGTTCTACAGCTTCATGTTCCAGTGGACTAACAAATCCACTAAGCAGAGAAATGAAGCAGGACAGGGCAGTGATGCAGCAAGGGCATGTGCTTATGGGGCTGCACACTGACTGGAGCAGAGCCCTGCATGTGTCCTTCCTGCTCATGTGATTCCAGCAGCACACAGCTTGCCAAAACAGCACACTGGAGACACTAAGAGGGAATCTCTTGTCTTAACATTTCCTGATGTCTCTATTTTTCAGTTCTTTGATTCCAGAGATGAATTTTGCCTTATCCATGAAGAAGAGACAAAGATCATCCTTTCAGGCTAGTTTGATCACAACTTTGCAGCTCATGGAAAAGTGTGGCTCCATAAGGCATCAGTCTCAGCTGGAGTTACTGCAGGGCCTAGATAGTTCATGTAAAACCAGGAAAAGGGTTTCTGCAGTTCTCACAATACTGGTAGCAGAGCTCTAGGGAATTCTCACCATTTTTCAGTGCTCTCATATTTTGCCTCGTTAGAGAGGACAAAATGACTGTTATCCTCTTGTTCTAGAAGGAGGTAACCACCTAGACAACAGTAATTCTGCTTAACTACATTGTCTCTGAATGGAGAGATCTGCTTCGTACTCTAAGACCACATGAAAGGAATTTTCCAGTGTAGTTATTAGACATTCCAGGCTCTTTGAAATACTGACTGTTGCTCAATGTAACAAGAAATCTCATGTAGCGTGATGAAGGACACTGCTGCCAAAGCCCTTCAGACATGCAAACCAGAAACCTTGGATGTCTGCTTGAAGAAGCTAATTTGAAGATGCTGATGACAAAGGTAAAATTAACTCTTATCATTCAAGCAGATTTACAGCATAACATTTCAGACTGAGTGGACTGTCAGCAAAGCTTACACTTGAGGGAAACAAGTGGCAGCACTGAACTTCAGTGTATATTCCCCTTTCTACAGAAAGTGTCACTTTAACAATCACAGGAAATGGCTGTACTGGTAGTTGTTGAGAAGTCACTAATCTCTATGTTTCATTTTGAGGATTTCCATTGTAATGCCTGTTAAGCTCGGATTATCATTGCTGTTAGACTGTCAGAGAGCAAACAACAGGGAAATGAACTTCTGATCAGCATATATTACTTTTTTATCTTTGATTAATATTAATGAACAAGGAACTGCAGCTATACTGCCACACAAAATCCTGTGGCAGCATTATTCTGAAGACTAAGCAGGCTCAGGAAACAACATAGAGTTTCTCTTTGTTAGACTGTCCTGACATGGGTGTTCAAGTGTTGAAGGAGTAAACACAAAAAGGTAGATGGGCCTCAACATTTTGCCTTGCTCAGGATTGTGGTACTTTCCTGTCATAATGCTGCTGAGTTTGTCAATGAAATCATTGCTCTTGCTTTTAAATAATCTCTTTGGTCCCAAAAAGAGAGAAGGGAAATAACTCTGGGTGAAGATTCTCTAGGTCAGCTTTAGAGGCTTGGGGAGGGCATCATTCCACCATCTAAAATATTTGAAAAAAAAAATAATAAAAGACTTATTCAGTATGAAATTTGGGTTGTCTGCCTGCTGATCCACATTGTCAGATATCACATGGGATTAAATTAATTTTATCCAATTAATTAAATTAAGTTCATTAATCGTTAACTTCCCTCTGCACTCTGAGTACCAGCACTGAGAAGTATGGAAAAGAAAGGACTGGGTTATCTCATAAAGCAACTCTCAGTCTAAGCATGCCCAGAAAATAGGAATCTGTTGTACTGAATAGCATACCCTGACCTCTTTGAAAGATTCAGGCATATGGCTATTGAAAGCTCCATCTAAATTCTGAATGTATAATTCCTGCAGCCCAAGTATTCCTAAACACATCTTTGATTAGCTGAAAATGCAATTATTTTTATAATAATGCTTTGCAGACAGCTTGTAAGAATATTAATGACCCTATTTTTTGCCTTTCCCTCCCTATTTTAAAATCAGTTTCTGTTGGAGGACCAGAAGATTTACTGGAGAAATAAGTGCTTCGCTTGCATTTAAACCATGTAAAAGACAGGTTGGCTGTGATTTTAGACACTTGCATCAAAGTAATTACAAGCTATACAAAGTATTGGATTCATTAAGAGGCTCTAAAACAATTTTTATATATCATTAAATAAAAGGGAAAAGAAGAAAGAACAGGGAACTACAAATTAAACCTGATGACTTGCCTTCATTGTCAAGTAAACTCCTCCCAGATTTTGTCTAAGGAACTAAGACCCCTAACAAAGGGCAACATGAGATGCACAAAGGGGGAGTAAATAAAATGTTGGTCTGGGACTCAGAAGGTTTACATGAACGGTCCATCTTGACAGAGGGTTCTTATGTGCAGTGAGGCATTTAGCCTATGTATTAATGCAATTTATGCTTTATTCAACACAACAAAGGTAGAATGTTCTTTTTGCTTGGTCCCTTCAAATTGCAATCTGTTTAGGGAGGTCAAAGTCTCATTTTGAGCATCTATTCAGTGCTTACAGCAGTAGGACATTGGCTTTGGTTAGCTATCAAAATGTCATGATTTTGCTGTTTCAAGATACAAACAGCAATATGAGAAAAGGTAATTCAGAGGGTTCAGAATAGCCATAGGACAAGCAGGACAAAGTCATTAAAAACATAGTTATCAAAGAAAATATTCAGGTAATGAAATCTCTAACCAAGAACACGGTGTTTGTGGAGAGTGCTCAGGTGTTCAGATGAGACAGCCTATTCTAAACTAGATTGGGTAACATAGCTGGAAACATTATGGAAGCAGCTTCAACTGTGGGCTTGATGTTTTCTAAAGCCTGTCTAAGGTGTTTACAAAAACTACAGACTTACTCTGAGAATTAAGGCACAGTTTATTTCTAAAATAAAAATCAGTTTCCTGTGAAAAAAGTTGATGCAAAAGAAGTAGGCTATATCTCCTCTTATAACCTTCATCCTATGGCTTGACAATTGGGAAAGAAAAAGAAACATCCAGGGACCAGCATGCCTTGAATGTTTTATTTTGTCTACTTTACACATTAATTTCCCAAGTGTTTCCTGATTCTTATTTGGTTAACACATTAGGGTATCTAATTCTTATTTGCTACTCAAATCGCTCATTTGCAATCAAATTTCCATCAGTATTCGCTATCTTATTATCTTGGTTAACATCACTTTTGCACTTTACTATTAACTAGAGAGACATTCTGAAAAGCACCTCGGTGTTATAAGTAGAGAATACCATGGCTGTGTTTTTCTAACAAAGAAAATTACTGTAATGTCGCTGGGTCATTCCAGTTATGAAATCCCAGCATCCCAAAGGTTTATCAAGCAACCGTCGCAGGCTTGGTTTCACTGCTTGCATTCCTACATAGCTAACTCAGTAGGACAAAACTAGAACTGCATCAACTGGACTAAAAGTCACTTCACCTCAAACTCAAGGCCACATCGATCCCACAGAGAGTGGCGTGGCTCTATCCGGTGTCCACAGCTCAGATGTGTACATGTACTGTAGCACCATGACTGTCAGTGTGGACCTTTCCAGAGGTCAACTTTTATGTGAGTAAGACTCATTGTAATTCTCCTCAGGGCAGTTGTTCTTCAAGGCCTGAAGATTCAAGCTTACCTGTATAAATCTCAGCTGATACCAGTAAGACCTTTTGGTCTCGTTTTTGAGAAGAATCCTGTGAGAAGTAAAACTTCTACTCTTATTCTTATGAAAGAAGCCTGAGGGTGTAGAGCTGTCTCCTTAATTAACAGTACAACATGAAAAAATTACTAAAGCAATATCATAGGTATACTCTTCACTCATTACTGCCTTTTCTCCACTGTAAGGCAGCTTCGCTTTTCTCCATACCTACAAAACTTCAGCCTATCATTTTCAATACACTTCCCTGAATGTTCTCAGGTAATTGTACCATCTGTTTGGTTAGACTTACTACTGCTTTGACATATGAGCAACTTATTCCTTCTTATGCTACTTCTGTGATGTATGAAGCTTTCACCGTCCCTCCCATTCATTGCCAATGCCTGACTGCAAACTAAGAAGAATATATTGTAATAGGCGGAATGCAACAGAGAATGATCTGGATAAAAATGAAAAGCTGAGTTATAGGAGGAGACAGCAAAGCTATTGAACCACAGATGAGTTTGTGCAACCTACATTTTCAAAAGTCTCTGACAAAAATTAGTTTGAGATCTCTGTGAACACAAAGTCACTAATTTTGGGTTTACTAGGAATATGGGCTGTCAGACATAAAGCCGTCTAAAGAATCAATGTCCCTGATAGCCAAATGACAAGGAAGTTAAGAACCAACCTCATCAAACTTAGCTTTTAATTTTATCCTCCAGGCTTATCTTGGATAATTCAGAATTATACAGATGGGATTCCTAACCAATAAAATGTGCTTTTGAGTTCTGAAAAATGGCTGATATAAAGAAGAAAAGATTTGAGAAGGGTGTGATGCTACATACACTGAACCAAATTTTTCCTGTAGCTATTAAATTTACAGACAAGAGTTTCTGAAAATATGGCACAGTGGAAAGATTTACAGTAAATTATCCCTATTTTGAATTATGGACTTCTAGGTACTTAATAGTAATTGTGAAATTGTTATCTCTTGGTAAAATGCACATTAATCTTGCTCTTAGCCACTTTAAGAAGGATCATTCCCTGGTTATTATTCAACTCAGTGTTCCAGCAATTTTCAATTCTATCTTCTCTTCTACCCTCAATTTCTGCTGATACCAGAAGCGAGGCTGCTTGTCAGCTGGGTGTTGCTCTCTGCTAATTTTCTCTGGCATTAGGATAGTTCCCATAACCCGGGGCTGTGGAGTAGTTTTGCCACATTACCAGGCTTTTACAGTGTCTGAAGCGATTGAAAGGGAACAAATCAATACCCAATCTGACTCTGACCCTCTCCAGGGGTAACCTGGCTTTCCCCCCATGCCAGACAACCCTGCAAGGCTCCCCTGGTGCTCACAGCTGTGTCTGCAGGAGCTTGCCCTGGAAGCCTGTGGGAAGGTGATGGAATGAGAGCTCGAGGGGAGCTGAAGGCAGCTGAAGAAGGGCTCTCCTCTTGACTATTAAATCATTTTCCCACTTGCTCAAAAAGTGGGTGTTGTGCATGCTGCTATCCCTATATACTTATAATTAGTGTACCATTCACCTTGAACTGCAGAGCTCCCAGCTGCCAGCTGCAGCTTGTGATATCTTGAGTATGTGTTTGATGAACTCTGGAGACGTTTTCATCTGTTAAATATAGAAAAACTGAACAGCTTCCCAGGACAGGCAGTGCAGCATGGAATCATATGCTTGTCAGGGCCATGTCTGCACTCCTGACTTCAGACTAATAGAGCTGCAAAGTTAGTGAAACCGTGCAAGACAGGCTGGCTCAGACCCAGGCTAATTTCCCAGACAAATATCCATGTGACAGAAATTATCTGCTACATTGGGCATTAACTACTGCTTTCACTGGTTTGATGACCAAGAGCATACCATAAACACTATGCCAAAAGTCTGCCAGTTAGTCTTTGGTGTAGCTAATATCTTTGTTTCCGTACTTGTTATGCTGTAACTGTAAAGAGTTTGGATGCCAGCAGGTTTTTTCAGTACTGAGAGGAACTAAAGAACAAGCTCAATACCTTCAAGGATATTAAACACAAGGGAAATACCACTCACCATTTACATCAAATTTTCAAAAATCAAGCTGAATATGTATTTTCCAGGCATTTATTCACTATGTAACTTGTATTTAGCATTGTTTTATGGGTTTACTAACATGCAACTACACAGCCACCCGGTACTCTGACTTTCTAGAAGAAAAGAAACGGTAAGCCATGAATAGATTCTGCGCTAATATACTACTGAAAAAATTAGGAGATTAAACACATACTTTACAATTACAAATAGCAGTAAGTGGTCAGCGTATTCAGTCAAAGCAATGTTTTGACTCCAACTGCTCTAAAGAAAAAAAATTATTATTTATTACTGGAAAGATTTTTATGGGGCTAATTAGGTGTCCTGATTGTTCACCTTAATGCATAAGCACGTGTGCAAGGTAAACAGGCAAAAGAACAAGATTTTTCATATTTTGCTTCGTCTGAATTCTCTTTTGTATCTAGCTGTTGTTTTGGCTTTTTTTCAAGCTTCTAGCTTCTCCAAAATAGGCCAGCCTCTCTCTGAAATAAGAATGTTTTGCTATTCCCCATGAAAAGGGATTGTGATTCTTTTGTATAGCACCCATTCAGAAATATTACTATGTGTTAATGAGCTGCGGTTATGAACAGTCATTTTAGAGTCTTGAAAGTGTGGAGGGAAGATTTTCTTCAAGAAAATATTAACTGTTTAGTTTCTATTGATATAAAGAATATAAAATAAAATAGAGGCTATGACATGATTTGGAATAATTGAATTAGAAAAGATGGCACAGGAGAAAAAAATAAATTATATTTCCACAGTGATTTTGTTTCCCATACTGGGGTAGTTAGAGGAGTAGTGTCCAGTAAAAGATTTTGCTAAATTATTAAAAGTGAAAAAGTACAGAACCAAACCAATATGAATTAATGGATACATCAAAATCAATATTTTATTACAGTTACCAATAAAATATTTATCAGACTAATTAAAAAGATACAATCTTTACATTACACCTAAGCTGATGTGTTTTTTCTTATATTTGTGTTTATATGAAAGTCAACTAAGTAAATTCATCTGCAACAGCGAGATTCTCATCCATGGATGATGTTCAAGCCTTTTGTTTCCATGGTACTTTATTTCTACTTTTGGCTAATCTTAGTGAGCGTTCTGAGGGGATTGATCCAATATCCATTGAAATGAATACATAGCACAAACACTGGAAAGTAAGAAAATCAATGCAAAGACTTTCATTAACTTCACAGTATTTTGGTCTGAACTCATCACTCTTTAAAGATGACTATGAAGAATTCCAGTCAGTAACAGATTCTCAAATATGATGTTGATCATTTCAGTATTAACAAGAAAAAACTGTTAAAAGCTGATGAGAACAGAATGTTAGAAAATCCCAGAAGCAACCTGTTGAGACATCCAAGTAAACTCCCAGTCTTGACACCCAACTGCACTGACCAACAAGGTGAAGGGGACAACAAGGACAACTGATGCAGTAGAAAGTGTCTTCTGTCCTCCTCGGTTAGTTTAAGATGCAAAAGTGGCACAAAAATCTCTTTTTTCATGATGCATTCACACATGCATTTTGTGCAGGTCACATATTTTAAAAATTCACAGAAATATTTTTTATATATTAGCTAAACAAAAATAATTCAAGAGCATACATGCTCTTCTGCTTGTATAAATGAATCCCATGAGTGAAACAAAACTAGGCTCAGAGGGAATAAAAATATACACAACTAATCAACTGGAGGCATCTCCAGACATGAATTAGGACATTTTCTTTCCATGGGAAAAAAACATCAAATACTTTTAGTCAAATACCAGAGGATCTTCCAGAGTTAGAGTTTATCACTAAGTCAAAACTATAAGTTTCTCTTCTTTTTTTCAGGGGCATAAAGTTGGAGTTCCTACTTCTACAAGACTACTGACTGTCAGCCTTCACAACTCCTTCAGGAACACGGCAAGATCCGAGTAGGAGTGATTTGGCAATAAGAGTGAAAACTGGAAACATTTCTCTAACAAGCTTTCAAACCTCAGCCTAAAAGGATCTAATGCATCTGTTTGAAACTGCAGCAGAATGAATCAACCTCAGTGGGGAAAGCAGAAGTGAAATAGAAACGCAGGAAAAGAGCAACTTTCCTGATATCACTGCCTCCAAGAGCTGTGCTTGTGACATGGAAGTTATTTATGGTGCCCATCTGCAGTGGTTTGCGAGCAGGCACATCCATCAGGGAAGGAGCTTCCAAACTGTGACTCTCAGAATATTGTGATTCTTATTGCTTATCTGAACCCCTCAGTTGTACCTCATGGATACAGGTCTGAACCATTCGTGGCTGCCATTCAAAACTCTTTCTTTCCTTCCAGGTTTCAGTCATACACACACGTAAAACCCACTCCACACAGTACCCATAAAAGTACAGAGTAATTGTGGTAGAGCTCCTCTTGCAGAAAACAATACCAACAGAGGAAAATGCCTCCTTCACAACCCCTCCAAACAGGTAAATAATCTGTTCTTCTCAGAAGAACTGGAGAGTTTTTAATTAGCTCAGTTGGTTAAAGCTATTGCTAATAAAGCCAAGGTTGTGGGTTGATCCTTATATGGGCCATTCACTCAAGAGTTGGATTTGATCCTTGTGGGTCCCTTCCAACTCAGAATATTCTGTGAAGATTCTGTGAAACCCTAGGGAAGTACCAAGCTGTAAAGCTGATAATATACTCTACAGCAGATAACACTCAATCTACCTTTCTGTCCTCATTTGAAAACACACTTTCCCTAGAATCAAAGTACCTCCTCTCTGCTCCTTCCCATCCCACCCCTGTTTCTCTACCCCTATTGCCATCAGGAGCTTAGAGCACATTTGGAAAGAGGACTCTCCAAGCTGCCTTTAAAGATTTTCTTTGACAAATTTTTCTCCCTCTGGTTTTTCAAACACACCGACTGCAAGGGTGATCTCTACATAATTTTGCAGTTTGTTTTAAAAAAGGCAAAAGCAGAGCTTGAGGTAAACTGGGCAGGAAGCAGTACTTTGCACACCACATGCTCTCTATTCCTTTTCCCTGCTAATTGCTCTCTGGTAGTGTCATAAGAGTCTTCTCCTTCATAGCTTATGCAATATTCAAAAGGAATAAAAAAAATCTTCCTGCCTCAGTTCCACATTTCTTTTCTCATCAGTCTTCTTGTCATTCCCCTCTCTTATCTCATCTTGAGATCAATAAAATTACCAGTGTTGTATACCAAATGGACATAAAACAATACACTACATTTAGCTTCCATAATGCAAATATTACTTTCACCATAGATAAAAGATCTCTCTCTTTCAAAGGCTCAAAACCCAGACAGATGTCATGCTTTCTGCAAACATTTCTAAATCCCAAGGCCAGTCATTGCAAAGGTAACAATGGCTCTTCTCTGACATAAGTAGTTCCCTGCAACATGCCACAGGTTAAAGAGAAATTTGAGGAACATTAAATAAGAAGAAGGTATAAATAAAGTGAAGCAGACCTGATTTTCCCATTCTTGATTGGCAAGACAGAAATATCTACCACAGATATAACTGGTACACTTCTTTGAGTTGATATTGTTGTAAAACTTTACCAAACTAATGAACATAGGGGACACTCCCAACACAGCACCAGCATTCTTTGACAGGAGTTATGCCGAAAGTAAACTGTAAGAGCATAAATTGATATTTTAAGATCCCTAAACTTCCCTTCTAGGAGGCAGCTGTGATAGAAACGATGTCCATACCTGTCTGGATGTGATCCCTTCTCAGAAAGGCATCTTCAGCACTGTCCAATGATGGCCCTGCTCAATACTCTCAGCACTAAAGGCAGTAGTGGCTGCAGTCCCAGGCTTATTCAGGCTTCCAAATTTTTAGGGCTTACTTGCAAAATGATCTCACAGAAATAACAACAAAGCATTGTCGGGGTTACAAAATGCTACAGTCAATCTACCCCCCGGGGACAGGTAAACAGATACCAAAATACTCGCATGCTCAGACTGGTCTGCCTGCTCCCCCTGCCCTCTGACCATGCCACCTTCCCCAAACAAGCCCTGCTCACCTCCCAGGCTTTTTCAAGTAAGAAGAAAATTGGTGAGTTCGTGGTATTTCCCTCATTAAATCTGTGACCACACTTACAAAATTAGCAGAGACAGAAAATTTGGGATTTTTTTTTTTATGCCCCCCAAATTTCCTATATATTGAGATGTTAAGCAGTTATAGAAACCTGTTTTAAAGGTATCAACGAGTCTGCCACAAGCACATGATCTCCACAAGCATAGGGACTATGGTTTTGCTAAGAAGGACCAAGCACCACCTCTGATAAAACCACGCCTTGAAGCAACAAGGCAGCAACACAATTTTTGAAGTTCTTTTCTTTTAAAGCCTTTTTCACAGCAGTGGTTTTCAATTTCCATATATCACCATTTCAAATGCAAAGGTCTGTAATTTAAATAGTAGAGTGAAAATGAAATCAAGATTTAATGACAAAACTTTTGAGGTATGAGAACATGATTAAACCAAATCTTAGGTCTGGGCTTAGGCCAGATATTTGCTATTTTTTCAAAAAGCTAAAAGCAGAGAAGGCATTAATTTTAATTATTTCTACCAAATAAATAAATATATTTAATATAAATAAAAATGGAACAAATAAATTTTTCCAATTATCAATAAACAGTAAAATTCATTAGTGGCTGCCTGTGTTTACCTGTAGAGGAAAATGAAGAGGTAGTTCTATATAATAAGACATTACTCTCCAAAACTGTGCTCAATTTTCTTGTGGTTTCACTTCTTTTCCCACTAGATGGCACTCTGGAAATATTCCTAAATTTTGGATTCCTTTCCATTGCCTTTTAAAAAGCCAGCAAATTAGTGATTTCCCTCAAACCTAATGTTTACAGCCTACTGAAAAAGGCAAGTGAATTACACAGAGCAGTACAGAAAATTAACATTGTTAAATGTGTCACATATATCACTAATAAAGTTTCATTATTTATACTGACAACTTGAAAAGCACTTATTTCCTAATCAATCAATTCACAACTAAATAAACAGTCATATAGGCATACAACATGAATGCACAATACTCCTAAATCAAATCTTCCTGAGATTAGGTTGATATTAGGGGAAGAGGAATAATAAAGAAGAGTGCTCCCCAATTTGCTCATTTCTCCCCACCTTGCCAGACACCTACTTTCAATGAAGTAAAAAAACATATGCATATATTTTAGGATAGGTATGCTTTTCTGTTGTTTATTTGGATTTTGTTTGTTTGTTTTTTTAATCAATAACTACTACATTTCACCCCAAAGGTGATCCTGGAAGCATAAGTTAGGACAGACACATTAAATAAATTGGCAAAAGCTGGAGGTGCATTCAAAATTAGCCCATCTCTATTTAGAGACTGAGGATGCAGAAGAGAAAAAGAGATTTAAACAGTCACTTGAAGGGCTTTGTACCATCTGAATCCAGCTGCAGTCTCACAGACATCCCTTTTGATGTTCACTAATATTGGAGATGAGTTCTAGTAAACAGATGTCCTTGTCAGGGAAAGTAAACAAAAAAAAAAACCATCAAATTTGGTACTATATGGTAGGTAGAAGTGAACTGCAAACAGTTCTTCTTTGTTTGTTGGATTTCTTCAGGAATGGGCTGATGTGGCACTGGATACAGGAATGGAGACACAGTCATAAATATAAAGAACTTAAGAAGCCTCCTTGGCTGTGAAGGACCCAGGCATCAGGGCATTTGCTATGTGCAAGGGGACCAGGAAAAGCAAAATGCCATGACCTCTTCCTGGTCTTCCTTCCTGACCCCATGACATTTGCAAGTATTTCTTAAACATCTAGATTATTTGTGTGCCCCTGGAAAAGACAAATCTCAGCCACAGCCGCCAGCTAGGAGGTGTTGTGCTCTTCTTGCTGCTCATTTGTGACCATTTTAAGTGACTGTCAGAGAGTTTGTAAATCACAGGCTTTGCATTGAAATCTGTATGTAGCAGCAGAGGTCATCTGGATGACTCAGGAAGGATTTTTGGGCTCACAGGAAGAAAATGCCCTGCAGAAGCTACCACAAGATCTGTTACTGAGATTTGGACATCCTCTTTGAATTTACCTTCTGAAAAAGAGTAACAGAAAGCCTCCATGGAGGTGGAGGAGGCCTGGATAACTGACCTGGCTTCTTACCTAGAAGGCAGGGTCAAAATTTTTCAATCAATTAGGTCAAACATTGCTACAAAGTCAAGTGTTTCTTGCAGACAAAAGTGTAGGGTAAGCCTTGTTGATCCAAGTACATCCAAAAGTGCATGAAAATACAGACTTCACAATCTCCTGCAGACTAGGAGTTAAGGGTAATGAAAGGTATGAGCTTTTACTCAGGAAAGCAGATGAACTGTCTGACTTCCAGTCCCAGACAGTGCTATTGGCAACATGAGGGCTCACACACCTCACTCCACATTGTTATGATAGAAAATCTGCATTTCATGTAGGGAGTGTTAGCTCCTCACAGCACTGATAGTCTGGGGAGGAAGAATTTCTATGTTCTTCAGAGAAACTCAGAAGGACCCAACCCAAATGTAAGCATTCCAGGCCTTGGGTGGTTTTCATTACCCATATTGCTGACTATTAGCCAACACAGGTTTTATTACCTCAGCTGCTTAGAAAAAAGGGAATTTGGATAGATTCACTGGTGAAGAGCTCTTTCCTGGGTCTACTTGTCTCCTCACTGGAATGGTGAGCAAGTGATTCTCAGCAGAGACCCCATGCTTGTCCTTGTGCAAATACAGTTCCCCAATGCCCTCGTTATAAGAGGTAGATTTCATCAAACAAGAGAAGTTTTGGTCACTTGAGCCAGAGAAAGGCAGAGAATGTGGCTGTTTTTCTTTACAGCAGCATGGCTAAATCAATAACTTGTGGATTGAGAGGTTTAGGGTGGATGAAAGGTGTATTATATTATATAGGTATGTTAGAAAGTGCTGGCAACACACTGCAGTTTTGAACAAATAAATGAATTTACTAGGTGGAAAAGAAAGATTGCTGATAAAACAGAAAAAAATACTATACTCAGGAGGTGATTTTAGTCTGAGTACTAATATTTTATACAACAGAATATTGAATTTGGGAAGAGGCTTATTCATTCATTTGGCTTTTTAACTTTCCAAAGTGCTTTTATTGACTGATTTTGTTTGTGGCAGCTAATATTACTGTCACTGTAACAATATTTTTTCCTTATTTAGCTCTCCTGATGCAGTTTGCCATCTGAAGTAATTTACCTTTCATTTTTTTAAATAAAGTTGCTTCTTAAAAACTCAGAGACTATTCACATGGTTTGAGCCTGCATTTGTTAAGATAGAACTAAACTGCTAAAACTTCAAGAACTGTTGCAGTAGTTGAGACCCAAGGTCCATTTGCTGTGAATTTAACTGCAGCAATATTAATTGACAAGACACTGCACTATATAAACAAGAGATGTACCTTATTCCTTACATGTCAGCCTTCCCTTCAAACTTCATACTACATTTTTTGTCTTGGCAAAAGCATTCATCTACTAGGAGAACATTTATATGCAAACAGAATTTCTTCAATTTCAGATCTAGTTTTATATAATCTCAATATAGCTTGTCCAGATGCTCTTAATCACCAAGTCATGGAGGTGCCAATCCCATAGTGGATGTATAATAGGAGATACTCCAGCAATACCACCTTTCTCCCATTTAAAACTCATTTCATTCAGCATTATACTTTCTCTAAAGCTGCAGGCAGTTTTCTGAGTTGGAATACTGCCATTCCAGCAGACTACAGAGGAGCAAATGGATTTTGAACTTGAACTACATTTTTTGAGGGCAAGGCTGCAAGTCTCAGCTAAAGCAGACATCATCTCTGAGCTCCAGCATTTGGGTGGGAGGTGAGAAGGAATTGCTTCTGCAGATCCCAGCTGGATTCAGTGTGAAAATAAAACAAAAATTGCTCCCAGGCCTATGAAAAAATCTTTTTTTTTTTTTTTCTGTCTCAGAAGTAGCAGAGTTCATGCCTTTCATCCTTTCCTGCAAAAGCCAAGCAGACCACCAGCAGACCTGAGAAACCCCAGGTGTTATGTAGCTCGTGGACACGAATGTTTATTTCACTGAGTCTGCAACAACCTACCATCTACCAGTGGGGTGAAATGTGCTTTGGATTTCAATGAGAATAGAGGAGCAGTTGACTTAATAACCTCCTTTACCGTTTGAATCATAAGGCTTCAAGCAGGTTGGGGTTCTTGGGGCTGCAAAAGTGGCAGCTACACCCCAGTTATGTAGTGTGACTCAATTCTTGGAAAGAGATTGCATTCCAGATGGTCAAACAGGAGATGCAGAGGAGCAAAAACCAGCAGAGAAGAAGTACAGCTGCAGTGCCTTGTCACCTTAGCTGTGCATTAGTTTGATGGTGCAGACATGTCAAAACAGAGGATCCAGAGCCACTGTACCTGTGGCATAAGATTTCTGAGCACGTGTGTGACCTTCTCCACTGACATGTACAGAGTCCAAGCCCCTGATATAAATATATATTTTATACCATGTAAATATGCATTGATAACTTGATGCTGCACAAGGTAGTTGCTTTTAATTGTTCACTTGCTCCCATCAGCATCAGTCCATACAGACTGAGGACACATGATTTTGGAGAGCCTCTCTTCTTGCTGATCAAATGGATATGCCATCTATTACCTCCTTCCTTCTGTGTCTTTTTATCTTGACAGCAACCTAAGGATATCTGAGCATTTTCTATCATCCTTGAACTCTGTCAAGAGACTGTTCAATTCTCACTGTTGGTGAGGGTTAGAGAATGTATTTTTTTGTTAATTTGTGTCAAGTGAAAATATCTTGGTCCCTCAACTGTGCTTCCTTAATGTTGTAAACAACCTTTCCTCTGCTTCAAGCTATATCAGCTTTGGCTCTAACATCAATAAGATGTACAGATATTCAGGAGGAGAGGTCTTAGTGATATTCATCAGTCTCCCCAAATCCCATCTGTCATCTACAAGGGAAATGGTTTAGTTTATTGCATACTCCCTAAGAGGCCAGATGTGATATGGCCACAATCTCATAAATGTTCTGAGAATGGGAATGGATAGGACAGCCTCAGATTCACGGCCCGTCTGCCCATGATGGCTTTAGCAATGCTGATTGCCCGTGAGGAAAGACTGTCTCCCTCCTTTCCAAACCAATTGGCGTGCGGTGAGGCAAGCCAGTGCTGATTGCCTGGACAACTGAAAAGCAGGCCAGGTGCTGGTGGTGTCCCTCTGTGTCCTGGGCAGATTGTTCCTGAGATTTTGGTATGCCAGCTATTTGGAGGTTAGTATGAAGATAAGGGAAGAGCTGGTTTCTGGGGGATATAAGAGATAGAGACTGGTTGCCGTGGAACAATATATTGGGAAACTCATAACAGTGAGATTTATCTGCCTATGGAAAGGGAGATGGCTGCTAATTCACTGATGTAGTAGAAGTAATGACAGATGCTGATGCAGTCTGATTTTCTGCTAGTGATTTATGGTTGCATCTACTAGTCAAAATTAACAGCTACCTTAGCAGGAGGTTTTAACCAAATTGGTAATTCGGCAGATTCTCAACTCTGAGCATCAAAAGGGTCAAAAGAAGAGATAGAATTCTGAGTGAAGGTGACATCAAAGAAGAACTAGGGATGAGTTTCACTGAAATCACAATATTTTCAGCTTTCTCAGTTCTTAGTCCAAGGTCAATTGTTTGTAAACCATCTGCCAAATTTAAGCCTAGGATTTGGGCTGCCCCACACCTCCCATGAGTGTATCTATAGAATTTTAGTTTGAAGCAGTCTAAAACAGAAAGGTAAAATATTAGGAAATTTTCTGCCAGGCAGATAAACAGCTTAGCACATGCTTTCTGAAAGAGCTTTCTGATTACAAAGGTTACAATCTAAAATTCACAATATCTTAACATACTTTCTACATTACCCAAAAGTTTCTAGTCTTACTTTGGACATATTATTCCCCTTGTTTAGACAACTTTCTACAAGTTAGAGTATAAGACAGAAAGTTCCATAACTGCTTATATAACAAAAACATTCAGCTTCACTTGAAAAAAATGTTTTAGAACTAATTTTATAGCAACCCTGAAAAAAAAAAAGTATCAACGTTTTATTTTTGCAATTTCCAAAATGTTTTTTCATGTTATATAGAACAACCTTTCTGTGTAAAATGCTTACATGATTATACACATGTACATTTTTGTGCATGTCCACATGAAGTTGACACAAAAATCCAATATCCCCTTTTTTTACAAAATAAAACATATGCAAGTTTTACTTTACAGGGCACTTTCTCAAAAAATCATTTTAAAAGCACATGTCTTCCCTTGTGTATGAAATCCGTTCCTCACCTTCCATTAGAAACAAATATATTTTATAGGGACACATTATTTTGGAAACAGGACCTTTTCTTGCTTCATTGAGGTGTTTTCTGGGGACAAGTGTAAGAAAGTCTGAGTCTCTGTAACTTCCTTTCTTGTTGTAAATAATAACAGTATCCCTATTCACTTCTTAAGAATTCAGTATTTCTGGAGAGATGGCAGGAATTTACTTACCTAACCTGGTAGCTGATATCACCACCATCCCTGAAAAACCAGCAACGCAAAGCATTCAAATTAATTATTTCACAAAACTAGGATTGTCAGCACAGCTTCAGGGCTTTCAACACAACATCTACATCTGAATTAATGTAGGAGGGGAAGCAATGCCTGAGCTAATAATCCCAGAGAGTTTTTCTCTGCTTGTGCATCAGCAATGGATAATTGCAGGTGCACTGGCAGTGGACTGACATGCACAAGACGTTGTGAGGCAGGGAAAGCCCTGCTGGCTTGTGGATTCCCAGACTGTTATTACTCAAGGAAGAGAGCCATGAAGAAGACCAGATTATCCACAGACAAACATAATGCTAATAAAGACAAGGGATAGCAAACTACAGCAGCACCTAAGAGATACCCATCAGAAAAAAATGGGCAGCCTAAATGAGAAAAAGAAATAATTAGGACCCTATATTTCTACAATGAGCTTACATTCACATGATGAAGACAGTTCATAGATTAATAAAAATCTAAGGAGACATGAGATTGCAATTCGCTTTGATGTTAGCACTACCCAGCAAATTTGCAGATCCAGTGATAGATATGTGCCCTGCTCCTACTGATATCAATGAGCTTCTCTCTTTAAACAGGAAAGTTGGATATTAAATTCTTTCTGTAGTTCTGAGCCTTGTGCTCTCCCACAGTAGGTGCTGTGTAAAAAGAAGATTGAATCCATATGACTTTAGGAACTTAAATGAGCCGGTTAATCAAAGCTGCCTTTAGTCCCTGGAGATAGAGGCACGACCAGCAGACAGGGAGTTCAGGAAACAGCTCAGGCTTGTACTCTGAATATGTTTCTGGAGGTACCTCTCAATCTGCAAGAAAAAAAATGTATTTTCATCAGATGACCAAAGCTGGGGTATCTAAATGCCTCCTCCTGCAAAAAGATTTTATTGCTGTTGGTTTTGTCTTTCATATGAAGACAGGGAGGACATGTCCAGTCACTACATTTTTTTTCTCTCCTCCATTGAATATCAACTTATTCAGATAGTTAGAACATTTGCAGTAGAATTGGTCTGGAATAGCCAAAAGTGTAAGATACATGGCACAGTGGCATAGTAGGATGTAAAACCTAGTGCTCCTACAAAGCTGGTGAGAAAAATCACCAGTGTGTTTCTACCTAACTTTATTCCTTTTCAAAATACTCTTCCCATCCTAGAGCTGAGAGAAACCTTTCCAGACAAAAGTTGTCAAAACACATACAGATTCATTGATAGATTTAATTAACCAAAATGTTCTTACTGTATTTTCTTCTGAAAACCTGCCCAGCTGCAGGAGCTCTAAGCTCCACTAACATAGTATATATCCAGCATTGCATTTATGGTGGATAGTTACCCATTTATAGTCCACTTAACTACAACATCAGTCCTTAGGCTTTGCATTTGCATTCAGTAAATTCTTTACTATCTGTCAACACACAAGAGACAACAGTAGCACATAGATACTGGTAAACATTATCCTGTTAGGGAAATAAGACAATTGATGTTTTTAACCCAGTAAATCATCAACTCTATTATACATCCTTAACCAGAGAAGAGGAAATTTTATTTGAACGAAATCTCAGAGAAAAATAGGTACATATGAGAAATAGCTTGGTCCCCATATCAAGAGCCTGCTCTTGGGAGACTATATAAAGAAAAACAGACGGTGATATAAATATCTTGTTAACTTTTTTAATAACCCACACTGACCCACACAGTAAGCCTCCTGGAGCTAAGCTACTGTTTAGGTACTTATAAAACATTTGTCTCTTATTTTGTACAACTAAATTTAGGAACTGTTTAAATAGTTATTGCTTTTTTTTTTCCTTAAATTGCCGGTAATAAAAATTATTTGGATATGTCACATTGCATGCATCGTACTCCTATCAAAGGGGGAAAAAGAAAACATGAAGCTCCCCAAACCAGATCAAATACACTCAAGAGTAGATAGTCAAATCATGGCTGGGGACAGACACCTTGTTTGGCCAGCTGAAAGGAAAGGCAGCTCCCAGAAGAAAAATATTAAGCAGGTCACATTGGCATGCAATGGGCTAGGAGTAGAGTGCCTGAAATATTGGCTCAATTTCATAGCTGCAACAGTTTTAAAATAATTTAGATGTTTGGAAAAATCTTGAAGAGATCAGGCTCAATAGCCACCTCAGTGCATTAAACTGATTCTCAAAAAATAGAGGCCTCTGCAAATGTTTCCTCTGTCCTGGCTGCAAAACCACCTTGGCAGATAGACTTCTACTTAGTGTCATTTTGCTGAAAATTGGGAATGTCCACTTCCATTCCCAGTTAGCCACTAAATCAACTAGAAGCATTGAAGTCACCTCAACTTATCTCAGGTCCATATTGATTTTAAGGACTTTCATTTTGGGGTTGTCTGCCTTCAGTTGAGTGTTTTCACATGTTGAGACATTTTAAGGTGTATGTAAAAAAAAAATCTAAAAATGAAGATAATAAGTCATCTAAACAAAGTAATTGCTGAAGGATTTTCTCCACTCCCTGTGCAGCCCCCTTTTGCTATTGCCACGAACTGTAGGACAGACTTTTATTCCTACCTCAAAAGAATGCTATGAATTCCCCCCCTGCCTAGAGACAGTCTCCAGTGGAACACCTTGGCACATTTTGACTGTTGATGGCCATTTTTCCCAGCTCGACTGTATTCATAAATTCACATACTTGCATATCCTATGGTCCAGCCACAACACCTGGAGACATTCATTTTCATAGCCTGCACAACACACACTGCATATCCCCAAACTGCCAAGCTAATAGACAGTCTGATATAATTACCCCTCTCTTCAAGGCCAGCTCCATGACTTCGATAGAGGTGAGACAAAACTAATTTAAAAAAATAAACAACAACTAGCAGACCTTCTCCTGCATCCCTTGGGATTCAAGTGAAGAGTTAAAAAGCAAAAAGAACTGTTAATAGCTAAAAATGGCACATTTCTCTCAGTGTTGCCATTGAGTTTATTAGTAAAGAAACCAAAACCAACCAAACAAATGTAAATTTGCAAATAAAAGCAATGGTTAAAGCTTAATGCTATTAATATTCTGAGTTTGCTTTGATTGCAAAGAGCAGGTTCACTCAGCACTGCCTCAAGCTTTCATCTGTTAAAGGTCACTGACTGCCCATAATGACTAGGATGGGGAAATGAGTTATTCTGTTGGAAAACACAGTAGTGTTTGGAAACAGTTATCATGGCAGTACTTAAGTAGGCAAAGCAAAGAGGGGAAGAGCTGATGCAGAAGTTGAAGTGTACCTGCTGCTTGCTTACTCTTAAAATTGGCTTTTCCTCAGGTGCCAGAAACTCTTAGTCCACATATCCTAGCAAAGGCACTCCCCAGAACACACAGAGAAATTTGTATACCAAATTTTAAAAGGATCCAGGACTGGAAAAATGCTTGCATTGGAAACAACTGAACCTTGAACTTTTGCCTATAAGAAAATCAGTCACTGGTTTTACAGCTCAAGACTCCAGGTTAGATAAGGCCCTGCAGTTTGGGATGAGGGACAAATGTTTTTACTGTGGCCCATTCATTTTGCCTTTTGAATATTTTACTTTACTTACGCACTGAGAGAATTAATTTTACACAAGATAATTATGAATTGATACAAATTACTCCTCATAAATATGAATGATGATCTGTTTTCTGCACTGGAGGCACAATGGGATACAAAGGCATTCAACAGGTATTTTTTTTATTTTTTAAAAAATACACTCAGAAGTCTTGCATTTTATACCTACAAACATGCCTCAACTGAGTTTTGCCTGTTATTGGTGAAATTATATTGCCGGTCAGATTATTTTTCATATCTGCTTTTCTCGGGGGAAGAATCTTGTGGTGTGTTTGTATTTGTAAGCCTTGTTTCAGCTGAATGACAAGAAGGACTCTTCCCCAGATGGTGAATTTGCCTAACCATAGCTATGAAACCTCTGCAAGGAAACAAATACAACAATATTGGAAAACCTTTCACTCCCTCCCATGAACAAGGGTTACTATATTTAGTTTTCATCTATGGGGCAGGTTGGCCTCTGGTCCAACACACCAAGGGAAAGTAGAAATTGTCTGACCTTGGCAGTGACATGATGTAGCTTTCAAGAACTGATTGAAACAGTTTTTGGTTGGATGTTTTTTTTGTTTTGGTTTGGTTGGTCGGTTGTTTTTTCCCCTTCTTTTCCCATCTTTTTTGAAAGAAGGAAGAGGATAATTTCCAGAATAAATGTCCTAAAAAAAACCTTCTCTAAACTTGACAGAGATGGTCTTCAAAGACCTTCAGCTCTACCGAAGCACCATGGAAACTGCAAAGGTTCAAACAGGTATAAAATTGATAAAGCTGAACAATCTGGCTTGCAAATCAACTGGAAGATCAGGTGAGAGCAAGAAAACAGCACAAGAAAGCCAAGAGAGAAGAAGGAGAAATGCAAAGAGAGAGAAGCAGGGTTATTATTCCTTGGCTAGAAAAAATCCCAGGATCATTTCAAACACACCCTAAACTCTAAGGGATCTGCTCACAGGATTTCATACATTCATGTTTTTTCCCCTTTCCATTTCAGATGAAAAGTCTGCCTTTGATACAAATTGATCATCTCATTTTCTCTGGCACACTTTTGAAACAGATAGTTGTCTCAACCTTTTCTTCCTAAGCACCAGCCTGAAGATTTGAAATAATTGATGATAGAAATTAATTGAATAATTGAATTCAATCTGGTTCTGCTTGTCCCCTCTCTATCTTCTATCAAAGCTGACCCGTAACAGGGGTTCAAAAAGTTCATGTCCACTCTGTCCTTCAGTCCAGAACTTCCTTCTACAGAATAGTTTCTCATCTCCCCATTTTTCTGTCCAGAATTTGAGTAGAAGGACATTTTTCAGTCATAGCTGGCTGCCGATAGAAAATCATGTTTCTTGAGTAAAGGTTATTTCAGCAGGAGTGCCCAGTTTTTATGGGAAACCTCATTATTTAGAAAGAAAGCACAGAGAATCACCTTCATATACTTGAAAAGTGAGACTATTCCACTTCACCCTGAAAATGGGAAACGTACTTCCCCTTGGATATAGTGCTGCCCTGAATCATGGGAATTATGGTTCAATTCAATAGATCTCTGTCCTGCTTTATAGGCCAACTTCTTAAGACAGGACACCCTTTAGCAATCCTTCTTTTTACCTAAACAGAGATAAAGACATGGAAAAAATAGACATCTATAAAGAAAATGAAGGAAATTAAAGCTTTAAAGAGGGCTTAATATTAAAAAAAAAAATAAAATCACTCTAGCATGAGGCTTTATCTTAAATGAACAGAAACATAAAATGTATGGATCAGTAGCTAATCCTTCTCAGCAGCTTCTATCCAGCGTCTTAATTACAGCATAAGGTTGCATTATACATGGGCATCCAAAATGACCCCCAATTCCCCTCCATGCAGCATCTGCCACATTATATTATCCCGCTTCCTGTCATATTGCCTGCAAAAGGCCTTGGCCCTCCATTTGTGTAATCACCCCTGTGCTGAACATGAGCTGATCAAGCGTCCAAGTGGATTTGTTGTTTCCCACGATAGGGCTCCAGTTCATGCAGTGCCCCAGTGCTGGATCAGAGCCACTGGAGGCACCAAAGTTTTCCTGTGGCCTCGTAAGGCACAATTCACCACCCTGCAAAGGGACCACTGCAGGTGGTTTGGGTGTGTATAGAATTTGATCCACAGAAATGGAGAAGGAGCACTTTTTGAGGTAAGTGTGTCTGCAGAGTTCTGAACATTGTGCTTACCTCTAAAATTACGCACTTGGAAACTTGATACTTATCATAGACAGCTGACAGCTAAATCCTTGTCATTTATTTATTTTGGGAAGAGCTAATCAATCCAAATATTCCTAGGTCTATTACTTGGTCTATCAGATTAAAGCTCCTCTGATTACATCTGTGTGTTTTCAGAGATATTATAAGATTCACCTTTAAACAGAACAAAAATAAAGGCTGAGTTCTGGAATGGCTGTCTCACTGCTGTAATATGACAATAATCCTAAAAGAGGTAAAATAATAATGAGAGTGAAAGAGATAGTTTACTAAGCTATAATGTTCCATATATCTATTGTCTTTTCTTCTTCTTCTTCTTACTATTTTAAAATCTCCCAGAACAAACTTATATTCATGCAACAGATTTGCCTGATTCCAAATACACAGATAATGTAGGCATATCTCTGAAAACGTGCTAAAAGCCACAAAAAGAGATTTGCAAACAATACAAAAAGGCTAAGAAAAAAAAGCCCAAAATTAACACTGACAGGAAAAAAATTATAAACTTGCTAGAATGAACATACTTGTGCAGAGATCTGGAGTTTCAAGGCAAAAAAAATTAAAGAAGTTTAATATAAAATCATATTTTCCCTATAAATTATTCAATGTTTTATGCACACACGCATTTAGGTTACACAGACACAAATACTTTAATTTTAACAGCTACATTTCAGATCTTGATCCTATGGCATTTCCCTTTCAGAATTCTAATTTACTTATGTGAAAACTTTGGTTAAGCATAGTGTTTCAGGACTTCAATATTTATGTGTGTGTGTGGGGGGGGAAATCTATCAAAAGTCTCCATGCCAGTGAATTTTGAGGACTGATGAAGTTGTTAGAGAAACCAAGGTACAAAGGTGATCCTGAGCCCTGTTTGAAAGCAGAAGTAGCTATTGATTATCTGCAAACCTGATCTAAATGCACTAAGTCCTTGAATATATCTTTCCTCCTTTTCCAAGTCAGATCACAACATTCTCTTTTCACCACTGTTAACCAGCCTAACATTCATATTCCTTCAGTAATTCTTTATTTACTTTTATTAATTGCATGTTCTCTCCTTATACAATCAAAATCTGTTTAGAACAGCAGCAGTGAGTGCTTTGGAGGAGGAAAGACTCACAGAGTAAAGTTGGGAAATACCATAATTCCTTGCCAGCCCTTGGCATTCAAACTTCATCACATCTCCAAAAGCTCATTATAATAGAAATTGGACTTGACTGGCTGAGTGGGCAGTCAGACAGAGTCACCATGCATAAGGGAAAGCACAGAATTTTCAAAACTGATCATCAAGCAGCCACAGCAATTGGATTTATAAATCAGGGACTTACTGCATAAGACACACAAAAGATTGATGCTGTTGAAGAAGAGCAGTAATTAACTAAATTAATGAAATCAGCAAGCCACACCTGCTCCACATGACTGACTCGCTCCTCTGGCTCTGTCTCCAGCTTGAAAAGGTGGATTTAGCAATTGATGGGTTTAACATGGGATGAGCACGGTAAGTTATGTGCATCCAACGAGCTCCTTCGAAGTGTTGTGAGGAGCACAGCATGGTTGAGAGATCGTGGCAGTTAATTATTTCCCTGCCTTGGAAGAAGAGAGCCACACATCCCTAGAGGGAGTAGATGCATTTCAGCAAAAGCCTTTTCTATGGGGAGGGAAGTTTTACAAGCAGAAGTTGGTTTGCATATCAGGATAATTGGAGCCACTTCTGCCTTTGAAGGTACAGTCAGTTCTTGAAAGGCATTATGGTACAAATAATCATTCTGCCACCTGGTAAAAGTGTTTTCAAATATCCAAACCAATGAATGTATCATGCAGTCTTCGATAGAGGATCAGTCACGTGCAGGGTCACCTCTAGCCGTAGGAAGACACTAAGGCTGACAGAAAAAAACCCTTTGCTTTGCTGCCTCCTCCTCACACTGCCTCTGGAAAGGCAGAAAAGCTATCCCTCTAACAGGAAGGTTTAAGAAATGTAGAAGACTGTACAGTAAGAAACATGGGTCCTTTAGGATGTTTACTGTCTCAAGTCTGCACATTCACCCTCTGTTTTCTGGAGCAGTGCTTCTGTGGCTGTAGATACCACACTTCTCTGGCCCCTGTTGCACTTCCCTGGTAGGAAGAAGTCCTTGTGGCATCTCCTCACCTCAGGAGCTAGCAAGTTATGGTGGCAAGACATACAAGCATGGAGCCTTGTACGACTGCTGACACAGAAGGAGCTTCTCCAGTGATGTTATCCAGTTCCATTCCCGTGGAAATGCTGCCCGGTGCCACAGAGGACAAATAAGAAAGATATTATCATAATTTCTTAGAAGAATTAGAAGCAGCTAATACTCAAACTTGAAGCTGACTAGCGACAGGAAGGCTAAACCACAACAAGGCCAGTGAGACCAGAACACCCATCCCTACAGAGTGGATTGACTTCAGGATCTGCTGTTTCGTCGCTCTGAAACACATACCATGTTTACAAGTTTCATGAGTCTGATTGCAATTAATTGGCAATAAGCTCAAAACCACTGAAGCTCCTGGAGGGATGTGATTCCATATAAACTGAACATAATTTTCTTTTTTCATCCCTCTGATATCTTATTTGGCAGGCCAAACACAATAAATCTGTCTATAACAAAGGCCAGAGCAGAATTACTCTAGGAAAAAAATACTGACTTTAAAAGAAGAATGTTTCTTTCTACCCTCAGTACTTCAGAGAGTTACCAATCTTCTTAAAATGAAGTTGGGAATAAGAGTTATTTAACAAAGATGGAGACAAACACAAGAATATAGAAACAGCAAAGACAGATGCTTGATAGCATTATGGTAACTCCCAACTAAGCCTGGGCCCCTCACCAATACATAAAAATACATTGTATCAGTTAGAAAAAGCTGGAAATAATTGGGAATAGAGAAATAGAGAGAAAGAAATAAGGAGGAAGAAAGAGGGGGAAAGAGAGACACTAAGTAGTCCAGAGTTTCTTGGTGAACTGATACTTTCTCTGCAAAAGAAGGCAAAACCCCCCTGTGTTCAGAGTATAAATAAAGGGCTGTTTCTGCTTCCTGGTTGTTTTAGGTGTTGAGTGTCACTACGCTACCTTTTTTTTATCAGGTTAGTGCATATCTTTCATTTACCATCTCATTCACATAATCAGCATCTTGGAGGAGTGAGTGGAAATTACTCCTGTAAAGGTTAATAACCATTCAATTGCTGGGTTAAGTTTGCTAATGTAGATTACTTCTCTTTTCCCCACCATCATTGTCCTCCAGTTTATAAAGTCTTCTTCCCTCATGCTTAATCCTCTCTGATGCGTTTATTTAGAATAATCCTATCTTCTCTCAGCCTTCAATTTGCAGCCTTCAATTGCTAAGACAGCTAAGCTCTTTTCATCTTCTCCTGAAAACATGCACTCCATTCTTTGGTAGTCTCTCTTTGTCCTTCTCCCCATTTCAGCTGCTTGAACTGAAGTGATAAAACCAGAGAGTACATGCATATAATTTTGGACAACAGCTAATTACCTTACATGTGCTATAACCTCTCCTCAACACACTGCTGCAGTTGCATGCTTTGTTTCACACCAGCTACACAGCAGTGGGTGCAGGTTCATCCAGAGATTTCCTCCCTTCAAAACCGAGGTCCTTCTCTTCTGCTTCCAGAGAATGCATTCTCCAGTTATAGTAACAACTCCTGCATTAATCTGTAATGAATGACTTCACATTATTGAGATTAAACTGCTAGTGGGCCATGTTCTCATCTGAAACACAGAGTGAATCTTGACTCATTTCGTTAGCTAAAACGAAGTGACCTCAGATTTCCAGTCACGTAACAGATCCATCTTTAAGCAGCCCCCTGGATGAGCTATCTACAGCTACTCTGAAGGCCATTAAAAAGTTGTGTTTATAACATATTGTGTTGTGCATAATGTTCTACAAAGAGAGGGTGCTTTTGCAATGACATATGGTGTACAATGTAAATGAACTCTGATGTAACAAATTAAAAAGCTTTTACAGAAACCTTTAAATACTATTTATGGCTCCCAAGAGCTACCTAGGCTGGCCACCAGTCAAATAATTACAATCTCTACACCAAGTGCCAGAGTGCATTTTGTTGACTAACTGCTTCTACAGTGAGGTGTGCAATCTATTTCCACGAGATGTACTAGTCATAAAACACCATCCATTTTGACAGCAAAATTGCAAAAGCACAACGTGTTACAAGCTGTCATTCAAAGAATGGAGATGGTAACAAGGGGGTCATTTTTAAAATCATTTGACACTTGCATCTTTTGTTACAGCAAAAGAAATTCACTGTGGTGTAAGACCTCTCAAAAGATTGCTGAAGTTTCTCACAGGCACAAGACCCCTCTCCGGTCTGTGTATGGAGGAAAAACTTGTGAGTAGGCCTGACTAAAATGTGGCGACTGAAAATGTTTCCTGCGAGTGAAGGGGTCCAGTTCAGTGGAGGCAGAGAACACTCCATTTCCTAAAGACTGATTTTCTATTTAAGAGAAAATTATATTATTTTTCATTAAAAAAAAAAACCAACCTTCTGGAAACAAAAGGAAACCAACAAAATCAACAGAAATCACCATAAGCTGAACAACCTCAACTCTCTCCACATTTCCTCATAGGAGAGTTGTTCCATTCCTCTTATAATTTTCATGGCCTTCCTCTGGACTTGCTCCAACAGGTCTAAATCCTTCCTGAGCTAGGGGCTTCAGAAGTGTTTCTGGGAATTAAAAAAAAAAAAAAAAAAAAATTATTCTGAAGATGAGCTCTTTTCATTATTTAAAGAAAATTACCTTTAAAATCGTCTAAGGGTTGGGTTATTTGTGTGTGTGTTGTTAGGGTTTGCTTGTTTTGTTTCAAATCAATAAAATAGGGTACCGGGTAAAGTCTCCTTGTTTGTCCCACCTGAGTACAGCAAAGGTAAGACGAGGGGTGGTTATTCCCCCAGTCTGAAAATGTTCCATTTATCACATGAAAATTGCTTCTTGTTTTTCTGCTCTATGCATATTTAAATAGCCATACTGGTATGGCTATATATCTCCACGTGGATTCCAAAGTGGAGCAAGCAACAGGCATAGCCCTATTACTTGAGAGTGTGACTTGTTTGGAAGCACACATCCCAGAATGATGGCTGCATTGCTTTATAACTGAACTGTCCCCCTCGAGCTGTGTGCAAGCCAGGCTTAAGCCTATGCTACAGTTTTTGCCTGACTTAGAACAGAGAAACAGCATTAAATACGCACGTAGCAAGTGAGAGTATATATTTGTAGTCATTTAGTGTACAGAAGTTTTGAAAGCAGTCATTTGCTGATAAAAACTGTCAAGAGGATGCCTGCAGAATTTAAAGCAAGTAAGATGAATGGCAAAGAATGACGGGTTCTGGACTTTTTGTGCATTCTGTATTTATTAACCACTTTATGACATCGTGGAGACATTTATGATATCTTCCAGACATTGTAACCCCAGATATCCTTTGTATAAAAGCAAAATAAATTAAAAAATTCTGAAGTTATACTATCAGAAAAGTAATGTTTTTTTCAGCATATTTCTGAAACCTCATTCCAGATCCCTAGCTCAAAGGGGTTTAAAAAAATAGTTTTACACTCATTTGTGACTAGCAGGTTTCTATCAAAGGCAATTGAACCCCCAGGCCAATATTGCAGTGTAATTGGGGCCATGCCTATCACTGAGAACAAAATACTGTTTACAAAGGGAAAAGGTTCCCACATATCACAGTCCAGACACAGCAGATCTTCTGAGTGTCTAGACAAATAAGACCATCCCCATGCCAATGTTAATAAACCTTCACACATTCCAGTAAACACTTGGTAGCTCCACCACTCAGTCAATCATTTTTAGCCCCTAATGAGAATGCTTTTAACTGTTGGTATATGACTGTTAACACCAATTCCCTTAACTCAAGGTCGCTTTGCCAAGCAAAGAGCTTCAGTCTGGCTGCTATGCATGGAGGAAATCTACATTTCCCATTATCAGTGACTGCATTTATAGTTCAAGACTAAAGGATTAAAAAAGCTTGAGGAGAAAGTATTCTTGGTAGCTGACTTGAACAAAGAGAAGTGTTAACCCTAGCAAGCAGATATTGAGTTGAAAATAAAGCAATTAGAGAGAAACTAAATTTTTTCAGAACACAAGTTCAACAGAATTAGGTCTTTACCACTTCAGACGCTTACAACAGTTTTGCATTTGCCAAGCAACAATAAAAACCCCAGCAGACTTTAATATCTCTAATTTTTTGCTAATGACAGTGAATTTGACTCTAAATGTAAGAGGTCTTGTACCAGAGAAATTACAATTGGGCATTCAGATAGTTTCATAAACTAGTATTAGTACAACAAATCTATTATATAACTCCTCTCTCTAAAAATAAGGAGGTTATTCTTTTAGATATAATTAGATAATAATGTAACATTTAAATAACATCTAAATTGCTTATTTGGGTTTAAACATGCTGATTTTAAATCTGATAAGCAACTACGAACAAATTTTCTGTTATTCTGACCAGTCTATTAGCCATCTAATTTGGTTCCTGAGGGTAGCAGATAAAAAAATAACAACTAAAGCTATTTCAACTCCATAGCTGGGATATAGCAGCAGATTACCAATTACACTCAGAAGATGAATTACCAGTAGATTTCATCTTCCTTAAATAAATACTAATTTAAGTCAAATAGGTCTGAAAATCACTTCGTGCTGAGAAGTAGCTGTATTGCTGCCTTTAACAGAAAATTAGCAGCGGACTAAAAGATCTGTGAAGGAGCTGAGGACATTTTTTGTTGTCACTGGATTAGAGCACAGCTGCTTCAAGCAGAGAAAATCTGGAGTACAAGTCCAAAAGCTGCTGCACTGTCACTGAGAACAGGACTTTATTTAACATTCACATCCATTTCTGCCAGACTTGACTAACATACTTTTCAAAATTCACAAAAATTGAGGACATAACAATAAAATGATAATGCATTTAAAATTACATTTTCTCAGTATCCAAAAAAGTCTGTTCATAGAGAGACTAATTCTTGTCCATTTAACTGCAGGACTATTTATATTGTTAATTGCATCTTGTTATAGGTTAAATACAGTTGCTTTGGATTTAACTTTATGATTTAAATGCAATTATGTAATAGACTTAGTTATAAAAAACATATAATTACTGTATAGGCTGGAAAGCTGGATTAGCATTGCAATGTAAATGAAAGAGCCTTTACTGCTCCTGATATTAACCCTGAGCATACACTTAAATTGCTGACAAATTTTTACTTGTTCCTTTGGTCATTATCTGAATGGTTTGTAGACTTTTTCTTCAGTATGGAAAATGAGGATTTCATGCCACAACAGCTGCAAATGGCCAGGTAATGGGAGGACATTAGCAACAAGCTCACCACATAAATCCAGCCCTTGGAGTAAACCCAGCCTTCACTGATATCATACCTGCTCTCCACTGTGCAGATCATTGGTGTAAGCTTTCTCTTCACAAGACCCATGAATCCTTGGGTATTCCCCTTCTCCCCTAGGGATTCAAATCTGGTAACATTTGGTGGCTACTGGCTTCGAGGTGGAATAGAAATTGCTGTTTGTTCCTGCTGGCATCCTGGTTCAATATTGCCCCCAATGTGAGGCAATGTCCCTGAATGTCCCCAAAACATCTTTCTTCTCTAAAGAAGGTCTGAAGGTTACTGGGCTGTTTGTCCACACTTCCATTGCTCTTCTGGAATACCAGTTCCTACACCAGTGAGCTTTGTTCTTCAGGGGAAAAGCCCATTATACCTGAATCACTAGTTATTTAAGTGATTTACATTGGGCTGTGAATAGTGGTAGCTAAAATAACACATATAATCAATTACCTGTTCCCCAGTAAGGGATTAATTAAATAAATTTCTCCCTCTTGTTTCAGGACTGCCCACTGACTTTGACAAAATAAAACTGGATGTATAGCAAGCTCACTACAGCTCCCCTGTCACACACCTAATTTAATCAAGGCAACCAGACTATCTAATTCATTTATCAAAAAAATAAAGATCAGATCCCTTGAATATAACACCACTGAAATTGCTGGATTCGTATAGATGTAAAGATCAGGCATCTCTAGCCCACTGGCAAAAAAAAAAAAAAAAAAAAAAATCCAGCAGCAAAACAGTAGCTTGTTGAGTTTTATTTGTAGATAAATGAAAGAGGTGTAATAAATATGAATTGTGACAAAATGGGATTATGTGAGAACGAATAATGTAACATTAGTTCTGCAGAATACTTTACAGCTGTCTTTTCTGCCTGGCTAGCACCAGCTAATTTCTAATTGTTTGAGTTTTGGCAACCACACCTCTTGGGTTTTCTAATCTCAATAGCCTAGGACAGTTCAATATACAGGTTTTTTGAGAAAACATGTTTTGCATTGTTTGTACTTGGAAGGGGGAGGGGGTGGGCTGATGTGTCATACCTGGAAATAAATAAGAACAGTCAAAATTTGAAGCCACCTTAACATATATTTTGGGAAAACAGTGGTTGCCGCAAATATTTGCAATTCAAATCTCAGCAATTTTCTTCTCTTCTTATGAAAAGTCCTTCCAGCACTTCTCGAAGGATTAGTTATATATTAAAAGAGAGACTTTTTCTACTGGGGTAAACTGTCTTTCATATATTTCTGACTCAAGCATAAATCCATTTACCTCTCACAGGCTGTTTTGCAGTTCTTTTTGTGGTGCTCATTAATTAATAAACAAAATCTACTGCATTTAAGACAGCCTGTTTTTCACTCTTACTGCCTTTCATTACTACACTGACACTTTGCCAACTTACTAAGGGTAGGTCTGTGAAAAATAATACAAAACAATAACCAGAAAAGCCAAAATGTTTTGGAGAAGTTAATGAAAAGCTCCAGGTAGCCCGAATTATGACATTTTAGAGATGTCATTTTGCTCTTGTCCCACGCTGGAACACTTGTCTTTCAAACACTCCTCCAAATGTTTCCGTGAGAGTTATTTATGTTGGAAGATCTAAAACACTACAAGAGAGAGGTAATGTATGCAGCTCTCCTTTTACCCAACAAGGAATTGCTTGAGATGTAGAGGGAAAAGCAGGATAACAAAGTACCAGATTATTTGAACATGATGTTTGGCAGCTCTCTTGCTCTCTGAGGGAGAGACACCAGTCTGCCAATGGATAATGCATCTTCCCAATATACTGAAATTATTTTGAATAGCAAAATGGGTAAGCAAGGACTGAATGACGTATCTAAGCCTTAGCTCACCTGAGCAGTCAGAAGCAAAACTGCAACATGATTTTAATTTTACAGGCAGAATCTTGGGCAGAGGTGGAGACTAATGCCTTAGAAAGCAACATTTGCACACAATTGACTGTTTTCATATTAATTGATCAACCAGTTTTTACTAAGCTTGAAAAATAACTTCATGAAAAGATGTAATTCCAAAAGATTATACTATGGAAGCAAAATTAGGAGCCACTTGAACAGTAACCAGGTATTGGAATAAAGGATCATTGACACATCATTTTCTGAGCAAAGATGGACACAGGTATTTCCAGGGGAAGTAGGATACATTCAGTGATGTTGCCCCTCCTCATCATCTTCTGAGCACACTCAGGGGTGATGGGTTGCTTTCACCCTTGAGCAAAACAAGAGTTGAAGTGGGGTGCTGAAAGCCATGATGCAATGCCTCTCTGTATTTGCCTTAAACAAGTAGGATACAGTGCCAGGGCAAATAAACACACCAGACACAGTGTAGAGAAAAGGAGACAAGATTTGTCTTACCCATGCTATTCTCTCTTTCCTTGTCACAGAGATAAAAAGTGAGGCAGGAGAGGAATTAACTCCTCTTTTCCAGATCCACTTGAAGATAGCTTCATAGAGTTCTATAAACTCTCCTGGAGCACTTCCTAATATCACGCTTGTTGTCTCTTTCTACTACAAGGAACACAATTGTCAGTACAGGAAAAAAGTCCCACGCTAGAGGACCAAAAGAGGAGTGACATTCACAAGGAAGGACCTATTAAATGTGTCATGTAGATCACCTCATTTTACGAGTTCTTCCCTGAAAATGTGTAAAGAAATTATGAAAACTTATGCAGCGTGTCGGCAAACATAAAAAAAAAAAAAAAAAGGTGCACATCTTACTGGCTGAATTATATCTGATAGCTATATCTCAGACCTAAAAAGACTTCCCAAAATCCTATCTCTATTAATTTAAGGCATACTCACTAATAGCTGTAAGTACCATAGATCTGCAAGCGAAGCATAGAAAGATAGTTTTTGAGAAACTGTATTAGCCTATCTTACATTTGGTCAGTCAAGCCAGAATTAAGTGCTGCTTCATAAACTATCCATGCACTTAGATCTTCATTACCCCAGCATGGAAAGTTTCCCTGTTAATAGCAAAAAAAAGCTGTTGAAAAACACCACTATTGCAGCCAGGATTGGTTCTATATCTTTCCAGTCTGTTCTCTGTATGTGATTTTTCATTTTGGGTACATAAAGGGTATAGGTATAGTGAGTGCATAGGGCTTTCCAGGCACCCCAGGCAGTGGGGAAAAGGTGTATAGTAGAAACAACAGTGCCTCTTCCAGAATGGATTCTTTCCTTCATAGTTTGCTGGATATGAAAAGGTTGCTTTTAATACCTGCTGCCCTTTTCTGAGCAGAGCTGTGGACCTCCTATGGGATGATAATGACTTTTTTTACTTTATTCATAGTTTACTGCTTCTCAGACATTCAAGACAGAAAGTCCCATTTTCAGTAATTTCAGAAACAGTGATCTGAGGCTTCAGCAGTGAGGAATGACTCAATTACTCAGACCTGTTAGTGAACACATGCTAAGCAAATGTATCTATCTTATTAAAAAAAAAAAAAAAAAACAAAAAACAAACAACCAAAAAACTTAAATTTCAATGAATATCAGAGAAATTATACTGCTTTCCTTGGGAATCTCCTCTTTACTGAAAATAAGAGTATATCAATTAACGATGATGGAAATTATGTGCACACAAAGTGGAAAAACAGAACAGTAAATATTTTACCACCAATTTATCTTACTTTTCCCAGAGCAGATATCATATAATATAAATATATATACACTTTGCAATTAATTTTGTGTGACAAGACAAGCTGCCTATTACTTTTTCCTGAGTTTCAGTCTTGAGCTCCAGAAGACAGTAACTGGTCTGCTAACTAGAATATTATCAAGGGGCTTTTTTTTTTCTTTTTCTTTTAAATGCCTGGATAGCATCTCCTTTGATAAAAATATGCTAGCTCCTGTAGTACCATGAACCCAAGAAACACCAAAAAGAAAAACTCAAGTCCTTTCATCCAATAATAAGTGATATCCAAGTCATAAAAATTTAAAGTTTCCTACTCACTGTGAAATGACAGCAACAGTTCTGAGGAAGGAAAAACAGTTCTTGGCACAACATATGAGTTTTCTAACAGCCAGAATCTGACTCGGAGGTCTATGGAGAATTGGTTGGAACATCAAACAGTATTTTGCAAAAATTTCCCAGCGCATTTATTCTCCTTCAAATCTTTTTTACTTGAGGAGACATCAACGGGATTTATTCTCAAAAAGGTGATTTGGATGCTAAAGAGTTTTGCAAACTGTCACTTTTTTATTATTTGACTTTGTGATGAACTGAGCTGAAATCCACCATGACTAAGGAGAATACAAGTCTTTGCATCACCCCAGGAAAAGAGCAAGGAATGAATTGTCAAACTGATTTTTTAAATGCATCCAGTTTTGTAATAGTGCAATTATTACCTGGTCCCAAAACAGACCTTCTGATTCTTGCCCACCTAGCCAGCTCCTGGGACTGCAGGAATGTGTTGCAGATCTTGCTCTTTCTCCACCTTGTCTCAAGGGTTAGCCAAAGTGAAGTGATTCATCTCCTTTGTATCCAAAATCACAATCAAAGAATATCCCCCCTTTTTCCATCACTCCGTAACAGATATGGTGAAATAGCCCCTTTTCTTTAGTTTGTCTATGCCATTGTGCAACCCAAGTAAATAAGAACCAGAGTGTGAAGTCTACTATGAACAGCTAAAAATGCATCTGCATGGAGAGACGTACTGTGTTGGAAAGAGTCATCTATATGGAAGAAAAACAAAGACATTTTGCTAAAATAAAAATGGATTCACCCTATTCATACAGCATTTTCCCATAATCAAGGCTGAATACTACACAGTGGTTTAGACTAATTCATTTTACAGCTGAGTTCTGCTGTACCTAACCCAGTGATATTTGCTCCTAGGCTACCACACAACACTGATAACTAGGAGAAAACTCCACCTGCAAGGTCATTTCTGAGTGACATACTGATTCACTTCCAGATGGACCGCACCCTTTGGCCTGTCTGGTTTCCAGCAAACATTTGGCAGAGCTTTTATCAAGTATTAACCACTGAGTAGAAACTTGTTCAATTCCTACACCTTAGGCAAGAAGTCCTGGTGTGCAGAAACAAAGTAAAAGAGCAACAGACTTCACAAATCAAGAACAAATTTTATTTATTGATGAAAGAGACACAAGGGCAGCAGCAGCTACTCAGAACAGGACACAAAGACAGTAAGATGCTCTTTCCCAAGAACGTCAGCTCTGTGTGGCTCCACTGCAGCTGGAGTCAAACCATTATTATCCAGAGGGATAAGTGGCACATGCAAGTATGAAAAGTTTATATACGTCAAAGGCATGAAGGATGACTTGAAGGCAAAAATTGAGATTGCTGCAAAGATCTGGGAGATAGAAGATGAATTTTATCATCTCTGGTGAATATCTTAAAAACAAGGGAAATGGCAACGGGAGAGGGTCCTTGCTCACAGTTCCATGGCAGGAGCAGTAAGGTCACACTCAGCAAGATAGAAAACAGAATAAAAATTCAGAAATCTTAGACAACAACAGAAGTGGGGTTAGCAAATTTTGACGCTCTGTTGAGAAAAAAGAAGGAAAAAAAAAAAAAAAGACATTTTTTAGAAAAGAGAAGCAAGTAAATCCTGGCATTGCTCCCTATACTGCTCTTTGCATCAGACCACTTAGAGGAAGACATTTTTATTTGCTCTGCTAAACAAGGCACATTCTCAGCATTGTTCAAATATTCTGGGAAGTGAGAAATGTTTCCAAAGTATTTGTAATTCTCAGTCTTAGGAAAGCAAACACTGTTTTGAAATCGTAAAACATTATTTCCCCAGAAAACTATCCCTTTTTCCTCTGCTTCCTTAGCATTTTTCTTTTTAAGAAGGAAATAAGAAAAAGGAGAGAAAAAATATTTTGAAAATATGTTTCCACACCTACCTATCTAACCTCAGTTTGAAAAAAGTATTTTACAAGGGAGTAATATCATAAGTTTTCTGTAGCCGGTATTCTCCCACATCATATGCCACCTTCCGCTCGCATTGGCCAACTGTCACAGAAGAGGAAATTGATTTTGGTTTGTGCAGTGAATTATGGAAGTCAGAAATCAAATATGTTTTTGCAATGCAGGAGGGAAGTCACTGACATCTCAGTGAAGAAAAAAAATACACAGTGGATTTTAATAAGAATAGGAACGATCTTTGCTAAAGGTTTCCAGATGTGTACCAGTTTGAGATTATTACACAAGAAAAAGCACAAGTAACAGCAGAAACTCAAACTAAGCCAATGACCCAACAAAATAGTGGGGTTTTTTCCCAGTTAAATGTGACTGTAAATAATTGCTACAGGAAAATCCATAATAACTTAGAAAAAAAAAAAATCCGTTTCAAAGTCCCAGACAGTTCAAGGTGACAGTGCTCTCCTTCAGAGCCACCCGCTGGTAGAAAAGATTCAGATATGTTCTTTTTACCCTGTAGAAAACAAGCAATCTGTCTCTAACACTGACACTGCATCATTGCAGTATACATAAACTTGTAGGCAGTGGCAACTCCCGTGATTTTTTTTATCTCTCGGGGATCTAAATAGAAAATTTTGCATTAAGTATGTTTGTGGGCAGAGGGGAGTACAACTGAGATTTAAGAGAATAATATTGTATAAGGAAATAAAGAAGTTATTAATTATAAAGGAATCCTAATAAAATGAGAACATTTATTTACTATGAAATGGCCAAAAATAAAAAAAAAATCTTCAAAACACATTTCCTTTCATTACTTTTCAAAAGAGTTTGTAACTTGCCTGCACTATTAACTGTAAACTAGCACCCGCCCCCATATGTGAGAGCTTGGGGTGATGAGAGAAATGCCTGCAAAGGAGAGGAATACACCAGTGCTCTAGAACGTGTGTAAGCATTAGGAAATAACGACTGTACTGGAAAAATGGTTTAAGTGCTGCAGTTTGTTATACACAGCAAACCCTTTGAGACCTCTATCGTACAAGGCTGGAAGCCATGGCAAAATCCAGGAAGCTGCTGACCCCTTTGGGCCAGCCCAGCCTCCAGTTAATGTAAGCACTGGCTTTCCTTCCCACGCCTCCTCAGTCAGCAGAGCTCATCAAAGCCCAGTTCTGTCTGACACAGGGAACTGAAACACAACCTTGTCACTTGATCTCACACACAGGAAAACACACCATCAAAGGCAGCTAAACTGACGTTTCAAGCATGATCAGAAATATCTACTTATCAGTAGGATAAGAATACTGCTGCAAAATAATGGACTCCTGCTGTTACTTAAAGTGCTGAAGCCTTTATATTCAAAGCAAAAAACACTGATCCCATAAAAGAGCTTTTATTCCCAGAAGTTTGGTGGAGTTTTATACTTAACAAATACTATGAAACTCACCCTGTATAAGCTGTGCATTTATACAAACTTGTCCAAACAATAGAATATCCTGAGTTGGAAGGGACCCACAAGGATCTTCAAAGTCCAACCCTTTTCTGTGCACTGAACAGCCCCAAGAATCACATCATGTGCCTGAGAACATTGACAAATGCTTCTTGAAATCTCTCAGGTTGGTAATTCCCTGGGGAGCCTGTTCCAGTGCCCAACCACCATCTTTTCCTAATACCCAACCTAAACCTCCCCTGACACAACTCCATGTCTTTCCATCAGGTCAGAGAATCACATGATATTCTGAGTTGGAGGGGACTCGCAAGAATCAAGTCCAACTTTTAAATGAATGATCCATAAGGGGATCAAACCCACAATCTTGGTGTTATTTGCACTGTGCTCTAACCAACTGAGCTTATCTCAGGGTCCTTTCTCTGGTTACCAAAACAGACTGAGGGAGTTCTTCTTTCAAATTTTAGGTACATGCAACCTTAGTGATTTTTAAAGAACTTATTCATGTATAGATTCTAAAAATCTGTCTGAAGAGTGACCTAATCAGCAGACAACTTTTCAGACTAGAGAAGAGCTTATTTTTCAAATTTTTTTTTTTTTGGTCATTAATTTTCATTCTGCATCCCACTGGAATATACAAAAGCTCTGTATTTTCTATGGAGTCAGTCTTTTTTTCAGCCCACTTCTAATCCAGTCCTGAACTCCATCCACATCCAGCATAAGATAATGATTTCTTTTCTTAACCATTACCAACCCAGAGAATTGGAATTTGTTTACATCAGTAGAAAACATGCTCAGCTAAAACACGGAGCATTGTTTTGTTTCCAGTAAATAGACATCGTCCATTTTGCTTCAATATTAAAGGAATGCTCTTTTTACTGAAAGGAAGTGCTGATAATTGGCCCACTGTATTTCCTTCAGGCATCTCTTAAGCTAATTACTGCTTAAGATTACAGTCCTGCATTTTTTCCCTACTTTGAGGGATGCTGAAAAAAACCCCGAAACCCGCCACAGAGAACTTGTTTGTTTGTTTAACACAATGATGGTCGTGACAAACACTTTATTGTTTGATTATTTTCTGGTTGAACTAGCCACAGAATTAGGATTGCTGAATTTTAATTCCTCAGCAGTTTATAGCTGAATGAAAACTGTAATTGGCTGCTTGGTGTTTTAAAGCAATAGATTAATCTTTGTGAATCATCCTAACTGACATATTTTAGTGGTCCAAGTAATTTACTTACATAATTTATTTCATTGTATTTGAAGGAAAAGTCCATGTAAATGCCATTATGTGAAATTTCCATGTAGCACAATAATTGCAGGCAAATTTCTGCCTTCATAAATTGATCTAGTAGATTTGGAGTCACAACAGAATATTTTTTAAAAAAAAAAGTCTGTATTTCTTTACTCTTCAATAAAATTGACTGTAACTTAAAGCACAGTATTTAAAACATTACAAGCTAATTATCAAACACAACAGGAATCTGAAGAGGAATCAACATAAAAGCTGAGATTGGAGTTTAGTCCTCCCCAAAGCCCTCTTTTTTTTCCCTATTTTACCAGAGACACCTGGAGCAACAGCCCTGCTGCTCTTGCAGTCAGCAGCCCATGGCATTCTAAGACCCCCACAGCCCCAGGCTTAGCCTGATTGAAAGACTAAGCTGAGATAACATCAGCAGAGCATTACTAACCCCATAACTTGGGCATCCCAAGTGTGCAATCAAAGCCTGATGTGGTTACGAGTAGCCCTTGTGGAACTCACACTCTGCCTCTGTGTTTCTCACTACCCCTCCCCATCTCAAAGGCCACAAAAAGCTTGAGAACTCATAGGTCAGCAATGCTTAGCTGATTATTTTATTGGCAATGTACTGCAATTACCTCTGCCCTCTCTCCTTAGGTCTTTGGTGTAAGATCTTTCAGAGTGCATTGCTGAACCCTTGGATAAAGAGGAATCACAATGGATGGCTTTTCTCCTGATGCAGGCAATTGAGAAAGAAACCACATATGACAAATGCTGATTTGGCTAAGCATGAATCCTTTATTAGATAAATCAACTTCATATTGTTTATCCAGTCACTATAAAAATTCTCTTACAGACTTTATTTATTTATGTACACATTTTATTCTACTTAGTGAATAGGAATCTGCCTGACCTTGCATGTATTCTGCAAATGTGGGCAAGGGAGTGGTCTTATTAATAGGATAAGAAAGAATATCTTTCTCCCTCCACTCCTTTAAAACATTGTAACTAATGTATCCCCATCGTTTGCAGATTTCATTATTGCTGCAGAGGATATAATGAATTCTGCTGCATTTCTGTGTTCCATGTAAGGAACCAGTTTTCCAGATCTCATAATTCCAGAATTCTAAATGCTGACAGAATTAAACAAAGATTTACAAAACTGAAAAGTTTAGCCAGACTCCTGATTAATTTAAAGGCTAATTTCTTCCAAATACTAAAATCTAAACCTTTTTAATTGCACCCCAGTCCTGGAGCCGGTTTGTACAATAAGCAATTGATTTCCATTATTTTCTCAGTGATGTTTAGCCTTCATTTTAAGTCAGTATTTAAAAATGTTTTTCATCTTTCAAAAACAGTGCTTGGAAAATTTGTTTTCTTTGCTACACTGAAAAACAGCATTCATTTATTTCTGAGTTTTCTGCACTATTTTAAGACTCAGCTATCAGAGAGGTAAGTGATAAACAGAGCCCATGAAAAGTGAAACAACCCATAATCCCTGGCAAGTAGAAGTGAGTGAAGAAAAGTTCTCAAACTATATCAGAGCAGATTTTCAAAGTACCCAGCAGCCATCAGCTTCCAGCATTTGCAAATGCCACATCTGGTCACCTATTTCCAGACCTAATTGGGAGTCACTTGGAGTGCTGAGATCTGGATATTAAAGTGTTTTTTAAGTTTGTTCTGTATTTCTGCTTAAAAACAGCTATGTCAGCTTGCAAAGTCAGCATTTGCATATTGTTGAGTATGGGGAACTTCATCTTGCAGAGTCCTGGAGACAAATCCTATGTGAATTTTAAGACTGAACATTCTGCCAGTGTCTACGAGGCAGGAGGCTGTCAGTGCAGTTTATACTGCGTCTAATCAATGCTCAGGCAAGATTTAAAGTGGTTATAGTTTGCTATTAAAAAGACATGGGTGGGAACATAACTTTGATCTTGGAGTCTACTTAGCCATGGCAAAGAAGGCCATTAAAAGCATCCTGCACTGGAATTTTAAACAGTTTTTTTAAAAGTGATTGAGATCCCCCTCTTCTCCTCCCTGCCTACTCAGATTAGCAAGAACCAGCACTGTCAAGCACCAGAAATAAAGTGTGGTTTCCCAGCAAAGCTTGCAGCTAGGGAAGCAAAACTTTGTGGGATAGCTTCATTTAAACAAGTTTCAAACTACTTGTGTAATGTAAATGCACAGCACCACAGTAAGCAAGGCTAAAAGCAGATTGACCCTTCTTCCCTAGAAATACTAAAAGCTTACTGCTGTGTCTTTTCATACAGGCAGATATGAGGGGACTGCTGGAGGGAAGACAGCCCATCACAGCCTCACTGACTTCATTAGTACAATGGCTTTAGTTCAAAGCAGAAGTGCCTTACCACAGCACTCGACAGTCCAGCTGGGGGATTATGCATGCAGCCAAGCCAAGGTGAAGCACAGATAGACCAAGACAAGTGTTTTCTGTTTCAGCTTCATGGCAATCTTGGATGTTGTCAAGGCTATTGAGCAAGAACTCTGATCTCCCCATTGCTGAGCAATATTTGCCTTTTGATCATATGCAATTGACACCATTTTCCAGGTGAGCTCAATGGAATACGGGAGATACAAGTTAGAGGGAGAGCAGGAAGGGCCAGAGAGGGAACAAGTGGATAAAGATAAGAGGTAATTCCTTGTGAAATGCTTTATATTTGACTCTTTTCATCCTTTGTATTACCTACAGCTTCTGCAACTGATTTCAGTTAAGCCTTGCAGAGCAGTTGTTATTATTAAATTTATAGATTAATATTTTCAAGTGCCAAGCACAGGGTGTGAAATTAATTGGTGTTTGTAAAAGGACCCATGGTCAAAAAATTGTCTTGTTAGAATTAACTGTGTTTTAAAGATGCATCAGTTCTTTGTGGAATATTGCACATGAAATAGTTGCACAAGATAATCCATTCTTTTTAATCCTCCATCCTAAACTTGCAATTGCATTTTCATATTATATATAAACTCAAGGGACATTCTGTTTTACACATAGCCTATAAATTGTTTGAGTATGGGCAATTTCTTTTGGCCTCTGTGTAATGCAGTCAGCACAAAAAAGTGCAGGTTCAGAGCTGTGGCTCTTAAAAACACCATGACAAAATAACACACCATTGAACACCTTGCTTGAGAGTGTGTTAACAAGTACAATCAGGAATCAGACCAAGCATGCAGTTATGAAAAATTTGTAAGGGCAGCTAAAAGTCTGGGGCTCCTCAGCACAACATCAGCTATCTGGCCACCCCAGCAACTGGCTGGACACCACCACAGCCCACAGCTTTTGTCATGCAACTCTGTGCACATCCACATCACCACATCCCTGCTCTGGCAGAAACAAGTAACCCTGCATAAATAGCAGCTTGGAAGTCTACAAAGTGTTAAGCACCACTAAATATTTCCTTTGACTAATCCTGTGATATAATAGCAGCATTTGCTGATCTGAGCATAAAGTGGCAGTGCAGATGTGCACCCATAAGCAGAACAGGAGGCTGACATGTCAGTGTTACCCAGAAAACATCTGAATAACTAAAGAATAACTAGACAGCTGCATAGATCCTTGCTTGGAAACAAAAATAAGTCTTCTCTGTTTAGTCCATGCCATTTTCTAAGTGACAATGATGAGGGAATTAAACATCAGAGTAATGAAATATCCACTAATAATGCTAAATAATGTCCAAATTCAGCAAGATGCTTTAGCCAACTGCATCACTACTGAGTATGCAGTTCCTGAAAGAAGTATTAATAAATACCGTGGGCTTTGTCCAAAGAAGCTTTTTTCATCACAGTGATAGGACCATGTTTCCACAGCAATTTATCACTGCAGTCTTTAGTTTAGCACTTTCACTCATTCTGTAATTGCACCTCAGCCTCCAGTGCAGAATTGTACCTGTAAGCCAACAGAAGCTGTTAAATCCCTCTGATATGAGCTGGGACACTGTCAGACCTGCTAGGGTTTTACCCTTTCACTTGGAAGCAAGGGACAAGTTTTTCCTGAGACTGAGAAAGCTTGAGTGGGATCACCAGTAGCAGCATAAAAGAAGCTGACACAGCTCCAGAGGATCAGTCAAAGCAGTCAGCATACTGTGTGCAGCAAGCAACATTTAAAAGGCTTTTGACAAAATAGCTGCAGTTTCAGCTACCACATCAACTGAACAGCCTCCCACACAGCCCTAAAACACATAGAATAAGATACTTTTCTCACAATGTGCCAGGAAAAGAACTGAAACAACTATCAGAGTGGGGGTGCATCTTCCTTAGCAATATATTTGGTAGTGTCAGTACTTTTCTGAAACAAACCTCCTTCCTGTCTACTTTTGAAGTGCTTTAGTTTGTCCTTTGCTGGACACCAGCTGGAAATTCCCCAGAGAAGCCCATGTGAAAGCTACACACCAGCAAATTTACCAGTCAGACAAAGATCATGACTACAATATCCCAAATCCCAGGCTGTAAAATCAGACTTTGAAATAAGATTACCAGTCTAGCCCTCAGTGACACAAATGATCACTAGGGATGACAGGTCCTTGAACTGCACTGCTTTGCTCTACAAAGAAGCTTGTGCTAAACTGATTGTTTTTGCAGATACACCCTGGGGATCCTACAGGAAAATACTTCACAAAAATTATTTGATGCTGCAGAATTTGCTCTTGATGGGTAGACTCAGAGCAGTATCTCCAGCACATCCCACCAGTATTGTCCTGCTATTCTGATCCCCTGCACTGACGTTTCTATTAAGCCTTCTACTGTTTAACTTGTGTTTCTGGGAAAGAGCATCTAACTTTGTCTGTCATGGTAGAGAGTAAAGATTTGCATTCTAGAAAGTTAAAAAAAATGCAATTTTTCTGTAAGTGTGGAAATCTACACTACATACCTGAGTTTTTTCTTCCAACTGATCCCAACAGTCTCTGCATTCCAGCACTGCTGCCCAGAAAAACAGATCTTTGGAACTATTGTCTGAATTCAGGAGTTCTCAAGATAGTCATGATTTCACTTCAGATTGAGGCAGATGGAGTCATAAAATACATATCTTTAGTCAGTCTCTTTGATAACCTCGATCTTATCCTCAGAATAATGACAGATTGTTTTGTTTGTGGGGTTTTGTTTTCACTTTCTCCCTGCTCTCTGGTCTAAAAACTAGGCAGATTTCCAAAGACAAACTGATTCTTTTCTATGGCCTAAACCCCTACAATTCTCCACCCACAACAATCTCTGCACATCATATCTCAATATCTGCAGGCTGATTTTTGAAGAAAGGGACATACATAGCATGCTAAACTTTTAATGAAGCAGCTCTTAAGTTTAGAGCTTATATAATGATGTTTATATTTACTATTGTTTAATTATTATTTATGTTTACTAAAGACAGACATTACTCTAAAGACAACAGCCAAATCACACGTCCTTATTTTAGCAGAAGTGAATGAAGAAAGGAACTAGGTCCTTCCCAAAGAGAATGGAGAAAAAGCTGATTTAAGAAAGCTCTAGGGGTCCTGATTTTTGCTTAATAGGGGAGGGAGTTTGGGACACAACAATCCTTCCCTTCCATTATGCTTCCAGGAAGAGCAGCTCAGTTCTTCCAGTCACACTACAGTTCATTCACCTTCTCTCCTATCTGAAATTTAATATATTTAGACATAATTATTTTTCCAAGCAAAGTAATCAGGTGGTACTGCTAAGTCTTAATTCAGTCACATATCCAAAAAAGAAATAGGCCTAGTATTTACATACTTGTGTTCCTGCAGCACCTGTGACTCTTAATTAAAGACTAGACCCTGCCTTGAAATCTGGTGCAAACATCAAAACACAGTGTGTGTTCTTGTCCCCAAGGGTTTGCAAGCCAAATGTCAGAGAAGAGACAGCAGATGGGAAATATAATGGAAAGTATATGGGTACCACAGAAAGGCTTCCAGAAGCCGTGGAAAACATGTCTGTATAAACATTTTTCTGAGCAGCCTATAGCTCCTGGTGACAAGATTACTTCGCTCCTTCCCAAGACACAAGTAGGGGGCTCTTTCCTGCAAAACACCATTTTTCACCTTTACTGAGAGTAACCACCTGGAAGTGGGATAATGGAAAGGTATAGAAACAGGTAGTAATAAACCACAGTGGAAATGCATTGCTTCAGGGCTAGAAATGCCCACCACCACGTATAAATTGGCAGGTTTTTGCCATCACGTGAGGCCCTCCTGATCTCAGACCCCACCATCCTGTTGTTGCCTCCAAGCCTTGTCCCTGTCACAAAGCCAAGCAGGTAGTTAGCAAGGGGTGTTTAGGTTCAGGATAGCTTGTTAAGTCAGGGCAGAAGTTACAATAACTTACATGACAGCATAAAGGAACATTTTATGGAGTGTTGATTCTTGCCATTGTAAAAGGTATTGATCATGAGCTGTGGAACAGGAAATCATGCTTTAAGTGCAATGCATGTAACATAAAGTGCAATTTTCTTGGAGAAAATATGGAGGATTGTATATTAAAGCTATTTTCTTGTAGCTTTTTCTTGCTGCCTTTTAACTCTTCTACAGCATCCATTGCTATGATATGAATGCAGTGAACTTTGTTTCTCTGAGCCCTAGATTAGAGAATTTGCCTTTTTCCTTTTAACTCTTTTTCTCAAATCTTTTGCATGCTTACCTGATGAAAAGGTTGCCAAAGGTGAATTTACAGGGAGCCTGATCAAATCAGCTTTCCAAGAGTACACCTCACCTAGCAAATATTCTCTTATTACTATAGCAATAAGTAACTACTTCCACACAGGAAAGAAAGGCTCCCTTTCAAGTGGAGTTGTGGAAAGCACACCCACATCTTAAGCAGCTGCATGCTCATATAACGTCTGTGCACAACTACTGCTCCAGAGAAAGCAAATAGTCTAGTCAATACATGACAGTGCATGAGCTTTTCTTCCTGATTAAAATGTAGCACCCCAAAACATATGCTTTAGGTCACCTTTGAGCTGGTCCTCAGAAAGAAATACATTGTTTCCTGCATTGTATAGGTAGGAAAGCTAAGGTAAAAGGGCTTAAATGAGAAAGTGAAGAACCAGACTCATCCTCTACCTATAATTTAGAGTAAGTCAAATAGAAATAACACTCATTAAGATTGCTTCCTCAACATTCATTATAATAAAACCTCTTTGAGAGGAAAATTATCTTCTTTGAATTGTGGATGAGAGTATGTAAGTGGTGTCACTGTATTTCCTTCATAGCCCTGATTCTCAAGCCAGTCTAACTATTTTTAAAGATTTAGATGTACTGAACAGTATTGGTAAGACTGTTTGCAAATCTGAGAAGTAAATAGAAACACAAACTTACCAACAAAAATTGATCAGACAGTCCTCTGATGTTGCAAAAAATCACATATGCTTTTTTTCATGAATGTTTCTTACCTACCAAAACCACTTGCTTACCCTTACCTCTTTTCTCTACTTTAGGACTGCAGTTTTCTAACAGACATAAATCTTTCTCAATCTAAATTTATGAGTACTTATCTCGGTACCTACCATGCTCGCTTACTGCTTCCTTTCCTCCCACAGCTGTAACCAATCACTGAAAGCCTTAGCTAGCAACACCTGAAACTTATAGCCTCCCAGTTCCCATAATACACTGGAACACAAGGTAAGTAACAGATATAAGTTTCCTTTCTTAAATGCTTTTTCCTTTTTAGTAAGAAAGGTATGTTTAATAGAAGGGTATGAGCCAGGCTGTGTGTTGAGATTTCAGCAAGTCTTGTAGGTTCTTTTAGAAGTCAACATATCAGACAAGTGAGGTGTTACAGAAAATGCCGAAGGGAGTAAGCTATGGGATGGTGAAAAGAAAAGGGGCTAATAGCTCTTTATTTCATCTGTAAGGCATTAAGAAATAAAGAGCTCAGGAAAGCTCAATCTTGATTTTAGGGTACCGAGTGGTTTTATAAATAAGCATCAAATTATTTTTAAAATCTTGTGGCTGAGGCTAGAATCTAACTACTGATTACTACTGGAAAGGTGTTTTACCTGGCTGTAGGGTAATCTATAGTCTTATCCTTGGAGACTATGATGCTGCCTGTTCTTCTTGGAGATACTAGTGTATTACTGCAGGAAAGATGGTGGTCTGGGTTTCTTACAGCTTCCTACAAGAAGAGCATCAATACTGGTAGTGATATTGCAGTTGTGATTAAGAATTTATAGCTTAGAAAAGAATCCCTGTTTTTAGAGAATTTAAATGTTCATCACTGATTATTTCTACCGGTGCTTATTAAGTTTGCTCTCTTTTTGCGGTTTCTGCTCACTAAAGGAGCCTCAGGGATCTTTGTCGGGAATATTGCTCTCTGTGGAGGGGTCAAGGGCTGGTTCTCAAGTCCTAGCAGGTACATTGTTAGCATGTACATTTCTAGTGCATGAGGGAAAGTGCTTTGCAGAGCCCTTTTACTCTTGCTAGTGTCTGGTTTCATCTGGCAGAACCTTCAGAATCTTCATTCGATCTCCTGTATTATTTAGCTGCAAGGGTATGAGGGAATATGCTGGCCATTTTGTAAGTACATAGTCATATTCATTTCCTCTGTGTTTGAACTCAAGGGTTTCTGCAGTTCATCTTGTGTGTTTAGGTTTGGCAGATGTCCACGTAATCAGATTCTCCATTTTCATTATTTCCTCACAGCCAGAATTTCATGTGGAAGAGAAACATAACGAGACAAGTGACTGCAATCTCTATCACATATGTGTCACTTGGCAGGGATGGGTTGCTCATGATCAGATTATTTGGAAGAATAGGAGGGAAGATGACAAAGAGAAATCCACAGTGTAATGTAACTGAGGTAAGTGACTTTGTACATACAGAAGGACAAACTATACTTGTATCTTCCTGAGCAGTAAGTATAAGTATCCTCAGCAAGAACTCTTTGGAGACAGGAATTTTCTACAGTCTGTAGTGGATTGGCCTGAAAGAATAGAAAATTCTGTACCTGCCTCCCACACATGGTGTGAGGCTTAATAAATATTTGCAAGAGGATTGAAGATTCTGGCAGAAAAGGGGCTATTACAAATGTGAAGTGCTATTATCAATCTAATGTGCTAAAAATATTCATTTCTTTGCCTCTAATAAAGTGTCTTGTTAATGAGCTATTTCAAAGATGTCTAAATGAATTCTGTGGAAAATGATTTATGGCTATGCTTCCAAAGAAACAAATTCTCCCTCAAGGAACAGGCTTCAGCAAGGTTCCTAAGTTCTGCTGTTACCTTAACAATTCTTTTTCTCTTCTGCCAAAGCAACTTAACAAAACATAATAGACACAGCCTGTATTTTTTATAATTAATTTATTTCTGTTTGTATTGACTACTTGAGGTACAGTACCTTCAATTGTCATGAAGTTTTAATGAAATTAAAATTATGAGGTCAAACAGGCAGGAACTTATTTTGAAGGTCAGAAATGCTGAGCTGACTACACAAAATACAGAATATATTTGCTCAGTTTTTTTAGCCTGCATATTTAAATATGAAGCCAAACCCATTTAACTGGAAATAAGCATGTAAAATCTGAGTTTCAAAGGCCACATTGCTATCTCAGGAAACATATTGCAAACATATGATAGATCTAGGCTTCAGAGGGCTTTACACAGGTCTTAGATGAAGGACATCTTTACCTTATCAAAGTTATTCATTGTCATTTGAAAGAAAACCTTAAAAAGTAGTTGATGCTGTAGATGGCTGATCATGCCTCAATCCACACCTGAAACAAGTCAGCACTTGGAGGGGCCTGATTAAGGGGTGCTAAGTTAGTCCATAACAGATAAAAACATATAGTTAACTCAGACTAAACAAACTAGGGTTAAGTTATGCTGTTATTTATTAGTCATAGATTTTTGTCAGCTTATCAGTTACAGATCTATTCAGAAAGGCAGATTGGTTTTCCTCCTATGTGTAACATAGAGCCTTTGTATTTTCCACAACTTTTCGCCTTCAGATACAGAGTGTTATGAAACCAGGGACACAAAATGGAAAGGCTGAGTTGGTAAGGAGAGTACAGGAAATAAAATCCAGTTTTTCTAATTATTTAGCATTAAGGTTTTTGCAATAAATACTGGCTCTGAAAGTACCAGAAAAAAATCAGAGGATACTGTCTTTAAATTCTATAGTGGGACTTCTTTGCAGTTAAAAAAAGGAAGCATAATTGAGGGTCTTAAGTGTGTTTACAAAAATTACCTCTATTTTTCTTTTTTTGCTTGTCACTGAGCAAGGAACTCGAACTCCAATCACCCAGATTTGCTGCAGAACTGTGATGTACATGGAAATGCTTTCTCAGCTCTACCTGCCAAGTAGGTTGATAATGAAGTGTGGAATCACTGCAGAGGTTATGACATAGGGATTGTAAAATGTCACTACTCCACAGCTCTTCTGAGGAGTTCTCTGATAGTCTCATCTAACATGAATGCAAAGCTCGATTTGCAACATTAACTGATTGATATTTTTTTTCCTAGTGCTATGTGAGACTAAATGTTGATTGTCACAGCTGGTATTTTCCACAACATTTTTCTTGAATATTAGTGTCCATTTCATTGACCATTTACCCTGAAAAAACACACTGGGAATATTTACACTGGTTTGAGTCTCAGCTAGTAAAAATGGCAGCACATCCACTGATGTTAATAGAGATATGATGAGAAAAACTAGCTAGGGACCAAGTTTCTTAATGCTATATCCCACTGCACTCCTGTAGTTTGCTAAACTATGTTTAATATCCTGCCAAAGCTTATTGCAATAACTGAATATTGGCCAGTTTCAAAATACTGCAAATGTATTATTTATATCATCAAATGTCTTTTATAAAATACAAAGCAAATTGTACAGACAACCGCTATTAATTCCTTGTGGCTGGAAGGCAAATCTCTCACTTTCTTCTAACAGAATGTAACTTCCATTGATTTATAGCTTTGCAGATCACTCCTTGTGTGATTGTTGAATTCACTGTCCAACAGAGACTAGAGAAGCTATGTGTTTTGGCAAGTGTTATTCATCTTTTATGCTTCATTCCCCCCCTTATTTTATTCAGATATCTTTGTACTACAGTAGTAGTGATCACTGTAGCTGAACAGGAGTCCCTCCTCTCAGATGGTAAAACACTGGTTTTCAGAGCCTCTAGGAATCTGTAAGCCCCATAAACAAAATGCTCAGGCTTCCTGCCTGAGATAGGAAATGTCATTGTTACAAAAATTCAGGGATGGAGGTGGACTTTCAGTTTATCTTCCCTGGCAGTTCCATGACCAGATAGCAGCCTTTTCTCCTTAGAAGTAGTTCATCTCTCTTTGGATTCAGGTAGGAATATAAAATCTGAGCACAGCATGGGTGGACACGCAAAAAGCTTGTCAAGAATATTCTGGGAGGCCTGATGTTCAGAGAGTTGCATTCACTCAGGTTTTCGCATTTTGCACACAGAAAATACTAAAAGGCAGTTGGCCCCCATGGAGGGGGAAGAGTGGAAAGGGAAATGTGAAGACAGGCCATCAGTAGACAAATACATGAGCTTTAGGGAATGACATTCTCCTTGAATGCACACTGAAATAAGTTTGGGAAGTTTGGTGTCATTCAGGGGAATGCTCAGAGACCCTACAGACTAAACATTTTTCTAGCTGTAACTTCACATCTGAAAAAGTTCTGAAAGTAACCCTTGGGGTGAGCCATTGTTTCTTACAATGCAAAACTTTAAGAAATCCAAATGTAAGTCAGGGTGCTAGGGACTTTGGAGGAGTGAAGAGAGGGAAGCACAACACAGAGAAAAATACTAAAGTGTTTTTTATGTTTTTAAATAGGTTTTTGTGTCTTGGCTGAATGTTTACTAAGTATTTCAGATGCTACAGATGATTTGACTGATACAGTGATTCTTCTGAAGAGATTTGCTCAAAATGTTGTCTTCCTAACAGAACCAAATATGATATTGGAGTAATATGGGTGCCACGATATTTGAACTGAAACACAGCTTGGAAAATATGAAGAGCATGTTCTGAGGTCTGGTGTGCAAATTCAAAGAATAAAACAGTATATTTTCATGCTGGAATAGCTTTACCACAAATAAGTAGTTGTTGTTAGTCCTTTGAATGGCTTGTTAGCACATGGTTCACTGAAATTAGAGTGGCTTGTGAGTAGGCATAATTCTGCATATTTTGTTCAAAAGCTAAACCACTGACAGTTAAAAAAAAGTCCTTTTTTAATTATAAAAAAGGATAAATACTTGTATTTCACACTGGAGGTGAATTAGGTGTTAATGAAGGTTTAGTATTTGAGTATAAGAGTTATTATAGAGAAAATGGTGGGAATAATGCAAAAAAGAGTAATATTTAAAAATTGAAATCCTGATGCTTTGTCTTATGGTATGACCATGAAATATAATGTGAATAATTTAATTCATTTATGTGGATTAATGCATTTACTTGCACTTCTCAGCTGTGACAACTTCAGCCAGAGATTTTGAACTTCAGAACTGGAAAAGAGTGGCACTAAAACTTGTAGTTAACCACCCACGGACAGAAGAGAATCGACTCTTTAGTACAACATGTTTGCTTTCAATGTTTGATTTCAGTGGGAGAGTGTCACTCTTGTTCTTTTGCTGCTCCCTTTAAAGCTTCATTTTAGATATTTTGCAATATGAAGACTTGTGGATCTGAGCTGGCCTGCCTGGACATCAGCACAGTATCTGTTTGACAAGAGAAAACATCAGTAAATAGGACCAGGAAGTTTATTTTGACTTGGGAGAGGTGTTCCTTCTCTTTCACACAGGAAAATCTTTATGACTTCTAAAAAGAATGTGGATATAATACCCATTTAAGGGGTGTTCCATCTTACAAGTGAAAGATGGCATGTTCCTGCAGCCATCACTTGGTACAAGAAAAAAGGTGTCAGTGCTGTTCTTTTCTATATGTTGGATTACTGGGGACCTTGCAGACAAATGGAGTGTAGTCCAGAGGGGAATAGCAAAAAAGATGATAAAAGACTTAGAAAATGGAAATTGCAGGGGTGATAAAGAGGATTGACCATCTAGCACTTAGGAGATATAACTGTCTATACATACATAAAGGGATATTACGAGAACAGGGACCAATTATTCTCTCAAGTCATCAAGGGCAGAACAAGGGTAATAGATTTAGGATGTTGCTGGGAAAATGTCAGTTTAACATTAAGAAATACTTCAAGTAGAAGAACAATCAGGACAATGTATGATGCTCTCAAGCAGAGTTGGGTTGGATTTCCACCACTGAACTTGTTCAAGTGCAAGGCTAGACATCAGTCTGGCATAACGGATCTTACTGTACCCTAAAATCTACGAGAAATAAAAAGCCTTGGTCCTGCAAATCTTCATTAAACTCATGTAAGAGGGTAATCCTTGTAAAGCCTGCATGGTGCCATATCCTTAAATGAATCTTTAACAGTTGATGAGATGAACTAGCCCCTTTCCAAAGAAGCAAATTCATGGGTAATAACTATTTAGACAACTGGCAGAAGAAGTAAATCTTGCTGATTTTTTTTTTCCCCCCTCTGAAAATCCAAAACTTTGTTTTTTGCTCATGAAAATCCTGACCTACCAAAATACCTTCCATTTTCTATTTGCATGCTATTAACTGGTTTAGATGTTTAAATCCCACAGAAAATATGACTTTCTGAAATTTATATTCAAATGAGATGTCTACTTACTGGTTGTCTGAATTTTGTTCTCTATTGTGTTTTTTTGTTTGTTTGGTTTGGTTTTTTTTCAGTAGAGAGCTATTTTAACCTAGTTGTGGGATTTTTAGTCAACCTCCCAAAATGTCTATCACACAAGACTATTTCCGCAACAATAATTGTGGGAAGAATTTAAATAAGCAAGCAGAATAGACTATTGGTATGTAGTGCCACTGTAGAATCCATGCAGTTGGTTTGTTTGCTGCATCGGGATTTCAGGAGAATTTTTGTCAAGGACAGTCAGTCTGCTTTTATTAGTAATTGTTCAAGCTCAACTGAAACTCAAAAAAATGGTAATGAATTTAATGAATCAAAACTTTCATTGCCTGCCTACTGCTACTTGTGTCAAACTCCGGGGAAATTAAGGTGCTGACAGTGTTTGATGAACAGGATAAAATAACAAACCTCTCAAGAAACCAGACTTGCAGCTGCAAATGCACTGAATGCTGTAGCTTTCTTTGCTTAAGGGAAAGACTAGTGGCTAGCCACCGTAATGAAAAGGCACCATAAAAATTGCCAAAAAGGATTTAGCCCCTGTGTGTTATATGAAATCCATAGGGTTGTTGGTCAGAACTCTAACACCATTTCAGGAGAAAGTTTGCCTTCTGGCTTTATTTATGTTGTTATTTACATCTCATTCTTCTCAGTACTTGGATCTAGTGTATATTGCTAACTTTAAATTAGCTACTTGTAGTGTTTACTAAACAGCAATGAAAATGTGTTTATGTGTTGTTCTTTATGTTGTAGCAGAGGGCAACTTTAAGCATCAGTTTTACAAAATTTTTTTTCTTCAAATTCTAAGTAGCTTACTTGGTCTTCTGGTCTAAACAGAGTAGCAGAGAGTGTATGCTTCTGTGATAATGATGAAAGGACTAATGAGATACCAGAGAAATCTGGTACTGTTATAAATAGATGAAAATGTGTAAGTGTTAATATCCAAAGTCAGATCTTTTTTCACATGTAGGCAGGCTTCCACTTCTAGGATTTTTTTATGGGTTTCTAACTGTGATATGAGAACTGGTACTGTGAGTTTCTTAAGGAAGTGTGCCACTGTGCTGAATTTAATTCCAAAAGTCAGTCTCTAGAGCTTCAAATAACACTGCCTATATTTCAACAAGTTATGTGAACATGGGTTTCATAAAAACTTTATATCCAGTCATGTTGGCTAAAGGTTTAAGCTCCTGGCCATGAATGAAAATCTAAACATTACTCCAAAGATTTCTTACTGGTAAGAAAAACTCCAAAGGGGAAAAATAGGAATTTTCTGATTCCATAAAACACTTCTTCTTAACTTTCGTGGAGAACTAGACATTTGCCTGTGGGTTAGGCACTTTGTTCTGGTTTGTTTGCCCATTTACATCTAGGATTTGGAGACAGGGACTTGTGGAGTTTTGTTGCCTCTCAATTCAGGTCTTGGTAGGACAACCAATGAGAGCAACTTTTGAGCCTCTGTTGGAAATGTATCCAAAAAATACATACATGGATAAAACCTTTTCTTGACTTAACTTCCCTGCTGTGATTGGAGTGTCCTTTATTTGAAAAATAAAATGAAATGTGTTTTAGAATCCCAGCTGCTTGACCTAATATTTAAAGAGAGTTGTGAATTATTTAACCAGAAAATTGGTATTTTGAAACAAAGTCTGATTTTAAAAATAACACCTGTGGAATGAAAGGGGTGTGCTAATAAAGAGAAGAGAAGCAAAAAACTTCTCCCTTCACCAGGCATTCTCACATAGGAAAATATCAACAACATTGCTGGGTGTCCAATGTCCCTTCATCTATTGCATTTGTTCTACATGGAGAGGAGCAGAAAATTCTTGACCATTGCTTGATAAAAACTTGACTAATTCCAGGAATTTCTCTATGTAAAAAGGGCAGCAAAATCTTATTCTTTTTCTGGCAGTTATTAACGAGTATGTACATATACATGGATAAAGTAGTGATGAGATATACTAATCTCAAAAGAGATAAGAAAGAATTTGCAGGCTGGATTAATTTATAAGCATATCAGCAATACACATTTGTCACTGATACATATCTAATGAGCTACATCTGGAAGACATATTGATAACTCACTTCCAATAAGGTTTTTGCATTGGTGGCATAATGTTTTAACTCATTCTCATTGTACCTTTCAACAGCTGAATGGATCTAACCTGGGAAGCTCTCAGTATTCAGCTGAAGAATAAACAGAAATTGGCTTTTTCTTTGGTATAAATACAACAGTGCAGACTTTGTAGCCATGTTCTGCACAGACAGCACGTTCAAAAATCAGTATGTGCCAAGTATATCTCGTTCTTATTTTGCATTGTCTCCTGCTGTACAGTGTAAATACAGCGCTCGGCAAACGTGCTTCTCACAGAAGACAAAACACAAACACAGTTAAACATCTTATTGAAGTCTGAGCTAGTCATGTACTGTCATGTCAGGTCTTTGGACTTCAGGGTCCAAAGGAAATACTTCCTACCCCTTCAAAAACACCTCCCTGACTTCTATAGTGAACTGTAGTGTGTGTTACATAATGTGTTATATCATTCAGTCACTGTAGAAGTGCCTTTTTTAGTTAAAATCTTATCATGGGATCCACTTGCTTACAGTTGATTCCGTCAGATTGTCTGGAGGCATTTGGTTCATGACTTGCTTATGGATTTAATCTACTTTTGTCAGAAGCTTTATTTTATAATGCTGAATTCTAGATCAAAATCCAGATTGTGCTTAGAAGATATAAGGAAATCTGAGATTTTTTTTTAATCTTAAAGACTTTTCCTATTTTGTTTGTGCGATCTGTATTTTGTGGTTCCTTGAAGGCCTGTCTACTTGAGAAGAGGCTACCCATGACCCAAATTGGTGCATCAGTTTTCCTGAACCAAAGGTTGGGAGTAAAGATTGATCCAGGTGTAAAAGAATTGATCATTCCTAATTTAATCCAGAAAAGGCCTAGGTTAACTCTGAATGAGCCTAGTTATGTTCCCATAAACTTTATAGATAGGCTATCCTGCCTAACAGACGTGGGCTTAGGACAACTTCTAAACTTTGGGAAGATTCATGCTGGTGCTGTAGAACTTTGATCAGCTTCCTCGTCTTCAGATTTGACAAGTACAAATTTGTTCTTGCAAAGAGTCCTTAAGATAATTCCTGGAGTACCATTGGGAACTTTGAAAAGGTACACATGGTCTTTCTTAGAAAATGTCTTTGGGGAAAAAAAACAAACCCAAATGTTTTCAGAACACACAGAAGTGTTTTTAATCTTACCAACTAACAGAAAACTACTTCACTTTCTCATACTACTTAGCATGTAGGAGGGAGAAAAGACAGGATGGTGAGGGTTCGGATGATGTTGTTCTCATTCTACTTCTCAAAGGGGTTTTGTGTATCACTTCCTTCTCTGATCAAGGGGGATTATTAGGATTTCTTAGCAGTGGATGTGCAGTTCTAAACCAACACTCACAAGCACCTGAGCATAAAATAAAATTCACCTTCAAAGCCCTGAAGGATTTGCAAGAGAAGGTGCATTTACATTTTAAATTTTCATTCTAAATCCAATGCAGGGTACCTGAAGGAGTGAAGGCTATTTAAAAATTCATATGAAGTGTTGGATCTGGAATCCTAGCATATTTCCTGTTGAGGGAGTGCATACATCACAAAATGCCATCATCATTTACCACTTTTATTATGCAGATCATTCTCTTGAAATATGGCAGTAGATGATTTCTTTCTCTCGGGATATGCAGGACTTAGACCATCTTGAATGATAATGGTTTGTGCAGAGCCTTGTACTGCTACTCTTCTTAGAACATTGATTTGTGGATAAAAGAAGGGCCCCTTTTTTTTTTTTTTCTATAAAAATGACAATCAACACTTCCATAGGACTTAAATTAATACAGAAAGAAAAAAAAAAGTTCAGATGAGTTTGCAGCACAGTTATATATCAAAGTTCTACCAATGCATTATGCATCTCTATAGTCTTTTGAATCTTCCTTACATGCCTTCCTCCATATTCCTAAACAGAAATAGCTCCTTTCATCATGTTATTGGCATAAATAGCAGTAGGACTAATATAGGTGAAACAGTTATATTAATTTCTGTATAAAGGCCATTTTACTTCATGGGAAAGGAAAAGGTCACCACACATATACTGCTCTGAATCCTGGATTCTCTTCTGCAAGCCATTCATTTGTAGATCATATTCAAAATAAGAATGAATCTCTGATATCAGTGGCACCATATGTGCCAGCGATTTTTTTTTTTAAATTGATTTGATATTAAATTTTTGCTGAGATCTCAAAGCTTTTCCAACAATTAAGTTACAGCAGACTTAATTATTAAATGTCAGCTTGACTGTAATGATTTTGAACTTAAAATTATTGGCTTATCAGATGGTAGTTCTGCAACGAAAGCTTTTATACCAGAGCCCTTAAATCCTAGATAAGTATTTAGAGCATGCAGTGAGAGTGAGCACTTTGAACTCTGCTCATAGATCGCTGTTATTATTATTACTTGAAAGAACCCTCAGCTGATTCATTGCTGTAACCTGTCCATATCTCCATTCCCAGAGTGGGAATAATCGGATTTATGTGCAGAGGTTTGTCTAGCTGTGTGAGAGATCCCCCAGACAGAGACTCCACATCCCTCTACATGGCCTGTCCCTGCACTGCAGCAGTTCTCCAGCCAAGTTTTTTGTAATGTTTAAGCTGAACATCTCCAGCTGCATCAACTGATAGTAAAACTTCCTGTAACTTGTCATCTTCTGATTCAAAAGCCACAAAACCTGAAGCACATTACCACATCTCAACACAGGTGCAGAGTATGTTTAAAGTTATTAAAGAAGTTCTATGACTGTTGATTTTGGTGCAAGAAGAATGTTTGGAAGAACCCCCTGACACTAAACCCTACATTTGGATTCCTCAGATGTATTGCTGATTTCCTGTGTAGGTTTTGACAAGGCCCTCCACCTTTAAAATGCCTGATTTCTCATCAAAAAGGCGCAAAGCTTTCACTGTAGCAGCCACTGTGTTTAGTGAGGAAATACCACAAAATATTCAGACAGCTATTAGTACATCTTTCTTTAAATCTCAGCACATCTGTTACTGTAGCTCACTGTTCCCAAGGACTCAGCACCTGTCCTTGAAACTTTTTTTTTTTTTTACTGATATGTGTATTTACATTGTAACTCAACAAGGGTATTGAAAGTAACAGTCAGTTCAAGATGAAATCCCTGGCTACTAGATCAGCAATTGCCTTGTTTTCAGAAGTTCTGCATTAGTTTGAAATGCTGTTTGAGGTTCAGTGTCTTTCAGATTAAATTGACATTTAAAAAAAAAAAAAAAAAAAGGAGAAGTATTCATTCTCTTCTAACCTTTGGAAATAACACTGGGTTCAGACAGTACTATCTGCCCCCTGCTACTTGTTTCTTATCATTTTCTACAGTGCCCAGGCTATTATTTTCTTTAACCTCTGATATGTGGTGGTGAGCTGGTCTAGGTGCTGAACACCAGAAGCACTTTGGTAAAAGAGCACTGGTGACCCACTATACATTTGATCTCGTTTCTTGACATTTCTATCATCATTATTTGACTACATGAAAAAGGTAAAAATCCCACCAAACTCTCAGCCCCTGTGAACATGAAGCCCTTCAAACAGGAGTAGCCTATACAACACTGGCAGAGAGCCTGCAAAGGCCATTTATCCCAGGATCCTGCATAAATGCCAACCAGTTAATTTAATGCTCCCTGCCTGGCTTCCCTGCAGTTTAATTTTTTTTCCCTAAAGTTTTTGTGGGTGAAGTTTTACACCTCTTTCAACTATTCTTTTTTTTTTAGTCTGATTAGATTAATTCAGTTTCTTACCAGAAAAACCTATTGCCAGTTCAGACTATTCGCTATTCAGATTTTAGGTTGCCCAGAAATCTTGTTGCTCTGTAAAAATCAACTTGACCCTCAGTCCAGGTAACACAAATGTTTGAGGGGAACCCTTTGCACTGAGGGTGTACAACCCACTCGGTGTGAAGAGGGAGAAAAGCTTTCAAAACACGTCAGATCCTCTAGTTACAAGTCCCCTAAACACTTTTCTTTCCCCATTACCTGGAAATGTTTTTCCATCCTTATCATTAGATGCGAAGATCTGAATTAAATTTCCTTTGCAGTGTATCTTCCTTGGCAGGGAATGATAGTGATCCACTCTATCTGAAAATGCCTATGAAGACAATGGCCTGTTAAGTTGAGAATAAGTTCCTGATGTCACTAGAACCTGTTCTTACAGGACTAGAACCACAACAAGTTTCCAAGTGCATTCTTGTCTTCCCATTTTTGGCATCTAATACTGAGTGATCCACCTTCAGTATTTTTATTTGTTGGTTTGTTTGTTTGTTTGTTTTATTGACCATTAAAACCAGTGTTGTCCTGGGGGACAAGACAGTTCTAAAGTCCAAGAGTTAAGCTCATTAGGGATGTGGGTAAACCTTTCATGTAATTCAAAAGCCTCTTATTGCCAGGCCTTAACTTACAAAATTTTTTTGGCCAAAAATATCCTGGCTCAGTTCAAATATTGACCCTGTAAATGGAAAGGGGCTAACATGTCTTTAAAATCCATTAGGACTCTATAATCATCTTATGATCTCATTGTCTTCAAAATAGTATCAGTGACAGGCTTCATTTAAAACCACTGATACAGGCCTAAAAGTATCTTGGAACAGAGGGTCCAAAAGCAGCAAGAACTGTGGTGGTTTAGATGCCCTGTTTTCTGACAGGGTACAATGCTGGCAACGTTGCTGGCCAAATGATTGAACTCACAGTATCTTTTCCATCAAGCCACTACTGTACATTGTGACCTGGATGTACTTCTTGATGCAACTTCTCCTGGAAGTATTTTTCTAATAACTGCATTTTGACCAGATATTAATGTGCCATTTGGTGTTGAATACTGTTCCTTTATTTGATGATAGAACTGCTGCTGCCCCATTGAACCCCAAAAGCCTTAAACTGGAATGTAAGAAGCAAGAGATAAAAAGAATATGCCTGAGAAGCAGCAAAAATCTACCACATTTTTGTGGAATGAGGAAGTGGCAAAATACTCTCTGCACATGGGTGATAGTAGCCTAAAAAACTTCCCTTACTTATCTCTCCACAATCTCGTCACCTGGTAAGCATTTTGCTAATGCTGATACTGACAAGTTAGTATATTTTCCTTAGCCCAGGTCACTGAAATCAGAAAATAAATTCAGATTACTGGACTGAGGATGAAAGACTCCGGTATACAATTAGCTATGATGTTGATTTGCAGCAAGTGACAACTTGATATAGATTAGATGTTTGTGTTTGTGGTTTTTTTTCCCTAATTAGTTTGCTAATTTTTCTCTTACCTTGGAATAAAGCATAAAATACGAAGGAGAATTCCCCTGATAGATGTGTCTTAGACTTATTGCTTTGTAGTCACAGCTGACTGCTGGAAGTGTTGAACCTGAGGTAGGAGTACCCAGTCGTGCAAAAATATAGGAGATGGGTCGGTATACAAAGGGAGTAATTTTCATTGTTTTGCTGTCTCTGACTGAAAATATTTGACAGCTGGGAGCCAAACCTGGGTTTGTTCTTAACATTTTACAAGTTTGCCACGATGAATTAAATAACACTTTCTAGCTGTAACTTTTCCTGTATATGTTCATTTGAACAACACAGCTTTGTAGTAGTAAAAGCAGCAGCAGCAAACACAACATTGCGATTGGAGTTAAGTCTACTTATTACTTCCTGGTTTTGTCTTTAAGATCCGGAATTTCCCCAGGAAACTTTACCAGGCTAAACATTTACTTTCGCAAATTCTTTTCTAATGAGCTATTTTCATTCTTTCTGACATTTTCTATGGAAATTATTAAATTCATTAATCAGCATTTGAACACTTTTTTTGACATGCATTACTAATAGAGACATAGATATTTTTAGCTGATGTCTTATTATTTTTAAAAATGATTGATCTATGAGCAGAGAATAGTTTAATTCACCCAGAAGGTCTTCCTAAGAATGGTTGGGCAGTTTCAGAGAACAGACTCAAATTAAGACACCCTAGTATGGAATATAATGGAACCAAAAGACTAGCAGGGTATGAGCAAGGATAAAAATGGTCAAGGGGAGAAAAGAGTCTTACATCATCTAATGTCAATTACTGCACTTCACACTGACTTTTAGCCAATTATTTTTATCTTCAGCTTGGCTTGCATGGGTACTCATGGAATGGCACATGGCCTGGATCAGACAGAATTTGAAGGGTCACCATCCATCACAGTATGTTCATTTCTGTCTTTGAAACAGCCCACAAGGTGAAGTACATTAAGACATCACTAATGCTGTAGACTAACCTATAACAGGACCTGTTAATTAACCTTGGATATTAGCTCAGGAACATGAAGACCTCACTCCAAGTTTTGCTCTGTAACAGGTAGGAAAATTATGGGACTTTGCAGCAGTGTTATCTACACCAGGATCCTAGGGCTCCTCCATATTATTTTACACATTTTTCCTGAAGGAAAAATTTCTCCATACGCTCAGTACATCCATCTCAGTTCAAGCTCTTGTTCATGGTCTGTGGCATTGCTGGGGCAGAAAGCTGAGGCTTCCTTCTCCAGCCTCCTCTTCACCACAGCCCTCTGACAGACTCTCATACCTGTGCCCCAGTAATGTGCATCTACAGCAAGTAGGCAGGTATGCACCCTCTCCTTCCTATGTGGAGCTTATGGAAAAGCACACCTCTCTTTCCACCAGTGATCCAGAGCTCCCAGGGATGGTATTAAGTTGCTGGCAATCAAACCCCAGCTGCAGTACATCAGTGTCTCCTATCCCAGGTGCCCGGTGGGTCTTTCGGCTGCCCCACTGTGAGTCTTCTGTAAGAAAATGACAGATGCTCAGCTCCCTACAGGTATCTCCAGCTCCCAAATACACCCTCTCCACAACATCACTGCCACAATGTGATTTATACTCATTGCTGAAAGCAATATAGGATGATGCTTCCTGTAGCTCCCTCCTTACTGACAATGCAGCCCTTTGTGTCCACTTATCTTTTAAAATAAGGCTCTGGGATGTCAGTAAAGTGAGTCCTTCTCTGTATATTTCTTCAGGTGCTGCTGCACCTTTGAGACCATCAAGGCTTTCTGGTAAAGTTTACTGTGAGATGCCCATCACAGTAGAAGGCTCCACCACTTGTGAAAAGCAGAAATGACTCCCTGTCAGAGTGAGAAAGGGGCCTTGATTACCAGTGGTGGGAGAGGAAGCAGCGTGAGATATGGTGTTGGAGGTAGGAGAACAAGGAACACTTATAAGTTTTAGTCTTAAAAAATATTGTCTGGGAACAGGTTTCCTGGAGAAGCTGCGGATGCCTCGTCACTGGAAGTATTCAAAGCCAGGGTGGATGGGGCTTTGCATAACCTGATGTTCTGAAAAGATGTCTCTACCTAGGGTAAGAAGATTGGATCAGATGATCTATAAATGTCCTTTCCAAGCCAAAACATTTTGTCTTGGCTGGTTATTCAGCTTAGTTTTATTAAATTAGACCCAGTAGGTAACCGGGTTTTTTTCAAAACTATGTTTTGTTTTATCAGTACTAATAATCTAAGCAGCCTGAGATTCTCACTTGCATCATGGAAGTTGAATGTCCTGAAAAATTGCGGCCAAAGGTGTTTGGTCTGAGTGCCTCTTGAAATGTTTCCATGCACTGCACTGGAAGAGATTTTTATTATTTGCTTTTTCCTGAAAGTATGTTATTAAAACCTGTAAGTATGTACTCTTTGCTTTGATGATTCTGAATGACTTCTGAGAGCTCCAAGACCAGCCATTACTTGGGACATGGGCTTTGTCCCATTTTAATGGCTGAATTATTCCTCTAAATTTCTTTATAATAGCTCTTTTTTTATTCAGTTTCTCCTACTTGAAGAGTGAAGCAAAACTAAGCTTCGTTGTACCAAGGTTTGTTTTGATTTAGTTTTGGGGTTTTTTTAATATATTTTTTTTAACTCACAAGAAATCTTGGAGAGGAATTTTTTCTCAGAAGGTGTAGGCTCAGCCCAGAGCACTAAAGATCTGTGGCCTTGTACATGAGGCCTGGAAGAGGCTTTGTTGTGATATAGATAACTCCTGTTTCTATTGCAAAGAGAAGCCAAGAAAACAATATAGAATCAGACAGCTGATGTTGAACAGTGCAGTGGTAACAAATTGCATCATATAATTTCCCCAAGGCATCTCGTTTGGCTTAATGGAGCATCTTCTACCTTAAAACTGAAGTACATTTCAGTAGAAGTTGGAAAATCAAACTTTCTAAACACTATCAATAACTTTGTTAATATATTAATTGGGCCCTGAATATAATCTGAAGAGGAAAAGTAGTTTGAGAGTATTTTAGTAGACTGTCACTCTACTCCAGCTCAAAACAGAACATTTACCCAGAAATGAATGGTCTAACATATTCTTAGTCTCGTATTGTTCCCATAGTCATATTAACATCCCCTTTCATTAGGATGTGTCTAGCACTGCTTATGAGTTAATAATTTCCCAGCAATAATTCAAACCACATCCTTCATTATCCAGAGGGGTTCTGACAACAAACTACTCATTTTTTAAAGCAAACCAAGTCAGAAGTGCTATCAGCATTTTAAGGAATATATCCATCTACTGCTGGGTGAAGCAGTCATGTGGAAGGAAACTAGCCAAGTGAATTAAGATGTCCACGCTTTTGGAACTTGCTAGGAGGGTGGTGAGATACAGTAATTACTGTGGCAATGTTATATTGTGCAAGAGATAGGAAAACGAGGGAAGTGTTAGAGGTGGTGTTTATTTTTTGATCCTGTCATAAAAGTAATTGACTTTAATTATCATAATAAATGTTCTAGCTGCTTCAGATAATTACATTCAGTGCCTTCCATATAGTCTAAATTTATGAGGGTGTTTGGGTCAGCATATCAGAACAGCTTACAGCTATGCAGGAAAAGCAGATTCCGCTGAGAGTGCTCTCTTAGAGGTGTTTCTTTCTGAAGATAATCTCCCTTTAAAAGTAAAACATACCTTGAACTCATTGCACTTGTACCACAGGAAAAAAAGATGTTTCTGCTCTCTATATATCCTCCATAGGACTATGTGTGCTGCAGACGTAGCTTAACTAAGCTTACAGTAATCAATGGATGAGAACTTATGGCATTTCTTTGTTGTTTAAAAAGTGGCAATGAATCTCAACAAAGTTTTTCTTTTGCCTGCTTTCTGTGCGTGTGGCCAGATGCAAAGGATTCAAGGGGGACAGGCATTATCAGGACATGCCATTCCTAAGCCTTGAAAGCCAAAATTTCATAAATGTTTCTTTAATATCTATTTTACTAGCTTGCATGTACAAAAGCTGAAGTGTTTTCACAGTCCTTTTAATGCTGCACACAGTCTCATCACACAGATATTGTTAAAATTATGCCAAAAGAGCTCCGCTCCACTGACTTCAGTTTCTCTTGTACAGTGCAGAGACCTCTGTGGACCCCACCTGGAAAATTCCACCTGTGCCCACCCCAGTCTGTACGTACATCCAGGGTTGCCCCACCCCAGGTGCAGAATCTGGAACTTGTCTTTGTTAGACTTCATATGGTTTGTGATTGCCAAGTCCTCTAATTTGTAGAGGTCCCTCTGAAGGGCCTCCCTGCTTTCGAGGAAGTCAACAGCTCCTCCCAATTTAGTATCACTGGCAAACTTATTTAGTACACCTTTGAGTCCTGTAAACTGGCTCATCAGTCACTGATCCTGCCCCTTACTAGATGATCCTGGAAATCAAATGCACACCTGAAACATGAGACAATCAATACATATGTGCCATATACAGATTCACTAGCCCAATATTTCTCTTTCATAAAGAATCTGCAGACAGCAAGGTGCTCAAGCATTATAACACCAATTTTTGTTTATTTGGTTTGGGTTTGTTTTTTTTTTTTTGCTTTTCTTGTACTAACCTCTCCTTTGTTATTGTACTTTTCTTAGCCTGATATTACCTTGCTTTCTGGGGTTCAGCTTCAAGATGGAGATAATCAAATTTATTTCCCTGAGAAGGGGATGCAAACATGTACAGAGCTGTTTGCTTGTTCTGTGAGGGCAGAAAGCTCAGAATTTTTGTTTGGGAAGGTCTGAGCTGATAGAACTTCAGAAGCAGTCTAGCACTAAACTCTAACTACTTGGTTTTGAATTTAGCTTCATAGTGTCCAATATATTTTCTTCCATTGTACAATCAATCCAGCAGTGGACAGTAGCCTCTCTGGCATTCCCCACATCTCCTCATAAGAGATTGCCCTGGGTAGTTTGATTTCCTGCTGAATTCTTTCTCTGTATCATACTCGTGTGCAGATGTCTGCTAGTTACACCCTCCTAGGGATCAGCTTTAATCCATCCAGATAAATCAACCCTTAAGTAGGCATGTTCCTTCCCTTCCCTTCCCCACCCTCCCTTTTTTAGTGGTGTGAATTTTAAGCACTTAATTTTGTTCTGTTATGACAAAAAGCCCTGTCACCTGTAAAGCATGTAGTAGGATGTCAAATTAAAAAGGTAGTTGAAGACACAGACCTGCCATAGGAAATGTCTTCCACAACCCAGTGTCTCACATCTTTTCTTTGTTTCAGACAGTTCCTCTCACGGATTTCATAGAATTGTTAAACATAGAGCAGTATTACAATGGGGTGTAAATGACTTAGCTTTTAATAAAAATATTTATTATTTATATATAATAAACTCCAGTGACCACATTATTTTCTCCGTCCAGTCCTGAACATGTCAGTCAGAGGACATTTGCAAGTGGAGATTTAAATGCTCTGCATCACAAAGTTGAGTGCTCTCTATTTGCTATGTTGTCTTCTGACATACGTAAAGTGTCACATATTGCAATAATAGCAACTGATCTACTACCAAAAAACCCCAAAACTAGTTAAGAACAAGTAGAGGATTTATATATTACTTAAAGCCTTACGGAAGTGTCTGTACCTCTCAGAATGTTAGATTACCATCTAACTCAAAAGGTATAGATAGATTTACTGAACTACTGAACAATTTCATTAAATAATTGTGCTTTTTCAGTATCTTAGATCAAATAACCTGATGTCAGCCTTCAGGATCAGCCATCAGCATTAGCAGTCAAGAAAGAGTCTTTCCTGGGATAGAAGATGAAACCTCCTTTTTGCTGTTTGCTACCCTGGCACATCCTACATAAGGAGGGAGGATGATCTGATTGGACTGTGTAAATTGGTTGAAAGTCAGTGATTTAATTTACTTGAAAAAAAATAAAAAATAGTACAAATCACCGAAAGTAAAATCAAGTATGTGTCTATGATTTTCCTCTTCTCCCCAGATCCATGCAATAGTGCACAATTTTAACTAACCTATTTAGTTAATCTCTGAATCTAAGTTGCAGAAAATGTGTTGGGTTTTTTTTTTCTGAAATACCATCCATCATCTCCTGCTTATTTTAAGAATTTAATATTCAATAAAGATCCATTTCCAAAAAACACCAAATATGCAGAATTTAGAGGAGTTTCAGTCCATGTCAGTATATTTATCATCTATATTCTCATTGTTTTTAAAATAAAAATTAAAATTAATTTGAAATTTATCTTTGTTTAGAAATTACCCTCTATCAGCCTTCCCAATTATAATAAGAATCTGGCCACAGGAGTATATAATACATAAATAAAGAACATAGTACTTAAAAACTCCAAGGTTTTCATTTTAGTTTTAAATTAGAAAATAAATGATTCAGACAGGTTCAGCAAGAGAGCAAAGAGAATACTAAGTGACCAGAAAACTCTATACTAAATTTTAATTCTTTGTATCTGTAACCAGTTCACATGACATTATCGTCATTCTGGTAGGAAATGGAGATACATTTTCTAAAAGATAAGTTTTCCTATACATGCTCCAGCTCTTAAGCTTAAATAACAAGTTTTCTGACCCAGGTGATTTGAATTTTGGAGATACTCAAGTTTCAAGATAAAGCTTTTGGATTACTTTGTTTTGGGAAAGATAGACGTGATTGATTTTTTCTGAAAGGTGAGAGGTAAAGGAACAAATTAAATGAAAGCTAAAACTTCTTGTACCATATGCATTCATCAGTCAGCTGCAGAAAGGAACTAAGAGGGAAATATACTTTTCAAAGAATGGGGAAGACTATTCCCCCATTCTATAGGCTCCATTGGGAATATACTGTACTATGTAAACATTTCTAGTAAACTTGGATGATCTCTTTTGAGCATTAATATATGCCAGCCGTAGCATATCTCTCTGAGATATTAGGAACAAGCTTGATCATATGTCAAATTAGATTTCCATTCCTTTTACATTACCAGGCAGGAATAGAAGCATTTAACCCCTCCATGCTCACAGGTATTTCCCTTGTCTCATACCTTGCAAAGAACCGAGATATATGCCTCTTCAGAAAATTTCACCTCCATTATTAATAACAGCTCTGGGTTTGAGATTTGAGTTAAAGCACCATTCCTCAAGAGGCTCAGGTTTCATATTCATTCCATGGTCTGAATTACATTACTACCTAATACACAAAAATGGGAAGAACTTAACAAGGGAGACAGAAAGGGACTGAATTCACAGCCTTTTTAAAGTTTAACAGAAGTTTGTCTCAGGCTCTATTCTCCTCAGGCAGATTTTTGCATAACATGCTTTAGGAGCTGCCTCATTATCTCATGTGGCAGGCAGTGCCAGCCATCTCCACCTGGCCATTTGAATAGATCTGAAGCAAGGTGATACCTTTATAATAATGTCATGTGATCAGTGGCCTAAGTTAATGCAAGAAAAACAGGAATTTTCCTGGTGCCTCACTGACTGTATTTTTAGGATTACAATATTTCTTCCATTAAGATTGATAGGGTCATTAGCATAATTAAGTCAGTTGGCCCTGGAGCTTTGCTTTGCAAAGCCGCAGTTACTGATGTTGTTTTCATCCTTTCCTATGTCTTCTGAGAGAGATCTATTTTGTGTCAAAGAGAAAGATAATTTTTTTACCTCAGAGTAATTTGGCTTTGGATCCAACTCTTCACAGTTGTGTCTCAGGACTCTGTATAGCATCATAATAACCTGAGATGGAAAGAACAGATACATAATCTGGACCCAGCCCACAGCTAGAGACATTGCATAATCATTTCATACAACAGATATGCCTATAGTTCTTACCCAGATGGTTTTCAATTGACCTTTTATTTAAAGAATCATCTCACAGTCCTCTGACATGCTGGAAACTGAGCTTGCACCTTCTTTCACTTTTTATCCCTAGATTTCCATCATTTCTTAACAAAGGTAAAAGAGGAAATATAATATTCATTTCAATATGGTGTGCTGATTCGTACTGAACTAAGAACATCAGTATAGTTTCCCCTGAAATTACGATTTTATTTTTTATCTGAGATGCTCTATTTGCTGCACCGAAGTGAGATCCTTGCTTGGGTCCCAGGTTCAAAATCTTGGTGCAGATTCACCTTGGAAAAATGGTATCTTAGGTGTTACAGAAAGATCATAACCTTCTTAAGATCTTACAAGTGTTCTGTAGTGGAGCAGGAAATTGGACTTATGTTTCCAGTGATCTGAAAGGGCATATTTTATTGCTGGACCACACTTTGCTTCTGAGATGATAGCTAATGGAAAAGCAATGTGTCTCAAGGTGTAAATAAGCTAGAAATCTTTTATCCTTTACAGTACAGGACAGACAAAGGAATTTCTTCAACCTTCCTCTTGCATTGCTGTGTATTCCTGACAAGACAAAACAGTAACATCAGTGAAGCTCTTGGAAGAGTGAGGAGCCACATGTAGTTTACTAGGGGTTATTTAATGCTGAATCTCTCTAAGTCTATCCCATTTATAATACATATTGTTAAGAGCATGTTAAAAATTCAATTAGTATTTGTTACTAATGTTTCCATGTCATCATTGCTTAATATTATTGCTGAAGTACAATCACTTATTAAAACCTTGTTCAGTCATTTGTCAGCTCTTCATGAACAATTTATAAATGGACCCTGACTGCAAAGTGACCTGCTCTCATGTCCGATAATGGTGCTTTAGATGGATTCCTCTGCTTTGCTCACTAAAAATAGTCCCACTTCCATATTTTCCTTCTGCAGGGCTAGCCCCATATGACTATTTTAGAGCAGTGGGGAGCTCTCAAGAATAGAGCAGGGAAGGGAAGCCCAGAAATGTTCTACATGGCAAACACAAGGTACAGGTGGGCTCTTTGTGCTTTTCTTATCGCAGGGTGTTCTGGGATTAGGAGAGACCAAGTTCACTGTTTATGTGGGCACAACTTGAAATTAATTCTGTCTGTCTTTCTCTTCTTTTGCATGCAACAGAAATAAGATCACACTGAATGAATGAAAGTGATCACATTGAATGAAGCTTGGTATATCCTTTCTTTCTCCTCAAAATTGTCCGGTTGCCATTTGAGACAAATGGATCTGGGGACTGTTGTGCACTTTCTATTTGAGACTTCAGAGACTGGCTGTCCCAAGTTTCCTCTCCTATGAATTTATTCTCGGCACAGTTTTGAACAGATCAAAACTCTGAGTCTCTTACCCAAGTAGAGTTCATAGTTGAATCTATTTTCCCCTCAGCCTGGGAAAGACCATCAACAGCCATGATGATTGCCATTGTCAAAGGTTTCAAAGATCATGAACAAACATTGCTCTTCCTTTAGGATGTGAAAATTGGTTGTGATAAAGAAACAGATCCAGTGCATCCCAGTGTAACCACCGCATAAGGCTATCACCTGAAGATGTCATACCACCCTTATATTGCTGGTGAACATAAGGTGAAAATGTTAATGTGGCATACGAGGGTAAAAGAATTATAGAAACAGAAGTGGTGTAAAGAGAGAAAAGGTTAGGATTGTCTATTAAGAGTGTTGCCAAAATTATACAGAGTGACTAAAAAGTAAAAATTGATTAAAACCAGAAAGCAAGGAAGGCTGAGGACATAAGGCTGGGCCGTCACAGAAGCAGAGTGAAAAGTCTGTAGGAAAATGGCTGTTTAGGAACTCAGTCTTTTACAAAGCATGTGTCATAAAGGTGTGGAAAACCTCAATCAACATTTTTGAAGGTGGATGTGTGTCACCTACTTGTGGTATGACTGTCACATAGCTTGGGGCATATGCTAGTAGGAACCTGTTTGGGTCAGGATTTCTGTTCAGCTGTTTTCTCAGGGAATTTAGTTTGGATGCATGAAGTTAATGAAGAAGTGTGAACCAGTACAATTTGTATTACATATGAATTTGTATTACAAGTATATATCTCCATATATACAGTGTATATGAGAGTATAAATATGAATATAAATGTATACATAAATATATGTATAAGAATGTTGTGCTTTTTTTTTCCAGCCAAATTGCTAATAAAAACATAACTTCTGTTAAAGGTCTAGAATCATGTCCTCAATTATTTTGGATGTCAAGTACATTTAATTAAACTCACGCTTAGAGCCAGAAATGCACATAGACCAGAACAGAGAGGGAGATAATGGGAGAAGCTGCAAAATTGCTTGGCTTCTTCAAGAAGCCATTACTTGGCTTAAGAGACCTGAGAGATGATAGGCTTTAATCAAGTCCTAATTGTCTTGAATTTGAGGGTTATAAAGGACGGTGAAGGCCTCTATATAGATTGGAAAAGTGAAGTCAAATGTTTTATCTATCTATCATTAAGAGAGAAGAGACTAGAGTTGATTGCTAGGAATTATAGAAGTCCTGGCAGTCAATATTGCTTTCATTCCAAGCTTATATTGATGTCTTGACTTCTGGAATGTTGGGGTCATTGCAATTGTTTTTTTTGGCTAAGCAAAAGCAAAATCATATAATGGTCAGCATGTAGATGAAAAATGAAGTTAAAAATGGCGACAGTGAGAAGACAAGAAGGGAGAGAGAGTGTGGCAGATGGAATCCAGAAAGATAATGGTGAAATAAAATAATGGAAAGATGGAATACACCCCCAGCAAGTTAAATTTCCTCTGAAATGTCAGCATCTTTATGCAACTTCAGTTTACAAGAAGAGAAACTTAGTTCAGCCAGAGAGCTGTCAGCAAAGGTTTTGCTTAAAACACAAGATTTTTTAAAGCTAGAGTAAGAATCAGATTGACATTCTGCTTGTCACTATGTGAGAAATACCAACAGTTTCTATGGCAGAATATGGGACAGGCAGGTACACCAAAGGTTTTTTCCCACTGAGTTAATTTCTGACTAAGAAAAGAAGGTTGTCTGGGCCGTCTTAACCCTTCTCAATTTTGATAATTGCTCACTCTGATTATAAAATTTCTAAATCTAATATATATTCTACAAACCATAATTCTTTATTTCTTTATTTCATTTTTAAACAGAAAAAAACATTAAAGGTAAACCACTTGAACTGCACACTGCATCTCCATATAACTCCCCGGGAAGCAGAGGCCATGGAGAATCCTGCCCTGCCACCACTTTGGAGATGTCCACTGGACCCCACTCCATGAGTAGCGGGGACTCTCAGTGTCTGCCTGCTTCTCCTTATTTTTTTCCCATGCCTAGAACAAGCTTGTACCCCTAGAATATATGCTGATGATTTCCTCTAAAAGCAAGCTTTTGTGCCTGGTTTTAAAAAACATGTCTACCTAGTCTAATAATACAAACGAGTTAAGAAGCAGTTTTCAGATTGAATGTTGCCGTAAATCCGTGAGTGCTGCCACTTCAGGGACAGGAAAGAAGAGGGGTGAGTTTATTCCACCTCAGTGTCCAGATTATGAAAGTTCTGTAAAGGTCTCCAGCCGTTTTTTGATGGCATACTTCACTTATAAATTTTCCATGATGACAGTTTGCATGTATAGAGCCCCTAGCACCAACATTACATTATTGGTTGTTTAATACAAATCCTTGGAAAGCTGATCTGATAAAGTGGACTGTGATGGTGGCAAATGCCAGGATACTGTGGCTTTTTTAGCTCACAGAAAGGATTTTCTCTCCTATAAGCTGATAGAGGAGGATTTTATTCTTTTCTCCTCTTTGGATGAATGTTGGTGGTTTTTAGAATGATGAGAAATGAATTTAAACACAAAGGGATGGACTGAGGTTGAGTATCTCAGCCAGATTTATCAGCCTGGGAGTCCCAGAGCATCTGAAAATGCAAAAGTTGAAGCCTTTTAAACACAAACCATGACAGACTTCCAAAAAATGTGGGGAAAATTCTCTTGCTAACCTTGACTGCTACTTCATATAGCTGCATCATGCAGAGGGAAAAGAGTCTGTATTCCCATACTGTTCTTGTGTGGCATAAATCTATTATTTCTCTAATGAGTACCCTGACCCCTTTAAGCTAAATATTTCAGATGATGAATCCTCAGAAAAATGAGAGGAGAGAAAGCTAGAGACTTGTCACCTTTCACGGCAGTTTCAAATCATAGACTGTACTTTGCATGTAGGGCATTGAAGTTCCCATAGAGGCCAAAAGACTTTCTTAGAATGTCTCTGAACTTTTGTGCTAGGTTTAGCAAGTAGAATATAGAGGGAGATGCAGTGTGGAGTAACCATCTGCAGATGGTTACTTAGAAACTTTTAAATAATTTATGTTTACTTTTTCCCATTTCCTAGGCAATACTCCCTTTCACAAGTGGTCTTAGTTCCTTTCCTTGTTAACGTATATGTCTATGATTTAGCCAAAGTAACTTCACTCCACTCCATATTCAAACTATTCAAACCAAAGGCACCTCCAGATCAGTATCCTGTTCCTGTCAATGCTCAAAAGTGGAACCTGAAGGAAAATTTGTTGTGACTAAGTTTAGTTATTGTGGCATAACACCTTACTTTCATACTGGGCAACAGCAAACAAACATTTGCACTTATTAAATTTTTATAAGAAAACTCCATGAAACTACTGCATTTTATAAAGCCCTAGGGGTACATTTAGGTATTTGCAGTCAGCTGATGGGTGGAAACTTTCTGTACTGTCATAAAATGAACATCAGGGCTGCAGTTAGGTACCACTTTAAATACTGACGCTCGAGACTGGAACTGGAATACAATATTATGGAACAAAAGTCTTCCCCCAATCTATTCACTTTTATTACAGCAGCTGTAATAGCACAGCTGGGACCAGAATAGCAGCCAGATGAAGATGAAAAATGATTTACTGGAAGAGTCCCATTACCTGCAGTTGTCAGGAAGTGGTTACTGCATTCATGGATCTTCTCCTACCACTGAAAGGCTTTCTTAATCTGCCACCTGAAGGCGTGCTAAACTACCTGAAATTCTGGGAAGACCCTGAGTTCAGGATGTTTCAGATTCAAAATCTTGCTTTGGTGCAGGGCAGAGACACATAATTTATAAGTAATTTTCATTTCAGGACTCATTCATCACAAAACACTGAAATAATTAGATAGCCTGTCTTTGTTTTCTAACCTTGGTTTTATTTATGTTGCTAGTTAATGCATTGGTAGCTGCTTCTTTTTTTTTTTTTTTTTTTTTTCATTTTTTTGCACAATGAAATCCTCACAGGTGGACAGAAACCCTGGTGCTCATGCCAAACAGTCCTATGCATTATAGACTTTGAACAGATTTCAGTCTGAATGAAAACTTGCAGGAAGCTGATTGTGAGTTTATGCCCCAACAGATTTCTAATCCAGGGAGACGAATACAGACCTCCCACTGCCTTTATTTCTGCCTAGTGCCTTTCAGAATATGCTGCAGTTTCTTTAAATATGTTTGCCAATACACATTCATGTAGAAATCTTGGCTTGCTGAAGCAACTTTTAACAATTCATAACAGTTAAATAGTCCTGGGGTGAGTGAGAAAGATCAAGCTGCCTTTAAACTACATGGATAGAGTGAAGGAATAATATTGCCAAGCAGGGATGTTTTCGAGAATTGTCTGCTACAGGGTTTGTAGACCTATCAGGCCAGATTCTGATTTTTCTTTGAACACTAAAGGAAAAAAGTGTGAGAAAGATCATAAGGTGGTGATGTGCACAGTTTATTTGGAAGTATTTATTCCATTATTTCCTCCACTGTAGGTAGAAAGTTAATTTAGCCATCAAGTTTTTAATAGGTTTTAGGAAACTGGACACTGAAATACAGCTGAACAGCAGGGGAGCTGGTTTTCTAAATGCCTTGCAGTTTGTCTGGGCCAGAGCCAGCAGAATGGCTGCTTTGGAATAAGCAAGAGCAGCATATTAGCTGAAGCAAGAGAACTCTGTGTGGGCCATCCCAATGCTGAAATATGTAGTTAAAGGTCAGTTCAAATACCCCCTCTGCTGAATAAGGGCCTGCAGTAAGATTCTTCTTGAATATTTGTGTGGTTTAAAACTGTAATGGACTACTACAACTACTATATGTAAAACAGGCATTTCAATTTTATGTGGAAAACTCTGCTGATTCTAGTTCTTGTGAGTGTAGATTTTTTTAGGCACTTAGTTTTGATTTAGAGACTTCTGGTCCTGAAAAAGCTGCTGTATTTCCTTGTCGATTGATCTATCTGCTAACCACCCTCACCATAAAAATCAGTAATTGAATCCAAGTCTAAACTCCTGTTAGCTGGATCTACCAACTGGATCTCATTGTGCTTTACTGCAATAGATGATTCTGTTCTAGTTTCTGTAGGTACCAGAGTTCCTCCTCCAAGCATGTGTGAAAGACTTTATGTCATATCACAGTTATGCTGCTCATAAGATTGAGGACTTAGTTATGGACAGGCTGATGCTGTATGAGGTGAGTGACAATACAATCCTATTTTATGAATACCCCAACCAAAAACTTCTTTTATTTTGTCTAGCAAAGAAACAAAATCCTCCGTATAGTCTATTCTCCAGTGCAGCTCTGGGATATTCAGACCAGAATCCAACTTTTTCAAAGTTATTTTTGCTGCATTTTGCACTTCCATAGTAAAAAATCAAAGCAAATGTATCTAACATTATTTGTATTATGATGCTTGTCCTCAAGAGATCATTCTTTCTAGGACTTGTCCTCACAGTATGTGGTGGTCTGTGTGTGCAAAGCTGCTCTGCCTCACTGATGTACTTAAAGGCCTACAGTGCTAAAGGAGACCTTTTCTAGTTAATGGAGAAATGTTCTGCTGGCTTTAGTTCTAGCCAGGAATTTGGAGTGGAGGAGGCACTCACTTCAAAGTTTTATTCAGGTAAAAGTAAAAAAAAAAAAAAAAGTCACTTGGCCAGGACTTTAAGTTGCTGAGCAATGGAGTAATAGAGAAGTAGAAATCTTAATATCTACAGGTCCCAGAAACATGGACACCTTCATTGCACTGATGCTGTATTAAGTCTCCAAAGTGGCATTTGACAAGTGCCAGTGCAGCAGATGAGTAGGATTTTTTCATTTGTTGCATACATTTATAAGTACAATGAATGTAGTTGCTTTTACACCTAAGCTCTATCCTGAACAACTTCTCTGATAAAACAAAACAAAACAAAACAAAACAAAAAACCAAAACACGACACCCAAGAAAGCCATTACTGTAATGTACTAAATGCATTTTTCTGAGTTAACTGAAGTTTTAGAAATTCCCATGTCTCTGCCAACAAAAGGTCTCAAAGACATTTACATCTGGCAAATCAAACCACTGTAGAAGCTCACCTGAATCAAGGAATTAGAGCTTCTGATAAATACATAACATGTAGTGTTCAGTTCTGGCAGATACTTGGGGTATTCCCCTCATTGTTCAGTCTTGACAAATATATGAGGTACTCTGCTTCAACTTTGGCAAAAAAATTAAAAATTAAAAAAGCTAGTATAGAGTTCCCACAGGTTCTGAAATTACCTTTTATTTAAGAAAATGTTTTCCATGCTTGGCTCAAATGCCTCCTAGCTTTCACAGAAGCTTCACAGCTCTGGGCAGGAGGCTACTGTGCTGGTCTTGCCATGAATTTTCTGACTGAATGCATAGTGATGTGAAAAATCTTGCTGGATTTGCCACACAAAACTTCAGGCCTGGGAAGTTTTGAGTGATATTCTTAAACACAAACTCAGATTGCTTTCAGTGAAAATATCCACTTTTATTCAAAATAAATTTGAACATCTAAAACTGCAGCATGATGTTCAGGAAAGCAAATTTCAGAGCTGTTACAGGTTTCTTATTTTCATATACCTACCTTTATTCTGAGCTTGACATTAAGCTAGGCCTCCTCTGGCAGATGGATCCATGCACCTACAGAGCTCTGTAAAAGTTCTGCTACTCACTGGAATTTCACAGCTTTCTTCTACATTTAAAAGAAGATGCCAAAATTCAGATTCTTCCTTCAAGCCAAATTCCTGCCTGAGCTGGTGAATTGAATGTGTAAGTTTAGATCTGCACTTCATGATCTCATCGTCTAAATCTATTTCCTAATTTAAAACACGAACATGTCACAATCTACACATTGGTAGGAAAAGATGAGTGGTTTTGTAGTTAATTACCTGTCAAGTCTTTTAAAAGGGAAATGGAGGATCCATGTTTAAAGCATATTAAATTATTTGGTCACTTCTGTTAATTGGGTCTCTCAACTGGAAAATCTTTCATCCTATGGTGCAAACTCCCTTTTAAACCAAACCACCTGTACCATTCATTTTGTTGACAAGAGGAAAGGGCTCATCTTTCATGATGACTTGCTGCTGTGGTAGCCATTTTCAGCAGGACACTCCGATTTTTCTTGAGACGTTTCTCTTCTATCTTTAGCAGTGCAGCCAAGGCCCAACACCATTTACCTTGTTGAGCTGCTTGACTTCTTGGTAGGAGAAAATCAGTAATCTAACTACCCTGGAATTTTTTATCTCCGAATTTGCTGAGTCCTTGGTTACTTAATGTAGAGTTATGAAAAATATCTACCTACTGACACCATGCAATTCACCATGCTCTGCAAGTCAGACCCTTTCCAAGGTAAAGGGAGGGAGAGGCTGTGCAATCATAGAAGAGGAAACACTGAAACACTGTGAAACACATAGTTATCAGGACTGATATAGCTATTCTTATTAGAATACATTAGACATGCAGGCAATAAAACCGCTTAATTTTCCCATATCATGGGAACTGAACTTTGAGTGTAAGATAAGAGACACATGCTTACATAAGTCGAAATAGTATACAAGTGTTCATAAGCTGTTCCTGTTCATGGCTGTTCATAGCTCATTTTTAAGTCACTAGAAAACAGGAAGAGAGAGTGAAGTATGTTGGTGTGGATCACACGTGAGTTTGCACCTTCTACCTATCCTTTTTTTTTAACTCCCAATCTCTACCCTGTGACTAAATTCATCCTCCCCTTTGCTTTTGAATTATCTTTGATACATCTTTGAAACCATCCCTTAGGTCAGTCAGACCCTTTACCTACCTGTAGTTCAGTCTCTGATGTAGTGCATTTGCTTTTCAATCCTGCAAGAGATTCAGGTTGAAATCTACTCAGGAAGTTCAGACTTAGCGGCAGCAGTTCAGGCTGTTCCCTTCCCCACTTCGTGGCTGTGGAACTGTAAGAACTTTTTGACTTGATGAACATCAGAATTAGGTTAGTCCAGGGTAGGTTCAGAGCACTGAAGTCAACCTGGTCTCTGTATTGCTCTATTAAGGAAAGAATATTTAACTGTCAAAACAGATACTTAATTAAATAAGTAAATAAAATACTGGGGTATGTGCATTGCAAAATGAGTTGTCAAGACTTTTAGAAAGACAAATATGACTTGGGGAAATAAAGAAAAAAGAGGGCTCAGTTCTAAGGGCCTTGACAGATCTCTGCAAAGGATGGGGGAACAGCCTCTAGTGTCTTACGCAGCAGACTGACCTTCTTACTGTTTCACTTCTTCCCTAAGTTCCTTCCATCATAGAACCAAATAGAATCATTAAGGTTTGAAAAAACATCTAAAATCATCAGATGCAACTGTTAATGTAGCACCACCATGTAGCACTGAACCATGTCCCCAAGTGCCACATCCCCATGCCTTCTGAACACTACCAGGGATGGTGATTTCACCATTCCCTGGGCAGCCTGCCCCAAAGCCTAAGCACCCTTTTAGTGAAGAAATTCTTCCTAATTTTCCTAATCTCCCCTGGTGCAATCTGAGGCTGTTTCCTCTGGTCCTATCACTTCTTACCTGGGAGAAGAGACTGACCTCCACCTCACTACAACCTCCTTTCAGGTAGTTCTAGAGAGCAGTAAGGTCTCCTCTGAGCCTCCAGGCTGAACAACCAGACCCTCACATGGACATGTTCAGTGCATGCATGCACATGTTTCTCTGACCTGGATAAGACATTTCTGGAACATGAAAAATGGCTGCAAAGATATTCCATTCCAGCCTTTCTTCTGCAGCTGCAGGCAATCAGCATTCAGGGGAGCCACGTCTGTTTCTGCCAGACCTGACCTGTTTAATTTACGCAGCTATGAAGATCTAATGAGACATTCTGGAAAGTCACTAATACCATGGGGTATTCCTGTTGTCACAAGGCATTTTGATTTGCTAACATGATATTAGAGTGCAGATTACAATCCTGTGCAGCCCATTAACTTCTGAATGGGATAAGAGAGCTAGGTTCAGGTTGTCACCAGGGGCTTCCTGTCCTGGCCCTGACTCTGCTGTCCTAGTTAATCACTACAGACAGGCTTGAAACTCAAGACCATGTTTGCAGTTCTCTAATAACTTTGAGTTTGAAACTGTTTAAAACAAACAAACAAACAAGCAAACAAAACAACAGCAACACTGCATAAAAATTGTTTCAGTACTTACACTCTGATGTTTTCACTTTTCCATCAAGGACTTTCCATATATTTTCTTCTGCTTTTTGCATTCGCAGCTGATCTGCAACACAAATCCCATCCCATTCTGCTTCCTATTATGGCAGCTCCCATGGATAACACAAGCATCCCAACATTTTTTTTTCTTTAGCCTAACTCAGATTTTCGTCCTCTTGTGAGTAAACAACCTTGAAAGTAACTATGAAAGCTAGGAAAGGAGATAGAAAAATGCCTTCAGTAGTGCATATGTTGGGAGAACAGTGGCAGTTCAGGATTAGATTCAGCTAAGAAGTTCAGTTTGATCCTATGTTTTTCTTCTGCAAGCTGCCCCTTGGGAAGCAGTCTCATTTCATCAGACACACAAAAATTTGGCACATGAAACTTAATCATCAGGTCACATAATATACAATACTCGGAAATAGTCATGAATGTAAATGTAACATGTATGCTAGTATACAGTTGTGTGATGGCTGCTACACTGTCATGGGGGGGATGTCATGACAGACAAGCCAAACACCCAGGTGCCAAAGATCTTATGGCAGGAGGCTTCAGAGACAGCTATATTTGGGGAAGGTGCCCTCTAACAGTGTATTCAGCCTATAATAACAAATATCAAAGTCTTTTTTTCAAGAAACTTTACAAAAGGGTTGGGAAGCTGGCAGCTGGAATCCCAGAGGAAAGATTAGAGTCAGAGCTCTGTGAAGGTTTGATGGGAGAAATAAAGAAAGAGGGCCCGTTCGAGGCAAGGGTTCTCAGGACAGGCCTGATGTGTGGACAAAAGGCCTGATCTGAACAAAGCAACACTGATGGAACTTCCCTTCCTGAAGTGCAAAGTGCTGCCTTGCACAGTGCATTTCGTGGTCTCACTTCCTTCCCTTGAGACTTGCTGGGAAAGAGGCAACCTTCAGATCTGGCATCAAGAAAGACAGAGATGTGTTAGGATTCCTTCATTACAGCTGCTCAGCATATTGAGATGGAGCTCACACTCTCTTTCTAGTTACTGATGCCGTTGCCACACAGTAAACTTTACAACTCGTGTGTGTGTTACCAACACACTAAGGGTATGACGTGTGATATAAAAGACAGAAAACTGTTGAATTTTTTTTTTTTTTTTTTTTTTTTTTTTTTTTTTTTTTTTTAATTCTAGTATAGAGTAGTGTTAGGAGAGAGGGAATGGTACCCATAAAATGACAATTCTGAATATAATTTCTTTTATTTCAGTTGGAATTGATTTGCCTTCCTTCCCCAATCTTCACCAAATCTGAACAAATCTGAACAGCCGAAGTAGTACAGCATATAGTAGATCAGTTGTGGAGAACAAATTTTTACATATATATCTCATTTATGTTTTTCAAAAAAATGAAAATATGTTTCTCCTTTTGGATTTATCTGTTCAGTTTAAGAACATGCTCTGATGCAGAACAGTCATTCTTGTGTCTAAATGATTAAATGTTAGAAATGAAAAAAATTTTAAAAAAACCCAAAACCACTCAAAAGAAAAAAAAGCAGAAAAAACCATTATGGTAATTACCTCTCTAAAGAGCATTACCTCTACCATTCTTCTAAACAAGGTAAGACCTTCTAAGGAGGACCACAGAATTTAGCTTAAGTCTGTTCTTTTACCACAGACACACATGCAGAATACACACTGGTATTTCTTTTATCCTGTTGGGTGCTTCCTATGTTCTACTCTGCCAAGATATTTCCTTGATTAATGTCTGATGAGATGATTTAAATGGGTGAGAAGTTATCATATCACCAACTTTCTTTCCTTCTTAATTATGTTTACTGTCACACTGTTGGCTCGCTCAAAGAGAGAGCAATCTGGAAGTTGAGATTTAAGGACATGCATTGGGCAGTTTCTGGTTTAATTAAGCCATTAAGAGTTTTTTGTAGGTGTTTAAGTACCAGGAATTTGAATGCATAATTCAGAATGCACACTGGCTTGCTTTGCACTTCTCTTGTTCTCAGGTGAAACAGATTGGGAAGGTGGAGACAGCTGTGAGAACATCCTGTAGAGTCAAACTGAGCCAGACCCTAATTTACATTGTGACCTCAGAGATGAATTCATTACACTTTCCTAGATTGAAATTGGCAATAACCTCCTGGACCCATGCTGGGCATACACACCATGTTTGGAGTGGGACTGGCACTGTAGAGCAGATATTGATTCGATGGCTCAAGGAGATTATCTATAGACTCCTGAAAATGAAGGGGACTGGGGGAGTATTGGCTGTTATCAACTGCTCTGGTGGGAAGTGCTGAAGTGACCTTTGTATATCAGTCTGTAGTATATCAGCTGGGACTGTAGTATATCAGCTGCATTGGTAAAGCAAGGGATGAAGTCGTAGCTTTCTCCATCCTGAAAATACAGGTCACAGTTGATAATGTGCAAAACTGAGTGGGAGCCAGAAGCTTTACCTGACTAAGGTAAGCTTTCCCTGACTAAGGACAAACCAGGACAAATCTGTGTATGTGTGCACGTGCATGTGTGTGTATGTACAGAAAGAACGTGTGGTATTTAAGTGGGTGTAAAAACCTACTATGTCTTCTTTCCTACCAAAATAAAAGGGAACACAATTATACTTCTTTTGGTATAAAAGTTTTCCATTTTCATGATAATCAAAATTTCATTTCTGACAATGTGAAGAGAAGAAAAGCAGGTAAAAGTCTAGCCTTCCTTTTACAGTCTTTGTGCATTGCTTAGAAGCAATAGGAAGTTTGCTTAATAGAACCTTTTTTCCTCCCATGAAGTCTTTCATCTGGAAGGGTAACAATAAAGATAAAGCAAAAAGCACTCACTTTGACAATAGCAAGGGGTGAAAAAGTGGTATCTTCTCCTTAGAAGTTAACACTTACTCACTATGAACTTTAAAAATTACCTCCACATCTTTTTTTTCTCCGTTGTTTTTTGGGCAAGTTCAAAAATTAGAAGGCATCTGCTGAAATATCATCTAGCTTCTATTTCTGGTAAAATACAAGGAAACTGGATGTATTTCTATTATGAAGGAAGACTGCAACTGATACATTGGTGACACTTTAATCATGACTGACTTCCATTAAGAAAAGGCTTATGCTATCTTCTGATTTTATTTGTTTTTTCTTTTCCCTCCTAATTTCCCCTTGAAATTTCAGCCAAATTAGAAAACCAGTGCTTCAGGTTTGAACAAGGAAAAAAATCAGCTAATGACAGTATTTATTTTCAGTTACTTTAGATTTCTGAGTTTTAAATCTACAGAAGCACTTGGGCTTTCAGTCCCCTTCCCATTACTAGAATCAGACAAGCTTGCAATGAAAATGCAGACTGGGTAACAATTAATTTCTGCAAATGGTCACTATACTAATAAACAGTGCCTGATTTTATTCTACCTATTCACGTCAAATTGAATCACCACTCCTCGTAACACCCTTGGGAAAAGGTGCATCTTCATCTCCCTCTTAGGAGAATAAATGCAGGCTCTGATAAAACTGCTGCCGTGGCACATGAACGATGCACCCATGTGCCATCTCTGCACACTTAAGGATTTCTCTTACATGTGCATAGCTCTGTCCAAGTTCCTCCTTATTTTTAAACACATGGCATAAAACTACTCAGCTTTCTTCCTAATGTTCATTCCCTGACAACTGCTGGGTATTCATCAGCAGTTTTAATGCAGAAGATTAGCTAAAAGAAATGAGCTCAGCGACAGATAACAGAAGCAACTGGTTGTTCTGGCAAGTCCATCCAAGTGGCTTTATTAGCAATTGTTGAGACTGCCGACTCCAATTTTTCTACAACAAAAGACATTGTAAACAGAGCCGGGTGGGTGGGTGGTGGTGTGACAGGGGAAGTGTTAAAGGGGAAGGGACTTGGGCATCAGGAGCACTGAGTGCTGGCTGCTGGACTGTCAAGAGCTTTATGAGGTCAGATACCACTGTGGGAGGATGACATTGCCAGTTGCAACTAGCTCATGGGATTATCAAGGCGTTTGGGGGATCACTGAGCTTTTCAAGCATGATATTATTGCTTGTCAGAGAGCAGCCAGCAAAGCAACGTGAAATGAAAATAATATTTCTACCTGAAACTTTTCAGAAGTTGTGAATATTTATTACAATCAGTAGTCACAGGAGCAGACCTCTCTTCTATGAAAACTGCTTTGAGGCATCTGAAACTTGTAAACAGGTGTATGAGTGATCCTTTTGTTTAAACTGCTTACTATTTGAGCTGTAAGCACAGTTCTGCAAAGCTTTTGAGTCTAAATCTGGATAATATACAATAATTTCCATCAAAATACGGCACTTAGTATAATTGTTAAGAAAAGAGTGTTCTGCTGTTATAAGGCACGGTGAGCATTCAGTAGATCTGGCCTCAGTTTTGCACATATTTACTGCACCTGCAAATATTTTTTCCTATAGTTTTTCCTCCATATTCAGACAGTAAACTTTCTGAGAAAGAGACTGACTCTTTTTTGTTATGTTTGTCAATAAAACATTTCTGAGTTTTAGTTTGGATTTACAGATGGTGCTACACTGCAAATGACTTTCAGATTTGTTCTGTATTTCTTCTAATCCTATCTAGTTAAAAGACAGTGTTCTTGGATGAAGACTTGGCCATCTGCATCACTAGATTAGGCTGCTGCTGAACACCTACCTGGGAACATAAGAGGCTGCCCACTCGGAAACTTTCCTTTATGCTGCCCATGACAGCCATTCTCATTCACCCTGCAAGTAAATGTGTATTGCCTTGATAGTGCCAGGATTTCACCCCTGCTGCTTAGCCTACTAAGCCAGATATGCATGGAAGTACCAGTTATGCATTAAGATAATATCTGTTTTCTTTAATAAGAAAATTATCCCATTGATGAAGTCTGAGTATGAAATACCACCTGTTAAACAGAACAGATTAGTCATGGAAGGCCATTCATTATCATCAAGGCTGCTAATGTTTGTTTATGCATAAAGAAACTCTAGCCTTTGTGGCTTTTATGTTTCTATACCCATTAAATTTTACTTCTTTAATAATCAAGTTACAGCTGTTCCAAACAGCTCTCCCTCGCGGGTACTCTGCGGTTGTTTGTCTGTATTCTCTCTTACCATACATAAATACTTGCTCTAAATGATCTGTCATGAAAATGTGATTCATATGTTGAGCTACATGAACTGATGGATCTCCTTATATGCAAATATTGCAGGTTAATGAGGCAGGGTTTTAAGGGACAGGAGTGTTAGAATCTTTGATAGGATAAAGTGGCCAACAGACTGATTCAGACTACTGTGGTTAACTCACAGTATTTGAAAACAAGTAACAAAACAAAGCAAAATAAAAATCTAACCCTCCTCCCCCCCAAAAAAAATCTTACTGAGGAAAGGCATACACTCTGTGATATTATACAGTTACTTGGTCAAATACAAGGTGATTGTTTTACAAAACCAAATTAATATTAAAGACTAATAAGAGAATGTAGCAATTTATGAAAAAGAGTGGTTTGTTTTTTTTTTTTTGCTGACACTTGCACTCATGTAAAAAAGGATCTTAAGTGTGATTCTTTATTATGAATAAAGTCCAAATCTGCTAGTGTAAAGCTCAAGGCCATTTTTTTTTTAATCTGGTTCTTCTTTAGGTAAATCCCAGCATCTTGTTTTGAATACATTATAATTAGGGGGGTTTTATTAAAGACCACATAATAGTGTTTAGATGTTCATTTGATTGACTGGCATTTCTTTGTTTTGAGGAACAGATTTATTCACAAGAAAGAAATTTCTCCAATAAGTAATCAAAAACACATCCTAACTGGCTTCCTGTTGCCATTTTGTTGCTATACCAATCATCTATCTGCCTTTAAGTGTTGTTCAGCATCCAGAGAGAATTTTGGTACAAACTTGATCCAAAGTCAGCAGGAGATGCTGCTGGTACACCTAGGTCAATATTATGGATCATCCATCACCACCTGGATTCTAATTTTCAGCTATATTGAATGAGTCTAAAGCCACTCAGATTGTGATTTTTCTCTGGAAAGTGAATATTTTGAAATTATCGAGCCAGTTTCCTGCCCAGATGTTCAAGAAGGCTTACAGAAGCATAAAGCTGACCAGCAGATTTCAGGCTAAGAGGCTAGGAGGGATCTACTAGTTTAGTAAATCTTAAGATCATGTAGAAGCCTGTAAAATTTCCAGTAAAGAGAATACAGCAAATATTCCTTTCTTTGACTTGTACAGGATTCTGCAATACACTGAGGCCCATTTGCAATAATAAGCATGAACAGAGCTTGCCAAAATCCTGTAGCCTAATTAGGCTGAAATTCAAATGAGAGAGGTCCAGCTGCTAAAAGGAAAACTGCAAAGCTGAAGAGCTAGAAGCAATCACAGGTAAGTTAGAGATCCCTGTATGCATTGCTGAAAGCAAATCTGACTGGCTGGCAAACCTTAAAGAGAATTGCTCAGTGATTGTTCATCCTGCTGAGAGATTTTACCCCAGGCTGTAATGCTTCCAAAATCTGCAGCAACAGATACAGAGGTTAGTGGGAAGTGCATCTGATACACTTGATGTGACAGAAAGTTTGGAGTTTACCCCAGACTTTTATTCTCTTTTGGTCAACTTCATTTCATTTTTCCATGTTTCTAAGTTTTCTTTCCACCCTCCAGCCTTCATTCTTGCCCTGAAAATAGATTGGGTGTTTATACTCTAACAACCTCAAACTGATTCAGAGCTACAGGGAAAAGTCTTCCCATCAGCCATGAAATCAGCCATGCCTATTGTCTGTCTAGTGTGTTCTATCCTACTTCTCCAAATTTAATGTCTGTTCCTATGTACTTGTTTGTGTAAGTAAATATGTATATAAACATATAAGCTTCACATAATAAATATCATCAACTATACCTTTTTTTTTTTTAATTTTACTACTAAAAACTTGCAATATTTTAGTAAACTTGAACATTTTGCACTTTCCTAACCAGAGAAAGGAGTGTAGAAATATCAAGTTTACCTTGCATTGGGCCATTAATTACGTTACATATCTTCACATCTTGGTTCTTATTATTCTTTTTCTAATCCTGGCATACTCTCATATGGAGATTATAACAACATTTACTTTATTCATCCACCCTTGGAGGAACTAATATTGCCAACCTTAGCTTTAAACAATCATACTGTTGCTCCCTAAAACACAACTATCTCAAAAAACAGTAGGTTTAGATAGGTTTCATATTTCTTCTTCATCTAACTTTCAATGGTCAAAAGGTGTTGTAATAGGAAAGGAATAGTGGTAGAAAACTCTAACTTGGCAGTGTTGCTGTTCTAGTCAGGAGAAAGTTTGTCAGAGATTTTGAGCAGACTCTACTGTACCACCAATAAAGAAGTGATTTACAAGGCATAAAGGTCTTAGAAGTAAGAGTGCCCTCTGTCAGAATCATGCAGGAAGAAAACACTGAGTTTAGAAAGACTGTTAAAAAGTTTGATAAGACCATAAAGCAGATAAATCTTTGACAAAGTCTTGTGTGTGATCATTAATCTTGCAGTTTTATTAAATGGCTGATGGAAATCTTTCACTGTGTTAAATGGAAATAAATAATGAATGGATTAACTGATTTTCAGTGTGACATCAAGAAATCTTGTAGCCAAGTCCTGTAGAAATACAGCACAGATTTACTCTTTCTGTACAGAATTTCCTGCCAGACAATTGTATTGTTGTTTTCTATTTTTTTTGTGTCCTGCAGTTACTCCTCAAAAATACTATTAAAACCTGGCAAGATGTTATGAACTCAGGTCGATTAGCATCTTAGGAATTATGCACTCAGGCACTGTGTTTTTAGGCAATTGTGTCCCAGACCAAGTTGGATCAGCTGATTCTTACCATTTTCACTCTTCTCAGCCAGAGAAATTCATGAGTCAGTTAATGAAAAAAAAATATTGGTGTATAAAAGATGAAAACATAAAGAAACTCTGATCCATCTTGTATCTGTGCATTGCAGCTGAAAAGAACTTATAGATAACTGGCAACACAACTAACTTCCATGAGTTATGTTATTGCTAGAACTTGATTAAAACTAGAAGAGTTACCCCTTGGCTTTCACTATGGGCAGCAGAAAAAAATTTTAGTTTTTCCGTATAAAAACAGGCACTCTGCACAATTCTGATTATTACATCTTAGCTTGGCTTCTCAGTTCTAGGCACAGCTTAACAGCAGTCAGATTGGCTTTTGAGGAGCACTCTGGCATCCTTCCAGTGCATTGCTGGCCATCACCTTCCTTAAAACTCTCTTTTCTGCCCTACAATTTTACTGGCTGTTAGTGGCTTCCCTTTCCTCATGGTCTCTGGTCACAAAATATTGTCCCTGAAGTAACACTGCTCTCACCAATCCAATTAGAATTTCTTCAAAATTTAGTTTGTATCACTTGAAACTATTGGCAGGACAAATTCATGACACAGATTCAGAACAATTCTGATTTTTGGAGGAAGCTTGGTTTGGGATTCAAACTCTTTACTTGCTGTGTAAAGCAGTTCACTTAATTTCCAAACTGATTAAGAAACATGGCTATTAGTAAAGAAAACCCTTTGGTGAGTAAAAAGAGCTGCCCAGCAAGTGCAAAAGGAGAGAAAGGATGCAGAATGTCCAGTGAGAGGCTGCAAAAGTTTCCCATTTTGAAAAAGAAAATACTGAATGCTGGTAGTCATGAGCATATGCCTGGATTAGCTCTTTAAGCTTTTTAGTGGGACAAAATCCATCCAGTCTTGCCTCCAGTTTTACTCATGACAGTTTCTCAGGGATGAGAAACACTGTATTTTCTGTCACCTCTTCATGCTATAAAGTCATGAATGAATCAGCACTTTCACCATGAAGTGTAACCCTACCGCTACTCTATTCACCTTGCAGACGAAAAACAATGCTCTGAAGAGAAAATTTTCCCAGAAATAAAATAACAAGTCTTCCATTTTTTTTTCCACTTAAAAAGTTTCTCTGGCAACTGTGTATATATGACACTTGTTCCTGTGATGTGGCAGAGCACAGATTTTTGTAAAAGAGCAGGGAGGTGGGTCACCATCCTTTTTCACTTTCTGGTGTGAGGCTGATTGTGAAGGCAGAAAAATCAATATACAATAAAGGTGGTGCATGTTGAAACTAAATTGAAATGACTGATTTTTTTTTTTTTTTTTTTCCCAGGATCATTAGATTCTCCCCCAAAATCTTTGTTTCTGGTTGTGGAGAAATATTTACTCCTCACTTGAAGTTCATGGTGTAGTTAATTTATTTTGTGGGGAGTAAGGCATTACTTGTTCAGGAAACAAATCACTGTACTCCAGAAGCATTCCCAGAAGTCCCTGTAAACACAAAGTACTTAAAGGGATGGATATCTTCTTAATCCATGAACATCTTTTGTTGTTGTAAATCCCCATTCCACCCCTTGAAAAGTAAATAATGCAGTGCATTACTGCAGTGTCATTGGCCGTCAGAGGACTTTGGGTTTCCTTCTGGCTCGAGGCAGAGCTGGCCTGAGGCTTATTATGAGCTTAACTGCAGGCTGAGAAAAGAACTGTATTCATATCATTGCACCTTGCCTTGCTCATACTTTTCACATGCTACATATATTTGTGTCATCTGTAAGTTTATGAATGAATCGTGTTCTGTGTTCACGTCCTGTGTTTGTAGGAAAATTACAGATGAGTTTTGCTGATCTACAGGAAACTAACATCTGACCTCTCCCCATTTTTCTGGAAACTAATGACTGGCAGTTGAAATCTTCCTATTTGTTTCAAGTAGTCAAGTCCCTTCTGTTATTTTGCATTTAACCTATGTTTACCTATCAGCTGTGGTAAATAAATGATTTAAACTGCCTACATGTTGTTACTTAAAGGAAATGGGTCCTTTAGGGAACCTGATTAGTGTTAGTAGAAATAAACTATTGATATCAGCTCTATATAGATTTTTACCCCCAAAGAAAAGATGGTTCTTCACGGGTAGCAGAGCAAACCATGGCTGGCCATGAAAAATCCCTCAGCAAAGATCTGCCATGCTTGGTTCAGTCTTATGCTCAGTGACCTTTGCTACGAGGCTCTTATAAATTCCCCCTATTCATGCTTCACTTTCTAATTAATTTCACCATCTGGAAGGCTTTCCTTCTATTCATTACACGTAGTCCTTTCTTAATGCTTTCCCATTACTGATAATCACATTTCTGAGGATAACCAGCACCTCAATTTTTTGAAAATCTTCAGAGTGTGGTCACCAAGGCAAGCAATGGCTGAGCTCAGGAACAGAAGTGCTCACATTTCTCAGTCTGTTGCTCATAATGATTTCCCTTATGTTTTTTCCCCACTGGATCTCATAAACTCTTTTTCATTTCTTTTTAATTTACTTAGTTTCTCATTCTGCCTCTTTTTAGACAATTTAAGTCAGAAAAGATCTTTCCCATTGACCTTGCAGTGATTGTTTTCTTAATTTAATATCCTACAATCTGCCTTAACTCTGACCTCTGCTTTCATTAAGCAAGGTGTAATATTTTTACAGTTAAAAACTGATATTAAATCTCTGTGTCTAATTTCTCATGTGTAGGTCACAGTGCTATTATAACCTAAAATTCAAATAATCACCATTTCAATAGTCTCTAACTTTTCTATTTAAATCTATACATGACCTTTGTATCTTACTTATCTAAGATTTATGCTTGACAAAATTTCCAATGTATTATCTATTGAGTATTTACCCTATAGCAATAGACATCAAAGTCTGAAATGTCAAATTTCAAAACACTCATTTAACATTTTTAGAGCTTCTTGCCACTCCAAAATAGCCTTTTTCTGTAGACTGAAAACTTTCAAAGAACTCTTTTTTTTTTTCTTAATGCTCTCTCTGCATATTCTCTATCCCTTTTTCTCTGCTTTCAATAGCAAGATGAAAGATCATAGAAGTGGAAGAATCATGTGGGGAAAAAGCATACTATATCTCTCTTGCTTCTCCTTATATTCATAAAAATAATAAAAATTATACTTCACAAGGAAATAATCAAGAGAATATCTGAATGAATTAATGGCTACTACATTTCCCAGTTTCCGTGCTGGAACATCTTTTGAAAAGGCAAGGACCAGTTGTGAAAAAAGTTACTGTTTTTCAATCTGCACTATTCCTAGTACTTTGAGGAAACATAAATGCTTTTGGAACAGAATATGGAGGCAACTAGAGTTACAAAGTTGTAACACCACACTTTTCTGACCACAGTAAAGATCATTATTTAAATCTTATGGTATTTTCTTTTTTCTTTTTTAATATGTTTCTGTTAGAACAAACAAGATATCTTCATCTGTTTGATCACAGAATGAATCAAAGTGAGATCAGAGGGAAAATGTCACAGCAGCAATGCCCTATTTCAATGTTCTATTTCTGTTCAGCTCTGATGAATGGTCAGTGTTTGCAACACAGGGCAGGTTCACCCCATGGTCTGCTCCAGCCCTGAAAAATCTCACCATTCACGTACAGCTAACAAGACTGTCAAGGCCAGTGTGAGAGCAGGTCTTCTAGATCAAAAAGTCAAACATTTTCCATTTCTGAACTGTGAAAATATTATGTGTACAAAAATCCATAGTATGAATATCCTGTTAAAAATACCTTCGAGTGCCCTGAGACTCAAACTATTACGAGGAAAATGATGTTTGCTGTTACCTGTTTGACCTAATGACAACTTCAAACACACACTGGAGTTACCCTTACTTTCCTCTGCTGTGTGCTTGCAAGCAGTGCCTTCCTTTCCTTAGAGCACCAGTGTAGGAAGCAAAAGCTCTGAGCTGCCTGCTGGCTGTGGCACTACAGGGGTAGGTAATAACTGTCCACTTGCCCCCATGGTTCAAAACCTGTTTCTTTGTATTCAAAACATATGTTTACCCTACTGCAGCTTTCTAAATTGTCAGATACCCACTGGAGAACGTTAGTAGATGGAGGATCTTTTTTGTTCCTGCCACAGATGCAAATGACAATGTACTACATCAGAGGCTTCCCACATGTGTGGAGTGACAGTCATTGAGGTGCTCTGGCAATGCAGCTGAGTGCAAACAGGAACATCTTTCCTCCATCGGTTCCTAACTGTTCTTAGAGTATGTGCATTTCACTTTAAGAACAGCAAACACCTTTAGAACCACCAGTTCACAGCTGAGCAATCACCTTCTCAAGTTGGACTATTCTGCAATGAGGCCATTCCTGCTTCTGCCCCCTCTATGATCAGTATCAAACTTACAGAGTCACTTAGTTCTTGTTACTCAGAACAGCAGCTCAGAATAGGGATGTTAATAACTGGCTGCTCCTAGGGATGGCTGTGATCTGCAGCTAATTATCATTTGTAAAGCACTTTCCAGTCCCCAGAAGAAAAGGCCTTGGTGCTCCCCGGCAGATAGTTACTGGCCCCCGCTGGGACACAGCTGGCAGGATGCCCTGCTACAACGAGATCTTCTCATGGTTATTTTAAGATAATTAGCTGTTCTGGTACCTGGTGAGCTTCCTAATTCTTATCTAATATAACCAATTTTCATATGTACAAACTTGTGTGCGTTCATGTCTCTAATAGAAACACTTCCAGAGGTCAGGCAGGAGCCACAGTCATTGTGAACATGCATCTACAGCCAAAAGCACTACCTGGGAAATAATAAAATCCTCCTAAAAAACATGTCACTGTTCTGCCTAGGGGTGGGAAAGGTATAACCATGACCCAGACAAGGGATGGGTAAGCTGTTACTCAATACTTTTTCTAAAATAGGGTTTGGGATATACAAATGTCTGTGAAGGCAGACATTCTCCAGCTCTGGCTGGAGAAGGCAGTCACTCCTTCCTGCCTGGCCGCTCAGCCCTGTGCAGTGCGAGGCACAATTCAGCTGAGATTTAGAAGCAGTTGTTGTACCACAGTTTGTTTAAAGCTGTTTTTCTCCAGGAAGTCATTATTTTAAATAAATCTTGTCCATTAAAGAGACACATTTAAGTAGTTACATAATGCAGCATAGTGTTTGTTAAACTAGAAAAGCATGGGGTATTCAAAAGCCTAATCTGGATAGAAAAATAAAGATGTGATTTTAAATAGAACATTTATGTATAGGAAAAATATGTATATTTCTCTAATCCATGATTTAGCATTTTAGAAATTTATTTTTCACTGTTGGGCACTGTTAAAAAAAGCAAACAAATCATAGAAAAACCCATTGCCTCTTTCAGTATCTCGAACTGGGCTCCTCAAAATAGATACCTATCTGTTAATAAGGATATATTTTCTTTCAAAATACATGGTCTGCTTTTTAAATTTATTTTTTTTAATTTGCATTTTCAGAATCAACTGTCCTGTACATGAAGACATGAATTTCAAAGTACAAAAGTTCGACAATGAATAAACCAAACCCAGCCTGAAAATTAAGACTGGAAAGTTATGGGACTTGGGTAAAGGAGAAACATTTAAATATTAACATTACACATAAAAGAAACACTTGAAAACCCCTAATTTGATGTACTATTGCATGTCCTTATTTGGAGCAAAACCTTAGCAGTAACAGGCAATGGGAAACAATTGTTGCTTGTGTGTGAATTTCAGGAGTTTTTAGCTTGGGAATTTATATAGTCAGCCATATCCCTAAAAAAACTGCTTCAAAGGCAAAAATGCAAATGAAATTATAAGACTTTATTTATTTTTATTCTTTGGCCTCTAAGCTATTATGGTTCACATCTTCTTGACATAGGGTTTGAAACACTTATTTTTAATTAAAAATGAAGTCTCATATTTAAATACCTTCAGAAACCCAGACTTTGTGATGCAAATACTGAGAAAGGGTGGTGTTTGATCCAGCCAGGTAAAATGGATTTGTACTAAAAAGGCTGTTTCACGTCTCTTCCTCTAGAGGTGCTCTGCAGTTTCTATTGCTGTTACAGCAGGGTGAATCAAAGTGTCACACACTCTTCTCCCCACACAGTACTGTCAGGGCTATAATTTTAGGTGGAACACAGCAAATTTAAGTAAAGTGCCTGAGACGAGAGCAGAAGTCTCTTACAGTGGACGAATTCAATACACAACTGCCAAACTTCCTTTTAAGTTTCCTCTTGGTTGGATTCCCATCCCCCTGAAACTACCTTCCATTAGTGACACAACATTTTATGTCTCATGCACTAAACTTGTGATTGTGTACTCCAGCAAAGTGTGAATATTATCTGTCAGATAGCTTATGATCAGTGCACATAAGCAGAGCCCAGAAGGCTTGCTTCTATTTTCAGCTGTACTACCACTGCCTCTGATCCATGACAAGGTTGCCTGAGTCAAAGAAATCCCTGGCTGCTTGTCTCCAATAATTAAGCAGTAAAACTTTTAAATGCGTACCCCAAACTGGGAGGTCACCGTGCTGATTGTCTGTGTAAGTACTTTTGCAGAGAGGAAATACCAGATCCTAAAGGGCTCTTTAATTCCATCCAAAAAAATTCTAATGAGAGCTGAGACCTTGCAGTTTAAAGTTGGGTTTGTCTGAATAAGAAGAAACATAAGATTTTGAACACTGAAACTGAGTGGCTGTTTGTAGAAATTATGAAGGTAAGCAATAAATTGTGCAGTTCTGGAAATGCTTTGTCTGAATCCCCAGCTATCTTTCCAAGCAAAATTTAATCAGCTGACAGCTGATTAGTAGGTTCAGTACAGGAACAACTCCTATCAATTGTCATGTCTAAGATATGGCTGTCAAGGTCTAGTAGCCCCTTCTGCTGTAGCCACTTGAACTGACAGGAAAGTGCAAAAGATTTAATACAATAGGTTTGTGAAACTACCTTTTTGTAAAAAAACCCTAACATCTGCATGTTGACCCTGATGGAGCACTGGAACAGGCTGCCCGGAGAGGTTGGGGAGTCTCTCTGGAGATATTCACAAGCCATCTGGACACAATCATGAGTAACCTGCTCTGGGGGACCTTGCTTGATCAGGGAGGTTGGACTGGATGACCTCCAGTGGCCCATCCAACCTTATCCTTTCTTTGATTAAGTGATATCTTAAAAATCCTAAGACTATTTTTTTTTAAAATATAATAAATCTGCTTCCTTTAGACATATGGAGTAAAGAGCAACTTCTTCCAAAAAAATTCCAGAAGGATGGAATTGGAGAAATGCTTAGCTGATATTAGGCAGGGACTACAGGACAGGCCTTAGAGAATTAAGAAATGTGTCTGTCATTTTGTAGAAAGGCCTCGTGTGTTCCAGTTGTGCACTCACTCACAACTACCCCAGTAGTTTGCAACTTTTGGATTAAAGTGTTTTGCATAAACAATTTTTTACTTAGAAATGCTGTCCTCTGTGGCAGTGGCTCTGCATAATTTTTACTGTTTAGTAGGAAATAACACATTAGGGTGTCCTCTGTGGGGTCATTAGAGTCTGCTTTAGCTTTGGTGTTGGCCAGCCACCACATCTGAGGAATCTGTCCCTATACACCAACATATTGGGGGGATACTGTTACCACAGAAAAGTAAAACTCAATTATTAGAGAAATTCCTTCCAAAAAAGATCAGAAGAAGCTATCACCTGTGACTGGGAAAGAAAAGAATGAGAAAATAGATTTTCTAAATGTGATCTTGGTTACCCCTAGCACCTTTTCCTCAGTTTAATGGTTTAATTCATTAATAGTACATTTAGAGGTCTAGTTTATGTAGGTGATTCAGGTTGATTTTTCAACTTTTAAAAGAGACTTCAATAGTCATGTAACAAAGACCCTTGAAATCATTATTGCTGAACAAAGTCAGGACAAAGTCACATCATCAAAAAGTCTATCTGCTACTTGGACAGGGAACCATAAAATAATCTATCTTACTATTGCTGAGAAAGGGATATTTCTGAAATTTCTAAACATGTCTATGTTCTGCCCTTTTAGTCCTTTTATTCTTTGCTTGTTTTTTTTAGTGTTGTGATCAGTTGCAAACAGCTGACATCTTTGCACCATGCTGACTTTGGCATAGGATTTTACTTTTATTTGAGATGTTTCTTTTTGTTTAATGCATGGGCTTCTGAAGAAAAACATGATTGCCTTTGATGAATGGCTTCTTGGAATAACAGTTGTGACTGGTAGTATGTGAGTTGCTACTATTGATCCCAAATGCTGTAATACTTCTATGAAGTGCAAAGTGAGTAGAATCAACAAATTCAGGTTTCTTCTGAGCTGTAAAGTGACAGTGGTTTTTTTCTCATCAAATCATCAATTGTCAGGGATTTGTTTGTTTCCTCGTAGATGCCTTTTTACTTGAATCATCCCTGTATAATATCTTTTTTAAGACACTTACTTGTCTTATGTCGTTCCTAATAATTTCATTTTACAGTCTGTGAATGTGATTTTCACTTTTAGGCCTCCTCAAAGAAAATTTTCAAAGAATTTTAAATCATGAAAGGTTTGGTTAGAGGCTTGCCTTTATCTGTATAAAGAAGCAGCATAGAATGACTCAGAAGGACTGGACCTTATTTGCAAAGTGATGAATTGATCAGAATCACTTGGAGGAAAAATAGACATGAAGAAATAGTGTCCACAAGAAGGCAAATTGAATTAGGAAAGATAACACTGGTTATTTTCACTGGGAAAATTTAATAAACAATTATTTCTGTGATTATTTTATCTTTTAATTTAATAATTTTAGGACACCATCCTTCACTGTTGATGGTTTTTGTCATTCTCAGCTATTTGCCACTCAACAGCGTGACACTTTTTATAAATGTTCTGACATCCCATGAAATATTAGCTAACAGGAAAAGACATGTTTTTTGAGGATAATATGGGAATTCAACAGTACCTGAGGAAGAATTAACATAATTTATCACTTCTTAAAACAGCTGAAGATCTCAGTCAGCCACTTGTTACTTTGGAAATTATTATTAAGCACAAACAGGGCCAATTTGCAGCTCTTAAAGTTCATTTTCAAGCTTTTACTCATGGTTAATATTAATTCAGTTAGTAAGTCATGAATATCAAGAAACTCTGAAAGGATAAGCTCTTCATTCTCTTAAGTTTCTTCTTCCTAATTTCAGAGGAGAACCCCCACGAGAATAGTGTAATTGAAATAAGGATTGGGAAAGCTGCCTTAGCTGGGATTTCCTCCTCTCTGTAGAAATATTTGAGAAGTTTCAACTTCAACTTCATATGAACTTGGCAGATGAACCCGTTGTTTCAGGTAGACCAGTGGAAGTAACATAGCTAAAGTACAGAAAAGACTGAACAGAATCTTCCCAGGGCCCTCCAAATATTGGATAGCAGCTAGGATTTGCTTAGTTTTCAAGAAATCTAAAAGTCCAAGGGTTAAAATATGGACAAAGTGTGTTAGGACTGTTCTGGTTCAAGCCTTCTCTCACTAAGGACGTCTTCCTGTGACTGATTCAAGCTTAGAAAGATCAACACAAGTTTAGGAACTCAAGAATTCACTAAATTAATATGAGGGTTATAGGAAGAGGAAAGGAATCACTACAGGGCACTAGGAAAATATTCTATCTTTTGTGTTTGGTATAACTCATTATGAATTTAGTTTATATTTTTTTAGGATCAATGTAACTTTTTTCATTGGGGGTTGGTGAGAGAAACAAGAGGTGGGGCCTTCATGTAGTATTGGAATTGCATATAAAATTCAAGCAATTTGCAGAATCTGAACATATTACTTGTTTCTTTGTAACTGGTCAGAGATGCAAATAACATTTTTGACATAATTTCTTTATGATGGGTCTTTTGGTGAAAGGATATCGTAGTAGGAACAAAAAAATGGATATACATACACATATACTGAAAGAAAAAAGAAGTACCAGCTTCTTTTGAAATAAAGTTCTGACAAAAGAATCAAGCTAAACATTAAATTTTTTCCTCCAAATTATATCTTTAAAAATCTATAATAGGCAATAAAATTAAAATATATCAGTTGAGTAATTTTAAAATCAAAATGTTCCAATCCAGAAATATCTGAATGGAACTGTGTGAAATTATCATGACTTTCTGTTAGAGTTTACATAGATCAGATTTTGGTAGGATTGCCAAGTCTTCTTACGACCATTTTGCTGCTTAGTAATAGCTTTTTTTAAAGGGCAATTAGGGAACTTAAAAATGAGGATTTTTAAAGGGCAATAGTCATTGCAGGAAATTCCTGGCCTGATATAAATAATAATCAGACAGCACAGAAAATAAATGAGAGAACAGTGCTGGTGGGGCAAGAAATAGTGTAATATAAAGCAGATAGATTGAATATGATATATATGCTGTGATGAGTTATTCTTCAGAAGTCAACAGAGTTACACAACTAAGCATTAAAGAATCCAGGTCTGGGGGATGCAGGATGTACTTTAAGAAGCAGGACGCCTTTTACAAAAGAATTGAACAACAAAAAAATAAAAAAATCCAACCTAAGAAATAATTGCTTTCAAGGGAGAAGAATTTGTAAACTTAGGTTGGTTTTGTAAAATGCAGCAAATTTACAAGGTTCTCAGAAATTACTACCTGACCTGACTTTTACTATGCACGTAAATAAAATAATTTGATCTCTTTGCAAAGGAGGAGTTCCCAGGAGATGAGAAAAGGAGGGTCATACTGTGTCATTTAGGAGGCATAATAGCCTTGTTAATATGCAAAGCCACAGGAACTGAGACATTCTGCTTTATTGGTATTACTGGAGGGACTGCTCCAGGCTCAAACAAAGCAGGCAGTGGCCTGGCATAGTACATGGCTGAGATAGCAAAATGGCAGTTCCCCCTTCTGCATACATTAAAACCTTAAAGCCCAGGTTAGAGGTGCCAGGGGAGAAGTTGGGTTGTGCTGATAGCCTCCCCTTCTGAGAAAGAGACACAGAAAAAGACAGGCATTCCTCCTTTGAAATACAAATGTCCATCCTTAGGGATGCAGCAACAGCAAGTCTCTTAGGTTCCTCACTTGTACCTAATGGTAGAAACAGTCCAGCCCCGGCTGCTCATTCCCAGGAAAGAGGTTTTGGCTAAGTTTTTGAGAAACACTGAGACAGGCTCTCATGTGTGTTTAATTTTAGTAGCTACTTCCTGCAGCATCTCTGCCTCCAGATCTGGATGTAACATTCCTCTCTCAGGGCCCTGTACCCCTGCTCAAAAAAGGATTCCAGGGCAGTCCCAAAGCTGGAGGGGCTGCACCTACTCCATCCACATGGTACAGCTGAGTACTCACCTCCTGAGCCTGTATTGTAGTGGTTTATGCAGCAATGAGAGTGTGACTGTGCAACATCTCAGCTGGAGGTGGATGTGATACTGCTGCCTTGTGCTTCCTCTTCTCTTCCCTACTGTCCTTTCCAAAGTCACTGGGAATGGGCAATTTAGTCCCGTGCATCTCCACTGGTGGATATGTCACTATGGAAGGATACAGTCTTGAATAATGGCTGATTCAGATAATTCAGCACTGCTTTGACTGGTTGTTCATCTTCCACAGGACTTTAAACTAGATTATTTTATTTAAACCCTGTTTCAGATCTGGAAATCAAAACCAGTTTGTGCACATGCTTACGGTTAAGTGTCATGACCCCACATCTCTTTCCATATTATAGGAATCTTTCTCATGATACAGTACTGTCAAAAAAAGAAGATGGAAATTGAAGTGCTGGTAATTCTAAAGAAGTGTCACTGAGGGTGAAAGTGGGGCCAGATAGCCATTTTGTTGCAATTTCAGTGGAGACTTCTGAAGTGACAGGCAATACCAATTTATGTTAGGCAATACATCAGTTCACACCAGTCTGGCAAATTGGCTTTATCCTTTTCACAGGGAAACCCTTACTTTGTCTATTTTTTGTTTTGTTTTGTTTGGGTTTCTTGGGTTTCTTTGGGGGGAGGTTTTGTGGTTTGTTTTTTTGTTTTTTTTTTTTTTTTTTTTTTTTATTGGTTGTTTTTTTCTTTTGTTTTGTTTGCTTTGTTTTCTTTTTGTTTTGTTTTTTTGTGTTTTGTTTTGGTCAGGTTTTTTGTCCACAGAATTCTCCAGTTTTAGGTTGCATGTACAATGGGAAAGCTGAAAATAGGAAATGAAGGAATGAACTGATAAAGATGACCTGTGTAACTCACTGGCTGCTACTCTCACTCTTGGATATAGTTAATTATCTGCTATGTTTGACATTCATTGCTGCTGACTATTTCTAATATTCAGCACTCTGTTCTTTTTTGCAGCATAAAAAGTTGAGGGTTTTCCTTTCATTTCTCATCACTTACTCCTCAGAATAAACTCCTTCCTGATCTTTTTTTGACAAGAATTTCAGGGAGTCCTGTACTTCAAGACTTTTACAAACTCTATTGCTTTTAATGATTTACAGGGCAGAGAGGAGTAAATGAGGAGGGTGAGTAAACAGTAAGTGAATTTCTATAGGCAAGAATATAGTCATAAAATGTGGACATGCAGGTTTTATCTTTCTGTATCTTCTAGAAAATGTTGAGCAGCAATGGATATTGCTTTTATAAAAGAGAAATGCCAGTTTTCCCTTAATATTTATGTGGATGTATTACTATTTCCTTTTATATTGCCTTTTATATTTGTAAGGCTCATAAGGTGTTTTATGTACTTACTCAAAGGCTGTAGGAAGAATATTTCACTCATTACTGAGAGGCAACTACTTCTGGTGTGAGATGTGACCATTGTTTCATAGCTCGCAGTGATGATAAAGCTCAAGATAAGAGGTGAAAGGGAATAATCCCTAAGTTGTATTAGTGCATATTAGTGTAGGGTTATTGATGACAAGATTTATGCTTGACCCTATTTATTCATTGGATCTGGCTGAATTTATATGGTGAGATAATGTCAGTTGTCTGAAGTCAGAGGGCAACCCTTTGATACGTTGGTTAGAAGGAAGAGGGAAACTGAGCCGTGCAATTACATTCTTGTAATTGGGCACTGATGCCCTGAAGAATCCAGTCTTCATTACAGTCTTACGTGGTCAAGAGGATCTCTGCCAAGTTTTCATTCAGGAGAGGTTTTGCACCAGGTTATGGGATTTAATGGTAGCATTCAGATGGCCACTGTTGCTATTCCCATGGAGCAGCACTCTCTCCCAACCACTGTGACTCCGTTCTGTTGCAGAATTTCAGATAATCACAGAGATGAAGAGTTTTTCAAGGATCACCTTGCTGAAAGGAGGGTCAGGGCCTAAATCATTTCTGAATGGTGACAAACTAATCTTTTCCTTAAGATTCCCAACCACTGGTGCTTTCTCCACTTTTTTAGGGAACCAGTTCATTTGCCGTGGGGTACAGGTCAGAAAAAGAACTGTCACAGTCAGAAAGCAAGAAGGTGTTTGTCATCAGGCTCCTAGTGCAGGAAAAAATTAACTTGTAAGCACCAAAGTTCACACACCCTGCTTTCCTTTTACTTTAATAATCCTGGCTTTCTCTGGCACTGACTTCCCTAGGGCACTTGGTTAGCTAAATCCTCCCCATCAAAATTCTGGGCATTCTCAGTAGCATGTGCTATCTTCTTATGATTCATAATGTGGATTTATCTCTACTCTCTTGTTTAATTTAACCTTTTGAAATAAACATAAAAAACACAATGATGTGCCAGGAAGAGGACATTATTAAGTGATATTGTGTGTAATTGACTCAGTGGGATCTTTCAAGTACTTCAGAAAGAATAAAAAAGGAAGACACAGTGGGTTCTAAAAACTCTCAGGATTATAATCTTCATGAGATAATAGTCCAGCCAAGCACCCAAGATTAGCACTGATAGGAAGTATTTTAAAATATGTGTGTATATTTTTGATATATTAAATTCCTTTGAATCTTGTAACTATTCTGTGGGCCCTCCTTCAGTTCTGAAGATGCTTGAATCTGACTTGTGGGAACATAAATCTGGAGTAACTCTGGGAGAGGGAGAAGGTGTTAATAGTGGCAGAATAGGAGTGAAATTAAGTCCTGGAGGGTCTTTTTTTTTAACTGAAGGGTCGAATCCCCAGGTGAATAAGCATAAATAAGGGTATTTTCCCGTAATTTTAAGGCTATGATGGTTTGACATATTAAGTCAACTAAGGTAACTCCTGATTCACACAGAAGAGCTCTGCCAATTTTACACCATCTAAAGGTAAAAGGCTCATATAAATTTTTCTCTTGTTTACATTGAAGAAACCCTGCAAATAAATGGTACCTGTCAATGTAAATGAAGAATTATTTTGCTGAGGGGTTAGAAGTCGCCCTTTGGTGTAAATCAGAGTAGGGCTTAACCCCTTTAGACATCTTTAAAAACAAATGAAGAAACCTTTCATCTAAAGCTGCACAGCAAATCCCTTCTTCAATTTTTCAGTCTCCTCTTATAAAGAGAAAAAGCAAAAGCATTAATGAGCTATTCAAATATTCAAACCTTGCCAAGGGAGAAAGGATCCTTCAGTCATCATGAGCTCAACCTGATAAATCCTTTTTAATTAGTGTATATGCTAACATTGTATAAAGCAGCCATGAATCAGAGACCACACAGAGCAAAAAAGAAATATGTCTTTTTTGGCTTTCAGAGAATATAGAAAGCGTGCTTATTATTTGGTTAAGTCTATCATTAATAAGCTCTCAGCTATGTTCAGTCTGTTCCCCAGCACTTTACACAATGTCTTTGCAATAATATGCTGATAGAAAAGGACATTTTCTGGTAGCTGATAATGGGGCAGCAAAATGAGAAAGCTGAAAGAGGGGAGTGTAATGTACTTTCTTTCTTACTCCAGGTGGCAATTCTCAGGTACTCAGATAGGGGGTTGACTCTACTGGGGAACTTCGCTGCAGAGATCTTGTTTGCTCCCCTCCAAGAATGCATTAGTGTCTTTGGGACTGTCACACTGGGGCAGTGTGCTGCCATTGGAATGGCTGGCTGCTGTCATTGGATAACCCCAGATTTCTCATGCTGGCATTGAGTTTACTGACACCCTTGAACCCTTTTGGCTAATTGCTCTGTCTTTGACTGAGTTTCCAGTCAGCCCAAGAGACCTCATGGGAAGCAGCAATACCAAACGGTGATTAAAAATAAAAAGCATTCACAAACAAGGCTTAAGTTGCTATTTCTTCATCTTAAAGATTGAGAATTTTATGCCTTTAGGTGAATTTGACTGCTAACTTGGGGCCCTTTGCAATCAGATTTTCTCCTGTATCAATGTTGTTAAGGTCAATCATTTGATGAAAGGAAATGTCTAATAAAATAATGGAATTCAAACAATTAAATTCCATGCAGAAGACAGTCATGAAAACAAGGTTCATAATAAAACTGTGAGCTGGCATTGTTGAAAAGCCTGCTGTACATCATTGCGAGGCACAACCTGGCAAAAGGCTGTTGTAGATTGATGTAGCTCTTCTGCTTTTGCAGAAAATTCACAACTTAAACCATGTCCTCGGTGTGTGAAACTGTAAGGTTCATAAGGAGTGACAAGGGCAGACCACAGTAACTAGAGAGGTCCTTTCTTTAAAATAAAATCCTCTCTCAAGCAGTGACAAATCAGCTCAGTTGTTACAGTCTATATCTCATAGAAGTTAAAAACTTTATATCTTTTCCCTAGTAATTAATGTGCTTGGCAGCTCCTCCTTCGCTGTTTAAGAAATCCAACTGTATTATAAAGCTCTTATTATTTTGCACATAGGTGGTAACTTCTATCAGAGGTAGGCAAAGCAGTTTCTAACATTTAATTTTTTTGAGTTTCACTAATGTTCTTGCTGAGCTGTTACAGAGTATTTTCCTGTTGGGCTTGGATGAATACATGAAATGAGATTTGGATGTGCATTTGCTGTATTTTAAAATAGTTTCCTAGGATATAATCGAATTCCTTTGGTGTCTTGCTCCCTGCCATCTGCTACATCATCATAATACTGTAACATGTTTAGCAACCCTGAGTTTTAGAAGCTTGACTGACAAGGTCCGTGATCTTAGAGGCTGTGACTGAGAAGAACTTTATAATTCTTCACTACTGATGTGTTAGGAGAGCTAACTAAGACTTATCATGCTTTCATATCTTTCTCTCACTCATTCATCACTCTTTTTCAACAGAACTGTGGTGAAGTCGGTGTTGATAGACACTAAATCTACTCAGATTTTTCTGTATAAGACAGGGCATTGTTTCAACACAGCAGAAATCAGCTATTTCCCAAACCTAAGAAATCACACAGAAAATCAGTGATATGAACTCTTTTGGATTTAAAACTATGCATGTGTATTTGTACTCAACTTCCAATCATTCAAGAGAAAGCACGAGCCAAACCCCTCCAGGCAGACATCTCATGGAACACATCTCTGAACAAAGGAGGCACATGGACCACCTGTGAGGAATAGTGAAGCAGCTCACCAAAACTGACACTCAAATGGTACTCTTAAGCTGAAGTTTCTCTTTTAGAAACAGAGGATTTGTGCATAGGACTTGCTTTACAGGACAGCAGGCTCAGATCTGAGCTGACCATCAGAGCCAGCTGGGATGAGATGTTTGTGAGTGTCAATAGTGTACCAGGACAGGCACACCAAAGCAAGGCATGTGGGTGCACACTTGGGTTTTTGTTTCCTCCCATTGTCAGCTATGCACACAGAGGAAGAAAGGGAAAAAAGCAGACAGAAGCTTGGAGACAGGCAAGAAAAGAAGAGGGAGGAACATGAATGGAGACGAGACATGAGTGTGTTAGATAGACTAAAGCAAAATAACTCAGGGATTTGAGACATGGAAGGGCAATTTTTGCAGTGCCAGAGAGGCTTTTCTGGTGTTGTGAAAGAGCAAAGAGAGGGTCCAGCTGTGTAGTTTACAGTGATACCGTGGCAGCATACAAGGCAGTACTGATCCTTCAGAGCCTTCAGCACTGCAGCTGGGCACCTGATGGAGAATCCAGAGCATAGGAACAGTGGGTCTGAAGGAGTGCAGTGATGGAATAGGTGGAAATTTTAGATCACATCAATGAAAATATGTTATAACAGCAAAGTCTGAGAGAGAGGCATATCTCAACCAGAATACTAGAAAAAATCACACATTATAACTCACATTAACAGTGCTGCTTTTAATCCATCTCCATCCCACTCAACATGGGTTCAAAAAAATATAATAGAGGTGAAGAGTGCTTTTTTTCTGGAATCTAAATTATCTGGGATAATCTGTGTTAACGGGGCATGGGACGGCTCGTGAAAGGAAAGTATAACAGATATGGCTCAGTTAGTGAATTATATAGTGCTCCTTTGCAATACAGAAAATTCATAAAGAGGGTGATTAGGGGCAGTGGACGGAAATCGGAGGAGGAATCAGTTTTAAAGCTCTCATGCTACAGAATTCTGCTTCTCAAAGATGGATTTGTCACCCTTTATTTGGAGACTCTGGTAAGCTTCAAACTCCACAAGGAAAAGTCAAGTTAGTCCATGTTTTGAAAACTGGATAAGAAATGTGGGTCTGCTCTCATTTATTCTAAGGCTTTTTTCCATGATGGCACTAAAGTGGGCTATAAAGCAAGCATAAATGCAATTTATGTCCATTACATGTAAAGAGGGATGAGTTCAAATGGTAATCCAGCCGTGTATCATCACGTTGCAGAACAGTAAATGGCATCCATTATGGGACCGTGACTCTGTCTGAAGCACTGAAGCCTCACTGTGTCCGAGAAATCACTGAGAGAAGGTTTGGGGTTTTTTCATCTCATGCCTTCCCACTGACTAAGAAATCTTTTTTTTTTCCCTCTCTGTTATGTTCTATTATATTCCTGCAGTACCACTTTAGATTAACAGCCCAGTTTATTAACATGCAATCCAAGTGAAAATGCTATAGGAGCACTTGCGCCATTCCCATTAATAGGGGAGGGGTTCATCAAAATTAATGTTACTACAGTAAATAGCAGGAAAATTAACGCTGATTGGCTCATTATGTTTAATTGTGCTCCCACCTACATTTGACTCTTCTAGAAGGTTGTATGGAATAGGTATGGCCATGATTCAGGACTTGAAATCAGAAATAAAACAGAAAACATGATGAGCTTTGATCAGTATTATACAAAGTCTTTTATCATGTCTCAGGTGCACTTCACTACAAGGTAGATAAATTAGACTTGGAACCCTCCTTTCCTCACATCCCTATCCAATATATCTAGGAGGTTTTGGTAGTAACATAATAAAAAAATTTTACTTATCAGTAAATGAGAAGATGTTCCAATGTAGGAAACATCTCTCTATGTCCGGTGTCATACCTGTATTAGGGGACAATTTCTACACCAACCAGCTGTGAGTCTAAATTCATGTGATGATAGCGTATAAAAAAGAAAGTTAAGGTAAAATTGATTATCAAATGCACTGACTAAACACAGTCAATTGGAAAAACAGACCTTATATTCAAGTCTTCTGGGTCTTTATCCTGTATACTGTTAATCCAAAAATACTTTGCATCACAATCACAAATATATAGAGAATATCTTTCTGAATAGAAGTACTCTTCCATCTCATTCTTGTTGAATGTCTAACACAAAAAGCAAACAGGTTGTGTTGTGCCTGCCTGTTTTACAGAAACCTAAGCAAAGGTTAGCTTAAATAAAAAATAAATAAATAAAAAAAAGCAAATAGGCCAAATCAAGGAGTATATGAGTCCTGAAATATTCAGGACAGTGAGAGAAAAAAAAGGAGTTTCAACCCAGAAAGCATATAATATATGAAGACTTGCAGAAAGATATCCATGTTGCAGCAGCAACACAATTGTGCAGGATCATGAATGCTCAGATTTGAACTTTTCAGAATTAATTGCTGTTTTCCACCTCTCATTTTCATGATGAGTAAAAGATAAACAGTCACCTGAAGTAAGTATTTGTAACTTTGCTTAACTGGAAAACTTAGTGTTACAGAAATGAAAATCACAGGAGGGTTAGAATCAGATGATCTTCAAGACCCCTTCCAACCCTAACCATTCTGTGTTTCTATGTAGGAAATTAAACACTTGATATAGATAAGAGCAATGGTAATGAAATTAAAATTATGCAAATAATGAAGGAAATAACTGCATATATACTTATTGAAGACACTGCAGAAATGACTACTTCAGTGTTGTCTCTTCAGAGGTTGGAGGTGTTATTGTTGCAAGTAAAATGTCAAAGACTAAGATACATCCCAATTTATTGATACCATCATGAACTTTAGTGGAGCTATTTTGATTTATGTCATTTTGAGATCTCACTGAGAAGCTGGGGTGTTGAAAATAGAGTTTGCACAAACTGAAAATCCACAGCAGACTGGTTCAGTGATGTCAGTGCTCTTTCCCAGGTGTGAATTTTTCCTGAAAGCCCCTGTGGTGGGTGTCCTTAGTCCTCTTCCCATTGACACTTTCTGAGAAGTGCCTCCAATCTGCATATCAATTATGCATTAAAAAAAAAAAAAAGAAATAAATCATAGTTATTCTTGAATTAACTTTGTATTTCATTTTAACATTCAGATTTAACAAAATTACTCTTTTTGTAAAGAGGTTTGCTCTTTTTCTTGTTTCAAATTACATTTTTTCAGAGAGAGAAATGAGTTTTCTGCTTCTGTTGAGGTTGAAGCAGAGATGACAAAATGAACTTCCTAGCTTTTAACAGGAAACCTTACATTTGAAAATACCATTCTGAATAGAAGCAGGGAATTTGTACACACTCATTTATCATAGAGGTCATGAAAGCAGTACCCTCTGGAGAGAAGGAATGAGGTATCTCAGCAGTGATATTGCCACGAAGGGCAACTAAACATGGGAGATTTTTGAAGATTTTTATCAAGACAAATACTTTTTTCTCTTCTAAGACTTGCTCTGTGACAGGAGGATATGTGTCACTTAGCTGGCACAGGGATCCTTCATTTTGTTTATTGCCGCTAAGCTTGTTTTGCATCTTTAAGGGAACCAACAAAGAAAATCATTAAGGTCAAATCTGCTCTGCTGGAATCACTGTTCTCCTAGAAAACATTTAGGGGTCTGAAATAGGAAGCTGAAAGTGTGGTAAACGGAGATATTGACTAATGCAGTGAATAACTCACAGGCTGGATAAAACAGCATGAGGTGAGGTTTGCAGTCGTCTGGGTGTGAAAGTGACAGCCCAGTTTGTCTATGCCGTGGTTCTTTCACCTGTGATAATGATTGTCTTTCTTTCGGAGGCTGCTGAAGGGCTCTGGTTAGTTTGTTAATGCCCATGAAGACTTTTCAGCGTCTCCTGAAAGCATGACTGTCATTTACAAGGCACACAGTTCTTGGTGTCACATTAATTTGCAGCAATAAAGGACTGGGCTGCACAGGTCTGACAAGCTACATCTGTAAATGTATGTGCAGAGACTGCATATGTTTTGTGGAAAAAAACCCCCAAACCTCTCGTTAGTCCCATCTATTAATTAATTCATAAATATTTTTAAAGGACTCAGAGACAATGTAACAGGGAAAACAGGCAACGTATAGTTCTCTATTCTGACTAAATGCGGCCTCTGATAATCAAGGGGGGAAAATTAGAGGATTGTGGTGAGCTTCTGCACTATTATTTAGCATATAAAAGGGGTTTTCCAGGGAAAAACATTTTATGAAGAAACCTTTTAATAAAAGAATAGCCCTCTACTACACTTGTGTATGCACATATGTACACATTCCTTTGCAAATATAAAAAGGTGAGAAGGTATCTGCAAAGCATAGGCAGTAGGGTTACTAATATCAAAACTCTCTTTATACGTTGGTATCATGCTAATTGTGATGCTTGCAGCTTGTAAATGATCTTGCTGCATCAAGCTGAATGAAGGAATTTTAAAAAACCAGAAACAGGAGAAATGGGATTTGTCCTTTAACAATAGGCTTTCAAAAAAAAAACCATAAGGACAATTTGCTAAACTGCTAAGATTATTCTGAATCAGCTGAGCTACTCTTATTTCTGCCAGGTGAATCTGGACCTTAAAATTAGGGAAGTGGGATTTTGACAGTCTTTTCCTTTTAGAAAGCACAAGCTATCAGTGAACCTAAAGCTGGCTCCTGTGAGTCCACCCTCAGTACCTTCAGCTATGGGCTTAGCATCTTGCTGAATGGAGCCAAAGCAGTACACTGGATTTGGCAGAGTTCCCTGCAAAGGCACAAGGCTGATCCATTTGAAAGGAACATCAAAATTTTTTGCTGCTGGCCATGGGATCAAAATGCCCTTTTTGGGGAGGGGATCTAGGCAGTCACTTCCTGTCTTGCTGCTTCAGTGAACAGCACAATCAGTATGAGATGGAGGCCATGCCTGTGCATAAATACAACCCAGAAATAGAGATTCAGTCTGTGTTCCATTGACAGCTGTGCCTCTGTACAGCTACCAGAGGAGGTCAGAAGGAGAACCTGTGTCCTTTTCCTCCAAGCATACTATCATGTTTCATTTGAAAGAGAATCAACACAGTCTGAGGTAAAGCTGCTATCACCCTTGTGAGCCCAAATGTCAGCAATGAAGCAAGTTATGGTTTGCCTTATCAGAATCACATATAACCAAAGCAAATAATTACATATATTTTCTCATGTTCAAAGCAAAATATTAGCATAAAATCTCATCTTTCTTTCATCCATCCTTTTCAGGTCAAAAGATGAGGGGGGTGAAGTATCAATTTATCAAAATCCCTCAACTACTGTGCAATTAACTTGAACTGAACAAGTGAGATTTTTCCTGTGATTTTGCATTACAGTCAACGTAAGTATGAAAGGAAACAGTGTAAGGAGAATATGTGATGTGATAAAAGTTAATATTCTAGAAGATAATGAGATGTAAATTGCTAGTCGGAACAATACCTAGAGGCTCAACTATTCAAGTGGGGGGTTTTTTGCCAAAGATAGGGGTATTTTTTTTTTATTAATAATTTTCAATTCTTCAGCTCTTTATAAAACAGATCAGTAAAAAAATGCCTTTTCTTTTCAAAGGCAGAAACTGAACGAAAGGAGATATGATACACAGAGCTCCTTAGCAGACCTCATACTCATCACAATACCTAGATTTCCCAAATTTCCTTTTAAGTTGTGATATATGATGGCTTTTACTTAATGTACAGGCATTAAATACTGACCATGTGATTGGGACAGTTACAAGATTCTGAAATCATCCTTCAGACAAAAACAAATGATCAGGAAACTATCCTATTCAAAGGGTGACTCACATATCATATCACTTTTGTTCTGCGTGTTAGCCTAATGTTTAAGAAATCAGACTGTAAATACTTGGTTTCTTTCTTTAAATGAGCAGGGGTTGCTTATAGGTAGATGTACTTTAGGCATTTTCTGCATTTCCAAGATGTTTATACATCTGAGCTAGATACTGCCTTCTTTCTGGCCTAGAAATGTGGTTTGGGGACTAAAGCACTGAATTTTAACTGAGAAGACTTGCATTCTGTTCCTGGCTCAGCCACGTGGCAGCTGGTGTCTTTAGAATTGATAGTGCTTTCCTAGGACAACCCTACCTCATCCTCTGGCTTGCCTCAAGACAGCTACCTCCACATTTCTATACTCCTCCTAGGTATATCCCTATCTACATAATTCTGTCACTGCTTTCTGGAAGTTCACTTTTCTGTCCAAACCCCAGTGTAGTCATTCTGATTTCAAATAGTTTTGAGGACTGACTACTCACACTGCATCAACAGCTGTGTCTTCCTGAACACTCCTGATCCTCGGCAGGCAGGATTACAGCAGTCCAGTCAGGTATACTGCCACAGCCACGGGCTGCTTGGCCTCAGAGTAATTCAGTGCATATCACTGGTCTTTTGCTGTTAATGGCTAAAAAAGATCTTTCCTGGTTCTTCTTCTGGGGTCCTGTCATTCAGAGCAACAAGTCCAGCACCTCTGAGAATGTCTTTAATGAGCTGTAGCACAGTTACATTGAACACAGGCTCGTTGGCTCCCTAAATTGTGGGCAGAGAAAGTTAGGACAAAACATTGTTTGCACTTACGTGTTTAGTGATTTAGTGTTTTCAAAGTATTTTATGATCCTTGGTGCTGTACCACTGCTGTTTTAGATGAGTCCTGCCACAGACAGAGAATGGCACTTTTCTGTTCCAGTCGCTTGGGAACAAGGTCATAGCGGCAACTGTGTCTCTGTGTCCACAGAGTGTTATGCAATAACCCTCCCTGCTGGGATGCTCTCACTCTTAATAAGTTGTTGCTTGAAGAGAGCTTTGTCTTCCTGTTTTTCAGCCTGGCTTCTCTTACCTGTCTGAAAATATATCTCCTAACTACCAAACTAAAACCTGAATCTTGGCAAAGAGTTTCTTCTCTAAGCAAACATAATAATCACCAGTGTCATGATGACCCAAACAAGGCTATCAATTCAATATTGTGATGGAATGCCTTTTGCTGGTATTCATACCATGAATGAAAGGGTTAATTTCTGTAGAATTTAATGATTTTTTTTAATCCTGCAAAGGAAGAGGTGAACTTCTTATTTTAAAATAAATGTTATGCAGCATTGTTCTCTGGAAAATTGCAGTTCTCTGTACTACATACAGATGGTTAACTACATGAAAGAATATATTCATTTTCCCTACTGCTCCAGACACTCAGCTGGTAGGAGAACTAACACAAATATGTGGAAAATAAAAAACCTAGAAAGTTATTCTGTCCTGAAGTCTGATTAAAAGAGAGAAAAAACCCTGCACCCCTGTAGCAATCATCCTTTCAGGTCCAAGTTCAGCTGACTATTGTGATTTTTTTTTTAAATTAATTTAGGGTGATTTTTAAAGATTTGAGTTTACAAGCCAAAACACATAAAAAGTCTTGGCACTTCAACTGTGGTAGAAAATCCTACCTAGAGGTAGGAGACTTTCCATTTCACATGGGTCATACTTTTCATTCAGACTTGGTTTACATATTAGTATGCATAAATAAATAAATAAATAAATAAATAAAGCCCAAAAGGAATGAAAGATAAGTCATTCTGCTTTAAATACCACAAATAGAATGCTTTGTCCCCATTTACACATTTTACTTCATTTTTTTGGAATATTTTTCAGTTCTGAATTACAGGTAGCATATTTCAGTGAAGTGGTTTGCATATAAAAATCAGCATTTTTCAATGGGAATAAAGTCTTTATCACTTCTCTTTAGAGGTGAATCTTCACCGTAAAACGACTGTCATCCTAGCCATCAGTGGGGACAAAGTCAGATACCTCCAGCTGAAGTCATAAGTCTCTAGAGCAAGAACCACAGCTAAGGAAAAGACAGGTTTCCAAGCTCATCCCTGGACAGGAATACCAGAGCCAGCTCTGGTATAGTTTATTGCTCTGTAACTGCGTTGCCCTCTTATATCCAGTATGCTATGGATACAGGTTATCCTCACAATGTGATTTATAAACAGTTGGGTTTTACTGACACATCTTATGTGTGGGTGTTTCTTCAAGAAATAAGGTAATAATTCTTCCTTGTGATTTAAGCATAGCTTTAAAATTACATATGAATGATTACCAATATCGTAATTTTGTGGGAGGGTCTTCATCCCCTTGAGAGTTGTAATCTGAGGTATTTCTCCATGGAAGTATGGAAAAGGATAAAATATGATGCTTTAGCATCTTGCCTTGAAATTTCTTTTTTTATCCTCCCCTAATAATAGCCACAAACAACACAGCTGAGGGATCCATCACACTTTTATCACTACTTTATTCTGCAGCACAGAACTTTGCAGCCCTCAGACACCAGTGAGATTCCAGCCTCCAAGGTGCTGTTAGTCACAGGCGACAGGAGCAAGACTCTTGGTAGGAGGATTGTTGGGCCAGTGCTAACATGGCTGCATGGATCAGTGCTAGATTTAGACTTGAGAGCATTGGCTTCTCTTCTCACCTCTGCTGATACCCTTTAGGCATTTTCTGTATTTCTGCATGCAATTTCCTAGACTTCCTGCCTGAAACACGTTAATGGTGATATTCACAGCTGTCTGTTTTGACACAGAGAAGCAGCAGCAGAGCTGGTACAGGGATTTCTTGTAAATTTAAGAGCATGAGGTCAAGCTGAGCTGTGGCCTTGAGATGTAGCTGATCCCTTTTTCATCTCCCCTTTCCATGTCCAGTCAGCTACTTGGGCTCCAGAGAGGAGGGTAGGACAGAAGCTTCAGGCCATCTCTAGGCAAAGCTTCTAATCCTCCAACTTTTTTTTTTTTTTTTTTTCCCCAGAAAGTATCTTTTGGACATGTCTTTTGACAATACTTGTTTTTCTGTCTGTGTGAACAGTACTTCGAACTTAGCTGTAGCCAGCTGACTTAAGTCAGAAACCAAGCCCCTCACTGCACTCAGAGCTTTGTTACTCCCACAGCGCCCCTCCACTTGCATTGATTCATCGTCTGCCCATCTCTAGTTCAGAGCAGTCAGAGCTGCTAAAAACCTCTTTCTGCCCGTGGCTGTATTTTTACAGGCTGTGATCATCTCCGATCACACACACACACAAGTCAGGAGGCAGAGCAGCAAACCCTCCCAAAGCCCAAGGGTGCTACAGGTGACAGCAGTGACAAGCCAGAGTGCTGCAGGATGGCCCCTGTGCCACAGCAGGACAGAGAGGAGAGCTGTACTACAGAATACCTCTCTGGTAAGAGCCAAAAGCCAGCTCCTTGCTGCTACTGAACATTTGAAATTCCACATGCTTGCTCTCCAAAGAAGAGCAAAGAAGTTTGTGAAAGGTCTGGAGCACAAGTCATATGAGGAGCAGCTGAGGGAGCTGGGGGTGTTTAACCTGGAGAAGAGGAGGCTCAGGGGAGACCTTATCACTCTCTAAAACTGTCTGAAAGGAGGTTGTAGACATGTGAGGATTGGTCTCTTCTCCCAGGTAACAAGTGATAGGTCAAGATGAAATGGCCCAAAGTCGTTCCAGGGGAGATTAAGATTGCATATTAGGAAACACATCTTCACAGAAAGGGCTGTCAAGCACTGTAAAAGGCTGCCCAGAGAAGTGGTTGAGTCACCATCCCTGGAGGTATTTAAAAGGAACTTAGGGAGATGGTTTAGTGGTGGACTTGCCAGTGTTAGGTTTACAACTGGACTCATAATCTTTGAGGTATTTTCTAACCTAAATGATTCTATAATCTGTATGTCCCACCTGCATTCACCAGCTTGTTTTTCTAGATGAGTTTGTGAAAGAGGAGAGACCTTGTGTGATGTGCTCCTCGTTCAGCAAGTGATGCTGAAGCCCTCTGTTCTACCTCATGTCTCAGCTCAGTCAAGTAATCCTTCTATCCTACAGAATCAGCACATATAAATCCACCTTTTTACAGACTGATTCCAAAGTTACAACTCCAAACCTCTGGATCTCAATGTCTAGGCAGCTGATTCAGAGGCTAAAAAAGTGATGATGGAAAGTTTGCCCATGGTGGAAAAGGAGCAGGGAACTACAAGTTCTGACGTTGAGTAGTCTTTGGAGGGAGCACTTTCTTGCTCTTCAACGCGGTTCTGCAGAGGCAGTAACTCAATATTACCAGACGTTCAATCCAGATGTTGTGTTTCTTTACTTTATTTAGCAATAGGTAAAGCACCTCCTGTGCAATTCCTGCTACCCTAAGGATGGGGCAGCTTCAGGACTGTTCCCCATTTCAGGGGACATAGTAGAAGCACCAATTAAAACACAAGAATTTCCCCCAGAAATGTGAAATAGGGTTAATTCTAGATGTCAAGGACTGGCTTTTTGCTCTCTACAGTGCTTCAGAATCATGGAAGGTTTATACTACAAATAGACACTGAAATCTGGCTTCCTTAGTTTACCATACCAGCTCAGCTAAAAGCTCCCAGGTCTAGTCTTTCATTAACCTGCCATCCAAAGAGAAGCTGAGGAGCCTCCCTGCCTCAGTGTATTTATTTCCCCTACCTGTTGCACAAGAAGGAGGAGGAAAGAGTTTCCCAATACATTCCCATTTCTTGTCACCTGTGTCCCTCTGCAAAGGGAAATCTACAACCAGCAAGCATGCAAGCAGCACCCTCCTGCATTCCATCAAATGCCTTCCAGGCCTCTCTTACCCTGAGTGGTATCTTAGGGACAAAATATTCCCCAAAGGGGAGACAGAAATTCCATAACCATTGAGCAACTTAAAACTTTGGCTCACACCCTTGGAAAATGGCAGATCTTTGATTGTTTTTGGACTCCGAACAGACAGAGGCACTCAGAGATTATTAGTCTATGTTGCGCAGCTGAGCCTGCTCTCACCTGAAGGTTGTCAAGGCAGGCAATACACTAGAAGGGCAGACATATCAGGCACAAATCCTAAGATGGTTCTAAATATCTTGGACCAAAGAGCATGCATGTAGCCCAGAACACGGGTGGTAGAATTCAGGTCTGTCTGCACACATGCACAGAGGTGTCTTTAAAACACTATTATCTCACAATTTCTCAAAATTATTTTCCCAAGGATTTCATCTGACTAGTGATATGCATTATAAGGCAAGGACCCACAAAGGCTCATCATAATGATTTCTACCAAATCTGTGAAACTGCCTGAGGAACAAGCGTGGGCAGGCAGTAAGAAACAAAACTTGCTGAAATCTGAGACCAGACATGCAAATATTAAACTCAAAAATCATTCCGCCATTGAATTTTAGTGGTTTAATTTTCCACAGAAAAAAAATGTTATAAAGGGGGAGACAACAGAAATAACAGAAGCTGAGCATATAGGAAATGAATTTAGAAGCGAGCAAAGTATACATACATGTCACATATGTATTTTATATATTATATATACATATATATATATGTATGTATATATGACAAGGTTACTTGGGAAGTTTTCCCTATCTTTCAGTCTCTGCTCTCACTTTACTGTTGCTTTTTACATCAATATGAAATGGGACAGCTTGGGATTCATTGAGGTAGCCTCATTGCTAGGAGAGTAGCAAGTATTGCATTTCAAATTGCCCTCTGTGGCAAACCCCTGCATTAAAGTAATCACACAGGACTTGAGCTGAACAAGCAAAATGAAGAGAAAATGCAGTAAATCTTCTTTATATGAAGGCTTTACATGATGCTCAAATACTATACACAAGATTTTAATGAGAAAAATAATTTTCCTGTTGTGAAGCAGCAACAGAAATATTCAATCAAGTAAGAAAAGGACTTTTCCACCTCTAGAATTATTTGTGCTAAACAAAGATGCCTGAAAATGTTCAAGTTCCCTTTTTCCCAGCTGTAGAATTCAGGCAAGGTGTCTAAGGTCCAGATTCTCAACTGGCAAATAACCGGACAGCTCTCCTGACTCTGAAAAAGAGTTTGATTTTCACCAACTGAAACCATTACTGGCAAAAAATCAGTTTACACAGTGAATGCCAACTGGCAGCAGATAATTGGGAGTGTGAAGGGGTGAAGGGCCAAGACTGAATGTTTTTGCTGTTCATCCATTCTTCTTATTCTGATCTGAATGTCAACTGTTTAGGTCAGGAAAGCAGAGGGCCTAGAGGCCTGGAAAAAGAGGACACTTCAAAAAAAGGGAATCGCTAAAAGAAGTGGTTTAAGAAGGAGGAAGAGAGCCCAGAAAGAGATTGAAGATCCTGCTGGAGAAAAGATGTCAGATGTGGAGAAGATCATGGAGATCAAGAAGATAAATGCTGAGGGACAGTCAGCCGCCTGAGCTGGTAATGCCACTTCCCAGTGTGGAAAGGAAGTTGAGACCTGGTGAATGCAGTGCTGGGGGACAGCAAGCATTTGAGTGTATATGAGAGATAATCAAGAAAGGTAAAAGCTCTAATCTTAAATAAATACCACTGTGCAGTATCACTGTGAGTGGTGGTTTACTCTGTCACACCCATGTCAAGGACTTCATCCCAATCAGTCTTTATAATTTCATTGCCCTGTATATAGCTTAGACAAATTTGCTATCCCTCCAGAGCTGTCCCACTGCCTGTGAAAGGGATGAGCTGAACTGTTAATGCAGCTCAGAGCACAATATTAAACTACACAGTCCATCAGAAATACACCAGTTAAGTCTTTTTCTTTCCTTGTGTGTCCTCTTTGGGTGGTTTCACACTGATGCAATTCATTGAAAATCAAAATAAGTACAACCCCACACAGAGAAAAAATTGCATTTGAAGGTTTCTCAGAGACTCAGTGGTGACCAGCACTGATAGATTGCTTTATCATCCTTGAAAGAAATATTCATCACTCTTTTGGCGGCTTTGTCATTCAAGCGGCAGAAAGAATTCTGTTTTCCTTTCAGCAGGTGTTAGTACAGTTATGTCAAATGGGAGAAAATAACCCCCACACCCATATATACATGCAGTGCTCCCACCCTTTCCCCCAACCTCTTCAAAGCTCAGCAGCAGAAGGGATCTGACCTGAAATGTCACAGCCAAGTTATATTTCATGCCCTGTAAACATGTGCCAGATGACGGCATCTTTCCCTCAGGCAGGAGGATGGATGTAAAATATTGCTTCTTCACTTGCTAACAAACCTTGAACTCAATGTGCTTCTCCCTTCAAACACCAAATCTGCTGCTTTGTAGCTGTGAGGCTTTTCACATCTTCCCTGCAGTCCTGTTAAAGATGTGCCTTTAGGCTCTGAGCACTGGCACTACTGGGAAGACCTCAAGATTTCTTTAGGAGGGACAAAAACCAAATTGAGTAGGGCTCACCAGATGATATGTCACTTAAACGAGGGACATTTGCTCTTTTCAGGCCTAGCCCTTGATTTGTCAAAAAAAAATAGGGGCTTGTTGGAGAAGAAAGGGGTTTCCTTGCAAAAAAAAAGGGATATCTTTTTGAATGAGACACTAACACACTTGATAGATGAGCCACAGTCATTTGAGACTTTGATTTATGAATGGTGAAATGTATAGACCTTTAAAGGTCCCTTCAAACTTTGATTACCTTGGCTCTGATACTGTGGGAACATTGATGTTTATGCATGATTATTTTAAAGTGAACTAAGAAAGATTTTAACTTTCTTCAGTCTGTAGGGTTACAGCTGAACCATCCAAGCAGGGAGAAGCAGAGAACCCGGATGGTCAGATGAGGTCAGGTAAAAAGAAAGACATTTCTCACCTACAGAAAAGTAATAAATTGAAAGAGCTGTATTTCTTACAGCAAACTAAAGTAGTCTCTGTTTAACTATAACAGCTCTGTGGGGCTGGGTCCTGGAACCAGAGTTATCTGATAGCCTCAAAGTTTCTGATACTAACTCAGTATTGATCACAGAAATAACAGAGGGCAAAGGAACCCTGCAGCTGAGAGACACAAAGCAACGCTCAGATTTAAATGCTGCTATTTCTCATGTGGTTTTGATAGTCTGTACAAAACTCCCTCATTACCTTTTCTTATTGTTGACTTATTTCTGAAGGAACCACTCCACAGTGTGTATATTTATGCTGTTTTGAAGATACCAACCCATGGCAAATTGAGTCCATGAAACTCTGAAAGGCCCTTCTGCTTTGGGTGATGAGACTCAAGCAAGGCCAGAAATCAGTATAACAGAGTTGAAGAAATGAAAATTGGTGAAAATGAAAAACCGAGATCATGGTTTTTCCACCCATTCCTTCAGATGACCCCAATGACTCCACTTACCTCCACACCCTCTTGAAAACATTATCCAGAGACAGGAAAAACAGGAGGTCAGTTTTCCTTCCCCCTTTGTATTGTACACATAATTGATATTTTTGTCATTTATGTCTGCTTGCAAAATTGTCCATGAAGGTAAGTTGAGATTCTTGACTTTATTTCATACAAAATTGAACTGTAATCTCTCTTATAAAAAAAACCAAAACTATACTAGAACACACTGTTTGTGCACATGACTTCAAACTTCCAACTTTTCATTGAGCTGGTGAGCTCCAACAATTAACTACTACTATTGTACATAGTTAAAATACAGAAACTTAAGTTTTAAGTTAAAGAATAAAGCTGAAAATACCCATGCTTTCTATATCAGTGAAATTTTACTAGTACTCCTTCTTAGTCAGCATTTTTAATTTTTTTTAAATTTTTTCAAAAGAAAATATTGAGGGAGAGGGAAACAAATAAGAAATTGTCAGTTATTTCTGAAATATGCAAAGATGTATCACTCATTTTAAAAGCACATTCCAGCCAAACACATAATTTAAGAAGGATGACATCCACTAGATGTATTTGTATGTCTCTTCTCTTCTGTACTGCTCTTTCACCTTCCTGAAAGAGAGATGGTTTCTTCATTTCTGATTGTATTTTACCACAACAGTTGGGAATAATATGATCTGACAAATTTCCTCTGAGCTGACTTCAATACACAGTAAAAGTTCTTTGCAGCAGATGACATTCAACAACATAGATAACCTTAGCACACTAAGGAGATGTGGACAGATTCTCCAAACATATAAATTAGTATAACTCCACTGAAGAAAAAAGAACTATGTCAATTTACATCAGCAAAGAAGCTGTGTGATACAAAGACAAGTTGTTTAAATTGTTATTTTCTTGAATTATTTGATGTATCTTAAGAAAATGAGTAAATAAATTTATTATGAATGTCCTTTCAGTAAGACTCTGTGGCTTAAGTAAAATATTTGTAAAAGGTCTAGGAGTTTCATCATATTCTGGCTGGATACAGCAGACAGTGTTCAGGAACTGTGAGCCAGGCAGTAACACTCTCAACACAATCTATGTTTGCCCCCTGAGGTGACTAACATCACTAGCAAAGATTAAATGTAGTGATGGGAGAAGCTTTTGTTTTAGCAGCCAAACTGTGACAGAGGGCAGCAGGCACAAACTTAATTCTATCACATCTTCCACTTGTTGTTAAAAGGGCTTAGCACAATATGCAGGGTGTGATGTGTTTTTATGCGTTAAAGCATTTCCCTAAAAATCAAAGACAGATGCCTTACTTGTGTTTCTTTTCTGAAGTTTTACACTCTGAAGGATAAAATGGTGTAACAGAAAAGCACTATTTGTTTTGTATGCAGGTGATAAAGCAGGAGTAGTAAGGAGCAGCTTGCATCCAAGAGATATTTAGTGTGAGGGATTGTGGCTAGCAACAGACTGTTATGGACCAACAGATGCAGCCCACTTGATTTGTTTATTTTGGGTAAAACTGTGCATTACTTCCAGACTGTGAAGGTCTGGAGAGTCCTGCCACAGTCAGTGGCACATGCTAAGACAAATGGCTTTATTACAAGCTATTGACTTTCAAAAGGTTAAAAAAATGTCCCCACTGTGTAAGAAAGACAAATGTTCCACTCTTCTGATCATCAAGAAGACTCTGTTTCATTTCATATAGATCCAAGAAAGATCAATCCAGAGCTGACTGAATTCACAGGGCATGTAAGTCACTATGGTATCTATACCCAAAATCACATGAAAGAGTGCTCTAAACACCATAATGTTACTGATGTCTTTTGCGGAAAATGGGAAGACTGAAAAAAATCTGGGGTGCAACTTGACATTAAACCCATGGTGGAGCAACAGCTGCTGTGCTGTACCTCTGCTTTAGAGTCCTTTTCTTTTACCACTTTTGATTTCAGCCCTGAATCCCAGGCTAACTCTGCAGCTACAGCAGGACTCTGAGATATGAACAGTGTTATGGAGTTTACATGAAAATCTGTCTTTTTTAACAGAGGAAAGGAATAATTTAAAAAAAAAATAAAAACTCTCTATCTCATAAATGCAAGTGCTATACATGAAAATCCGTCTTCTTTAACAAAGAAGAAGAAGAAGAATATTCAACAAAACTCTTTATCTGACATAAACAAATGTTATAAAACTTTAAGGCAGGATCTAAGCTCTGGGCAGATGAATGTTCAGACAGATAAGAGGTCTGTGAAAAAAACAAGCTCAGCTAGGGACTTCCCTTTAACTTGGCATTGATAGTATTATTGTCAGGAAAACAAGAAATAATGAAAAGTCAAAAGCACAGAGTTAAGAAGCACATTCCCCAAAGCTAGAAGGCTGCTTTCTTCCAAACTTCTTTAGTCTCTGAGATCCAAATATGATTTGAATTCTAAAAAACTATCAGCTTGCTAGAGAAACTCAAACCACCTCTTGCAGCAAATGAGCAGGATGCAGGTAGGCATGGAATGCTGGCCAGGGTCAGAGGAGAGTTAGAAAAAATCATTATTTAACCCGCAGAAGTCAAATCTCATGGTTAATTGAGTCCACTGGCTTTGCCTTTACACAGGATTTTCAACTGGTGAGGTCAGGACAAGAAATGTCTTGCAATATTATCTTTGTCTTCAACTCACAGAAACCCTGAGTGTAAAGGGATGGAATTTTAGCTGTGCTTACTGAAATGTGAAGAAAGGTAGATAATATTACCAAGAAGAAAGAATTTGAAAGCCAGATGGTTATATAAGAGAGAAGCATATAGAGAAAAGCTGCCATTGTGACCGGAGCTGCTTCTTGCTGGGGGGAAAACATCTGAAAAATTTGCAATTTTTCATGAAAGCCACCCGGTGGCCAACAAGAGCATGAGTAGATTGTTTGGAGTCTTAAGAAGTTTTTCATTCCAACAAAACACAAATATTTTATGTCTGTTTCTATTCAAAATATTATATATTTCCCTATAGGAAAAAAAAAACCAAACAGTGAAGTAGGCAAATGGTGACTTCCAAATAAACAAAGCTTCAGAAATTTTAAAAAGGGACACTGCCACACTTTTAGAAACTTGCTCTTTCTTCTTTAGAATGGAAACTAACATGAGTCAAATTACCTGAATTTTAATAATATAAAAAATATTGACATGGGCTCACTGTGGACCCATCACATTTCCTATGACTGGCTTTATGAGTAATTGTAAGGTGATAGATAAGGCCACATAAAAGAGGAAAAAAAATCTTCTGATGGCTTCCTGGAAAATTCTGGCACCTGGGGAGACATTCCCAGAAACTGATAAAAGGACTAAAATGAAGAAAGGAGTGATATGGGGATAACATGGCCCTTTTTCGAGAACATCCTGGCTGCCAGGAACTCCAGAAGTGGACCCTTGGGCCTACTTCATCTGTCTATCACCCCCAAAATTAGTTTATTGACTATAGCCACTCAAACTGCCTAAAAGAAAAAAGGTATAAAAAGAGATTGAACCCAAGAAAAATCTGGGGAGAAGTTCCATCAACTCTGTGGAGATAATTGATGGGATACCTTTTTCTCCCTCCACGTTCTCGGGGCGCCTCAGGGTGAGCAATCGCTTGATACATGTATGCTAATTTTACTTTTACTCCATAGTATTTTAAAATTTTTACTTATTACTTCATTGTAAGTTGCTTTTTCTTTATAGTGTGTACTTAAGTTTTTGTTTTGCTTATTATTTGTAAGTTGTTTTACACCACTTGTAAGTTGCTTTTGCTTTAGCGTGTGTGCCTATCCTTGGCTTTAGTATAATTATTATTATTGCATAGTTTAAGTGTGTTTTTGGGGTTAGTTCCTATTCCAGACACAACAAACCCCATAAATTGTCACAAATTTCTATTAATCAATGTGTTATTTCATGAACTTTCAGAGTGAGTCTGTTCTTAGGTGCTGACAGTTTCATCAATGGTGAAATAACTCATAGGAGAAACCTACTGAGAGTTTTTTCTACCACTATTAGGTGCAGTCCTTATATAAAGAGGTATCAAATGATCTGTCCATCTCAGTGAACCTGTTAAGCAAAGAGTCTCTTTAGATGAGCTGCTAACAGACTGTTTTGTACATTTAAAGGCTTTGATCTCCTGGGATGAGAAGGGAGACTGATAGACAAAAAATAAATTAATAGAGGTTGGGCAGAAAATTCTTCTTTTCTTCCCCTTTTAACGTGACAGTAGTGTATATTTGATCTAGAAGTTGTCATATATATTGACAGCTTTCAGAATCATTATCTATAAAGAAGATAAAAAATATTTAGCTATTTTTGGAAGGCACTGGATCCAGCTCTATTTCTGCAACTAAGTTTACACACTTTGCATCACATGTCACTGATGCATATGCTAAACAGGAGTCTAATTATATGCATAACGAGACATATGCAAAAACACTGCAAAATGTTAATAAAGCCTTTGAATTGTGCATTGTGAGTAGAGAATTCCAGCATCCTTGATATAAGCTTAGCATATTGTAGTGACTGATTCCCAGGAAGAACTACTTTGAATCACAAGTTAAAATATAGCCAACACAGAATGAGAATGCAATATACAATCTCAGTAAAAGAGGAGCCATAAGGGGTAAGACTGCCTCATTGAACCAAAGAGTCTGTAATTCAGTGGCATGATCTAATTTTGTCAGTGGCACATGCATTTGAGAGGAAAACTTGTTACCTGAAAGAGCTACTAGTTCACAGTGAAAAGGATTTTCCACCTTTTAAAATGCTCCTTGCTATCCCTTCAGGCCCAGCTCAAGTCTCTGTCACTAGCTCTTAGAATGAGCTAAGGACAGCTTTATAAAACAAATTGTGTCCCATTTCAGTGAGACTCAGAGTAAACAGGCGTGTCATTTCAGGGGAATTTAGGAGTCCATTTCTTTTCTGGAAAACTATCTACTTCTACATTGGCCAAATGAGTTTCATCACATTCTCACACCCTGTGGGTGATAAAAGTCAACTGTAGACCGTGGGCTAAAACAATAATAAAAATTGTATTTTGAAAAGATCATCAGAAAAAAAATAATAAGAAAATACAGAGTGTATCACTCTACATTCTCAGGGAACAGACAAAAAAACCGGGAAAAAGTAAGGTGAATTTACACTCCCTCTAAGCTCACTCCATTTCAACAGACTTTGAGCATCAAAAAGACCCTAAGGTATAAATTAGAGCAACAGCTGGTCTTAGCTTGCAACACCTCGTGTTCAGCTGCCTGCACACTTCTGTGAAATTCAAGACACCTGAACAACTATTTCATAAATGTTTGAATTCATATTTTTCTAGGGAATATACATCCAAATTCCAAACTGCCTCTTTCAGGTGCAAACCCTGCCCCATTGAACATCACTGGTTATGTACTTCTGTCTCTTTGCCAGCCTTCACTGCTTTGGGGAGGAGGCCTTTCATGTCATCAAGAGGGATTTCGCTTTGGGACTCTCTTTTGCTTCCTAACCCTTCTTGGGTGTTGTGGTGCATTCCTGCACCCACATGGGATGCTGTCCTCCTTCCCTCCTTTGTGCTGCTCCCCTTGGAGAGGTCGTCTAGGCAAAGCCACCTCGGGCTGCTCAGCAAGGAACAGGATCACTTTTGTTAATTGTTCACCTAACTGTATCCCCAGGACTGAGGTAAATGTCTCTCTCCTAAAAGCAGCATTCAAAGGGAGATTTGGACTGAATGCAAGCCTGCTTTAGCTTCACTGACAGAGAAGAATCAACTGGTTTTGTGTCAATAACCTGAATTATGGAAGACCAGGATCACAAATATCAGACAACACTGAAATTAAGTACCACAATTGCCAAATTTTATCTCTGCTCAGTTTGCTTCTGCTATTAGAGAAAGTTGCAGGCTTGCTTAAGCAGGGGTTGGGGAACAGAGTTAAAATTTCAGCATATTTCCAGTATAAAAGCAGTTCTGTGCCTTGTTTACCTGAGCAAAACCTGCCAGATGTGGGGTGTTCTGACACCTAAAAATATTGTCCTGTGTAAAACAGCCACCCCCCTCAGGCTTGCTTTTCCTACTTTATAGCAGCTCTTTTACATATTCACTTCCTAAGCATCTCTTAACCACATTAGGATATAATTCTTAGTGGCTACCCAGAAGACTTGAGTTGTGCTTGCCTCAGCACTTATCCTGCTTGGCCTTGTGGTTGCTACAACCTGACTTCACCGTTTTCTGTACTTAATGATAAAAACAACCTAAACTAAACATCCTAACTGAACAAAAAGCATTGAGTCTTTTGTTTTCCTTTTCAAAACCAACAGCTACTCACTACAGGCTGTCAAGCTAATAGAACAGCTTCTGTACATCATCTGACCCACAATGCAATTTGTTTATATCAAGCAAACCATACAGATATGAATTTTGTTTGCTTATGTTTTTCTTAAGCAAAAACAGCCTGGAAAGATCAACAGGACCTCAGCTCTTTCCCTGTGGTGTAGTTCACACTTTGGTGAATGACTTGAAAGATGTCTGGGCATCTCTCCTGGGATGATACGGATGGTTTGGAGCAATCCATCATATTGCCAAGGTCAACAATAGGCCTGTCCACAGCAACCTCTTCAATAATCGTTTCACATCAGGGTGCACCTCATTTTTCTTTTTCCCTGCTGCAGTGTCTCAGGAAATCTCAGTCCACCCTTAAGATGGGTGAGGGGAGGGAAGGGGAGGGGAGAGGAGGGGAGGGAAGGGCAGGGGAGGGCAGGACAGGACAGGGAAGGGCAGGGAAGGGAAGGGCAGGGGAGGGGAGGGAAGGGGAAGGGAAAGGGAAAGGGAAAGGGAAAGGGAAAGGGAAAGGGAAAGGGAAAGGGAAAGGGAAAGGGAAAGGGAAAAGGGAAAGGGAAAGGGAAAGGGAAAGGGAAAGGGAAAGGGAAAGGGAAAGGGAAAGGGAAAGGGAAAGGGAAAGAAGGGAAAGGGAAAGGGAAAGAAGGGAAAGGGAAAGAAGGGAAAGGGAAAGGGAGTTATCCCCCTTTGGAACCTCTGAAAAGCTGAAACTATGAGTGGTCTGAGACCATGTGGCCTGGCCAGACTGAGAACATGTGGCTATACATGACTTAGCTCACATTTGCAGTAGCAAGGAGATTTCCTTTCTGGTTCACAGTGGTTTATTTAGGATGGGGTAGTGCTTAGACAGTAGGTTCTGAGGTGCTATAAAAGTACTACAAGCAGAGGGGAGAGAAGGACCAGATCTGGAATGACAGCAAATGATGCATTTCAGAATCAGCAGTAATTCAGTGCAAGCCACATATATATATAATCTTAGAAGTGAGATTACAGTACTGAGCTCCCTGCAGTTCAAAACTGTAGTGGAAAGGACACATTGCAGCTTTAATTACGCTATTAAGGTTTCTTTTCAGGGGAATTGCCATCCATTCGCAGGTACTCACAGAAATGGTGAAATCAAGGAATATTTAGGGAGTGGAAGAGTTTTAATACTGGGTGGCAGAGCTCTCACAGGCTCTAATTTTATTCTGAATAATAGAAATTGTTCCCAAGAGACACTTGCTCAGCATCTGAGAAGCATAATATTAATTGCTTCTCCCCAGTTTTAACTTTCAGGGTACTCTTGAGTAAAGCAAGCAACCAAGAATACTATTTTATACTAACAAAAAATTAAACGTACCTGATCTAGTTTCTGGTTGCTCTCTAAATTACCACCATTAGCAGAAGCTGTTACTATCTGTGCTGATACTCCCAGCTTTATTTTTCCTAAAGCCTGAGGCTTTATCAATATACTGTGTAAAACAATACGTACAAAATCCAGACATCTCAATCTCATTCACGTGCACATTCATGCACATGCATAAAGTATGCCTGAGCAGCCCCAAAAGTCACTGACAAAACAGAAATCTAGCAAAGGTAATGTAATCAGTCTCTGATATCTTGAAGTAAATGACAAAAATCAAGGGGAAAATTAAGCATGCTACTTAGTGAGTAGGTTCTACCATATCTTATGGCCTTTAAAATCTCAGAATGTTCTTAGACATGAAATTAATGCCTGCTTTAGTCCTTCACTTCTACATCTTGACAGCTCTGTGTGAATGAAAGTCTCATTAGGTTAAGAGGAGGGGACAGGCCAGGGAGGTGTAGTGGCTGCTATATTGGTCTCTGCTCTTTGAAAGCCCCTCTCCATCAAACTTTTTCTTTGAGTCTTCTGAAAGTAGAACACAGATGGAGAACATCCTTTGCAGCTTCCTCTTTCCTAGCCCCTCTGAGGCAGTTCAGCTGAGCACTTGCCCCTGGCTGGCTTCCAGGAGATTCCCCCACTGTCCTTCAGGATATGTTACACTTCCATTCAGCACAGCTCTGGTGTATTGTCCCTCCTGCGCCTTTATGAGCTAAATCAGTGCTAATCCTCAAACAAAGAACCAAGGGGCAGTGGGAATACCTGGACTAGAGTTAATTTAAACTACTTGTCCTGCACCCATTTTCCTACTTGTCAACTATTTCCAGTCCTGACATTGTTCTTCTTTAGCTGGTTAACTGTGCCTGATCCCCATTGCTCCTGGGGACACAGGGAAGCTGCCTGGGAGCTGAGTGCACTAATACTTTAACACATTATCTTCCCTTCACTGAGCAGCAGACCTTGACCTTGTCTCTATTTGCAGCATCTTTGAGAAAACACCTGTTCCCAAGTCCCTGGAAACCAACAAATGGCCCTCTCTGCTCTGGCTCGGATTCTTAAAGAGGTGAATATAATTCATTCTTACTGATTTTCATTTGTAACTGGATGCCTGTGCACCTGTGAGGATCTGCGTTTCCACAGCATAATGAAGCCTCATAGAAAACAAACCCCGCTTCTTCATCACAAGTAAGTCAGCACTAATCTTCCCATCAGCTGACTGTACTGTTTGTATCAACATACAGAGTCAGAAATGAAATATTCTGGGCTTTGTTCCTGTCTAAAAAGGGACAGTTTCCGGGCATCTACTTTTCTCTTTTTCATAGAAATGGTTTAGCATGCAAATGAATACATATGCGTGTATAAACACATGTGCACATCTATATGCATATGCAAGCACCCAAGCCCTTAGTATTGATGCACACATCTTCTTCTAAACTGCAGTAATTCTAAACAGAATCCCTCCAGGGCTTTTCTTGCCACTCCTTTTTACATGTTTGACAGTTTACCAGGGAATTAGTCTTAGTGCATTATTAGATATGTGTTCAAAATAATTAAATTTGACAATTATTTGGAAGAAATCTCAGGCAAAATAGCTGAAATCTCTGGGTGTAAAAAAAAAAAAAAGAATATAGTGAGAAGGCTGTTTTTCTTTCTCTCTAAGCTACTCTAACCCTCCCTTTAACTGTATCTCCTATCCCATTAAATGCAGTTGTTCATCATGTTGATATGCAGAATCTCAGCTCAGCAGGTGCATTTCATTTATTGAAACATTATTTGAGAACAACTTTATTAAAGATTCAATATGTCAATACAAGATGGCACAGTGCATAGCAGCTTGTAACTGGAAAGCTTTACAGAATTAAAAAACGTTCAACAGCTGGCAGGATGCGATGTGAATTACAGAAAGGAGCAGTGTTAAACTGATCCATGGTGAATAAATTAAAAGTGTTCAGTCACATGGTCAGTAAAGAAGATAGGCAGGAGCAGGAATACACAGACAACAGACAAGAAACTGTGTTTGTGAAGAGTTGGGGAGGAAATTCGAGTTACAGAACATGCGTGGAAGGCTGTGGGATCCATGGGAAAGTGATACCTGAAAAGGCAAGGGAGTTCTGGGGCTGTGCGGTTTTCTGGCTGACAGAAAGTTATTGTAAAAGCTGAAACACACTCCGTTTAGATTTGGGTGTGGGCATCTTCTGCAAGGATTCCCAGCTCTGCCTCTGGGGGACATAGTTCACAGCTCTCTGACAGTGCAGTGTTCTGTGAAGGACCAGCCCCTACAAACCACAAGACTTTCACTCATATAAAGCTCTTAAGAAAGTTCATTGCATAAGGCAACAAAAGGTGTGCACCAACAACTGAGTACCAACAAAGAAAGCTGATGTTCAATAGCTGGGGAGAAACATAATGTATGTAAGTATTTGTAAAGAAAATAATTTAGCTGGAGCCAGAATTGAGTACTGGGTAAACAGGTTTGCAAATAACACATTTGAAATACAGAGAACAAATTTATACAAAACATTAGTGAGCCAATCTGAAACTTTATGCCCATATCAGTTTAAGTTCTTTACAATGCCCTTTTTCAAAAAAGTAAGGATCTCCACAAGAATTATTTAATTGCCAGTTAAGGATTTCTCAAGGTTTTGTTTACTGTAAAAACAGTCTTCAAAGGATGCTCAGCAAAACAAACCTGACTAATACCACTTTCTGACCTTTTGAATATAATCCTTGTGAGATATTTTTAAAGCTGTTAACAGAAAATACAAAACTTCAAAAAATAATGAATAAAGCCAAAAATATTTCTACTTTCTTCCAGAAACAGGGAAACATCCACAACTGGCTCACGTTATTGGCATTTGTGCTTTCCTTTTATACAAGTGGAGATTCCTCTGTGTCCCTTGAAGTTTCTGGGAGAGATGCTGACACTTCCCTAGAATCAAAGAAAAACAATCTGCATAAATTTTATGCACTATTTTCTATGGTAAAGAAAGTTCTGGCATGCTCAAATGTCACCTTCCTCCACCTTAGTAATCCACCCCCCAAATCCATTGATTCCCCGGTGCCATTTGATCTTCCATCGTATTCCCTTTTAGAGTTTCTATCAACCATTACACCATAAATTGCAGCTTTTACCTTTTGATTTTGTTTCTTTTCCAGCTGTTTCTCTAACAGAGCCACCATCTTTTGCAGACAGGGAAAGAACTTCTAAGAGGGAAGAAAAAGCATAGGTTAAAAGGGAGGGAAGGAGGTGTTGCCCAATGGATGAAGCATGGTTCTGTTTATGAATTTCATCTTCTTGTTTTCATTTGTTCTTGTGCTCAGCCTGAAGATCCTTAGACCAGACACTGTTCCTCAAGTCTTGTTTGTAGCACACATAGCAGAGAAGATTCTGACATAATTTATATGGATAGGAAAAAGTATTAGTAATAAGGTTGATACTTACCCAGCTGATGTGTACAGGATGTGATGGCTGCTGTATTCACCATAAAAAAAAATATTTCTCCCTAAAGTATCTAAGATTATTTTCTTAGGAACAGATGCCCTAAACAGATTTCCTAAAAGTAAGAATACTTTCTATGATAGGCCCATATCCTGTTTGCTAGCTCTCTAGCAAGTTACCATTCAACTTCATGATGCAAATGCCCACCCCTGAGGAACAGAACTGAAACCGGGAAGAAGCCACATAGCAAAGGCTTCCAACAAGTGTCCTGTGGCCACAGTCATGCTGATCACAGGTCTCTGTGGGAAGTGAAGGATTCTGGTCAGCCCTTTGCTGCACCCTTACTCATAGTAAAGCAGAGCTGAACCATCACAGACTCATACCCAACCTAGAAATATAAATGGTCAAGATGGTTCATAGATCTGCTTTCCAGGAAGTTCTTTCTGAGGACACCTGGATGAACTCAGATAGTTACAACTTTTGGACCAAGTTCATAATGAAACCTCTGACTTGGAAGTTTGGAATAAACTTATGAGTATGCAAAACTCTTTTCAGTACACAATTTACTTCATCATTAGAGGCAAAGGTAACAAAATGACATGAGGGAATGTGTTCTCCATGTATAAACGCTCATTAACAAAGATGAGAAAGCAAGAGAGGGCTCAAGAGAGAACTTTGTAATGATTTCCAATCTTATTTTGAGACCTAGAGCAGATTCTTCCAGAAGTAAGCTGTATTCAGACAAATCCATCTTTATGCCAGGAAAGTCCCCAGTCATGAAACTTCAGAACTTGATGGCATTTAGGAGCATAATTCTCATCTCAAAGTTCAGCTCCTGTTGGAATCAGTGCAATGTGACAAAATCTCCTAAAGAGCTGAAACTTTATTAGAAAAAAAAAGCTGAATGCATCTCCAATCTCTTTCACAAAGTCCCATGGGTATGACTTATTCATTCATAGCTGCAATTTATTTGCTTCTATCTTCCTCAATTTTCAGTAGGTGGTTTGGGATTTATTTACCCAAGGAAATCCTAGGAGAGGTGACCTGGACACAAATAGAAGAGACTTCTACATTGCACTCCTGCAGCTCTGGGGTCATGAAAATCCTGAAATAGTAATTCCTGGTCACTGACTGATAGTTTTCTGTATGCCTACAGCTAGCTGAGTGGGGTGACTGTCCTGGAACACAAAATTTCCTGAAGAAATGTTTATTTTGATGTTTAGGTTGGGTGCAAGGGAGAGCTGGAGAAATTCGCTTTTACAAGACAGTAGCCAGCAGTCAGCATATAGCAGTATTACTGTCCCCAACCACTGAAAACTCCCAAACTGAACAAAAGAAAAAAACCAAAAATCTCAGCATCACTTCAGTTCCTTTCTAGGCTTAGGCCCATCCGTTCCTTCCCAGGACAAAGGGGTTATTTTCTGAAAGAAAGGGAAAAGTTAATTACACTATTCCTCCTGTTCTCTTCTGGATTAGACTAGTGAGGTCTAGAGTTGCAATTTAGAAAGCTGTTTATAGGCAGCTGCTTGGCAAAGAACAGACATCTTTCTTGTAGTCCAATACATTTAAATATTTAAAGGCCAGCTGCACAGAGCAATGTCCCACAACATTATCACTGGGACATGGTGACTCATCCACAGCCGGAGAAACATGAATTGGACTTTCTGCCACATGATGGGGCTCTGTCTTCCCTCCTCCCCCATATTCTTTATTTTATGCTTTGCTTCCTGTCCTGCACTAAAAATCAGTATTTACTTGGTTATAATGTGTCTCTTTTTTCCACTCCTTGTTGTGCTGTATTGAAGAACATTAATTTTCCATGGCAAGCAAATTTTCTGTCTTGCCCCTAAACAGACACACAAAACTGACAAAGCCTCTAGGATCCCCTTGGCTGAGACAGATGAGCTGTACTTACAGAATTAAAACAAAATCTTTATTGCAGAGGAAACGATGCTATAACCAAGCCATCTGTTTCATAGCCTCCTGAAATGGAGAGAATTCCTGCAGGTTTCCAGCTTCTTATTATTTGATCATTTTATTCCTAACAAGCAGAGGATCAGTGACCAGATTCTGACATTTGGTGCTCATTGGAGAAACAGGAACAGGCGGGAGTTCACAAAACTGTGCTGGATTTTTAAGCAGGATTGAACAGCAACCTCATTTTATAGCAAAGAAATTATTAGTACTGTGGTTTCACCCAGGGGCTTTCATCAGATCTTCACAATGACTGGTAGTTAACACACACGTATAGAGGCAATTGGCTTTGCCTCTGGGTCACACTGCTCCTTTCTGCTTATAAGAGAGAACAGCTTTAAATAGGATCACTGGTTTCTATCCACTGGTAGCAAATGTCTTAACTGAATTCCATCCCTTGTACTTACTGGTGTGTGGAGTTGGTCACATCAGAGCTGCCCACCACTTCTATCAATATATTATTGCAAATCAAGGCACCACAACCACAACCATAAGAGATGATCACCCAGAGTCAGCACACCCAGAGTCAACACAAGGAGGGAACCTTCTCCCTAGAGTGTTGGTTGTTCTTAGGTGGTGGGATCTCTGGATCTGCACATCTGAGGACGATTGCAGGTAGCTCTAGTGCTGCAGGGTGATGTTGTCTCCTTGGAGGGAACCACCATGAAGGGGCCTTCCTGAGTGACTGAGTGTCCATAAATGTATACTGAAGAACTGAACTTCTGAAATTCTCCAGTGACCAGACTTGGTTCCTGATGAGAGAATAATTTTTTTATTTTCCCTTTTTTTTCCTTTGTGTCACCCCTCTCTTATTGCTGCTTGTAATCTCAGGACTCCCCTTCCTGCACTAAATTCTTTTGCATACTTCCCTGCCCAACCCCTCAACAAATGTCTTCCAAGCAGTAACCGAAAAAAAATGACAATCATCAACATGTCCCTTGCAAGATACCTGGCCGAGCCAGTCCTTTGAAAGTCTGGCAGCCATGCCTGTCATGCCTTCCTATATGTTATCAAACCCTACAGCATGAACAATCTGGTTTCTTGATCTTGCTGCTCTGTGTCCTTTCTGTAACCCTTTGTTTGTCCTAATTGTAAACTAGAAAGGATCATACTAATGAAAGCAGTTTAACTGAGTTACAAGGTTTTGGAATAACAATCTCCTGACAAGCCTCTACGTTTCTCATAGTGCTTTAAGCACAGTTACTGCTAAATTTTAGCTACAGGAAGGTGATGCTTTTTCTTAGAACAGTTGTGAGCCATTTAAAATGGTTTTGCAGACCACCACCTAACTGCAAATCATTGGCCAATGTGTGTTACTCTTACTATAAAAAATAGAGGCCTCTGAATTAGCCCAAATCTCATTTCTTTGCTTCCCTATCATTTTTACTAATGCTTCTTCCTGTGTTATGTACTTGTACTTTTTCTCAATAGGTACAGAATGCTACTCATCTTTTAAAAACACTGAAACACCAGAAGAAAAGGCATTCACATATTCTAAATTTCATTAAAATATAAAACAGCCTTCAGCACATTTAAAACTTGGAACCAAAATATATTTATTGGATCAACTCCAGTCCTCTGTGACCTGAGGTTGCTTCCTCATACAAGCTCATTATAAACTTGTCAAGGCTGTTTTGAATGAGTTAGAACTTTCTCTCCCACTAGTCCAATTGGAATCTTGCTGGGATTTGCTGATAAAGGAATCTTCTAAATTTAAAGTTAAGACTTCTTCACAGCCCTGAGAAAAGGGATTTCATGTGCCATTCTTCTTCAAACAGGCCGAAGAAGAATGTCAGAGGCTTCCCTCCATTTTAATACAAGTTGTTTTTACAAGAGGACTAAGTAGTGTAAAGTGATTAGCCAAGCAGTGGGCTCAGAGGGTGAAAGTGCATTTTTAGTACTGGGTCTGAATGCTGGTTAGAAGTCATGAAAAAATCCTCTCTGTGAAGACTGGACAAAACCCATCAACAACTCTCATCAACATTATTTAAAATTGGTGTTCAATTCTCAGTCTTTACGTGAATTAACATAATACAAGAGTAAATGAAAACCACCAGCTTTTACAAATCACCTTCTTTCTATGGTTGCTGGGGGTTTCAGGGGCAAATTCTAATACAGGCTCATGATGCTGAGGAGAGGTCCATACCAGGCTTCTTTCTGCTGTGCTCCTTGAGTGCACTGGGTTTTTTAAGGTGCATTTTAAAGTCTGCTGTCACTGTCTTGTCCTTCTTAGATGGAATCTGTTAAATTTTTCTCACTGCAGTTTTCTTTCTGGGCAACTTGTGGCAACCATCTCACAGCTGTGTTTGTACACTTTCTTCACAAAGACTGAATACCAAGGTACCTAGGAAGCAATACCCTGCTTCAAGGAATATGGAAAATTTAATTCATGTAGCTCAGGAAATTAGACAGCTATGATAGGCTGAAATTTAGAACTGAATGCACAGAAAACCTCAGAAGACATAGTCCCTGTCTACATCTCACATGAAGAGTCACTTTCCATTTCACTTGTAAATATGAATCCAGGTTTGGCCCTGCTATTTATTGACAATTGCAGGGTACAGGCAGAACAGACCAGTGCAGCCCATGCCGAGTGTGACAGGAAAGCTGCTAGGCTTGTCCTCTACCAGCTGTGTCACTTGCACCACATTCAGACAGCTTCACACAGCCACTGGTGTCGCTCACTTTAGTCAGGAAATATCAATGGTTCAGTCCATGCTGAACTGTCCTCTCAAGATCCCAAATGTTTTCAGAAAAGAACACATTTTCTTGTCTATTTTCCTCCATCCTGCACTTTTTCCTCGTCCCAGGATTTGTTTATTCCTTTCGTACTTACATTTCTGCACAGCCATTCCCAGACTAGTTGTCATTAATTATTGGGTTTAGGGACTGTGGCTTAATGAAGATAAATGATCTGGCAGTCTCTGTAATATAAAGCCATTTGCACACTAGCAAATGGTGGGTCAGGCTGTTGGGTTTGCATCCAGTTCAGAGCATCGAGCCAGATGTTCCCGCCATACGTCCTGTCATCAGAATTGTCACTAATCACCAGCCTCGTTAGTAGCTTCTCTAAACTTAGGCCAAGGACCGATAGACCACAGAAGGCAAATTTCCCCTAGAGATTATTTTTGCCAAAGTGGTTTAAAAATACATTTAGCAAGGGAGAGTGTAAGAAACAACTGCTGGTACTGCTCAGTGTGTGAAAAGATGGCATTTCTTCCGAGCAGCCAGTAGCAGTCAGTGCTGGAGGACATATCAGTGTTTGTGCTTCCAGAAAGAAGTTGCTTATGCATCTCAGGATAGCAGAAAGGAGGTTGGGGAATAGAGCTTCTGTTTTCTTTTCAGGTTACAGTGATGGCCCAATCACCACGAGGGCATGTTCTTTCTGAGTATGTAGGTGCTGCCTTTGGAACAAAAATTTGGAAGGAAAAGCAAACCAAAACAAAAAAAAACAAACAAACAAAAAAAATCAAAAAAACTCTTAGGGAATTCACAGGAACAATGCAAATTTATTTTTTTTAATCAACATTTTTCAAGTAGTCACAAAGGCTATGACAAAATGCAGCACAAACATTTTATTTCCTTCTCTTACTCTCTTACCTAAGTCTCATACAGTATCACTGAAATTTTAAACTAAACAAAACCAACAAAACTAAGCCAGAGGAGGAGTCCAACACAACAATTTCATCACAAAAAATTAAAGAAACAACTGCAAACAAGCTCATAAAGGTGAATTTTCAAGGAATCTTATCTCTAGAACGGTCGTGCCAACTTAGTTTTTACATCCTCTTCTCTCATATTCTTACTATTCTGCTTTGTTCTATCAATCTCTTTTTCTCTCTGCTACTCTCCTTTTGCAAAATACTGAAGTGAGGTCTTTTCTTCTCTCTCTTCCTATCTCTTCTAAATAGAACCAAACCTTATAATCAAAGAAGTGCAAATCTAGTTTACCACCCAGTGATGTCTGAGTGGATTTGAAACTCAAAATAGAGCCATTTGTTGCATTCTGGCTAAATGATCTATGATAAGGAAGGAGCTTTGTACCTTCCCTTGGAGAGCTGGTCTTTTGTGTGAAAAGCACAAAGGCAAATAAGTAAAGCTGCATGTGGTATGTATGGTACATGGTGCTATATGAGTCAATATGACTTTGTCATATGTCAAAACATTAGTAAAATAGAGGGTTAGAGATGTGCATTGTTATTCAGGGTAATTAAGGAAAGTACATAAGTCATTGTCATTAGTGGTTCATAATACAGCAATCAAAACATGATTGCAGCTTAGCCCTAACTCTTAGCTGACTGAGCAGGGCCACGACAGCAGGACTGTGGAGAAATGCCGCATGACAAGAGGTTTGTATATGATTTACAGGGTGTTCCTTAATTGCACAATCAGTTGTTTGTTCCTGCTAATTGAGCTGCCCTTCCAGTAATTACTCTTTGCAGTTCTTTATGCCACTGTACCACCAGCTTAACTTTTAATACTGCTACCTTAGCTCAGTTACCTCCCAGGACTTTTCTGCCTCATTGCACTGAATTAGTGTTGCCAATGGTTAACCAGGAATGATGGATTTGCTTCCTACATTATTTCTTTATATATTGTACAGATTTCTTTAAAGAGTGGGGCAGGGCGCAGAGGGGGAATATAGGTGTTTTCTTCCAGGTGCACTACATGTGGAGTCTTGATCTTTACTCCATAAGTGACCGCTGCACCCATGGCCAGGATGCAGTTCAAACCATCACCTGCTAAGTCCTTGACTTCTTCATGTCTGTTTCTGTCAGAGAGGAAAAACAGGCTCTGTTTAATGAAATTTTAAACTAGTAAAAAATGTGTAAGTAGTAAGTATGTGACTACAAAACTGAGCAAGTAATATTTCACGAGCACATAAAAAAAAACATGCAAGGCAAAGAATGCTGTGGTACCAAGACGAATGGAAGGGATGATGGTTGTCTCACTGGCTACCAAAATTTGCAGACAAACTTGTATTTCTTCCAACACTCATGAAATGTTAACTGCTCTTTGTTGTCTGCTACTCCTTATCTTTAAACAGTTTTATTGTTGGTTTACATTAGCACACGTTTTATATATACAAAAGTCACTGGTTTAACTTGGATGTTTATGGAAGTCTTTTCTGTACTATGGGATGTTGTGAACCCCTCCTTTGTCTTTGTTTGCACATATATAGAGGCATCTATGTAAACTTTCCATGATCCTTTAAATCTGAGAAAAAAAAAAAAAAAAGAATTGCACTTATGGCTTTTTTATTAAATACTTCTCATCCATACCTATTTATATTAGTTGTGAATTATTTCTGTGCACAATTTTTTTATGTTTCTTTTTTAAGATTACCAGATGCGTACTAGTAACGATGACTCATATGTTTCATACACACTGATATTTCTGGTGCTTCTGCTTCTAAGAAAAGCAGATGGAGGTTAGCTAAATTTCACCAAGCTATACATTACAAACAGGTAGGATGTAAGTAAGGGAGTGTGAAATGGTGTGCTGAGCTTCCCCCTCATTTTCAGCCCCTCTGTTTCCACAGACCAAATATCAATAGCATATGTTCTATGTCAATGCTTTCTTGAGTTTTATAGCCTTCAACAATTAACCAGCAGGCACTGGAATCCCAGTATTCTGCTGGGATTTTACACTGTTTAGACACAGTTAATTCTCAGCATCTTTCCTCCTCTCTGCTGTTTTGTTTTCTGTTGAAATCCAGTGAGGATTAGAAATTCTTTTCTTCACAAATTCACCCACTCAAGATATGGATCATCTGAATTAAACTGATGTTTAGCATTTTGATTTGCCATTCAACTGGAATATTGGGCAGTAATAATTGCTTATAGTTGAGCAAAAACAGATAGTGTATGTGAGAAAGAGAAAAACACTTTTACTACGCCAATCTGAGAGGTTGCTTTCAAATAAAAAAACTGTGTGATGTTTCATTTCAGGTATTTGGTGGTTTTCAGCTTTGATTCAGATTTTTTATTTTGTTGTAGTTCAGCTTTAACTTCTCAAAAATCCTTCTGAAGGAAAACATTAAAGTTAAAAAATCACCCAACATTCTAAAAGTTACAAAAAATATTTTTAACAAATGTCCACATTAGGATTCAAAATCCTTGAAACATTTTCACTTTTTTGCCTACTGAAATAATTTTTCAAGTGTAATCTTGCTTTGTGTACTGTACTGACCCTGTCTGAATGCCATCACAACTGTTCTACCACTCCCCTCCCCATCTGCATGGGGTAGTGAAAATGTAATGAAAGGCTCATGAGTTGAGTCAAGGGCAGGGAGAGATCACTCACCAGTTGCTATCATGGGTAAGACAGACTTGACTTGGGGAAAATTAATTTATTACTAATCAAGTCAGAGTAGGATAATGAGGAAAAAAAAAAAAAAAAAAAAAAGTCTTGAAATACCTTCCCCCTCCCTTTTTCCTAGGCTTAACTTCACTCCTGAATCCTCTACCTCCCCCCCCCAACAGTGGTGCTCTGATCAGTTCATCTCATCTCTGCAGCATCTTCCTCGTCAGAGGAGATTCCTCACATGGTTCCCCTGCTCCAGCATGGGTCTCTCCCAGAAGAAACAGTCTTCTGAAAACTCTTGCAGTGTGAATTCTTCCCACAGGCTACAGCTCTTCACAAACTGATCCAGTAGAAGTCCCCCATGGGATCACAAGTCCTGCCAGCAAACATATTCCAGCATGAGCTCCACAGATCCTACCAGAAGCCTGCTCCAGCACAGGCTTCCCTCAGGGTCACAGCCTCCTTCAGGCACCCTCCTGCTCTGGCATTAGGCCCTCCAGAGGCTGAAGGTGGATCTCTGCTCCCCCATGGATCTCCATGGGCTGCAGGCAACAGCCTGAGTCACCATGGGCTGCACAAGAGGCTGCAGGGGAATCTCTGCTCTGGTAACTGGAGCACTTCCTCCCCCTCCTTCTTCACTTGCCTTGGTGTCTGCAGAGTTGTTCCTCTCACATATTCTCACCCTCCTCTCCAGCTGCTCAGTCTTGGCCACCACCAGGTCCATCTTGGAGCTGGCTGGCATTGGTTCTGTGGGACAGAGGGGAAGCTTCTGGCACCTTCTCAAGGAAGTCACTCTGGAAAGCCCCGGCTACCAAAGCCAATGCAAATTGTAAATTTTTGTACATTTTGACTACTCCAAGCCCAACAACCCACCCCCCAAAAATCACTATAAAACGAGAGAAAGAAATGTCGAAAGATGTATTTTAAGAGATTTTAAAAATAAACTTCTTTGTTGGCCATTCTTAATAAGATATTCAGTTTGGTAGTCTGACAGAACTTGGGAAAGATGTTTTAATGTTCTGTACCAAACAAATGAGTCCTAGCCCTGACGGTGCCAGAAAGGTGAATAGAAAATACCAAATTAGACAAAGAACATTGTCCAGAGTGTTGTGTAGTTCCTGGAGTGCTTAACTGTGGGGTTCTTTTGAAGGGGACTTTAGTTGCTGTTGAAAAAAAAAAACTTGAATTTAAGAGAAGAAAAATAAAAATTGACTGCACCAGATTCTTTTCCAGTAAGTTTAATTTCCTAATTATTTGTAGGGTCATTCCCAAGAGCTGCCAAGGTGTGACTCATCTTTATTAAACACAGTGCCATCCAACACTGTTCATCAATATCTTTCAACTATTCATTCCTCTCAGCCAGTGTCCCTTTCAAGAAGGACTCACAGCACTGGATTCAATTGCTTCAGCTCTAGTGAAAAGCAAGCTCACATCAAATATGCTGAAAAGTATGTAACTTTTATCACAGAGCTAGTTAGGGGACTAGGATGGAGTCCCTCCCAACAGAAATGAGTGGTCCTGTTGAGCCTTGGAGGACAGTTTAACCTACAGATCCATACTGAGTCAATATCCAAAGACTGCTACTAGGAACATGTCTTTTGAGCTTATTACTTTTCAGAAAAGCCTTTAAAAGAGAATTTTTTTGATTTATGTCATTAAAAAGCTCATGTCAATTTTTTTTAAGAACAATGATTTATGCTAAATGTCTGACCAAATTCTGTTCTGTAGTTCTGATTGTGACCCACAATATTTTACATCCTAGTCTGCTCTGCTGTAATATCTGCATCAAAAGTAAATAAATACAGATAAGTCCTCCTCCAGAAATTGCTCTAATTCCTGCCATGGCTGATGTTTTTTTTCCCTAAGCTGAGAGTTTGAGGACTGGGTGGAGGGGTGTTAATCCTTTTGGTTTATTCTGGATAAAAAAAGCATTTTCTAAATATAAAGTGATTTATTGTTATTCTTTCCATCGAGGCAATGGAAAGAGAGAGAGAAACTAAGCAATGGGTAGTTCAAGAATACTAAGACTGATTTGGCACTATTCATTAAGGCTGTTGCATTATAAATGATCATGAAATGCACAATTTAGAATTCTAACAACCCCAGTAAAGGCGGCACATTTATTTTTAGAGCATTGTTAGGAACAATTGCTTGGTTTCCCTTATAAACAGCAGCAGCCTCAAGTAGAAATTAGCTGATATGTAAACACAGTTGGGAGGTAAATGCTTGCATGTTAGAGTGAATGAGTTGTACTGCACAGCAGATAAATATCAGCCAACAAACTTCTTTATTCTCTGCTTCAACAAATCTTGCAGTAACTGCTCCTCTACTTGGCGTGATCAGATGACAGCCTTGGTGGATGTGCTGCAGGTGCCCTGAACGGGGTCTCAGTTGTGACCATCTTATGGTTGCACCTTCACCATCAAAACCACGGTATACACAGTAACCACTCTGCCTAGCAGCGGCACTGATGGAAGTAATCTTCAAACGAAAAAATTTAAGTCTAAAGGCTTCATTTCAGTACAGAAAATCATTCATGAAGTCCTCAAGAAGAACTGCTGCTGCTGATGTGATGGGGAAACTCAATTGCCTATAGTAGAAGAACTCACCGAGTAACAAACACTGGTGGGTAAATTACATGTGCAAATTATGCAGAGTAGAATTAATTTTGGATTATTATCACTTAAAAATTTATAAAGTTAACTTGGGCTCTTTCCAGTGTCTTCCCTTGATCCCCCCTTTATTTAAATTGGAAACTAGTATGTACTTTGCTTCAGCAAGGACATGTTTTGGATCACCACAGGTTTTCATAACAGCCTCTTTCCAGCTTCAAAGAGGCTTTCTTTTCAATGCTATTAGCTTGCACACAGTATTTCTAGAGACTTCTTCTTTGCATTTTTTTTTAGTCAGTGCTGGTTTTGATGAATTTACAAAACCCCCAAATTCTATAGATACATTCCTCAATAAAAAAGAGTCTCCTAAGACTAGTTGCAAATTTGGAGTCTATGGTGCACAAAGTTATTTACCATTGAGGCCACTGATTCTTCCTCAAGGCTTTATGAAGTATATTCTACCTTGAAAAAGACATCACTTTAACTAGGATGTAAATACATATTTGAATATGCAAAATTATTCTCAGTTTTTCAGCGCTGTAAGCTGTGCTGTGTGGAGGCCATTTAAAAAAACCTGCATTGAACATCATGAGAAATTTTGTAATACTAAAGCTTTTTTGTTTATTTAACCATCTCCCAGATGAACAGGATGGGGAAAATTGAGTCAGGTAAAGAAAATTTCACCTCTGAAGAAAACTAAACTCAAGATACTATTTTAAAAATTCCACCTTAAATCTGAAAAACATAAACCACAGCTCTTCCCCCAAACTGGTCACACTGAAATGTGTTCTGTCAGGGCCCACTGAAAAGGCTCAAAATGAAATTCATAAAATATTCATTTAGATGTTGACTTCAAAAGAAAGACTTGACTAAAATTGGCTTAATGTTTAAATACAAAGGCACTTCAAATTGAAACACTTTTTTCTTCCTTTAATGAGTGTCAAAGCAATTTTTTTGGACAACATTGGCCCATTTTCAGCTTAAAAATCCATCCAAATTTTCTCTTCTGTCAAAAGTACAATTACAATAAAACTGCACTTTAAAATTAAAAAATCCTTTGAGAGAAAATTCTTGTGTCATGTCATGTCATGTCATGTCATGTCATGTCATGTCATGTCACCTGACTCTTAATAATCAGACTGTTCTTTTGTTTTGTAAATACAAACATCCCGTTCACAGTGATGCCAGTTAAGTCTTTCCCTGTGTGTTTTGTTTTTCCTGTTGCTGAAGATAACTTTCAATTACTTTTGGAAACTTTGCTGTCATTTACCTGCCAAAAGGGTCTGAAGGGAACACCTCACCCTCCCAGCCCCTTAGCCAGCAGAGACCCTCCAACATCACCAGTTAGGAAGGGTAAAACTGTTCCCCCCTCACAATGGTTTGTTTTCAGTGTTGCCTTGGCAGAATCCTTCTCTTCTACCCCCAACTTTTTTAAGGAGATACTGTACACTGAAAAAAGGAACTTGCATTCTCATGGATATCTGGAAGACAAGTGCTTCCTAAATCTCTCAGAATGATCACAAGACTGTGTTTCAATTTTAGAGACATGCAACTAGGGAGGGCTGCACTTCAACACTTTCCCTCTGTTCATCCTGCAGTGCAACACACAACTCCTGTGATTAATAAAAAGCATCATAAAGCCATAGCTTGCTGCCTGCCCAAATCTATTAGCCCTGTATGAAAGTCTACTACAGAGTCAAGGGGCCTTCATGGAGCTTTTAATTCTCCCAGCAGCTGTATCTTTACCCTCATTAAAATTACCCATATCTGCTTTTAATCAGGCACTCCAGAGCTTCACAGGAAAGTTTGATTGCTGATTAGAGGGTGATGCTTGCCCATATTTCTCTTTTTTCTGTTCCTTAAAGGCTGACTTGGAGGGTGAATGTCTTTTTGCACAGTCTGCTATTGCAAAGGGATTTAGAAATTATGAGTTGAGGGATTTTCTAGTTATGAAATTTCCAACCAGTTTGGAGGGGCAAAGAGAGATGTATGATAACAACAACAATAACAATAACAACTACAGCAACAACAACAATAATAATAAAATACTTAGAATATAAAAAACAAGTGATGCAGAATACAATTTCTCACCACTCACCAAACGATACCCAGACACTTCCTGAGCAGTGTCCCCTGGTCAGCTATTCCCCTAGTTCATATACTGAGCATGACAGACAGGATCTCCTCTCAGGGTGTAAGAGAACCTGTCAGTTCTCTCAAGCCAAGGCAGGTGCAGAAGGATAGGGAGGATGATGGAAAAATGGAAAAACACCATTTGAGATGCCCTTGATCCGAGTTAGCAATCATTCAAACCTGTGTGTGTTCAGTTGAGCAGGTTTGTGCTGCGTTTAGGTACATGATTTATTGGTGGACTTGCCAGTGTTAAGCGAATGGTTGGACTCGATAGTAAAGGTAATTCCAACCTAAATGATTCTGTGATTCTATCTGAGGGTCATGAGCACTGGAGGTGGCTGCCATCCAGCTTGTGGCTCAGAGGGAAGCACTTTGCCTCTTCCAAGGCAGTAATTCTTCTTATGTCTCAGGGGAATAAGGGGTCCCCAGCATGGCACACTGTGCTTTCTACCAGAGGAAGAGAGTATTCAGCTTTTGGGAGGATGGTTAATGGCAGGTTTTGCCACAAGGCAGAAGTCTTACATGTGAGACAGAGGTAGAGACTCTGAGTTGGGTTGTACTTTTTGATCTCTGTCCCTCCCCTGTGTGTGGTCAGGTAGAGCTTTTCCAGCTTTCCTCTAAAGCAGAGGTGCTGTTCTACCTTTGGAGAAACTTGTTTCTGGTCCGACAAAGGAATCTGAGTTGCTCTATCAAGAAGACTGTTAGTGAAGCATTGTTTGACACCATTCATCCAAGAGAGGTTGGCTGTAGCTACACTGAGAAAAGCATTTACCAGTAGCAAAGAAAATAAAAAAAAACACCTGGGCAACGATTTTGTACTGAAGAAAGTAACAAAATGTCTTTCTAGTTTAAGTTTCTTGCAGGTTGAGCAGTAAAGGATGTATTTATAAACCACAGATTTTTCCCTCCTTTGGAGAATTAATTCTTACCTACCAGGAAATTGCCAGGAGGTTCAAGCAGTAGATGGCAAAGCCAGCCCTGTACACAACAACTTAGCAGCAGCCTGTGCTACAACACACAAATCTTAATGGAAAAGCTGAGCAGCTGCCAAAGAAAACAGCCTGAGGGAAGGGGGAACACATTGATGTTCACAACACCTGAATCATGGGCTTGAAGAGCAAAACTGTTTTGAAGTTTTTGTTTTCTGATTTCAGGCACAGATTTATAAAGGAGGCTAAACCAGTCCTCAGCCCTTCAGGTACTGAATGTAAAGCACATTTATTTCTGTGTCGTGGCTGTGTAGCAACAGTCTTATCAAGTACAGATCGGGACTTCCTTTTCTCATCGTGGCCTTTACTTTCTTCCTTCTTCAGTCTTAGTCACCTAATTGCATCTTTCTTCTGTGTTTTTCTTCACCTTTGCTGGTACTTTTTCTTAATTTTTTACTTTCTTTCTTTTTTTTTTTTTTTTTTTTTTTTTTAACCAGATCATAATTCCACTTTGTTACAGTAATTCCTTTGCAATTACCTTAATATCTCTTGCAATATTTTTATAGGAACTATTCATATGTCTATCAGTATCCCTTGAATTGAAAATGGAACCGTAAGCAAAACAATATTTATGAAGAGTTTTTGCATTTGCTAGTAAATCTCATTCAGACAAACCCAGATCTCTTTCTGGTGTGTTGCACTGCTACAGAACCTCCTGGAAACTGTTGTTTGGTTGGTTTCATTATCTTTGGGCCAAGTTTTCCTGCCATGCTTCATCCTCTAAAGGAGTCTTTTCAGACTGAAAATACCATAGGGAATGTTGTGTCCCTTTATGATACATACAGATATTGGGAAAATGATGCTTCAAACAACACAATTCAAAGAAGTCACTGGAATACAATATTTGTGTTTGTCATAATCTGTTAAAATGTTTTTAGTAATTATTATAACGATGAAAAGTTCTTTTGTGTTTCACTTCACATCCAGAATTTTTTTTAGCTTCACATTTGCCATTTTGTTTCTCAGCCTTTCCTTTAAGTGTGTCGCCATATTTCTTATCCTTCCTACAAACCCAGACAAAGACAGTTTTCATTTGTAACTAGAGGCTAGCAGAAACCTAATGGTCTTGGTCACAACAAAGTATGTCCACTCCACGAGGGCCCTAACACAACTCCAGCTAAATATATGAGCAGGTTTAAAATAATTAGCCAAGATCGTGATCTGTTGTTAAAGTAACATAACTAAAACTCAGACTTTACTAGGACTTATACAAGTTCTGGATAGAATGAAATATCTAATCCATGCTTTATGCTCTGGAGCCTGGTTACTATTTTACGCTTTAGTATTAGTGCAAGAAATGGTTGAAGAGATCAGTATGTGGGAATAAAGAATAATATGTTGTATCAGAAAGCCTTAGGATACTTTTCAGCCCACAGAGGTAACTCACCAAAGATCACATGGACACATGGACATGCGGCCCTGAAAGAACCAAATGAAGAAGGCCCCACTGGCACTTTGGTGTGTCTGAAGGATTCAGAACAATTCCTATAATGGCTGATAAAACAATTCATGCCAAAGGAAACATGGAAGCCTTACACTCATAGCAAGATGTGAGAAAGACATGAAAAGTCTAATAGGTGGACTGACAAATTTGCTGCTGTCATAGTATCAATGATAATCTGAATGCACCACACAGCCTTGGTAATGCCTGTCAGGAGACATTTACTGGTGTGTACTCCTGGGCAGGGCTACACAGAGGAGGTGCTAAATGTCATTTCCCTTCTTTTCTTTTGTGGCCTTGGTCCAAAACATGAGCCTCTTGTTATCTAATACAATTGTGGTGTGGGTAAACTGTAGTTTCAGTCTTGCTTAAAGACCCATCTCTGTGGAGTAAATTGTTTTATCTTCAGTTCCTCCATTCTGTCTGAGAAATTCTTAGGCTTATATTTTTATATACTTGAATATGACTTATTTCAATTTAAAAATACAGCCACACGCTTTTGAAGGCTATGGTTTTATTTATAAGTCTTCTTAATGACATCTTTGGGACCAAGCAGCTCTTTATTTTTGACCTTTTACCATGAATTACGTTGATCCAGACAGACTTCTATATTGGTGTTACAAGCAAATAAACAAACAAACAGAAAAAAAAAATCAGGTCATTCCTTCACAAACAGAACAGCTCATAATTCCAGAGGACGGGTGCTGCTGCTGCTATAAACATCTGTAATACACAAAGGAATATTCCTTACCTTTGCCATTATTTCTGAAACAATTGCCTCCTATGTTAGAATAGTTAACAAGTCTCTTGGAAGGTGTTAGTTGTGATTACAGCATGACATGGCTGATCAATTGTGACAGCAGCTAAAACTAAATGTCCAATTAACCTTCAAAAGTCAGTCTGCGGCTCAACAGTATTTATTTTTTCACCATGCAGAGCCCTTCCACATCTTTCACCCATTTTAATGTGCTGCTGGGCCTCCAGCTACTCCAGACCAACCTGTCTGATCAGCAGCATCAGTTGTTATCTGTCTCCTTATCTATTCTTGCTTCACTGGGGAGTACTGGTGTTTCCATGAACTTGAGAACTGTTCCAGTTTTCACTGAAGTTCTTGCTTATTACAGCAAGCCACGCAGCTTTAACCTGAATTAGTGAGGTCTGCAGTCTTTGTTATTAGCTACAGACTGGCCTAATGGGTGATCCAAAGGTTGTCCTGTCTCTACACAGTGTGGAAGTGGTCCCATAACCAAGCCCCATGGGACTAGATTTCCCTCTGAACACCTCAGAGATCCAGACTTGCTGACAATATGCAAAATCAGACATTTTGACTCCAAAAAGCAATCTTGGTCATGAGTTTGTCTGGCAACTATCTGCACTGCTTGCATATCAAGGTGATAACAAATGCTGTCTTCTTAGGTGAAATTCTGACCCCCAAAGTATGTCTTCTGAGATAGCAAAACCCTTTCCTAAGATTCATATCTAAAGGGACATTCCTCTGTTCAAGGCAGAGATTTTTAGAGGGAAAATGACATTTTGAAAGAGAGATTTTTTTTCCACCACAGGCTTTATTTAATAAATTGCTACAGAGAATTGAGAAATAGATCCCAGAACCCCCGTGGATGCATTTTCTTTTCCACCTGGAGTCATCAATAGATAAGTATGTCATACACTCACTCTTTTCTCTTTCATATGCAGCCAGAAGACGCCTTTGCCAAGAGACAACCAAATTCAACACATTTCATTCAGTCACCAGATGCTGGCCATCAGCCTTTTAGAATGACTGAAAGCAATTGAGCAGTCAAGGCTGTTAAGTGTCAAATTGACAGGAGGTTTTGACATAAGATAAATCCTGAAGGAATTCAAGTGTCCCAGAGGTTTTTGTACATAAAAGAAGCGTCTTGGCATGGCACCATGGTTAGAATTTTCGTCTTGTATAGAGGGACACAGACAAGTGTTATGGGAAAAAGCATACCATTATGGTCTGCCTATAGTGGTGATATACCTATCAACATTGCAAAATATTTACTTTGTCTTTTTTGAGCTTTAGGGCAGAAATCTCAAGAATCAAGTATATCTTGCCAGAAAAGCATCCTCATTTCTAGCTGCTTTTATGCTTTTTTCTTGGTTTTGGTCTATTTTGTCAAGAACAAGCTCAGAAAAGCAAAGCCTATCAACTGCTTGCTAAATCACCTCCATCGTGCAGTCTATTTTAATTCATACACTGGCACTGCACACCCAGACTTACACTTTGAAGAATCTGTTCTCATATTCTGGATGACAGAAAGATACTCCAGAGGCTGCAAAAAGGAAAGAGCTCAGGGAGCTCATTTCTCCCATGGCTAAAGTACAAGATTCAATCATCAGTTTTAGAGTCTTTTTTCATTAACATTCTAAATTGCATAGCATTGCATATTATAGATTATTTTTTCATCTAAATCTCCTGAGAAAATTACTAGTTTTTTATTATTATCCTGCATGAATATGCCTGGATTGCTGTCAACACCACCCTTCTTAAAAAATTTCAGCTCTACTTGTTAATGATCTCGATTCCTCATTGCTGCCTCTCTCAAAGTGCTGTGGTGCCCGGGTTTCTTCTCATTGGCAGTTCTGACATTCAAAGTGATTTCCTGTGCTCTCTGTCTTCCACAGGCTGCCCCCAAGCTTGCTCATGCCTTCACTAAAGACACTTATAACAGACAATGAGGTCAAGTACTCACAAGTGGAAAGGCCGAAAGTACCCTGCCACAGAAACGGATGAGAGTGTGCCATCTACCTCGGAAACATTATTCACTTGAGTTTTGACATCCTGAAGAGTTCAGGTCTTTACACTCATGTCCAGCAGGGGGACTGTTCCTTTCACCTTTTGCATAAACACTTATTGATGTATAAGAGATTAATACACTAATATTTGATGGGAGAGGATGCAACAGTTCAGAAGCAGATTTTCTTAAACTTTATAGTAAATTCTTCTGGTTTAAGAGTCATGATGGCATCTTCCCTGTCCCCTACTGTCACACTTCAGGACCTTCAATACTGCAAAGAATAGACATTACCAGAGTTTAAGACAGCACCAGAGTCACATAAACACAAGATTTGTCTTATTTTTGAAGTTTACAACCCAGAAATCAGTTGATTCTGTAAACCTATGGCCTGGACATTAAAAGACCTACACATGCAGCAGAAGAATCATTATTAGTTGTAACTATTAGTGCTGCTAACATTCTTTCAATCATCCAGCTGCTACTCCATAATTGTTTATTGACTCCCCTAAGTTAATCCTCCCAAGGTACACCTGCTCTATCATTATCTGAAGTTCTTGTATGTTTAGATTGAAAATTGTATAAACCTCCGCACAGATAGTGGAAAAGATAAGAAGGGCTACTTTTGAGGAAGAATTTTTCAAATTACTATTTCTTTCTGCAAGAAGTACATGTTCTGTGCCAAAAAAAAAAAAATGCAACACCATCTCATTATGATGCAGAGCCACTAAATCTGATTAAAATGGAAAAAACAAACTAAAAAATCAAGTTCTTTTCCCCTGGGTTTGTGAATAATTCAAAAACTCCTCCTTCCCTTTTCCCCATTTACCTGTGGATGAATAATGATCTCATTTGATATTTATTTATTTCCTATAATTATTGCTAGTATGGTTTTGGTACCAAAAGCTTTGCTTCCATTCCATGGCTGACTTACTTTTTCTTTTTCCAAGGAAGCCAAAAAATGCCAAGTAATGAATAGTGAATACAAACAGTGCAAATTCGTGAACCCTGTGAATCACAAGCATGCATTTCCATTACTACCCATCAGTTATTTGAGTATAACCAGTAAGCAAAGACTGTGCTCCCTTGAGGTAAGACCAAATGACACCAGAAACATGCCAGCGAATATGTTTTTTCATTATCAAATCCTGCTTGAGATGAGGAAGGATTTTAGTCAAGTATATTTTGACTTCTTCCCTATGGGGTGCATACTGTGTAAAGATTCACACTTCACCTTACTGCACACATCCTTCTATGCCCAGGTCTCAAGAGAAATAGGTAATGCCTATGGCTCTCTTTCTGGAAGTCTGTGGCCATCTATTCAGCTTGCCAAGCCCAGGTGGTGCCTTGTGCCTTCTGTCCACGTGGTTACTGCACAACTTGCTGAAACACCAGATGTGGTCAGGAAAGTCCTGAAGAGTCGATAGCCTGAAGAGTCAGAGCAGAAGAGACTACCAGGACACTTTATCTCAAGCAAAAGCAGCAGCAGTCACTGGTTCTGTAGTCAGTATCGTCTAAGAAGTAGACACCTTAGAGCCCAATTACACCAGTTAAGAGATTTGATTCCCTTAGATTAGGTTAATAATAACAACCTAGTTTTTAGTTTCTTTCACCTTTCACTGAAGCATTGGATACAGTATGCTCTCTAGGGTGATGAGAACATTGCAAATTAATATATTTCCTAATAATGTGGGAATCACACACCACTGCAATGATCTTCATTTCACTTTCTTATTCCCTGTGATATGTGGCACATGGGACATATCTATACTTTGTGCTAAATCCTGATTCAAGACCAAATTACATATTTACGCATGATATCCTTTTATACAATATCCATAAAACCTCCACACCATTCTAGGGCCAGATAAAGTCCACAAGTCTGTCAGCAGTTAAAGACTGGGTCATGAGTTTGGATGAAGCAGACACGGGTGGTTGTTTTCTTGCAGATGAGGCCCACTATTCAAACAGGCTAATTTGGATCTAGGCATGCAGCTCAGTACCATCTTGTATGAATTCCTTGTATTGACTGTGCATGAATGTAGTGTGTGTGGAGGAGAAGTTACTTCATGACAAGTGACATCAGATGTCAATGCCGCCTTGCCCCCCTAGAGAGTTATTTCTGTCACCTTATAAGGCCAGTTCAGAAGAGCACAGTTAGCACAGGCTAGACATGAAAATCACTATGAGAAATATACTGTAGATATGTGGTAAAAATAAGTCTTGTTTTCTTTTTAAATTCATATAATTTCCCTGCCTGTGGCAAATACAACTCCTGTGCATAACTGGCATTAGTTTCCTGCAGTTTGTCGGATGCAAAATTCAATAGTATGGGAGACCCTGCTGGTCCACTCACTTCCCAACCAGCTACAAATGCGAAAAATAGAGCTGTCTTCAAACTTTGTTGCTTTTCATGTATTCAGGTGCAACCTTTTCCTGGGCCCTCTGAAATTATGCAGGACACAAATTGAGGGAATGGGGAGACGAGGGGAGATGAGGCCTAATTGTGATGTTCAACCAATAATTAATTCTTTCATAATTTTTTAGTTACATAGGAGACATTGCTACGTTAGCACCAAAAAATAATAAATTGACGGCTCTTGCTCACTCCGCTGCTCTCGCAGGAGGTTGCTTGGCAACTCCAGAATGTGGTTGAAGGGAGGCTGTGGGAGTGAGGCACAGGAAGAGGAATGGGTTTGGCGCTTTCCCTATGCCAGCAAGCCCACCCATGGAGGATCCATCCTGTTGTATATGGGCAGCATAAGAACCACCCTGTGATGGAGTTTATGGCTCTTTTAAAGATGCAGTAGGACAGTTTGCCCTTCTAGCCAATGTAATCATGTACCTCTAATAGGAAAGTGCCTTGAGCAGTAGAAGCAATGAGGTTTCATTCCCAGATTAAAGGTTTAAAAGACTTCCTGCTTAAGAGGGAAAAAGGAAGTGCAACTGCTTCTCTGAGACACATTTCTGTATGGTATTATGTCTGCATAGGAAGAAACTGAAGGAGGCTTAGCCCTTGCTTTCTGAGGGTCCAAGTTCAAGTACTACTCAACTAATCTGTTTTTCCCTTGCTGTGTCTATGGACTGTAAGATCCTTCTGCAAGTCCTCCAAAGCTGATGTAGCAACACTACATGCCACTATATAGGTCAAGTCATCTATCCCAGAGAAAGCTGCTTTCCAGACTACTCCAAAGCCTTCTTTTCAATGCTGTCACATTGCTGGTGGCCTTGGCATTAAAAAGGAACAAAAGAGTGCATCTAGCAGAACTGCAGTGCTGTTGCAGGTCTATTCTCATATTTTCTGCTCTAAGATATTATTAGGACCATGATAATTTTTTTAGAGTATTTAAGATCCTTCTGAACAGGGATCAGTGTGTGTATCCAGAGAGCAAACTCAGCTAACCTTGTGCTATGGTAAAGCAGCAGTTTCAATAGCAACTATTTTGCTGGAGGATATGAGAAGCTGCCAGTGTCCACATTGGTGTACAGCCACATGGAGTAAAAGAGATGCTGTATTCCATCCTGTGAGGAGCTGAGCACACACATGTGATCTGATATTGTGTTTCAAGTGCAGGGGGAAATTCAGCTTCTAGCTGGGAACAAATGGCTTTCTAAAACAAACTGTCATGAGCATGCACAGCATATCTGTCATATTTATAATTTGTCCCTCCCTGCTTATAAAATCAAACTGTTTTTCAGGCCGATTTCTGTTTCCCTCACCAAATCTTGACTTTCTATGAGGTGCCATAAACTACTGAAATGATTCTTATGTACTGTCGTTCATGAACGATGGGTCCCACCGGTGCTGCTGCTAAAACAACAATGCATCATCTGTCTTAGCTGAGATAAGATAGATTATAACTTAGATACCCCTCTCCTCAGCACATATCTCTAGTGCTGCTGACAACACTGCATCACACAGAGGAGATAATGTCTACCCACCTGTAACAACACGCTTTTGCCCTTGAACTTTTGAAATCACATATCACACTCTCTCCATGTCAAAATATCAGGCAAAGAGGGCAAGTCTTGTGCTCCCAAGGCCTTCCATGCACAGGAGGGGTGTGTACAGGAGGAGCTGACAGCTACCTATCTCAGCCTGGACAGAGTCAAGTACTAACCTGCTTACAGTGTCAAATCATCAGTCAGCCCATGCATGGGGTGGATGCTCACCTCTTTTTATCAAGGCAGTTTGCTGAATGCCTCAACAGCACTAAGGGGTTGACAGTCAACCATAGTGCCTTAGAGGGGAAAGCCAAAGACAGCAGGATGATGGCCAAAAGGGTGTATGCCTGGCATCCTCTGGAGGAGGAGATCAGAACTGCCTAACTTCTTGGTATAAATGTTACCAGGTTACTGTTTATTCACTGCATGATTTTGGTCCTTCAAGTTCTGGATGGGCCACCCAAAAGCTAATGCATATGAATAAGAATTGCCACAATATTTATGAACTTACAGTTAAACCAGGTGGACAGCTTGAAGAGCATTATATTAGATTAATCTGTTACTGTCTTTAGTATATCAGCCCTTGTCTTGGAAAAGTAGATAGTCATCTATCTAGGCCATCTATCTCTTTTTCTGTTCTGTCTGGTAGCAGAAAAATTGCTGCTACCTCTCTGACAGAACTCTGGAAAGCCATGTGGCTGCTGTACTGGGAAGTCCTGAGATCTGTGGGGTGGCAGCTTCTGCTGAGAGACACAGAAGTGACTCACTCCAGCAACAGAAGTTGCATCCCCTGATTGCCTCTACCTTTCTGGAAGGAATAACAGAAAATTATTTAATCAATTAAGCATGATTTTCCATTACTCTCTTTTCAGCTATCCACCCTAATTCTGTCTCTTACATTTTATTTCTCTTTCCTGTAGCAGTTTAAGCCCAGCTTCTTAAGTGTGTTGGCAGCACAATTTAATGTTATCTACACTACTGGGAAGCTTTTAACTGACTCCATCCCTTGTGTAGGACTGCATCTTCCACAGTCTAATTGACCAAGGTTAGAAGTTTATCCTCTGTGGAACAAAATATGGAGTCAGAAGGAGACTGTGTGACTTGCCCTAGCTGCTGTGATCAGTATCATTCCAAATGGGCCAGATGCCCTTTCCTATGGCCTTCTTTATAGACTTTTCCCCCATTGCTGAATCTGTGAATTCTAACAAGAACTCAGCAAGGTCCTTTGCTATGTCTCTAGCTCAGTTTCACAAAACCAAATTACTGCAAATTATTTTGGGTTTGTTTTTTTTTTTTTTTCCAAATAAAATTTGTCACCAATCATTTAAAATTATAGAACTAATTTCTGATGTAGCCTTAATAGTCTGTCCTAATAACAGCCAGCTCTGACCCCTTCTGGGAAATACTGGTCATCATGGGACTTGCATGGCTCCAATGGATTTCTTATACTTAGAGATTTACAAACCATTGCACATGTTATTTTTTTTTTTTGTCATGTGCCTCCTAGAGGCTATTCCAAACATCTTGCTGCAAAAATTTGTTTTTGTTTTTTTTCTTTTTTAAACTGCCTAAGGTCATTTTCAGTGTCCCTGTTACCCCAGAGTACTCACTGGGATTAGCTATTAAAAGCACTTCTTTCCACCTTCTCCAAATGAACCTTCTTCCTACACGTTTTCACCATTCAGTAATACCAGCTGCTTCCCATACATGGAAAACCCATTTGTAGTAATTAGATAAAATTACTTACACCTGCTCAGCAACACTGCAATTTTTATCGGCAGTAAGTAAGCGACATTTTCCCCAAAGAGCACATTCTAAATGAGAAAGGATTCTGAAATGTTTCCCTCTCCTTGTCCTCTTCTCATTCTCTCCCAATTCCACTTATTGTCTGTGGCCTTTTAACAGTCACCCAGTAATTATTTTTCAGAAACAAGTCTCGAAGAGTGCTGAGATGACAGGTCACCAGCTTTTGTGTGAGCACAAGTACATTAAGGTGAGTTTAATGATGAGTGTGGGAGACACCTGCTATGGCAGTAGGCATGGCACAATTTCAGCCCTACAACTGCACACTGTGCATAGCTGTGTCATTCAGTGCTAACAACAAGTAGAATTCATGCCCAAACTGTGCAAATAGGATTACTCTCCTGCACAGATAGGGTGTATTTCCTCAGCACTAATTTTTTTTTTTTTTTTCTGGAGCACTAGAAGTTGAAGGGTGTTTAAGCAATATAATACCTGAAGTTGCAGGTAGCAAAAAATTAAAAATCAAATAATAATAAACTGAGTTTTCAGATATACAAGCTGGAATCAAACCATACACAACCAATTAAGTGTTTACATAAATTTAATAACCAATAAATCTTTCACTGGAAATCATTGATTTCCATTAAATCCAGTGGCAGCTTCTGGAAGAAGGATGCTCACAGAAACCCTTCTAAAATTGCAGCTGAACATATTGTGAACTTTAACATATTTTTTCCCCACAACAACTACTACTAGGTGGGGAAATATTTCTATCCCCACTTACTAGATGAGGAACTTTACAGAGCAATTCCTTCCTTTGTCTAAGTCTGCATAAGTTCCTGGATGCCAAAACATATCTTTCTCATATCTCCTTCTCATAACAAAACCACTGGATTAGTCAGTGGTTGATTTGAATCTCTTCCCAACCATTCTCTTTTAAACAGGCAAGACAGTATCTCTGCAATGTCTCCACTGGACTGTACACAATAAAACTTGCAGCATGTTATGTAATAACTGTCCGTCCCAACACTTTCCATCTCCTTCTCCCTTCCTTTCCCTGTAATGGGTTTCAGCTCTTCATATCCTGAGCTGGAACAGAAAAATCTATTCAGTCCCAGGCAGAAAACAAAACCTATTTCTGCCCCAACTTTGCATTTTGTACCTGCATCATAACCAACTGCTGCTGGTGTCAGATATGGCATGACGGGGTGCCCAGGTTGTCAAAGGCAATACAAAGAGACTAATCCTTCAAGGACTTTTCTCTTAGCCTCCCTCTAGTCTGATATCTTCCCTATATGCCATATCCATACATAGTCACTTTACAGGGGGTTTTTATGCATTAAAAAGTTTGAAATTTCAAAACTTCATTTCTAGGGTAACAAGGAGTTTGTCTGTACAGGGAGAGTATTAATTTTGTTACTGAGGTAGAGGTGTATTACAGCCACCATGCACCTCATATCTATTAAAAACAAATCCCCCCCCAAAAAAAAGAAAGCATTGTCTAATTAAAAATAACTGAATGGTATAAGGTTTGTCTGATTTCAATTTACTATTGAAAAACATATACTGCATTTTGTCCCCATTTCCACTTAAGTATATGTCTCTGTTTCTTCTTTCATTTTGTATACTATTATGAATGAATCAGCACACAATTTGTAGACTAGTCTACTCCAGGAAATGACAATTGGGAGTCCAGCAGTAGAGCAAGTTCCAGGAGATGCCTTTTGGAGCCACCATAACACTATTCCAGGCTACAGTGGAAGGCACCTTTTTGATAAGGCTGCTAATGGTTTTCTTTCAAAGCCAGGCCAGCAAGACCTACAGAAAGACAAAATTTTTTCAGAGTGTTTAAAGGATCTGATCTCCTGATGTTAGTCATAACAGTTTTGGGACCCTCTACAGAGCCTGTTCCATGTGCCTGGTATGAGTGTGGGAAGTTGTTATCGACTTTGCTGAGAAATAACGAGGCTTCTTTAGCTCGTCTGAGAAATTTGCTCATAATATCTTTTTTTCTACCTGGTTTGTTTTGGGTTTTTTTTGGCGTTCCTTTAATAAATTTGGTGTTTACGCACAGAGGGGTTAGGTACTACAGAGACAAAGTACATGTCATAAGCATTCAGTACAAAAAAACCCAATTACAACTGTAATATAATCAGCAATAAGGTCCTTAATTTTTGTTATTGAGCCTTGCAGCTGTAACAGGTTTTCTTTTATTTTCTGCATTCCCTTCAACAGTTTCAACATTTTCTTTTGATATTTCTTTTCTATGTAGAACCTAACAACAAATAATTAGAAAACTCTTCTTCTGGCTGTCAAAAAAAAAAACAACAACAAAACAACCAAAAAACAAACAAATCCTGAGATGCTATACCAAGAAATAGAGAAATATAAAGAGCCAAAAAAAATTAATTTTCAAATATTATGTTCCCTGGGCACAACCCTGACTCAGAAATAGAAGTCAAGTTACTGGGAGAAATTTATTTTTATTTGTCTTGAATTTGTTTATTTTGCTTCTGGGATCTTTCAGTTAAAGCCTCTAGGAGCTGAACTGGCATACTCTGATTTTAAAAGAAATGTAATAAAAACAATTTAACGCCTTTCCCCTGTGTCTTCATTTGTTATTTTCTACTCATAGGAAAGAATAAATTGTTAATATATCTACATTTATCTGTTAATATTTATATGTGTATATACACACAGTGGAATTTTTTTGTTGGTTTTGGATTTTTTGTTTGGTTTGGGTGTTTTGTAGTTTTGTTTTGGGTTTTGTTTGGGTTTTTTTTACATGGTCAGGATTTGCTAAGCTAAAAGCAAAAACTTTGTCTCTAACAGGATGAACTATTTCCTCAGAAACAGGATTCACTGAAATAAGTTCTGGATGTTACATTTAACCAACAGCAACTGTTGCCTATGTAATTTCTCTGTTTACAGCATCATCAAACTCTGATCTTCTAACATTTTATGGTTTATGAAAATCAAAGTTAGAGAGCTGCTATGGGGAAGAGTCACCCATCCTGAGAGTAGGAACTCAGATTCTGTGTTAAAAATCAAATCTATAAAATCTTCCTCTATCTGCACTTGATACTGATTTGTATCTCTAGTAGATCAAATATCCATAAAAGGTCCTGTCCTTTCTCATAAGAGCTGAAAAATCATATATCACACTGCAATGTTTCACTGGTAGGCCAGAACTTGTCCTACTTCTATAATCACAACATGTGAACATGATCAAGACTAGAATGTTTATCACAGACTTTTAAAACAAGCTGTGCAGTGTGCAAGAGAATCAGAACAGGTGGGTCTCCTAGTGGGCTTGGCTTGTGGCTGTATTCTCTAATAACTATGAGTGAAGCTTTCTCTCACAGCTCTCTCCTACATGCATTTTCTGGTTTCCAGTAACACACAAAACCACAGGGCAGAACTTCCTCACTTGTGGATACTTCCTAATCTATCAGTCTTCCTAATACTTGTAGTAATTTCATCTTTGAAACCTCTACCATTTGACCTTTTGTCTCATCTCAATATTGGAGTGGATGAATTTATGAGAAAAATATTATTAGCGTGGATGGTCGAGTGACAATTCATCTCCAAAAAGTGAATACATAAGGCTTGTTCCATTAGGCAACCAATATAAAAATCCATTCTGATTCATCAAAATAAAATTCATAGATAATTCTTTTTATTACAGGACCTTAATTCACAAGTCTGCTATCATTATCTGCTGAGCACCACAGCTAAAAGCAGTTCATTTTAGGTAGTCATTGCCATAGAACTGATTTGGAAAAACAAGACAAAGTCCAGTAAAGTGATGCATGGAACAAATTCGAGTCGTGTCTTTTGACAAGTTATTTCTGAGTATTTTCAGGGTGTGTATGTAAAGATAAAAATATTGTGCATGACTCCTTCTTTTTGAAAGCCCCTGTTTGGCAATCTGTGCAGGACACATACTTTGTTCCTGGCAGGCTATTCCACCCCCTAAAGACATCTCTTACAGCTGAGTAGTCTTGTTAACTGACATGGGAACTACTGGATTGTTGTGCTCCAACAATGGATGTTTTATCATGGAAAAAAATTGTGTAAAACATTGAGGAACAGTATTTTAGAGGAACAGTTCAAAAATAGCTCAAAGAGCTACATCAGTAAATAATAGGCACAGCTGTCCCTAATTAACGCAAGTCCTCTCCTTTGACTGGATAGGGGCTGAATCAGACAGACCAGGTGTGTGGGACAATTCAAATCACTTAGAACTTTTCTTAAATTCTGTACCATGCATCCTCAGAACTGTTCTTAGGTCTCCACAGACCAGCAAATTGTACTTTTTATTATATTAAGTAACTTATCTGGGTACAAAAGAATTAAACACAATTTTTGGCTTTTCTATTAGCTCCTGGCACGAAGCCACTTAATCACTGTGCCACTGTGTTTAATGAAATAGAGTTATGGGGATTTGCTGTCACAAACTGGGATAAAAGATGCATCTTATGGCTTAGTAAAATACCCAGTGGGCTGGGAAATGCTCTTGCCTGTTTATGCTAGTAATGATTGCACACAACGCACTTAATGTTTTATGTTTTGCTATCCCTGGTAATGTCTGCAGCACCATATTAATTGTTTCAATTTAAAACAGTAGAAACAGGTAGCTGAGGCCAATCCATGTGAGCTGGAATAAAACCAGCTGTTTAGATCCAGTGATCTGAACCCATAGAACTAACAGACAATCTTATTCAAGCTCTTATTCAGCTAAGATGACCATATCGTGGTAGTTACTGTGTAATAACCCTTTACTGAGCACCTGAATGTTTCAAGGATTTTGTACTCCCAGAAAACTTTTATCTTTTTGATTATCTGAGCTTTAACTCAAAAGATTGGTCCAGAAGCCAGAAGACTGATAAGTATATTTATACAGCAAAGCCACAGGCTGAAGAAACCAAACCAGTCTGCATAAAAGCATATTAATAGGCTAACTCTGTGCATGTGGGTACTTCAGAGTGTGTATTTCTTCTTTAAAGAGGATCTTGTGGGATTTATTAAATGACTGATAACATTTCACTGTATTTTCTGAAAAAGCAGGAGTATGTTCCCCCATGGCTGAGGAATATCTAAATGGGGAGCTGAGAAGCTGTGAAGGGACTATAATTAAACACCAGTGGCTTAGCTTTGCTGCTTAATTTATTTAACTTCCTTAATATACAAAGTCAAAAATAACTGTGTATTTTTCAGAATGTTCAGTATCTAGCTGGGTTAGGAGAGCACCAAACTTTAGGAGCCTCTAGTAATCCTGCCTATTGTGTGTTGCTGAATGTACCTTTTTTGGTACCTGTTTATGTAATTTGGCACTGCATTCCCAGCACCGTGTTTCAGTTCACCCACGCAGTAATGTTGTGATGTCTATCTCATGTGAATAACGCACACAAAGTAAAGTATCTTTTCTGTTATCCCTCTCCACATGACATGAGGACACTGAGAATGATAACAGTGGTAGAAGAGCTATAAACCAATTTACTTTTCTGATTCATTTCTTATAATCTCACTAGTCTACTTGCAGTCAAGTATGTAATAATGTATGACTTGCCACACGCGAATCTAAAAATCTTCCAGAAGTTATACTTTAATAAATAAAATAAACCAGTGCAAGGAGGGTGTGGAGTGAGAACTTATGAGAGCATGAAGTAAGAAAAGGAAATCACATCGGATTTCCTCAGAGTTAGTGTCTCAGAAAATGAAAATGTGACCTTTGCTGGAAGCTATAATAAAAGGCTTAAGAAATCAGAGTGCCAAATCAAGTGCCTTTGAGCAAGAATGGGGGGAGCCACAGTTACTGTGCTAAACTTACGCCAGCCTTCTTCCAGGGGAATTGTACCTTCTCTTTCATCACCTCTCAGTCACTACTAAAACTGAAGACACACTCCTATTGTTTGGGACAGAGCACAGAGGAATGATTATCTGTATGTTCTTGTGGAAAAAACTAAGCCATTTGCAGTGCAGGGTATATCACCTTCCTCTGTGTTTAAAATGGCAGGGGGAGGTGGTAGTGGTGGTGGGGAAATATGGTTACCATGAGGAAAAGGCTGAAGTACTCAACACTTTCTTTGCCTCAGTTTTCAAGAGCAAGTTGTCCTCAGGACAACTGGCCTCCTGAGCTGGTAGACAGGGACAGGGAGCCAAAGAGCCCCCCTGTAATCCAGGAGGAAGCAGTTAGTGACCTCCTCATATGTCATGAGCCAGCAGTGTGCCCAGGGCCAAGAAGACCAATGGCATCATGGCCTGTATCAGGAATAGTGTGGCCAGCAGGACTGGGAAAGTGATTCTTTCCTTGTATTCGGCACTAGTTGGACCACACCTTGAGTGCTGTGTCCAGTTCTCAGCCCTTCAATTCAAGAAGGATATTGAGGTGTTGGAGCAGGTCCAGAGAAGGGCAGAGAGGCTGGTGAAGGGTCTGGAGTACAAGTCCTATGAAGAGAGGCTGAGGGAGCTGGGGGTGTTTAGCTGGGAAAAGAGGAGGCTCAGGGGAGACCCTATCCATCTCTACTATTCCCTGAAAGGATGTTGTGGCCAGGTGGGGGTCAGTCTCTTCTCCCAGGCAACCAGCAGTCTTAAGCTGCACCAGGGGAGGTGTAGGCTGGACTTTAGGAAGAAGAACTTCACAATAAGAATGAAGGGACTGCACAGGGAGGTGGTACATCACTGCCCCTGGAGGTCTTTAAGAAAAGGCTGGACATACCACTTAGTACCATGGTTTAGTTGACATAGTGGTGTTTGGTTGTAGGTTGGACTCCATGATCTCAGAGATCTTTTCCAACCTCAGTTGGTTCTGTGATTCTGTGAAAAAAAACCCTTCCAAATGAAGATATTGCTTAGTAATTTGAATGATGGGTACAGGGGTGACGAAGCAGCTAACTATGTGGCAATCTGGTTTATCACCTCTAACAAATTCAAGATAATATCTAGATGACATTTTTGTGTGATGGATGTATAAAGCTTGGTTTCAATTCTGCACCTAATAAAACCTTCAGGATACTCTAGTGTCTCTGCTTTTTAAAAAAGGTAATAAAATTATGAAGAGACTGTAGGAAATAATTTCAGAGATGAATGAGAAATCTTATGGGCAGACAGTCAAAGGAAACAACCTATTTATTTTGTGAAATGTATGATGGAGAAAGGTACCTTGTTTACAACAAGTGAACAATTTTGTGAGAAGAAAATACCAGGTAATAAAAAGCTCTTTGTTCTAGTGTAGAACAACTAATAGCTGTAAACACATTCATTGAGAATCAAGGACTGAACATTTTTCACTGATGGTGGTAAATGCTGGAATAACTGTAAAAGCACCAAGAGGTTTTCCATTTCTAGAGGACTTCAGTATTGTGATTTGCTGCTGACGAGGACTGGCTTTAACAGCCTGTCACAAGTTCTGGTAGCATGGGTGAAGTGTGTTAAGACTGCTGTGGTCATACCATATGAGCTAATGGTCCCTCCAGGCTTCAGAGTCTATCAACCTATTAATTAGCAGCTAATTAGCAGCTGGTAGCAATAATAGGCTATTATCTTGTAGCAAATCAGCCAGTTGAAGAACAAGTAATACACACACTGGCACCTTATATGACTGAGTAATACTCATTTTTAACAGCTTTACTTCTGCTATTTAAAATGAAGTGACATAAATCCTCTGAGAGGTACAGATGAATAAACAGATTTAGCTACATAGTAGAGTTACCTTAACCTTAGGGGACCTCCCCCACCCCTGTTTTTTCTTCAAGTTCTAACACAGATGTGAAGGAAAAAAAGCTATGCATAGTCTTTCTACTTGAAAGGTTTTGGGTTCTTTTTTGAAATAAAAAGTCCACTTTAGTACTTTAAAATTAGTAATAATTATAAGAGGATATGAACCATGCAAAGCCTACATTTAAGCAAACGTTTTAATTTTGCCGTGGTATTTTGTGTAACCTAAAAAGACTTATAGGTTTATTGCAACTTAAAAACTAGGTTAGAGTTTTGAGTTCCCATGTTTTCCTTGGAAACATTAGCAAAAACACTTATTTAAGTTTTCTCAAAATTCTTTGGGGTGGAACACCATATTGTTCACCCACATCTGATATCACTTTCTTTCTGTTTGCTTTCCTTAATTGAAGTTATCTTCTTGATACATCCTGTCAATTGTCATCTTGGAAACCTAGGAACTGAGCCAGAAAAAGAAATCTTATCTAAGGTTGCTCCCAAAATCTACCTCCTGTACTCTTTCCTTTGTCAAAAGGAAGATAGAAATTTCTCAAAAGTCACCCCAAAAAACCCATGCTAGGTTATGCTCTGGACAATAAAAAAAAATTAATATTATCTTTGTGAGAGTAGCCTTTGTGAAGGCCTACTTTACCAGTCACTTTTTCTGTCTGTGGAAAGCAGCACTAGTATTTTCGTCCCTGGCAGGAGTAAGTCCTCACTCACTAAGAGACTTCATTACCGGTTTTTAAGGCAAGTTTCACCCAGAAGCATCGAACTAAATCCACAGTACTGATATGCATTCATTTGCCTTCACACTTATTTTTTTTTATTGTACTTTTTTGATTCTGCATTTATGATCTAAATATTCCTACCACAAAACCTGGGATTTGTATACACCATAACTCTGAATTTTGTGTGTGGACCAAGCTAGACACATTGATGCACATCCTCATTTATTCTGTGCACCAACCTTTTTCTGTATGAAAAAGGAAAGAAACAATGAAGAGATAAGAAACAAAAGTAATTTGTTTTGGGTCCTGGACCTATTGCTTTCTTATAGATACTACAGATAATATACCTTTGCAATTCTCTTGTTAGTATGAAGAGGAAGAGTAAAAAATAAAACAAAACAAAAAAATCCATGTCAGGGGCCACAGACAGACTAAGAAAGAGACTAAAACAAAACAGGAAAAGTACTGAGCACAAGGAGGGTTGTATCAGGTCATACAAGGTCTTTGACCTACAGTACTAGTGATAAAGTGCTTAGAAATCCTCCCTCGTGGGAAGTGCCTCAGATGTCTCCTATTTGTTAACTGGAAGATACGGCAGAAGTTTGTTGCTTTATCCCATGTAGTTTTAAATAAGTCATGCAATCTAAAAGAATCAGAATTCCTCAGAATATATTGCTTTTCCTATAAATTCAAACATGCAAGTTCTAGGAGCCTCCATCATCTCCATGGTTAGACAAAGCAGGTTTAGACATTTTGGTGGTTTCTTGGCTGCTTGTACAGGTTTTTCAACTCCTTCCAAGTACATTAGACAGCAAAGAGAATAGGTAATTGTTTCAGTTGTGTGATCTGTCTGTCAGGTGTTTTACTGGATTTGTCCATGACATATCCGTAATGAAGACTTCAATTTCTTCTTTGTTGTCTGAAAAGAAAAAAAACCACAACCATGAACAACCACAATGCATAGTCTTTCATTAATCCATATTCCATTCAAATGTGGAAGTAAGGTTCTAATTAAAGGCTCCAGGCAGTCCCGACTGTCTCCATATCAATGCTCCTACTGAACCTGCTGTTTTTCATTTTATAGTTAGAAAGTAAATTGAGGTGTGGGAGGAAAAAAAGACAGGGTAGAATGAGGGTGTTTCATTTCTCTTAGATAAGGACTGAATAAAGGAGAAGGGAATAGTTCAAAAACAAAAGAGATGGAAGAAATGAAGAGAGAGATGAAAAAATAAACATGAAGTGACAAGTAAAGAAGCAAATGTATTATTACTGCACGTTCATTTTTAGTGTGTGTAGTTGCCATCATCAGTGTGACTTAAGGAAGATAAAAGCCAGATTTCTAACTCTGGCTAATAAAAATTACCTTATGCTATTGCTAATACCAGTAGAGTTCAGTTTCAGTTCTGCTGAAAAATAGTGTGAGGGGAATATAAAGAGTGACATTCTGAAAAATAGCAGTACACATTGCAACCTCACAAAATTAATTGCTGCACAGCATGGAAATCTTAGGATAGAATATCGAGGAGACAGACTGGAGAGATACCAAATTTTGTGAACACAATTATTCCCGGGTCAAAATGTCAGAGCCTATTGCACTAAAATAAAAATTTCATTGGTTATGACAAATAATCACCAATTGAATCAGAAATATTCTATTATTCTACTATACAAACATTACATTCATTTCATCACTCGAATGTGTAATCACTGCCCTTGTTTACGTAGCTTGTTTTGGTCAGAATGTGATTTTTTTTTTCCCCCAAATATAAAGCACTACAGACTTATTAAATCCTAGCTATAAACTCTTTCTGGAGGAATAAAAACAAGCTGTTTTGAAAGGTTGAAATGGCTGTTGGCTCACCACAAGTGATTTGTAGGGAGCAAGGGAACATGCACAGAATGTGGTATTGCACAGAGAGCAGCACCTGGTTCTGCAGCTGAGCCAAGGTTGGGTGGCTGGGAGCTGTACATCACACTCTAGCGAGGGCTGGGCAGGACCAGGCAGACTCTCCTGCTTCCTCTGAAAATTTCATGGTAATTTCAGTGGCAAGCGTTACCTGAGCAATGGCCTTGCTACCTGTTCATGAGTCACTATTTCCCTGAAAGTATGAAAAGCCATTTCTATTTGTGCAACACTTCATTAATCCTAGCAAATACATCATTTTGATTATTTATTGTTACAGCGGTGGCTGGTGGCTGGAAACTGTGGAGGTTGCTATTTCAAAGCACGCAACATAAACTTACACAATGAGAGAGAAGGTCTGCACTATTTCTGCCTACTTTCCACTAGCCAAGACAGCACATGCTTTGGATGGCATGACAGGGAATAGGCCATTTTCTGGCTTTCAATCATATTATGATTTCATCTGGCACTGATTCACTTCTCTTCCTGTAATGCAAAAGGTAGTAAAGAAAACAAGAAGAGCCATTCCCAAGGTCAAACTATAAATCCAGGACAGACTTTGGAATAGCAAGTAGCCTCCAGCCTGGTGATTTGTGCTCACATAGCAAGACTGTGCAGGACATTTATATTTTCCTTTCATCATGAGCTTCCTAGAATATTCAGTTTCCTGCCCATGCAGTGTTGTATATCATAATGAAGAGACTTTCTGTGGTTGCTGTCAATTTTGTCAAGCATCAACAGCTGTCTGAGCACACAGGGATTATCATGATCGAGTAATCTCTGTCAGGAGTGCGGTAGATGGTACCCCTCTGGCACTGAGATACAAGCATGCTCTTTTCCCCCACTTTGTGTTCTTTCTCTAGAACTCTCAATTACAAACCTGAACTACAGAGATAGATAAGGAGATAATTTATCCAATTACTTTACATTCTAAAGTCTAATCATTATGTACAATATAAATTGAAAATGTTAATATAATTTAATATTCAGTTGATTTGGCCTTAGGAATATAATAAATTTCCTTTGATCATGGAAAGCTATGCTCCTTTACACGAATATGTGTATTAAAATAAATCAAATAGTGCTATGTGAAAGCCATGTAAAATATAGAACACCACATCAACAGGCTTTGGGAAAGCCATGTTTTCTTCTTGTTATTTCTGGGGCATAAGGGGTGACACACCCCCATTTTCAGTCCTGGCCTGTCATTTATCTGCACTGCTTGCTCTAAGACTTGGTTCTCTTTTCTACAAGATGGAATAATAATGCTGGTGGATCAGGAGTCTTAATGAATCTAGAAGTCCTTTGGAGCCTCTTGCATGAGAGAGACCACAGAAATTCAAAGTGTTGTTAAAAAACACCCTAGTGCCTGCCCCACTGGGGAGATCATCTGAAAAGCCTTTTTTTCCCTTCCCAATCTGCTGTAGACTAAGTGACTGAGCCAGAACTTTCAAAGGGTGGAGTCAGCAGGTAAAAGAACTAGAGAAGGCTTTTGCAGTCAACTTGAAGAAAGGAAAGTGCCCTACTAGCTCAGCAGCCTTTGCAGCCTCTTCAAAGAAGGGCAGGAGTCATCTCAGGCACATGGATAGGTCCCTATCCACCCGACTGGTGCAGTATCAAGAGAAAACTACAGAAAGATGAGCCAGGAAGAGCCTTTGGAAGAGGCAAATAAGAGCAATGAGTAAGGGCTAGAGACTGGTGGGTAAGGCAAAAGGATTTGTGACACTGTCAGCCACAGACTCCCTATCCCCTATGAAAAAAAAAAAAAAAAAAAGAAAAAAGAAAACAAAGAGGCAACCCCCTCACATTTACCTATCAAGGCACGTGCAACTCCCTTTTCCCCTCCAGAAACAGAGGGGGAAATGAGTCATCTGCCCTGTATGCAAGAAGCAACTGATTTTCCAGTGAGTGATGAAGGCGGTCAGGTCACTGTACTAGGGAATCTCAGTTTTAAAGCTTCAAAGTGTATTAGTCTTATAAGTTGCTTTATGCCATATTATTCCCCGATCACTTAATAGACTGTGATACGTTCTTGCTAGATTTACTCAACAGCTCATTAATAGACTCCTTGGGTCAGATATCACTTAAATATATATAAAACCTGACTCGTTCACATGAAAGCAATGACAATAAAGCATCCACTCTACAGCAAATTAGCTGTAATTAGAATCAGGGCTTTTCTGTTTGTTTGCTCTCTGAAGGATAGTTAAAACTTTCAGAACAGAGATAAACATTTATAATGTACCAATAATGTTTTCCTTTTTTTTTTTTCCCCCTAGAAGGCTAATACTTTGAATCCCATAGGAATCTAGCAATCTCCAACAGAGCACAGTATTGCAGAATCTAAAAGTAGACAGATCTGTAACTGAAGCTGCTGAGGACATTTTAGACTGACAAAAGACTTGTACTCAAATGTGCCTAGGGCCCTGGGAGTAGCACAGGATCTTTACTGATCACTAAGGTAAAAGGACTTTCATTTTGCTTCTCTCACCTCCAGCAGCAGAGTTGTTTCTAATGATAGGCTAGAGACCCAAGCTAGGGCTTTCAGAAGTCTCTTTGGGTCAGATTCACAAAGGAGTTTAGATTTCACAGTCCTGAGGTATCTTTTATCACTGACTGTGAATTGCTCTGAGCTGTCTGTCATATAAATAATGGCCTGATTAAACCCTTCACTTCTGGAGTTTGTCACATACTCAGCAGAAGGCTATGGGTTTCTTCTGATAAACTGGGAAACAGAAACCAGAGTTGATCTGTGTGTGCAAACCTTCCTAATGGAAAATATTCCTCACCCCCCTCTCTTCCACACCCAGATGATGGACAATTGCCTATAACAAGGGAACTGACTCTGTAGAGAAGAGGTGATTAGTGACCACAGGTCATCAAAACTTGCTTCCTTGGAGCCAAACTGGGGAGATAGGGACTGAATGGGTAAGATACAAAGTGGGTGCAAAATTGGCTGGATTGTTCAAAAGGTACAACAGTTTGAAGTCTAAATGGTGTGGTGGTGTTCCTCAGGTGTCATGGGGCAATGATGTTTCATACCTTCATTAACAACCCGCTTGTCAGGAGAGAACTGACCCTCAGCCAAGTCATAGGTGGCATCTCATAAGGCAAGGGAGAGGGAGCTGCTGAAAGGCTGGAGGATAGGGTGCTGTTCAGAGAGACCACAGCAAGCTAGAAAAGTATTCCAATAGGAATCTCATTAATTAAAAAAATTTCAAATGCAAGTCCTGGATCAGAGGATAAAATATCCCTGCAGCAGTGTAAGCAGGGTACTGGCTGCACAAGGAACAGTTCTGCAGTAAAAGGCACAGTGATGCTTGGTGGGCAGCAAATTAAGTATGTGTCAGCAGGGCGTCCCTATAGCAGAGAAACCTAAGCATTGGTCTGTGTTAAAAGGGGGCATAAACAGCAGATCAAAGGAATTAATTTTTCCTACTGTTTGGCACTTGGCTAAATTGGCCTCTGGAGTGGCATCTGGTTGTGGGCCACCCATGCAAGTGGGATATTGACATGCTCTGCAAGTTGAGGAGAGAAATGAATCTGTCCAACATGCACAAGGGGAGGATAAGAAGAAAGTTGATTGTTGCTTTCAACAGGACTTGGCCAGTCATTCCTTTTAGCAGAAGAAGCAGCCAGACTTCAGAGTGCAAAGAACAAGTAAGAGACAGAAGCCACAGCAATGGGAATTTTACTTACTGAGAAAATCCACTGTGGCAGTACCCCTGGACAACAAGTGCCAAGAGGCTATGGATTACCCTTCCACGTGTATTTTTAGAATTTAGCTAAACAACATACCAAACAATCTCTTCTAACGCTGAGCCTTGTTATGAGCAGGAGACCTCTAAAGAGCTGTTCCAAGATTAATTATTCAGGAAATTGACATATTTCTCTACTTTTCATCCTGTTTTTTTTTTTTTTTTTTAAACAATTCAAAGCTTGCAAGGCAAAATACAACCATTAAGAGAGACAACTGTAAGAACTAATTACGTAGCCAGAATACAAGCTCCATTTAAAAATCAAAAGATAATAAGGCACGTAACTCAGAGGAAATAGCTTGACAACATAGTCTTCCCACAAGATACAAAGTCTTACATCATTAAAGGCAGATATTTATTGTAAAGCAATTATAAGGGGAAAAGTCTCTGTAGGCTGATCCACCCTATCCTAAAATAAAAGTCTAAGTTGAGAGGAATTTGCTTCCGTTCACTGAAAAGGGAACCTGGACAAGTTGCCCATATTTTACATTTCAAATTTAGGTAGCTCTGACAAAGTATTACCAAGATAAATTTCACTGTAATAGTAGTAAAATGGTTCATGAAAAAGTGAGTAAACCTACCAAACAAGCAGTGAGAATACACATATTGCTAAAATTAAATGTGGGTGAGCTGCATTCTTCTGCATTGACTCTTGATTACACCATTGATTTGATGCTGGTTGCCAAAGAAGCTTAATAATGAACTGAAGTATTTATCACCAGAAGTGAGTGAAATGAGCTCACTAGCTCTATTCCAAACCTGGTTCATAAAACACAGGTTCTACTCATTGAAATTTACATTATTTGCATTATTGGCAGTTCTCCCAACAGTACTGTATTAGGCTGAATTGCAAGTAAGCACATATTTGTTTCAGTATCACTTAGGCAATTATTCATTGCAAGGAAAGCTTTGCTTTCTCCATTTAGATATGTGGTTTAAAGACCCTTTCAAACAAACATGAAGAATCTATTCCAAGTTGAACTGTGAAATTTACTATTAGGCAGAAGTTCAGGACCAGAAACTAAGGGGTTGATTCATGAATATAAGCCAAAAATGGATGCCTTTCTACTGAACCTGTCAATTGTATTGATGTTTGTTAACACCATATAAATCTTACTTAATAGGTTTTCTAATTCTTGTTTCTCCTTTTTTTTTTCTTTTTTTTTTTTTTTGTTTCTTTTTTTAGTCCTCCATCATAGTCTGAAGCCACCACCTGCAAGAAGACAGCAAAGAAAATTAGATCTGGGAGCTGAGAAATAACCATAAATATTCATGCACTCTACACTGAATACGGGTTTGGATTGACAGTTTTTCACTTGGAGTCAAAAAGCGAGTTCCCAGGTCAAGACAAGTGTCTTCTAGTAAAATTTTAACAAGTCCATTCATCTTTGCTGCAGCAAAGGAGGAAAGTCCATTTGTTTCCCCACCACTGTAATATTTAAAAACTGTTTTCCATGATTCAAGATTTGAAGAACGTATTCTAAGGGATGTGGGAGGACTAAGGGATTCCATGTGTAGGTGTCACCTTCTTTCACAACATGCCTAACGGTTGTTTCCAGTATCTGGGGCCTCTAGAAGCACTGGTAATGGGTATGTCCCACAATTAGGACTTCATTTGGAAAGCTGACTGAAACTGTGCACTGATAATTAACTAAATCAGTAATTCTAACATCCCTGATTGTTTGTTTCCCTTTTATGCTCCCCTGCACCCTCCCTTCTGTGTAAGCACAGTATTACTGAATAAGTAACTAGTTTGCCTTGGTTTTCTTTTCATGATAGATCAGTGTTACTGAACAAAGCTGAGGTAACAGATGAGTATACTAATTGGAGATGTCAGGGCACTGGGGATTCATTAATGACTGAGAAGCGGACTGAGAAACATCAAACACTTCTTCTTGCCTCGTCACGTACCTCATCTGTGGAAAAAATGAAAAGCTGGTTAAGACCTTTTGTATTTTAGTAGAGCTTTAGTGAGTACCAAAGGAGGCATCTTGTCAGCTCAAGTAACATGAAGACTAAGTTTATTTTGTCAAACAAAATACTAAAGTCGAATCAAACACAATCCATGAGAGTGTTTTATTGTAAGGCTGAATTTATCTCAGCCAAAAATAATGAAAACATCTCAGGAAAGAAACTAGAGATAAGCTATCTGCAAAAGATTTTAATATTTTACAAACCTTTCAAAAGCCTCTTGACCACTCACATGATGGAGGAATGGAGAGAGTAATACGAGACAAAGCAATAAACTGGGAAGCAGGACTTCTAGGTTGATCTGTAATCTCTACTGCTGTTTGACTTTCAGCAAAATACCTATTCCTAGATCAATATTCTTTCCTTTCTAATAATAAAAACTTGATTTCCCACTCTTCACATTTTGATATTCAAAGAGAAAAAGCATTGCATAGGCTGGATTCTTCAAACTTTCAATGTACAAATCAGATTCTGTACAATGTGTGCTTTACTGGAAAAAAAAATCTGATTAACTGAAACTGATTTCTTTTCTTGTAATATATCAATTGGACAAAATTTCGCTCAAGTGAGGTGGAATTTTGGACAAGTGAGCACGAAAGAGATTTCATCCACCATTTTTCACCTCCAGAGCTGCTCCCTTTCATCCAAGTAATGGATTGCAGGGGGGTTGCCTTGACAGTCAGCTGGCTGAGACAAGCAGATGGGTGCTCAGAGTAAAGTTCTCCTTTGAATAAGGACAATTCCTACATCTCCCCATTGCCAGCTGTGGACACTGACTTGAGTGTCTTGGCACAGTTTGCTCTCACAGTGTACTCAGCCTTGGGCAGGAGATAAGTTCTCAACAACCTTTACTTCATGTGCACAGCAAAAGCTATGGTTGAGTATGTTTCTGAATTGAGTTTTCTCTGAAGGTTATACTGCTCGTTGTGCTAAATAACTGTTGCTGTCCTTATTTATGGGATATGTATTTCCACTGTGCTATGTCACAGAATCACAGAATATGCTGAGTTGGAAGGAATCCATAGGGATCACTGTGTCCAAGTTTAAACCCTCTACAGGACCATCCCCCAGAGTCACACTGTGTGCCTGAGAGTGTCATCCAAACGCTTCTTGAACTCTGTCAGGCTTGGTCCTGAAGGTTCTAAGAAGAAACAATGCCCTTTTCTAGCCAACAGAAGTACTCAATGAGTGCCAGTAAAGACAAAGATTTATTGTGAAATTTTGCTCTGGAATGGAGCTTCTATAAAGTTCCTAGAGAGTTTAGTTTAGACAGCTCTGAATATCATCCCATTATCATTGGCATTTCTTTATCATCAATATGACCCATGAATATTAATTTTGTATAAAATTATTGGAAAATGAGAAGTTTGGGGTTCTTTTCATAGAGGTCTGTCTTCAGTCCAAACAAAGTTTAGTGACTAGAATTAGGTCTTCTAATGTTCTGTTTTGATCATCTCTAGTTGAAATTACTTCTCAGGTACTCTTTCAACACAAGATGATGTCACAAAGAACTATTGTCAGTTGCAGTGACTCAACCAGCAGATAAATTAATTCCAGCTCTAGGATAAAACCAGATCTGTTCTCAGAATGTGACCATACAAAAAATTCTGATCTCTGCTAAGAGTTTTGTTGTCCACTTTTAAGTATCAGGTTTCTCTCCAGAGCACTATTAAATCTTTACCTCAGTTACAAAACCTTTCCTTTCTGGGGTAACAGAACAGATTTTGCTCCAGAATTTTGCAGAGACAACCCTCACAGATTTCATTTCTCCAAGGGGAAAATTCAGAGATTAACCAATTATTTTCTGCCATGAAATAATAAACACTTTTAAAAGGAAATGTTTTTCAATTGAAAGTAAATTTCCCTGGGGAAAAACATTAATTTCTAACTTGAGATTTTCACTGAAAGAAAGGAAATTGTAATAGTACATTTGCCTTTCAAAAATCAAAATAAAAACACCTATCCTTAAAAAAAAATACACTGTTTCTTATAATTCTTTCAAAATTACACCTGTTTATTGGCTCATTTAATGAGAAAAACAAGATTATTTCCACTGAGGTTTTGTCACTGAACTAATTAAACCAGAATGTTAAAATTAGTTAAAATTCCCTCGGATCTAAACTGTAGAATCCTGTCACCAGTGAATAATATTGCTGTTTACAGTGATTTCTTTTGCTAGCCTATTTTCTTAGTCTTGGTTCCATCTTTTATAGTTAGTTAATAATGGCCATGTCAAGATTTATTGGAAAGATTAATATTTAGTTTGATGAGTCTTCTATGAATATTTTTCAAGTAATCATAACTGAAATGTATAAAATATCCAAGTGAGATAAAGAGAGCTTAAAAAAAGGTCACATATCATTGAACAATTTATCACCATGGAAAATACCGTAAAATAGCCCATAATTATGGAAAATCAAATATAAGTGAGCCCATAAAGCTAACTTCTTTCTTTCAACATGCAGTGAGGGGAAGAAGACAAAAAAAACCCCAAAACCCAAAACCACATGAACTGAAAAATGCATTAATGCTGTAATTCAGCAAGGATAAACTTTATAAGGCACAGGATTAAAACTTTTAGGGAGTCTAAACAAAGCTATGATTTTACCTATACTGAATAAAAGTATGTAGTAAAACCTACATAAAATAGGAAAACATTAATTTTGATACACTGGCTAGCCCATAAGTGTATCTATACAAGTTCTTTTATTAACAATTCAGGCTTCTTTTAGTAGCTAAACAATAGCTAAATAGTAGCTAAATAATTATGGTTTCAGATGAAAATCATGTTGCAAAGAAAAAAAAATCACTGTAAGCTACACAGTCAACAATTTCTAACCCAACTGAGGAAATTACTTTGACTCGCAGCACACTCTACTTACCATTTTCTAGGGTCATGGAGAGCATCTTTTCAGTATATGAATTCAGTCAGGCTAAATAAGGAATTTTGATATAAAAAAGAAACACAACCCCAACCCACCCCCAATGTAGGACTTCTCTGCATAGTATCAGGTATTAAAACACAGAGTTCTTCTCTTCCTTGTCTTTTATGATGCATATACCAATACCAGAAAAAGAGAGGAAGGTCCCTACCCCTCACTTAGGATATAACTTCATCTTAACTGTGAACTCCCATCTAAAGGGGCTTTCTTCAAAAAAGGTGTTCCCAGCCATCTGTTCACAAGGAACACTGCCAGCTGGAAAATTTGGTTGGGTTTTGTTGTTTTAATTCATTTTCAAAAACTTCAGATTTCCAAATCTGGCAGCAGATGCAGAGTAACAAATTTGTGTCTGTCAGCCCACTATTCCCTGATGAGATGCCTGTGAGCATGCTGATTATACATATGCAGCTAATTAGTACTATGGTTAGGATAAGTAAATGAATTGATTTACCTCCATATCCAGTTAAGTGGCAACCTCAGGAGCACACAGTGTAGCAGACACTGCCCCATGATTTCCTGCTGCCTGATTCTTGCCAGCCGAGCTGGAGAGGCCAGACTTCCTATCTCCTCAGGCACAGATTGCCTCCTAGAAGCTGTGAAAGGGGAAAGATATTTCAACAAGGAAAGGGATGGTAAATAGCACTCTTTTTTTTACACAGGAAGGGATGGTTGTTTTTAAGTGTAAAACCCATTCAGAGGCTTTGTTTCCTTTTCATGAGGTACTAAAGGCCCCTGGCACTGTTTTAATGACTCATGTGGTTGAACATAAGTAGCAAACTTTTGAGAGATTGTGGAAGCCAACTCTTCATTTATAGAGACCCTCACCTCTTCAGTGCCAACTATCTGTCACAGACAGTCCTTCTTAGTTCAGCCTAAGAGTGAGGTCCCTGCTCCATGCCATGTCCAGAGAGACCTGGTCAAGTCCAAGTGCAGCAGCCACCTGTTTGTCTGGCAGCAAGGTTAGGATGGGGGAAATGGAATCAGCAAAGTCAATCTATCTGGTGCTTCTGGCAAGAGGAATTTTCGCTGTGTAAAACAGCAGTGCACCTAGAAAATATTTCTTGTGTTGCTTCTGCATGTTCCTTTGAGGGTCAGAATGCATCTTCTCTGGCTGAGATTCATCCTGCAAGGGTAGTCCCTACACATGAGGACTTGTACAAGTTACCCTTGGTGTGACCCCCCATGGTGCTTCCGGGACAAACTTCCTCTCAGACTGAAGGAAATACTAATTTCAGGTCGGATCAATCTTGTGCAAAGTGGGTCTTTTCTCTGCACTGACAGGGTTCTAGAGAGACCTCCATGGGTAACTGCAGCTGCAGACCCCCAGGCTTCCTTCCCTCTTAGCTCTGTGCCACAGAACTGAAATCCCACAATGGAAGGTCCACCATGGGAGATAAGTTTGGAAAATAATTTTTCTGAACTCTAGGAGCCTGACAGGCAGACCCCCTACTACACCTAGTAAATTTATCTCAGGCACAGAAAGAATATTCTTCCTATATGGCCAAGAGAGGAAAATTCAGCTGTGTTATCTTTCATATACACTCAACCTTTCTCTCAACATACGGTTCTATTAGGAAAAGGAGGAATCAAATGTATTGTTGTGTGTATTGTATGATGTGTACACACACAAAGTTGCATGTGCACTGAGGGGTCATATCCTGCTTACTTGATTTTCTATTTCTCTCAAATAACTTTCTAAACTGCTGATCAACTCCATATAAATTTGCCAGAAGAAAAGGGATCCCACTGCCTGTTTATAAGTAACAGCAAAAGTTTGTAGAAAAACATCTCTCAGTTTTCTGTTTATGCAATAGGTCAGTAAATCAAGTGGGACAAATTTGTGGGTACCAAGTCTTTGTTCTGCTCATCATGGAAGTTTTTGTTTCTCTTGACCTGTCACTGCTCGCCCCTAGAGAGCAAATTAAATGATCAGACAGCCAATGGCTTTGTCTAATTTGTTATCCAGAATGGGTTTGTCAAGCATTGCCTCCTGTAACCTCAGTTCTCAGTTCCTCGTACTTCAAGCGGGGAAAAGCAGCGTTTGCGGAAGATCCACAAATCGTGTTTGGTCTCTAATGAGAAAACTCCTGCAAATGAATGAAATCATTATCATATGATGCAGGACATAGAATTGCATCTGCCTTTTTCACCCTGTGCATTTGCAGTTTCCAATCAATGTTTCATCTGAGCAATGTGGTGGGCAAGGCCTGCCAGAGCAGTGTTCTGGGCCCTTCAAAGCTGAGTGCTTCTGAGCAAAATGATTCTAAAGATATGGCATGAGAATAAAAACACAAAATATGTGTCACACATTCAACGCTCTTCACTAAATGTCTACTGAGAGAATAAACTCACTGTTTGCATTTTTACTATAGAACAGTGCTTATGTATACGCCCAGTGGACACATTGTCCTACACTGTCCTCCATGATCTATTTATTGGGGGTTGAGTTGCACATGTGCTAACAATCATGTCAATATTTAAGGACTGCACTGAAATGTCATACGTTAGCAATATATTTTAAATAATTTAAACTACCACAAGGACTGCAGGGTGATTACCAGACCAGTTTGCACAATGATTTAGGACAATACTTTCATCAGAGAATTTCTTAACTAAAGACCTAAAATAATCCTTAAATGCTTTGTTCAACCATGTCTTCTACAGGTTTGCCTGTCTCAAACTGTATTAGATGCAACACAGAGTTAATTGAATTTTTTTGTAGGCTTTGCATTAAATTTGTGCTAAAGGACATTGCTGAATCAGGGATTTAATGGGCAAACAGTTAAACAAAGGAATCATGTGCATGGCTTGAGCCAGGAAGCAGGAGGGAGGAATCTAGAGGTTTTTTCACAGCTTTGCCTTTGGGAAAGTGAGATTAATCTTTACACTTGTAATAGATTTTGAGCTTTCCTTATATACCTCAAGCATCCCAGATATAATTAGAAATAGTAATCAAATGTCAGTCTCATGCTTATTGTACTTAGCAATTGTGGGATTTAGTTAATTAGTACATTTCATGTGCTTTGGGGTACTTGGACAATGAAGGTCATGTACCTACTTAGACAGAAGTTTGGAGAAATGTAGGCTATTATTATTCAAATGTACTTGAAGTCTTATCAGTCAGTTATAGAGAATTGAAGAGGATTGAGGCTGTGATAATCACTCCAGCTGTTAGTGTGGCCGCAGTTCTTAGAGAAGATGGATTCAACTTTTTCACTATCAAAATTACAATTAAGTTAAAATAAAATAAAATAAAAATAATTAAAAAAAATAAGGAAAACATTGAAGGAAAAAATAAGGAAAACATTTAAAAGTTCTATTTAAAAGGTATGACAAGCTGCGCTGGTGACAGTGGGGGGAAGACAGCCAAGTTGCTTGTGGCAGGTCCTGGATGTAGATTATTTGGTGCCTTGAGAGCAAAGTTGAAGCTCTTCCCACCATTTGGGATATGTAAGGATTATCTTTATTGCTATCTCTCTAGCTTCTAAAGCATGAAGGCCAACATTCCCACATTTAACACAGTGGGATATTGTCGAAGAATCCCTGTCTTACATTTATGTGTCCATTTATCTTGAGTATCCCTTGCAACTTTTCAGTCAAAGGTGGTTCATATCAACCAATGTATTCAGTAACCATAGCGAGGGGAGAGATGGCAGGCAGACAGACACACTGGCTAAACCTTCTTTTCCTCAAAGAAAACAGTGAAAGAAATCTATTAACCTTTCTCTTCTTTATCCATCAGTGCTCCAAATCTCCTTGTCCTTTCAGTGACTATTTAGTTTTACAATAAAATGTCATATGCAACTTGGTTTAGTTACAAAACTCAGATTTTATGTTAAAACCAACAGAAAAAATATCCAAAAAAGTTAAGGAGGGACTTTCAAGGGGACGAAAACATTTTTAACATTTGCTTTCCCAGCTAGTAAGGAACATCAGTTGCAAAGTCAATTGTAGAACAGCTCAGCAGGAAAAAAAATGAAACCAGTAAGCACCATTTTCCCCTTCAGGACTAATATCTATAATGATAATCAAATGTGTACAGAACTTCATATAGGTACTATCTTAATTTTGATGCAAAAGACAAAGATTGCAAGATGCAGAATAAATGAAGGAATTAAATATTGGTGGGTAAGTAGCAGCAAATTCAATTATTTGATTTTTTTTTCCTATTTCTTGCTACTTTGAACTTTGGTCCAGAAAAAGCTTATACATATTTGTAGCCTACTTAAGCTCATCAATTTCTAGATTTTAGGATTGGCATGACCCATTATTATCATCCAATATGACCTTCAAAACACAAGTCAGAGAATTCCAGCTGATAAGTTCTGCAGTTCAATAAGCTCCTTATTGACTTGATCTTCCAAAATGCTGAGCTTTTTGGTCTCAGTTGAATCAAGCATTTTGAAGTGATCCATGTTAAGAGGAAGACAGGATTGACTACTCACAACTTAAAATTATTCATGGAAGTGTCTTACTTTTACAGAGTCTAAAGTAGGTTTCTAATAAAGGACTTAATCCTTCATGGCAGTATGAAGATGATTTAGGCCTGAGGTGCTGGATGCATAACCAAGGCAGATGAGAGTGCACACATACTCAGCCTACACCCTACTACACTGACAGGATCCTTTGCAGGGCTGTTCAGAACATAAACTCAAAATCTGTTCTTCCTCAAATGCTATTTTGCTGGGATGAAACCAGCTTCTTGTGTTGAACAATTGCGCTGTAGAAAGAAATATTTCTAAGACCTGGAGGAGACATCTTGGATGATTCCAAGGACTTTGAAGCTCACCAAAACACCAACTTGCTTGTTATGGAAAGGGGCATTTTAAGAAATTCCATTTCATTAAAGCTTTGAATTTAATTCTGATGCAGAAATAAAACAAAGGTGAAATCTCTCAAGTCAGTTTAGAAGCAAAACATCAGACTCCTGAAGAAGCAGATCCCTTGTTTTCTTTCTTCTCTGCTCTTTTAAATGGGTTTTTATACTCACTTACTTCTCTCTTGGGGCTGTGACTCTTGCTTTCTTTGAGCACTTTTACAAAAGCAAGAAAGGAGAAAATACTTGTTGTTCTTTAATCCTTGAGTTCAACAGACAATCTGGGATTCCAGTCTGAAATGTCAAACTGCTTACGTCCACCTGCAGAACAAAGTTGAATTTTCAAATCTTTTATTTATTTATCTATTTGTCTGGGTTAAAAGTTATCCCAGCACTTGTCATATTCCTTGTTAAAGCCCTTTGATGAAAGGACTTTGAAGCAGTATTCATAGATCTCATTCTTAAATAGCATTCCTTTGAGGTAAAAAAAAATCCCAAACCTGAGATAAACAAAGGTTGCTGTTTTTCACTGTTCATTAGATTTTCATATCTAGAATAACCAGTGGGCTTTAAAAGGAACAAAAGGAAAGCAGCAACTCAAATTGCCTGCAATATCCCAAGTCTTGCCCCGATATATGCATTCAGTTCCCATCCTAACACACCACAATTCTGTGTTCAGTGCAAAAGAACTGGGTAATGTCTACGAATCAGTTATGATTGTTTCCATCAGAAACTTCACGGGCTATGCATGTAACGGACTGAATTCAACTTCTTCACTTGTTGTTGCCCAAAGGCTGGTAGCCTCTCCCAGGAAGTCATTTAGGGTCCCTGTAGAATTGAGTGTCTCCAGTTCGCTTATAAAATGGACATGTCAGAGCTTGAATAGCTGATCTCCCTTTGAAATCCAGGGGAAAGCCAAAGCCACACTTGAGACATAAGTGCTCCAGAGAGCTAATGCGGGTATTCCTGCTTCCTTTGAAAAACCTCAAAATTGTGTTTAGTTTCAGTTGGAAAAACCTGACAAAACCCCCACCAAAATCTGCAATGAAAGTTTTCTTTTTTCTTCACTATTTTGAAAGATGCTCACTTATGTGGAATTTTGGTCCTGTTTACATTTCTGAACATGTGAAGATATAGAAAGTTATTTCAACACTACTTCTTAAATAATTTGAAAAAGTTTCACTTTAAAAAGGTAAAAACATTTTATTTAATCTTCATACTGTATTTAGCATGGCACAAGTTGATTTTACTGGAGTATTTATGTATGATTTAATCCTTTTAAAAGGATACAGTAACATCTAATTTAAAAATTTAAAAATTCAATATTCTAAAAAATGTTTCGAAAAAATAATTCATGACAAACATCCCCATTTCAGTTTTTCATTCTGAACAGAATAGCAGAAACTGATGAAAGAAATATAGTTTTCAGATCAGACTTTATACATGGGCAGCAGAGACAGGCTGGATTCTTGTCATGTAGCATCTGTGCATTTAGCAATCACATCTTTATTTAGCCTCTTAACAAGCCAGGGATAGGTTTACTTCCATAGTGGTCTGAGTGTACAGATACATTAACAGAAGCAGTGAGTTAGCAGTGCCATAGCACAGCAAGCTGTTGTCTCCCTCGAAGGCAGAGAGGCCCTGTAGAGAGACCTCAGCAAATTAGAGGACTGGGCAATCTCCAATCACATGAAGTTCAGCAGGGAAAAGTGTTGGATTCTGCACCTGGGATGGAGCAATCCTGGATGTTCATACAGACTGGGGAATGAGATGCTGGATAGCACCGCTGGGGAAAGGGACCTGGGGGTCCTGGTTGATGAGTTGAACATAAGTCAGCAGTGCCCTGGCAGCCAGGAGGGCCAACCATGTCCTGGGGGCATCAGTCAAAACATTGCCAGCCGGTGGAGGGAGGGGATTGTCCTGCTCTGCTCTGCACTGGGGTGACCTCACCTTGGATACTGTGTCAGTTTCGGTCACTGTAATATAAGAAAGATATTAAGCTCTTAGACAGCTTTCAAAGAAGGTCAATGAATATGGTGAAGGGCTTTGAGGGGAGCCAAATGAGGAGTGGCTGAGCCATTTGGTCTATTCAACCTGGAGAAGAGGAGACTGAGGAGACCTTATTGTAGTTATAACTTCGTCAAAAGAGGAAAGGGGGGACAGGCACTGATCTTTCCTCTGTGGTGACCAGTGACTTCACGCCTGAAGTTGCATCAGGGGAGGTTTAGGTTGGATATTAGAGAAGAATTCTTCAGCAAGACAGTGGCTGAGCACTGGAACAGGCTCCCCAGGGCAGTAGTCACAGCACCAACCCTGACAGAGTTCAAGAAGCATTTGAACAATACTCTAAGGTTCATGGGGATGGTCCTGTTCAGGTTTAAGAGCTGGATTTGATGATCCTTGTGGGTTCCTTCCAACTCACATATTCCGTGATTCCTTGATTCTGTGATTCTGTGAAGTTATGGCTCATCACTGAGTATCAATAACTGTGTGTAGTCTGTGCATCTGCGTGTGTTCATCAATCTGCAATCATGATGAAAGACCTGCTTAGCAGATGGAAACCTGTCAGCTCCTTTTCACTAAATTGCTTGCTTGTGTCATCAACCCTTCAAGCCATTCCTCTTTTAAAAATATCCACCCGTTTCAACAAAATCACAGGGTGAGTCCCAGAGTAACCATGTTTCACAGCACTTGTTGACTTCTGTTGTAAATGCCAATTGTTCCTGAGAGAATGGCCTCCATGTCAGGAGCACAGCATCTCCTAACATCCTGCTTAGCTTGAATGCCAAAAGGGGAGAGGAAAAACTAAAAAGTCTAACATGTGAGACTCCAGACCAGTCAGAGTTTAACATCATGAGTATTATATCATACTTATTTTCCTTGTCACTGTAATGGTCAGCAACCTATAACTGTACAAGAAAGAAAAAAATCTTAGAAGAAAAGGCACTTAAGTTCTCCTCGGTTTTTAGGGCTGATTCAGTTCTCCTGAGTCAGTGCAAGCTTTGTATTTACTGGTGTGCAGCAAAGCCAAGGAAGGCAAAGGTTATAAGGTGAAGGGAACCAGTCTCAGGTGTGTTTTCTGCACTAGTTACAGTATAAAGTGACCTTCTGCCCATGTCATCATTGTAGAGGGAAAACACATCAAAGACGTTTTTAAAGCAAAACTGGCAGCAAAATCAAGAACCACCTGACTGCTCCCTGAGTATCCATGTTAATTTTTAGGCAATTGCTGGGCTCAGTCCTTTTACAGCTATGCTGCTAACACCACCCTCAATCAGATAGGTTAAAATTAGCTGAAATTCTTCTTACTTAAACAGCAAATTTAGAATCTGAATGAGTTAATTCTGCTGCATCTTTCTTAATACAGCAATAACAACAACAGTGCTGCTCTGATGGATTCCCAGAGTTCATTTCTTGGTGAGACAGAGAAGGCAGCTCTTGTGTCAGGCTCTGTAGAACCTGGCAGAACTCTGTATACTTCATATCTGCAGATTATATTTCTAGCTTTTCTTTGTTTTCATAAAGAATTAGTATGTATTTCTATTTATCAGCAAGTCTCATAGCATTTTACTGAAAATGAAATTTAAAAAATCTCAGTGTTATGAATGTAGAAAGTGAATTACAAGACATGTTCCACATCACTGGACAGGGAATCAGAAGAGAAAAAGTAACATTCCTCATCTGACAAGTGTTTGTCCTCTGCAGCTGAATTTTTGTCCTCTGACTCCAGGAAATAAATCATGAATGCATAATGCCTGTGGCTCTGTGGAGCTTTTCTACCAAAGTCTGCTTTCCTCTCAAGGTACATTCCTAGAACCTCTTCAAACTCATCCCAGTGAAGGCTGCTGTCAGAAGAGGTGGCTTTTTCTTGCAGCTGCTTGCCCTCTCCTTGTGTTGGCCACATGTGGCACATAACCATTCCAGATCAGCCCACTGCCATAGCACAGGTGAGAGGCAGAAAAGATATTTCTTGGACAGTAGCTTAGACAGCAAGTGACAAATATAATCCAAAACCCTGTGTTGGGACGTTACCACATGGTGAAGCCCTTTGGTTCAAGACTAGTAAAAAAAGCCTAAGAAGGACAGAGGCCTGATTTAAATAAAATCTTTTTAGTGGCAGTGCCTTACAGGCATCCACTCTAACCATGGATCTTAGTTAATCAGTCACAAAAATACTTTTGCATGTTCAGTAAGACCTGACTACCTGACTGCTCCCTTCTGGGAGAGTGAGTGCACTCACCTTCAGCTTGTGAAAAAAAAGAAATCTCATGCCACTAACTTACAAAAGGAATAAATCCTGCGTTCAACAGCTTTGTCATCTAGTGGTGACTCACCAACCAGCTTAAAATAAATGGCATTAATTTGATTTTTAGAGAACGGTTTTTGCATGTTATGTTTCAGGACATTATAAACAACACATGAACCTGATACATGCTGTACAGACAGCTCACATGGGCAAATAAAGCAGATTTTATTCATGATAAAATCACAGAGGGAGGTGGAAATTTGTTCTAATGACAGTTAATCTCAGGATTTAGGAGGTAGAGAAGAACAAGGGAAAATAGTTTATGAACCTGTCCAAGCTGGTAGAAGTGTCAGTGCTTTGTGAGGATGTGTAGACATGTACTCAATCCTCCCCTACCTGCACACAGACACCTCTCCTCTTCTCCCCAGGAGGTTCAGAAATGTATAAAAGCAATTTTTATGAAGTCAGGGGACTGTTCATCATTCAGTTCCACTTTTGGACATTTTGACACTTTCTCCTCTTCTATCTACCCTAATTTTCTTCTCCATCTGGGAGCCATCTCTCCTTCCTGTTTTCACAGATTACAGGTGTATTTACAAGTGTATCCATATGTGTTATGTGATGTGGTTAAAAACTATGTTATGACACTGATCTCTATCCAGGTCTACTCCTCTTGGAAATGCAAAATCAAGGTGGGAAACTGTACCCATGGAAATGATTATGGAAAAGGACAGGTAGCTGAGGTCTGAAAAACCCAAAGCTATTTATGTCACGTTGTAAAGTAGGTGTTGGCATACAGATGTATACTGAAGTTATGCACACACACAGACAGCACATTTCTATTTTTGATCTTTCTTTAAAAAAAGATTTCATACTATGCCTTTGAGTTAAAAACAAACATGGAAATGAACACAAAGAGAGTAATTTAAAATTGAAATTATATTTTACTGCATCTCCATCACTTCTGTTCCAAGTAGCTGTCGAACATTACCCTGTCAACTCTTCAAGTATTTAACTACAAAATACTCTTCATAAATAATGTAGACAGATTAACTAAATGGTACATAATTACTGCAAATTTATAGTCCCCTTGCAGAATGTATTTTATCCATGATTACAGTACTTACAGACTTTCCAAACAGTCTCTTGTATATTTGACAGTAAGCCATAAGAAAATTTCAGCTGTCTATAACTGCTTTTCAGAATCTATAAAAACTTAGATTAACATGTTATTAAAGACCTTGGATTAGGAAACACCTAATACATCTTTCTATTTTTTTCCGTTTCATTTAAAGTTAAAAATGAGTAAATCACAAGATTGCACTTGTAAAGTGGAAGTTTTCAAAGTTGATTGCAGGTTCATAGCTCTGTAACAAGGTACTTTCGCTCTGGCAGATACTCAAATGAGACAATTAACAGGAGCAATGAAGCAAATCAAAGAGAGAGTTGTGGGGTTTTTTAATTGGTGCTTTAGAAAGCCAAAGTTCCCTCTACACAGAAAAGAGAGGAACCAGGGAGTAATTGCCTTGCCGTTTCTGTAAAAAGGGCTTGAAATCTCAGTCAAACAAGCTCTTGATCTGAGCACAGGAAGGTCACGGTTCTCTAGAAGTGTACAGATGTTCCTCCCCTGCAGTGAGTGGTCCTTTAGTGATTTGAAAGATTTTTTGCTGGTCATTACAAGGTACTGAATGAATGCCAAAATAAGAGCTAAAATACAGGCTCGCTACAGTACCTGTTGTGTAATAAGGGAAAATTTCTGCTAACTGCAACAGCAGCTGGGTCTGTCTGTATTGATAATGAAATAGTCATCTTATATCCAAGCACTTCACTGTGTTGATGCTCACATTTCTAATGTGACTTTGGGTAAGGACCATATATCCACTTCTGATAGTCTGAATAGATGTTGTGTAACTGGTCCCAGAGCAGCATATGATCTTCAGGCTAAGAACATGGGATTAGGTTTCCAGAGTCCTGGGCAGGCAACAAAACCTGCATTATTTGACCAGAGTCCAATGCCATATGCTGTCCTCAAAAGTTTACCCATGTAAAAGTTTCAGCAATGTAGGTACAACTCAATTTTGTTCTCATTTCCAGGCCAATTCACTTCAGCTTTCACTCTGTCTTCTCTATTCTCCCCATGCACTGTGGGAAAGCAAAGGCAGCTGTAGGCAGCAGCAGGTGGATTGCCCTTAAAATCCACAAAGCCACAAATGCCCATTGCCACTGAATGCCTTCAGAGCTCAAGTTAGATTGGTACCCTAAAGAGGTGTCTTATTGCCATCCCATTTCTGTTGCTCACAAGCAACTGGCTACTCTGCTTATGTCTCGAGTCTAACAGCCTTCTTCAGAAAAAAATCCTGGCTTGAGTAAGGTGTAGGCCTTACACCTGACCTTACACCCACTGTAGGTGCAGTGAGTGACTTATAGAGCATTTCCATTTCCTCTTGAAATCACTGGGAATTTTTGGTTCAAACTTCTCAACTGTGCGTTGACCTCAGTGTTGTGCTTCACTGCCTTGGATGTGTGACCACTCTTGAACTCAAGAGGTATTCACTTGGTGCTGAAGGTTGTGGAAGTGAAGGAGGTTAACGCCTCACAATATTGGTCATGTTGTCATGGAGTCAATGGAGTCAGGATCAATCCTTATGAGATCAAAAGCACATCCCTTATTTGCCCTTAGCCTTGAGATTCTTAGAGCTGTAAAAACAGTAAGGGAAAGACCAGGTTCTGAGTCTATTAGATGGACATGAGGAAAGAAACAGGACCGTTTCTGCCAAATAAATGACTGTTAGGCAAATTACCTGTTGAGAAACATCAGGTTCTCAATGAGTTTTATTTATATTGTGGTGGAAAAAATGCTCATGCCATTCCTTAGGCAGCCTCTCAGATGTATTGCAAAATAAGGATTCCAGAGCTGCAAATGGAATTTCATCTTTGGTGGTTGCAACAGAAAACAATAAATTTGGGTCTGTCTTTTCCACAAGTAGTTGCCCTTGTCAGCAAACGTGGAGAATTGAAAAGGGGACCTTGAAACCCTATGCAAATTACCTTTAGACAATTTTTATTTTACACAAAGAAGGAAATTCCTGGTGTATATCAATTTGAAAGTCGTTCCCCACTCAGGAGAGGTAAAATCAGTTTATTTTTTAAGATGGTATTTAGATTATCTTCCTTCTACTTCTCACATGTAGTCTTGGAAAGTCATCTGTTCTCTCAGTGCTTTAACTTTTTATCTGTAAGATAAAGGTACTATGACTATCTTCATGTAACCCTGCCTAGATCACAACTAGATCAGAATGAAGAACAGATCTTTTACTCAGTGGTTCACTTTGAAAGATTAAATAAAAATGGAGATATCTTCTTCATCATTTTATTTTCATAAAAGCCATCTGCAGATATTGTGTTCAATCCCAAGCAAAGGGAATCATTTTATCTTGGCTTTGACAAATTCTTTCTTCCTTTTTCTTTTTTTTTTTTTCAAACACATTTTAATACATTTCATATTGCCAAGTTTTCATTTAATAAAGAACTCCACTCATTACTTTTTATTTTAAAATTCTCAAATTGTGATAGCTTTAGTATCCACGCTACTATTTCTCATTTTGACAGTAGTGAAGTGTTATAGTTTCAATTTTTAAAATTAAATTATCTATAAACCTTTTTCTTTTTACTGTGAAAGGTAGAAGTGCTGATACTACTTGTGAAATTTGAAACAATTTTAGAAATAACTGTGTTCCTTCCTTTTTTCATCTTCTATTTTTTGTCTGGTTTATTTTTTTGTTTTTTTTCTTTAATGCAGCTCAGTGTATAGTCCCTGGTGTAATGAATACCCAGCCTAAATGGGATCACTTTTAGCTTAGCTAATTGCTTCTGTTTCCTAGGGAAGGAAAGAATAACATCAGTGACAAGGTGGGCAGACCTGCTGCAAACACTGACAGTCCCACATACAACAGTGTATTTCTGTCAATTAATCCTCATGTTTATTAGCTGAAAAAATGTCAGGGTTAGGATGGAGGACACAGTTTCTCACTTGTTTCAGTCTTGGTTTTCTTTTATCATCTTGCTTTATGCTTTACAAAGTCCCAGTCTTGACCTGAAATAGGTCCCGTGTCATTTCTTTCATTCTTATCTCAGTCAGAGCAGCAGGCAGGAGATCTTTTATGATCAGAATGTTCATCTCATTTGTTTCAGTTGTGGCTCTGCTTCTGCCAGAGGAAAAAGAACCATGAGAACAACAATTTCTCTTTTTAACAGACTGCTGCATGACTCTACTCTGACTCTACAAGCTCTTCTAAAAGAAAGTAGTTCATGTTTAGAGTACTTGTTAAAGCTTGTTGGAAGCTGAAATTTGTGCTTTGCAAGATCTGCTGATAATTCTGTTATATTCTTCACATGCTAAGTCAAAAATTTGTCTTTTTTTTTTTTTTCTTTTTCCTTTTTAGAGAAATAGGAAAATCTGGGTGTCTCCGTGCCATTAGATTTGAAACATTGAAACTTGCTTTGACACTGACCAAAATCTGTCTGCACTGGCTTCCAGATGCCCCATGTCTTATAGGACCTTGGCTGAACTAGCCTAAGTTTCCCAGGATCTCTGTGGCATTGGATGCTGGGAAGGGAACCATGTGCTCTGTGAGAAAAAAAGGTTCAACAGTGGTGACCAGCACAGAAGGGACTGTGAGTAGAAGGCAGGCACTTCCCACAGGGCAATGCACCGATCTAAGGAACTGCCAATTTAGGCAAAGTTGAACTGAAATTATAAGAGATAAGCAAAATATTTTGGGGTTTGCCCAGCCAATCATGTCAACTCAGAAATTTTGTATTCTCCACAAAATAATTTCTTTGTTTGGAAGATGACCACTTTAAGTCCCTTCCCCACTGAGCACTTTCACTGTTTTTCAGGGGAACAACTACAACTACACACACATCCTTTGAGACACCTTGATTTTTCCTCCTGATCCACAGTCTCAGTAGCTCATGTCTCCCCAGGGTTCAATGGGTCCCTTCAGTACAAGTGAGAATCACAGATGTACCTTCTTCTATTTCATACAACATTCCTATTCTCTGCAGGGCTCAGAGTTGGACTTGATGATCCTTGTGGATCCCTTGTGATTCTGTGATTCTTTCCTAAGGCTTGTCCAGCTAATTCCCTTTGCTACCTTGGTGGAAAAAATCTTATTCTTTTTAACGATATTGACAGTAATGCAGGCTGGCAGTAGATCCTCCTTTTCTGCAAAATCTTTGAGCATCATGGGATGCTAGTCAAACAGATTGTGCAACAGCTCAGTGGTCATTCATTCACTTGCCTACAGCACTGTCAGCAAGTGACTCCTAATTCCCCATCTGATAGAGAGAAGAGGCTGCCTGTGGGAAAAATAAAAAGAAACGGCCACATCTTATAGTGATTAAGTCACTTAGTGCTGTACTGATTAAAGTAGAATAAAAAAAAAAAAGGCCAAATGCTCTCTTCCTTTCCTGTTTTTTCATCTGCACGGTTTCTTTCAAAGCAGTAAGCAGCATAATCTTTCTATTAAGGACCACTTCAACAAAAAAATATCTTTCGTTTCTCATATGGTCCATTGCTTTTATTTCTAAATCCTGTTTTATCAAGGCTATTGCTTTCAAAAAAAAACCCCAAAAAAACCAACCAACAAAAAACCACAACTGTCCCATAAACACAACAAATCCCTTCATGTTCCTCACAGACACAAGGCATCTGCAGACAAACTGCCTTGGACAAGGAACTCTCAGAGCAGGCTGAGACACACTGCCCATTAAACAGCACCTGATTCTCTCTATCTATGCAAAACAGGCTAACACAGGCATCCTCCTCAAATTCTTATCTGTATGTTTGTGTTACAACTGGTTAATGCTTCCCTTCCCAATATGATCAGACATTGCTTTGGAAACTTGCCGTGTACTTTAGCAGGAACTCTCTTAGGAAATCCCAGGTTTTCTACCTGTGACAGCTACTGGAATGTCTATTGGCTGATTTTTCCAAGATCTCAAAATACCTGTATTTTCCTGAATAGCCAAAACAAAGCATTTGTGGTCTTGACACTAAATCTCCGTGTTGTTTGCTTCATCCCTGCATATTAGTCTAGGTTATTAACCTGCTTCTGTGATTTAGGGACTCTATGTCTTTACTCGCTTCAGCAGTACTGCATCTGTAGGGAAAACAAATGTCTCCCATCAGAAAGTGAATAAGTAAAGGAAGTTTCTCACTTCTGGTATCTGTCCAACCAAGCAATATCAGTTTTTCTAAAAAATAATTAAAAAATAATTGGAAATTAAAAGCACAGGTAAATAAAGCTGACAGAGAGAAATAATGAAATCTCAAGTCAGGCATTCCTTTCAAAAGGAATAAAAAACCCACTTTCTCAGTAACCCCTCTCTCTCAGAGTACAAGCTATTATGCCTTGTACTTACTTACATCATTCTCTACTTTTTTGGTATCTATGCAAAAATCAGAGCAGCTTGAAGTCCCTCCCCAAAACCGAAAGAAACTATGAATACTGTAACAGGTAGGATATCTAATCTCCGCCATTAAAGTTCTAACAGGTAGTGGTCTAGCAAATAAAAATGAACTATCCCTACTCCATGCTTATCTCCCCACTGTCATGTTTGAGTTCTTGAAGGCCTAATGGGCATGATTTTATTTCTGGAGATAAAATGTAATGGTACCAGAGAGTTTCAGTCTGCCCTGCACTACAGTTGTGTCTGGCTGTATCTCTCATTAAGCATGAGTGAACAGCAATGGCTGAGATTATTTTCCCTACTGAACTGCCACTGCTGACACTTATGACTCCAATGAGTAGCACTAACTTTTCTTTCAATGTTGTTAAGTAAACTAAAATTTTGGTATTAACAAGACAGAAAAATTGTTTTGTCAGGAAGGATGATGCTCTACTGTCATGTTCTCCATGTTGAGTAAACACCAATTAGGGTTGAACTAACTTGAGGGTGGAAGTGTTGATGAATGATCACTGAAAAATGTCTGTGGCTCACTGTGTAGACAGAGACATTCCCTCCCCTGCAAGAAGATTAGTTTGCCTGTGCTCCACTATGACTAAAAATGGATAATTCTGATTCTAACAAGACAAGCTATTTAAAATCTTGGTGCTTGTTTTGAGATTTAGATCTTTGGAATGGGAAAATGCTTTCTTGTCAGAAGTCAGAATTGCTGTTTGGATTGATATTTCTATGTCACTCAAGTATTTCCCCTTAACAGCAGAGCTAAGTATCACATAATTTTTAAAGTATTTATCTTCATAATACACCTGTGAGGTAATGCGCCTTGTTTTCAAAGAGGAGAGAAAAAAAGGATCAGGTCTTCTGGTAATACTTATGGATATTCTGGGTGTTATCTTCTCTAGCAGTTTCCCCCTGTCCTACCTGGAGGTTTCTGTGTTACTGACAGTTTACTACAATTTTCCTTCCACTTTTGCTGAAGCTCCTGATGTATACACTAAAATACCAGTCAACAGGATCAGGCATGCATTTCCTTCTGAGAATGTAAACCCTGGCAGGAATCTGTTAATACCCTGCTTCACTGAGATGGAGGAAGAATCCATGGAGACTGAAACCATCACTAGCCTTAAGACCTACCTGAAAGTATATGAAAGAGCTGAAGCAAAATGACACATTTCAGTAGGTCTCTTAAATTTCAGGTAGGTCCACAGGGCATGTCTGTAGTTAGTGGGTGATGGAAACAGCAAAACTACATGCCAGAGAAGTAGTGACAGGAGCAATCCTGATCCTGTCAATTGCCCTGTGACTCTGTGCTGCTCACCTGTAAGATGACTTTTCTTTACCTTCAAGAGTATATCTGAATTTAAATATTGTGTCTGAATCTGTCGTGCTAAACTTTTTTCTCCCATCCATGTTTACAGAAACACCAGTGTGTGTGTGTGTGTGTGTGCATATTTTAGCTTCACATTAAACCTACAACTTTCGAGGTTTTTTTTTTTTTTTGGCTTGTTTTGTTTGTTGTTTTTTTCTTAGTAGACAAGCAGAATTTTCTTTCTGACTTTGTTGAATGTTAAAACATTTTTCTTTTTTTGGTTTTGGCTTTTTTAAAGAAAATCTTGGCTCTGTGTTTCTGTGTGAGAGAGAATGTTTGTGTCTGGAGGGCTTTAAAAAGTTTGGGATTTATATACTTTAAGAAGTAGAGAGAAAAAAGAGCAGGATTGGATTTAACTAGAACCAGGTTTGATTTGCATACTAAAAGGTATCTGACAAGTGTAGTAGGCAGTCAAATCTCACTAAAGGGTTCCTCCTTTCTTTGCCCACTTGAAATGATAAAACCATCACAAAGACAGGTCTTCAGAGACATCAGAGCTGAAGCTGTTACTAAAGGCACAAAAATCTTTGGACAGACAAGTATTCTTTCTCCTGTCACTTTAATACTCAGTATACCAGCCCAATCTTACAAGCCATATATAAGGTCAGTGCACAGGATCTTCTTCCAGACAAGAGGTTTGAAAAGATATCTGCCATGAATGTCACTGATCTTTTTTTGATTGTGTTGAACTGAATCTCTGTGCAGATTCTTTGTCTGCAGAACAGGTCCTGTTCTCATTGGCATGGATCCCCTGGCTGCAGGCTTTCTGTTTCCTCTGAAAAACTGCAATATTTCAGTCCTGGAATAGTTAGCATAAGGACAGAGGAAACAAGAGAGTCTACTCTCAATTTTATTCACATTGAAAAAAATTGTGTATGACATTTGACCAGAAACAGTCAGGTTTCAATGAATGATGCATGAATCAGGTGGAAATAAATCCAGAATATCTCCATAAGTTAAGTAAACTTACCTGTGCAGAGCAGCTGGGAGTTCCGGAAACAAGAAAGAAGAGCCTCACTCTATTTTGAAAGCTGTGCAGTGTTAGCCATGCACTGGAATATGTATATGTATATGTGTATATGTAGAAGCATACATGCAAATGGGATAGAATAGAATATTCTAGGGACTTACAATGTTAGAAGAGATTTACAATGATCATCTAGTCCAGCTGCTTGACCATTTCAGGGCTGACCAAAAGTTAAAGCAAGTTATTAAAGGCATTGTCCAAATGCTTCTTAAACACTGACAGACTTGAATCATCGGCAACCTCTTTAGGAAGCTTGTTCCAGTGTTTTACTAACCTCTTGGTAAAGAAGAAAGAATCTGTAATGAATCCCTAAAACCTTAATGAATCTTCCCTGTCTGAATCTTCCCTGATGCTGCTTTAAACCATTCCCATGCGTTCTGTCACTGGATACTAGCAAAAGGAGCTCAACACCTCCCTTTCCATTTCCTCTCCTTGGGAAAGTGCAGAGAGCAATGAGGTCACCCCTCAGCGTCCTTTTCTCCAAACTTTGCACAAACCCAGTGTCCTCAGCATGCATATATTCAAGCAATATGAAGGGGTAAAAGGAAAGATTCAGCACTATAATTAACTTACGAAAATTCTACTTATTACCCAGGAAACTGTAGAGCGTATTCACCCTACACTCCTTGTAGAGGTAATGAAGAGAGATAGGTACCTCCAGAGGCTCATTTAGTCCATTGCTCTCTTATAAAGTAATTAGGCTTCATCAGGTAAGGAGAAATCTGGGCCTTCATCTTGCCAGTAACCTTTAAATGAGCACTTGAACTCCCTCTGCAACTTGAGATCTACAAAGTGTTTCTTCAGCTCCTATCCAAAATGTTTGCATGTTGTGTTGCACAGCTTCCTGGGAGAATATTCCTACTGCACTTTCTGGCAAAAGAAATAAGGCAAAAACAGCCTTTAGACTGTAACTTGCTTCAGGCTTTTAAAATGTTTTCTAGGGGAAAAAAAGAAAAGCTTGTTCCTACATTCAGAATTCTGGTAAGCTTTGAAACATGGTTAGATTTTATTTTTAAATGTATTTAATCCACCAGGACTCAAACAAATACAGTGGGCTTCTCTGGCTGCAAAGATTTTGCATTCCTGACTTAAAACTAAGATAAATTACACTTTAGATTAACTTCAAATCCCTATTAAAATAGGTTCAATTACAATCCATGAACAAAGAAAAAAAATATAGATGTTTAAAGAAAAACAACCATCTTGTTATTTAAAGAAATAAACTGTATTTTTAAAGAAATGTTTAAAGAAATAAACCATCTCTTCATTTTTGCATAGTTAAAATATCACGTGCACTTTTACTCCTAATTTTTTTCCTAAGTATTTCTTTTCATAATAGCTGAAATTCAAATGATAATTTAGGTTTATAATTTAAATTTATTCGGTAAAAAAAAAAAAAAAATTGTCACAATTCATTAGTACCATAATCTAGATTTTACTAGTTTTTACACAATAAATATCAGGATGAGAAACCATAAATGCTCATGATTTTTTTTCCTATGGAGTTCCATATGTTAATTTATAACCAAGCAAGCTAATTTAGGAACAGATATTCCTTCTTCCAGGAGTTGTTCTACAGGCATATTAGTAAAAGAAGATTAATTTTCTTGGTTAGTTGATTCTGAGCAAATGCACTTCTGTGACAAAAACAAATATCTTGGGAGGCTTGGGGGCTTTCTGGAGGCAGATTCACAATCTAAATAAGTCAAGTAATTGTTGCATCTCTCAGTTGCCATGTACACAGAGTGGTGAAATAATCACGCTTACTTCAAAAAGGAGAACAGAAATGCACTGTAGGTTATAAAGTCAGGGGAAGAAAATAAGTTAGAGCATACAGGCAAGAGATGGAATATCGAAATGAGGTTACAGTATCTGGTTAGGGTCTGACCAGAAATGGAGGATGGGGGAAGCTATCCTATGAAATCAAGCCAATTTTTCTCACAGTGTAGACACTTCAAACAGCTCATCTGTCCAAGGTGGACAGCTTGGTGGCAGGCTCTAAAATATTCTTGACTCCTTCTCATGTCTATAAAAAAGTGTACTCAGAAGAGAAAAAGTATCAACTCTCATGAGATCCCAACTCATGCATGTAGGGCCTAAGCTGAGCCAGCTGATGCTGTACCTATTGTGCCAGTTCAAGCTGGGAGAAGCCACCACTTCCACTGGAAAAGACATTTCTACCTTTCTCACGACTCTGGTTTTTTATTGCTGTGCATTTATGGATCTTGCCCTTACACCTGTACAAGCCAGGCAAAATGGGAGAATCATCACATTTTAAGAAAGTTAAGTTCCCTCTAAATATTCTTGTCTTTCAGACTTGTAATTCAGCCTTTCCAGTTTGATGTGATGAAACTGAACTTCAATATTCATACAAATCGGCTTTCTTCTCCTTAAACATTTGTAAAAGCTGTAAAAGCCACTATCCATTCCTATTGACAGGCAGTGTATATAGACAGAATACAGCAGAATATGTGTACAAGGAGACACATAAATGTTATGGGAGGAACACTGAAGATGTTGTTCTCTTTGGGTCTCTATGTTGATCAAGCAATAATTAATTTTTTTTTCACCAGATGCACCTTGCAAATCAATGCAAGTTGCAGTTCATCCTTATGAAGTGGTACCCTAAGCTTTGACAGACACAGTGTGAATGACACAAGTGCACCACATGACTTATGTGTAGCCATCTAATTACACAAATTTATTCAAGAAGATATAAATACTAACAGGCAAACTTTCCTTCTGAGCATTTCATGTATATTGTCTGTGTATGCAGGAGTTGGAGGAGCAAGGGAAGAAAAAGCCTCACTGCTTCCTAGGGAACAGTTGTGTTCTCTGACTTTGCTTTTACATCATGTCTTTCTTCCTCCTTTTTTTCTTGAACGTCTAAAAATATTTCATCTATTTTGCACATTTACATACGAGAGGGGCATGGAAGCCAATGTAAAGTAAAATCTTGCCTTGAGTTTTGAAAGAGATGATCAGTTAAGTGAGTGATCCACTTAGGCATTTAAAAGCACCTATCAAGTTATGTATTTATGATTTTAAGACATGCTTGCCATTAATGCATGTATTAGTATTCCTTCAAGAATAGAGGATATGCTTTGCAGCCTCCTTACACCACTTTTCCAAACAAAGTAACTCATTATTTCATATGTGCATTTCTACCTAATTAGGAAAAGAACAGTGAGAGATTCTTTCCTTTTAGATTTATGCATTTTTCATCTAATATTCTGAAAACCAAGGTTTGATTCACCAGGTCTTTAAATGCAGACAGAAGCCTATGTCTATACAGTACACAAGTATATACTCTATGCACTATAAAATCTATATAAAATACCCTTGTTCTCTCCAAACTCATAACTTCATTGCTGAAGTATTTTCCCAGCAAGAAATCTCTTGTTCATAGTCTGTAAGAGCAAACATTTCTAAGAAAACTCAATATCACTGTTCCACACTCTGAGAAGTGCCCATGTGGCCTACCAACACACATGCTTTTTATGTTAGGTTGGAAAGTGTGCTGGAAGCACACACAGAATAATCCTGACAATGAAAGAGGGTCAGGTTCTTTGAAGGAATGAGATAACTGTGGTGGGAATCTTCCTAATCTTCCTAATCTTCCTATAAAAATATTGATTAATACTGGAACTGCTTATATAGTTTACACATGAAAAAAACTGTTACTCCTCTGTTGGTGGAGTTTTCATTCTTCTGTTAACATTTTATGAGTCAGGGTAGCGAAAGGGAGTATCCACTTTACAGACAGAGGACTGAAGGAGAGTAAATCCACCTCATCAGCAATCAGCACCTGAAGCCAACCTTGCAGTCAATATGTAGCTAGGTTGCAGTCCTAAAACATTTAAAGAGACTTCACTGAGGTCATTTAGGAAGTCTCCTTGGGATCTCCAGTCTTTTCCGTCTCTCATAGTGGTCCAGTGAGAGAACACCTTTCCTTTCCTCTGCTAACATTTTTCATAGGGCTAAACCATCAGGTAAGTACTCTATGCCATCACCAAGACCTGTAAGGGTTGCCGACCCAGACCTGTCTCAAAGCAACGCAGAAAGAACATTTAGCAGTTTTATCCACTTTCTTGTTGTTGGTATGTCAGGGCAGTGGTACAAATTCATTGCTGCTTATCAGCTGTCTGGTATCTACTGACAACATCTACAGGAAAAGTGAGTGGTTATATTTAAATATCTGTCAGCAAATATGACAAAAGACATGAATACTTCTCTGGGATTTGCTATGACCTTTTCATTTGCCTTGAGGAGTTGCCTTCCTCTGATCAAGAAACTAATTAGCTTGCTGAAACTTGCTGTACATCTCTATCACAGCACCGAGGAAATCCATTTCTGCATTTGACAACCACTCAGCAGGATGTCTCCATTCTCTTCCTAGAAGCCTGTGGCTACAAATAGTTACACTTCCTCCGTAGCTGAAGTCTGAGCTTTTTACTGTGAAGGTGATAGCAGACTAACCAACTTTGATGGTAAGCAATCACACTGTCTGGCAAAGCTGAGTTAACTTGGAAGCTCATAATATTGAGTTTCCATAGTCCATTGGCACAGTCTTGTAATGCACTCTGAGCTTACAGCTCTTAAAGGAAGACTGGAGGAGTGAAAAGCAGTCACAGCTTTCCATGTGCAAAGATGATGTTTCTTGACATTACAGAGGGCTTACCTGCATCAGAATTTTAAGAAGATGGTGAGGGCACATCTGGAAACAACCTGGTAAAATGGATCTTTTGGTGATACAGCAACCATCAGTGTTGGAGAGATGAGGCTTTTGTCTTTGTGGTGCCACGTGGATGTCATAATTTGCAGAAGGCAATTGGAATTATAAGGGGGTGCAAGGAGACACTCACAGAAGCTTTAGGTGGAGATTCAAACTCCATCTGTTCACCACAGCATGTATACCTTGGAGGAGCTCTTTCTTTTGGAATATGCTGCCTCTAGTAATAGGCAGACATCTCACAACAGATACACTAGATAAATACCACTCCAAAACAAGACTAGATTCTTTCTGGAAGTTATCTGTTTGCTGAAGATTTCAAAATAAAGGGAACCACTAAAGTCTTGCCACTAAAATTTGTGCTTCTCCATAACACAGGCCCTTGTACTTCATGCTGTTACTCTTCTCCAGTAGCTGTGGCCAGCTAAACAGAGATACTGCCCAATAAGCAACTACTTCCAGGGCAGAAAATGTGTGAACCTACTCCCTTCTTTCAGACCAAGTGACATTGCTTCATCTTAACCAAGATGAGAAAAGAACCAAAACCCAGAGTTTTATGTGTAGACTTTCTTTTCCACTCTCTTTAGAGAACTCTTTATGGTGAGAAGTGGACTGTTCTTGTCACCTCATGGACTCAGGAGGCCTATCTGTACCCAGCTTATACATGTGCCCAGCAGGGTTGCCCTCTGGGGAAAGGCACCATTTCCTGTGTTCTAAGTGTCAGTTGTACATATCCCAGTGCACATTCAACTGGGTCATAAAACTTCTTGCTTATAGTAACTATGAAAGCAGTAAGTGCATTAAATTAAAATACTGTTAAAGTGGTTTGTGGGGACTCCTCATAAATAATCATCAAGATCTAACTCCTGGGAAAACACAGTACTTCATGCAGTTTTGTTCCTTGCAGTCTAGGGAGAAAGCAAGCTTCATAAATATGCACCTTCTCTATTAAGAGTTATAATTCTTGCCTTTCTCTGAGAAGCTTTTGTTTCTTTTCGCAGGCCTTCCACTTCCAAAAGACAAAATACAAGTGAGTGGGTCATGCTGTCCTGTACCCTGCTGCTACCATGTCTACTTGCAGCTTAGATTGTTTCAACTTTAAATTCTTAAGGGAAACCCTGTGCCTGATTGCCCCTTCGTTAGCAATACCACTCTGTTCCCAGGGATGCCTCTGGTGGACCTCCATTAGCCCCATTAGTCCATGGGATCTTTTCTCATGACTGGGGTTTTGGAATTCCCACAATATGGTGACATAACACCACTGCCAGCCCTCTGTCTGTCTGCCAGCCCTCCTCCCCTTTCCTGATAGATAGATAGATAATTGATAGATAGGCAGATAGATAGACATAGAAAGACTGATACATAAAAACTCTCTCCCATGCTTCAAAACTCTTCATCTTCTCAGAAGAGAAAGTATTTTTGTCTGTCTAAAAGGAGGAGGGAGAGAAAGACTTGAGAAGGAGATCTGTGTTTCATGAACGCTTTCATCTAACCCTTCAATGTTTTATCAGTTACCCCTTTAGATTTAAAGGACTAAAAATTATGATTCTATGTGAAACTAGAACTAAAGTGCATACAAATGGAAATCAGTATATAACTATAGTGCTCTGATACTATTTATATTGCATATAGATACTTGATTTAATCTTGTCCTACTAAGAGAAACTTCTCATTAAAATGTTTTGGGTTTGGCTTATTTTAATTTTGTAGGGTTTTCTTTTAATTTTTTTTTTTTTAAATTCTTTTTTCTCCTTTCTCAGTAAATTGTGTTCTGGTTTATGGAGGAAAAAAAAGAAGAGTTAGTGTTCCAAAGCTGAAATACTCTTTATATGACTAAATTTTAGTATTACTCTAAATTTCTCCTTTTACTTCTGCACTTCCCTTTACTTGGCAGATGGAAGGGAGGGAAGTGAAAGAGGAGGAGAGGTAAAAATGCTCCAAAATATCCCCAGGAAACAAACAAGTTTGAAACTTTAAACACCTCGAATACATTTTTGATAATAATTTCAAGTACACAAAAGCTTTTTACATTATCACCTATCAAACTATACAATCCATTTCAGAAGCTGTTGACTATTTTCCAGGACAGCTCTGATTCAGAAGTCCCCAGGCCGTGAATTCTAAGGATGTTTCATGCAATTACATACAGAGCCCTCACATTTTCTGAGGTAGTTACATTTGTATTTACATTTTATATTTACAAAACTATTGCTGCACTGGTATTCCTAACCTGAATCTGCCCAATGGCCCAGTCCTCTCTCACCAACCATGAACAGAACCAGCTGCTCCCAATAGCAGAAGGAAAAACTCAGCTTCTGAAATAACCCACCCAGGATGAAAGCTCCTGCCTAGCCACCATTAGTTAGCTAATCTACTATAACAATTTTAAAAAGCACATAATGAAGAATGGGCCAAATGACTTTAAGAATGCTGCATCAGTAAAAGGTCTCATTTAGTCAGCTGCAGCTGAGCAATGTAGGTGATCAGCCAAAGCATCAGAAATGGATGAATTCACAGTACAATGCAACGCTGTAGTTAATTTACTTTCCTATAAATTTTTGCTGGTTCCCTTTGACAGGCAAGATGTGTCAGAACACAAAATGACCATGATATCATTGCCCAAAGGAGTGGGCTTGTCTCTTTGGTTATCATCATATTCTAATAATTTCCTAATAATCATAAAGCTGAGCAGAGGGATATCTGATAGATGGGTTTAATGGACTGACACTGATCAAAGAGAAAATGTGAATTAGGTGCTATGAGCAAGGGTCTAGCTGAGATTCATTAGAGGATGCAAGAGCCTCATGAGTTAGACACTCTATCAAACAAGTCACTTAAAACCACACTGGAGAGAAGCACTGAACTGTTCAAATGTTCTGGTGAGTGAACAGATACACAGGAATGGAAGGAAATATCCAGGCTATTCAGTGCATTCAGCACTTCACAAGCAGGCAACAGGAATTTAAGATGGGAATTCAGGCCAGATCAAGGCATTTAAGTAGAAATATCTACATTTGGGTGCCTACGATGGGGCAAGGTGTTTGGCTGAAAAGTCAAGAAGGCAAAGAGGAAAATCTAAAGGGAAACACAAGTACACATGCCTGAATTACCTTGTCATGCTTTCAGGTTTCTTGACCAAAGGGATATTAACTAGTTTCATTCAGGATCTCAGCAGATATATGTTTAATTAAGATCATTACTAATGGATAAAAAAATCACGTACTTTCAAATATAGGAAAAAAGTAAGGATCTATTTGTAAAGTCCAGGGAAGCCAGAAGAAAATATGGTGCAAAGTTAGAATGTCAGATCTCTACCTGATCTTTTAGTTTCATTTCTGAAGGAAATATACTTCTGTCTTTTATTAGTTCCTAATTCCTCTGTTGATAAGGAATCATTCTTTATTTTTCAGGTAAGGGAAATAATCTATTCAGACTCCAGAGCTGTGTTTGAAATGGTGCAGCATGGGAATACAGTAGTTAGATTGCAGAAAATCATTACTAGTAGAATAACTTCAAGGCAAGTCATGATTAGAGAACAGATTACAACAGCATGTGCTAAAATGAGAAATATTTAGCTGAAGGGAAGTTATTTTCGGAATTCCCTTGAACTGGCATAAGGATGATATTTCTTCAGAAGTTTAACATAAAGAAGCTGTGCCTATGAAATTTGTTATGACGCAGAGCTAGAGGCAGTGGAAAGAAAATCTGAATATTACATTGTATGAATGAGGCTACATTGAGGCCTGGATTAATTGGAATCAGATGATTAAAGTTCAAGGACCTGTTCCCAGTAATTATAGTCAATATTGATTGTAGAATGTAAGTCACATTTATTCTTAAATCCTTATTAGGAAATGGAAGACAAAAAGTAATATTTAGGTAAATAAGTCAACAGTAGGATGGCAAAGAGCCACTTGGTTGATGTGACCAGGAAAAAGACAAATATTGACTTGGATATACATAAACTCCTCCAGGAGAAAGTATTTAATGTCTCTGGAAAAGACATTAGAAAAACCATAATAACTTATACCAGCTGGAGCCCAGAAACATCGTTTGTAGAGGACTACAGATATAGAAGGGAGATGGGAATGAGCATAGAAAAGCAGAAGCAGTTGTAAGAAAGTAGTTATAAAGACAGTCGATATACTAAGTTCACTCTGATGGAAAAAAGTCCAAGAGGGGTTAGAATAGTTTTACTGAATTAAACATCTGGGAACGCTCATAGAGTCATTTGTTGGAAGGCATTTTCAGGAGCCCTCTTGTCCAGCCCCAGCTTAAATCAGCACTGTCACCATCAGCTTTAGTAAACTTCTGAATGGGAATCCAATATTTATTGGTTCAGATGTGGAAGAGGTTTGAACTCTTTTCATCTCTCTGTTCTGCATTCACAAGTTTCTCCTCTAATTTTCCCCATCTAATAAAGCAAAAACTTTGCCAATCTTTGCACCTTTCTCATTGGGTGCAACAGGTAACATATTACCCAATATTTTTAGAGACTTTAACACAGTCCAAGTACTGTTTGCTAGAAGTCACACTAACCAACTGGATCACTAGTCTGACAAGGTTACACAGGAGTATAAAAGTAACTCACTATCAGAGGCCTGGACTGGATCACTGCTACTTACAGTAAAGAGTCCTCTGGAAGTCCTCACAAAACCTTGGTACAGATAAATATTCTTTGTGAGAATAGATTATTTTGCAAGGATATTTTCTACAAAGCTGATAATATCAGTTTAATATCAGTTAAGAGATGCACACAGAATTTTTTTTATGTCAGGGATATGATTGTTTCTAGGAATTATTTTTTTTCCATGGGTGACCTTGTACAGTATTATTCAAGACAAGTTTTTTCAGCACTGAAATAGAGTTATAAATATGTCCCAGCTTTATATATATATAGGTATTACAAAAACTAATAATTTTGATGATGGTTTTGAATGGAAAGAAACTCAACTTTGATTACTTGCCAAATGCTAATGGAGTATTATAAGATGTGGAAGTTATTTATTCATAGCAAATTTTCTCATTTTATTGGTTCTCAGGAAAGAAATTCATGTTCTTAGGCACTCTCATTTTTCTGCTTCTCTCTCTTTTCAGTCTCCTCTTCATCTCTGGCACAAAAACATTCTCTTTTCAGAGCCATTATTTTATTAATTCATAGTTATGCATTTTTGACACTACTTTCCTCAGGTTCAGTCTGAATACCTTTGTTCAAGCCTCTGTCTCACATTTTGAAATTACAATATAGAACTGAAAAAGAATAGTTTTTGCATTTTTCCCCTTCAAGAAATAAAATAAATTAATAAAGAGGTCAGACAACACTGTGTGCAGGTGTTTCTGTGTGAAACAATTGATATTATTATGTAAAAGGAAGTGGAATGAGATGAGTTTTACTGAATTCCTGAGGGAAATCATTCAATATGCACTCTTATCAAAGTCTAATAATGGCCCTTCTGCTGCTTGTTTGCTTTGATGAATTTGATAATAAAGGAAATCTACATTTATTTGCATTTTTTTCTGCTAGAATTCACTGAGGCAACTCCAAATGTAATTTTAAAGTATTAATCTAACACATGTAGGTTTGTGAGCTGCATTTCTGAGTTGCATTAAGTAAAAACAGATCAGACACAAACTCAGGAGAAAAAGTCCTGAGGGCTGTGCTTGACCACCATGGCCATAAGTGAACATTTATTCTGAGAATCACCAGACACGATTAGTGCCTCCCTGTTTCAAGTATCCAGCCAGAGAAAATCAGAGCACAAAGGGTGGAAGGACAAAGTGAGCTACTGCAAGTGATGCTTTTGCAGCTTTATTGAGGCAAGCTTTGAAGATGTAGTAAGGAGATGGAGACACCTGGAACTTCCCTAGGAATCTATTGTACCTCCCTTCTCCAGGATCATGTCTCTGTTTAGTCTCCGATGCCTAAATCTCAGAATCCAGATATGACCCCACTGCTTAAGTTTACAATGGTTTCCTACAGGAGGCAGAAGACTGTACTAGATGTCAAGCTCTGGTTCAAATTTTTGCAGAGAAAAAAAGGCTCTCGTCAGAATGCCAAGAGGTTTGAATTCCTCTGCCTAGGTTTAAAGATGGCTTCAAAGACACAGTCTAAGAGAAATCACTCCACTGCAATTGGCACAGTCGGATCCTTCTTACCAAGATTACCAGCAAAATAGTCTTGATAATCTGTATCATTAGTTCTTTCTTCCAATACTTCCTTTTACTTACTATAAATCACTCCTTGTCACACAGCTACTGGCTGCTGTAAGGCAACAGCTACTCATGCTAACTCCATGTGCTTTATTCCATTCCTCCAGCAAGGATTCTGCATTGATTCAGTTCTCTTCCTCTCAAGAGCCCAAGACAAACTTAGTGGCTTCCAAAAACTTCCCCAATCAATACCTCCTAAGGTCCCTGAAGTGCTGTAATCTGAATCAAGGTCTGTGAAGCAAAACTGAAAATGAGCTCAGCAGGGTTTAGCTGTAGCCTGTTATCTGTCACAGGAGGGTTTGTTTTTTCCTGCATGGCTTTTTTTTTTTTTTTTTTTTTTTGGTTGTTCTTTGCCTGTTTGTTTTTCACCAAGTTTCACTTCTCAAAAGTCATCTCCTGTTTCTGCAACTGCAAGATCTAGCCATGCACCCTATAGGCACCACTCAAACTTTGAACTTGATAATCAAGCTCTTCTGATTTCTTCATATCTCCCAGAAAAAAAAAAAAAAAAAAAAAAAAAAAAAAAAAAAAAAAAAAAGATGCATCTAGGCTGAAAGGATCTAATTTTGTTTAACTTGATTCTCCTCCATTGTTGCAATTTGAAATAACTGTTGGAACAAAGACACAGTTGCTGATAGAGTGATGCATCTTTTCGAGGCAAAGGCACATTTCAAATGATTTCTTTTACTCTATTCATCAAGGAATGATTCATTCATTTTAAGGCCTGATTAAGAAGCTTCCCTGTAGCATTATATTATTTGCATCCAACCCACCAGTGATAGCTAAAAAAATCAATTAGGAAAGGCAAAAAAATTTCCAATCAGAAAAGTCACTCTTCTGATATGTTTTTGTAGCACAAGTACCACTCAGCTCATGAACGTTCATGCTCAATATTACTATTTGGTGAGATAACCATATTTACATTTTGGCATTTCTTTGATATCTGGGAAATGCATTTTGGGTATTGCTGAATTTTCCCTGGAACAACCAAAGAACTACTGGGAGATTCTCCGATATAGTCTCTAAAGTTTGCCTTTATTCCCTGGATATATGTAAGTCATCTCAAATTATCAGGTGGGGAATGGCAGAATTCTTTTTCCTCTCTGTCTGATGCAAACTGTCTTGCATATATTAAACTTGTTAGTCTGTACAAGCAACTGTTCAGACATAAAGTAAACCAAGGAGTGATGCTTTCTGCCCTACATACCCTATGGGCAACCAGAGCAGAATACAAGAACATCCTCACATCCCTTATCCTGAAATGTGAGTTCTGTGGCTTTAATAAGAAAGGAGTCATGGTCATTCATCCAGGGCTCAACAAGTAAGTTTTAACCTCCTTTGAGTGTAGGAAAGAATAACATAATCAATATTTTCCATTCTTAAAACATTTCAATTCAATGAAATCCAATTTTTTCAAAGAGAAAAGCCATTTGACACTGGCTTTTCAAGGAAGGTTACAATTTGCTATTTTTACATTTCAGAAATGAGAACTTCTAAGGATTCTTCTGTCCAAATGTGTTTTAATTTTGATCATTATTTGTATTTTTTGTAATGCAGTAAGTTGGAAACAGAATTTTAGACTGAGATAATAAGAACAAATCTTTTTATTGGGCTGAAATATTTCAAAAATAGTTTTATTAAAAAAAATGCTGCTTTTGTGGGTCAATCCAGTATCAGGTCAGGATATGACCACTGTTATGAGCAAAGAGATGAATTGTCACCTGGTTCTCAGGAATTAGAAAACCTTTGCTCCCTTCTACCCCTGTCCTTCAGAATAAAATTAAACATGATGAAAAAAAAGAGCATTTTGTAAAACTATTTCTGTGTACTGGCTATAACTAAATTTAAAACTTGACCATCACTTCGTGTTTTTTTTGGTTTTTTTGTTGTTGTTGTTGTTTTTTTGGTTTTTTTTTTTTTTTTGAGTGTGTGTGGTTTTTTGTTTGTTTTGTGTTTGGGTTTTTTGGTTTTTTTTTTTAGTTTAACAGCTCCTACAACCAGACTGTTTCTGGAAAATTTCTGTTCTGAATCAGAGATCAGAAATAAAAAGCAACTTGAAGCAAATTCATTAAGAGTAACAAGAAGGAACATTTATAACAAGTGATACTATTGCAGTTAGCAGGTCTTAAAGTTGAGTGCTGCTATTTCAGTACTATGCAGTCTACTTATCTTCTTCTGTGCCTAGTTTTAATGGGAAAAAACCCCCTTGTTTAGATTTGTATGTGCTTTGTGTGTGGTGTCTGTATTTTTTACATCTTTTAGTGTCACTGGAAATTGGTATTTCATGTGCCGTCTACCTGAAACCTACTGTAAAAAATGTAAGTGTACTGAAACAAATGTAATATATAAATATATAAATGTAAATTTATAAAAGTGTAATATAAATCCTGGTTGATGGGTTTTAGTAATAGAAACACAGGGACTATATTACCAGCTGCAAGCCCAGGTTCTGATAAAAACTTCAATGGCTTACTTTATTTGTGTTCAAAGTGAAGAGATTTAATAGCAACCAGAATTAGCCACATGAAACTCATTTCTAGGTTCAGGCTAGGTGAAGCATCCAGGAAGATGCATATGAAGTTTAGTTTTAATGGCACAGGACAGCAGGAACTGCCCTGATACTTGAGGTGTCACCCCAGGCAGCAGTTCAGGGAACAGAGAGTGGGTCTCACCATCTACTCTTCTTCCAGGTGCCCTATCACATGCTCAATCTTTTTCCTGTCCCTTCTCCCCTTCTCCTATGCTGACATCTCATGAAAGCTTTAATAGAGATTTATAAATTTTGTGGTTAGAGGCACAATTGTGAGCCTAATGGAACCATTCCTTTAAAACATCGGCTGACATGTATAGATGACATTTCACAGGGAAGGTCTATGAAAGGGAATGTTGTCCTTTTTTCTCTATGCAGAGTGAGGACAACATTTCCTCAGCAAAGGAAGCTGGGGAGGTGAATGTGGAATTAACCACAACAATCAAATGGGCTCTGGCTTTTATTCATGTCCATAACTCACAGTCCAGAAGAATGGGATAGTGGCTTAAAGATACCAGTGCATGACAGGATGGGCCCATCCTTAGTACTAAAGATGGTGATATTTTGTTGCCTTTGTTATGGGTTAGAAAAGCTGGGCTGAGGATTCTATTCTCAGCCCAGACACTTAAAATCAAAGCTGCCTGTTTCTCACTAAAATCAGCCTGTACCAAGAGGACTGCCAGGGAAATCTTTTCCTTGCTTGCCTGAGTGCAGAGGCACCAGACAGTGTTCTCAAGCTGAGAATTCACATCCCAAGTTTCAGGCTGCCTTCACTGGCCATAAAGTGAGAGAAGAGTAGGGATGGTAGGGTGGACTGCAAAGGATTTTACACTGGAGGAGCAGTGCCTGCCCCAGTAGCTGGTGTGAGAAAGGTGAAGAGCACTGCTCAGCCAGCTGTCAGGGTTTATCTTTTGTCTCACATTTTGGGACCAAGTTCTGCAACTCCCTCACCTTAGAAACTCTCATTTCCCATGGATATTTTATAACTATTCCTTGTATGCAATGAATAATGAAACTGTGGATTGTAGGCATAAACAGGGTTTGTTTTTTTTTTTTTTGCACTGATTTCTACGTAGGTGAGTTTAATTTCACTTAGCTAAAATTTAGATGCTTAAACTGCACTGTTACCCACAGGAAAACAGGCATCTTCAGAGGGCTATTTTCCCAATTTGTTTTAAGTATCTATTGCAGGTCGGAATCAATCTCTTGCTGGTGGTGGCAAACACACTACTGACTATATATCATGATACATACAAGATTTCCTTAGCCTAGATGTCTAACTTTTAGACATGGTTTCAAATTAGTGTCATTGATATTTTTTTAAATGCTCCAGTAGAGACTGTAAAGCAGTTTCACATAGTTATCATCTCCCCCCACAGTTATAGAAAAGGGCAGTCCTACATTTTCAAGAGAATTTCTTCCTCATTTCCCAAGAATGCCTAAAGATCTCCTTAAGGTAACTAATTAAAAAAAAAAAAAAAAAAAAAAAAAAAAAAAAAAAAAGTACAGATCCAGGAGAGAGAAAATGTGTGGATTGATTCAGTGGGAAATAGAAAAACATTTAATTCATTTCTTGTAGTGTTTTCCAGCTCCCCATAGGATTTTCTGCTCATTCTTCCTTTGGTGAAGACTTAGAAATCTATTTAGCCACTGTCAAATATCACTGACTAAAAAAGAAACATATTTGTGGTTATGATTAATTCCTCCCATATAATCAGCCATCTTCTCTTGTTTGCTGCGAGGAATGGACTATTGTATGTTGCCTGAAAAAGCACGTTGCAATTTTTTGTATTTGCTGCTTTGATTTGTGTTGATTTCTCTTCTCTAAGCCTGGTATATATATTGTATATGAGTACACATAACTCGACAGCTTTTGACTTGGAAACAAATGTTCAATTGTTGCTCCAAGAGTTTGAGGGACAGAAATTCAGGTGGCATAAATCAGTTTAGCTTCACAGACTGCAAAAAAAGCCTCAATTCTGCTACATAGAATTAAAATATATGAAGTTACACATCTTGAACCTTGGTCCTTTTTCTTTTTTTTTCTTTTTTTTGGTCTTTTTTAAGAAAAGCAACACAATTCAGCACAAAGTTACTTTTCTGAATCCCTGTTTACAAGGACACACTCAACAGCAGCAAGTGACTTGTTCCAGCTGAATCACTGGCTGGAGCAGATAAGATATTTTAAAATTTTAATTGTATTTCATCAAAATACAGCTATCTTGGATCAGCCACTATAGAAGCCCCAATTTAACTATTCTCTCCTGGTTTCCAAACAAGTGGAACCTCAGATTTAATTAGAATTGTGAGATGCAGCCAAGAATTTGATAGCTAACAGCAATTCTGATGGAGCTAAAAACCCAAAAAGGAGAACAGTGAGAGATAAGGTTGCTTTTAAATAGAAGTAGTAAATGCAATTTTGCTTTTGAGGCTGAAAGATGGGAAGGTAAATGCCATCTTTACAATCCCATGGTTACTCTGGATGGTGACAACATAATTCCAGTCATCTTGAGGCACTTGCTCTTCAACTTCAAATTCCTGCCACATAATGAAGTAAAAAGCAAGTTTCTTTGGAAAGCTGATAAAATATGAAGGATTGTGGCATTCAAGTCTTAAATTTCTGACATGTAAAGAAATGAGGACAAGAAAAATTTTAGCTACTTAGCAGGTGTTAAATTTAGGTGGAGGATAGCAGAATAAAAGGTGAAGAGTTTATGGGAAAACAAGACTGTCAAAACTTGAGGAAAAGTTGACTTCTTCAGGGAAAACAAACTATATAAAAAACTATTTTTGACAAACATTATAAAGATCAATGTTAAAGCTAGCTAGAATAGTGATCCTAATCTTAGAGATAATTGTGCCTCACACACAGATGTACCTGAACTTTTTGTGTACCATCTAGCTTGGAAGTTGGTGAACACTGAGTGACACCACCAGCACACCACCAGACACCTGGGGCTTTTTGACACAGAGTCAAAATTTGGTCAAGCCTGCAGCCCATGTTGCCATGACTAGTGGTACCTTGGAAGTCAGATTACAATTAACTTGGATATATAAAGTTTTAAACTGCTGTAAAATTAACATTTTCATACTAGTACAGTCTTGAAGCTTTGCAAAATAAAACCTTCTTCCTGGAAATTACCTTTTTTTTGTGACATCCAAATCGAGGGGAGTGTCAAGAATCCAGTCATTTACCCTTTGAAAAAGGCTTCATGCTGTTGATGCAATTAGTAGTGCTATCCCTGCTGCTGGAGAGGGGAAACAAAACATAAAGATTGCCTAAGATTCAATATGTGATTTCTAAATAAACACTAACACCATTGACATTAGGGAATCCATCTGCTTCTCTATTTCCTTACCACCACAAAGTCTACAATATGTGATTGTAACAGATGTTTCATGTCTACAAACGATGATATGTTACATTATTAAATGAAGAGGGTCATTAAACTGAGTTGAATGAATTTTTTCAGTCTATAACTGCAAGATCATGAACACATAACCTCAGGGTTATAGAAACCCCTCTCATCCCTCTCTTGACTGAGTGTGTAACTTACTCAGCAAACCCTCAGCAAATATCATGAACATCTCCATTAAAGCTTGGTAATGCAAAGTGCCCATAGGCATATGTACAACTGTCAGAGCTAAAGTGTCTTAATGACTTTTTTGCCAGAAGCACTTCTTATGTTTAGCTGCAACTTGAACTACTCAAATACCGGTTGCCTACCTTGATAAGAATGTGAATTTTCTAATGTTTTAGGTAATAGTATTGAATTAGCCTATTCTGTGAGATCAGAGAAATAAACAGAAATCTCCATTTGAGCAAAGTGTCTTCATTTTTTATTATTATTGATATTATTATTATTTCTAGATTCTTCTTCACTTTACCTTTAATCAGAATCTCAGCACAAAGGGCTTTTCTCATGTCTTCATTGCAATTTTATTCACACAGTATTCTTTCATACTGGAACTGCATACACGCACATTATAGTAACATAGATTTCCACAAATACATATAGTTTTGATTCTCTTTGAGTTGAAACTTTTCCATTTTCAAATATAATGAAAAAAGCTTTTATTATGTTTCTGTAGAATGACTGACAGAGTAACATGAGCCCCGGAGAGAAGCAGGATTTATTGAAGGATAATATTTCTTTATTGAAAATTTAACAAAGAGACAAACAAAGAAACAAACAAAAACAAAACAAAACAAACAAACAAAAAAAATAAAAATAAAAATTAAAAAATTAAAAAAGTAAAAAAAAATAAAATAAAATAAATAAAAAAATAAAAAATTAAAAAAAAAATAAAAAAAGGATGTCTCCAGTATCAGTATTTCAGAGATCAATGCACAGTCTTATGTACAGTCTTTAATTAAAATGTAACTCCTTCTTTAGCAGGATCCATGGGATTCTTACCCATGAATATTCATTGTAAATATTCATAAATGCAGCAATATTAAGGGCAGAGTTGTTGGGAAATCTAGGGAGAATTGAAAAAATAATATTTAAGGACTCCTTTGTCCAAGCAAATAGTGTTAAATTCATATGGAAAGCATGAACACTCTGTGAGTTAAAGATGTGACAGGTCCTAGTCAAAAGTTTATTAGTATATCTGTGTGCATATATCTACTGGACATGGCAGACTTGTTTAAAGGGACAGAGAAGAAATATTTGTCCTTTTGTCTGCAGACACTCAAAACTATTCCTTTTAATACTTTGCTGGAAAAAATCCAAATGTTTTTGAATCCATCTTGCAATAGCACCTCAGTTTACTAACATCTCAAGAAAACCATTGATTTTTATATTCATGGTTTTAAAGTAAGTGAGGTTGCACAGACTTTCCCAGGATAGAGAGTAATATAAAAAAGCAATATAGAAATGCCTAATGATTTTAAGCCTGATTATGAACTGTGTTTTTAGCTTCAGTCTGGAATTAATTTAAAGTTTTTAAACTTTTTTTTTTTTCGGGGAGAGGGGTGTCAAGAAAAAAGTTATAAACATTGGGAGTTTCTGGAGAAAGATGAGAAAGGAAAACTATACAAGTATTGCAAACTTACAGTGAAAACATGTACCAGCAGCTGCAAGACTCTTATGCATATTTCCAAATATTTGGTGGCACTCTCTTTTGTCAGAATGGCCAGAGCAAGCAAGGACTGAATCTAACAGGTCTTCCTTGCTCTATAGTAGCTCATCCTTCAGATTAGAGGAAAAGAGAGATCATTGGAAAAATGTGGGTAAAGCACTACTTACATCCTGGTTTTGTTGTTTTGAAGTTCAACCTGATTGTGAAAAAATGTTTCTAGCTAACATATCTCAAAGCTACTTGTAAAAAATGGCCAGTACCCTGAAGGGAAATTAAGACATTGGAACCATGAAAGGGATACTGAGATGGAAAGATCAGGGAGGTAGCCAAAGTCCCCACCTAGAGTGTCGTCTTCTAGATTACACTGTCCCCTCAAAGGGCATCAAGTAGATGCACCTTTCATCATGATTGATGGGCAGAGTTCAGATAAGCAGTGTTATTGTTTCACTGCAAAATATTTATGAATATTTATGACACCAAGTTGGGAGGCAGGGGGGCTCTGCAGAGGGATCTGGATAGACTGGAGAGATGGGCTGACTCCAGTGGAATGAAGTTCAGCAGGGCCAAGTGCCGGGTCCTGCACTTTGGCCACAACAACCCCCTGCAGCGTTACAGGCTGGGCACAGAGTGGCTGGAGAGCAGCCAGGCAGAAAGGGATCTGGGGGTGCTGATTGACAGGAGGCTGAACATGAGCCAGCAGTGTGCCCAGGTGGCCAAGAAGGCAAATGGAATCCTGGCCTGGATCAGGAACAGTGTGGCCAGCAGGAGCAGGGCAGTGATCCTTCCCCTGTACTCAGCACTGGTGAGGCCACACCTGGAGTGCTGTGTCCAGTTCTGGGCCCCTCAGTTCAGGAAGGACATTGAGGGGCTGGAGCAGGTCCAGAGAAGAGCAACCAGGCTGGTGAAGGGACTTGAGCACAAGTCCTATGAGGAGAGGCTGAGGGAGCTGGGGGTGTTTAGTCTGGAGAAGAGAAGGGTTAGAGGTGACCTCATCACTCTCTTCAACTACCTGAAAGGAGGTTGTAGCCAGGTGGGGGTTGGTCTCTTCTCCCAGGCAACCAACAGTAGGACAATGGGACATGGGCTCAAGCTCTGCCAGAGGAGGTTTAGGTTAGATGTTAGGAAGAAATTCTTTACAGAGAGGGTAGTCAGGCATTGGAACGGTTTGCCCAGAGAGGTGGTGGATTCACCATCCCTGGAGGTTTTTAAACAGAGATTGGATGTGGCCCTTAGTGCCATGATATAGTAATTGGAGTTGGATCAGGGGTTGGATTCGATGATCTTGGAGGTCTTTTCCAACCCAATCTATTCTATGATTCTATGATTCTATGAATAGTTATTTCTATTTCCCCATCTGCCTGCCTTATGAAAGGAAGCAAATGTGTCTCTTGTGGGCTTGTTTCAGGATGACTCCTTGGTCTCTACTATCTCTATTGATTTCTCCTCTTACTTCTTTCTAACAGCTCTCTTTGGAAGGGTCCTGTCCCTGTTCAGCTGGCCTAAATACATGCATGATTTCCTCATCCTAATACACGTATTTCTCCCTATCAGTGTGTGCTACAGTCAGATAGCCACTTTTAATGGAAAAATAAATAAAGCAGCAACAATGGCCGCTGCCTATTCAATATATAATGCTGGTGCTCTACTGGAAAAGTTTTACCTAAAAGTATGTTATTCTGGACTAGTACAGCTGATGCTTATGTCTTTCTGGCCTTTCTCCATAAAGAAAAATATTAATATTGCTGACCACGAAAGCAAGGCCAAGACATTTCCTGTGGTACATTCAAAAAGCATGTGACTTTTAAGTTACATAGACATAATGTTCAAAAGACTGTTCTATGAGGATGAATTTGTAAAGGTAAGTTTCTCCCAGCCATGGAAATTCAGCCAGCATGTGGGCAGTAAGCCTCTGACTTCAAAGGCTCAGTTTCATCTCTACATGATCTCAGAAAAAGGAGAGTCAAATGCATCTTACTGAGAAGTTTTGGTAGAGTCAAGGTAGATGCATTTTTCAAATATTTCATCTAGCAAATATCACCATTATGTGAACCATTGAGTGTTACTATAGCTGTCTTGGAGGCATTTCTATTTATCTGGACTTTAAAAAAGATGTTGTATGGCTGGCTGATGAAAAACTTTGATTCAAAGTGTATTTAGATGCAAAATCACGGGCAGCATCTCTCCAAAGCCTCTTGAAAGAACTGAAATAAAATGTTTTCTTTTTTTTTTACCATTGTCATGTTGTGATTTGCTTTTGAATGTGTTTGGGTTTTTGTTTTTTTCTTATTTTCTTATTGTTACTTCTCTTTTTGAAGTTGCTGTCAGTCTAAGAAGAGATTGTATTTAAGATCAATAGCATTGGACTAAATGAGCCCCTCTGCTTTGATACTGAAGTTAATCTCCTCTTGTTTGGCCTTTCAAACCTTTCAGAAATCTTCTCCGAGGCATCATAATGACAGACTCCTTAGTATGAAACCTCTATTCATAATATGAAACTTCTAATCTGTTAGAAAGTGGATTTCTTAGGCTTTGTGTGACTAACTGGAAAGTTTGTTTGTATATTGCACTGAACTTAACTACCATTTATTCTTCCTCTACATATTCTGGCTGCAGAAAATTTCCGTATATCTGCACGAATTCTGCAAATTCACCAGGACAGGGGATCCCAGGTGAGGTGTCTTCCTTGTTATTCCAAGAGCTTTTTTTTGCTATTAAGGTGCGTTAGCTCCCCAGGTAGTGCCACAACTCCATACTCAAGCCTGCCAGTCCTCTAACCTAGAGTGCAGAAAACTATAGCACTGCCTGTCATTGTAATTTTCAAACAGAAAGATTCTGAGTACTTCACACTCGGCACCATTTCTTCTGTAAGAACTCTCAGTCAGACTTGTCCAACATCATGCCGGAGTCTACAGCAGAGTCTACACAGCCCCCAAGACACCTGACTTATGTTACACCCCATCTTAACATGTCTTGTGTCTTTCCAGACAAACTTCTCATTCAGAGCTCAAAAAGTACTGGTATATTCACAAGGGTAACTGCTCTCCTCCTTTCACAAGGGTGATCACTTTTCTTTTTTCATTTCTTTCCTGTCCCTAGACAGAAGGTTTTACTGACCTTAGGATTCCCCAGGGTCCTTTCCAAAGTGTTTGTTGTTATCAGGAGGTTTTCCCGGGTTACCAAGGTAAAGACCTTCATTTTTTGGTGCTACATAGAGCTTTCAACTGCAGAGATGTCCCTGGAGTTGCACGTCAGGAGCAGCCTCTGGTAAGGATTTTTACCATCCCATTCCCAATATAGGAGGAAATTTTTGGTCAGTTTTCAGGTAGTGGAGTTGTACCAAATATTATTTGTACTCTGTAAATGTGATTTGCAACTAAAGTCTTGTTTTTCATTAGAAAAAGGAAACAAGACTGGGTTGACTTTTGTTAGGAGGGACCAATACAGTGACAATGTGGCCTTTCAGGGACTGTGAAAGTTGCTGCTTCAACAGCTTTACTTTTTCTTTCCAATCTCTGTCCTGCTCTTTGCCAGCCAAGGCAATAAACAGTACAGAAAGGTATCTGAAGAGAAATTGATTCTGCAGGCAAGAGATAATTTCTTTTTGCCTGGGATTTATTCAAATCATATATTTATTGAAGTCATATATTCCTTGAATTTTAAATTCGGAAAGGGAATCACTGAGCTGATGAAAGGTCAGACCTGTGCTTTGTGTCTACTTTTGGAGAGGAAAGTCCTGCTTTTTGTGTGTGAGAGCATAGTGTGGTGTTTCATTAGAGATCCCTGAAATTTCAGCCTCTCCTTGTCACCACTTATCAGGTGTGAACACAGGAGTTGCAGATAAATTTAAATACCCTTTACAAATGGATGTGAGCTTCCAATCAAGTTTACAAATTACCTGGGAAATCTAATTATCCAGTGAAATCTTAATCTGAATCCTCAAGGCCAACAAGTGGACTGCAGTGGCTGTCTTCTCTTTTATCTTAAATGTAACTGGATCTCTTTGGAACTGATGTAAGTGTGGACCTTGAGTCTCCCAAGCCTGTAAGATCAAAGCATGATGATGTTGCTTGATCTAAAGGCCTGGAGGCTTCACTTGACTCCTAACCTTCACTTTTGGAGGTATAGGCTTTTCTAGCGTGGGTTTTGCAAAGATTTCTCAGAAACAGCATCACTACCCATTTGTTTATCAAGTTTGCGTACACATCTATGAACAGATTTTATCAGATATGCACATGTATATTTGTGCAATTACCTGTCACAAGAGAGTTACTGCATCTACAGAAGAAATGTTTAGCTCTGGAATGATGCAGTCAGGGATCCTAAAGTAGTGTCACATCAGAAGTCAGATTTTTCTTCAACTGAAGCAGAAAAAATATTTCTTTGCATCTAGTTATCTGATTGGGTTTGTCCAATTCAACTGCAGGTTCAAAAATGAGGGGCTTTGTAAAGCAAAAAAAGAAACAAAAATGTAATAGTTTCGAAGTTGTCGCAGTTTCCCAGCACATTGTGTAAGTCAACTGCTAAGAATTAATCCTTGAGAAAATCTGAACTGTCTTTGACAAACACTATTTAATTCTTTAAAGGGTCATTCCTGTGACAGTCTACTTCAGGGTTTGTCTTTGCCTCTGAAATTTTATGCCAGAATTCTCTAATTGAGCTGTAGCTACAGAGTGGTGCTGTGCTATTGATCTGACATCAGAAAGTCACTGATAGTGGTGACCACATGTCAGCCGATTTTGCCTGATGTGAGAAGCAATTAGCATGTCCAGGACGAAGGGCAGCTGAACTGTCACGATCTCCTTGGGTTGCTGAAGTTGGCAGAAGCTGCTTTGTGACTTTGGTGTCCAGGGGAAGCAGAAGATTGAAGAGATTGGGATCTATTTCTTACTTCATTTTTGAGCATGTACTATGTTAGAATAGTCACATGACTTCCCTGTGATTTCACTCTCGAATCAGGTTTATGCTGTCAAATTTTGTGGACAATTTCTCTCTGTTTAGTTATGTAACATTTTTTCCCAAAGGAGGCTGAACATCTTGTCAAGCAAAGTTACCCCAATAAAGACAGCAAAGAACACTGTAGTATCTAACTGTCCCTCTCACTTCCTTCTTTTTTGGGGATGTCAGGGCTGGTCCAGGTGTGATGCCACTACACTGAATACTTCAGAGTTCCTTTTCATTTCTTAGATAGTTTAACTTTTCTTAGTTCTTAAGGATCAAAACTGAAGAATTAAATCACTTAAAGCCATTCTGTCACCTTAGGAAGTCCCTTTTAATGCTAGAATTTATTTTACTTAGACATTCGGATGAATATACCTTCCTCTTGAATGCCTATGGTGTTCCTTAACCAAGGATTAATTTGGGAAACTTTTATTCTGAGTGCTTTTATCCTCTGCTTACATACTATTGCTCTGTGTCTTTTGCAAAGAACATATTATTCTTGTTGCTGTTTTCTTTGAGTGTTTTTCTTCTTATGAAAAAAAAAAAAAAGTACTTTAGTATTTCCAGTAACATGTATTTCCTATTTTCTCTTGTATTTTCTGGGCTTTTTCCTTAGTAAAAAGGAAATAATTCTAGAATATTTGAATCCTCTTGATTTGTGCTCTCTCTTGAGAACAGACTCAGTCCAGGTCTTTCGACTACTGAAAACACTAATCAGACAAAACAAAGCTGCAACACCTGCTAGTAATGTTGTAGTAAAAAAGATAAATCTCTTCCTTTCCAAGTTCTGTTTTGTCCTGTTGCTCTGCATTTCACTTGAGTTATAAAATCACTACAGGAAAGAATGTTAATAGATAGAGTAACCTGGACAATAAATGAAGAGAGTTTGGTCAGTGTCTCTGAGAAAGAGCGGAACCAACATCTTCCTTATTGCAGAGCACTGAATAGGTGTACACTAAACATTAGAATTGGGTGATGTGACTCTGCACCATAACATTGTCAGTCAAAGTATCCTAACCTTCAGAAATCTTCCCACTCATTCTACATAGCCAGGCCTGGTAATGTTCAATTAAACATGCTCAAACTCACTTTGGCATCAAGACTATAAGATATCACTGAATAGAAGGAGCAGCAGGCACTTCTTATGCTCCCCTTTGCCAGGCTCCTGGTCAGGATCTTCAACATGTACAACATCACACAAAAACATGAATGTATTAGTATTATTATGTCTACATCCCAATTAACATCATTGTGTTCTATTTTTGCTACCTAACTGCCCAAGAAATTGATTTCATTGCTTTCAAAACTTTCAACAAACTCATATGATCTGTCAAAGAAATGTATGAGCCATTAAAATCCACAGCTACATTACTTCAAGTCATAATTAAAAAGCTGGGTACCCACTTCAGTCCTCAGCCATTGATTTCTAAGGGAAGAATGTTTAACTGGTGATGTAAACTCCAATGAATCACCAGACTTGAAGCAGAAAAAAAAAATAGCTCCTCCCAAACAATCTCATATAATGAGTTTTACTGAGGAAGCAAGGGAGGGGGAGGCAGGTGGGGAAGAAAGGCTGAACGATTCTAAATTTGTATTGTGTTTTTACTGCAATTTATGATTGAAGTCAAGCATAATTTGACATTTAATTGATACTTCCAGTGTCTAAAACTGACAAGCACTACATTAAATTTTACCATGTAAACCTGATATGACAATATAAACCATCTTGCACTTTGCTTAGAACTGTTGCAACAATGTAAGTAGAAATGACATGCAAAAAATAATCTACTTCCGTCCACTAATCCTTCCAAGCTTTCTAAAGCTTTTTTCAGTTACCTGAACAGGCTTTGCTACTTTATCTTTCCAATATCATCTCTATGCCAGGATTTTTATTTAAAAAAAAAAAAACCCACAACACAAAACCCAACAATGAAGACAGCCAATGCTTGTGTCTTATTTCATTTTTCTTTTCAGTAGCTGTTGTATTTATTCTGAAGAAAGTGAAACTGCGAGGCTCCCCCTCTGCTTCATATGCTTGGTGGCTTTTCCCTAAGATACCTGAGCAGGTGTCATCCTTGTTTGAGTACTAATTATATCTTCCCATGTCTTTATTACATGGTGACTCTCCTCAACGAGAGCAACAACAAAGGGGTAGCATAGCAATGGTAGTATGTTTGCCCTTCTTCATATTATGCTTCCTTGCAATTTGCACAGTTCTTTATGTCTTTATTTATGAGAAGGAATGTTTTTGTTGCTCCTTACTACAGAGAAATACAGTTTCCAACAGCTTAAAAGAATGGATCTTTTTTAACAGTACAATTAACAATGACAATTACGATGCCTTCTTAAGAAACAAATATCAGTTTGTCAGAAAGTATAAACTTGCCAGGAGTTTAAACATAGGGGAGATATAATGGTAAAGTACAATACAGAGATGATCAGGTTAATGGACTAAATCTGCTGAAAGACTTCATCTCCTCACTGATATCACACCAAGTGGTACTTCATTAAATGCCTTTGAAAAAAAGACCTCTTAAAAGATATAGAGAAATAAACATGACAAGAGGGTTGATGTGCCCAGGGAAAGACTGATTTTTGTTATTGTTTAGCTAAAAAGAAACATTGCATGAATATCTAGAATAAAACTCTAGAGAGCAAGGTTCACCAACGGAGATCAGGAAAACATATGAGGTTCAGCAAAGGCCAGCTCTATCCTTAAGCCACTATTTATCTGTGTTATAAGGCTCTTAAGAAAATGACATTTGTGAACACCAGTGCAATCTGTTTAACAGGCTTCTACTGCATTGGAAAATCTTTTGCTGTTCATTAGATTTGATGTAGGGCTTCTGACTAATAGATCAATGGATCACTTTGTCCATCATTTTCCAGTCTAAGGTGCTCATTGCTGATGTGGCTGGAAAGATACCAAATTTTTAACCCTCACCCTAAAGCACTATCGTGGGATTATGACAGTTTTAAAGGTATTTAGGCATCTGACAGCCAGTTTTCTTAGGGCTCCTTTCTTTTACTGTTTCCTGCTCATCCTGCCTTCATCACCCTACAGACACTCTGCATAGAGGCAAGACAGAAATGTCTGAGGAATATTTGCACCCACGTTCTCTCAGAATCACTGTACTGTTCACTACTGTGCAATGGATTCCACACCTGTGCTTGGTGCAAGGGGGAAAGCTAAGGTCTGGGGTTTTTTTCAGTGTCAGGAAACTGGAGACTGCTGGTTTAACTCAAATGGGATAGCCAAAATCCAGCATGCTAGACAAGGAAATGTGCTCTACAGATGAAAGAAAATGCTGAGTAGCAGGATGAGTGAGATGTGGACTCTATCCCACTCAAGATATTTGAGTACTTAAACCCAGGAGAGGACAAGATACTTCTTGTTCATGCCTTCAGGTTCTGTGATTAAACTGTGACAATTCAGTTTTTTTGGGGAAGATTTTAGAACTTCAGACACTGTATTTTTTCACACCTAAAAGAGCTGCATTTCATAGGGAGTGAGGACACTGCAAAATTATAAAAAGTGTCACTTCAATAATGGCTATAAAATCTGATTTTCAGTCAGCCCAACCTTAGAACACTTAAGGATCTTTTGCAATGAAATTTACAATTAAAAGTGAATTTTAAATTCTACAGAATTTAGCTTTCCCTATTCACTCAGGTGTGAAAATAATAGTGATTCTTTTGGGTTTGGTGGTTTTGGTTTTTTGGAGGGGTTTTTTGGCAATCCCTAGTAAATGCCTGGAAAGAAAATTCAGGTATAAGACAAAACATCTGAAAGCATGAAGAAAACACAAATCAACATGCAAATGTCAGTAGTTATTGTAAAACAGACCACTTAAATAAGCACCATAGTACGTGTAGTATAAATATAATGTGTATACATTCTCATTTTAATCCACTTTTGAAATCAGTGGAGTTTCTGCAGAAATGGTGATGAAGGTAGCTCAGCAGAAAAACTGAAGTTTCTCCATTTCTGAGATCTTTCACCTCTGCCTATTCTTCCTTTCGGAGAAAGTTATATAGAGATAGTATGTTACTCTGCACTTCACCACCAGGCACTGAAATATTCAAATCAGCTTTGGTGGAGTGGATTTTCCTGATCATGGAAGCTGACAGAGTATGGTACATAGACTGAGAAATTAATTTAGAGATGTTTTTCACTGGTAATAATAAAGTTATACAGAAAGGGCAGATTCAGAGAGGGCATGAAAATGCTCTCCCTTAGACATTAAAAAGACGGGATTCAGAAACCATAATACTTTTCATTGCATGATTGTTGTCTATCTGACTTACATTCAGCAAATCAAGGTAAATCCTACAGAGGCATACATAATGCTTTCAGCAACAGATGCTGACAAGTGCATTAATAAATCATGATCATCATTAGAATTCTTAAACCGATATTTTGCTGCCAGACATGCTGTTCATTACAAATTCTTCTTTATTTATTCAGATTGTACTAATCTTTGCATAAGACATTAATTATTCAAATGACTGTAGCAAAATAGTGTTGAAAGGTCATGATCAACACAATTAGGGTCTGGAACCAACAGTTGATGTTTTGACATGGAAAATGAGAGTCAGGACTCTGGAGACCATAGTAATGAATTAATTGTGAAATTGTTGTGTGTTGTATTTGAGATTCAAGTTCAAATAGAGCTGGATTGAAGTGATTCTAGATCTTGGGTAAAAGAAATAGAAAAAACAGACTTTGGGGAGCATAAGCCTGTTGTAGTGGGTTGCACAACTCACTTTAGTTAGAGATTTCTCCATTCCTCTGTATTAGATGATCAACAGCTGACCTGAATGGTGGCCTCCTTCAGCACAGCATCCCTGACTGATTTTTACACAAAGATACTTGCAGTAGGTTCTGCTTCTAAGCAAGTATATAATGCTCTTATTGCTCTCTAGGCCACAGTAAGCCCTCAAGGCAAATGTAACTTTCTTAGTGTCCTGAATAATGGACATTTCTTTTCATTTCATCTTTCCCCAGATTCTACTTAATAAAGAAATCAAAAAAGCTGGAATCATCATCTCATAGATGGGAATACCCCTGAAATTTAGGAACAGCTTTGACTTTATCTGGCTTAAAGAGCTGCAGGTATGTGGTACTCCAAATTATGTATCTAATATCTATGGAAAAAGAAGAAACAAGATGCCTTATCTAACCACCATACTGGTTGCCAGCTGAGCATACTGGAAGAAGAAATCTTCTGAGCTGGTTCACCTCCAAGATCAAATCACTTCTGACCACAACATTAATGAATTTCAGCCCAGCACCCATTATGTATATTCCTCAGAGTTTTCTTAGAGAACGTCTGCAGTTACTGGAACCTCTTATTCTGTATCAATGACCTGAGGGATAAAATCAGCTGCCTCCTCCAACTCCCATGCCCCAGAGTAAGTAGGCCAGCATCCTGATATATTCTATTTTTTCTTGTACAACAAAGAAGACATAATTCAAGTTCCCTGGATAGTGTCACCTACTCTTAAAGGATACTGAGGAAACAGGTTGGATCCAGTGAGTACCTTTCATGTTCTGCAAAACTCATGCTTAAAATTAGTGAGCACCTTTCATATTCTGCATAAGTCATACCTAAAATGAGTGAAGCTCAGACACTGACTTCAGCTTGCTTACTCAGTTGTGGTTAAATAGCTTTGCTGATCAGGGCTCTGGGGATTCCAGAAAAAAAAAGCAACCAGCACAAGAGAGAAGAATGTTCATTCCATGTAATTGCTAAATATGGACACCAATGCTCTTTTACTTCTAATAACTATATAAAAACTTAGCTAAATACTGATTTATGTATCAAAGCTCTAAGCACTCCATTGATCCAGTAAATATACAGCTAAGGATTGCTTAGCACAACAGACTTGGTGGCTGTTACGGTCTATCAGACTAATGTATGTTTAGCCAAAGTTGAAGCATGCATTATTTACTTGGCTGACATTAGCAGCTTGATGAAGCTGCTCTGGGAGCTGTTATGAGACACAATGCAATCCAGAGTGGCAGAAATGATGGCAAATGAAGCCCTGACACAGTGTCTCACAGCAGCTGTGTAGCATCAGCTCGTGGCTCGGTTTAGAGATGAGTGTGGATGTGTGGGCAGAAAGCAGGTGCACATTTTCCTAGGAGAGCTCCCAAGCTGTTTTGCCACACGACATTCTTTCTTCCCCCTTGAAAATTACATGGAGTTGCCACATGACTGAAAGGTAAATACATTGTAATGGAATTAAAGTCCCTTCCAAAAAACAACCTGTGTTTGTTTTGCAATTGATCGAGGAGCCAGCTTTTCACAAAGGCTCAACTCAGAAAGAACTGGTGACTTTCAGGGAGTTAGATATGAATAGGACTGGTTTTGATATTGTCTCCTCAATCAGTGTTTATGGCAAGTGACCAAAACAACCAACAAATCATCTGTGTGAGGGAAAGAAATCCCAAGATAAAAAAAAATATTTGGTTCTGCAGTTAATGTGATACATTTTTTTTGTCCATAAATTCATTGTTTATCCCTTCATGATCCTCACTTCATAATTTTCCGTTTTGGGCCATACCTGAATATGAGATTCACCTTTCCTTCTTCCCTCTCTCTGTTCCTGCTGTGATACAAGATAGTCAGGACAAGGATATTTAATGTGCACCATCGATTTAGATTCACCCTCAGGCAATGCACTTTTCCTAGTGAAACCAGTGGTGGCCCCTCAGCACCAGTCATGTATGGTAGGAACAAATGGGACTTCAGTGCAAAGGAAAGATCCTTGCTCTGAGTCATTATTGTTAATCAGACTCATAGCCTGTGGCTTTTCAGGGCATAACCTCCAGAGTAAGTTACTCTGAAGGGCTTTCTGCTTTTCTTATGACTACCCGTAAAGATACCCTGTAAGGAAGTGCAGTCACTCCCACGTGGTTCTGATTGCACTGAAAGCCTGATGATATCCATCTTTTTTCTTTCCTCCCATGAGCAGTGCACTGCTAGCAGCATCCAGCTCCACAACACAGAGACTTAAAGACTTCTCTCTCCCAGCTTCTGTAAAGCATTAACCAATTCAGGGACAAGTGCAGGAAACTGAGTGCTCTGAGGATCATGTATCTGTCTGCCCTAATAAGTAGACCAGCACATACACTGCCAAGCTCAGACAAGGATAAAGCCCAAATCAAACCCTTGCCAGAGAATTTGAGAAGTCAGAAGGCTTTAAAAAGTCACACATGACTTGTTTTCTGTTGCTCTTCATGGGAAGACAAAGGAATGGAAAGGAAGATTAGAATTTTTCAGTTGTTCCTAAGATGTTGGAATCTAGAGAAAGAGCTGTGAATGAATATCGAAGAGCATCTCAAAATTGGATATCTTTAGGCTCCTGAGATTTCAGGGGGAAAAAAGGCTTGCAAAAAACATCTTATACTGCAAATGTGGCAGTACCATTCAATACTCCCTTGTCAATACAAAAGATGGAGCTTAAATATACAATTTAAGCAACAAGTCCTATTTTTGCCTCTTTTAGAAAAGATTAAAGAGTTTAACAACTAAAAAGTCTTGTCCTCTGAACCTTATATGGAAGGGATTTAGGTTTTGTTGATCACTTATTAAGGGTCAGTACAAGTGTGTGTTTTACTTCTAGTCCCACACTTTCTCCTAAACCACATTTTGCATCTTAAACTTTCACTTAATTTAGAGAATTAGATAGTCAGTACACAAAATTGATCACAAGCCAGGTGATGTAATTGGCTGATCTCAGCCTGCCCTGCAACAGGGTTGAGGGTGAAGGAGAGCCTTGAGGCTTGGCCTGGAGGACAGAGATTGTGGGGTTTATGTTTTATCAGTTTCTACTCATACTGATGAATATCTGATTCAAGCTAAGTTCTCTCTTGCAAATTGCCTTCTTCTGTTATGATATTTACAGCTTTTTAAAAGACTTCTGAAAGAATCAGAGCTATATTGATTAACTAGCTTCTCTCCTAATGTGTCTTAATCCAAACATTTTTCTCTCTTTTTTTTTTTTTTTTTTTTTAACCACAGATGAATTATGAGTTGATGAATTGTGAAAATCAGCTGGTTAAAGGGCTCTGAGGCTTGCACTCTGTTAGACTCATGACCCATTTTTATAGATAGTCTCACTGTGAGTAAGTTATTACTCACAGGCTGAATTCCTGCAGACCCTGACACAGACCCAGGCCATCCAGACAGATGTGTCCTGCAGATATACCAATCACACGAAAAGGATGGGCTCCCTAGAGGAGGGCAAAACACACAATGTAGATTATTTCACACCACTGCTGTGACTGGCAAATGTGTACTGTAAGTGGACTGTGGATGTCCATCACTAAATGCATCCCAAAAAATGAAGTTTTTTGTGCATCACCTCGGTTCTTCCATGGAAATTACTTAGATTTCAGAAAAAAGGTAACATACATGAAATGGAAGAAGAAGATTGAGTCTCCTTTCACTTCCAGTTCTTAGACTCTTTAATACAAACGAGACCCTAAAGCTGGAAATATTTATTCACTTGTGTTGTTTCTTCCCTATTCTGCCCACATATTATGAAAAAGGTGAAGAATTTCCAGTACCCACTGAAACCTCAAGTGTGATAAGAAATGAGATTTCTATAAGGCAATACTTTTCCTCTGATTATGTAGTATATTAGCTTGTGTACCCAGCTGAGAAAAAGTATTAAGCTTAGTATACAGAGAAAACAAATAGGAGGGTAATATTTAGCCTTAGGGCTGGAGGAGTTCTTAATTTCTTTCATTTCCTCAGCTCTTATTTACACGAAAGTCAGTTATGTTTCACAGTCACGGTTGGCTTGAGAGCCCTGAAAGTGGGGTAAAGGGCAGCAGGAAGAAATGAACTTTTCAATTGATGGATGAAGAAGTGTTTCCATGCACGTAGCATATTTAAAAAAGACCTTATTGAAAGAAGTAGTGGCTCCTTCTCACCTTGCGGTGTCATCTGTCAAGTTTGGAGGGAGTGAGTATTTTTCTAGAGTCTGGTATAAAATAAAGTGGGGTTGGAGGAGGAATTTATTTCTCTGTAAAATAGAAGCTTTCATCAAATAAATGATGAGATTTTACTTCTCAAAATAAAAGAAAGAAAAAAAAAATCAGTTTTGTTCCAATGTTGAACTGGTCTCTTATTCAGCTGCTGAAAAAAGGGAGCATAACTGGGGCAGAGGAGCACAGAGAAAGAAAACTATTTCAGGTGAGTTTTTTGATAAAGACAATCCTACAGGAAAATTACAATTTTGAAAGAATATGCAATGGAGCAAGAAATTCCCTTTCCCTCCTCCCACCTATATGGAAAGGCAGAATGTGGTGTAGCAAGTATCCTTCCTGTTCCTAAACAGTGTGGCTGCTAAGCTACCTAGATAGGGGAGAGGTTTCCATGCTCTGTTTTTGGCAGAAACCCTATGGAGTTCCCCTACTAGGGAATAGGGGATTGTAAGTAGAAGATCAAATATTTTAAAACAGAAGGAAAATGCTTCTCTTTTTTTTCAGGTTTAAATACTCTCTCCATTGCCACTATCAGTCCTGCCAAGCCTATGCTAGACTTTCATTCCTATTTCTTTCCCTATGCCATCTCTCTCCAAAAGGGACCTCTAAAAGTCAACAGTGGAGATCAATACTCTGGCATAATTTTAGAAGGGGACACATACTCTCTCCAGCCTGCTCAGCTCTGCAGCACTACAGCCCAAACAGTACATGGATAAAGAGTGCAGAGATGGAGCTTGGCATGAGGCTGCTGTGAGCCTGCTGTGTTCTGAAGTAGGTTTGCTGCAGGGCTGCACGTGAAACTGCTGAAGGGGGCAGCAAACCATTTTGATGGACACCAACTCCCTCAGGAAGCTGATTGCTCCTGCCGGAGCTGCCACTGACCGGCTGTTAAGAGATGGCTGCGCTACTTTCCAGATTCAGCTGGGCCACCTGTTTTTAGAGTCTGATACCTTTTTTGTCAGAAACTGCAACATTTTACAAGTTGGTTTATGAGACTTCTATTCTGAATTGAGCTTTTTCCTAGGTGGTCACCATTTCCCCAAAACATAGGCCAGTTTTCTAAGTGCTTTGGCTGTCATTTTGCCTTTTACCCACCTTGTTCCAATATTCTGGGGACAGAGATGCTTCTCACTCCATTAGATGGCTGCAGTATGCACAGCAGAGCCCCGATGCCCTGGAGCAGATCTGGATGCTATTGTAGTAAACAGCAGTAAGAACTCTCATAGAAAGCAATATTCTGTTTATGCAAACTATTTATGCAGTCCATCCCACTGAGATGCTCTTTTTCTCCAGATTGGCTTGTCATTTTGGAGGGATGTATCAACATTCTCTCTGACACAGCTCTCACTTTTCGGAGGAGTAAACAGCAGGTATCTCTCATTCCTTTCTAAAGTGAAAGCTTGTAGAGGGGCAGGATCTCTGCATCCTACTCTCAGCACTCTTAGCAGGATGGCCAGTTCACAAATCTTGGAGAGAAGTAACCCTCACTCTATAGTAAGTGAAGTGTTTTAGAAAAAACACCATGTACCATCTTGTGCCAGAATAGATTTCAATTTCAATCAAGTGAAACTTAGTTGTAGACTTTGCCTTTTCCCTTATTTTGATTTTGTGTTGCTATGTCTAGACATATTTTTTTGGTGGTTAAAAGGCATTTGCAATCATTCTGTAGAACACCAAAGGCAGAACCATGGATCACTATTGATCTACTGACTACTGGAAAAGAAATGTGGCTTGAAAACCTTCTGCCAGCATCAATCAGTTAATGCAACGGGGAAGATCTAGTCTTTCTGTTCCCTGAAGTCAGCATTGTTGAGGCTTCTAGCCTAATAAGGACATGAAAGAGTATTGGTTATGAGCTCAGTTTCAGTAACAAGAATATTTCACTGAAGTGAAAAACACAGTTGTTTTAAACTATAAGTTCTTACATGCCAAAGAGAGGCAGTGTATCTGGAAAGGTCACTGCACTGCAATGAAGAAGTCTTCAATAGTATTTCATCTGTGGCACTATTTTCCAGGACAAGATGTTGTGTTTATCCTTGCGTCAGGTTCCATGCTTATGAAATAATGTAATTTGAAGCATACTGAAGAAAAGTGTTTTGAAAGAGCTGAATATATTATTAACAGTAACAAAACAAGTACTGCTAATTTTAATGTGAGTATTGCTTTCTGACAGCATAAAAAAAAAAAAAAAAAGAGGCCTTGAAAACAACCAATAAGTTTGGTAATCAGAGCAATCCGGCAAGACATCAAGCAAGTCCTTCTAGTGGTGGCTGGGTCAGTGTGGAGGCTTTCATATTTTTCATGTATATATCAAAGAGGCATAAAAAACCTAAAAGTCCCAATAAAAAAGGCAGGCTAGCTTGCTCATATGGTTGCTTTGATAATTAAGTCTTGCAGAGAGAGCACATCCATGTTAAAATAATGTTGAAAAGGATGCAGCCAAACGCAGCCTGCCTCTGGAAGGGTTTGACTCACATGCTGCTGAGTTATTCATGGCATATGAGCTGTGTGGAAGAGATCTTTTTAATTTGTTTTGTTTTAATGTTGATGGGAGAATCTTTTCTTTTGAAAACAGCCTCCTAATGCATCAGGACAGCTGCCTGGGTTACACCTCATTTAGCGGCAATTGTCTCTGTAATGTTTATAACCCTCCCACTGCCATCCCATATACAGTCATCATTTATCCTCTCATTTGACTAAAACAGTGTTAAAATGCCCTTCTAGTGCTTTGTTTTGGTTACTTTTCCATTCCCTTGCTGTCCCCATGTCAGAGATGTTAAAACCTCTTTTGAACAACTGGCATCTCTGTGTCAAGGATCTGTGACTGAAAGATGCTTCCTCCACTTTTCCCTGCAGCCTCTACCTCCAGTTTAATTACAAGCTTGGGAGTGGGAGACATCATCTATCATTTCTCGTTCATTATATTTAATAGATGCACATTTTGGGCTCTTTAACAAACTGACCAGACATATGGAGCATGTTAATTTGCTTGTGAAATCTGCCCCTTTAAAATCAACAATGCCATTGTCTCCTCAGACGAAATCTCAGGAGAGGAAAAAAACAATTACAAAAACCCAGAAAACCCAAACTATAAATCTCCTAGTATAATTCCTAACCTTACCTGTGCAGTAGTTTGTCACAGTCCAGACATGACCACTCTGCTGTAAAAGCCTTTGTATATAGATGACACAACCTTACATCTTTGCAAATGGTCAGTTGTTCTGTGACTTCTGTTCCTAATAGCAGACAAAGTAACTTCACATATGAGTGAGTTCACACATAATCATAAAGTAGTTGGGGCCAGATGTCTACACTGATTATTTTGTCTCTTCACACCGTCTCACATGTTTCCTTCATCAACTACACCATTTATTGTAGTGGCCTACTTAAAGGATCAAGTGTTAGCACCTCATTTTGATGATAGTACTCAGATCAGTTAGGTCTTACTTGAGAAGCCATCTGTGTACCACATTTTGTGCATCTTTCTAGTTTGATTTGTGTAGTGCTCATCATAGTGATTCCAGCTGGGCCCCAGTAGAGTCACAGGACTCTGCTCCATCTGGAAAAGAAAATACAGGCGATTCTGATAATCAGATATACAAACAGTGGCATGTTTGAAACTGTCTGTGTGATGAGAGATAGGTGAGGATATAATCAGAAAATCATGCAATGGTGCATAAAACCTGCAGCCTCGGAGAGCTGAATCAAGCCTTCCAAAAAACTTTCCACAAGATGATGATCTTGAAACAGAATATGAGCACAAGGCTGCTTTTTTTTTGTAGCCACAACTGACACATGTGGCACCGATGCCTGCCACACAGGTGAGACTGAAGGCACCAGCTTTTCTTTTGTGTTAATGGTTTGGGAATGCCAATAAAAACCTGTCTGAATGATCATGTTCTTTACAATGTTTGGCCTGATAGCAATGAGATGTGTTACATTAATGCTTCTTCTGAATGTCATATCCACAGTGCATCATCAACAGTACAGATAATCCCAGCCATTAATGAGAATACAATTTTTCTAAGTAATGTCATGGTGACACTGCTGAAGTTCAATAAATACAGGTAAGGTTGAAGAGTCCTGAACAAAATGCTTAGTTTCCTTTTTTCCTGTTCCTTAACTTTCTCTGGAATAAAACAGATGCACAGTCAGCTCAGTGATTTTGAGTAGTTCCTTGAGATTTAGAGTTTACTTGAGCAGTAACGTTACTCTGGGGCACTAAGAGCACACAAGACTGAAGATGAGAAATTTGTAGAGCTCATGGCAAGCACGAACACTGGAATAAGAACTACGCTGGAAGTGGATTTATACTGTTTACCTCTCACTAATCATAGAGGTAGCTATGATTCTTTTGGTATTGTTTCCCGTGTGCCAGACAACTGTGCCATCTGACAACTGAAAGCTTCACCTGTAAGCATACTGCTGATATTCGGAGCAGGTCCATGTAAAATATGTGGAAGTGCTGAAATCTGTGTACATGAAGCTTTGGTCTTAGGAGACATTCTGGGGGAAGGGAGGAGGGGTCTCATGAAAATGTCTTAAACAGCTTTGATAAGAAAAGTGATCCTCCAAGAAAGCAACACGTGATCTGAAAACAGAAAATTCAAGGTGATACAGCCAAGTATTCCTTCCTGTCACAGCCCAGGTTTACAAGGCACTTAAAAGGGGTCCTATACAATGCGTAGTAATACAAGTCCATCTACTTCTAGGGTGTCCCTGCCAGCACTGAAAAAAATCCCACAAAATGGCAAGGACAGAAATCAAAGACTTGGGATGCTTTGTTACAGCTGCATGTGGTTGCTAATTACTCTGGTATCAGCTGCTGCTGAGTAAGCCTTTATCTTCCGTGTTGAGTAACATCCATTCTTTAGTTGAAAGCAAGACTTGGGGAGGGCTTCAGCAATAGTGTTTATATCACTGTTCTGCTTAGTTTGTGAGGTGTAAAACAATGCTTTCTCCTACTTTCTTTCAGCCAGCTTGACCCTGTGTGTTGGCTGTTAGCCATGCATTAATAGTACATAAGAACAGCCGTAGTGATTCAGATCAAAGAGCCACCTGACCCAGGGACCACAGAGTAACTGAGACAGGAAGAACCAGAGAAACAAGCATGGTGTTCCCTTGATACAACCACCCTGCAGCCTAGGGACCTCCTGAATCAGAGACTGTATCCACATCTCTGTGCTGAACAGCCCTCAAGAGACCTATCATCCTCTCCAAATGCATCTAATTGCTTTTTGAATCCAGTTATATTTTGCTTCTTGGCATGTTCAAAGCTTCATTTGTTACAGGATAATGAGCTTAATATGCTGAAGCTGTGTTTTTATTGGAAGGTTAACGATTGCAAACATTTAAATAGTTAAATCAACTCCTTAATTGATTGTGGAGTTACAGAGGACAGAAACAAACTATCCCCACTCTTCTGGGAAAACTGCTGAGGAATTTTTGAGGTTATTTGGATTTTATATCTTTTGGGTTGCTAAGGCTTAATTTACCACTGTGATGTTCTAGCTCATGCCATTTCTACTTTCACTCCTGTTGTGCTGGGTTTAGGTTATGTTAAATCCTAAAGTGAGCCAATCTTATTCTCACAAGTTGGTTTTATATCAAGCTACTTGTGTCTCGAGTCAGTTTTGGAGTTCTTTAGCACCTGTTGCTTCCTATTATGTGACTATCTTATCTGTATAAACCATTGATTCAGTTTCTACTGTCTGCAATGTAGGTCAGTCAATCCATTGACAGCTTAAAAGCTTTGTTTACTTCTAAAAATGTATTTTTTTGACCACCTCTTATGGTGTAGTAGTTTTATCACTACAAGTCAGATGATTGCTTTGTAACTGTAAAATAAAACTTTGCATAGTGAGACTTAGGAAGAACTGTAAAAAGCTAGAATGAAGGACCCCTTAGAGAGATAAGTCACCTTCAGAGAGTTGAAGGGTTTCCCTCTTTAAGGTGATCAAAAATAAAAGGAGCAGAGGAAAGAAGATGAAAAGAGTATTTTGTGTGTTTTTTCTTCCCAGGAATGTTGGTTTTGTGCAGTGCCTAAGTAAGAAGAGAAGAAATGAAGACAAATGACAGTAAAATAATTCTGGAGGTAATGTCAACATAATGCCTTTGTAAGTGTTCCACTGCACTTGTTTTTTACCTTAGTGCCTTTTCTTTTTGGCTGTGAGATCCCCCTTGTTATTGAAATGTTGGATATTCTGCCTCCATGTCTTTCCTTCCTGAACTGGCCAACAAAAGTAGGTAAATACAAGATTCTTCAGGTTTTAAGTTGAAGTACAAATTTGTTAGACACACTGTTTTATAAACATAGATCTCTTATATCCAGCTGACTACAGGGATAGCCCATAAAAGCCCTCTTGGAAAGCATACTGAACTCAATAGAGGCTCCTGTTGACTTAAATGGGCCCTAGACCAGGCCTGAAATGAAATCTGTCTCAAATTGTCAATTGACAAAGATCCAAGATGGTGGTTTTATTTGGAAGAAGCTGTGAAATAGAGAAGTAAAATGGGCAGGAGCAATGCAATGGCAAAATAAAGATAATAATTTAGGCTGGTAAATGGGAGAAACCTGCTAACCAGGAAAAAAAGAGCCCTGGAAAAGCCTCTCAGAAGGAAAAGCAAAAGGAAAATCCTAACTGGTTTCAGGATCAATACTGATGGCATCATGAGACAGTTTCCACAGTTCTCCCACTTGCAACAGCAGGGACCAGGCTTTAGAAAATCTCTTCTATCGTCTTGCAACAATTAATTTGCTTTAATATTTTCTGTGTAGTTTCAAAGGTCTGGGATTCTTCCTCATGTAAACTAGCCTAGAGGGAAGGGAAGGACAGTTTGCTCTTAAAAAAAGAATCTCTATTTTGCTTAATCATCTGAATGCTGGAAGGGGATCAATGTTTGAATCTTTTCATTGGTTTCTCTTATGTTCAGTTCTTGTATCTGTTAATATCATTTTCCAATCAAATGTTGTTGTTTTCAAGATGTGAAGGGAAAAAAGGACACTAGATATCAGATCCCAGGAATGTGTGTTAATCAGTTCCTGGCTCTACTCCAGTTTTTTGGTCTTTTTCACTATGACTCAACAAGTCAGAAAAATCTTGCCATATCTTAGCAGCTACTCTGAGAAAAAAATAGTAGATATGTTCTCCTCTCCTAGAAGGGGCTGTGGTCAGCTTCAGGGACACTAAGTGTCTAAAATCTATATAAGTTACTTGAATGGGAGACAGCTGCACTGTCATGACTTGTGTTTGAGAAACAGAAATATGGCTTCTCTAACCCTGGTCTGCTTGTGACAAAATGCTTCCCCCTGGCCTCTGGTGCATCTTTCATGGCTAACTGGACTGCAAGGCTGAGAGGTGCACAGCACACTTCATTTGTCTAAACAGAAGCTGCAGAATCCAACAAAGAAGCACTATGTGGAAGGGGAAGCATTTCCTTGGGAAATCTGCAGAAGGATTTTGGCAAGGGAGAGAAGCTGGCCACTAAAACCCAAGTTCTTTCACATAAGGCAGAAGGGTGGGTAGCACACCAAAGCAGAAACACTATTTTAAAATCAAAATGAGTGGTGTTAAAAACTTCATATTCTGAAAAGAGAGCACTGAAAGTATTGCACTGAAGGCCACTGTAAATGGGAGGAAGGAAATGGAAAAACAAGGGGATATTAGTCCTTAAAAGGATGGAAAGGCTAAAAGGTTAGCCTTTTTCTTTTAGCTAAGGAATAGAGAGGAGGTTTTCTAATCTGGCAAAGAAGAAAAGCCTGAAATATCCTTAGAGGCAATGCTGTCTTTTTAAAGCACACAGCCAGCTGATAGCCAAAGGCAACAGAAGAAACAGTGAAAGGGAACAGCAGAAACCTGAGACTGAGCGTGAACAGATACCTAAAAGTTAGGGAGCCTGAGGGTATGTGGTTTAACCAGAGCACTGAGGATTTTTCCAAAGTAGAGGCTCAGATGCCATATTAAATCAGCACATATAGCATCAAGCTGTGGCCATTGTCTTTAGGCATTTATTTTGCCCACTGTAAATGAAAATTAAGACGGTTAGTCTTAACCTTTTTCTGCTGCTGGTTAAGCTATATTAAAATGCGAATTCCTTTGCAATTTCTGCAGACCCATCACTGGAGTGTGCCTATGTGAGCCATGAATCTCAGACATGTGATGGAGCCATCAGTCACAGAATCCCATAATCACTTTTTTACATTCCCTAGCTCTGGAGAAGCGCCTGGTACCACATGGGGTTTAGCAAATGGCCAATGCTTTGCATGCTTGGAAGATACTCATTTTACTGCAGGTCTAATTGGCTGTGCCTAACAGCAGAAAAACAACACAGGGTTTCTCCAGGTTTTTCTGTTCGTGAAACTCAGCCCTTAATGGAACAGTCCCGTATTACTGGGAGCAGCAAAATTTGACATATATGCGGTTTGGCAAGTTTTCATCTTGAATAAATGAGCATGGGATTTGCTTTAGCACCTGCTGCTCTTTTTACAGTGCCAATTTATACCTCAGTAGGAATGTTTCCGTTATAATGCAGTTGTTGAAGGAAGTATTCTAATTTTAAAGTGATTATCTATCTACTATTCAAATCATGTAAATGTTGTGGATGTTGTTAAACTCAAATCTATACCATTTATTATTCTGATACACAAGTATTTCCTAGCCTCAGTTTTGGTTGTTTGGTTTTTTTTTTTACTAACACCCTAGTCACAGCATTATCTGAAGTCTTTAAAGCAAAGCAAACCATACAAAATCTCATTGAATATTTTTTTCCCCTTTCGTATATGCCCCTGAGAGCTAACTTAACTGGGAATATTTAAAGACTATTTAAAGACATATTCTGCCTGGAAAAAGTCTAACATAATTAAAAAGTAATTATGTAAATGCAGGTGTTGAGCTTCCTGCTAACCCCATGTTATAGTTTGTAAACTATCTGAAACCGTCAACCTTCAAAGTACTTAGAACTGGGAAGTTTTGACTGAACTGTAGCCCAGTTTGTTTAATGGAGATCATGTACAGAATTATGTTTCCATGGCTTGGAATTTAAAAGTGAATCCACCACTCTTGAGAAACTGGATTGCTGTGGATGTTGGAGACATAGACAAAGTTGCTGAACCCAGCAGGAATTGGTTTGATGGTTATGCACAGAGAAGGCATGGAAATGGAAACAAGCTATTACTTCTTTTTCTGGTTGCTGGGATTTAGTATGTAATATCTTGAGGATCCATCCACTATATGTCTGTTTTCACTTTATCCCTAGGGTGTATTTCCTGTGCTTTGATGAAATCTTGTCCGTATTCAAAGAGCTACAGAATTGAACAAGTAGTTTTGTCTGGGACTAACCAAGGTACAAGAGACTTACATCTCATTCAGTTTTCCAGCATGAGTGACTGCTGGATGTTTTTCTTAATTTTTCTTCACAGTTGGAATTGTGCTATGCTCCTACAAGCACTTTGTATTGATCTTCAGCACAAACCAGCAGCTGGATTTCAACAGCAGCCCTGAGAGGTGGTTCATGGTGTAGTGGGGTTGGAGTCAAACACCTAAATATGTCCAGTGTCTTTTTAGTGTCTGACTTAGGTGTTTCATTTCTTCTAGTGAGAGGAGGCACTCCAAAGGATTGTGAGAGTTTGACCAAACCTTGCAAGATCTAGAATCGCCTCTCTTTCCCTCATCCTTGAGACAAAAAGGGTACTTGGGATATTTCTGGTTTCCAGTGCAGGAGATAAAGTATCTAAAGTCTTGTGGAAGTATCTGGAGTCATATGGAATGAACCTGGACTGAAGTCAGCAGCTGGGATGCTTTGGAATCTTGCTCTTCTGAGAGTGTGTGCTGGGTAATGTGAGAAAAAAGTTGAACACTCGTATCAGACAAGATCCTAGAACAGGTTATCACAGTAGGAACTGATACAACACCAGGCCCAAAACACAATACTGTACCTCCAATAATCCTATTTTTAGGGGATTGTCATGACTGAAGTTGAAAAACTACTTCTACTATAAGAGGTTTTTTGAGGAAGGACTATTTTGTCATTGTTAGGTTCCTGGGGATAATGCTCAGAGTAACAAGACTTACAGTGAAAGGACTACATAAATATGAATGAAGAACCATAGTAAATCGGGCATTATTTTCAGTCAGAGTCACCAGGACAAGTTACTCTTAATTTGCTTAAGCTAGATTTCCTATCAGTCACTCTTAGTTTCATCCTTGTCAAGTCATCACCAAGCAAACCTTTAAAACTGCAGGAAAAGTAGGTCAGAATGAAAATGTAATTTAAAGCACTTCCAGGAATATTGCACTTCTCCTTATTCCCTGAAGTGACAGACCCCTTATTTGTGTAGACACTCAAGGTCTTTTTCCATCTATCTGTCGCATCTACCAAGGCATTAACATTGCCTGATCATCTTTTTTACTGTAACTGCTTGAGACATAGGCCATATAGCACTTCTCTGGTGGAATGCATTACATGCAAAAACTTTCTGAAATCAAAGAGACAGGAGTAAAATAAAAGCAACTGCTGTAAGGCCCATAAATTCCCTTTCTGCAAAAAAAAAAAAAGAAACGTGTAGATATGAAACCAGAAGATTATGCAGTCATTGCTACTGCTTATTTAAAATAAGCTAATTTTTTGTTGTTATTGTTGCTGGTTTTGTTTTGTTTGTTTTTTTTCCCCTGGGAAGTTAGAGACCTGGCACTGAAAAGCAATAGGGACATTTGCTTCTGCAATAATAAGGAAAAAAGCAATAAGTGACCCTAATTTTTTTTTTTTTTTTGAGAGTGATGTATTTGAAGAGGTGTCACTTTTTAGACAGTGAAAGCAAGGCTACTGTTGCTCTTCAGAGACACTCAAGAGAAGAAGGTTTTCCCAGTGATTTTTGGATTTGATTATCCTTAAATTCCTGAGCACAAGAAAGGTCTGGATATATCTGAAATACACCATTCAAAGCAATTCCTGATTTTATCAGCGTAGTTTTGTGCTGTAGTTCTATGTGCTGTGGAATTGTGGCATTTCTTGGGGAAACTGAGACTTAAGTCAAGCTCCTACCTGGACAGGCATCAAGTTCCTGAACCAGCACAATCCACGAAATTTCCTCTCCCACTTTTTTTTTTCCTGTTTTTTTCTGCAAGAAGGAGGGGACCATTGTTTGATCATCCATTCAGTATATCAGTGAAGTTGATCCAGATGTAGTTCAGCCTCTGAATGAGCTTAGACATCTATGTACAGCTGCCCACTGCTTTCTCCTCTTTTTTTCATTTCACTTAAAAAAAGCTGGGGTATACAGATCACAAGGAGGATATCCCAGATGGTAGTTCAAAAAAGCAAATACATATAAACATCTATGTAAAAACCTATGAAGGGATATATGTTAATTTTTCATGAGGATTAACCTGTTCATAATGGAAGAACAGGTACTTTTCTGAAGGTTTGTTCCATATTAACATGCAAGTGGGTTTGCAAGAAAAATTTAAACCTTTGGATGGTTTGGGGTTTTTTATTATATACAATTGGTTGCCTAAATTCTTGACTCTGTGCTTCACAGCTATTCCCTCTTCAGGCCTCACATGCATTCCTTCCCATGTAGGTTATTCTGTCTTGAGTTCTCCATGCCATGTGCTTGGGTCTCATATCTTTGCCATAATAACTCCATCTCCCCATTCAAGAGAGCTGATTTCTCTGTAATTATTTTCCAGGATGTTTCTACCTAAAATAAAATCTTTTATGTTGAGTCAGCCTCCCAGGTGACTCAAGATCGTGATGAAAGATGACACATGCTGAAATTCTGCAGTGGGTACCAGGGATTATATGGAAAACACTGGAGGGGTAAATGAATGCCAATGTCTGCAGCAGACAAATTTAAGTGGATTATGGGCAGGTGAATGAATGTGCAATTGGTAGTCCCTAAGATGCTTCAGGGAAGCTGGCATGTCACCATGCGTCTTGCTTGATTTGTCAGGACTAAAGGCATTTTTGTTAGAAATCCAGCACAAAAGACAAGAAGAGAAGCTGAACAAATTGTTTGTGTTTATAGAAAATAGAGCTAGAAACTGTATTATAACAAATAGATTTCTGTGTGTACAGAGAGTTCCCACGGTATTAACAAACATTACACATTTGTTTGGGGTTTTTTCCTCCTTGTTTGTGTGGTTTCTTGTGATTTATCAACAGTGCTCCTCAAAGCTATTCTGTTATTATGGAGACATAATTTTAAAAAGTGTTCTTATCTAGCCTGCAACACACCATGTTTTTCACTTTTCTTCCTACATTCAGAATATGTGGTACATGTTGAGTTAGCCACATATGCAGTCCTTCCTCTGTCACCTGCTCCAAATCCCACTTGCCTGTCCAAATGAATGTGTAAAACCAACCACACAAATCACTGAACTCCCAAGGCAGTGCAATCAGGTACTCATTTGTTCCAAAGTGATGCTATCCAAGCGAAGGATTTGAAACATGCAATGCTGTCCTCCACCAGATGTTGAGCTGGTTTAAATGCAAATAAACACCCAAAGGGAAAACAAGACTGTGGAATATAATATAATGCTGAGATATGGGCTAGAACTGTGTATAGCCCAACTTTCTTACAGTTTCAGGTGTTTTTTTAAAAAAGTTTCTTTACAGCACAATTTCATTCTTACCCTCTTGTGCTGATATGTCCTGCTGAGTGCAATATTCTTGCAAAGTTCCTGTTTTCCCCTTCATTTGCTCGTAGATATACTCAGGGTAACAAGGATTATATTTGTCTACAGATTTTTTTATCTTCCCTGATGGAAACATTGATGTTTCCTGTGTAGAGTAGAGCAGCAGCTTCTCACTGCCACCAAGTCTCCGGAGGACAGGAGAGAGGGTTGAAGGAAATGGGTTTTCTGCTGTCTACCATCAGTAATATAACTCAGGGTTCTAATTCAACTTTTTCATACAATATCTCTTCTTTGATGGTTGCCAAAAGCCCTACGTAAGATTGATCTCACTTAAAAGACTAAAAATTGGGCTGAAAATTAGGTGAATATGTGGAGACCTTTTATATGGGCACATAGCCTTAGGCAACATGGCAGAAGAAGCCAAAAGATGACATTCCTTCATGGCAATTTTATTTCTTGCAACAGAAGGGCAAAGAACAGGATGAGAAGACAAGGTTTCCCTTCAGAGCTCTTTGTTCCTATGTGCAATATATTATTCCCCTCAATCATCCTGGAGTTTTATAAATTCCCTTTTGCCACTTCTGAACTTTTTACACTTTTTGGTCCTTTGCTCTCTCTCCCCTATTCCTATTTCTGTACTCACATAAAGTCCTATTCTTCATCTTTCCCTTCCTCCTGCTCATTTAATCTGCCCTCAGATTTCCATTTATCCTTTCCTAGGTCCCCTTCTCTAGTCTTGGATCCTCCTCCATCTGCAAAATCAATCTCCCTTTTGTTGACTAAAAACCTACCAGGGGATTACAGTTGTGATTGCAGAAGACATTTGAGGAAGATATTTGGCTGTCAAGACAATTCAGACCAAAGAAAGGTGATAACTGGGAAACTTCCTCTGAGCCTACTCAGGAAAGCCTGAAAGTGAGCTGAGATCATTCCACCCATTTTTAATGATCAAAACAAGTTTTAGGAGGTACAAAGCAGAGGATGATTTCCAATGCAGAGAAGTACTTAATACTGCTTCTAAGGTTGGGTTTCTGCTAGCAACTTGAGATAAACTGAGCAAGCTACAAAAATTAATTACTGGAGGAAAAAGAAACTTTTCAAGGGTATCTAACCATGCCTAACCAGGGCACAGAGCAGCAGCATTTCTGTTTTATGATACTTATTAGGTTTGTGCTTAAAAGACTTCCATCATTCAGATGATTTCAGTCGGGCACCAATGGGACATTATTCTAATGAAAAGGGGAATTAAAGTGGACTACTCCATCCTCTAGCCTAAAAGAAAATCCTAAATACTTGGTGTGACACTGGGCTGACTTACTGCAATTATAGAAGAAAACAACATTATAGTAAAAAGATAGATTCCTTTTTAGTGCCTGGTTTTGAGAAAATTGTGAGAGAGAGAGAAATCAGGAGAAAAATATAATGATTTCTTCTCTTTTAACTACTAGCATGAAATACAAGACAGTATAATGTTTTGCATAGGTTTTAGATGGTGTCTTGGTAAGCATAATATTTTAAGCATTCTATAAATGCTTAAACAAATGAACAGAATTAATAAATACAGATATGTATCAATTTTCAAAAGTCATGGACTTTGTTTTAGAGGACCATATATAAATGAAAGACTATGACATCTTGATTGAATTCCTGAAAAAAAAAAAAAGTGTTCTTTAGGCCAAATTTTCCTTTTAGGCTATACGTTCCTCACAACAGTGTAGTTTGTCTTCTTGAAGAGGGTGGTTAGACTACACAGAATAATGGTTTATGAAAATTATCCTGTCTGGAACAGGAAACTCAGAGGACAAAAGAAAGACACAGGAACTGACTCACCTGTGAAATAGGGCAGAGCAAAATCACAGACCCAAACCCTAGTGTTACTTTTTTTGGATTTTTTTTTTTTTTTGAGAGGAGGATTATTTAGCAAATTGCTTTATCAAAAAAGGTATAAACAGAGCCTCGATCAAATTTTTCACTAGACATGCTTTCATTTGTAGAAACTCTTTGTTCTCTGTGTATAAATGTGTGGAGGTGCTTCTAAAGACAGAAAATAATGTAAATTAAAGTAATCCTTGGCTGTGGCTCGCAGCGCTACAGGGCATTCTGCCTTGGGAGGCTTGCCAGAAAAGGAGCAAATTCAAGGTCTTGATTAATTGGGGTCTTAGAGTTGAGATGGAACAGGGAAGCCTAACAGGCAAATACATGGGGATACAATAGGAAAGAAAAGGCAACCACATGAATTGCTACCCCTTCTGGATGTGAAAGTATCTCTGCTTGGATTTCAAAGAGTTTGTCAGGTGGATGTGTCTGATCTTTGGCTTCCAACTGTGATCTAACATACCTGGAAGGTGGAGCCACAATTTTTACCAGATATTTTTACAAAGAAATATACTTTCTGAAAGAAAAGGAAATTAAAGTAATAGGCTGTTTCTGAAAGGTCGCTGTGAATTTTGCATAAATGTGAAAAAGGGTTAATTTTTGAAAGGAAAAAAGAACCCAATTTCTGATCCATTGCTGTGTTCTTTCTTCATGACCAAACGACGGCTTAGCAGAGAATGCAGGTTAACACAGAGATTTCAACACTTGCCTCCCTCCAGTCATTGCGAAAATACAAAACAACATTGTTGTTTCATTGAATCTTGCATTATTAGAGCTGCCACAATCAATTTTCACGCTGGGAAGTTGCTCACAGCACAACTGTGCTGTGGTTTGTGCTGGAGGATGCACAGCACCAGGCACATCCTCCAAAGGGAATATTCTTTGTTTGTTACTAGAAAATATTGGCACAAAGGGGTTGGGTGAGATACTCTAAGTTTGGGTTCCCCGAGCAATCTCCCGGCTCCTTGTTTTCCTCACCGAGGTTTAAACTCCCCCTAGTGAGTTCAGAAGTCCTCTGCAGGGATTAGTCATCCCATGGAAGGGGTTCTTCATTGGGCTTTGTTAAAGAGGGGGGACTGCAAATCCCTCTTAATTGTTCTGGTGTATGGAAGTGGGAATTTCATACTGAGGCAATGTGATTTTATTTATGCTTACAGAAGGAATGGAGAGTGGGAGTGGGGGCAGCAACTTTGCAATGTCCTCATTTCAGCTTTTGCTGGAGGAGTTGACACTGCATCTGATCGCTCCCCTACCTCAGGTCTTCTCTGTGAACCCACTGGCTCCCTGTTCCCATTTCCAGCCACTTAGACCACCCAGCCCAGTTCTGTCTGTAAATCAAGAAAAAAAAGGAGTAGGGTTTTACACAGTTTTTACTGAAATTTTTAGTGCCATCTCTGATGGCAACCCGATGAAGGATATGGTTCAAAAATATTCACTGCATAAATAGGGATCTTGAGGCTTGTCACACTTTAAATGAAGGCTAAGATCTTTAGAAATTAAATGGATCACCAGAAATTCCAGTGAAATTTTGAAAATTTGACAGGCCAGTCCTAAATCTTTTTAATGAGGAAATTGTTTCTTTACTGAATCTTGAAATCTTCTGCAAACATCTTACTGTAGAACAAACTTTGCTCTTTCTCCCTCCATGGCATTGGTGGTTATAGTTGTGCAGCACCTTAGCAGGTGGCAAACTCATATATCCAGAGGAAAAAAGAGTAAGAGAAAGAAAATAATTCGTGGTCTCACTAAAGGAAACAGCCTCAGAAACAGCTTGCTAGGGGATGACTGCCATGGACTCTGAGCCTATGTCGTACATATTTCAGATCCATCAATATTTTCCTTTGCAGAGGCACCAGCGTGGGAGTATTGAAAGAAAGAGGAAATAAACAGGCTGTGTTAGTTTGCCTGGCTTCCTGGAAAGTGCTAAATTGCTCAAATGCTGCTGGGGCCTCTGCTGAGCACACAGCTCTGGGGAAGCAGCTCAGCCTGTCTCACTGGGGTACTGTCTTTCTATGGGTACAAGGCATCCATTTTATAAATATAGCAAAATAACATTGGTACGTATGAGCCAAGTGCTCCAGAACCTTAAGGAGTTTTTTACATTATATGCAATTTATTTATTTGAAATTAATTATAGAGTACTTCTTGGGTCTTTCAGTTTTGTGTCTTTATGATGCAGTAACTAATTTATTTTTTCTACAAAGCTTTTTCCCGAAGCCATGATCAATATTAGGTCTATGCTTTGTAAAAAAGTGAATCATATGTCATTCACATGACTCCTGGAGGTGAAATTTTATGAAAATCATTGAGTTACTCTGAGATCCAGAGCTTTGACAGGTCCAATCTCTGTAAACCTGTCATTAAGTTTAAGGCCAGCTCTCAGGTCAAGAAAACAAAACAGGTACCTTAAGCAGGAGCCTGCAGAGAATTACAAAATGCCTATTGTCTACTCAGACAGTGTCAGTACTGTAGAAAGCTGGGCTGACAGCTGATGGCTGGGCATGTGGCAGCCCTGGGAAAGGCCAGCAATTGCCATGGGTGAAGTAGGTCCCAGTTTTGTTAAATGAGAACAGGGCTTAGCCAACAGGTCCTTGCCTAAGCCCCTTGGTGCATCTGAGCAAGAGCATCTTCTGAGAAAGGTCTTGTCTTGGCTCTGTTTCTGTTGCTCATAGGAAACAAACATCTCTCACTTTGTTACTTTCCCCCTTCCCAACTTAAAGTTCATTTCGGTGCATGTAGACCCACAAAAACAGGTAGATTGAAGGTGTGTGGAACAAATAGATGTTTTGGTTTTTTCTTGCTCATCCTGAAAGGAAAACAGAAAAGAGAATATATCTGTAGAGGAGAGAAGTAGTACTAGAGTGTGTATTTCTGTAAGTATTAAGTTGCACAGAGACTAAAACTGTTTCTGTGAGAAATTTCTCAGTGCCTTCCTCTTGAGTAACAAACAAGTAAAGTGACAAGCTGTGAAACACAAGGTACTGTTTGCTTTCATTAAGGTTTATTTCCCACTACACCTTATTCGAGAACAACTTGCTAATTCAAAATGGCATGGGCAGAACTGTAGCGTGTTTTCCTGTTTGTCTAAAATAAGACTTGGATGTTTATTTTTGCTTGTTTTTCCTCCGAAATTTTGGACCTTTTAAACAGAGATTCACAAAGCATTATTACTGCTCTATTCTGCGAGCATCTATGAATGCTGTAGCTAATCCACTGGCTGTATCTTGCCTTTCTCCCAGTTAATCTAACTGCACAGATGAGCCATATCAGTCAAACCATGCTCTTAAGCTGAATTACTTCCAACCACATGGAAAAAGTAAGGTATCACCATCTTCCAACGGTAACCAAACCTCCCTGCTAGGGCACAGAGAACAAAAACAATGCCTCTCTGTCTCTTTACTTGTAGGTCTGCATTTGCTATTTCAGTTTGGCCACAGCCTTGCTGTCAGCTGAACTGGCCATGGATTCTGGCTCACACAACCCAATGTGTGGCACCAGGTTCTTTCAGGGGATAACAGGCTGTCAGAGATGCCTATGTGGATGAGAAGTCTTGAGATGGCTCTGCCTGAGAGAGGTGAAGGCATGTCTAAAACACAGCCTATGAAAGACCTAATAGACAACCTTTCAAAATGGCATGGAAGTAATGACCACTAACAGTTCCCGAGATTATCCTTCGGACATCAGCACTGCAATGGATTCTTCTGTGATGAAAATACAAGTGATGCTGATTGCAAAGACTGAAATATGGGGTGTTGTTTCTTTTTAGAAGGTGTCCTACTGATGCTGTAAGTAGGTAAACTTTATTAAATGGTGGCCAGCCCTCCATTTTTTTTAAAACTATAAAAAAAATCTGGTTGCTAACTTGATTTTGTTGAAAAGAAGGCTCTTTAATCAACAGAAATCAAAACTGTTTTCATTAAAAAGTGCTGAGTTTATGTCAGAAAACTAAATGCTTGATATTCTCAATTTTCATTCAATTTAAAATGGAAATGGCTTGTTTAATCAAGAAAATGTTTGGAGAAAATATTCCCAGTTATCCATATTTAAGTCTCCTTGATGACAGGTTTTCTGTCCTGAAGAGCTTGTCTCAAAATCAAGTTTGCTGGAATCAGTTATTCAGGATCAGCCACTGGTTTCTGGATAGCACCATGTGTCAATATTCTCACTCAGTAAGAGCCTTACACATGTCTGCACAGATCTTGTGTTAACTCTGCAATTCATGCTGCAGTGACAGGAATAGGGGGCCTCTGATGTGATTTTCTCAGGAGTTTCCTCCATGACCAGTAGGAGAGCAGGCTGCAAAATTAATTCTTTAGATGATGAGGGATTAAAACAAAAAAGGGACAAGAGGACTCAAAAAAGTATAAGGGAAGCCTCTTCTTCTCCTTGATGTGAGAAAGCACATCATATTGATGAGACTAAGTTTTGGAGAGCATTTGGGCACTCTTTTCTGGCAGAGCTCCCTTTCTGCAAAAATCTGTCTTAGGTCTCTCTCTTCTGAGCTAGAAACAGAGATACCCCATCCTCCCCCTTTCCTACACTGTTCCCTGCTGCTCATGGCTTCACCCATTCCTGAAAGCAACTGTTCTAACTCTGGAAGTATAAAGGTAGGACTGGAGGGCAGCCCAGTCTGGCTTCTGCTGTGACAGCAAAGGTGAGGGTGCTCCCAGCCACCACAGGAACACACCTCTCTGATATGATCTACACTTCTTAACCACTCAAGGAAAAAGTCAGGGTGTGAGACCTGATGGCATCATCCCCTCCATGAAGTGCCAGCATGGTGGTGTCCAGGAGCAGCTCAAGCTCCCTGATGGCCAACTCTCACCCACTGATGCCTCCCCAGACCATCCATGCACAGAGACAGTGCTCATCTGCTCCAATAAGTCACCTCAAGCTGGGGGGGGACAGGGGAATCCTTCAAGAGTGCTCTCCAGACATGCCCAAAACGGCTCCTCCACTGACACTCAGAAGTGCAGAAAGACAGGGTTTAGGGCACATTCTCACAGTGCTTCAGAAATGCAAATTTCCACATTATCACTTCAGTAGAAAGCTCAGTTCTCTTACAAAGATGACCTGAAAAAGAAATATTTTGCATTATTTCTTTCCCTTCATTATATGTTGACCAGAGCATCCTGCTATTTTGACACAAGAACCTATCACATGCCCTTTAAACTTGCCCCTCTCCCTTCCAAAATATGCCTGTGTTAATCATGAAAGCAAGAAAATATTCACAGATACTTTCGGTTCACCTAATTTCTAATAATGTTTTCTGCTCTGTTTTTGTTAGTCTCTTTTTACATTTAATTTGGCATCTAACCAATTGAAATGATGTTCTATTTATGCTTTTTAGCAAATAGGTTTGGCTTTGAATTCTTAACATTGCATTCATGGTTATTTGTTCTTATATTTAGCACATATCCAGCTTACCTGCTTTGTAACTTCCAAATGAGAACATTATAAATGCATGGAGGCTTATTAGATTTTGGGCTCCTGTTTTTTTTAAATTCAAATGAGAAACACATTTCTAATATTAAATTTTTCACTTATTTGAACCAGGATGCATTGTGGCTAATGTACTGAGAAGAATATTTCCTCTGCATGATGAGGCTCAGGGAGGGGGATGTGTGGCGGGTGCATGTGTGTGTCTGTGTTTTTCTCTCTACCCATTTGTGTGTCTATTGGTTGCTCTTCGAGACCTGTCACTTTGCATATGGACCCAATATAGGCACAGGTAGGCCTGCCCCATCTCCTCCTCTAAGTAAGTAAAGGATCTAACATCCAGCAAAAGAAGTTGCAGCTGTCCAAGGCCAAGTACATTGAAGACATTCACAAAAAGCCCTAAAGTAGGAACGTGAAGCAAAAATGACTCAATGAAATGGCCTGTTCTGGAACTAGATAGACATAAAGTCACTGTCTGACAGCAGATTATATGCATGGAGGAAATCCAGCACCCTGCTAATTGTGAACCTTGCTTTTCTGTAAAAGTGGCTTCATTAACCTCTGGTGTAAGCGAGAAAGCAACCCACAGGCAAGCTCAGGTCTAAAATGTTAGAGCTAAAGCTGCTTCCTCTACCCACCTTAGAAAGCATCTCATTCTCCTAATATTCCCCCTTCACATGGAGAGGTGCTGCTACAACTCCACTTCAAGAATGATTGTGTAAAAAGTTACTGGGGAAAATTGAAAATGTCAGACATAGATACTTCTGAAATTTCCTATAAAAGGTTGTCCTGAGTTACTACATAGACAACATGACTCTTCTCATGACAGTGATGTAAAAATATCTTTACTGTCCTGTGGAGTAATAGCAGAGTTGGACAGAGATCATTAATCACAATCCTTGGATCCTGTTGTGTTTTTACTTGGTGTAACATATAATTTAATGTCTTAAAATCCTCCTCCAAGTTTGCATGCAAAATTGCTCGTTTTTCAATCCTAAATTGTCATGTCCTACTAACAAATTGAGTTGACTACCTCATGTCCTATCACCTTCGAAAAACAGCTAACCTCTGCCTGTGCCATTAAGAGCATCTGACAGGGTAGAGAACTATTATTATAATCCTCTTTTGCTTTCTCAATTTAAATAGACCTCACTTTGATTGCTTTTCTCTATAGGTCATGTTTTCTCAATCTTTTATTACCCATGCTGCTTTCTTTTGGACATTCTCCCTTTTGTCGAACTGTCTGTTAATGTTGGATGTAAAAAAATTATACCTTCCCAAAAGACCTTATGAGGGTTATGAAATAATTAAATTGCAGGTCTTGCAAAATCAACAGCTGGTAAAAAAAAGGTCCAGTAAAGACTATTAAGTACAGACAGACCACCTTCCCTGAGTTTCAAACTGGTGGTGGCCATGAGGCAATTTTCCAAAGAGATCTACCTTTCTGACAACAATGTGCTACTGAATCCCATTCATCTTGTGCCTGACAAAAATCCTCAGAGCCTTGCCTGCAGCCTGGTGGCACAGCTTGCTCCTCCTCACTGCACTTCACCAAGCCTGCTTTTTAGTCCCTTTCTGGGATATCTCGCATGTATCTGTTCTGAATTTAATCTAATTATAGTCCAGCTCCCTCCTATATAAACATTATCTATCCAGGGAGAGAGAAATAAGCTGCTTCTTTCCATAGGGCAATTGTTTCCTTGTCACATGTTTGATAGCTCTTTTAAAATCTTGGTTGTGCACACAGAGAAGGTCCTAAAAAAACAGGGCCTTTCCAACAGGGTCAGTAAACATGTTATGTAATTAAGATGTGTAGAACAAAGATCTACAGGTCTGGCCATCTGTTTTGACTTGTCTGGCTAGGACAAGAGCCCCACAACGAGCCTATGTTTAATGCTTGGATGTGGTGTCCGGTTTGTCAATGCTCGTGTCCGTCTGTTTGGAGGGCATGCTGCCCATTACCCGTTGCTGAGGCACTTGGCACTGCTTTGAGCACAGAGAGCCTTGTGCAGGCAATCCACACAGGCTGGCTGGCTTGCATCTGTTCTTCTGGATCTCCCACTGATGTGTTTTCTGGCAGTGCAAGCACAGCTGCCACATGTCTAATGTTTGCCTCATCTGTGCTGAAAGACCCGCGCCAAGGAAAACCAACAAGGAGCAGGGAGAGACTTGAAAAGCAAGACTAGAGCTTGTGATAACGGACTTTTTTGGGCTGGGCTAAAGGGAACTCATCTTCATGAGTTAAACCCAGAAACACCCTTTCCAAAAGCGCTGGTGCTGTACCAGGCTCCATAGAGAGGCTTGGGAGAGAAAAGAACAAAATCTTCAGACCTGTCACCTCAGAGGGAACCTTGTCACTGTAGCAGACTCACATACTCATGCTGACTTTAGACCTAGAAAGCATGTCCCAGGGGCTTTTCTGTGGATCCAATCTCTGCTCTAACCAGGCTTACTATGGGATTGATTTTGTGCTCCTAGATACCACCTGAGTTAGTGTTGAGGTACTTGAAAATGTAAGAATTACCAAAATGAATCAGAAAACAGGGACATCAAAGCTAATACCTTTTCTCTATCCCTTTGCCCATGTGTGAATAAGAACACTCAGCACGGGATATGCTGGCCAGAAAGTCTTACCTTCTAGTGACAACACTACAGGCACTCCCTGAGCCAGAGATATTGTCTTCATAATTCATAGCTCTCAAAGGATTTCTACACATGAGCTTGTACAGTTACTTTTGAATCCAAGTTTGCCTGAATAACCTGTTTTCCATTACAAGAAGTACCATTGTTGAAGGACACAGTGCCTGAAGAACATCTGCAGTCCACCTATACTCAAGACAACAGAAAGAATATCTGTTTATTCACTTTGTACTTCAACAACCTTGATGCCTAAACATGCTACTTGTTTCCCAGCGTGCTGTAAACTTAGAATTGTTTGAAGTGTACACCATGAAATCAGAATGCTTCCAGTACCTAGAGGTTACCGCTCTTGCTTATCCATCTTGTGTAGCCTTGGCTGTTCGAAAAAATGTGAATTCAAATCCAGACAGGCTGAGTAAGTGTAAAGACTTCAGTTTCACAGTTCTTGGGCAGGTCCCCAATCTATTGTTGAAAACGTTAGGACTTTCCTCACTCCTTTCCCCAGAAAAAGATGAAAAAGCTGCAGCTGACATGGTCAACATTATTTTCAACACAGTTAAATAAAGGAATCTCTCCCAGTGCAATAATTAAAATAATAACTAAAGTGACCTATTATTTGTATGTCATTACTGGTTTGCAGCCCCAGATTAGAACTCAGTAAGACAAGAACTTAGAAGCACAGAAAAAGAAGGCAAAGAACAGCTTTAAAAGTATATAATCACTACTGGTTTTGTTCCACAAGCACTTCGAGTTTCCATTTGCAGCTACAGAGCCTTATCCTAGAGCTTGCTTTTGCCTGTACTAAAAACCTTTCCTTGTTCTTGCACCCTATCTGTATAAGACTTGATGTATTTGCAGAAGGTCATAATGCTTGTACCAAACTCAGAAATTCACCCCAGGTTTGGGTCTGTAATATTGAATGTCAATATTACTGTCTCTGCTTGCACAAGATGAAGCTTTATTTAGTAGAAAAATTAATTTTGGTATAGGGTTTGTCATTGCTGATAAAGAAAAGAGGAGAGATAGCAATATAAAAGCGTGTTTTGATATGAGATGTTATTAGACATTATGTTTACTGTCCACAGCCTATGTAGACCATAGAGGATATAATACATGCACAAAAAGGAGAGCATTTTAACAGTCCGGTTATGATATTTCTCCAAGTAATATACAGTGACTCAGCTGAAGGTCTTTCTGACTCAAGTATCTGAAAAGATTTATCAAAAAATTAGATTTGATAGCATAACTTTGATAAAGATGGTAAGATGTGAAGAAGAGATATGATGGACACAAGAATGAGAAAGAAAGCTGAATTAGTTGAAGAGCTGTCAGTCACCTTTGTCTGGTTTTTAATGGCCTGCTTTGAATGACTGCTGAGCTGGAAAACTCAGTCTATGCTTTCACAGAAGTTTTTTCATCCATCAAAGATGGCTGTTTGTAATTTAAGGTATAAGTTACCGTTTTTGGAGGGTGCTACTGAAAAAAATCTGAAAAAAATTTTCAATAATTTGAGAAATAGGGTAAAGGAGAAGATATAACTTAGTTCCAAGAAGAATCACTTTCTGAAAAATAGTTGCAGTGCAGAGATTTCAAATGCAGGCATTGTCTGAATGGTACCAAGACTCATTTTTAGTATGAATGTACATGTTCAATGCTGCTGGCCCAAGATTCTATCTTTGGCAAACTCCTAACACCCACCCTCGATGATCATACCATAGCTTCATCACATAGATATTTATTTTCCACTTGGTTTCCCTCCTCTTTGCTTTTCTTATTTTCTCAAATCTTGATTTAACAGAAACTGTTAATTGATCCAAGACTGTCAAAGAATTTTTTAAAAGAATCAAACCCTGGAAGCAATTAACATGAGTAGCTCCAGAAACAGTCTGAACCAAAGAGTAGTATTTGGAGTCTGTGTATTTGTTTCTTAAATTAGGGTAAATATTTTCTATTACAGTTCCAAATAGGAATCCAGAAAACAAGGAGAGATAAGAATAGTAAATAAAAAAAGGCAATTACATTTTTTATTTCTTGGAATAGAAGCAATTTCAGTTATTGTAAATATCAAATTCCCTTATGAGGTATGCCAGAGATTTAGAAAAGGACATCTGAGAAAGCCTATGACAGTACAGTGTATGTCTTCAAATTTTTGTCCTGTTCTTCCCACATTGCTGTCAATAATTTAGGGAGATATACTTACCAGGGAAAAGTGAGGGCTAAATGAGAGATGAGAACACTGGGTTCCTTTTTACTCTAAAATTAAGTTCTTTTCCTTGAAAACTGTCCCTTTCAAAGAAGGACATATCTTTTTTGTGTTTAGCTGTCATTTACAAGTGTCTCCCATTTGATTTCTGTCAATAATTCATCATCTCCAGATGGAGTCCAATCCACCTATCATTAACATCACGCTACTAAAAGCCAGACCCTGGTGTAACACTTACAAGTGTGTATTCTCCAACTGGAACGGCATCAAATGTCTGGTTAGAATAGGATGAATATGAAATCTTTCCTTGGAAATATTCTATAACAGGGATTTCAGATTTATTCCTCCATCTCATAAATTTATTTGGTGAATGTCCTCATGGAAAGTCAGAGAAAAAATTGAGATGCAGATGAAGACCTTTGTACTCAAGCCTCTGGGTGCCACAGATTTAGGCAGAGTTCCCAAAGATTCCCAATTGTCACATTAGATAAACCAGTAAAACTGTTTTGTGCCTCAGCTCCCACTTCAAACGTGAAGGCATAATGAAGAAAAAATGTTGGGATGAACCCTTCCTTGTAGTTTGTGTAAGTAAACTCAGCCAGGATAGGAAATTTCCATCAGTAAGAACTCTTCAATGGGAAAGCATTGTCAAAATCATACTCTGATCAAATTTTCCCGATCTAGTGCCTCTCACATAATTTTCACTTAAAACCCATTCATGATTGGGTGGTCCAAACTAAGCCCTGCTTGTCCTCCCAACACTTTGCAGTAAAGGCAGCCTGCAAGAGTCATAGCCCAGCTGTAAAATCAGGACTCTGGGACCTTGTTTCTGTGTGTTTTTTTATTCGTTATAAAATGTCAGAAAAATGTTTGATTTCTTGAGAGATGCATTTCCTGAGCAAACATACTCGTTCTTCCAGCCTCTGTTTCATTTTTCTGTCCATTCCAGATTCTGAAGGAAGAGGTGACATGAAATAGATTTACACAGGCATCTAAGAGAAAAATCACCTCAACTCTCATCCTTTTCACTGTCCTTGCTCTGAGCTGTGGGATGGAGCAAGGATGAAGCTGTCATGTTGCAGCACAACCCCTCCTTTCCCTTCTTTAACCTGTCAGCAACACTACTGCATCTGGCTGTAGACCCAGCCCTGACATAGGACAGGTATTTTGGAAGCTCCTGAGACATAACAAAGACAGCAAAAAGGTAGGTGAAAGAGTAGGAAGCTAAGAATAATATGTGAACTGCAGAGCCACAAAAAAGCTCAGGAAGGGGATTATGAGCTTAAGTACTTAGGATAGTCTGGAATAACTGACAAAAAGAGCAGATGGAGCTGAAAGGAAAGGATTTGAATACCAGAACTTACTCTCTCTGGCCTTTGGTGTGGAGCTGGAGCTGTCCAGTATATCAGTTATTCTCTCACCCAAATTAGTCACTAGTGCTGCAGTGCAGATTCCCACTTATATGGTCCTAAGTGAGTGAGCTGGAGTGAGCCCAGCCCAGCCCTGGCTGGAAACAGCATGAGTGCAGAGGTGTAGGTGTGGTACAGAAAGGGAGAAGGGAGTTCAGAGGTGATGCTGTACGACTCTCGTGAGACATCTAATGTTCGTGAGTCTATTTTATTGTCAGTATCATTCCTTCTGAATGGGCTAATAACAGGATAAATTAAAAGAATAAGGTGCTTTGAGAGGAAAGTCATTACCAAAATCAAACTTTGCTTGTTTAAAATACTTTGAAACAACTCTGGAAGTTTCTCCCAGCCTTGTTTCCATCCAGCATAAATTTATTGGCAGTTCTCTTTTCATTGTTGAAGTTATATTCCATTTTACTAGAAACAATGTATTGTGATTGGAGTGAATTGAATTTTCTTTTCCGTTCAAAAATGATTAGATGCACAGTGTAGAACTGAATAATAAACCCCCTTTCATAAGTGTTTTGCCTGTGGTTACACAGCATCATGTGCCTTCATCACTGCTGTATTTTCTGTACACAGAAAATATCATTACAGGGACTCAATATGATTGAGCCAAATGGTCACTTCTTCTTAGTTATGTCAGATACTATACCAACATTGTAACATTAGAACTGAATTTCTTACACAGACCCCAAATATGGGCTCCTAAGGAAAAAAAACTAAGTTAGCAAAATCAATTAAAATTATGTTATGAAAAAGAGGTTGATTTCATTTTCCTATTCTACAGTTCTATAAATAGATTATAGTCCCATTGTTAAGTGAAAGTCTGCAATTTAGGTGGTTAGATGTAGTGAGCAGTGGTGAATTGAACTTTGTCAAAACTCAGTGAGACTCTCTGCATCTGCCTCCAAAATATTTTTGAACTTTTTCTTGGAGAAGGGTCCAGTTTCAGGAAAGAAAAAGTGTTTCTCAGGGTCAGGGTGAAGTGTCCAAGATTTCAGCATCATGTTACTTCCCATGCCATCCCATCCCAATTTTACATGTCTGTAAAATGCACATATATAAATAGATAAGCTGTATTAGAGCTGGAAAAAAAGGAAGGGAGAAAAAAGGAGCAAGACCTGGAGTACTGAGACCCCAGAATTTCTCACCACACAGACACCATCATAGCATTACTTTGCCTTTCACTTCCTCCTGCTGTCAAACTTCAGAGAGATTAAAGTCAGAGAAATCTGGAAAGGAAATGAGGCTGCTCACTTTATTACTCTTGATTAGCAGCAAATTATTCTCCTAACATTTACTTTCCCCTCATTTATTTAAGAGTGATTGCACGCAAATAGCAGTTAAAAACGTCACATTTTTAATAATAATCTTTATTTGCCCCTCTAATTACTTCTGTAGCATCTCTGAAGTCTGAAACACACCCCTCCTTACTCAAAAACAAAATTACAGTGATGTGTCTTCCTCTCCTTAAAATACACTCTTCCAAAACAGTATAAAGAAAGCTGTAGGATTTTCTTATTTACTATATTTCAATGTATTAACTATGTTATCTACTACGCTTGATGCAGTCCAAGCTCAAATGCTGTACCTGTAGTCCCATATGGACAATTCTCAAGACCCATTTTAATTTTCTGTTCCCTCACAAGCTTCTCAAGTGAATGAGTTTACTTAGCTAACCCGCTGATCCATTCTGCCCTATACTTTGCTCACCCATGGCTTTAGCCTTCCAAACTTCAGCTCCTATAAAACACCAGAGGTAGCATGGTCAAGTATTCACTTGGATGTTCATTGCTAAATGTTCTGTGAACATCTCTTTTTGCCCCATTACCTTTAATGAAAAATCCCCACCAAAACCCACACAGACTCCAAATTTCAGCTCCAGCTGGTGGTTTCTGTCCTCCTTTAAAATTCATGGCTGGGACAAAATCTGAGAGTCTGTCTCAAAAGGGAGGATGGAGCACCTGTCCACAGACAAAATTCTTTAGGCTTGATATTGTTGTGTCCTTGTCCTTTTTTTAATTTTTCTTTCATAAATGCTGTTTATGCTTATTCCTTCTGCATCTGAGGGCTAATCCAGACTAAATGTCCATACTTCTCCAGAGGTACTGTATCTCCAGGAAGAATTCCCAGGATATCTATCAGTACAGATTCACTCTATTTCTTTTCAATAAAATCTAGCACTGGTGGGAACTCCAACAGTATCATCTCAGAGTGAACATGACCTTCTGGTGAAGGAAGTCAAGCAACCTTCCCCCTCTAGGATTAGAGCATGGTAATGCCTCATTACTGTGAATAAATTTCCTGCATGGGTTTCTGCATGAATATCTGGGCAACTTCACAGTATATGCAGATGTAAGTAAATAACTGCTTCCTTTAAGTAGAATCACAATGTTTGGGGAGTGGAATGAGGGAAGTATCCAATTTCTGCATTCTTAGTAAGAGGTGTTTAAAAAATGAGAAAAAGGCCTTTCTCATCAAACCCACAGGTCTCTGAGGAGTTACAAGGAGTAGATTTGTTAAAATTAGAATTGCCTGCTTTGCACATTTGCTCTTGGAATACCACCACATTTTTAAACAAACTTTATTAGAATTCATATCCAGTTATGGAGCTGTACAGAACTCCTTTAACAAGCATAGTCTGGCTGGAGGCACTAAATCTGTCTTTGTCACTAATGATGTTTGTATTATTTTAACGTTGTTGATACTGGGGATTTGGGGGGGTGGGGTTGCAAGCAATCATCTTTCAACCACAGCACACCTGCCCTGCATGCTGATTTAGAAAAACACTTTTGCCTCTGAATAGCAGGAGCACAGTAGGGTACACCAGGGGACATGTCCAAAGGATTTCAATCATGAAGTCTGGTAGCATCTTTGTTATGTCATGAGTGTGATACCTTGCAGGACGTTTGTCTTGTTGTCATTTAGTAGATAGCAATTTTCTGAAGGATTAAAGCAACTCTCATTTTTTCTAGTGTGAGGGAAACCTATGCCTGGGTCAGGTCCAAGCTGTGCAAGTGCAGAGAAATGTGTTTCCAATGTGCAGTTCAACTGAATCCATTAAACATGTTTATATATTATATACTATACACAATATAGTATGCATTCTATACTATATATTATGTATGATATAGTATATATTATGTGAGAGCATATATATCCAGAAGTGATTTGTTAACAGATGGAGACATGCTGTATCTTTTTCTTTTGTCTTGTGATGTTACTCTGACTATGCCCCAGATGTGATCCCCCAAATACAGACTAGCTGCATTCTTTTGCTTTAAATGTGAGAGGAAGACAACTGTGTCTGCATCTTCCCTTGGCCGATATATCTCTTGCACTAAAGTTTCTTTTGGTTTGCCTGCTTTGCCTTGAAACAATGGCATTAAATACAAGGCAGGGATATGATGGTATAATCTTTGCCTTAGTTTCTGGGAGCAGAAAGTCAAGCGGTGTTGCCTGGATAAGGAATGAGTGTGACTTAAGAGTCAGTTCTAGAAGATGGAGGAGGAGGGAGTAGAGAGAGGTTCTGCATCTGTTTCTGCTCCATGACACTCTCTTTGAACCTGAGAAACTCCCTTGTCACACTGGAGAACATACCCCTTTGAACAGACCTGGCCATACAGCTATGCAGAAGTCATGGCCAAATGGAAAACTAAGTGTTAGGATTCCCCAAGTGCTGTTGCCTGACCCCAAAAGCCCTATAGCATAGCCCCAGCTGAATAATTTCACTGACCTGTGCTAAGACATCACTTTGCCCTGAAAAAGGGACAAACTCTTGGTGTGAAGTGCTGACCATTTACTCCTCTTCTCTCCAGCTGCTTATCATACCTCAGTTGTTGTGGGTCTGGTAATATTGAGGCAGTGGCTATAAGAAGCACATGCAGTTTTTTAAAGTAATATATATAATTTCCTTGCTGTTGTCAAGTGAGCTTAAAGAGCACATCCTAACACTGTTTTCGTACTTTTTTTCCTCTAGGGAAGAAAAACTCCCTCTACATTTTAAGCTAGGAACTGAGATCCGTTTAGTTTTGAAGCAGGTAGGCAGCACTTGTACTGAAACGTCAAAGAGAATGACTGTAGTCATAAACATGGGTTTCTACAGCTGCTCTTTCTGCCACTGCTGCTTTAAATGCCGTGGTCTAGTGATTCTATTTCTGCCTTTTTGGTAATTCTTTGGAAACTTTTGTCTTTTTTTTCCTTCACAAGATTTTTTTCTTAACAAAACCAAAATGGAAACTGTAGACAGACATAGACTTTCTGAATAGGTTTTCCTGAATTGAACCCAAGTCTCCTATTTTTAACATGGGTGCCCCTGCTAAGATATTCTACAGGAGGATCACCCTTAAGTCCCTCTGATTACCTTTGCTGTTATAGGCAGTACTTCAAGTAACTACTGAATTTAGACATTACATGTGAGATTAAGACAGTGTTACAGGCCGATAATATCAATGAGCAAAATGGCAAAGGCAAGGATTTAACCTAGACTGAGAGATGGACCACAAAATTAAAGGTCTTCTCCTACGCTCCAGCCCTAAAGAGGGCAGTGTGACCTAAGTGAGCAGGGGTCTGTTCATGATCTTCCACAGAACATAGGAAAGTGTCAGCACAATTCATTTTTATTCCAGTTATAAAATATGTGCTTTTTTGATGAGCAGATAAGACATTTTGTTAGGAAATGGTTCTCAGCAGACACAAGTCTGCCAGGTTCAGAGAGTGGGTTGGATGCCTACTTGCACTTGATACCCTAAAGAAATGAGAGGGCTGTATCCCACCTGCTGTTGGAGCCTGGAACTCAAGAACCATGACAAATGGTGCACAAGGCAAAAATAATGTAATGAAAAAATGATCCAGAGTAACCAAGAAAAGAAAAAGGTTAATATTCCTTGGCAGTTGCTACATAAATAATCTTCTTTTTTTCGTTGGATTTTTTTTTTTAATTAGTGTTTAAATTTAACAAAAATGCCCAGGAATAGATTGAGCATTTGAGAGAAAGCTTCACAGTTTTGAAAAAAATGAGAAAGGAGAAACCAAAAGTCCTGGCACTAACAGAATGCCAATTTGGGCCTGTAGCAATTAGTTAAATTAATCTAAATTAAATTTTTCCTTCTGGATTCATGAAACAATCTGTAATTCTACCATCTCTTCCATAAAAATGTAACATATTCCCTTTCCAATTGTAAATATTCTAAACTGTATTTTTACTCAAAGGTCTACCTGAGCTTAATTGTTCCATAGGTTTGATGTGGTTAAAATACACAAATTTCAGAGGTTACTTGCAGACAAGATGACAATGTGATTAACTTTGCCATCTGTGAGCTCTTCTTCATTACCATCGCCTCTCCACAGACCAAATAGTCCGAAAACTGTTTAATCCTGAGTCAAGCCTGTGAACTCAGGATCAGAGTCCCAAGTCTGTGTGCTCAGTTCAGCAAAGTGAACGAGAAACAATTTGAGTGACAGAGACACAAACTGACACCTTGTGCTGTGGTTGTGTGTCCAGTTTTTGGCTACCTGAAGGGCAGCATCCACCACCGTGCAGAGAATACATCATCGTGCAATGACTCGCTTGCAGGAAGTAAAGAGAGATTAATTGAAATGTCATCAATACAATAGGATTGTAGTGATTGTTGTTGCTGTAGTGGTGGTGGTAAGTAGTATTGAGGCCTCCTGGAACACCTACTTAGGTAGAAAGAAAATCCCTTAAAAAAGTCTGAGAGCAAATTCTTTCTTTCTAATTTCTTGGAGCAGCGCTCACTGTATTTTCCCTTCCATACCAGGCCAGAGAGAATAAAAGACTCAGGGATGTCTCTCTCTCTCTCAATTTCTGTTGTAATGGCTAAATTTGACCCAAATAGAGCTACAAGGCCCTGTGTGACTCATCTGAGCCAGTGTACCTCCTAATGAAAACATTCACAGTCCAGATGGCAAATCCAGCTTCCAAGGGATCCATGGACTCACTTATCCCTAATGGTATTCTGAATAATATTGAATGATTTTTCAGAGTGCTACTGTATTGGGCACTCCCCAGATATCTCAGATGTAAAAGTGGTTGTTCACTTTGGAACCCAAAAAAAGAGAATCATTACTTTTATGCAAAGACAGAAGACTCTGCCTGTAGGTGACTGTTCTTCATTACTTACACGTTTTGCAAGCTTTGGTGTGAAACCTGTTTGTAGGGTTGCTCACAGGTCTTCAAGGGAGTTGTGATGGAAAAACTGTTTGAATTTCTTCACTTGACTTATTATGAGGACTTAAAGAGAATTTTTCATAGACAATAGTGAACTTCTGCTTTGCCTTATTCTTTATTTTATGTTTTTAACATAATATACACCTCAATATCTCTTAATAGTTGTCACTCAGAATACTTTATTTGAAATGAAAATAAAAAGTGCCTAAGTCATTATTTTTCTCTTAACAGACACAAATGTAAAACTTATTTGCAGATTTTCAATTAATCATCTCTCTCAAGAAAAAAAATGAAATTGAAATCTTTAATCACTTTACCATTTTTTAATGTGGCATCAAGTATTCAGCTCACAGATTTCTAGCAGAACCAGTGGGGAGGCTGTAAAAACTGCCTAATCCAAAGGCTAACTATCAAACAGCAGGAAAAGGTATTCCTGACTATTAAGATTGCTTCTCCAAACAAAGATTGCTAAAATGGCCCAGACCTTTGTTCTCAAGCAGTGCCTGCCAGGAGTCACTTTCCTGGCCTGAACCTACAGCACTGGATAGAATTATCTTCTGCTGGCACATCCATCCCTGAGCCTGGCCAGGATTCTTGGGACACCATGAGTAGGATATGATGCCGTTCCCCAGGGCACATTTCTAATCTCTGTCCCTAACTCAGCAGGATCAGATCAGCTGTAATAGCAAGAGCTTAGAGAGCTTTCCATTAGAACCTTTCCAAACCCTGCTGCCTAGAAGATATAACAGTGGTGCTGCAGGTGGCCTTACTGGAAACAGGTGGTTTTAACATCAGAGTTGTGAATGATTAAAAGAAACATAATCAGCATTACTTTTAAAATAAAGCTGCTGAAGGTTTCATCAGAGGCATGATTGATCTACCAAAGAACAGTCTGGTAGCTGTACAGTTCCTGTGAAAGGTTTGCCTGCACTGGACCCTGCCTGGGAAACCTGCTCCCACAGGACAGCTGAAGTTCCTATTTGACTCTTATAGAGGCTTTGTGGCTGTCTGAGGGTACTTTTCCTTGCTTTTTCCAAACAACCTCTTGCTCTCTGTTCTTGCTCTCAAGAAAAACTACTGGCACTGGAGAACACGCAGACTCTCCAGGTTGTAAACTCAGTCCATTAAATAGATAGGAAAAGACAGAAGTCTCGATTCCCAGCTCAATGAGTTTATTTTTATCCCATGTTCTGGTATGCATACAAAAATTCTGCATTATAATCTCTGATACTGTCTGTGGCATTCTTAGTGGGAAATTTCACAGTGTGTAGGCAAATGAAATTCAGCTGGTTTGTGTTTACTTATCCTATCTAAGAGCTGAAAATGCTGCAGTAATGAACAATATATCAAAATGTCAAATTTACATTCATGCTCTTTGGAATTCTCAGTTTCCAAAACAATAAGGCAGTAGCTTTAAAAAAAAAGATGTCCTACACACCATCATTGCAGTGCAGCTAAAATTCCTACATATTAAATGCTTCCTTCTCCAGGACATAAAAGCATTACAGGCTATTAATTACGCTATGATTAGCTGAGACATCTTAACTGTAAATCATTGTTGCTTAAATAGGGGCTACAAAGAATTAATTGGCAGCCTGCCAGTTGAGGGAAATGAAATCTAGCGCTAGAAATGCTATCAAAGCTAAAGCACCTGTGAAAGAGCCTGAGAGCAGTCTAGAAATACACACCATGTATTTACATCAAGTATTTACATCCACTAGCTGAGTTCCCCACCACTCCTACAGTCCCTTGTGACAGATGGCATTGAGGGAAAAGTCCATCGCACTTTTATTCCTGGTGCTTGCCCCCATAACATCACTGCAAAGAATTGTGAACTTCATGTCAAAGCCTGGCCACAGCCACCAAACAGGATCTCTGTCCTATATGGAAGGAGCATTTGGAACTATACTATAAGATAGTAGGCTCAGGATGCTGCTACAGCTTTTCTTCAGCCTATCTCAAAGCCTGTGTCAGCATCCAAATGCTGGATCTGAGAGGTTTCAGGGAAATTTAGTGACAAGCCATAGTTTCTGCTTCCATCTGGAAAGGTTCCTCTAGACAGGTACTTACACCCACCCAATTGATATTAGTAAATCAACACTGTGTGACAAAGTTTTAACAAACTGCCTTTAGAACTTACAATCTAGATCTCAGCCCTGTGGGTGAGATATCCACAGATACAATCTTTCAGATATGAGAAAAATAGAGATTGCTGCAAATCTGATTTAGAAAATTAAATACATTTAGCAGTCTTTGTAACTTATCAAACATGGAAATGTATCCACACTGTAATACAAACACAGCCAGCATCTGACAATAATCCTATTGAAGTAACAATCTCTGCTCATGCTACTATCTTTCATACCATGCTGAAATTTCATTTAGAAAGGTTAAAATGAAATAAATGTCAACTACTTTTTTTTTATTTTTTCTCACATCTCTTCCATGTGTTTAGGACCTTTTAGGGTCATAGAAGGTGTCTGGGGTCTGTTTTCTATGAAATCCAATTTTCTATACACTCTGGGTAGATATTGTTGTCCTTAATATCCTTAATATGCTCATAGTATCTGTTGCAGAGAAACCCCTTCTGACATCTTCAGAAATCAGGATGGACTGTGCTGCTGGGATCCAATCCAGATCTCCTTTCCACAGCAGGGCTTTCTTTCAACCAGTGAATTAAGATCATGGAGCTTTACTCCAAATTGAAAGAGCTGCCCAGGAGCAAGGTGGACATGATCCAGCCATGTGTATAAAACAGTTCTTCTGTGTATCTACCCCAAAACACTGAACTGTTGCCTCCAGCTTGCAGTCATGGTCAAACTGAGATAGTGCTTTGTCTCGCTTCGTGATACACAACACTACAGAATTCTGCAAAAGTTTTAAAAGAAATGACCTTCATAAGTAACTTATAGGAACTGCATAGTTATGACTTCAGGGATCCTAGGAAGCATCAATAGGCATGGAATTTTTTTAGTATCACTATTGCTGTCTCTCTACTAGTTCATGGGAGACATAAAGGATAAGATTCATAAAGCAGACATCTCTAGGTCACCCTCAACATTGTTGACCGTCAGTGGAGAGAAACAGACACTTCTAAGATGTGATTCATCCAAGCCGTACGAGTTGTGCCTTATTTTTCCTTCAGTAATTAGCATGGAAGCCTAAGGTGACTTTCTCAGTTATAGTCATCCAGAATTGTATGGGAGGAATTCCAAACACAATGAATAAGTTCCTCAAGAGTAATAATCTTATTTATACTACAAAGCATTCTGTGCTTCCTCAGGGTGCAGGAAGCTTTTAGCTGATGTAAACATACTGCCAAAATGGATCTTATCCTTGGCTGTGCAGTCTCTCCCACTCTCTTATGCTTGATGTGACTATATGGTAAATTGCATAAATTGCTGTGGCTGAAAACAAATGCATTTCAAGGCTTCATATGCTGATAAATCTACCATATCCTTAGTCACCTTGTTCAGTGATTCCTTTCACTGTTGCAAGATGGGTCATGCTTTATGTGTCACCAATTTCTAATTGGCCTTTGCTTGCTAGATTATGTAGTATGTCTTGTCAGCAGTTTCCCTCTACATGTTTTCAAAAATCAGAGTCAAGAATGTCATGCTGAGGCACTGTCTTTAAACAAACTCAAAGAGAATAGTCAGTGCGACTCCATCTGATGCTCTGCAGTGGGTCTCCTCTGATTTCTGATTGAACAAAAATTTTCTTTCAATTTGGAGATCTGAAAGGATCAGTCTATAAAACACTGCATTTCACATCGTGTGACAAGTAGGTAGCTGTAACTCCACAAATTCATTTCCAGCTGGTACTAGAGACAGACAGGTTCTATGTGGGATTTTTTCAAAGTAGATCATCATAGTCTCAGTCTCTGTCCACTGTGTATGGTAAATGAGGCTTGAGAAGTCCATTCAAAAAGAAGTTGTCTACAAATACACAAATAAGGAAGGATAATGAAATATGCCTTGCTTTAGAAAATTTTGCCACCTTTTTCAGCAAGAGTTTTGTAGCCATATGAATCAGTCAATGATCCCTGTCTCTCCCAAATGAAGACTAAAGGAGCGTTTTGCCCTACACAGTGGGGTTGCAGGGTCTGCAGAAGACTTGGACTCCTGGCAAGGGATGTGTTGTGCCCAAAACAAAAACCAGTATCTCCCACTCTTCTGGCACTGCAGAGCCTTAGAGGCTAGACACTTGACACTGACATCCAGGCTAAGCTGTGAATTATCACAGGTGGGTGGATGAATCATGGGTTGGTGGAGGCTTTTGTTAGACACAACATTTTCTCTCTACTGAAAAGCCTGAAAGTTTCACTGGACTTTGAAATAAGTCAAGGTGTCAGAGGATGGCAGCGTTATGAGTGCTTCTTCCACAGCCTCGTGAATGGATCCTGAGCCCTCCAGTGAGTCTGTGAGATACCTCTGGGCTTGCTACCACCCTCTGGTCAGGTTTGCCACTCTTATAGCAGTCACCCACTCTTGCTCTCAACATCAGGGTGCTAACAGACAAACTGCAGCCTACTTTGATGGTTCCTTCCAGGAATGAAGTGCAAGGGTGTGTGGGTGTGTCTGTGAGTAGCAGATTGATCAGTTATCATTCAATTCCAAGAAGAAAAGTGTATTTTGGAGCCTTCACTTGGAGCCAGTTGCTTATGAGGAGCATGCACAACACAGCATAGGTCAGAGACTTGGGCATCAGGCATCCAGGGAAGCTGACAGCAAATCTCTGCACGACCTTTCCTAAATTTGCCTCTTCTCGTTTTCAGCCACTTTCCTCTGCTGATAAATGTTACATTTATATTCCTTAGCACACTGTCTGGAGGGCTACTCAGTGCCTATTTTGGGAAGTGCTTGGAGATCCAGCAACACAAGGATATAAGAAGGGAAAAAATACGGTTCAAAACTGAAATGGTTAAAAATGATCTTCAAATGTCAGGCTGCCTCAGGGAAACAAGAGCTCACCTCGGCTCCATTTAGAGTGATGTCGGATAGAGGGAATTTTATTCTTTCAAATGTATGTGCATTTATAATGCATAAAAATGTAGTTTAATGCAGGCCTCTGTGTGACTGAAGAGTGAATATTAAACATAAACGGGTTGCTTCACATCTGGAAGGAAAGCAAATCAGCATTGCTTCTCCACAGGGTGAAACTGAAATGTGAGTCTTGCAATGCTATTACTGGGCCAGAGAGAGATGAAATGGAGAGTTGAGAATCAGTATGAGGTAAAATATGCCATTAAACTATCGGATGAAATCAGGACAGAAGAGAAAAAAATGCAGGTAGAGGAGGAGAAAGAACACATTTTTTCTTTTGGACAGATTGAGGGATTTTTGTGTGATGGCCTAATGTATATTTTTAGGAGCTGCTATGTCTCAATGAGTAAAACACTAATTTGAGAGGAGGTTTCTATGATCTTCAGCAGTTTTTACCTCTTTTTTCTGCTGTTTTCTCTGACAGTTTTTTGTGTGCTTTGTCACTTAAAATGAGTAATTTTAATGAAAAGTCTCTTCCATGAGCTGGTTTGGTAGAACACTAATCCAATCCAAGATATCAAGTTAGCAGGGAAAATGTAGCTTCCTTATATGGAGAACACAAGGGTTTCACAACCAGGTAGGAAATGCCTGTGTATAGATGCCTTTATTATAACCACAGTTTGCACAGTCCTTTTCCAGCTTTTTCCTTTCCCCCAAAGACCTTCCTGGAATCACTGTCTTATTTAGCAGATAGCATGAATACATTCACTGAATAGGGCATAGTACAGTGGTAGAGACAGGAGTCAGCTCTCATTAGCTGATGACTAATTCTGCTTCCAATGAAAGGAATAGTGTAATTGGTTGAATTAATTTAATCATTTATTATTGTTATTTTCCTCCTTCAGTTTGTGAAGCTTTCCCCTTATATAATAAAGTTTCCAAACACTGACTTCTCCACCAACATAACCATTTAAGATACTTTTCTTTCTAATACAATCCTGACAATGCTTATGCAACACACCTGCCTAGAAATATGATGAAAGACTGTTTATTTAGAAAAACAAAACTAACATCTACCTTTTAAAATCAGAAGACAGAAGCATCAAAATAAATGAAAAACATGCCTCTGAAGCTGTCCAAATGTGTGTTTAACTCTCCATTTTCTGATCTTTATTCATTGCCATGAGGTCCTAATCTCTGGTTTGTCATCATTTCTGTTTGATTTCAGACAGTTACAGCGAAGAACCAAAATAAATTTTCTGTCATCCAGCCCACCAACCAAAGTGAAAAGTGGAAGATCAAAATAAGCATCCTCACCACAGGTTATTGTCAGCAGTCACAGAAGCTTCACAAATATCAGGTAAATCTGGGATTGCTGTGCTTTGCCTGCAGGAGGTGGTTTACTCTTGTGAAAGCAGAATAGGTTTAGAAAGGACCTCAGTAGGTGATGACAAGGAATAGGAATATAAATCTTTATATCTAGAGGCTGCCATTAACTTCCATATGCTCCTCAGAGGAAGCTTATGTGTGAATAATCTGATGAATAGGAATGGACTATTTAAAATGAATTATTTGAAAGACAAAGTGAAAACAGTTTACTGAGGAATTCACTCAGAGCATATACTGCTGCCAGCTTTGTTTTAAGTTACCCCACACTGTTGAAGTTTGCATGAATATTTTTTGTGATTCTAGAGTGGCATTGGCCCATTAAATTTTCGTGAAGAGAGAAGACAGGAGGTAGTTTGGGGAGAAAAGTAGGATTAGGCTGCTGTAGAGTTGGGCTGGGTTTTTTTTTCCTTTGAAACATCTCAGCTCTTACTTGAAACTTCAGTCCTGGAAAGATTGCATTTCTCAAAAATTTGTTTTGTTTGGGTTCTCTATCATAGTGCAATCATCTTTTCCCTTAGTCAAGCAAACACTGCCACATCTGTGCTTTATCATGAAGCTTTTGTTAACAGAAGTTAAATGAGGCAGAAGGTGTGAGTCACAGCTCTGGTGAAATCTCTCCTAACTCAGCACTTGGCTGTACCAGCAGATTAAACAAGGCTAAGGAGCACTGTCTGGCCTAGGGTTGGCATAGGTGACCTAGGACACTCCAAAATTATTTTTAATTTCTAGGGAGATGATCAGAGACAGTTGCAATAAGCAATTTTGTATACAGTCATCCTATTTCTGCAGGGTAAAAGAGTTTAGTAATATTGTTAGGAATGTTTTTTGATGCTGTCTGACCTCAGTTCCACATAGGAGGTATGTTAACTTAATATTATACATAATGCACCAGTGTCCACACTATTGATTTTTCATGCTGTGAATAAGACTGCAGACCATCTGCTTTATTTCATTCATTTTGTTACCCCACATGATAGAGGTTTATGCCACCCAGATCTTCCTGTTCCTTGTGCATCTAATTTACAAGTGTGAACCCCACATTGTGATTGGTCTTTCATTTGCAGTAAACACCCAAATGTGATAGTTCTTCCTCTTCACTGGTAATAAAGTTTAAATTCAGCCGCAGTGCAATCTGAAATCTTCGTTCATGCTGTATCCGAGCTGCTGACTGGATTCACTGAAATCAGTGCAGCGACTCTGGGTTGTTCCTGACTGATGGGAGAAGATATTTATTTTCTATATTCTATATCCAGATATGGAATAGCATCTATAGTTATGAGTGCATTATGATTTTTGTCCCGGAGCACTTCTGGTGAAAAGTGTCCTTTCCTATAAGCAGACTTCTGAATATCTCTAGCTTTTCAGTCATCCTTCTTTTTTTTGTAGTTGAAAAATTTACATTTCCTCCTCTTGCTAGGAATGAGCTATTTCTTGGGCACTGGTCATAATTTCTGGGTCAGTTAATAAACCCTCCTTTTATTTCCTACTTAAATGCCGTGTATTAGAGAATTGTTGAGTTGGAAAATGTTAGCTTCATTTAGCTATTGTTAAGTTTTGCTGAGAAAGGAGATGGCTAGTTCATATACTGTGTCCATTTTCAGAGGTAAAATGTATTTAATTGGGCTATTTTTGCTGCAAGTTCACAAAGTTTCTCCAGCATGGACTCCAATTAAGCAACTGCATCTTACATGAAGTAATTGAGATTGACCCAGCTGTCTTGTAGCACTGCAGTGAGTTGCTGTGGATGATGAGAGGGATCAAAGTTCCCTAAGAAGTACATTCACACAGCATAAAATAAAATATGCCAATGCTGGGGTCCCTCTAGGTGTTCCTTAAGAGAGTGGGTTACAGAATGTGGTTAACCAATTTAAGCAAAACAATGTGAATACCTTCCACTGCTAATAGCAATGCTTGTGAGATGTAATGTGTTAGGAATAAGTAAACTCTGATGCCTCACAGGATCAGATCCAGGGCTGTGATTTTCCTCCACTAACTCCAGCTGTTTACAGTGTGAGCATCTCTACCTGTTCTGGTTATCACACCTGCTTCACAGTCAGTGGTGAGAAATAAATACACATCTGGAACACAATTTATTTGTCTTTTTGTAGATGTCTGGTTGATGTTGAGATAAATTGCACACAGTTCCTCTCCTCTCATCCCTGAGGTGATTAGCTCAGATTCAGGAATCACTTTGTAGATATTTACAGTTAAAGTCCATGCAATTGCTATCAAGTTGATAATCCAGAATCAATGACTGATTTTAGCTCCCCTCACTCCATCTCTGGGCTTTCACACTGAATTAAAAAAACTCTCCAGGTTTCTAGAGTCAAAGGGGGAAAAAAAAAAAAAAAAAAAAAAAAGGAGGTGCTAGAAAGGTTCTTTCTGAATAAATTTATGAGGCAAACTGAAGAAGAGAAGTTACTATTAACTTCCCTGCCTAAAAGCCCTGTAATGTAACAACAAGCAGTTCTGTAGATTACAGTTGTGATACATTCTGTTAGGAGCTCAGTTATACTGATGAATGTAGTAAACCCACAAATAATTGCTTATGCATAGTTGTTTGCTGGCTTGCAGTAGATGTGCCTGGGCATTCCTAAGCTGATTTGGGATATTTCTGTGTGTAAACTGTTGGTAAGGAGATTTATTTCTGCTATTGAGAACAGGAAGGTTGTGAGGTCTGGCTCTCTGATCATCATGGTAATCAGTTGTCTCTGCCATAGCATATACACTCCCAGAAAGCCTCTGAATTCAGAGACAGCTCCTTTACTCTGACATATTGGTTATTCAAACCAACTCTGGCATCTGAAAAGAGATGTCATCAATAGATTTGGTGAGATGCACACTAAAGGAGTCAGTTTCCCTACATGAAGAGAATGGACTTTCTTAACTTCAGAACACAGAAGTCTCTACTAGTCTCTAGATCTGATATATCTCTCTTATGGTCTGAAAAGTCCTCTTGCTGCAGGACCACCCTTATCTCAGCAACTTTCGCTTCTTTCCTGGACAAGACCCTACTAAAACTCTGCTTAATCAATCTCAGTCTTACATTATGTACCAGTAACCTCTGCTATGATGCTGTTTGTGCAAGTTCATATTCATTTTCCCAGCAGTCACTTACTGAGAGAAACAGGCAAACAAGTAAGTAGCTCTTGCTCTATGAGTTCTTAGGCCATGAGATCCTCCTTGCAATAAATTAATAAATCAAAATAAGCTATTTTGAGCATACATTCAAGATATCTTTTATTCTGACAGCCTTTTTTGAAGGGCAAAATTTCTTGTTTCTGTGTTCCCAACATTGGCTGCTTGAGCGAGATTTGGAAGCTCAGGGATGCATTGTATCCCCTTGCTGCAGGAGGCTGGACTGGGCTCTGGGATGCAGGCATGGAGCTGTGGTCACTAATGTAGGATGGAACTGGTTTATCATGGCTTCAGCTTTTGGCTGTAAAGCAACTCCTCCAGTAGCCAAAAAGCTTTCCAAAACAGGTTCATATTTTCCTTCAATTAACTATGAGTTTCAGTTATTTGAGCTTGCCAGCAGCTAAGAATGGCTAGAAGATATACTTCTGGGAGATCTGAACACCTCACCCTCTGTGCAGAAGAGAGCCTTGTTTTAAATCTCTCCTGTCTCTGTAGCTTTCTTTTCCCCTGGGTAGGGGAAATTCCCACTACAGTTTCAATCTGCTTCCAACATCAATTCCAAGGCCCTCAGGTTTGATTGAAGTTCCTGAAGCTATCTTCAATAGTATAACACACTGTCCTATGCTTAGAACTGCTAAAGGAATCTCTGTAATTTTCTGGATGCAGCAGCCTCTGCAGCATCCTTAGAATTGCCAGGTGCAATCACATCACCAGTATATCTTAACCCAGCACTTTTTTGGGTTATTTTTTTTTTTACTAAAACCAGCAATACAGGAGCTGCAGAAAAGTATAAATCTCAGGTAATACACAGTTTCATTGCCCATTGCTGAATTCCTGTTATATCTCCTGATCTCAGCTTTACTTAGCACATCCATCTGTCTCTCTGAATATCATTCTTAGCACTGCAGTATCTAACTCAATACCTCTACAAACCACTTGTGGACTTTATGAAATGAGATACTTCAGCAGGAGACAGTCTCTCTTGCAAGACATTGCAAATACCTAAGATGGAAAGCATTGCTAGGCCATTTCTCCTTGAATATCTGGCAGCACCAGGATCTTGAGGAGAGATTATCGGAGATTTCTGGAAGAGCTGGTGGAGGACATCTCTTTTATCAGAGAGATTTGACCTGTGGCCCTGTAAAAGCCATGCTCTTCCAAGGATGCCCCACATTTCCCTCTGCACTGTGTGTCACCACCCAGCCCACAGCCCCTGTGCAGGTGTGGAGAGAGAGCACAAGGGAGGTCATGTATTGTGTAGGGGAGTTAGAAAATAGCCACCAAGACATACACAGGAGAAAGAAAATATTTATTACACTCCACATAAACATCCCACTGTGAAAGGAAAAAAAAAAGTGAATGAAGATGAGAGATGCCAAGAGAAAGGTACAAAGAGAGAGTACTGTCATTTACTTCTGTCCATCTTCGAGATGAATTCTCTGCCATCCCATAGGTCCTCCCGTCCCATTTTCAATTTTGATTAGTTCCTTAAAGGCAGATCACTTTGCTTTTTTATTTTCCCCTGTAGAAATAAGACTTTTGATTATGAAATGGAATTAAAACTATATTTTTAAAGATTTTTTTTTCATATGTGGGAAAAGATTTAACAATTGTCTATGTAAGCTGGAAAAGTAGAAGAGCCCAGCTCATAAATCCCCATGTAAAAGTCACTTTCCTTGAGAACACATCAACATAGGGTGTCCTTTCTCCCTTTCTTCTACCCCCTCCTCTTGTGTTAAATATTGCAGCATAAGAACTGAAAGCCCACTGATTAGGGCTGAAGGAATTTAAGAGCCATTAAATCATTACAGTAATGGGTGCAGTGAGTGTGTTCTAGAGAAACAAATACACTACTAGAGGCAGAAAAATAGAAAGAAGATTGGATGAAGTCAATTTAAAGAGAGAAATGTACCTGCATGGCAGGAGAAACAGAAGATGCTGGAAATAACAAGCACTTGGGGAATATGTGGCTCCAGGAAATAAAGAGATTTTTCTCTCTAGAGACCTGACTATGCTTTTACTTACAACATTGCATAAGTGTGTTGATGTCAACAGAGAGGTTAGATTAATTGTGAACAGAATTGGGAACTACTCTGTAAATAAGGATAGCTGCACTGGAGTCATGAACTTAAGCAAGAACCTGTCATTCACAAACTGATTTAGTTTCAGAAGTTATTACTTAGCTATGGGTAGTCCTCTGTAGAAGGATTAGATTAAGTCTTTCAAATTCCTAGTGGGCATCTATCTATATCTGAAATTCTTCCACCTTCCCTATTTGTCATTACACCAGCTAATCCATTAAAGATGTCAGGGAAATCAGACTGCAGGAATCAAATTTTTCTCCTTGATATAGCTTTAAGCTGTTACAACAGCCTGTAGCAATGTATGGAGTGTAGTTTTCAACCAATGCCGGACAACCTGAATAAAAAAAGTTTCAGTCTCCAGAGTTATTCTTCTACCAGTACTCACTAACAGAACATTTCTTTTTGATTTTAATCAATTTTCTTCACATCTAGCCAAGCTTTCTTTCTAGCTTAATCCAATAATGGTTATAATTTCATCATCCATAATGCAGCCATGCAATATTTATGCTGCGTGGCAATAGACCAAAATAATCACAGCTATCTCAAGAGGTAGACAGAGCTTGTAACCAACAGGCAAAAGCCTAAGGTGTGACAGCTCTTCTCACTGAAGTCTGCCACCTTAAAAAACAATTCCAGCTACATCCACCCAAAATGTGTTCCCTCAGATCTCCCACATTTGCCATTAGTGCCTTAATGTCTGTTCTTGAAGAAGAAGTAAGGTGAGAAAACCAGAATTAATCTTTGTGACACCAGAAAAAGCAGCACTGCTCTGTGCAGTGCTCTATGCACTGCTTATCTGCACAGACTTTGGAGCTCAGTTGACCTTTGGTGAATTAGTTCTGCTCAACAGGTGATCGGAAAAGCCACAACCAGCAAAAAGTAAAGTGCTTTTTGCCTGCTTTGAGTGCTGAACCAGTTCAGCAGGGGTCATGTGAATTGGCACAGGGAAAGGCAAAAAATCAAGATGAGAAGGATAAAAAAAGAAGGAAGAAAACCATCTTCCATATTAGCAAATTCTTAGTTAAAAGCTTCTCATCGTGCCTTTAGTATAGTAGTTTCTCTGACTTGAAAAGGAGCCCCAAGTATTCCTAGTGCCTTCAGAGGGAGATGGGCTCGTGCATCTGAGAGCAATAATCAGAGCAATCAGAGTGTGATGTGAAGTAATGACAAGTTCTATCTCTACTCTTCACTCCTAATAAATGCTCTTTTCCTTTTCCCTCAATGTATTTTGTTTCTGAGAAGAGCAGATCCTCCAGGACCATGTGCACAACTCAGAAAATAAGCTAGATACCAGCCTAATTAAATATCTTTTCCCCCTCCCTCCGTGGCTCACCTCAGACAAACAACCAGTAACTGGTGCTGACTGGTGCTAACTAATTGCAATTGGCTCATAGGAACTCATCTGATTACACCCTTCATTACAGTTGGAAGAAAATTGTTTCTGTTTCCTTAATAATATGTGGGTTAATGTATTCATATACAAAATCAATATTTTTTTTTCTCCCACTGTTAATCTTGAAGGGCATTATGGTTATTTTTCTAATCTATTAGGAACAGTACAGCAATTATAATTCTTTATATCCCCTTTCTCTTGAGTCTTGTTAGGTTAGAAATTAATCGTTAATTGATTCAAATATGTAAGCTTTTGCAGCTTTTAATTTTAAAGAAATTTGAATTCTAGTGCTTCAGAGCCTGGCTCAAGCAGAGTGGAACCTCTATACTGATTTTTAAAATAATCATATTGTCCATTTTACTATTTTCCAGGATATGTGCAAGGTTTCTAATAGACTGTGAGTAGCTGGGGCTGTAAGTAAAAACTTGTACTTGCCTTCAGCTCTCACTGTTAGAAGAAGTACCCAGATTTTTCTATCGGCCCATTGTTTGTGAAATACTCTTGTGCACAGATCCAGTGGGAGCATCCCAGATCTCTTTCAAGCAAAGAGAAAGAGGGACAAACTGTACACAAACACAGGCACACCCAGACACTTCTGTTACTAATACCAGTCTGGCAGCTAGACATATGCAGTGACAGCTCTAGCATGCTGATAATCCAGTTAGCAGGGATTTTATGAGACATTTAAATATTGATAAGAGAAATACCTCAGCTTTCTTTTGCTACTTAAGTCAGCAGACACCAAACACCTTGTTAGGCAAGGGATTACCGATAAGTAACATGTAATTCCACTCCCCTTAAAAACCCCCACAGGGTATGTTATGTAACAAGGATGGATTTTTATTTCTTTTTTTGTTGTTTTCTTTTTCCCTTTTCTTTTTTATTCCATTTTCTTCCTTTCTCTTTTCCTCCCACTTTCCAAATGCTGAGGCAATTTTGTTGAACAGAAAAACATTATCTCTTTTCCTTTGTAGTAATTTTATAAGTTCTAATAATTTTTCCCACACATATACACATTTGGCAAAAAAAAAAAAAAATTTAGTCTTCTTTTATCTAGCAGGAGGAAGGGAACAGATGTATCTTGCTGTGGAGGAAGACCTTTAGATCAGACCTATAAATATCTGGCATTTTTGAGTCAGCTTATTTATACTAGCTGATGATCTGGCTGGTTAGAATATGTGAGGAGGCATCTATGCCTGATTTAACTAATGGTTTAGGAATTTACTTCCTAAATAGATTCCTGTTATATACACATATATATATATATATAATACATATATATAATTCCTGTTAAATACAGCCAGTAAACATAGACCTCATTCCAGGCATAGTCTTTTTTAAGACTCATTCGAAAAAACACCAAAAAACCCAAAAATAAACAACAAAATCACCAACAAAAAAAAGTAAAAAAGTCTTAAAATTCACAGAGCAGCACCCTTAATACTGGAAGCTGTCTATGGCTCAACTACTAAAATTCAGCAATAAAAATGTATATTCACCTCATGTAGGCTATTTTTAAAATGAGTGGGCTTAAAGCTTTATATTCCTATTGCTTCCTGAGCCTAAAGATTTTGTGATTTCAAGGAGACCGTTCATCCACCTAAGCCAAGAGGCACATAAGTTTCTGCTCCAAAAACATGAGGAAAAAAAGAATTAAATAAGTCTTGCTGCAGTTGCTGGATAAAGCATGATGGAGAGGGAAGCAGTGCATAACTGATGGGCACAAGGTGAGATGTTCCCTTGTACCCTATGAGGAGCAACAGCTGAGCTATGCATTATGTGCATGAATCAAAAACAGCCTCTTGCTTAGTCAATTGTTTATTCAAGTGAGGAGAGCAAGGTGTGAGGATTCATTACTTATTGGCTTGGCTGATCAGCCTCCTAAGTAGTCAATCCTAACAGCCATGTAATAATCAGCATCTTCTGTTGCTGGGTATGAGCAAAATTCTACACGTGTCAAATAAAGTTTGATTAGAACCAAGTTGAGCCATAACTGAAGATAATCAGCAGATGCACTGTCCAAGGTATTGATGAGCAAGGATGGCAACACCTCAGTTTCTCAAACAGGGTATCCTGAAGACCAAGGACTAGTTTATTAACCTTCAGAAGGTACACTGAATGCTCTCTGTCACCTGTGAGCTCTGAGGTTAAAGTATTGGAATGCTCCTGAAACATGGCAGTGTCATGCCTCAGGTATCAGTGTTCCTGTTTACAAAATAATAACATTTCAATAAAGAGCAAATGCACCAGTGCAGCCCAGTGTGAAAGTAGGTCTCGCTGAAGCTCTTCACCTGGCCCTGCTGCAGGTCTCCCCATGTCATCAGGGCTATGCAGAGTGGCTAGTAATAAACAGCAGAAAAAATGAAGGCGAAAAAGTGATGTAGGTATAAGACAATCCCTTCTAGAATTATTCTGCAAGAGAGGCTGGTGTGGTCCTGGGAGACAAGCAAAGATGAGGGAGGAAAGGCATAAAAAGTTAGCCAATTTGCAAATTAAAATGTAGATCCCCTTCCTACTCACATCCTGCCTATCCACACTTCCCAGCTGAAAACAAATAGAACTGACTAAACCCATTTTTTTATTTATTTAAGAAATATTGTAATGCATGCTCTAAGGAGAAGAAAGATCTGTGCTCATGCATACATCTCTGCTTGCTCCAGTCATCCTGAATATGCATCACTGACTGTTACTTATGGCAATGTTCCAGCTCATCTCCTCTCTTCCTGTGCCCTCCTCTCCCCTTGTTTCCCCTCTCCTCCTCTTTGCCTCCTTTTAGGGTTCAGCTGGAATAAGCAGAGGACTCTCCATATTGACCCTCTCTTGATTTCCTTTTTCTGCCCACTTTCTATCAAAACATGAATCTCACATGGGTTTGGAGAGGTGCAGGCAAGGGAGGACACTGCTTTCTGTGCATGAGCAGAAGGAACTATCCTGTGGGAGATGCCCTCTTCCTGTTGTAGAGCAAGGGCTCCCACAGAGCTGAGGGAAGGGCAAAAGCCCAGGAACCACACAACAGAGTCCAGGAGCCAGACTTGGGAACAAGTCACTTGATTAACTGCATCACAAGCCATTGCTGATCTTTATCCCCAGCTGGGAAAAAAGCCTTTGATAAGAAATGAGCTCTTGGATTTTGAAAAGGCCAAGCAGTTATGCAGGCTACATCAGCCAGGTGTAACCAGCTGGCTTGCAGCCTGAAGTCATCTGAAGCAAAAGCTCTGGGAGACTGGCACATTTAAGGAGGAGTAAATAGAAGCCTTGAGAAATCAGAAACATATCTGCTCACTTTGGAGACAAGACAAATTTATTAAAGGAATATGACTCCAGAAAATGGTTCATATTACAATCCACCTCCTGTATCTTTATGTAACACCTTTCAGACAATCATACTCCAGATGTTTCCTCACACTGACAGACTGAGGTTGTTTCTTACGATGGAAATGCTTAGGTACTCCACTCTAGATCATCATGTTTAGGTGCTACACAAATGCACAGAAAAGCAGAGATCAAACAGTCTAAATAAAAACACAGATGGGAAGAGGTGTCTTGTAAACTGACTTTTGCAGCATGACACATCACAGTCACTGACAGATCAGCAAAGGATATCATATTTCTGAATCCCAACCTGGCACCTTGGCCAGTGGCATGGACTCCTACTGTCTACCTCTCGTTCTGTAAATACTCTAAAACTGAACCACAAAATCTTTAGCTGTGTCTTTTTTCTTTCAAATATGGATGAGACCCTTGTCTTTTTTGTAGAGCTGCCTCTCTACTTGTGTACACACTGACAGGTTTACAGTGCAAGGGCTGTCCATCAGAAGTTTGTGGTTGATGTCAAACTACGGTCGGCACCATCTCTGATGTGACCCAATGCTAACCTCTCCTAGGATGCACCACTGCATAGGAAAGGGACCTTGCAGTTACCTTGGAAAGCCAGGATCCTGCTGAATGCAAAAGTCAGCATGGAAGAACTCCAATCTTCATGCCAGGCTGTAAAAACAGGAGCTTTTAGGTTGAATTTCAGTGCTATTCTCTCAGGGGCTGTGTCTCAACCCTGGCAAACACACACAACACACAGACTTTCCAAATTAATCAGGTCCTTGGGAGATGCAAGCCAGAGCTGACAGGCCTGCAATGGCACTGGTTTCCTCCTCTCCCCATCTGTGGGCTCTCTGGGGTCTCTCTGCTGAGCTCTCCCCGAGCAGATCTAATGCCAGCTCCAGTGGGGGCCCGAATTCCATTTGCTGGGTACGACTGGCCCACGTGGAGAAGTTAAAACATTCTTCATTTGGGCAATTCTGTGTTCAGGTCCACACATAAACACTTTACTGCTGGCCATTAAATTTTATTGCTCTCCCTAATATGCTTTGAGATAACTAAACTAATGCCTGAAAGAGGCATTTAAACTGTTTTAACAGTATCTACTTCACATAATCTGCTTTATGGCAGCATCTTATGGTTTTACCCATTTAAAATGTGTTTGTTGTTGTTTTTAAATCGAGGGATTTGCACTATGACCTTTGAGCAACAGCAACGCCTGCTAGAAAACAGCTGGCAATGCAGCGTGCAATACAATCTATGGAGATTAAATTAATTTCACTCCCTCTTAAAGTAGATGACTGGGAGGTTGGTGTACCCACTGGGATTTTGGTGATTGAATTATTTTTTATTTTAAAAGGAGAGCTGAAACTAAGAAATAATAGACATATTTTTGCTCAGTGGATTTATACCTGGCCTGAATTACTTGGCTGGCCTGGATAAGAAGATACATCAGTATTCTTGTGCCAATTCATGGAAAAGGGGTTGGAAAGGGGTGTTGGATGTGTGTCATGAGGAACAAGAGTTTTGTTCTGATGAGCTGCTCTTCTGGTAGGTGTCATGAGGTTCAGTATAATCCTTCCTTTTAGAAAGCTGAGTTTCTTTGAAAGGTTAATAACAAGATCACCTGATCTGTTACTGTACAGTCCTGCTGTACTACCTGGCACGGGGGCTCACATCTTTTTGGTGAAAAAAAGAGCAAATCCTGTTCTTTGCTGTAGGGAAGAAGGAGGAAGGGAGTTTGTCTGGGTGCTTTGTGGCATGCAATCTTTGGGAAAAAAGTACCCTAACTGTTACAGAATGCAACTCTCTTCTGAGATATTTTCTCTCTGCATTAATGGTTTATCTGTTTTTCCCATATAGTGTAGCAGCTGGTGCAAATGGCTCAGACTGGTCTAGTAAGGTCTTCAGGGTGTTCCCCAGGAAGCTAGAGAAGACCCAGGATTGTATTTCTCATGGGCAAAGACAAGAATTGAACATGTTCTTCACTATGGAGAGGATCAGAGAAGAGGGAAGGAGGCAGCAGGCTCCCCACAGACAATAATACAGCACCATCTTCTAGAAAAAACATCAGTAACAAACTCTGGCTTCGGTAGATAATGTGTGTTTGGGTCCATGATGCCCATAGACATAGGAAAACCTTTTTCAGGCTCAGGTCTAGGACCAACAACAAGTTTCCATCCCTGGCACTACTGATATACATCTAGATACTTTTGTGCAAACCAATTGAAAGCTAAACCCAACATTTTGGCTCTTCCTGGCTTAGCATGGAACTAATCTCAATTTCTAGTTGCCCAAAGTGAGACTTACTCTGTAGTCAGAAAATAGTTGCTTGATATTTCTGTTTATTTGTTTGCAATAGCAGACAGAAACTCTCATCATTTGAGTGATGTAGGTCACTCATACGTGTGGGTGAACCCGGAGGCTGCCCCAGAGCCAGACTGAGCTGGGCAGGCCTGCTGTGAAGGACAGCTTGGTGGGAAACTTCATCAGGGTGAGCACACAGAACAGCTTCCGCAAAAGCTGATGCATTTCACAACAAATACAATCCCATAATTACAATTATCTTCATACCAGCTGCATATCAGGTTGAAGGCACAAAGCCACCTTCCATCACTCAACTGGCTCAGCTGCCCACAGAGCCTGGTAGACTAATGTGTGTCAGAATCATGTGCCATACAGAGAACTGAACAACAGACCAGAGAGATAATTTGGGCACCTAAAAACTTATCTCTGCATACACTTTCCAGGTAATTAAGCTACCCTTATTGATACATCACTGGGCTGTCTTTGAAACAAATTAGACAATGCTTTTTCTCCAGCAAAAAGCAGGGCTCCATCATCAGGTAAAGCATAGTAACAGGCTGCATTAAAAAATTCCTTGTATCTCAAGAGCTTCGGGACTGTTTCTCCAGCTTATGTTCATGCCTGAAGCTCCCTTGAATGCTCCACAAGACAGAAACATGACATGGCCATTCTGAGAGCATTTGCTCTGTCTCTCTTCAAAAAGCCCTTTTGCCATGATGAGAAACACCCTGATGTTTTGTTTTACAGCAGAGCTCAGAGCTTGAGAGCTCAGTGTTTCTGCTGGGCCTTCAAGGCAAACTAAACGTGACCCTTCAGTGTCAGTCTCCTCCCTGAGTTCTAACCTTGCCTTCCAAGCAAAGGGCAGACATGAGGTGTCAGCTGATGTGGGGAAACTTTCCTAAGCTGTTCTTGGGGTGCATATTTTGCTGATGTTTTTTCACTGTTTGGACAATTTCTATAGACCCTATGAACCCCCAGGAAATAAAATAGTGGCCATCTATCCCTTTCCACACCTTTATTAGTTTGCCAAAGCCACATAAATTAATGAACTTTAACAGAGAACCACAGAGGTGAAAATCTGACAGTGTGCACACACACACACACACACACACAGAAATAAGGTTTCCTGCTTGCCAAGATGAGAAACATGTTTGGGATGCTAAGGATGACTGCAAATCAGAGAGTGTGGTGGCTGCACTGTGGGGTTTGTAATTGTGAGTGGCCTTTCCATTTTGGGGGTCAGTGTGCTAAATTAACAACTTACAAGGAAGCATTTAATTTAGGTTAATGGGGTGTTTGAGTGTTAAATGGATTAAGGCAAATTATATATTTTTTTTTCTTTTAAAGAGGAATTAGCCCCACTAATCTCCAAGGTCAGATTCTTAGAGGGTGTAAATCAGTGTAATACAGCAAAGCTCAAGGGAGCCTGTACAGTTTTTCACTAAATGAAGGAGTCTGTGCTATTGTAATTTTTCCATGCACATATCTATGAACCATGTGCTTGGCTTAAATTTGTTCTGTCTGTCTTTTTTCCCCCCTATTTTGAGGTTTAAAAATGAAATTATATGGTTCTTGCTTACACTCTTCATTTCCAGCCCATTAACTTTATCCTTCTGCTTTTCAGGTTCTACAAGTAGAATGCAAAACTTCCTTTATGCACAGGGAATTTGAGGAATGATACCATATCTGTGGGGAAAGATGCTGGGAGAGTATTGTTTGGAATCACAATTTTTAGGGCTATGTTTTAATATAAAATGAGGAGAAAAATGTCTTTCAGCAGAGCTATTTGAGAGTTCACATTTGAAATATTTGATGGCTGGTTAGTTTCCACAGCAAGAAAAATATGCAGTGGGAAAATGTTCCCACTGCTTAAAATCAAAATCATATTTTTTTCATCAAGGAAATACTTTGTTCCATCTGAGAAAGCAAAAAGCACTGCCCCTACACTCGGAGGAGTCACACTTTAAATTTTAAATTTTGGGGAAGGGAAAGTCTTCACTGCAATAAAACAGAGTAAATGTTTAAAATTATCTTTAAATCACTGCCCCTTCACACCACATCGCCAGGCAAACTTGTTAACTCAATGCTGCAGAGTTTCAAAGCCTGTTATTTCACATCCAAGACACAGCAAAATGGTAACTCTTGTCTTGCTTTGAGCTGAATAATTTTTATTAAAAGAATATGATGTCTTCAGGGTCTTTTTGCTGAAGATATTTCTGCATCACAAAAGTTACCATCACAGAGAGACATTAAGTGATTCTCCTCATGGGTAGCCTCTACGGAGGGGGCAAGGACTGAATGGGCCAAGATGACTGAAAAAGTCTGGAAATTAAAGGTAGTAGGAGCACTTAGTTGTAATGAATGTCCTTCCAGGTCAATACTGTGCTAAAAGATTGAGGTTGGTTCAGCCTGTTGTCCTTTTAATTCCTTGTGATTAGTTCCTTAAGGCCAAGTTTACTGGGCATATTGACAATTCTATAGACTTCTGGAGGAGAGAAAAAAAGTCTTTTTATGAGCCATTTTACTGGGTTCATGTTCCTGATGATTATTTGAAAGTCTTTCTGTCCCTCTATTTTTGGCCAATACTGCAGCATAAGATTTCCTGTTCATGTGTCAAATCAATTTGTAATGTAAAGAGCAGATAAGGCACACTTTTTCCAGTTTTATTTAATTGGTCACCATTTGTGCTTACAAGACAAATGGTTTCCAGCATCAAAGCTTATCTGCCATATCAGTTCCTGATCGTGCCATGAGTGGGTAATAAAGAAATTAAGCTGGTATTTCTCTCAGTACCAAAACTAAACAGTTAAAAGAAGTGGTGAAACTTTTTTTTTGTTCTACACTGTTTCCTCATCATTAGGTTTCACCACCTGGTTCAACTTCTCTGCTCTCTCTATTCTAAATGTACACCCCTTCTATGACTGTCCACCCTTATCCCCTCCACACACCTATATAACAGTTAAATTTTACATTTCATCAATACTAAGAACAACCTGAAAAGCTAATCTTAGGTTTAAGATTTTGTTAACTAAATTATAAGGGATGTATTTTAACATGAACCTCTTTTTATGAACTCCCAATCTGTTCTGAAAATGTCTTCTATCTAGAGCTTACCATGAGATAAATTGTAAATGTGAGTCAAAAATCAGACTGAGAATCATTCAATCTTTAATACTAATTATCATCTTGAAGAGAGTAAAAAAATTATGTACAGCCTAGCTGCCCTAGAATATGCAAAGTCCCTGTTGAAAAGAGTGGTGTTAATGGCTTACCTTTTCTTCCATTTTTATTAATTAAAAAAAAATCTACAATAAAAAAAATTAAAGTCAGCTTTAAGACCTGGTTTGCCTCTTCAGAAAATACAAAATAGGGGTTACTTTCTTTCTGAATTGTCACAAAATAAGATGCACAGAGCAGATATGGGCAATGCTATTCAAAACATTTGATTTGGCTTGGACTGTTCTTCCTAACAGAGTAATGGGATACTGCCAAGCAAGGATCTTACTGAAAAAATGGAACATTTTATGAAGTTTCCATTAGGGATTTTCATCTATGTTCATTATATGTTTTTATTACGAGTACAAATCTGAAACAACAAAGAAAGTTGGATATTTTAAAGTAAAATGTTCAAAATTTTGGAAAGAATACTAATAATTTTGCCTGCACTTCTATCAGCTAATTAGCCTCCACTGTGCTAATTGAATCAAGTGAAGGATTTAGTCCACTGCCTTAAAAACATCTGAAGAATTTTCTTCTTGCAGATTTTCCTGTTTTCCAGGAAGATTCTTCTGCATGGTAGGCAAATGAAATGAGGTTCAGGAATTGTCCTGATATGAAAGAGTCTGGTAGAGGGAGTATTTGAGGGAAATTGAAAAATCACTTGTCTCATTCTTATTGTTCCCTAGGCACTTGCTGATGGCTACTGCTGGAGATAAACCTCTGACAGCTCTTGATCTGAACAGGTACAGATATTCCTACTTTTTCATCTTACTATTAATATGAAAGAGACTAATAGTCCCTTCCAGGACTTTGGAAAGGATGAAAGCAGTGATGTGTGCCAAACATTTTGCTGCCAATGTGTCAACTGATGTTGCATTTACTCCAGTCCAGGATGGAAACTAGGCTTGGGATAAGATTTCTAACTCTTGTTGCTTGAAGTAGGAAGAGAAACATGGCTCAATTTCTGGCTTTCTCCCCTTGAAACCTATTTCTAGTGTGACAGTTTTTGTTGCTGGTGAAAAAGTGCAGCCTTTCTTAAAGGTATTTGTTTGAACCTCAGGATTACTTGAGTACAAATATCTACTTATTGAAGGCAGAGCATCTTCAGAGTCTGATCATTGTTCCACTGTGCAGCAAATGAGGGTGGAGGATAAGAGGAACACAGGACATTTAAACAGAGAGGGAACTTACCTGGATCATATCTTCATAAATATATGTTAAATCATATCCATATTCCATATTCAGAATATTTTCTGTCTTTTAAAAACATATGCTCACAGTTTTTGCAGAAATAAAAAAGTGACTTTGAGTGATGAGAAGCCACTCACCACTAGGGAGCCTCACAATTGTGTTGGCAGTGTCCTGTGCACTATCTGGCCTCTCAAGCAATCTGGCTGGCCCAGTCAAGGGGCTATGATGTGCCTTGAGGCTTCTGGGGTAAAAATGTCTTGTGTCCTATCCTCTCTAATAACCTTATTAGAAAAGGTTTGAGATCCTCTAAAACTTTGTATCCAAATGCATCTAAGGAAAACTTCCCTCGTTAGTAAATTGGTGATCCTTCTGATTAAAAAAAAAAGACCTCTAGTTCCTTCTGTCGGTCATCATTGCTCACAACTCTCCTTTGATTAAATTTTGGCCTCCTCTTTCTTTAAAAGATTTACCATAGTCTAATTCCCAGAGCAGATTTTGGAATAACTCATGTATCACACTGTCTGTGGAGAGTGAACTTGCATATCTGTGCAATAGTGAGTGGACACAACCTAAAAATGTACTTCTTTAATGAAGAAAAATAGATAATTCAGTTGTCATTCAGAGAATCATCACTGAGAAAATAGGTCTTAGTTTTTAAAGTATCCTTTATGTTTCATTACCTTTTAGGTTGAAATCTAAGTCATAGAGGTAAAGAGACAGGGAATCTTGGTATCCTTAAAATTAATCTATTCGAAAAAACTTTTTTCCCTGATCTCACTTGACCTCTCATGTTATTATCTATTTTATTCTCCCCAGATTTTCTTGCCTCAAGTCTTCAGACCCACAGAAAAGATTATGGAATGGCAAAAATGCAGCTATTTATAATAATAATCTGTTCTCAGGCTCCACTGCAGTAGTTTTAATCACCAGCTATTGTCAGGCATCAGGATCAAAAAGATTTGAGATTTGATTTGTTTGGGTTATAAAGAAGTCCTGAATACCAAAACATTGTTGCTTAAGCTGCAAAGCACAGCCCCTGTGCGAAGTAGAATGAACTGGTGTTGCCCTCTCTGATCTGATTTTTAGCCATCACAGCCCTTTAAAGTTATCTGATTTGACATCAATTAGGCAGTTTTCACAAGGGGAAAAACTCTTTTTGCATTTAGTCCAGTATCAATGTCATTTTCCTCCTAAAATGTGACAAGGAGCAGACTGTGCCAATGCGCTTTGCAACTGACACCAAGAATAGGATAAGGAGGAGGAGAAAGGCTTCACAAAAAGGAAAAGAGAGGTTGGAGGGCTAAGAAAACATCTCAACTCCATATTCCCATTTATGGAGACATACATACATAGAGAGACAGAGACAGAGAGAGTGGGGAGAGAGACAAGACCTCCTGCTCAGCATGTGCATTTTGTCAGTACACTTGCAAGTATTGCAGTCACTGTGAGGGTGCAGAGCACTTCAGACCTTGGAAGACAGCAAGTCTGATAAACAGACAAAAGCATTTGTAGAACCTAAATCCTAGCTTTGTTCTATCTTTCAATATTCTGCCTATCCTGCACAGTGTCCAAGGATACATGGAGTTACTGCAGCAAACTGCTAGTAAATGTGTTATATGTACAGTATTCTGAACCAATGCACCAAAGCAAAATGTTTCCAAGAGAGAATAGACAAAGCGATTGGAAATTTCTAAATACTAAAGATGTTCTAAGAATAGATGTTAAAGAAGATGACCTCTTTTGCTGAGCATCATGATGTATCACAACTATTGTATTCCCTGCTTGTAGTTGGATGCAGCAACAAGATGGACACTGGGTATATTGATGGAAGGAGAGTAGAACGAGTAAAGTGTTTGTCTGTACACGAAGAAGCTGAGGCATTTTGATGGACTAAACAGGGGCTTGCAAAAATAGGAGCTGAGACAACTGCAAGTCCATTAGAAGATGCAAAAAGGAGAACAGAAGGGAGCAACAAAAAATGGGCAAAAGTGTAAATGAACACTTTGTGAAAGCTGGTGTCTTCAGATAAAGGTTATACAGGTTTTTGGAGTGGGTTTTTATTCCTCCCAAAAAGGAGATACTGGGAAAATATGCCTCTGGGACATCTCTCATAATGATTTTTATCTTCATGCCCACACATCTGCAGTATTTCTGGACAGCACATGCAAGTCCCAGAAGGTAACAGTACTGCACGATTTAGACCCCTCCTCAGGGTGCTGAATTATCTATTTATTGATTGCTTCCTTGCCTCTTCCGAGCTTGTAATGCAAAATGTTGGAAAAAGATAGAGAAATTCTCTCATACACACTGAAATCTACTTAAACCTTTTTTTGCAGTCTCATAAGAAAATGGATCAGATCTGCCACTGCATGAAAGCTTTTATTAGAAATGTCACACACAGGCTTAACCTGGGACACTACAGCGGGTCAAGACATCTCCATTGCTGCTTCATGGGGAAAAAAACCCAAGGATATCAGTCAAAGGAAAAGGCATTTTCTCAAGCCAGGGTGATGTCGACCTTCAAATGAACTGTTACTTCTGAATCCTTTAAGCATATCATATTAAACCCACTTAGCTAGGGAAGAATTCATGATGGTGCAAAAATTTCCAAAATGCTTAAATATTTTTTGCCTTTTGGTAATGAATATTTTGATGCTGCCAAGTACCATTCAAGATTCAGATCTCATCTATAAATACATATTAAAGCAGTGTAACAATGTCAGGAGAAGGCAATGGCCTAGCTCTGAACAACACAAAAGTTTGTCAATAAGGATTTCTCTCTAAATCTTTAATCGCAGCTCTGTTCCTAAAAGACACATGGAGTCGTAAGAGATTCATAGGCTTGCAGGGTGCATTGTGACTATTTCACACAAAAAGCCTCTTTCAGTCCTAAAAGTATGAGATCCAACTCCAATTAATGCACAGACCAGTTACCAGCACTGAGTAAATACGTGAGACTGCATTCTTCTAGAGATTCAGATAAGCAGTACAAAACTTGCTGTAATGAACATTTGCATTCTTACATTTCTAAGGAAAAGTAGTCTCCATTTTGTCAGTCACAAATGAGCTGAAATACACAATGAATGCCTACAATGAGATTCACATAACTGTGATTCAGTGAAAGGACAGAAATATTTGCTCACTTGTCCAGTGTGTACAAGCAGCTTGCCATACATGCTGATCATGGCTGTAGCAACAAGACTGCTTGTTAGTGGTAAAAACGCAGTGATGGAGAAAGTCTGCTTGAAAATAAGCCTAAATCTCTGGGGGGGTCCATCCCCACATACAAACCATCTTTCTTCTCAGTCAATCAACACATGTTACGTTGTGGGCCAGACAACTTGTCCGGAGGCCACAAGTAAAAAATGGCCAAGGGAAGATGTATTTCCAAAATCACTTCCTCAGCCTTTAGATGGCAACTGAAGGCTCCAGTGAGTGAGGGAGAACTTTAGTTTGAGTTTCCATTTGCCTACAATTCACTCTCACAAGAACTCCTCAGATTCATCCTACGTTTCTTGCTGTGTTGCAGCAGGCAATGAAAGGTACTGCAGAAATGTTCCCCTGTGCTTTGTCCCTGAGATCTTGCTGATCTCTGAATCAGAGAATCTGAATCTTGTGCCAGAGCTACCACTTCTATGGTCAAGGATGTTTTCCAGTTGAGGAGCTTAGTTCTGAAAGGTCTCAGTGCTGAGGATTTGCTAGAATAATCCCTAGATTTTGCTCAGGAACCTGTAGCTCATACCTTTTAGTTTCTGAAACTCAGATTAAAATGGGGCATGTTTGTTTTGGAGAAGAGGCAATAGAGTTGTTAATTTGGGCTTGTAATTATTCATCATTAGCACATTTTTTCTTTTTTTTTTCTCCAACTTATTCAGTTATCAGATCCAATTACAAAACCAAATTAACAACCCTAATTTTTTTCTAACAGTTATTCAGACATGAATAACAATGAAACTGAGGCAGCAGAAGGGTGAGCAAAGGCTGGATACCTTAGCAGGTTTAAATCAATACTTGATAAATTCTTTATCTAATAGTCCATACAAAGCCTAATCCTGTATTGACAGACCTACAGCATTAGCAGTAGATTAAAGCCAGTGGAGTCTGAAGGAAGCTGCAATCTCAGCTCTGACTGCAGGCCATCGTAACAGAGTGTTTAATTCGGTGCCAACTGCAACTCCCCTCTTCCAGCACTTCCTCCTCCTCCTGCTTAAATCCCATTTACGTAAAATATCAATTCGGCTGCGTTGATGTAACCATCTGGTGAATCACATTCTCTGTTCAGTCACTCAACTGATCTAGATTAAAAATAAACCTTATAAAAAGGAGTGGTTATTTTAAACCAGATCAGTTCTGTGATCTAGATAGCCCTTAAAGGGCCATGATGAAAAGAGCCATGTGGGATCACAAATACATGGCCAAGGGTGGGAAAGAGGTGCCAAGGTACTGGGGGCTTAGGGGAAGAGCCCAGCTAAGATTGGAACAACTGCCAGAAATAAATGGGTTTTGTAACCACAGCCTCTGAAATGGGTAGACATAGAGATAAGAGATTTTATGGCTCTCATTTCATAAAACACAGACCTGGCAACAACATTTACACCACTCACCAAACAAAGTAAAATATCAACCCGTTTAGGTTGATGAAAGGGTTTCTATGTCTCTAATTGGAATCCTTTTGTTAAAGAATAACTAATAGAGTATAAAAAAAAGTTTTGATGTCTGTTATTATCATGAAGATTAATTAGCAAAATTCTATAATTGTTATTTTCAAAAGAAATGGAACCTCTGCAAAAGCTTTGACTCAGCACAGCAGAGCTCAAGTTATTTTCTCTTTTTGTTTTTTTGGCGTAAATGATTCACCCATAACACCTTGAATTTCTGAATGCATTTATTCTCTAGCTGCTCATCTGAAAAGGTTCCTCCCAGATCAAGATATAATGAAGGACTGTGAATAAGAGTGACTTGAACTGAGAAATAAAATATAGGGTATAAAACCCAACAAATCACCCCATCACAAATCTGTATGAAGGAGGAAAAACTATATGAAAAGACAGATGTTCTAGATGATGAAATCCTTATCCCTGATTAATCCAGGAGTAAGTTTGTCATTCCTGGGACACAACTAGAACAGTTAAAGCCTGTATCTTGTGTTTGCAGGCTTTACATTTTTTGGTTTTAATGAGGACAGGTTGTCTTATGCTGAGTTAACCCAATTCCATACCCACACCCTGAGGTACTGCTTATGTAGATAATGTAGAGAGTCCATGGAGACTATCAGTAGTCAAATCCAGATCTCTTGAGTCTCATTTCCATGTGTGAATACTGCAAGACTCTCCTTCTTTGCGAGTAACCTGGTTATTTTAATAGGCTTTTAAAAAGGGAGAACAACAGTAAGAAAACTCAGGCAGAAATCATAAACCTTGTTGGTATGACAAGAATAGCATTAGCATGATACAGCTTTGCAAGGCAAAAATATGGTCCCATCATCAGGATGAATGTCTGAGACTTGAGCTGCATTTTTCCCACTCAGGAAAAATGAGGGTTTTTTATCCTACCATAAAAAGAAGCTTTGGACCCCTTCTAATATTTCTTTTCTTTTTTTTGTTTCGTTTATTTTGGATTAATATATTCATCCCTCTCAATAAATTCTAGTCTATTCCATTTTTAATTCAGAGGTTTTTTTGGTGTTTGATAATGTGTGTGGTTTGCCATATCCATCAAAAGGCAGAGATGCTAAAAAAACAAGTCCAGGTTTTACTTTTTCATGAAACTCTCCCTGTTTTCCTGACACCTTTTGCCAAAAGGTGTTACTAGAGAATGGGAATCCACTGTGTTATCTTTTTCTTTTTTCTTTCTGACTGTGATATCAGAAGGCTTTTTCTAGGATGTCAATTTTATAATTTTAATGTGCATCACCTCATTCAAGAATCTTGGTCCCAGTTCAGGATCTACAAGGATCTCTGACTCAAACCCAGACCTTGACAAAGGAAAGAAAGGCAGAGTGGCACTGGTTTCCACTGAGAAACAGAGGCACAGGAGAGATCTGTGTAGCTTTTTTTTGTGGACTCGATAGTAAGAAGGGGCTGGAAACCAGGAAATCTCATTGTCCCCCACTGCCTCCTCACCTTCCACTCCCAACCTGAGCTCTTTTAACCTTTCTCTTTCCAGTGAAATGAGGACAGGCTTTTCTAGGATGCAGCTAACAGGAGTAGAGCTGTGACCCTGGCACTCAGTTAAGGATGCAAGTAAGAAGTTTTTGGGCTGTGTCTGGCATGACTCCTGTTCAGTGGGTTTTGGCTCCTGAAAAAAGAGCATCCACTTCAGGCTTCTCCCTGCCCTTACTGATCTTATTTGAACAGCAAGTCCAGGCTAATGAGAAAAAGGCTTATTGGACTTCGTTTCTTACATGTAACCCGTGTCCAGGAAATAATACTGAAGATTGTGAGATACTGAGATGTTCTGTCAATATTTACATTTTATAATTGTTTCTCCAAAGATCTGGGCAGGCAAGACTCCGCTGATGGGGCTATGGTCACCTACCCTGTGACTTGGGAGAAAAGGCAGAATATTAATAAGGTTCATCTTGGTTCCCCATGCAGATCATTTACTCTCTCTCTGCTAATTGCTCTTTTACAAATAAAATCTCTGAGTGAGTGACTGGAGGGAGCTGGCAGCCAGGGAGAAAGGTGGGAGAAGTTTGCAAACCAGCACAGGTGGCTGGGGGCAAAAATGCTCTCTGAAAATATATATCTGTTTGCAAATACAATAGACCTGTCCCTCAAAGCCAGAGGGCTCCAGCTTTATATCACTATAATCAAAAGTAGAGTCCAACCCATAATCCTCTGAAATTCAGCCTGAGCCATGCAGTCTGCAGGAGCTGAGGGACTAGAGTAAAAGAGCTGAAAAAGGACATTTTGTCTCCCAAATACACTCCTGATGTTAATGGGGATCATGGAGATGTACTATCTGATGTCTTTAATGGGACTAGTGGAGCTCTGTCTCACTTTACAGAACAAAGATAAAAAGCATAGAAGTACTGGAAGACATAGAGGAATGTCTAGGAACTGTGCTTCAGTAGAAAGCAATTCAAGTAGCATCTTAAAAAGCTAGCACACAACTGTTGACCAGATTGGTAATCCATCACTGAAAAAAAAAAAAAATCAGATTTACGTAAAATGGATTCCTGACGACTTTCTTTAGCAATGGACCAGAAGCACAAGTATGTGCCCCTGCTCAGCTGAGCAGTCCTTACTTACTATGTGTAAAGGCTGGAGACAGTTGCTGCTTGAATCTGCATGTATGAGAGATTATTTTTTTTCTCTCAGAAGTTCTATATGAGGATTGGCTGAGGAAATTTGCTCTATTCAGCCAGGAGAAGAGGAGGCTGAGGGGATACCTCATTGCAGTTACAACTTCCTCCTGAGGGGAAGAAAAGGGGCAGGCACCGGTCTCTTCTCTGCGGTGACCAGTGATAGGACCCCATGGAATGGCCTGAAGTTGTGTCAGGGAAGGTTTAGTTTGGATATTAGAAAAATGTTCTTCACCCAGAGGGTAGTTGGGCACTGGAAGGTGAAGACAGTAAAAGAAGGTCAAGGAAGAAGATGAAAACAGGAGCAAGAATTGCCAATCTTGTTGATGGAGTATTCCAACTTAAAACAGTCCTTCAAGCCTCAAGCAGTGAAGAAAACTCTAACTGTTCTTCTGCTCAGCTGTCACACCATCTTATTAACACAGAGCAAGTAACCTGTACCAGTTTGACAAACCTCATCTCTTTTTTTCCTTCAACTTATGGAGATTCCCTCAGCCTTATGCATTAATCAGAGACTCCCTGGAGGGTTTTCATCAAGGTTTCATGGCCAAGAACTATCTGGGTCTGCACTGAGTTGAGGAGCATATACTTTCTGGGCACCAGGGAGTATGTGGCAATCAGTCCATTTCCCTGACTGGCTGCATGGCTCAGGTGCAAAGGCACTTGCAGTTTACTGACGTGTTCCTGGAGTATTTTATTATTATCAGAAAAACTAAAAGGGCAAAAGAATTGTGGTCATTTCAGGTGAAGGCTTGTTGGTGTTTGCTTATATTATGATCTCAAGCCTTCTAACTGTCTGGCCATCTATGCACTTTTAGATGCTTATGAAAATACTTTAAAATGTACATACTTAAAAACACTATTTTATGAAGCAGGTCATCCTAAAGCCATTGCAGCCAAGACAAGCAGATGTGAATGCAAGTCACATCAAAACAGAGTTCATTTGATCCCACAGGGGCTTGTTCTGTGCATGATCTCCAACAGAGGCAAGAGGCCTGAGTAGCTACAAGTTCACATTGCTCAGTGGGAATAATTCCCACAACTGAAACTGACCCATATGATGGATTAGTAAATACTGTGAAGAACAGTTTTGAGGCTGATGCAGGTTAAATACACCACCTGGATGCATGTATGAATGAAAGGACATCAGGTATTTGCTTGTAGAGACAGTGTTATACACATACAGAAAAGGGCCAGGAGAAATTCAGTAGCTTATGGCATTGTTTGCCTTTGGGATGTGGATTTAAATCCATTGCTCCAAGCTACTCTTAAAATTCAGACATGGATGGAAGTCACAAACACTTATTTTTGTTTGCATGGATTTTTAATTCTGGGGAGCTGTGCACAGTAAGCATTAGAGAAGCCAGGCCTGGCTTCCTGAAGCCTCTCAGTGAGAGCCACACGCACCAGCTGTGCCCATCCTCTCTAACAACAAGGGTTTAAATGATTCAGTATTAAAAGACCATCTAAGCACTGCTTTGCTCATTATACTATGAACCCTTTGTTCCCACACAGCATAAGCACATGAACCTGTTGGCTAAAAACAAAGACCATCAGTTTCTCTGCATAATAATAAGGTAATCCTGAAAGCCGGTCTGGACTGTCAACGTGTGTCTGTTTCTGTGCACATACTTAGGTCACAGAATCACTCTGAACACCATGTGCCACTTTGCTAGCAAAGGATGGCAATTTCAATCCCTTAACATCTCCTTCCAATGTTCTTTAAAGTTGTCTGCCAGTCTAATTTATGTAGGCACAGTGATTTGATGGTGAGTGAGATGGGTATGAATAGATGTCACATTTTGCAACTTCTCAGTTGTCAAAACAACCCTCCTCCATTTTAAAGTGTTAGAGATGGGGGATAGAGGACAGCAGCTCTCTTGACTAACCTACACCAATACTAAAGGTCAAAGCTCTTAAAAAGACTATATCCTTTTGGAGCAAAACTGATCATTTATTACTACTGTTATTATTATTTTTTAAATGAGAGCTTCTGATGACAGCTTCTTCTGCCTACTTGTATAACTCATTTGTTTATTTGTTTTGTTCTGAAAGAGAATTGTGGGTGACACTGCAGAAATCTTAGTAAGGGACCTAAAAAAAAAAGCTGCATCATAAGGTTTCATCCCACCAGTTCAGCATCTCTGACATTAGAACTTAAAAGATCCCTAGGAAGAATATTAGAGCAGGGCAAGCAAGCAGCAGTACTTCCTTGATACACTCTCTTAGGCTGCACTAAGCCACTGCTTCCATAGTTCTTAGTTTTGATGTATTTTCTTCCATGATTCTGTTTGATTCTATGGGAATCACTAACATTCTCACTGCATTCTTGCTTCTTTCCAGCCTTCAGATCCAATGCAGCTTTTTCTTTAAATGTGGAGAGAGAAGCCAGCCACTTTCAAAGGAAAAAAAAAAAAAAAAAAAAAAAGTTTGCTTTCCTCTACCCAAGACAGTCTTCTAATACTACCCAGGCTACCACAGGGCATGTGAAACACACTCTCATCATCATAGCAGGAAAACAACAATTTGGCAGGCTGCAGCATGGCCCTCTCATTATATCAGGCATTTTGAGCTGAAACCTGGGGCTTAAAAGGAGGCTCAGAGAAGTCCTCAGCTGTGTGTATAGCCACTTCAGTTGAGATGGTACCCTCTGTAATCTATGTAGCCAGGGGACAATCTGCATCAGTTGCTGGAGATGGCCACGTTCTCTCCCTCCTGTGAGTGCTTTGCCTTCAGGAGCTGAAAGACCTTTGTCTCAATGCCTCGTGTCATCAAAGCATGGCCAGAATAACTGTGATATCAAGTGGTTATAGAAACCCTGCTCAGGTCTTTAAGCACACTGTGTTCTCTGCCTTGGGGAGTAAGATGGTTTATAACTGTGCAGCCGAACACCTGGATCCGATGTGTTTTTTTTAACAGAGCCAGCGCAGGTATTTGATTCACAGGCTGCAGAAGATGCTGGTGCAGAAATAGTACTTGTCAGGGAGTGTGAGAGGGTTATGATAGACAGGAGCAGTATGGGTTGGGTCTCATTGCAGGGATCAGCATTCCAGAGAAAGCTCTTTTCACAAGCTAGCACTCCCTACAGAAAATCAGGTCAATTGTTGACCATGTGAGATACAGAATATATCCCAACCAAAGAGCTATCAAGTTCCTTTCATCAAACACAGTCAGATATACATTTAAAACCTGTATTTCGTAGCAGTTTATCACAGGTTTTCCAGTCTATATTTTCCTCCTTCCTAACTTTCAAATTTGAGAACTAAATCAAATGCAACATTATCACACTATCCTAGTAGCACATATTTTTTTGTATTTCATACCCTCATGCTGCTTTTTTCTACCACCTTTTCCCACAAGGCTTAATGAGTTGAATCCAGGAGAGCACACACTGCTGGAATGTACTCCCTCACATAATTTTCCCAACCTCATTTAGTTATTGTTAAACATGAACCTGAGATTCTGTTCATCTCTGTTCAGCAGCAAACCACTTCATGGCAACAAAATACTTGTCTAATGTCCCCAAGCTTTGAATTTTTAGCTCCAAGATGATGATCACAAGTCTCTTCCTGCTTTCGTCTGCCTTGTCAATTTAAACAGTGTGCTGTTTGAGATAGGGATTTTCTTTTACTATGTGTACACATAGGGACAGTACAGTGACACCAATTGTCCTAAAACATAAATATTATAGCAAGGATTAACAGCTAATTCCATTACATACAATTATATATTCCTTCCTAAAGGAAAAGCATTCCAGAGTGTTTCAAGAATTATAGTACAATAAATATGAGGCATTGCTTCTTTCACAAGAAGATACTAAAAAGAATAGGACTTTATTTCAAACTTCAAATTTCCACTGAGATCACAATTATCTGATACAATCTGTTCCTTGGAAACTGGCAGTGGTTTAGACAGAGAATCCTCATAAAATTGAATCTGTCCATCACCTGTTTCTGATCACCTGTAGCCAAAAGTTCGAATGCATTCTCCTCCACAAGCTTCAGAAAGAACAAACCAAGGGAAAAAAAATAACCAAACAAAACCAACCAAACAAAAAAAACCCCAACAATACAAGGAAAGGATTATGAAGTGTGCATGTGGTGAAAAGAGGATAAGGGTGGAAAGGAAAAATTAGAAATTACATAGTAAAGGAGGTGAAGTTTATGTTTACAGCAGTGTACAGAAATTTAAGCTAATTAGCTATGTCTGGGCATCCCATTAATTTCAGAGAGTTGCTTCCAGCAATATAGTTCAAAGGCTGCAGATGGGACACGGAGAAGCAGAAGATTTTGCAGCTGTATGAACAGAAAAAGCTACTTCCTAATTTTCTCTGGGCTGAGCTGACAATTGTGCATTCTTTGTCATTCTTTCACAGGACCTGAAGTAGCAAAATCTGGCAGCAAAACAGAGAGCCAGTTAGAGAGTACAGTGAGTCAAGAAATGGAGTGAAGCTAAAACTGATAGAGTCTGGCGAAGCAAGGAGGAGCCAGCAAAAAAATAAACCAGGCAACAGATTAGATGACCTTAAATCAGGTCTTGTTATCCAGCAGAACTTTAAATCCTACGCTATGATGAGGGGTTACTTTAGAAAAAGTGGCTGAGCAGTTATCTACCCAAAGAAGAGGGCAGTTAATCATTGTTGGTAGGGCAGAAATTTAGGAGTTAGTTGTTGTTAAAACATTAATTTTCCTTGTTAGAAATTTTTATTGGTTTTTTTCTTTCTCTTAGAATTACAGTCTGTTTATTCATTCACATCATGTATTTGTGAGTAAGCAAATTACTTGTCCAAGTATCAAATAGCTTAGCATAACTTTCCCTGGTTAGGCTAGTCCAAACTCCCTTCTTCAAGCAGGGTCATCTAGAGCAGGTTACCCAGGACTGTGCCTAGTGAAATTCTGTACATCATTACAGAGAAAGGCTCTGCAGTTTCTCAGGAAAACCTATTCCAGTGTTTGACTGCCCTGACAGTGTCCTTGCAGAAGCTACATGCATAAATATCTTGCAGTAGAAGAACTGAAGACTGCCCATCACTTGATTTTTCTGGTCAAAAATTACCTTAATTGTCTTCAAATGTCCTCCATTGCACAGTGTAATGGTAGAGAAGACTATTTTCTTCCAGACTTGATGTTTTTAATATTTATACCTTCAATCTGATCTGTACTTACTGAGATCAGTGGTCTTTCAAGGAAAGAAGGAGCTAGATTGCTGCCAAACCATGATATCCTCTGCCCACCCACAAATGCTTGATTTACCCTGCGGCACAGCTCACATAAATTAAATTCTTGCTATTTAGAGTATCTCATTATCCATCTTCTCTTTTTCCTTTCCACTTAATTGATTTCATAAAAATTCCTTGGTTACTTTCTTTCTTCCTTTTGGTTGGACTAATTATCAACAGTACATAACCATAATTACAGAAAATTACTTCATTGTGCATCAGTTGGATCCTTTGTTGAAAGTGCTACTTACAGTCACAGGATAAAACCAATTCTGTCTGTATTTACAGGCTGCACTGAGCCACATTAGTATATGCTTGAGGGGGTAAAAGTGCTACATTAAAAAGGCAAGAGCTGGTTGGACATCCAGTTCTTCAGAGTAGAACCAAGAGCCTGGGCTCCACTTCCATGTCACTCCTCGTGCTCAGTGATTTCCTCCCTGACTGATTCTCCAGGATCAGAAGGACCTATTCAGATTGGCTTGAATGTCAAAACTATGACATTTTGTTAATATTACTAACTGATAGTTGATTAACCAACTCAAAACATATTCTTGGACCAACATATCTTCCACAAAGGCACCTTTGACGGGAAGGCATGAGTAGTGAATCAACATGTTCCTTGTTCGTCTGTTCATCTAATAATCTATCATAGTCCCAGTATTTCTAACTTTTTCATTTTCCACAGTTTTAACTTGTCTGAAATTATTCTTAAGCTTATGTGCATTGATTTTAAAAGTTGGAATTTTGATCTATTGCTAGTAGGTAAGTTCAAGCACTGGCTTTCATTTTTAATATAGTCTTTTCTGCAGAATAGTCTATAAACTGTATTCTGCAGCTTCTTTTTGGGAGAACTGGGGATTTCTTTTAGTGTTAGTTGTTTGCTTAACTGAAAAGCATTGTTCTTGGTATTGCTTCTAGTCCTAGAGATGTCTTGATTCCAATAGCCTGGATCTCTCTTCTGGGTCATTATGCACAAGTTTAAAATTTGCAGCTTGAACCTACACATCTAAAATAACCTACACCAGGGATCTAAGAAAGGCAGAACCATTGTTTGTAAAAAAAGAAGGCAAAAATCTCTTCCATTATAATAGCATCAGTGATTTTAAATCGCCTCTCTTAACCCATCTTGACTGTGGAGTATGTGTTGGCTTCCCTGGTGTAAAGAGTTACCTCAGTAGGAAGATACTTAAATTTCTATGAATCACTGCTAACCACTGACTTGAAAGGCTCAGCTGTAATTTCTCTCTGCTGCTGAAATGAGTTTTCTCACACTGTCTTTAACTATTTATTTCACCATCTCTCTGAACAAAACATTTATACTACTATCTCTCCTCCTGGAGATTAAGCACTTGCAGTTTTTAAGAATCACCAAGAAGGAAAACTTTTTTTGGTGTTGTTTTTTTTTGTTTTGTTTGGTTTGTGTTTTTTGTGGTTTGTTTGTTTGTTTGGTTTGGTTTTTGTTGTTGTTGTTCAGGTTTGTTTGTTTGGTTTGGTTTGTTTTTTCTAGGGGGTTTGGGGGGGTTTTCGTTTTTCGGGTTTATTTGTTTGGGTTTTTGTTTTGTTTTTGTTTTATTTTGTAAATGAAGATTTACTGCCTATCTATTATAGTAGGCTGGTTCCTAAATCACTGTCACCAAGGACTGGAACCATCATGTGACTGCCTGGGTGTAAGAGACATACATTCCACTCATCATTCATTGTTGGTTTAAAATTTATTTTTGCTGTTCCCTGATTGGATGACAAACTCATTTCCAAATAAGAGAATAAGGAGTATCGAGGAAAGCTATTCAGAAGGAAGAAACTCTTTCTCTTGCACATACCATGCTCTTGGCTAGATAAATATGCTGCTACAGAAAATTTTTACCCCAGTGTTTTCAGGAAAATTATGAGGAGTAACCAGGGTAAACCAGGAGACAGACATCTTGATTTAGCTGAGTAAAACCTGCAACAGAGATCATATTGTTCCTCAGGTAATACTGGAAATATAGTTTGGCACCAGCTTTCTCCAGACCAAAACATTTTCTTTGTCTCTCCCTTCACTCCCATTCCTGAAATCACAGCATGACAGTAAAAGACAGAGACTATGATCCAGACCCTATGTTGAATTAAAGGACTTATTGCATGGTCATGCCCTTATCACATGGCCCAGGGATACTCTCCCTCTTATCATTTTCATTTGTAAAACTGGTAACCCTGAAAGTATGACTATGTTCTTCTCAGCACAGCACAGAGTTTCAATTCCTCAGCTATTCTATCTACGCAGTAGGAATAATGCTGACTTCACCCTGCAACTGCACGCTCTCCAAATGAAGAAAGATAAGGAGACAAGATGGCAGTTGGTTTCTCTGAGATGTACTTACACAGACTCTCTCTTTCTGTTGGCCTTCCAACTTTCTGTCACCTAGCAATGCAATTTGCAAGTGTATCTTCTCTTGATGAAGGGTAAACAGTGTCATTTCTGCCTCTGTGACAGCTAGGCTACTATTCCTCCCAGTATTTACTTAACTGGAAAAGAAGTTGGAGATCTATCAGCTTTTCAGGTTTTGTAAGTGCATTGCAATTCTTCAAGGAGACTAGAAGTTTTGAATTTTACCTCTTTATGGGTCACACCTTGAATTAAAACATGACGGAAACCTTGCCCAAAAATTCGGTCCTTAGGGTGGCAAGCTTAATGACTGACTTCTATGACAATGTCAGCCCAGAAAGCCACCTCAACCAGAAGAAATAAACTAACTTTAGCTGTTACCAACTCACATCCAAACTGTTGCTAACATGCCATGTACAAGATGTCCATTATAAATAAATGTGGATCAGATGCCCACTTACTGTTTACAAAAGGATTATTTTAAACTAAGATAAAAGCAATATGCCAAAGAATAAAATATCTGTGATGTAATGGAATAAAGAACTTCAAAAGAAAAGAAAATTGAAGGCTTTAACACACTTTTACTGCCTGCCTATAAACGTCATCAGGTGACTGGGCAGTCAAAAGGAGAAATTTATTCTATCCCTTGCCTTTCCATAATATCAGGTGGAAGCTGAACTTTACAAATGAATAGGATCTAAACTCTGTGGCTTTTCTCCTTGGGATGCAAAATGGAGCCTAATGATCTAAATGACAAGAGCAGTGATCTCATGGGGTAACTGAACAGCCCAAGCCAGGGCACTCTCTTTATAGATGGGAGGGTATTTCTCAGAAAAATCAAAGCCCCTTGTGCAACCTAAATCAAATAGTCCTTTCTGTACAAATAGTCATACTGTGTTAGTAGAGAACTCATTGTAAGACTGAAGAGTGAGAGGAAATGTATGTTCATGAAGTTTGAGTGAAAATTATTCTGTCAGGTGAACTTTCATAGTAAGTAATTAACATTATTGTGTGAGAAAATACACAATATCCATCTGTACACATCATCCTATTTGCAAAAGAAAATAAGCATACAATATCTGATCACATTGTACCTACCATAAAATTTAAAGTGTTGCTTTACTTGTGGTCTGTTGTTGTTCTTGTTTTTTCACCTACCAGTACTATAAATGATGTTGAAGGATGCTAGCTGATCACCTTTGCATTTCAATGCAAATCTTCAAGAACACCTCTAACCCCAGCGTTACCTCTCAAAACAGGAAAGACGTTATTTCTGCAACTTTCAGAGTTGAAAACACATCATACGTAATTGCATCTGTTCCTAAAAGGTCATGAGAAATGTTTCTTTAATAATCAAGATGACTTTTTTATCTTCTTTTAACAGAACACTCCAAATGTGTGGTGTGGAGGTCTTCTCTATGCTGGATAGCATTTCCTGCACTATACCTGTACTGGACTGCAAAAGAAGGAAAGTCTTCAGGGCAAGAGATTGTTTTCTAGAAGCTACAGGTATTACATTTGCTAGAAAAACATGAAAAGAAAAAAATAATAAGAAGCATTTTCTTACAGTTTCACTGTGAAAATCCTCTCAAGTGCATGGAGCGTTTCTGGAGACTGAAAAATCCGAAACCAGAGTCCATTCTTGAAGACAGAGGAGTGGCATAGTCTGGCAGTGGCAGCGATAACACTAGAGAAAGAAGTGAAAAGCATTTACCTTTTAAGTGCCAGGAATCTCTAAGGCTGAACAAGGTGTCTCTCCTCTCCTCCATCACACTGAGCTTCTACTTCCCAGGTGACATGATCTCTCTGGGAGCCAAGGATGGAAAGGCCTTAAATGGCTTCTCCTCTCGGTAGAGACCTTTGAGCAAGATTAACATTTCCTCTGAAGTGAGTGAAAATTTACTACTGTTATGGCTCAGTCCCTTGTTCCTTTCAAAGCAAAAGGCCTAGCATCACTCAGGAGAGGATTTGATCCAGGAGTGAACTCTAAGTTTCCCAGAGCACACCTTTATGGGTCAAGAAGAGGATGAGGAGGATGCAGAGGATCCTGAGCTAGTTCCTCCAAGCTGGGCTGCTTCTCTAGTTTAGCAGACACCAAAACAGAGAAAGCTGTCTCGGGCTCCTGGATGGTGCTTGTCCTGAGGATGTAAATATTGATGGCTGAATGCACTCAGGCACACACTGATACAGACACTCTGCTTCCTTGACACATTCAACCAACACATCTACACCCAGCACAGCCCTGTGCAGCAGAGCTGTGTGTGCCCTCAGGTTGGGTTTGTGCTCAAACAGAAACACCACAACACACCTAAAGTGTCCTGATCCCTGAAGGGAAAGACACTGCAGACCTCAGTCACAATCCTGAGGCTAGGTCCAGCCCTCCCCAGCACACCAAAGTTCAGACTGGGCTGAACAGATATTCGTGTCTGCTGCAAAAGCTGCAGCAGTAGCAGACATTTCTGTAGAATATACAAATCTTCACTTCAGCAGCAGGACCACTAACCTTTCTGTACTGTCTGTTTGCTTCTTCCACGAAGCAGGCACTGCCTTCTGCATCCCTGACCTTTCCTCAATGTCTCTCTATTTGTTGCTTCTGTCCTTTTTAAAAAGCCTCTTATTGATGTTTTTAAACTGATGGGGGAACATAAACAAGTAATAAAGAAAGGTTAACAGTACCCAATCAATACTACAGAGAGAGGCATTGGGGAGATGGAATTGAGGAGGTTGACTGAAGGAAAGCAAAAGGCCAAATTTAATCACAGTGCTATTAGTAATTAAATTACATTTTGGGTTGATGTTATTTTTTTTTAAAAAGGAGAAGTAATGAAAGCACAAACTAGGAATAGGGTTTCAGAGAAAGCAAAAAAGATGAATAAAAATTATGACCAAGGGCTTTTTCATATCCTTGCTGCAAACAGAATGATCTATTCCAGTTTATTGTGGTATTTTTCAACTGCAGGGGAAAGGAAAATGCACTTGATGTTAAACTGGAGAGTTTAACTGAAGATACGGGCTTAGATCTGATGCCAAGCACAAGAATGTGGAAATGCGTACAATGTGTATGCTCCTGACTAATTTTCTATATCACAGAATCATAGAATCACAGAACAGTTGGGGTGGGGAGAGACCTCTGGAGATCATCTAGACCAACCCCCCAGCTAAGGCAGGTTCACTCAGAGCAGATTGTAAGGTATTGCATCCAACAGAGTTCTGAGTGTCTCCAGAGAAGAGATGCCTAGATTCTCTGGGCAGCTTATTCCAGTATTCTGTCACCCTCAAAGTGAGGAAGTTTTTCTTCAGATGGAACTTCCTGTGTTTTGGTTTGTGCCCGTTGTGCTTATCGTGTCACAGAGCACCACTTAAAAATTTGTAGTCCTGATAGTCTGTTTCCATATTGATAAAAAAGGATAGATCCCAATTCTGGACCCTTTCAAGTGTTACAGCATATCACTGTGATTTGCCTAATGACACCAGTGCATAGTTTTGGCAGTTCTCTGTGTGTTGCAATTAAACAACTTTTTTAATTGGTTTTCTTTATTGACAGCTTGTTTTCATTTTATTATTAGCTTTGTCATCAAAACATATTTCCAGTCACCTCTCCACATTATTCTTTAAAGGCTTGAAATATGTGCAAACACTGAATCTTTCAGACAGGTTCTCTCTCCTCTATTCTTGCAGTGTTATGATCGTGTCCAGCAGCTTAATGTGTGTGCAAACAGACACACTATACTCTGAACTTCATCTGTTCTGTACAGTCTCTCTCTTGGCCGAGAGAGGCTCTTCACATATCAAGCCAAATTGACATTTTTTTTCTTTGGAACTGGTATTTCCACCATTTTCTTGAGAATTCTTGGTTGTGATCCAGACAAGTTATGAGATCCACAACCAACTCATTCTTTCTTGCCTTGCATTTCACAGCTGAAGGAGTGGCACACACATATGACTAGGTCAGCTGGTAGGGGTAAGAATGCCACATCTACTCATGAGCTTCCAGAGCATCTCCCTATACGAGATACCAGCTGGAAAGTGCAGCTTATCATTTGCTTAGGAGATTTGTTGTTGTTGTGCCAGGCTTAGTTTTTTTTCATTTTCTCCTTGCTAACAGTCTTCTCAGAAAAGGCATTTAAAGGCTCAGATGCTAATGAGTAGGTCTCTCTCATTATGGAAAGCAAAGCTGCATAATGGGAGCAAGAAAAAGAATTAGTTAGAATAAATGAGAGAAGGATATTGAGGATGGGAGGGTGAGAAGTGACTGTGTTTGTCAAAACTGGCATCGTCACCATCCAGAAGCAGCTTTGAACAAGAGGTTGCCAAGTTTAGTTTGTGTGCTGCCTGTGGTCTCCAGATTTCAGATGGAAGGCGCCAAACGTGAAAAGAATGAGTGATGCATAAGCCCCATTAGGCTCTATAATAGGAAAATGCTACTTGCTTGCCCTCTACCAGCTGCCATTCAGTCACCTTTTCCCCTTCCCATCAGCTCTCCCTCCTCCCATAGGAATTGATGAGATTGTTGCTCAGTAGCAGTATCATCCTCCATGTGCAAGACAAGACCATTTAATTAATTTCCTTCCCTTGACTTTGGGCAAGCATGGCAGCTGGCTGCAGCAACAAGTCTGTTGCACAGGCTTTTTTAATATTCCTCCAATCTTCCCAGCCTGGACATCTAATTAACTGAGAGCAGGAGGGAGGGAGGCAGACAGGAGAGCTACAAACACAAGACTTAGAGCAACCTGGAGAGCTGTCTGATTTGCATTTGTTTTTCCTTTCCCTCAATTGTTTTTTTCCTCCACCAAAAATCATCTGTGGCAATGCACCAACTGCTGCATTGTGCATTGTACTGATGGTCTACAGGAGAGGGTGGACTGGCAACAATGTGCTCACAGATCCAGCTGGAAGTGACTAATGGGTTCTATAATCCAACAAAATGCACCTGATCTAAAAATAATGTTCCATATTTGACATGAATATTTTGTGGAAGCCTATCAAGGATCCCTAGAGCTATTTCTCTTGCTAAAACAAGGAGCAGTGGCCACAGGATTCAGCTTGGACTGTCCAAACGGGACTGCAGGCAAAACTTCTTTACAAGGAGACTGCTGCAGAACAGAAACAGGTCACTAGAAGTGTGTGATCTCTGCCCTTGACAAATTTCTAGACTCAGCTACACAAAACCACGTCTGGCCTGCTCCAGCATTGGTGAAATTCCTGCTTTGAGTGGGAAGCTGATAAAAGACCTCCACAGGTCCCTTCCAACCAGCATTTCTGTGATTATTTTGATGGAAATTCTGTCCCAGGAAGTACTAGAACCTCTCTGACTTGAATTTTTCTGATCATGGCTGCAAAGAGAATCTAATAAAATGTGCCAAATGGAGAAACTCTTAGAAGTGGAGATTTTGTAGTGTCCACCGCTTAGCACAGAAAGAAAAGATGTGTTCCTGGAGTAGATACTACAGCCCTGAAAGTTAAGAGGGGTACATAAAGAGCCAGGCTTGACACATGTTGGCTTTTATCCTCGTCCTCATTCTGGGATTTGCACAAGCAACAAGACTAAGCCTTTTTGAAAACACCCATTACTTGCTTTGTTTAATAGTAACTTGGTGCTGTTATAGAATTCACTGGCCCAGGAATGGGTACAAACCCCCAGCTAGTGAGGAATCTCCCAGCTCTCCCTTTGGTCCTTTTCAATTTAGCAGTAAAAAAAAAAATCATTATCAATAAAAATATAAATAAAGATTCGATTTTTATTCCCTGGGTTAAACTTAAAAAAAAAAAAAAAAAAAAGAGGATATCAAGCCTACAGTTTTGAAACTTGAGAAAGTTATTACATCCATTCAAAGATATGTCTCCCCTCCAGGTTCTGGGAGAACACTGTAAAATGGACTTGCAGGATGTGTAGCATGAGCTCTGTCTATGCCAGCTGGTGGAGTTAGGGCTTGAGGGAGCTGAAGCATAACATGTGTTTGCACCACCAAGGCATCCAAGAATCAATGTATCCCTTCTGCTCGAAAGGAGCTAATAACTAATAGTGTCACAAGCTACATGAGGTATCAGTCTTCCAAAAAAACCCAAAAAACAACCCCAGAGTCAACTTCCAATCCAGGTTATTATCCACAGGTTGATAAGGTACCTGCTGGCAGGCTCAGACTGAGGATGGTCCCAGAACAGTTCGTCTCAGCAAGAATCAAGAACAGTGAAAAGCTGCAATTTTTTTAACAATCACTGACTTTTACACAATGTCTTTCTGAGTTCTCCCCTGAAGAGAGAGCTTGCTCTGCTTTCTACCATGGAAAAATCAATGCACCAGGAGTGACAGATCACAGAGAAAATAACACTGCTCTGGTGGATGCTTCTTTATGGCAGTGACCCTCAGGTCCTCTGTTGCCTGTGAAATGGAAGTACCTGTCTCTGCAGAATTTGTGCTAGGGAAAGGCAGAGGAGGACAGAGTGATGTTTGATCTGCTTCAAAAAAGAAAAAAATGTTCTCTTTCCAAATTTGGCAGCATCCTTTCCAAACTCTTCCCTCTGATACAGGGCAGATTTTTGCAATTCCTTTAAATATTTACCTCCATAACCATGCCACATAGATGCATTATTACTTTTTAACCAACATTAAAGTTTAAAACTAGAATAAAAGCCTTGCCTCATACAAGAAGAGCTTGTCCTTCAGAAAAACAGGAAATGCACCACATCATGTGGTCTATGAACATAAAGATACTCCTAAAATTCCATTATTTTTGGAAAAAAAAAAGTAACTGAAAACTTTAAATGCACTTTCTGTGGAATTACCTTTAATTTTTTGTGTGCTACTTTTTTTTAGCAGGGAATGCTAGTGTTGGGTCTGGAAAAAGAATTAAAATCAAATTAGAGCTCAGAATGATTGCCAGTGTGAAGATACTGCCTCTGATTCCCTCCCCGTGCACACAACCTGCTGACTAGGGTTGCTCACCTCCTGTAGTAGCAAAGAGTATTTAATATTCTTGCCTGCTAACTGACCACCTTACAAAGGTGAGTAGGCATAGCTACTTTTTGTCTCCACTCTGATCTTACCAAACAGTGCCATTCAGACACCATGGCATGGTGGGAACTTCATACTGTGGGTGCTTTGTGGATCTTGCTAATGGTGGGATCTAATATTTTTGGATAACCTTAGGACTGAAACAAGGACCAGCAGCTCAGCTGGCATCAACAAAATAGCATTAGACATAACACTGAATCATTAGTTCTTTGTCCCAGGAAATCCCAATATGCTTGGTACTCCATAGGCAATTGAAAAGTGTTGTAACAGAAATACCATTGTCATTTGTGTCAGCAGATAGCTGTGTATCTAAAAAGAGTAAATGAGAACAATTAGCAGAAAGATTAGCCTGCTTCTCTTTTAGACTGGTGGTTCTCAGGTTGAGCAAATCCCTACAGGGAGAAGTATCCTTTACCAAAGGATGCTATGGGCTCAGCTCAAGTCCAGTGGAGACTGGTGAGGCACTTGGAAAAGATCCTCTCAGTGTTACAAGTTACACGAACCCCATGAGACTCAGAAAGTCCCCAGCTAGTAATAGCTGAAAGCAGACAGAGCATTAGGAAGGAAATATCTCACAGACTTGCCTTTTTCCTTCTTTTCTGTAAGCTTGTGCATACAGCCACTGCTGGAAAGTAGGGCCTGGGTCAGGTGGTCCCTTATTTTTACCCTGGATGACCTTTCCTACCTTTCAAGGACACACACACTTCCCAAGATGAGAAACAACGGACTGTACTATGTATCTTCTTCCAAAAAAAGCCATATTACAGCCACATTCCCCAGCTTCTCCACATCCTTGAGTCTTGAAAGATTTGTTCTCCATGTGAGACTTGGCTGCCTACACCCTGTGATAGAAGAGGAAGAGAAGACGAAAGAACTCAAAAATTGCTGAAGACACCACCTCTCATCAAAGACTTGTTCTCATCTTTTCAACAGTAACTTTTAAACAAACTTGATGCATCATTTCTAAACTGAATTTCTTGGGGAGAGAGGTATATGTTTTTCTTCAGATTGATAGTGTTTGCAGATTTCAGCATAAATTGTTCTGCAGGGTTTCACTGCATTAGAAACTGTGCTTTTTTTCTGCCATTGCTGAACAAAGTATTCCTTGGGGAAATGTCACCCAACTTTAATAGAGATCATAACTCCCAGGAGAGACCTATACAGTAATTTCCACTGGGATTAATACAGCCTGGAACAGTTGCCTGCTGCTGACGTAACATTGCCAAATATCTTTTCAGTGCTTTATAAATGGCAAAGCATACACTTACTTATCAAAGTAAGAAAATTGATTCAACAGTGGATTCTATTAATGGAGAATCAAAAGGAAAAGAAATCAGGTGAGCAATATGGATGAAGCAGCTATGACTTGGCAATATCACTGACAGGTGCAAAGGGAGCAGCTGACAATTAGGATGCTCACTTTCCACACGCCAGTGGCCTAGGGCCGGCTTGATTGCCTTCTTCAGTTCACACCATCAAAGTGTTTTGCTCTTCACATTAAAATTTGAAGCCTACATTTTCCCTAACATTAAAAAAACAAAACCCAAGGAGGTGTACTCCGGTCACCAGAGACAGTGTAATTCAGCTCTAGCTTAAGATTTGCTAATGCATTGAGGTCATTAATGTTTCATGGTGGTTCCATTTCTGCATGTGTACAAAGCCTTTACACCACCCTGGCTTTAATTAACTTCTCCTGTTTCCCAGGAGACCTTTGGAAGCAGGGATAGTTTCCCTTAATGAAAGAGTCCTAGCTCTTTGTTTTGAAGTTGTTTACATAGTTAATATCCCCTTAAGGGGAAACAACAAAATAGAAACTTTTACGTAGTGAGTTGCTCCACAGATAAAGTACACAAGTCACTTGGGGAAATAAACCACTGATTTGTGAAGGTTTTGGGGGTATGGTTTTTTTGGGTTTAATTTTTTCCCCCCAGCTAAAAGTTCATCTCCACAAAGATAAACAAAGATTTTCCCAGAGGGATAGGGAAAGTGAGAGAAGAGACCAAGAGGGATATCATCCATCCTACAGACCATTTGTTCCTTTTTATCAGAAAAACTTCTGCTAAAAACAGACCCTATCTCTTTGCTCCAAGTTCTTGACTGAGCATAATTTAGGACAATAATTCTGATTTGGATAGTCTGGGGGAGCAATAATTCTAGTGTTTATGGTCAGAACACCCCTCCCTATCTCTTCTGTTTCTGGGTGAAAACTTCAGCATCTCAGCAACTCTCTCGTCATTAAGTCCTGTTATTTCAAGCACAGGTATTAGTAAATCCAACCAAAAGATAAGTTCCTGGCCATGATGCAGAGTGGTGGTCCTGGCTGTTGTCCCCTTTGCCCACCTTTTATCTGCATCTAACTCACTAAGCCCATTTCCATGACAAATTTTAGAAGGAGTTCAAATAGTGAGGGAAGGTGTATAACATTGTCTAACTGTGGTTTCTGATAGTTGCCATGGTGGTTGTTAAACCTTGAGAATAAATAAGCAGCCTATTATTTCTGAGACTAAAGCTCAATAAAAGCAAACTGAAACCACACCACACACAGGCAAAAACCCCAAAGAGGCATTCAAAGTGTCATTTGTATTACTCACCTGACACAGTCCTGGTATTATAATTGCACAATGAAAAATGCTTAAAGCAAAACGATCCAAATTGTTAGTGTCACAAGGCAGATAGTAAAATGTCTAGGAAACAGCAGGCTCCTGATGAACAGCTGAATGTTTGCATTTTTAAAAGAGAAGCAGTAGAGGGGAAGAGGACTGGGACCAAACTGCCAATGCAGAGAACGGTGTCTTGTCACAGCAAAGAAGGAAACGGTCAGGCAGAAATGAAAACAGTGGGACACTAAAAATTTGAGAGGAGGTGAGCTGTTTTTCAAGATAGCTGAGTTCTCATTTACCAGGTGAATATATTTTAATCAGTTCTTGGTAGAGTGTCCCTGGTGCTACATGGGTTCATTTGAAAGTCCCAGATGATGTGACACAGATTTTCTGAATATCTCAAACAACTGAAGGCCAAAAGAGGTCTTTAATAGGAAGCCTAGAGGTCCCCTGCAGGGAATTTCAAGTAGATTTTAAAAGTAACAAATTCTCATCTTTATTCAAAATATGATTTTTTTTTTTGGCAATGCAGAGTGGAAAAAAGTAGAGCAAGAGTAGACAGACAAGTTGTTGCTTACTCCAGCTGATAGGGACAATGAAGGGTAGGAGTTCCTCACAAGCACTTCATGTGCTGTAACATATCAGTCATTGGAAATAAGGCTCTGGTTTCTGATTTGGAGTTTTCTGTTTATCATGCAGCCAGATTGTGCAGGCAGTTTCAAATGGTGTGTACACCTTGCTTGGCTTAACTGGGAATGAACTGGAACAAATGCAGAGCTCCTGGACTCAGACAGTTGGCTGGGCAGGAGGATGAGGCACAGGTTGATGAGTCATGCCATTGCAAATCATTTTACTTATTGGTTTTGACCCAAACTAGCAGGAAAGGGTAATTCTACCTGACAGTAAGAAGTCAGGTTGGCATTTTCTGAACTTTGCCATAATTTTCTGTCTGTTTGACATGAGTCATTCAAAAATGATGGCGAATGTCTTCTATTTCGTGATTCTCAGCCCAAGGTGATGCACCATGACATAAGTCTGCCTTGCTCTCTCTCAGCCAATCTAGTGCTTTGATCCCAGTGATATGATGCTATTTTGTCTTCTATGGAGGCTTCAATGCATTTAGGTAAATCAATGTCCATCACTTCAGTGTTGCTGAAGTGGCACAAAGCAGCACCACTGCTGGAACAGGCTGATCCACAGTAGAATCCTGCAACTCAAAGCACAGATGGATGTTGCCCAGTGCTATATCAATTTTCCTTGCCATGGGGTTTGCAAAATTGCTCTCACCTGTAGAGTATATGAGCCTGTCCTAAACAAATGAGGGATGCCAGCTCAAAAGCTGTTCCTGAGTTTAAAGAGAAGATTTGCCTCAACCTTTTTCTTGCCAACACTGTGGATGGCTGTCATGTGTCCATGTCAGGGCCAAGGCTGGCATATATCAGCATAGGTCTGCTGGGAGTTATGATGATTCACTGGTGTCAGAGTAACTGTGCTTACATGCAGCACTTGCAGTAAAACTTTGCACATCCTCTTTTTCTGCATGGCCTATGCAGTTCCCATTGGATCATCGTAAATCATTTTCAGCTGTTCAGAGTTCAGCTAAAGTTGGCTTAGCCAAAAAGCTATCTGAGTGCATGAACACAACTTTATGGAGCCTATGAATTCACCAATGACACTAGATAAAAGCCCATGCAGCAGTCACCTTTCTGTAGCACCTCCGTTGCAAATAAGAAGAGGGAAGGGAAAAGCAAAATATGAATGCAAATAATATTTTTTTATACTTACTTATCTCTCTTGTTTACATTTTCCACAGTTCTAAACATCACACACGTAAATGAACTCCCAATTTTTTGTGTTTTTTTTTTTTTTTTTTTTCTAAGATGTTTTTCCTTTCGAAAGAGAAATATCCCAGATTGTGGTTTTTGAATGTCAAGGAGTATAGTGCACAGGTACTATCTAATTAGCACTAATTGAACAATAGGAAGGATTGCTACATTTTCATCAGAAACCAAGACTTTACAGCAGAAAACTTTTAATTACAGGGAAAGCTCTTAAGTCAGGGCTCGCAGGTTACACCTGTGCACACTGAATAACTAAAGAGTACAGTCTGTTCTGTCAAGTAATGATCCTTTTTTTTTTCTTCTGCTAGGGCAAGAAAAAAAATTATCAACTTTTAAAGTATGCAATGAGCATTTACTGAAGGGAAAAGGAGGACTAAGTCTTCCATTCACACACCAGATGTTCCCATTAAACAATGTTTTCAAGAAAACTCAGCTCATGTGGAAAGAGAGAACTCCAGAGTTCAGAAGTAGGAAAGAGAAAAAAAGTTAACTTGTAAAATAAGGGCAACTGGTGAAGAGATTGTTCCCAATTTTGGCCTAGTACACGTCAATCCAGCACTGCATGGAGTCAGAGCCAGGGCTGGCATAAATCAGTGCAGTTCCCTGGAAGTCGGTGTGAGTGACTGGTGTCAGAGCAGGGCTGATTTACACCACCCTCCCAGTCCAGCAGCTTCAGGGGGCTGTGGGCTGTGACCTTCTTCTTTAATACCTTTAATACCTCAGGGACTTGCTACTACAAGCACATTTTCTGGTAGCACAAATGGCATGTGTGAGATTTTTCAGTATTTTCTTACGTGTACTTTAGAACCTCCTTCAGCTTTTGCACAGGTCTGGGAAATTAGGAGGTTTAAGAGCTCAAAACAAAGCAGACACCCCTGCAAATTCCTCATACTCTTTGTCCTGTTGTGAAAATTAACACTCACTAGCACAGGCATAGTGTGTATGGGTACTGATACTGAGGGCATAACTAGGACATCTGGATTAACTTAAGCCTCATTTAACTTTGGGCACAGTTCAAAAACTCCTTTATTTCATTTGGAGCAGCAGCCTGGCTCAAAAGAGTTTGCTCCTCTGCTATGTGCCTCCACTAATTGGTCATCTGCCTGGTTCAGCCCTGCTGCTCAACCAGCACGAGAGCAAACCATGCTGCCTCAGCTACCTTTTTCCCAGCATCACTTCATAATTTAGGAAGAAGGATGGGTATTAAAATCACGAATAAGTGATTTCTCATTGGGCCTCTCACAATCTGTTTTGTCAAACAGGTAAATCAAGGGCTACGCGGGCTGAGTTTAAACCCCAGCCTTTTTTTCTGAACCTCACAGCAGTAAGAGGAGATGAAGTTTGCAAGTATTATGGTTGGGGTGAGGCAACCAGAAAACAGCCTTTGCTATATGGCCAAGAACACCAAAAAAGTGCATAAAGGCCTTTCATGTTTTCTAAAAATATATTTCTCACCATCACTGTACTAAATTGGACTCATTTAATCTAAAATGACAACAACCATGACACTTTTTTTTTCCCCTGGGCCAGTTTATCATTATTTTATCCAGCTTTCCCAAACTTCAGTGGAGCTTTTAATTACAGTTCTCCTCTCCCAGGCTCCTCTCAGTTCAAGTTATCACCACATGCCCTTGACAAGTCAGAGCTCAGCCCTGCTCCCATTGCAGGGGTCCAATTTCCCATCAAAGACGTGTTGCTGCAAAATGACATATGGCTCAGTGCAGATCATCTAACACTCCTTGTTATGGAGCAAAACAAGGATTGGTAGGTGTCTAGCCACCTGCACAGGCAGAAAAATGCAGTTGTGTGTCATGACAGGAGCAGTTGGCTGAGGAGGGCTCTGTGTGGTTGTGTACAGTGAACCAGTTCTGCAGTGAAATGCCTGATGATAGTTCTAGATCTGAAATGCTAGCAAAACAAATAGCTCTACAACAGCATTTGACATCCTTAGATGATATTACTGCATTGCTGTTGTTGCTGCTGTCATACTACACACTATTTGATGGCCCTGCATCCAGAAATGCATAACAAATTTGGTGAAAAAGTTATCTTTGTTTAAATAAAGTTAGAGCCTGTGTCATGAAACTAGAATCACACTTCATAGGCTATGAGGAGTATTATTCACTGAGTTCTATCCTGCTGAAGCTTTTTTGCAGATTGGAGGTGCAAATCCTTGTTTGTGGGATGTTTGCAGCAACACTACCAATTGCCTCTCCTCTTGCACCCACATCAGCACCTGTGACACAGGTATGAGAGAGGGCTTGGGACTTGTCTCCTGTCTGTTGTACTTTTGAGGCCCTTTGATGTCAACTGGCTCTTTTAATGCATTTCAAAAGGGTTAGGAAAAAAATAAGCCATTGTTTGTCAAACATACAATGGGCCAAGACTCAACCATGTCATCAAGACTCAATTGGAAACTCAGGATGTCTGCAAACCCTTCTTTCTGTCCCTTCTCAGTGAGTTTGGGGATGATGCCGCCAAGTTTGTTCCCTAGTGCAGCAGCTGCAGGGACAGCCCTTCCTCTCTTGGAGGGGTAAGGAAAGGGGTGACAGCTGACACTGCCCAGAGCAAGGCTGTGCCACACATCGTGCATGCTGTCAACTCTGTCTGCCTGCCCCAGGGATTCCCTGCTCTCATTGCTGACCCCTCATCCCTGTGCAGGACCTAAAAACTGTCTATTTTCCATCACACAAATGACTGGGGAGTAGACCATTCCTACATCTTTGCCTCAAGACAGCACAGTACATCCTGGAAAGGACATGTCTTGCCTGTGCACATTAAACACACCAAATTCACTTTAAAACACCTTTCTTCCCACTCCAAGTGTTACTGTGACAGCAAAGATCTTCCCTGCAACTGCAAATTAAATGAGGAAGGTGGGCAGGCAGTCATCCCACACTGAGAGCTGCAACACACCTCACACTGAAAGCTGCAACAAACTGCTCCGCCCAGCTCATTTTGAACCTGGACACCCGAAAAACAGGCAACACTTAGGAAGTTGTGAGCTGATGCATGAACCAAGAGTGACTCTCTCTCTGAATAAGCACTAAGAACCAGAGCAAGAAAATGTCACTTGTTCCCCTAGTACTCATGGGGCAACGCAATACGCAGAGAAGATTTTATGGATCACATCTCAGCTCCTTCTTATCTCTTGTTCAAGTTGTCGACAATGGCAAAGGAGAACATATTGCTTTAAAAAAAAATTTCTGCTAGAGCTTTTGCTGTCAAGTAGGTCTCTTAAACCCCATGGGTAATGTTCTCAAATGACAAAGCTGCTCTCCTTTTTGGCAACGGTCTTTTATCAAGCAATACAGCAGCACATTTTCAATCATCTCCGTATCACAATGAAGAGACAAACCCTGTTAGCGTTGTTCTCCAGAAATCATAAAATGCAGTGGCTCAGTACACCTAGGGACTAGGCTGGGCTTTGAGCTTCCGAGAATCTCAGCAGCAGCGGGAGAAGTGTAATTCAATCTTTTTAACTTGGTGATATATATTCATGTCAGTGGCTTTAAGATAAGGAAAAGACTTTAGTTGAAGAATGAAACTTTTGATGAATAACTGAGAGTACGATGAATAATGTACAAATATTTCTTTCCTCTCAGTCAAAATGATTCCAGATCCTTTTTTATTTTAATCCCTGTTGTATTCTTTGTTTAAAAAAAAAAAAAAATGAAAAGGGAAGAAAAAAACCCGATATTTTTAAAGGACGTTGGAGTTCTAAAAGAAGAGCTTCTAAAGGAAGCCTTCCTGATTGCATAGAAAGATATCTTTATGGTTTCTTTCTAACTGCTAGGAAACAGAAGATTGTTTGGATGCTGGCAGTAAAACAAGTAATAATGATGGATTACCATGCAAAACCTCAGCATACCTGTTCATGGTCTGCAGAAAATGTGTCACTGATCAGAGGAAAATGTCTCCCTTTACCTGGGAGTTATTTCTCATCAAATAAAAAATGTAACTGTTAAAAACATTTTCTTCCCTTGCTATTTCACTCTTAATTCTGTCCTTGCTAAAAAGTGATGAGACCAGCATGTTTAATGGTAGCAGAGTTTCTAAACAGAAGCAACAAAAGCAGCAAATGTAAACATCATCCATTTGTTGTCTGACAGAATTGGAAGGGGGAAGCAAGATAAACTGAGCTTTAGTTGAGAGTCCTGCCCATTTCTTCACATGTTGCATAAAAACTTGGCCTGAGAAAGATACTTTCAGCAGAAGCATGTCACTGAGCTACAGGCAGACACAGCAGGTGATGTTTTTTTAACCCCTAGAAGGAGGGAGGTCACATTGCCTGGACCTTTTTCAACTCAGATTTTCTGGCAGTCAAGTAAAGTTGCAAAAGATGGCCAACCTATACACTCAGATTTCTCCTCTTCCATACCTTTGAACTAACAAGGGTGAATTTCACCTTCCCACTAAACTGGCTGCATAGGTGGGAATTCCTGAGCAGGGATATGATGCCATTTTGAAAAATAAGGAAGGCAGAGAAATAGTTAGTAGTGCAGGAGATGAAGCAGTTAACCAGAAAAGCAAACCATAACACAGCCATTGGAAAGTATCTTATTACAAAAAAGAGAGAAATGCAATAGGTGATATGAGTTCCAACCATGGCACCATCAGCAGGAACTGAAGACCCATTTGCTGCAGTCTGGAAAACAAGGTCCAAAGCAGTGCCTGGTGCACTGTGCAGCAAGAGTTACAGGTCCATGAAGCAAAAAAACATTTAATTGTAAATCTCAGGGAGATGACCATATTGTTTGTGCTTGACCCAAATCCCACTGTACAGAGCAAAGTCAAAACTGACCTTCAGAAGTTTCTGGAGCAAATCCATTCCTGCCATGTGCAGGTTTCTGTCCCCTCTGATTTATGGAATGCAGGCATATTGTGAGACACGTTATATGAAATTGCTGCAAGGAAGAATTAAGAAAAAAAATGGTTTGCTGAAGCCAGTGAGGGTACAAAAAAGCCCTTACTGAATGGAGTATAAATGATCTCTTGTTTGAAGTTGGTCCCTGGAGGGACAAAAGCCTGTCAACAAAGTATTTTTCTGAAATGAAGATGAGGGCAACACATTTCAGAATACCACACATGGGAATAAAACCCTTTACTTCCAAGCATGCTGAGGATGAAGTGGGTCACTGTATTCTTTGATTCACTGACGTGTCTGCTGTAGTCACATGAATGCAGTAAATGCAGAGATACCAGTCCAGTTGCTGGTGACAGCTGGCCCAGCATCTTGGCAGTGGCTGGTTCTTGCCATACAGTAGAAAGGTTTGCCACTGAATTGTTTGAGACGTAACAGGGGAGGATTATTTTCAAGGTCAGATTGAATACTAAGCTAATTGTCTGCATTAGCACCGAGTACTTCAGATGAACTATGGTGAAGCAACCAAACTGTCATTTAGCTTTCCATCTTCATTGTCTGGGGTGAGCTTGCTGTTGTGCAGCAGGTCCCTAGGCCATCTATTCATCCACCCATTTCAAATAAACATAAAAACACTTTTTGTATGACAGAAGGAGTGATACTGCTATTACCCAAGCCAAGGAAGTAACAGAAGAATGGAAATCAGGATGCCAGTCTCCTAAGGCATCCTGGTCAATGGGAAGCAGAGAAAGTTATCTTCTAAATAGCATCTTAAATTATGATCCTCTTCTCTGGAGAAATTTTGAAAAACATTCTTAAGATTGCACTCTGCTTCAGACAACATTTTCACTGTTTAAGAAGAAAAGGAAAAGGAACAGCCAGAATATCTGAAAGTCACATTTTATGCAGGTGTCTACAGTGCCAAACCAGCTGCCTACCCACAAAAGCTTTCCCCACTTCCCAAGGATGCTGTGCTAAGAATCCAGGGTATTTTCCTCCAAAGCAGTGCTCAAGTGTGATTTATAGTGCAGGGGCATGCATTCAGTTTGCTCTGCAGACTTTTCAATGATGCTTTGATCAAAACTTTTTAGGCTGCATTAAGGTCTAGGCTGTTGATTTATTTTCATTAATTCATTTTCTTTTTCCTTGTCACAGCATTCATAGATTTATGAGGTTAAAGAGCATGAAGCTAATTAAATAATCTGACTGGTTGAACATCTGTTGAAACATAATAATAACTTCTGAAACCAATGTTCCTGATGAGCTATTAATTCTGATTTAAAAATTAGAGTCACCATTTTACCATCAAAGAAAATCAACAAACTAAAACCTTAGCACAGCCTTCTGGGCTCAGGGTGAACCTTCAGCCTCCCTTTGAAACCTTTTCCATCCACTTACACCTTTCAACACCTTCCAATCCACTGACCCAGATGTCCCTTTTAGAATTCCTCTCAGTCAGAGTTCCTGATGTAAGGAAGCTGGTCTGTAAAGGAGGTCCAGTCCGTCTTGAAGACTGTTGGTGTGCAGCAGCTACAAACAGAAATTCAGATTCAAACATGATGGAGATTCATGCAGGGATCCCCGTTAGCCCAAATCAGGAACTAATGCATGACCTTCTGTTAGAGGTTTAAGTCCAAATAGCCATTTAAGAGAGGAACTAAGCCTTTTCTTCAGTTCTATCTTGCTCTCCATCCCCGCAGAGCAGCCCTGGACTTATTTAGTAGTTCACAAGCCCAGAAACTTCCATTGGACTGACATGCAGGAACCTGGTTCCCAGCCTAGCATAGTCTGCCCTAATTTTCTTAGACTTTGCATTGTCTTCACATCTTGCTCTCAGAGTAACTTTGTCAAAAATTCCTTAATGGAACAGATAAGTAAATAAATTAGATCCATTACCTCCCACTACTCAGGATCAGTTAATGTTTCAAGGCTGATGAAAATAATTTGAATGAATAAGTAATTTGCAGTAGTTCTTAAATCCCCTTCATCTGCTGGTGAATTGTAGGAGCTGTGTGAATCACCCAAGTGTTCAGGCAGAGTGGGGATGTGCCTCAAGGACTATAGGAGTTAATGACAAATCCACAGTGAAAGATCCCACTGATGCCAAAAGTATTTCCAGGCTGTCCTGCACCAAAGCCACAAGACTGCACGTTTTCCCTTTCTGTGACTTTTCCTTTTAGAAATGGACAAATTTTTCATACTGTAAATATTTTTCATACTGTAAATTATTCATCGTCCCAAAGTACAATGGGTGAAGGGAACGTTGAAGCTTATGCTGAGACTTTGCTGTATAACCTACAAAAGGAAGGGAAGTTTTATACAAAAATGAAGGGGAAAGTCCCTCAGCACCTTACAGTTCAATTCAGATCTCCAGCAGCCTCTGGACTGAAACTGACAGGAACATTTCAAGGTTAAAAAAGAAAAAGATTAAAGCCATAGTCTCACAGGTATTCCTAACAATATCTCAGATTATTCCAACTGTAGGTGATATTATTAGACAGTAAGGTCCAGAGCCACAAATGGATTTAAACTCTAAAATTTGCCTGCAGTAAGCTTTAGACACTTTACCATATGCATGCTGTGGAGCAGAGCTCTTGAGGTAACAGAAATCTTTCTCCTTCAGCTGGCAGCACTGTCTGTACCTCAGCATCCCAGTGGCGTGCTATGTCCACATCCTTGTGGACTCTCAGTAGACCCAGAATTACTCTGAAAAGAGGAGTGTGTATGTTTTGGGACACTGAAAATACAGTCAAACATTTCCAGATCTGGCAGCAGAAGGAGCTGCCCAAGTAGACTTTGTCTTATCTTGGTTGTCAGATTGTCTCATATTCATTTTCCCCACCTCTTGTCCTCCTTAAAACTTCTCTCTAATATCCTGGTTTCTCCTAAAGTCTCTTTAGGGAATGCTTATTTCAGTGACACCCCTCCTCTTAGTCCAGCCAATTGCCTTAGTCAGTTCTTGATGGCCCATTCATTCCCTGTAAAAGCTTATCCTTGTCTCCCATCCCAGACAATGATTTTAACTCATTCCCTCACCCAGCATACAGGCCAATTAATATCAAGGAAAGAGGAGCAAGTGCCATGAACTGACAAATATTGCACGGTGTTTCATAAGCCCATCTTCCTGCCCTGTCACCACTGACCTATTCAGGCTCGTTTTCCCTACATCCCACATCAGGAGAAATTTCTTTTACATAGCAGCCACTCAACCCATTGAATACAATTATATCCAGCACTGGGTTGAGCTTTGAAAATGGCCAACAAGTTCTGCCTGAATCCTCACTCACCCACCACTGCTCTACAAGGAACCTCAATGCTCAGCACTGGGACTTCAGTAAGGAATAAGTTGCTTAAAACTTGAATTTCAATGCTGAGTGTCAGGATATGGAAGCAGAGATGACTCTGTCTTGTATGATCTGCGTGTGCTACATCTCCTGTTGATTCACTTGGTACAGCCTGCAAATTTAGAAATCTCCCATGCTAAAACCATTAAATGATTAAACAACCATGTGCCTCTCACTGTGCCTCCTGGTCACCCACAGGATCTCAGCCAGTCTGGTCCAGCTTTCTTCTTCCTCTCTCTGCTTCACATCTGGCTTCCACTTTTTCTTGCCCTTTTGCCTTCCAGGTTCATGTAACAACACAAGATTTTTTTAAAAAAAATACATCATCATAACATTTTTGTTTCATTTAATAAACATACTTCTTCTGCCTCCCAACTATGTCCTTGTATGTGTTTTTTTATTAGTAATAGTATTACAATCTCCCTAAATTTTGATCTGAAAACTGCTTGACATTCACAATGAGGCATTAAAAAGGATTTATTTCATCCTTGAAGTAGGCATGTAATTCCTCTTAATGTGAGAACTCAGACTGGTGTAAATCAAGACTAAATTCAGTGATATCAGGGTGCCTGAACAGGTAGAACCAGCATAAAGCAATGGTGAAACAAATAATTTTGTGTTCATCAAGGGTAAAATTCCAACAGCAAACAGAACAATTGCTTTCTCTCCTGCCTCTGTCTGCACAACTACCTTAAAAATATAGTCAGTAGAACTACTAATAATATTTTCTTCTGAAATTCAGGAACAAACGTTTTTTTGTTTCACAAGGACAACTCTTTCTTTTTCTGCTCACAATCAGACACTGACACATACTAATCTCATGAAACAGTTCACTGTGAGCAATTGTTGCCTCCTCCATGACCCAAAATAAACCCATCTCTATGGTCTCATAGAGAAACATCAGCAGATTTGTTTAATTAATTTTTCAGGGTCAAGGGAAAAATGTATAGATAGATACATTTAAAGGCTTTGAAAGCTTCATGGCAGGAGTCCAACACTTTCTTTGCCTTTGCTTGCTGTCTAAGGGAAAAAAAGCAGCCCATAAAGCTTAGAAAAGTGATCTGTCTCTGGGTCTGGGGTTCCTGTCACCTGTCAATTCCCTGATGTAGCACCATGATATATAACAGCAGACCAGCACTCAAGTGATGTATTACAATAATATGTCAGTAATGCAATGGTGCTTTGATAGTCCTTAATAACCAGAGTACTTCACTGGGGAGAGGGCCAAAGGAAAAGGAAGACCTGGGTAGGAGGCACATTCAGCTAAGTGCTGCCTCACCCTGTTGAAGTGTGTAAGTGCCATGAGCTCTGGATGGGAAACACCTCATTTGTTCCCAGAACCAGGGCTAGAATTTGAGCAACATTCACAGGAAGGTACCTGGCACACAAGGTATCGTCTCTTGGGCATGAGAATTTGTATTTCTGGTTGCACCAAGACCTGGACTAAATCAGGGGAAAGAGGCTCCTCTCTTACCTTGCCAAGGCTGGGCACACTGCTGGCAGGCAGGAACAGGGAGAGTAAGCCTCATCACGTTGGTGATTTTAGAGGGGCACTCATCCTTCAGAACAATGCAAAAGGTCCGTCAGGTGTCTGTCAGATTCTGCCTTGCAGCAGGAGGATCCAGCCTAGTGTCCCAAAGAGGGTGAAAACAGAGCCTGGGCTGGTTCAGGCATGCACCTTCCTCCTTTCCTGGGTGAGGATGCAGCCAGCCCCAGCCAAACCTTGCTGCACATGTGCTCTCCATGACAAACATCACTGCAATGTGGTTTATTGGTGGGGGTCTCTGAGGGATGTGCTCACAACCAGGCCCTCTGGGTGCTCCCATTGCACAAGTAATGACAGTCTCTCCCTGCATAACAAGAGCATTGTTGTGCAGTGAGCCCAAGTTTCTCAGTATTAACACACCAAGCCAGGGAAAATGGTGATTACTTTACTTTTGTCTCCTATATTAGAGGTGTCCTACACCCAGAATGGCAGCCTTGGGTCATATGGGTGTTTTTGAACACCACAGTAAGGACTGAAACAAGGCAGTGATGAGCTGAATCCAGGAGTAGTTATGACACTTTCCTGAGCAGCACCACATTCCCTGATAGAGGGGTATTCAGCACAACCATGAGAATATCAGATGTAGTAAGCAATGCTTACATTGCCTTTAGTGAAGGGAACGGGAATTCCATGCAACATGGAAAAACAGCTGGATTCAGGCAAAGATTGAGTCACTGCTCATGTTTCTAGACTGGGATGAGAGCTGATGTTTAAGTGCCTGCATTTGACTTAACAGCAGCACTTAGCTGGGTTCCTGAACAGTCGATCCTGAACGGTCTCAGTGGCAGCTTGTTAAGCCATGGTAATTTCCCCATTTGTGCTTGTCTGTTCATAACTTGGATTTCAGGATCCTATGAACAGAAATGTTGCACTAGCATTGCTGTAAAGAGGGCCAGACAGAAATATTTCAAAAGCTGAACTTTTGAAGGTCTTCTGTGATTCTGGACGTCCCTCACACATCACACTTAGAGATGGCCAACCTAGTCCTTCATTGCTTCGTCCTTTCAGCTTACTGACATAAAGGAAAAACAGAAAAAAACCTGAGCACTGGATATAAAAGGGAGAATAAACGGACACCACTGCATTCTTAAATAATATATACATAAAAGTTTAGTTGCATCAGGTCAGAGAAAAGATTTGGGCCGTTAGTCTGGCCTCCACCAGTGACTAGCAGTGGGCATCTGGGAAGGAGCATATGGAAGAGATGGCCATGGAGGTAGGTCTGCCACATTCCTGAAAATTGCAGTTTATGGACCTACAGAGCTAAAGGAAAGGGGGAGTGGGGGGAGTGGGGGGAGTAGGGGGAGGATAAGTATGCATGCATGAGCATGGGTAGAGTTGGTTGGTACATATCCAGAGACATATTTCCATGCTCTTTTTTCCTTTTTAAACAGTCTCTTCTACCAAGGATTGAAGAAGATGCTTTTTCTTTCTTTTATTTTCTCATTTTTTTTTCTTTTTTCCTACATAGGCACTCTACAGTCTCTTACAGGCTAAAGTCTGTTAGGTGAGAGTATGGGATTCATGGGGTCATGTCTGCACAAGCAGATAGTTCGCCCCTCCTATTCACCTCCGAGGCTCCAAAGATAATCAGCCTGTAGAATGGAAAGGTAAGAAGATAATTATTTTTGGAGGGGAGCAGTAAGAAGGAAGGAGAGGTACTTGTTTTCTCTTTTATCTTTAAAATCTTGCCTTAGAACATTTCTCTGCTGACCCTCCATGTGCTTTGCATGACCCTGAACAACAAAGTTGGAGGGCCAGATATGACAAGGGGAATTCAGAAGACAGAGCAGAGTTTGCAAAAGGAAATCTAAGAAGAACAAGGACTGAAAAAGCAGCCAGGGGTAACTCTGATGTACAAAAATACATTTATTTTCAACAATTTCAAAACCACTGCCTTTTTTTACAGTAGAAATATTCAAATGGAACAATAAAACCAAGAACAGTATATATATATGTATATATATGACTCATGCAGTTGTGTTACTGTGTTCAATACAGGTATTGCAATTGTCTGTCTCATTTAATCCTTTAAAATCACGGTGGTGGTTTGGGTTTAATGCAGTGACTGACATGTGAGGATTCTGGATTGGTTTGTTATACATGGAATGTGTGTGGGAGCTGATTGAAGGAAAAAGGAGGAGACATCAGGGCATCTTTGCACATCTGTGAAACCAAAGCTTAGTCCAGAAGAAAATACTTCCTGCACATGGTTTTGCTGATGGCAACTGTGTCTGAAACTCTCTGCAGTCTCCAGTCACTCTAGTCTCACCCCTGATCCATGTGGGCTTAGTGCTGGGGTTCTCAAGCACTGGTTAAACTAAGCAGAGGATCTGTTTGGTGTTTACATCAGGTTGCCTGCCATACAGAGCCAGAAGCTGCATCTAGTCTCCATGTCTCATGCATTAATCCTAAGTTATAGCTAATACAGTAGAATCCATCATGGGGGAAAGGCTAGCAGTGATACAGGGCACTGGCCTAGTTTCTTGCTCTGTGTTTCTTTTCCTCTTTTTACATAACTACAGTGTGGGAGCTATTTATGTTCTACTTATATCATTGTCTCTTTCCCTCATTACTCAGATAAGTAATAGTCTACAGCTTCAAGGCTTTCCATTACATTTTCCCCAGGGGTAAAACTTTCCTGCAGGAGGAAAATCCCTAATGACAACCTCAAATTCTTTTGCAGCAAGACACACACAAACAAAAGTGGCCAGTACTCCAATCTGGGCTAACACCGCAGCTGAGTACATTCCAAAATAGATGAACAGTATTGGTTGCCCAGTGCAAACCTTACAGAGGTCCCATGGATAGATAAATACAGCCCTCAGAATCCCACTGGGACACAGTAGTTACCCTTCTAGTATCCCAAAGGAGCTTGTGTCATGAACACAAGCTTTCTCAGCTGCCATCAGCCATGACTGTCCCAAATGCAGCAGGTATGATTTGGCAAATGTAGTCCCATGCACACCCGAGGGAGCTCCTTTCAGATGAGCATGGAGCACACTCTGGTCCTGACAGCAGCGTGACAAACTACCCTGAGAGGTAGTGATACCTACTAAGTGTCATGGATGATGAAGTCTGAGCCAACTCAAGAATGAGTCAAGTTTTTTGGACACTCGGTTCTGGCTCCATGGATTTTTTTTTTTTTTGGTCTGCTTTGTAAGGTATTTTAGGATCATTTGGGATTGAAAATGGCTATCTGGACAGATGTTTCTCAAAAAATGATCTGTATCATTCATAAATTCCCCAACCTTCATTGAGATTAAATTTCATTTTGAGAAGTGAAAATGTTTCCATTTTTTTCAGCATCTTACTCTCAATTTTCCATTCTAGCTTCCTCCCATTTTTTATGACATATTTAACAGCCATCTTTAAAAGTGTGAAAGTCAAATTGTGAAAAGAAATGGTGAAAACTGCAATACCCTGCCTTTCTTGTTAAATCAACATGATATAAATCCCATGAAAAACCTTGAAAACTCCAAACAACAAGGAATATTTTCACTTTGTTTTGTGGTTTATAAAAGAGAAAGTTAATACAGAAAATAATGAGTACTTTACATTCAGTTCTCTGCAGCAGCTCCCCAAATTGGTCCTTTTAACCATAATGATCAGCAAAGACTAAGATCAGCCCATAGTTTAGCTCAAGGCCCACAGGACCACTGTTTACGTACATCCCTCCCATCTATACCTAAATGGAAGCTATGGCCTTGTGCTAACAGTCTTATCATCAGGCTGGGCCATTACTGTAAACTACTGTGATGTTTCAGTAGAACAAAGACAGTAATGCAACAATTTATGCACATGTGATGGATGGAAACTCAAGGTTAAATAGAATAACACAGCCATCAGTCTCCAGCTTATATTAGAAACCAGAGCAGAAAAGTGAGGGAGGAAATAATAGAGAAATATTTTTAAATCAAAAGAAAAGGTCCACAAGCCTGACTGAAATGGAGAAGAAGAAGAACTGAGAATATTTACCTTTAGCACTTCTCACAAAACAGTATTTCCCTACATTTGGGCTTTACAGTTTTCATCTTGAAATACCTCCTGTGTTTTTCTGCAAAACTCTTTTTAAGTACTTATCTCTACATCTGCAGACCCATCAGAATTTTAACCTTTGATGTGGAGTTCTGCATCCAGATCCTAAAAAATTACAAAAATCATTGTCACCTGGTGTCATTTTTGCCTCCTATTATCACACAAACAGTAGAGCATCCTCCCAGAAGTTTGTTCAATCTTCCTTCCCCTCCCAAGGGGTCCTACACTCGATACTCTGCAGAATAAGGCTCATTTTTGACATCATCAGCTCAAGAAAAATGGATAAAAGTAACTCATCATTGAGCCAGCTTCTTACCTCAGAACTCCGTCACTCCTAAGGGGTATCCTCAATTCAGCGTAGTAGAAAATTTCTAAAGAGCTTTTTCAATACATTTTCTTCATTAACGTCCTTGTTCTAATTAGAAAGCATCAACCCACCACACAAAAATTACTCTGATGGCATTTCCACTCTGAATTGGAAGCTGCTGTTCTGTAGCACTCATAAGAAAGACTTTTCATAGCTCATTTATACAGGTCTGACCCTTCATTGCCCTCTCCAAAGAGCAGTCCCTAATCGCATACATCTTGTTCAGCCAAAATTTACTACTCTTACACTTCCTAAATAGCACTTCATTTCATCAGCTTAACTGCAAAAAGCATAACTTCTCCCTGGGAATAAAGCTATTGCAACCTACCTCACTACTGAGTTGAGGCTATACTTGGGACTGCAAGGCCACTGATATTTGTCTGCACTGAGATGGTGATAATTTCATTATTGTTTTCCTCATTTTCACTAACAGATGTTAAGATCCACTAACCAAGATCCTTCTCAGAAGTTGACAACAGTGACAGAGATGAATAAATGATGAACATCATTAAAATATTTATGACAGGCTCATAGTCTCTCCTACTAATATCTTTCTCTGCCCCATCATAGGAAATGACACCATATGTATATATATATATGTAAAAAAAGGCTTGCAGTTATACATAGAGAAATAAACTATGCTGCTTATAGACAGCAGTGTTAGATTGAAATATGACAGACAACTGGAACACACTTGGAACCAAAGCCTGATTCAGCCACGGTCCCTGGTTGGCTGACGTGTACGAGCGCACACGTGTGTGTGTGTGTGTGTGCGTGTGTGTGTGTGCACGCATGTGCGTGTGCCTGCATGTCTGTGTGTGGTTCAGGTTCTGTTTTAAACATATCTTCTTTTACTAAACATTAAATTATTTCCCAAGAAATAAAAAGCTATGTACATTGTAATTATCTACAGTAGGCCTTCAGCATCCTCGCTATTCACATGCACAGGGTTTAGGCTGCATTCATAAACTCAGGCATGCTCCTCCACTGCTTGTGGTGCTGTCCCCTCCAGCCAGTCTGTAGTCCAAGGAACACTGATGTGTGTGTTTACTCTGATTTTTTTTCCTTTCTCAGCAGTCAACAGTGCCAGAGGGTGACTGAAATTAAAAGCAATTAAAAGAGGCAAGATCCTGCAAAAAGCTGAGACATGCACGTCATCGGGAAGCAAGGGATGTTGGCATGTTGCAGAGCTTGGTCCAACAGCCCAGTCTGAACCCTCTGGCAGAATGAAGTAGCTGATTCATGACTTAGTTTGAAAAGGGCTGAAAAGGGACAATTTACTTACAACATGTTCCCTAAGGTACAGTACCTGTCTGTTGGATTTGAATACTTAATTCCCATTCTGTGTTTAACAGGAGGCTGGCATTCAAATCCCATTGCACACTTGACTCATTCTTTGCTTTTTATTTCTAATCTGATGTGTATTTCCTAAATATGAAGAACCCCTGCTATTTATGAATGCAGCCTTGGTAAACACAAAGCCCACCCCATCCCCTCCCAAATGATAATAATGACATATAACTCTTTCTTTTTTCATAATAATAATAATAATTATAACAATAATAATTACAAATAAAAATTCAGAAATATTGTAGACCAAGTGGATTCTCAGTATTAAACACTAGTGCAGTTGGGGATTTCCTTTGTGCTTTCACTGTTGGCAATTGTTGAGATGCTTCCTGTGGAGGAGAAAATGGAGAAGAGAGTCAGTGAAGTGGTTTTAACAGTTTGGTCTATATTGCTTCTCACTCTTTCTTAGGATGTGCTTGTTTAAGTGTAAAGACAGTAAAGGTGTTTAGAAGTAAGACATCCTCTTCTGTATTTGCAGTAAGCAGGGAGCATGCAGAAAACTCATTACTACAGTTCAGTTGACCAGCAGTAAACTCATTAAACTATTAGGGACATATTTGCTTGTGATCATAGCACAGAAACAGTGTAAGCTTGGCTCAGCTGATTCTTCTGAGAGCTCAGGGAATTTGGTACTCCACAGGAGAGGCAGGGTCATGAGCTGGTATAAGTGAGAGCCATAGCTATTACTAAGTCGTGTATAGATATTGTTGGCTACAGGTTACCACTCTGTTTGAAAAGTTGTGAGAAAAACTCTCTGTTAGTGTGTTGCAGAGAGAGATTTCCCCCTATCTCAGTGTCTCAGGCTCTACTTGTACCTGGGGTCACAGTCATTGCCTGTTTAATATCCCAGTGACCAACATCCTCACCCAGACTGTGAAACAAACCAACAGTGGAGGGCTCTCACCCATCACTCTTGTGTCCAGCTCTTTGTCCATCAGCTCCTCAGGGTCTGTGAACTCACTCAGAGTGATTTTGGGGGCATTTTCACTTTGGCTGACAGAGCCAATCATTTCCTGCTCCTTGTCATGCTGAACTTGGGCATAGATGTTAATCCAAGGGATTTTCCTGCACAAGAAAGGAAAACGACGCATTATATTTTGTAACACAGGGATCCTCAGGACGTTATTTATTATTTAGACAAATTAAACTGAGACCAAGCCCAGAAATGCAGCACTGGCAGTGATGCAAAATATGAGCCCTCAGAATGGTGAAAGCAACACAGAGAGGTTCATCTCTAAAAGTGCCATTATCATCCACTGATTCCAATAACAGCCTAAAGCTACCCCAAATCTCAGGTCACTGACAGCTGTAAGCCTGAGTGTTCTGGTCCTGTCCTTTTAAATGAGAAGTCGTGCACACAGTGGGCACTGTACTCAGCTCAGAGTGCAGCAATCAACTAAGTACAATCAGCTGCAATTGTCAGCTCTCTCAGTATTTATTATATGATCAGTGGTGCGTTGGAAACCAAAACTAAAAATCAATTTGAGGACTACTATCAGTTGAGAAAAAAAATTGCTAGGCTTGCTGCTGTTGACAGGCCCACACTGACTCAATAGGAATTGTCACAGAAAGAGCTATAAAGAATTGGTCCTGCCTCAGAGTACAGAAAGGATTTGGACCTCACAGTACCCTTCCAAAGTCTATTTGTTACCATTGCACTGCAAAAAAAAACAGTTTGTCATGCTATGGATCATGCAAGTTTGCAGGGACTTATTTTCCCTTGCTGCTCAGGAAGCCAAAAAAGCTAAGGGAATAGTTCTTCCTTCTTCCAAGTGAAATTAACTTGGACTGTTAATGATATCCTGGAAAAACAGTTAGTCTACACTGCTCAAAAAAGGAAAATCCAGAGAATATTTTCAGTTCCTAAAAGCACACAGGAGAGAGAAAGAAGATATGTTCAAAAGAAATTGTATAAAATGCCATATCTTTATGCTAATCTGTCTGCTGTTGGACGTCAGAGACTAAAGCAGTGGAAATTGCCTCAGCTCTCATGCATTCAATAGGTCTATGCTGATATTACTCCAGTGAAGTTCTGGCCTCAACCAACTAGTCCTATTGGCTTGATCTGGAATTCTGTTCTTAACCAGCAGCAAGCCAGGTCATATTTTGGATGTTTAGCAGCAGATAACAAATCTTGTTTTCTTCTCCCTTTCTCCTAATCTGCAATATTAAAATATGCCTTACATGGCATTAGGAGGCATGAGAACTGCACAGGGGACGTGAGAGAACTAAGGCATTCCCATAGGATTCAAGTGCCCAGAACACGTCTGGAGATGTGTAGAAACATGGACATGAGAACACACCTGGAGATATTGGAAGACTTAATTTTGCTTCCAAACAGTGTGATGGCAGAGAAGTGATTGTTTTCTGAGCTTGGAAAGAAAAAGCTTTTTAGAATTGTGAAGCAGAGACCCCTCCACTTCAGAGTGGGGATAAAGAGTTAGGGAAAGCTAGGGAAAAAAAGAAACTGAGGCTGCTGTACATATGTGTATCCATACACACATGCCTAATTCTGCTGTGCCTCCCAGTACAGACACAAGTGGACACAACATTATCCACACAACTGAGCACACTCACTCCTGCAGTCCTGTCTCAGGACATGCACACTCCCTGCCTGCCCCACTGCTGCTCACCACTCATAGTCATGTAGTATTGAACCTGCTCATACTCCCAGAAATGAAAACACATCTTTACAGTTCATTTCCATACTTTTCCCTCTTCCTTCATTTTCCAGCTGGACCTGCTAAACAAGTATCTCTCTGGCAGCAGTGTTTAATGTGCCTGCTGAGTCTATAAATTGATGGACTCAAAATAACGAGTCTGTGTGCAAACCAGCAAAGTTCCAAATCTGTGAAGCTGTAGAATTAAAAATTCATGCAGGCCTATTCTCTCCCCACAGCCTTTCCCTGTAAGCTGCAGTCCTGTATTCAGGCTGGGATCAAAAAATTAATCAAAAAAGCACACGTGGGTAATGGATCTCTGCATGGCTGAGAGTTAGAGGAAAGCTTTTGGGTTTGCCCCCCTTCTTCCATTAAGAATTGTTGCATGCTCTCATTTCTGCTCCACTGAGCCAGGAGTTTTAGAGAAAGCTGAAAACTTGCTTTCTGTTCTGAAAAATCAAGTTGAGGACCCTTGGTGCATCTAACTTAATTCTAAGCTTTGTTCAGTTCGTTCTGAATTTGTCCTCTTTGGTACAGAGCAGATAAGAGGGGACAGAAAGGTGATGAGCTTTTGTGCTAAGTAAAACTGATGCTTTAACCACCTTCCTCCTAACTCCCAATTTGTAATACATTCAATTTTCAGACAGATTTTAACAAGGCAGGTCTTCCCAACCCTGGAGCACAATAGAAAGCTGATGGCTGCTATGCTCAAGACTCAGGATGCTAAAGTATTACAAGAGTCAGTTTTATGAGCTGTAGTAGTATAACATAACCTGGATACTGCCAAAGCAAAGTGGATTAACAAGCTCCTCACTGTTCTCTGGCAGCTGGAATATAGATATCCTTCTTCATCCTAACTGATTGCTGACAAAGATATCAGTCCAAAGAAGAAACCATCTCACCAAGACAGAAAGGAAAGCATGTCATACACAGGTTTGTACATTCATCTTGATACATCCCCTAGACAGATTTCTTTGCCCTCCTCATCCTAGGTATGGGCACAAGAAATCATTAGTTACCTCCCCAGCATATTATTAAACCAATGCCTTAAACAAGTCTCATGTCCCATTCCCCATTCACATGGGAAGCTGTATTCCACCTCACAGAAGCAGAGAGAGGATTTCAGACTGCAATTAGGAGGTCATACTGAAGGCCTTGAAATCTGTGTCTGAGGAGATTCACACAAATGCGTTCCCTGTAAATTATCCTGGACTACTGAAGTCAGTAGGAGCTCGGTAACAGATATCAATGTGCACAGGATCAAGCACTAGAAACAGGGTCACTCGCTGATTTTGACAATGGCTAATGCAAGTGGTTAAAAATGAGGGAAACTTTAAACCTGGAGACTGGGATACATGCAGTCCTATAATTCCATTTTTAATGTTGTTTGTGTCCCATTATGATCATTAGAGAGAACTAGCATTATTCTGGGGTGCAGAAAATCTGTAGAGAAAAACATAACTAGAATTGGACAGGAAAAGCTCTATTTTCCCCATTTGGAGGAATTACTATGTTCAGGAAGTTTGATTTTTTAAATTTGTTTGTTTGTTTTTGTTTGGTTGTTTTTTTCTTCTCTTTTCTTGAAATCAGACTCAGCTTATGCTTCTAATAGAGTATTTTACCACTGGGCAGAATCTGGGCGCATAGATCATTTTATATAGTAAGTACTGTACTGAATGCTAAGTTGCTTCTAAGGAGCTCCATCTGCCTAAAATATATTCTTATAAAGCAGCCCTTCAGCAAACAGGCCATTCTTATCACATATTCTGTTTCACAGCTTGCAGCAGCCAAGTGCCATGGGCCAGCACTGGTCCTACCTGCTGCTGGAAGCAAAAGGTTTACATTAACATCTGTCAAAGTAAATCTCAGCATAGATTCCCAAAGGCATTTTGACACTTTACACAAAATTTTCTGGCTTTGAGTCTCCCACTTTTAACATAAGCACACCTGTTCCTCTGCAAAACTAACCTATCCACTTTGCAAGATGCTGCAAATGAGAAGGCAGCTGGCCAGGTAGACATAGGCTGTATGAAGTCACACATTATGTGGGTTTTTGACTAAGTATTGTGTACCTCAGTACCCAGTGAGCACAGAGGATTCCCATTTCTGGTGTGTGCTTCAAACACATCTGCTGAAACAGGCTACAGCTTGATTTCTGAGCTCTTGATGAGCTTTTGGAACACCAGGTTTGTGGTCAAAGGGCAGTAGATGGTTTTCTCTTTCAGAAATAGGGAACTATACTGGTCTAAGTCTCAGGCTAGCATAACTCACTCTACATTTGCAATTCAGGCAAAGCTCTGCCTGGATTTCCTGTAAAACACCCAGTGTCTCCTTCTCCCATCTCAAAGTTTTTCAACTTACCTCTTGAATTTGTAGATCAAAAAAACAGCCAAGCCTACAAACACCACAGACAACAACATCAGCATTGCAGAGCTGCTGTGACCCGAGCTGGAATCAACAAGGGGTGCTGCAGGAGGAAAAGCAGAGCATTATATTTTCAGGATATTACAAGGGAACACATTAACTACCAGAGAGTTGAGGTCAACTCTGTCTTTCTCACATCTGCTTTATCACCATTGCATGGTGCATGCTGTTTTTGCCAGAACCAATCAGTAGGAAACAAATTGACTCTCTTGTCCTTCAGAAATCAAGCCCCTTTTCAAGACAGTGCAGTCTAACATCTACAAGTGAAAAGGCACAGCAAGACATGCTTAGCTGAATGCCTGATCACTCCTGTGTTAACACTCTGGGCTGTTCCTTTTCAGGTTTTTCCAGGGACTGGAGTGGAAATGAATTTTATGAAGCGTGGTTTAATGCATGTCTATTCCCCTTTGAAGAAGCTACCTCAGAGCATCAATGAACAGCATGACTCCCATCTTCCAAGGACATATGTATGTCTCACATGTGACAGTCTTGTGAGAAGACTCAAGGCTCATCCTCGTATTGGTCCTTAGAGACTTTTAAATTGAGTCAGTTTTCATAAGGTGGAGGAGCCCAAAGCAATAATCCTGGACTGAAGCACGCAATACATTATAGCATTTTGGAGATTTGATCCATCTATCCTTGACATTTTCAGTGGTTTAAATACAGTATATTCCTATACCTTGTTTATGCAGCTATTCCCACAGCTCATCAGAGCACACCATCTTAATGGCCTGAGCACTGTGCTGAGAATCAAGTGTCTGATGAGAAGTCTCTAATGATGCACAAATGATTATAAGTAGCAGCTGAGTGTTTCTCATTCTGCATAAATATTTGGTTTTGGTGTTTTACTATTCTCTATTCTTTTTTCTGTCACCCTGAAGATGGGGACAAAGTCATGCAAATAAAGTCACTTCTGATTTCGTTGCCAAGTTTCCACACTTAACAGTCTGCTCTTGCCAATATTCTGCTACGTATACTTCTGACTGTTTTATGGAAAAGACTGTCACTTCGTCCAAGTCAAAATACTATGGGAATGTTCATGAAACAGACGCAGTACCCACACTGGATGGGGTGCAAGAATAGCTGTGCAATGTATGTTAAATGTAGTGTCTCGCTAAAACAAATCCAAATTCTGGAGAATTACAGCCACCTGGAGACTGCAAACATTTGCATCCCATTCCCAGTTTTTCAAATTAAATAATTCCATCCTACTGCTGCTAACATGCCCAAACAGTGTTAGAGAGTGAAGGTAAAAATGGTATTATCCGTAGGGAAAGTCGTGAGCCTTGATTTAGCCCAGTTCTTGGCTCTCTCAGAGCCTCCCATAAAAAGAAGCTGAAGTGCATTACTGTGGGATTGGAATCCCAGTCTTTCAGAGAGGCTATCAGCAATGGCACTTGCACAAGAACCCACATTGCAGACAGTTGCAAGGGCAGTCATAAGAAGCAAGGGCAAAAATAAATCCATCACCTCCTTTGTAAGCATGACTGTCTCACCGATAGCTGAGAGCTTCACCCTAGGCTGGCTGAAATTCTCAGCAGTAGCTGAGGGCTTCACACCAGGGTGGTTTAAAGCAAAGGGGGTGACAAAGCTTAAAATTACTCTTGGTTACTCTGTCCAAAAATGAAGATAGGTTGAAATTTAAATAAGTTCCAATTTGTAGAAGTCAGTATTCAAGCACATATTCCCTGTAAGAGGCCTAGGCTTTCTCTTCATGAGTACTTTGCCACTTTAAAGGTTTTTAGCTAGTAATAACTGTAACAAGCCCTTTGCAATAAGGATTTGATCCAATATCCATGAAAGTTAGCAATACCCCCCCTGAATTCCACATGTGCCCAGTGAGGGCTTTATAGAACACCATTCACCTGGTTTTCTAAAACACTTGAAAACCACCAGTGCACTAGTTAATTAAACCATAGGGAACTCTTACGAGGTACTTTTTATACTTGTACAAACTGGAGCATGAAGATGCCCCTGACGGATTGTTTTTAGCACTTCCTGCTTCTACCACGTCTCAATACGATCCCAGGATGTGTCCCAGTAGCACATACCACACTGTGAGTGCTCTGATGTAGACTGGTTCTCCTGGAGTTGTCTGAAGCCTCAAGAGAACCATAGCTAAGCATTTGACTCCACACTCACCTAATGTTAACTGAGTAACATACACAACCACTTCAACACCAGGCTTCAGTTCAAACTGGACCAGGTTCTGGTTGAGAGCATTAAAAAGGATTTCTACCACCTGAAGAAATAAGAAGAGGTACAAAAGTTACAATATAGAAGACAGCAAAGTCTGGAGAACATTCAGGAATGCACATAGCCTAGAAAGGTGGCTAACTTCTCTTACTGCCTTCAGGAAGGACTGAGGGAGTGGAAAGAAGTGTCTGTATGCTCTAAATGAAACTTGGTGTTATTATGTGCAAGTCTCCCTTGCAGGATTTTTGAGACTCATATAGCATGTTGTTATATCTCTCCTGAGGAGCAAACCAAGAGGGTTAGCTATTTTTTTTTTCTTTTTTTGGGGGGCTACAAGAGGAGGAGGGAAAATAACTGAGGAACTTTTTACCCTCAACAGTATCCTGTGAGTTTGATCAAATGCATTTGGAAATCACTGAACCATTGGCTTTTTATTGGTGGATAATGGAACTAAGTTAGGTAGTCCTGACTTACACTTCTTTATTCACATTGACCCTGTCATGTAGCTTCTATTTAAATAGGCTATTGGAGAGATGAGACAATCCAGTTTTTAAGATTAGTGGAAAATTTGCCATATTTCTCCATCATTTAGAAAAGCAGCATTGGACTGTAGTTTACTGAAGTTGATGAGTTGGGATATCAGCAACCCAGCTATGATGTGTTATTTGGTTGCCCCAGAGGACATACTTGGCATGTCACACTGGAACCTGAGTTTGTTAATTCCTAATCTCGAGTAGTTCTCGTAGACAGAGCACAGGTACTGAGTAGTTCTGATGACCTACTCTCCAGGACAGAGCTCCTCAAGCAGAAGCCAACAACAGGTGCCAAGGTACAACTGAGTAGACTGTAAAATAAAATTAGAGCACTAGAGCTTCAGATCTCATGGTCAGTTAGTCAGAAACCTAACTGAGTTGTCAGCATAAGACTGATATATGAAATATTTACACAACAGCTTGTACAGACGGAGTTCTAGTACTGGTAGATCCTACTGAACAGGATAGAAATGACTCCCAGAACACCTCCTCCAAAAAGCCTTTCAAACCTTCCCACCTCAGTGCATCTCTTTTGCACTCTGAACACCATAAATTTAAGAGTCCAGCTTTGCTAACTTTCTAGGACAAAGGTACTACTCTGCAGGAACCGACTTTACTCAGTGGGTGACAAGAACTTCCACTGAATTCAGCAGTCCTCTGAATTATTTAATATTTGATCACAGAAAACTTACTCTTCCAAGAGTTAGGTGGCACTGGGCTCACATATAGTTTGCATGCTGCTGCGTAGCTTGTATGCAGCACTGTAAAAATGCTGCATACAAGAACACTAGCTAGAGCTAAGCAGCCTTTCCAGCAGCAGTACTTCACTCCTTTGCCTTCATAGACCTGATTTAATCACTTGGTAATTCTAACATGAAAGCTTCAGCAGACTAATGCTGTTGTTCCTTGCTCTTTCCTTGCCTGCACATCACTGTTGCTATTCATCACCATAATTACCTATTTATCTAAATGGATGGATATTGTAACTTCCAAATATAGTTTGTACAGGCCATTCGCTGCTGCAGGAAAAAAAAAAAAAAAAATAGAGGTCTTGTTCCTGTGATATATGAGCTGAAGAGCCTGATTTATTTTTAGTAAACCTCAGTATATTATCTTGCTGCTTTGGCCTCTGTCTATTAGCATTCCTCCAGGGAGTAGAGGGAGTAAATATTCAAGGTTCCTTTGGCCATAACTACCGTAATAAGGACACACCACTGATTTAGGAAGAACCTACTCTAGTGGTAGACTGTGACATATCTCAGTGAGGTATTAGAAATCCTGTTTTTCCTCTGAAAATAATTTTCTTTAATGCCATAAACTATAGTGTCACAGTCCCAGATGCATGTTTCCACCACACTTATTGTAAGTATTTCCAATGCTGCACAACTTAAGGGGCCCATCTGCAAATGACATGACAGGAATAAATGTGCCATTAATCCTTCTTTCCTTACTTGCTCCAGATCAGCCTCACTGCTTTTCCTCCTCTCTGTTGTGTTTTTATGGGGCAGTATGAAAAGTTCAGCAGAAGTAGGCAGTCCAGGAAACACAGCTACCAGGATCTGTTCATCAGGGATACCAGTCACCTAAAAAAAGTAAAAGAAAAGCAAAAGGGAGGTCTCCAGTTGCTATTTTGTTACTCATATTTCTATTCACTACCAGAAATGGTGCTCCCATCAAGTTTTTATTTGCTAGTTCCAGTGTAGGTGTTGTGGTCCTAATGAGCCGGTCTGCCCATTTGGTGGGTCAGAAATTGAAGTTCTACTAAATATCCACTCTACTTCCTTTCTAGAAGTAAATGTAGGCTTGGCAACATCCCTGGACCAAAAGATCTCAACGCAAAGTCCAAACACAGCATGTCTCCAGGTGTGAATTTTCCATATACTTCTTGCTACAAAAGAATGACCCAAACTCAGATCCAGAAAGTGTCTCAGGGTGACCACTGGTGAGTGTGCAACTAACAAGGACATACAAAGAAAATTGCCTGTAATCATCTTATATTGTCAGGTTGAGGGGATCCACATTTGCCATACACGAATAACAATGTCCACAGTGGGAGAATTTTTTACTACTGTGGCTGATGAGTGAGGGCTGCTCAGTTTACTGAACCAAGAGTACCTGATGCTCACAACTGCCTTCAGCATGACCTACCCACCAAGGCTGCCGCTCTCTCTCCCCAGATCCAAGCTGTGCATCCTCAACAGGGCAGGAAGCTTCCCCTCCCTCAGAAATGCTCTGCTACATGAGGTTAACTCAATTAGCCCTCTGGTCCTATCCCACCCCGAGCTCCATGGCCTCATTCATGAGCTGAAATATATCAGCAGGGCAGCCCATTCCTAGTGGGATACACAAGCAAGCAGTTCTACAAGATTTCTCCTGTTCTCTGTAACCCTTCATAGTTACAACCTAATTAATCTATTTTTTTCACGCAAGCTTGACTCTGAATATAGTAAAAGGGAACAACAGTTTAAAAAATGAATTTAGTGTTATCTCAGGATGAAAAAACAATCTAACAAATCTTATAAACTGTGAATTTTGAGTGGGCTGCAGATGAGAAAAGCTGAGCAGGATTGTACTTTCCCAGTAAAAATAATCAGCCTCCATTTCTAAGAACAGCTGTAGCTGAAGAAAAAAAAGCAAGATACATTTTTGGCAAAATGCAAAACCCACAAAAGCTTGTCTAAATCTATCTCCTGATTTCACAAAAACCAAAGTTCCTGACTATTTGATATCATAAATTATTCTGTCCCCTTTCCTGCAAGAATATGAGTACTAATTTACATATTCTAATTAATCCCAAAGGAAGATTCAGTATTCTTCCTACCCACAGAAGTCTCTCTTTATCCTATATTTTAAAGGTAAGTTTATTTTCACTCTGAATCCTTTTTTTTTTTTGCCCCAGTTGGAAAGAGAGTAGAGCTTTAAAATGTTCAGTTGCTACACTTAGCTGCATGTGGAACTCCTGACTGAATATCAGGAAGAGATAAAAATATCTTCCTCATGCATCCAGCATACTACAATGCCTGTCTTCTGGGATGAGGTGGATCAGCTGTTTAACAACACACAGTAACATTTACTAAATATTTGGAGTAGAAAACAGTAGATACTGTCACATCAATTTGTTAAGATAAAAATAATGAAAATCAAAAATTTGCAAAATCCTCATGGTTATTAAGAGCTAAAAAGTACCACAGAATTATTAATAAAAGTAATTTTAATATTTCCACAAAATTACCAATATAATTTGCCTCCGTAAAAAGATCCGGCACACTAAGAAGCTTTTTACCGATTTTTAATGATAGCTTCATTACTGCTGTCCCTTCCCATTCTTTTAAGCTAGCATGTCAAAAAAGGGCATTTTTTAACCATCTAGTCAATATTAGTAGAGACAAGGAAAGAGATGCCCACCTGTGCTAGTGCTCTCTTGATGACTTTCCCAACGTCTTGTCTCCATTCAGGGATGTCAGGGTTATGGTAGTCCAAGTTGGGAGAAAATGAAAGGAGTTGAGATTGGAAATACTCTGGAATAGAAAAACAGTATGAGAAGATTAAATGGGCAGTGTTCAGGCTACAGATAAGGGTGCAGATGGCAACAGGAAGACTATAATTATCTTATAGCAAGAGAGAGAGAAAAGGCTGAAGGAAGAAAAAAGGATGGAAAACAGGATGGAAAGCTTGTAAGGAACAAATTTTTATAATGGCTCTTATACAGGACATTTTGCCGTAATACCAACTTCTGGCTTTCCCCAAAGAAATAGAAGCAAGAACGAGAGAGGTGAGGAGACGTCTTCCCTTCAGGATGCCTTTGAGCTTTGCCATTTTGCCACTGTCAGATTCTGCTCGCAAGGAAGTTGACCAGTAAATAAGGCAGCACCTGGCTGAAATTTGGAAGGTCTGTACAATTGTACACATTGTGGTCTGCAGAGCAAACACTTGCTGTAAGTAACGTTTTCAAAAGCATATTATCTGTTTGCTCTCCTGGAGGGAAGCCATGAGTGGTTAATACCCCAACAAAGCAGAACGCAGTGGTGCTAATGACAGGCTAATCAAGCAATGGCTATTCATGAAACACTTTGAAATTGCTTCCTAATTGACTGATTGCTGGGAAGAAGAAAAACTTCCTAGACTTCAAATACAGAACAATTTATTTTTTTTTTCCAATTCCAACTCTCCCCTGTGGTGTCACCAGAGACCAAGCCTGGAGTCCTTATGACAGCTGTGCACAATGGATTTGCGCCAGTGGGAGGCACAGATCCAGGACAGGAATCAAGCTCAGATTTAATTTCTCAGGGCAGAAGATTCTCCTTTCTGTTTTTGAAGATGTGCTATGCCTCACCCTGAAGCAACTGATCTCCAGGTCCTTCAAACAAGTATTATTAACCATTTGTAAGAAGGCACTAGTTTTAGATCAAGAAAAATCAGCCAGAGTATAAATGAGGAAATCCACAGAATAGTAGGGATGTGCCAGCACAGCATTGATGTGGCATCTTTTGCAAGATTTGTTCTTTATAAATCTCCTCCACTGATAACACCAGAAATCCATACCTTCCTGCCTAGAGCCATAATCACTTGACACAGGACATAGATTAGGCTACAAATTTAGCAGAGTGCATGTTTACTAAAAGTGTCACTCATTTCTGTACTCAGATTTGAACTGATCACCAGACTGGGGGATTGGAAGGACTCCTTCCTTAGACCAGGTCAGTCTGCAGCACAGCACTGCATAGGACTATTTGAACATTTCAACTGGATCAATTTCTCTTTGTGTTACAGCCAAAATATTTGGATCTTTTAAATAGAATGGCAAAATTTCTTCTAAAGTGTTTAAAAACAGTCAAGACCACATTCTCTGGGACCTACTGGGACAAAAGATCGAGATTACCTGTCGGGACCCCTCTTAGATATGCCTGATTCAGGTTTATTCCAGAAACTAGTAGAAAGATGAAAATTTCCCAGAAGTAAACATTGCATTTTGCAATGCTCAAAATTATCAAGTAGAAGGTTACTAGTACTTGCTAATAGCAAGTTTGGGTATTACTCAATCATATTAACAAATTATTAAAACCCACTGCATTTCATGGCCAGATAATCAATAAATATCTATTTAGCTGGTTGCTAAGTTTGAGCATGCAGCAGGACATTTATTTGCATTTAATTACTGAAACAAGACACACATAGTTCAACTACACAGTGCTGGACTTCAAATCAAACCAAGTTATTTGAAGCCCAAGTCTCTCACTAAAACTTGATATCCAAAGAAAAGCTTGCCCTCAAATGCTGGATGCCACTAACTGGAAAAGGAAAATGAAGACTGGCTCAGGGTGGAAATTATTCTCTGAAGAAATCTCAAAATCCTGGCCAGAGCTGCTGAGATAGCCCTTTCACTCAGGATTTATAAGTCCTAAACAGGACTGTGGTCAGGGAAAGGGTGCTTTTTGGAGCCCATGGCATGCAGATACAGCAAGAAGATACCAAACATTATCCATGGGGAAATCCTGGAGGCTCACTCTGACCTCCATCTGTGACATGAAAGATGGGCAGAGATACCAACAACAGAGTCATTTATGTCCCCTCTTTTCCAGATCCCCTGAAGACCCCTGTCATTTATACAGTCACTGATAAACAGATCAGGTGCATTCAGACCACCTTAATGATGCACTATGACTATTTCTTTCCACAGCTGGGAAGCTGAAGGAAAGCAGTCTGATTACAGCTCCAAGTGTTTTTTATTTTTGGGAGTTCCCTGTCTGAGTGTACAGACAGACCAATGGACAAAGCAGACACCAGCCACCTTACTATTGCTGAGCTTACAAATTTGGCTAGCTGCCACACCCTATTCACTTCTGTATTTTGTCATCATGACACATCTTTGTCATCAGAGGTTTGTCTTCAGAGGTTCCTCCAGGCACTTAATAGTTCCCAGAGATCATTTTGGATCAGCAGTGTCTGTCTGCCTGTCCTTCAATCCCCTGAGACATGACTGTAAAAGGCTTAGGGTACCATGAACTGCGATCTCCTTGGTGTCTTGGATGAGGGTGTTGCCCCCAGCAACTTGCACAGTCACAGTGTTCATCCCCTCCACAGTGAACATGTACGAGATGCTGCTCTCCAAGGTGATGAGAGGCTGTAAGAGGCAAACATAGATGGCAATATCAAAATCAGGGTGAGATTAACTCAGGATCACAACATGCACTTGACTAATCCACCAGGCAACAACATCCTTCCTCCTTGATAAAGGCATGGTGCTACAAGCTTGCATCTCCTGTCAAGGACTAAACATGGCCCCAACACACCACTGTGAGAAGTGTCCCATAGGCAGAGGTTTCTCTCACTTCAGTAAATGTTTCCTGAAATATTCTTCCACTGAACTTCAACCCATTATAATATAGACCTCCTGGTAGAACACAGTTGGCAATTGCAGAGTTAGTGCTGCAGAATGCAGTGTTGTACACACATAGACACACATTCCCCCAGCACAGTTGCTGTATCAGCTGCACAAAACACAAGCTCAAATTGAAAATAAACCAAATATGCAGATGCTTCTTCAAACAATCCATATTATTCAGATTCAGGGCCAGCCTCTGCTTCAATGAGCATAAATCCATTTATCTATCACAAAGCAACACTGCTCAGGTCAGAGTGAGGACATCCAGCATTGCCCTGTCAGTGCTTTGAACCTTTAAGCCAGCTCCAACTGTAAGGTGGCAAACTGTGCTAACCAGGCTGAAAGTACAGCATAATTCCTGCTGACACTGCTGACGGAATGTGGCTGTGGAAGGGACCTGTGCTGGAGCAGTTTGTGAAGAACTGCAGCCCATGGGAAGGGCCCACAATGGAGAAATTCATGGAGAGCTGTCTCCCACAGGAAGAACTCCCTCCCATAAGCAGGGGAAGAGCATGAGGAGTCCTCCCCCTGAGGACAAAGGAGCAACAGAGACAACGGGTAATGAACTGGCCACAGCCCCCATTCCCTGTCTCCCTGCACTCTTGGAGAGTGAGGAGGTAGAGAACTGAGTGAAGCTGAACCCAGGAAGAAAGAAGGAATGGGGCAAGGGGGTTTAAGATTTGGGTTTATTTCTTATTATCCTACTCTGATTTAATTGGTAATAAATTACACTAATTTTACCAAATCACATCTGTTTTACTGTTACGGTAATCAGTGATCACTCCCTGTCCTTAATGTGACCTGATTTTGTTACATTTTATTTCTCCTGTCCACTTGAGGAGGGGAGTATAGAGAGACTTTGGTGGGCACCTGGTGTCCAGACAGGGTCAACCCACCACAATTGAAAGCCAAAGGGCCAGCCTTCACAGTGCCACTGATTTGACAGCTGGTCTACAGATAAAACTCTTGGTTTCCATTAAACCATTAAAATGGGAATAGTGATGCTAATCTCCATTGCAAATGCACACAGAGATCTAAGAGAACAGATAAAGCCACTGTACCATTGCTATTGCCCCTTCACTACACTGCCAGTTTGTTTCCAGAGGAAAACCTCTAAACATTCACTTTCCAGCTCTCATTCTTTATCCCATTAGACTGACAACCTGACTGCACTTCACAACAGTGGCCATATAAATCATTTTCAAGGACAGATCAAAATTTCCACTGGCATAGGCCAGACTGGCAAATGCATTTCTTTCTTTGCAGAATGCCACCTTCTTTTGACCCCCTCATCCATGAGATGAAAAAGCAGTAAAAAAACAAAAAGTCTGATCACATGGGACTCACAGACCAAGGGCTCCAGCTTTTACCAGCCTTGAAGGCCTCTGGCCAATATTTACTTAAGATATACGTGGATCCTGGACAAGCCCAATGGGCCTGTATCAAACTGCAGTAATATTGATATCAGCAATTTAACTGGAGGTTACAGGTTGTGCTTCTGTGCATAGGCAAATAAGAGGAAGCAATCTGGCCTTTAAGATTACAATTTTTACTTTTTGTATGTGTGTATGCTGTACGTTCCATTATCATGGATGATTTCACTTCCATCATGGAGTTTTAACATTCAGCCAACTCCTTAATTTTAATTCAAGCACCAAGACCTAGATGCTAACTCCAAATTAAATCAAGTAGTTTAAGGTTCATTTGCTCAAACCTATTAGACAGCTGGATACATTTATTAAACCAGACCTGTGTTAATCCAAGCAAATTGGCCTTTGGGCATACTGCAAAAATCAGCACAGTAGAAGAGTTCCAGCAGGGTGAGGAGAGCAGTAGAAGAGCCTCAGCCAGGGCATTTGAGTCTAAGACAACATTTGCCAGTGCAGGAGCACAGAGAGTGAGACTGCATAGTGACACAAGACACATCTAGTTCTGCCTGGGATGGCTATGGGCTAAACAGGAAGAGCAGCTGCAATCCCTCAGCATGGAACTGGAATATATCACCTAACAATACCAGTCACTATGCACAATATTTCACACCTCATCCTTCCATTCACACACAAATCAGTGTCCTCATTTTCCACCTCGCTTAGAATGCCAGAGTTTACTCATGAGTGGGCACAGAGAAGAATCCAACATGCACATTAAACATCCTGGAAGGAATTTTTATGTGGTGCAGACTGTTATCCTGAAAAAAAGGTGGCTGATAGTGTTATGCCTGTATCCTTTGCCCTACTTCTCTCAGAGTTAAAGTACATTTCATGAGGTAGCTGGAGTTAATGCTTTGCAAAGAATCTTAGATTTGGCCACAGGTAAGGGGCAGCATGTTTACTATTCCATATTTCAGCAATGTGTACAATCATAGAATCATAGAATTAACTGGGTTGGAAGAGACCTCCGAGATCATCAAGTCCAACCCTTGATCCAACCTCACTGTGATTACTAGATCATGGCACTCAGTGTCACATCCAGCCTCATCTTAAAAACCTCCAGGGACAGTGAATTCACCACCTCTCTGGGCAAGCCGTTCCAATGCCTGATCACTCTCTCTGTAAAGAAGTTCTTTCTAATATCCAGCCTAAACCTCCCCTGACAGAGCTTAAGCCCGTGCCCTCTTGTCCTGCTGCTGATTGCCTGGGAGAGGAGACTGACCCCCACCTGGCTACAACCTCCTCTCAGGGAGTTGTAGAGAGTGATGAGGTCACCCCTGAGCCTCCTCTTCTCCAGACTAAACACCCCCAGCTCCCTCAGCCTCCCCTCATAGGACTTTTGCTTAAGTCCCTTCACCAGCCTCGTTGCTCTTCTCTGGACCTACTCCAGCCCCTCAATGTCCTTCCTGAACTGAGGGGCCCAGAACTGAACACAATACTCAAGGTGGGGCCTCACCAGTGCTGAGTACAGGGGAAGGATCACTTCCCTACTCCTGCTGGCCACACTGTTCCCGATCCAGGCCAGGATTCCATTTGCCTTCTTGGCCACCTGGGCACACTGCTGGCTCATGTTCAGCCTCCTGTCAATCAGCACCCCCAGATCCCTTTCTGCCTGGCTGCTCTCCAGCCACTCTGTGCCCAGCCTGTAGCGCTGCAGGGGTTGTTGTGGCCAAAGTGCAGGACCCGGCACTTGGCCTTGTTGAACCTCATCCCGTTGGAATTGGCCCAACTCTCCAGTCTATCCAGGTCCCTCTGCAGAGCCCTCCTACCTTCCAGCAGATCAGCACTCCCTTCCAACTTGGTGTCCTCTGCAAATTTGCTAATGATGGATTCAATCCCCTCGTCTAAATCATCAATAAAGATGTTAGACAGAACTGGGCCCAGCATTGATCCCTGGGGGACACCACTGGTGACCAAACACCAGCTGGATGCAGGACCATTCACCAGCACTCTCTGTGCCCGGCCCTCCAGCCAGTTCCTAACCCAGCACAGAGTGCCCCGGTCCAAGCCGTGGGCTGCCAGCTTTTCCAGGAGTATATTATGGAACACAGTGTCAAAGGTTTTGCTGAAGTCCAGATGGACACATCCACAGCCTTCCCCTCATCCACCAGGTGGGTCACCTGATCATAAAAGGAGATCAGGTTGGTCAAACAGGACCTGCCCCTCCTAAACCCGTGCTGGCTGGCTCTGATCCCTTGTCCATCCTGTAGGTGCTGTGTGATTGCACTCAGGATGATCTGCTCCATAACCTTGCCAGGCACTGAGGTCAGGCTGACAGGCCTGCAGTTTCCCAGGTCCTCCTCGCAGCCCTTTTTGTGGATGAGCGTAACATTCGCCAACTTCCAATCATCTAGGACCTCCCCAGAGAGCCAGGACTGTTGATAAATGATGGAGAGTGGCTTGGCAAGCTCTTCTGCCAGCTCCCTCATCACCCTTGGGTGGATCCCATCCAGTCCCATGGACTTGTGTGGATCCAGGTGGCTCAGTAAGTCACTGACTATTTCCTTCTGGAATACAGGGGGGCTATTCGGCTTCCTGTCCCTGTCTACCAGCTCCAGAGGACAGTTGTCCTGAGGGCCACCTGTCCTACTGGTGAATACCGAGGCAAAGTAGGTGTTAAGTACCTCAGCCTTCTCCTCATCCCATGCCAAGGTATCACAGGATCAGCCACTCCATGTGCAGCTATATCCAGAGCATCTATCTCAAACATATCCATACCTGTTTGTAATCTATTGCCTACGATCTGAAATTTAAGTTAGAAGATTAAACAGCTCATATTTGCAATCCAGGTGCAAGCACCATGAGAACCGCACAGAAATCTTCAGCAAACGCCACTGCTTTGATCTACCTTTTTTTAGATTACTTTCTATTACAAAAAGTCTTTTTTAAGGCCCTATTCACAAATATCTTCTATATTAAGGACAAAAACAATGTAAGGAAAAGTCTGACGCCTGCATAAACTGGAAGGCTTAAGGAGATGAGCAAGTTGCCAGTACCTAAATTGTTTCAAATGTACTTTGATGACTGGCTGTGTGTGAGCACTGAGCCAAAAATATCTGAACTGTAATGTGATTTTGCATCCCTCTATTTCAGTGCAGTATAAACTATGTGGAATTACCTGGTACTTGTCATGGACTAGATGTGTATGTGGGTGGTTGCCATAGCTCAGCTAGGGCACAGCAACTTGAAAAGTTACAGTAGGTGGTTTTTGTTCCTGAGCTCTTCCGGTGCCTCAATTATGCTCCCACAAAAAAAAAATCAAGTTCTTACAGTAAGCTTCCTAACTTGATGTAAAATCTCCATAGACAAAGCCTTTCCTGATTCCCCCCCCTTCTCCTGCTAATGTTGGCACCTCACGTAAGAGGTTAAAACTCAAGAGAAAACAAAATACTTGTTTGCCTGCTATTTTTTATCTCAAGTTCCATATTTCATGTAAAATCCCCATTTCTTTCTGCTGTGATCTCACCTCAGAGTACACCTTCAATTGCAAATGTAGACAATGAAGTGACTTAAACTGCTTTTTTAAATAACAGCAGATACTATATTGCAAAATTTTCAGATGTACAACTCACAACTGTAAGAATAGAAAATAGTGCCTGTCCCACTCCTAAAGCCTAAAATAAAAACTGTAGCTAATAAGCAATTCTGGTCTCTCCATTTGAAAGCATGGCATTAACCTGTAGTTTCACTTACTTTAACTATTGATAAAAAGGCTCTTTATGATAAATTTGTGCCCATCTTTTGAAAATTTGCTACAAAGAACTCTCATCTCCCTCTCTAATATATTCCAGAATGTGAACAATAGTCATGGATCAACACAACAGTTCGTTCAAGCTAGACTCTTCTAGCATGAAATTCTAGATGCAACTGTTTATTTGAACACCAAGAGCTTTAAAGTAGTGTGTTGGAATCCAGCATTTTATAAGGCATACTGGTACATAATGGAAACCCCCATGGTTATTGGAACACCAGCAGTTTTTAAACACTCTGTTGAAAGCCAGTATTATTCCATATATAGTGCTATATAGTTCAGTTAAGTTGCAAGTGAACACTGGTAATAACAGTGGTCTCCAGAGCTCAGTAGGGCTGATAACAACCAGGTGTAAAAAAGTAATGACTCCTAAGAACAACACAGTACAGGAGAAAAAAAAATTCACAAAGGTTGAAGTTCAGATAATGACAATCCTTTTTAGACAAGTTAAAAACTAAAACACAAAACAAGCAAAGGCGAGAAGTTTTTATGAGGGCTGAGAGAGTTCCCTGTCTGGTATGACAAGCTTAGGAAGTGAAAATAAACCAAAGGGTATCTGTACCTTGGTGCTGTTGCCAAACCACCAAAAGTAGGTAAGTGTGCCTGCCTGGCTGGGCCAAACTACAGCAGTAATGTTGACATCCTTGTTTCTGATGGCGACAAAGGGAACACTCAGATGGACGTGCTCCACTGGACCTGTGGGAAGAGAGAGTTCATTATTTGAGGCTTTGCGTTAAATCCTCCCTGCACAGTTGTAAAAACAGCAAGAATCTTTAAATGAATCACATGTTCTACGTCAGTAGCAAGCCTCTAGTTTAGCAATAAAAGAGAATTTCAGCAGTCAATAAGCAACAGAAAAAGATAGATTAATAAACACTAAATCTTATTTTTTGTTTCCTCCTAATTCTAGAGTAGCCAGAAATGCACATTTTCCAGGGTGCTGATTTCAGACAGGGTCAGTGCTGTGTACAGAAGAATTCCTTAAAATGCATTTTGTGGAATAACAATGAGCTGGTTTTGCATTAGATAGGGAAGTTGCTGCTGAAAGCTAGAGGGATAGGACACAAGAGAGAAAGAAAATATAGCCACTGAGCTACTCAGATTTGCGGGGAAATCATTTTATCCAAGATGGCTTAAATCTGGTTATATAAGAGGCATTTATGACTTGATTAAATACCCTTGACAGTTTTTTAAAAGGTCTCCAAAAGAAAGATTCATGATTTTTAGAAATCCTCGCTATCTTTTTGACTTTGGCCTGACTTTGGGAAGTCTTTGGGGAGTCAGTTACCACTAGCAAAAAGTCATGAACTACGTGAAAGATGTGTGCATTGGCATACCAAAGCATTTAACTTTCTGAAGCGCTTGTTTCTGAAAGACTTAAAAAAATAACAAAGTACCAATGTAAAGTTGTATCTCATAAACCCAATGAATGAAGTCCAGAATTAAGACAGTGCCTCTCTAGAAAAACCAATATGAGTAAAAAATTCCGAGGTTTTGTTTGATAGTTTGTTTAAATCTTTTACTATCTCCATTGTTCCAATTCTTGTTTAATCTTTTGTTTTTGCTGGTAGTGAATTTCAGCTGATAACTGCTGTCCATTAGACAGTGTTACCTTCTGAGTAGTACCTTTAAAACACCTTTAAAACTGACAGACTATCGGTGTGAGATGGAAAGGATGAAATAAGAAAGATACTTTTTTCTAAGACATTCATTCTCGGAAGCAGAAACTTTGGTGATTTTAACTGAGAGGATCTTCTTGTGTTACCTCTCAGCTCTTCAAGCATGAAAAAGGGACATTAATCACTTCTCCATCTACTTGGATTACAAAGATTTTGGAAAGCAAGAGCTGTTCTTTTACCACCAGAACATACAGCTCCAGGCACAATGGGACACTATTGTTGCTTTTGATTCCTTACAATTTGATCTTTTTTTTTTTTTTTTTCCCCTTTTCCCACGGGGTATCTACCAGCAAGTCACTCCTGAGCTCTGACCACAGAAGGTACTTTGGGTGCTCAAGAATAGCAGGTTCCCCAAATAGTTTGTGACAGTGCATGTAAGAGGAAAAAACAATAATATTTCTGCTTCCTTTAAATGTCAAGATAAGCAGCTTGACCTCAGATTCCAGAAAGCTGAAAAATTGACTGACCACTAATAAAGCTGCAGGGTACAAAACTAATGTTCCTTGAAGCCAGGAAGCTTTTTGCTCTTTTCTTTTTTTTTTTTTTTTTTTTTTTTTTTTTAATTTTATTTTCCAGCAGAGGATTTCAATATCAGACAGATCATATAATAAGAATGATTCACAGGCATTTTTGTCTGTACATTTGATCTTCAAGGTCAAACCTCCTATATTGACTAAGTACATCAAACTAAATTAAAACTCTAGTGCTGAGTTATCATCTTATTTTAGGGTTAGCATGAATGTAAAGGCTCACAAAATATTTCCCTACATATAAGGATAAGCTGGCTACCTAAGAACTCTGTATAAGTCAAAGGAGAGATCTGAGTGGCTGATGAAGAAAACTGGAGCAGCGCAACCAGGACAAGGAACTGTCCCCTTGTTGCATTCTGCTTTAAAATTCTCACCATGAAAAAGTAGTTCCTATGAGAAAAATCAGACAATCCATACAAATCTGGTGGTTATTACCAGGTAACCATCACTTTTGTCAGCTAATGGTCCAAGGTGAAGAAAAAAACAGTTAATGCTCTAATAACAGGTTGTTAAGTGCAGCCATGATTGACTTTGAGGGAATTATGGGCATAATAAAAGCTTCAAGGAACATTTATTCCTTCGCACAGGGAGCTTGAATTTAAAAAGGAGAAAAAGTTCCTGAGTTTTGGACATTTCTAACTTGCTTCCTTCCAGCAGGAAAGCTCAAGTAAAAGATAGGCATGGGGATATTCTGTCAGGTAAAGAGGGAAGACAGACATGGCTGTGAACACCGTTAGGGGCAAAACCAAATGGTGTTCTCTGCCCAGAAGATCTGATAGTCTGAGAGTAGAAGAAAGAACTGTGCTGTTCCTGTCTCATCCTGCATTCCACACCCTCTGCTTTCTCCTGTGGCTTTGAGAAGTTAGCTGGGAGCTCTGTATTTGAGTTTGCTCATGTGTCAACTGGAGGGAAATTGCACTGATCTACCAAACAGGACGGAAACATCAGGGATGCATGGCAAACTCATGAAATATGAAAAGCAGTACATTAGCCCTCAGTATGTTCATATCCCCGGAAGCATGTTCAGCATAATCTATTATTTCATTTAATAAGCACTGTAAACTCCAAAATCCTGAATAAATTGATCAAATTTTAGTAGTTTAGTCTAAACTTCTTGGAATTAGACATGTTTTGAGAATACATGTTTGGACTTTGTTTCATATGTTGCTTGGTCTCTTACCCTTTCAAGAAGCCCAAGAAAATTTTTCTGTATCCCTGAAGACAGCACATATATTTGTGTTAAAAAAAAAGAAACCTTCCCTTTCTCTTAATTCAGCAGTTTATTTAACAAGTTAGAAGAGTGCCCAAAAGACCAAGACTTTGGAGGAGCATGAGCTGAATGTGTATCTGGGTTTGCATGTATACTTAGGCACCACTGAAGCTGCAGGAATTTTCAGTGAGGTCAGATTTTCACCCAAGGAATCCAGCAGGTGGAAGTACTTACAGACCACATGCAAGAAGAGAACAGCAGTGTCAGAGCCCAGGCTGTTCTCTGCATATGCCGTCACCTGGAAGATTCCAGCATTCTTATATACATGCCGGATGCCATCCTCAACAGGGCTGAAATTAGCATAGGATACAGCAATGCCATCTCCAAAATCAAGCTGAATGTTTGTCCTTTGGAGATCACCCTGCAACAGAGAAGGCTTTATTAGGAAACTGGGTTGACAAGAGGCATTTATATTACTCTCAATCCCACTTCTCTATTCCATTTCATTAGCACGTACACAAACTTGTAACTTTTCCAAAAAAGCCTCGCTTTGTTCTGTCATTTCCCAAAGTGGCCAGACTCCAGTCAGCAGCTGGTAATTATATTCAAGCAGTGCTTAGAATAATTGATCATTTACACCTATAAAGAGATGTTACCCTCCATCTTGGGTTTAAAGATTTGTTGAGGGCAGAGTGTTCAATGTGCATATATCGAGGGGACCATGTTTGAATCATGTAATACAAGGCATGGTGGGGGATTACGTGTCACTGGAGTGGTCAGGGCTTTCCACAGCCCTTTTTTGAATGGGTGGTGGCCAACAAGTACCTCCATCAGAAGCAGTGAGATGGGAGACACCATACTGGTGATAAGTTAGATGTTAATGGCAGAGCAATTCCCATGTGAATATGGAAGCATTGGGAACAGTCTGGAGATAGGAAAATGGTTGAAGTGGCTCCCCCATACATTCCAAAGACATAGAACCTAGTCATTGAGTCCAGCCTAGTCTAGTTTTCCAAGTTTCCTATATAGTCAGTGAAAGAGAGAGAAAGAAAAGACCAACACCCCATCCTAAGATAACTGAGACAGGTGACATGAATCCCCTGCAAATATCCATTCCCATACCCTGATGATAGAGAGTTTAGAAGACTAGTTTCAGCTAGACATGTAACTTCAGGATGGCTGAATTTATATAGGTTGAGTCCCACACTGAGGACTGACAGATTTTTCTGTCTAATGTCACTCAACATAAAGACAGGGCCTAGATACACAGGAGAATGAAGTAGATGATGAGAAAATCTCTTCTAGGATTGCTGTCAATGACAGTTATTAAATGAAGGAGGGAAAAGCAGACAAGAAATTCCAGCACTGCAGGTATTGTCTAGAGGCAGTAGTTGCACTATTTTAATTTAATTCATGCTTTAAACTGCTGAAGTTGAACAGTAGAAGTGTCTGTTATTTCAGTTTCTTGGAGCCTTACTTTATACTTGCCCCCAGCTGACTAATGGTAACACTAAACAAGGCTAATTTAAACAGAGCTAAAGCCCACTGCAGTGATTTTGCTAAACTGAAATAAAACTCGAACTCAGATTAAATCTCTGTAGTTTTAGCTTTCTGCATATATATAAGACATATTGTCACAAGTCCCTTAATGAAAGGTCTCCACTGTATTCACTGTGGATAAAGAAGATACCACTAGCTTTTGGAGATGTTCCTAGCCCCAAACTGAAGCCAATCCCTAGATATATTGGGGATGAAATTAAAAGTTTAAAAAAAAAAAAATCCCTGTTCCTAAGTTAAACATTTTTTTAAATAGGGTATACAGAAATATTTCACAGCTGTCTTATAAAGCCCATTATAGCTGTAATCACACAGGGTCAGGATCAAAGCTAATGTGCAGTTTTAGTATATACTGATGTAAGGAAGGGAAGCAACCTTATATCTCATTGATGATTCTGACATATCTACAATCCCTCCACAGCCAGTTGAAATCCTGCAGGGTCCTAAATCCACTGGGCTCACTGAAGAAGACCATCTCACATCCATAAATGATTTTTCTTATGGTCTGAACACATTCGTACATAGCACAGATCCATTTTGGATCACAGCTTCTTACCACACCAGAACATGGAAAGAGAGGTCCTTAAATCAGGATTAAAGAGCTATCTGGCTGTTCTATCCCACATGGTCAACAACTCAAACCAAACGTGCACAACAAAGGCACACATAGAGATAGAAATATTCATTAAAGGCAAGGGGTCCCAGTTCTTGCCTTCCACTGACTCCAGACCCATGGGAGCTGCTGTCTAACTGGTTATTGCCATCAGCCTGTATAAGTGGCAATTGCTATACTGACACAAGCGGATGCTGTGCTGTGCTACTTGTCCCTGTCCTGAAAGTGCATCTGACCTTGCCCTTTGAATGGAAACCTGAGAGCACACATCAGAACACAGACCACAGTGGAGCAGGTCCCCTGAGAAGATAGTCAGGTCCACAGCAGCCCCCACAGACTTTGTCCTCCTCATAGGCAATGCCTGCATTAACAAATCAGTGTGCAGGAAGGGTATTTTTCAGATGTGAATTTGCTTTGAGTCTGTGGTAGGGGTCTTCAGATACACATCCATATAATCAGGATTATTGCATGTCATTTTTGAAATATAGATATTTGATTATATATGTTAGATCACTCTCCTTCCTTGGTCCATCATTCACATTCCACAAGAGCCAGGGGAGTTTTGGCTATTGACTTAATCAGGGCACCATTTTCACCTCTGCCCCTTCTAGGACACTAAAAATCCAGTATAAACCAAAAAGAATACCTGGAGGACTAGAGTAGAAGGGACACTAAATCCTATCCATAATATTGAGTAGTCTATAACATTCTTTAGACAGAGAGGTTTTTATTCACTAAAAAAAATACTCTAGCAAGAGCAAAATTACACTCTTGGGATATTCAGTTATTTGATAGAAAGGCTCCCATAGCTTGTTAAACCTTTCAAAATCACTTCTCAAGGGAATGTATTAAGACTGCAAGTTCATCTCATATGGAAGACACCGAACAGAGGATAAAAATTTGATCTGGGCTGGATTCATAACCGATGACCTCAGGCTGAAATCTCTTGCACCAATCACGGCAACTCATCTCCTTTGCTCTTTTCTATTTCCTCATTGCTTCTTCAATATGATTCTACGTGAAATGAGAAGGTTTGAAGTAGAGAAGCAGCAACAATTTTTTTTGTGACTAAACAGTAGCAGGTGATCTTCCCATCCAGTTATGATTGGGTCTTCAATGTAAAGTCTGCCCATCACACTAATTATGTTTTCTTTCTTCTTTCAATACATCTGTATCCAGTATAAAAAATACTTAAACAAGCATGCTAGTCCCACACAATGATATCAGATATTCTGGAGTTTATGAATATAGATTAAAATAGAAATGGGGGCATTTCAAATGGAAAAAAAAATCATTTCTCTCCATATATATTCAAAAGGCACATTTTATTGCTTTAAGCCCCATAAACTACTGCAAGGGAATGAGGTAGGGGCTGCCACAAAGATTGGAGCTTTGTTTACTGAAATCAATGAGCAGACAAAGGGTAGTGAAATGGGTGGATTATTGCCATAGAACAGTCCTTCAAAGTCATCACCATCAAGACTAGCCTGGAAAAGTTCTCGTGCCTGGAAGCCACACTAGTGAAGTGACAAAAACTCTAGAGTCACAACAGACAAGAACTGTAGGTATAGGTTAAAATTTTGGCTTTCTGAAGTTAAGAGCCAAACTCTCACTGATTTCAGGAGAGTTGTATTTCATCTAATATATGCCTGGGGAAGGGATGAGGGGAGTGTATCTACGTGAGGCATTTTGGTCCTTTTCTAACAAAGCTCTTAAACTGTTTACATAAAAATATGACATGATTAAGATTAGACATTGGGAAGAAATTCTTTACTGTGAGGATGGTGAGGCACTGGAACAGGCTGACCAGAGAAGTTGTGGATGTTCCATCTTTGGAGGTATTCTAGGCCAGGCTGGTTGGGGGTCAGAAGCATGGTCAAGTGGCATCTGTGCCCATGGCAAGGGGGTTGGAACTAGACAATCTTTAAGATCAGTTCCAAATCAAACCATTCTATGATTGTGGGATGTGGTTACCTCTTTCTGTAAATACAGTTCAGCAATCCTCTAACAGATGTGCAGAACTTCAATACTTTCTCAGTGCTGGTCATTGCTTGCCTTCTCAGCTCACTTTCAACTACAGCCCTTGCAATTACAAAGCCTTGCCATCACCTTCTAATGACTGAAAGGGGGAAACTATAAGCTGACATAAACAGCAGATAAGGGAACAGAACACTTCAGTATCTGGAGCTGCCACATAAGCAACCAATGGGTCTCAGGGGAGTTTATGTACTCTTCAGAAGGGAGCTGAGGATGCACGGCAAGATCAGGTACAAAAACAAAACAAGATCAGGTACAAACAGATTCATATATCTGGTCAGGAACACCACTTCATACAACATCAATTTGGCAGTCTATTATTTCTTTATGATCAAACCCAAATTCAGATTAAAAAAAAGTCTAAAAAGGTTCTTATCTCCTCATGTTCCCTCACACATATACACAGTCCAAATCACAGTCCAGCCCCATATTTCTAAAAGCACAACAAAACCATCAGTCATTCTGCATTTTCTTGTCCATAGTCATTGCCACACATGTATTCTGAATACTGCTATAAACAACACTACTAAAGTTAATTTTATAAATCCTGAGAAATTCAGGTTTTGATTAACTATGATGAAGTCTTCATTTGCCATTGACAGCATAATGGTCAGTCACATCCATATATTTAGGGTGTGTAATAGAAGGTAGGGAAGAACTTGTCAGGGTTAGTCTGAAACAGCTGGAAGGCTGAATAGAGACCACCACCACCCAGATGTATCCATAGGAAGGCTTGCCAGGCTGCTGTTTGGCTCAGAAGGTCAGTGTAAACATAGATACAAAACTAACAACCAGTTAATAAACAGACTGACCAGAGAAGGTGGAGGAATTCAGGAATGAATCTGTATGACAGCAGTGTAGGTAATAATTAAGACTTCTACAGAAATTATTTCTTCCAACTACCAAGGAGTCCTTTGATGACAATTCTTCTCAGGTTCACACTAAAAGACTGGAATAATTTTGTCCAAAATCTAAGTGTTCCTTTTATTTTCTTCTTGAAATGTCTATTATTTAAAGAAACAAACTCAATAGACAACACTACAGTCTGTAGAATAAGCTGTTCACCTACAAAGACATGTTTTTGAAGATCCTCTTCCCTTAGAAAAACAAATATTTCAATGAAATGTTTTTTCTAACTATTGTTATTTTTCAACAAAGGACATAGAGTGAATGCCCTCACATATTTATTCAGCTGCCTCTTCAATCTCTAGTCTTATAGACTCCACTCTACAGCTACCTTGACTGCTGCCTTATTCCCCATCTGTTTATCATTCTTTGTACGCAGCAGTTACGCTTGAGTTCCTTAATAAATTACTACTAGATTCCTAATTTTTAGATTATATCTGTTCTTTTCTGAACTCCCACTCTTAGTGTCTATACAAATCATCTTACCATGTCAAGTCTGCAGAATATAAAAGAATCAGCCAAGTAGACAAGAAATCCCCTTTGTATAAAAGCAGAGCATGCATGAATCTCTGAGGAAGTGTGTAAAGAGGCCCTGTCAGTTTAGTGTGGTCCCAATTAAACACTTAGTTACTGTATAAGAATTTGATTTAGCGTGAGTGTTTGTATGTCAGTCTGTCTTTGTCTGTGGGTGGTCTGCCTCCCAGCTCTCTTCAGGTACTGTACCAAAATTATGTACACAGGACAGAGTAGAGGACAAAATATACTTGTGGTCCTCAGTCCCTGGCTGTCCCTCCTGAGACATCCAAGGATGTTAAAAGTGAGGCTGTGAGTTGACCCTTCCATTTAACCAGAAAACAGATGCAACACAATCAGTTGTGGTAAAATCACTATTGGACCTCCAACACCACCCTCTGTGGGCAGTCAGAAGCCAGCAGAGGAGTGTGTCAGCTGCAAACACAGTAGAATTTTTTTGTGGTGTGGTCACATATATCCCTAAACACCAAATCAAATCATAGGCCAGAAGCAGCATAAGATCATTTGAAAAAGCCTCCTATCAGTCTGAACATATACCAGGCCCTTGGTGACACAGGCCACACCATATGTGTTTGTCAAGCAGACTGGTACCTGACTCAGAGAGCTGACCAGAAGTGCCTCAATGTTTTGATGCTTTGGGCAGCAACATGGCCTGGTATCATTTATGCTACTCTTGGCTACAGAGGGAATCATACCAATAAATAAATTCAATAGATATGGGCTGGGAGGGTGCTTTGAGGAGGCTCAATTCCTGCTGCAAAACAACAATACCCCTCACTGCTCCCCACGAGTCTGAAAATGTTCAGAGTCAGCTAAAGCTCTGCATCTCAAAAGCAGAAATATTAAGCGTAGAAACACCATTTCAGCCTCACAAACACCATAATCTGCAGTTCACTGGAAGCAGCAAGAGGCTAGTGGGAAAACAAATTTATGTCCAGATCTTTCTTCCTTCATCAGCCCAATAGACAAGATAACCAGCCAAACATCACCTATAGCCTTTTTCTATTAGATCTCATAAATCTCAGGACTGTTGGCCATTTCATAATCCCACTCAATTGCTGTTTTCCTCCCAGCAACCTGAAAAGTGAAGGAAAAGAATGTCAGACCTGCAGAGAAAAGTTTGCTGAGACCACTAACACACCTCTTCCATAAGGATGATGAAGGTGGCATTGTGTCCCTGCTCCATGACCAGCTTTCCATCGCTAGTGAGGATGTGCAATCCCCGAGGTGCTTTTCCAGGGCATTTCTCCATCTTGGCCATGTACTTCTCTCTCAAGCCATCTGTGCAGTTGTTAGACACAATCCTTCGGTACCTGGGGAACAGTCAAAAAAGGAGATTGGGCTCAGACAGTGGGTGGAAATATTCCTTTGTTTGTGTTTTTTTTTTGTTTCTCCACATTTATGCATGTGTTTTTTCAAAGGCTAACTGCCTGCATGATTCCCTCACTGAAAGGAAGAATCAAAACCCAGTGTTTTATTAAATGGTAGAAAGCCAAACCAATCACTATCCAAACTTCTCCAGAGATTCTCAGCAGCATCACTGAGAAGACACATTGTGAAGGTGAATTACTCTGCCCTGCTAAAAGGCAGAGAACTCTTCCAACTCCCCATGCCTGCAGGATTGCACCATGCATCGTAGCTTTTTAATTATGCTTTTTATGATATTTTGTCTGCCTGTACTGTGCTGGAAGGCACTTGAAATGATCAACCAAGAGCTTTGTCCAGTTCAATTTTAAAATGATTCAAGGAATAGGTTCTTCTTTTAACTCTTCTTGGAAGAGGTTAACTAAGAAGCAAGGTCCTTGGCTACTCCCAGTGTTGTTGAGGGGGATTAACCCGATCCATTAATTTAAGAGTGAAAATAAAGGATTGGTTAAGAAGACACAAACCCCAACAGTTTTGCAAGAGTCAGTGCAAACAGAGTTTCACAACATCTCCTGCATGATAGAATAGCATTTGCAAAGTAATGCTACCATAATAAACCAACACTTTCAATCTATTCTGGATAAACCCAGGAGAAATCAGCACATGTAGCTTGCCTGAAATGCAAGGTATTGTCTATACAAAGTGAAAATGGCAACGGAAAAAAATAAAAGGAGGCTAAAAATTGCTCATATGAGCCTTCCTAGAAGATGATACAAATAGGAGTTGTAAGATAGTAAGAGGTTCAAAAAAACCCAATGTGAAATACCTTGAACTTGTACCCTTAAATGTCCAGCTGTCTCAGACAGACCTTCTTGATTCACGTTTTAATTTTGCAGCAAAGGGGAGCTCCAAGTCTAAACTCCAGGGATCACACATCACTTGATAGCAATGCAATATCTACATGTCACTTATGTTAACTTGCTTCTCCCTGTCTCTCAGGAATGAAGCAGTGTTCCATACAGATGCTGCTGCACACATTGCCCCATGATTATGACTGGAAAAGAGCCAGATGGGATGCAGAGGAAGAAGAACCATCCAGATTCTCTTTATATACAGCAAAGTCACCAAAACCAGACAGACTGCAAGATTCACTTACCCAGTGCTGTTCCAGTAGTTCTGACCAATGCTGCAATCCTTGGACAGGGAGGATGGGCTGAACCAGAAGGCTGGGATACACTGGTTGTTGCTGTGCCTCTCGTACCCATAGTCACTATGGAGACAAGTCAGGAGAGCATCACTGTACCCATCTACTGGATTGAGCTCAGAGTTTTGGGTGATGTCCCCAAAGCATGTGTGTGTTGGGGGTTCTCTGCTGGATTGCATGATATGGATTGGGCTCATCCAGAGACAAAGTACTGGACTAGTTTGAGAGGCAGGAACAGAAGGCATGTGGTATCTGACAACACCAGAACTACCCACCTTGCAGAGCACTGAAGGACTTGAATTTCATTTGGCAAAACACAGATAGAGATTAAGAAAGAAAATTGTATCATTAATTTATTTTCTTATTAATCTCTAACTTAAATTTCAGTTTTTGGGTTCTTTCGGTTTGCTTGCTTTTTTAAGTCTTTGCTTTTAGGACAAACCAGACTAATTCTAAGATATATCTCTTCACTTTTTCCCAACAAAGTAGCAAGGAATATAAAACACTAGGAGCATTTCCTGAACGACTAGCCACTGTATGTATATTTATGTATGTTAATGGCCTCCCTGCTCTCTGACTGAGCTATGATTTGCCTGAGAGAAAAATACAGCAAATATTTTTCTAACTAAACTATAACAACACAGCCAAAACGGTAGTCTAAGGATTACATGGTATTGTGTCACATAGGGAAGCTAATTCAGGGTATTGATGCTTCTTTGGACCACCTAAGAGTGGAAGTGTACATAACCACATGCAAAACTTCTTTTTACAGCTGCCTTTGTGTGCCAGTACAATGATGAAGCAATAGGATTAATCCAAAGCTTTCCATAACTTTTAATAGGCTCTGGATCAGGTTTCTATGCACAGCCTTTATTCACAGTCTGGATTCAAAGGGCAAATAAAGAGAGATTCTGGATTTTTTGCCTGAAGCAAGTTAAGAAATGCCAACACACTAAACCTCAGTGAAAACAAAGACACTACAGAAGCCACTCTTGAAACCTCTCTGTGCCCTTTAGGACAATCTGAGTTTTGTCCTTCCCCTGTTCAGAGCCTGAACTGCCAACAGAAAGTCTCTAGGAAGTTCTTTGGTGAGACAAAATTGTGCTATGTCCCCAGTGACCCAGGCTGCTATTGTTCCTTTTTTGGAGGACAAAAATTCTGCAAGCTACTTTAAAAGGTTTGGAGATTCCCTAATGCTCTTTCTCTCAACATTCAATTTAATCATTCTCAGTGGGTCCAACCTGCACAGTCAAAAATGCCTGGCAGGGACTTGGTAATTAAAAATATTCAGGAGGAGCTGTACTTTGCCCAGGAGAAGAAAAGAGCTGCATAAATATTTAATAAAATTAAAGACAACATTGCTGTGTGCACTCAAGGTTCTGTGCTTGTTCATTAACTTCTGGTAAATGTATATTAAAACCTCACATGCTGCCCACCTTCCTTCTCATAAGCCCCAGGGTTTGCATAAGTTAAGGAAATAATCAAGTCCAGCTGCTGTGCTGTCTTTGTCAGGAAAGCTATCTTGACAGAGTAAATAAAGAAGCAGGAGGAGGGAAAAGAAAGATCAGCAAGTGCTTTAATAACACTTTGGAGTTCCTTCTGCCAGAAAAAGGCCAAGATTTGCTTTTGAAAATGACTGCAAGGGTTGGCAGGAGTCACCCCTGATCTTGACTCATGAGGATTTGTTGAACTGGGGCCTTGGATCGTAATTTATGCCCCTGAATTTTAGATTAGCCTTATATCTAACAGGAGAAAGCAGCATTGCAAGCATGAGGCAGAGAGGGGCAAGGGCGCTGTGACCAAATGGGAGGCAGCACAACCCTCACAGCCTCTGCTATTGGGCTGCTGCAGCCATTTGTCCCATCCCCACCGCTCTTGAAGGCAGGCATCATCACACCTAGTAGCTTGAGATGCTCCCAGACCAGCACCAGCCTCTAAACCTACTTACTGGGGAAGCAGAGGGCCTGTCTGTTGGGACTTGGTGGTCAGTGTAATCACACACCCCAGCTGCTGACCCTCCTGCTTTCCCTGACACTCCACAGCACTGGCTCAGTTCAACACAAGAGACAGACCAGTCAGTGCTTTCAAGAACAACTGGACACTGGGAACTCAGCGAGAAAAGGATGAGTGGGCATTTTTTTCTGGAAAAGAAAACATTTTTCTTAAAAGTTCATGAAGTGAAAGAGTAGGAGCTTTCCTTTAAACCTTCCTGTCCACCGTCTGGTCGGCAGAGAGAAAAGGGACTTCTCATACTGATGTCTCAAAGCAGGCAGATGAATCTAAATTGTATTCTAGGATAATCTGAATTTTGCCACTGATTAAATAATTGTCTCATCCTTTAGAAGTCACAAGTCAGAGCAGATGAGTCCACCTTTCTCTCTGAAAATCACTTTTAAGATAATCCAGCTTTGGTGCTCCATTTCCAGCACTGCTAGTATTTTCCTCAAACTGACTGCTCCACACCTTCCAGTCAGCCCTGCCAACTAGCATCAAAACTCAAACTGAAGCACTTTCTTCTGATTCTCCATCACCAGCTATAACAATTCTGCAACTGGAAGCCAGTTAACAATTCTGTTGGCAGCGCAGGGTCTGAAACAAAAGCGAGCCTGCTATCCTGTAATTGCATTTTCTCTGTGGGACTGACAAGGTTAACAGCAATATTCTCTCATGTTAGTAGTAAAGTTAAGCAAAAATGATAGTGAATGCAAGTGAGGAACCCATCAATTGATTGAAAATGTGAGTTCTGATGCAGATCTTTTTCAAGGCAGAACAGCACTTAAGTCCAATTTAACCATCACAGTTTTCCACTTACAGCTTGGAAAAGACAAACTTCAGTGTGGAAATAGAAAGCTGGTGAGGCACAAATCAGCATAAGGGTAAAAAACCCCAAGTAAATACATAAGTACCTCTAGAGATTGGTTCTTGATTCACCCCAGAGGCATACACTACTGCCAAGGGGAGATACTGTAGAGCAAGATAGTTTGTCCTGCAAGTTCCCATGATGAAAGTAAAGGGGAAAGATCTCATGAGTCAAGTTAAGGAGTCTCAGATGTAATTTTGGCATTAGGAACAAATAAAACATCCATCCAGATAAGATGAAAATCCCTGCTCTATATCCCTGAACCTCTCTTAAAGCCAAACTACTATGATATTCAAGAGAACACTTTGGTCTATATTTTGTCTTCATTTTTCTGCGTTTCAGTATGCCCATGCTCTAAAACAGAACTATGAGACTCAGCTGGCCTAAGTCCAAATAAGTGCACAGATCTCCTGCCTCATACCTCTTCAGAAAGTATTCAAAGGTAAGGGAAGTTTTTGGAAACTATACTGATACTGAGTTAGACACTGATAAACTACTATAAAAATTAAAATGTTTTCTCAACTGATCAGCTTTCAGGGTATCTTGAATTCTATTTAAATGACATTCTGATCATTTAAGTTCAAACATGACAGATATAACAGTTTTAAATCTTTGAAATATTGCCTATCACAGGTTTAATGTAGTAATTCCCTGTGCAGAGATCCTGACTTGTACATTCTCCCATCTCCTATCTCTGATTGTCAAGCAGTATCAAACGGTGTCTCATTTTCCCCCTGTTTTATTTTTAAGCTGCTTTCAAAGTGACCTTAAAGCAATTTGAAAACTATGGCCCCATTAAGTTTGAAACACCAATATTTATGCAAAACAAGTAGTTATATCTGACAAGGGTGGGCTGTAGTCATGTCACAGAAGCCCTTTCAGAAATTTCTCAATAAAACATTGTTAAAAAGCAACAAACAGTTCCCAGCAATCCAAGGGAATAACAATAAAAATGTGTATGTTTTGCTAGCTTGCTCCCTAGGTACTTAATGACCTTGTAAGTGAGGACAGAGAAATTCCCTCTTTCTCCTGAAAGGGACATGCTTTGCACCATAGATGTCCTGGTTGTCACTCTCCTAGAATGACAGACAAAAACGTGAATCAGTACTTGCAATTTTTTGCTTTTGAATTCCAGGCTTAGATTTCTCATGGAGTTTAACAAATCTCTCCTGCGGATGGAAGGAAACCTCCCCCATACAACAGGCATCGGGGTCATAGCTCTGCTTTGTGGTGTAATGACAGACACAAAGCCGCATTAGACTCAGTTTCTCTGCAAGGTTTTCTGTCTGGGTATTATTTTGACACCACTACAAGAATAGCTCATGTAAAAAATCCCCAGAATCGTATACTCACCACTCGAAGTCTCCTTGACCACAGACACACGGTTCAGACACCACAGTTTGGGAATAATCCTGACCTAGGGAACACTGGACTCCAGGCTTGCGTTTTTTATAGATCTTCCTCTCTCCCATGACACAAGGCTCCCCCTTCATTAGCCAAGGAACAAGAGGAGAAAGAGATTTGTAGTGGCAGCTGTGCCCTAAATGGAGCATTTTGTCAAAAGATGCAAAAGGCAATGAAAACAAGCATTTACCACTGGGAGAGTTGGAAGCTCAGAGTCCAGCTCCCTTTTGTGTCTTTGCAAAATCAAAAGTCACTGTGGGAGGACTTATGAGTGCAGTGTGTTCAGCATTGAGTTAGGACAATAATGATAATGTGCCCAAAATGTCTGGATGCCCAAGCCATCTCAGCCACTTATGCCACATTTCAGAAGGCATCCACCAATATCGAGTCCTATGAATTATCCTGAAAAGACAGTGTGGGTGCACTCCAGGGTTTCTTCCATATGTCAGATAAAATCTGCTGAAGAAGGAAGTGTCCAAGCCTGAAACCCAAGGCAGGGACAAAATCTAGGTGTGGAACACAGGATTTGACTCCCTTTTGCTCTTTCCTTAGTAGACCTGGCTTTGTTATAGATCTCAAATAATTCCCATGGTGTGTTTTGCTGGGCTTTTTGAATGCAAAGGTTTTCAAGAACACTACTGGGAGTACCTAATCTAAAAGAAACATTTGATGTTTAGGTGAGTTGCTATAAACAGAATTTTCTGTGATGCAGAAATAATTTGTCTGCATAGAAATATGAAAAAAAAAGACAATACCTAATTGAAATATTTCTCTTTCCCGTTAACAATGATGCCCTTGGTTACACATGTGTCTTCCCTTTTCTATCATTTAAATTATTTCCATTTATTCATTTCTATGACTTCAGTTATCTGACACATCCTTGCAAATTAATGCTCATTTCTAATTCATGGATTTCATTCAGGAATATCACAGTGCCAATGGTTCTAGCTCTAGTTATGTTCCCCTGCAGGGTGGGGGACATCCTGCTGGTGGCAAGTAGCCCATAAGTAATCTGCAGAGGGTATTGACCTCTCAGTTCTGGTCACTTCAGAACCTAAATATATCCAGCATGAAAACAAGCCAGAGTGTATGAAAAGAAAAGCATGAATCCTTGAATAGAATGAAATAATTTGGTCTTCCTTGGTGTCTTTTATTCAAGAGCTTCCCAGAGTTTAATATACATCTGCAGGATGAATACATGTTTTTATTTTCATTTTTGAGTAGGGAAAATAGAAGTAAAGTGAAACAAAATTATTTTCATAAGTCACCAACAAAGCTACAAAGAGTTCAACGTCTTCCACAATTCAATCACAAGGTGAAGTTTTACATTGCCCTAAGCACTGAGGCCAAAAAGATCCATCTGGTGCAATGGATTATTTTCATAAAAATAGAAGTTAATCTCCTGAACTTGCCCACAGAAGACTGGGCCCATGTTTATTCATGCATATTCTTCAAGGGATGCAAGAAAATCCATACGCTCTGCTGGAAATAACAACTGCATTCCTGCCAGGCAACACAGAGTACAGGAAAAGGAACACCCATCAATCCCTCCCTACACAGTGGGAATACCTGATTGTGCAGATGCCAGGTTTGGTAGTCATCTTTGTTACACCTTCGGCTGAAGATGGACTTGTAATCCACCTTGACCAGCTGCCATTCAGAACGGAGACTGAAGTGCCCAAAAACTCTGAGGATGGGAGACAAAAAAAAATAGGAAAGAACCAGAGTCAGCCAGACATGTTTCCATTAAGCAAACAATGTCTTGTGAATCTCAGCTGCAGAAACCAACACACAGTCTTGGAGGTTGATGCCAGAAAATGGTATTCAGTCATGAGTAACAATTTCTGTTCCTATGACGTCCTAAGATTCTTTATCCTTTTCCTGACACCTTTTACAGCCTCTGATGGGAGGTCTTTCCATGACTGTAGTACCTGGCCCAATGGGACCCTGGTCTAATACTTATATTACTCAAGAACAATAAACAACTAGACAAGAAAGCAAATGTTTGGCTGTCTCAAAGGCAAGCCTTTCTTATCTAACACAGTTTCTTTACTGTTGAACATATGTGTTGCACAAACTTACTACCTAATGAATTATAAAAGAAACACCAGAAATTAACATTTGGGATATGGACTAAAGATAGTAGTGTCCCTTCCACTTAGTGAACGCTGGCTGCAGCTAGTAGGGGTGGAATTATAAATGATCACCACTGCAGAGCTTTTCTTACTCTTGTGAGCAGGTCATGCAGCAGCAGCAGTCACTGATCACACTCCGTGGTTCATCAATGTAATAAGCAATAAGTTCATTTTCAGGATGAAAATGACATATTTTTCATGCAAATCTAGGATAACACAAAACTGAGTAAGTCAGTATACAGGAGCAGCTGGAGCTGAAGAGTCAGCACTCAAAAAATAGGGGAAGGACTCCAAATGTAATCTGAAACTCAGGCACAGATCAGTTACAAATAGAATTATGAAAGAGATCATATAAAACTGAATTGCAGCAGAGGCTTCTCCTCGTGTTTGGACCAGAATATTGTGAGCAGAGATGGTTGTCAAATACAAGTCTCTCTAAATTCCATTTCAACTATGCAGCCTTTCTCCACATGCAGGGAAACTTTTGTAATTTTTAAGTGTCCAGAAGAGAAGGACCAAGGCAGCAATAAGCAGTGATGACACACATCACCAAAGTACCACCAGGTACTCTACATATTGAAAGTTCATACCTTCACCAGAGAAAGCAAAATCATGGCAAACTCATGGTTTAATTAATAAATTGACACTAGGTACCCAAACAAAAGACTCCATGAGTTCTCAGTTTTCAATCAAGTAACAGATTTCCATTTTCTTGGCCTGCTGTGATTTTCTCAGTAAGGAGGAACTTTTCAATCCACTGCAGCTGGATTTACAGATGTATATAATATGAGGAGATTAGGACAGGTAATCAGACTTTAAAAGCTATGAATAATATTACAGCTTCTCATCAACAGGGGGAAATCTCAGTACATAGCAGCAGATAAAGATCAAGTTGATTTGTCTTATAACATGCCAAGGTTTTGACTCTTTTGAATAGATAAAAGAACCTAAAACTTCATCTAAAACATGAGTTCCAAATTTTAAAAATTCTGTATGTACCAAAACCCAGATCTTTTCTGACACTCAAGAAATGTCACTGCATCACCATTACTGCAATATTTAGAGGGCAGGAAGCAATTTTTTTCATTATTCCAAATCCTTCATCAATCTATGTTTTTACCCAAGCCATTTCTGAGACTAAAGTTTTTGTTGTTTTAATTATTCCAGACTAACAAAGAAAGAAGGAGAAAGAAGATGAACAAACTTTCCTATGAAATAAGTAGAAACAGAAAAGAAGTCTTCGACACACTGACCAAAATTCAGATCCTCCTTTGTCCCCAGTGTGATGCCATTCTTTACTCTGGACAGTCTTAGTTTACACTGTAATCATACAGAGTGTTGGCTTTGCTCTACCCTTAGTCCTTCTGTAGACTGTAACCTGCATCAAAATTCCTCTGTTGTGCTATTCTTTGTGAAACAAAGACCATCCAGGAATCAGTCATGTTGTCCCACTGAGACCTATCTCAGCTCGTGGGTATCAGGGAGAGAAAGGTGGGTGGGTGAGATCTGAGAGTCTGGAGCTGTGGGTTTGCTGTGGACACGTGTCTGTGTCCAAGCTCTGCCCCACAAAGCTGACAAGAAGGGGAAAGGATACAAAAAGAACCTGTTCCAAATACATAGTTAGAAGTGAGTAGGTGGGGAAGGACTTGTCTGGTTGAATGGATTTATTAGGTAAATTGTTGCTGCTCTCCAGAATAATTCTCAGTGTAGTCTTAATTGTGGGATATTACTGATATGAAACACCAAAGCATTCAGGTGAAGGTAAAGAAGAAACTGCAGTTCCTGTTCATCAGCACAGAATGCACATCCTGGACCAAGATAAACCCATGGAAAACAAAGCAGTATGGGGTTCCAGGACACTTGTTGGGAGAAGAAGGGAAAAGGGAGGAAAGGGAAAGACCACAGGAGGAGGGATGCGGAAGGCCTCCAAAACTGTGCTCAGATAGGAATTCTAACTGCAGTTCCCCTTCCCTCTTTCCCTTGGCACTGGGTAAGGCCCAGCAGCTCTTACACCACAACTGCTGTCAGCACAGTCTTGTCTGTAATGCATGACTGAAACATCATTCCTGCAAAGCAGCAATGCAGCAGGCAGAAACCATTTAGCCCAGCAGATTTATACCGGTTTAGGATTTGATTTGGGTGTTTATTATATAAAAAGATACAGCAAAAGGAAGAGAGAACATGATCAAACACATACACTTGCCTGAACCCACAAGATAAAAGGTCCAAAGATATCCAACACTTTTGCAGTCAATGTATCTCAAGGAAGATTTTGTTCCTCAGATAGACTCTTAGCTAACTGTGCATCAGGAGAGCAAAAGATTTCTTTTTGCTTTAGAAAAAATGTCAGAATTACCTGATTTTTACATCTACTGAAATAAGCTAAACCAAATCACCAACACTGAAATTCTTCCATGATAATTAATGAAAAAACCCCAAAGTTTCCTAAGTGGAAAGCAGCCTATTAGCATTCCAAAAGCACAGAGCATTAGATAGTCTTTAATTAAATGATTTCAAAGAAGATTTTTGTGTATAATTGCTATAATTTAGATGGAAACAATACTACACTAAATGTAATTAGAGGAGTGTGAACAGAGAGGGATGTTTTCCTCTGTGCTGCAGAGATGGTTCTGGGTCACCTGATTCCTAAAGTAGCAAGTTCCTACCCTCCCCTTGCTAATAAAAAGCTCCTTAAGGCTAATCAATCACTGTGGTGCAGGTTTCAGACATAAGAGTTGTAGAGGAGCCATCAAGCACCTGCACCCTGTGTGAGCACTGCTCAGCAATACTAAACATCACCTGGACACCTAGAATGGTTTAATTGACCAGCCAACATGATGAAGGTTATGTTACAGTTCATGATGACTTTGTTGTGCTTTTGAAACTTCAATGAGTTGCTGTAAGCAAACATCAGGAATGGAAAAGAGTGCTTTGTTATCTGTGGGGCTCCACTGGTCTCTCGAACAGCTTTCCTTGGGAAGTGAGGGGAACCTTCACTGTTTTTGAAATCAAAAATGGGCTAAACAAACCATCATAGGACACAAACTCTGACTGAGTAAAACCAGATAGTGCTGCTGAACTCTGCTTTTATCAGTTTTGTGAACTACATCACTGGATCTTTTTCCATAGAGAGTAAGATGCACGCACATGACGTCTTCCCACTGTATCTCTTGAGGTGGCCAGGTCCAAGAGAGGGTTGGGCAGATAGAAAAGAGCTGCAACATTTTAAAATTGCACATTTTCAGCTATCAATAAGTGCTAGCACTAAGTGCTCCAGTTGGTACATAACAGTTTCTATATCCAGTGTAAATAAACAAAACAAGTCCCAAGGAAAGAGATGCAAATAGAGATTGGTGGGAGTTTCTTTTTCCCTACTCAACTGCTGAGTCCTCATGTTGCTTGGAAGACACCATCTCATTCATCTTATCCAATTTCCACGTGCCTTTGTTTTTCATTTACTTTGTCTGGTCATTAAATTAGTGAGGTAGACGGTTTTAACGAACATAGATAAACTACCAAGATGATATAGGGGAAAAGGAAATAAACTGTCATAAATTTTGTCTCAATGACTTTGTCTATCATAGTCTGAAAGCTCTTAATTACTAGTTGAAAGAACAGAAGACAAAAGAAATTCCCACTCTGAGAAACCAGCTTCTCAGTATACTTTGATTTTTCTAGATAAGCAGTCTGATCTGGAAGTGCTTGAGAAGCAATAAATAAAAGAGCCCAGAGGGTATTTAGATAGGTATTTAGGTTTTCTGACTAGGTTCTCCAACCTAAGCCATGGAAAAGTAATTTACAGGCTTTAACCTGGATAGATTTTGTTCTAGCCCTCTGAATAAGCAGTTAAAACTCTGCATAAAATCTTAGCTAATAGGACAGCAACTTCCCAGTTGGTTCTTGCATAGCTTACAGTGGAATCATTGCTAAGAAACCAGAAAATGCTCCCCAAACCCTTCTTTGGAGAAACAAGGCAAGGCTTTTATTGCCAGGACTGGATGTCATTATTTGGAGAAAAATTGTTGGAAACATGGAAAACAGTTCTGAAATGCCTACAGATTCCTGATTGACTCATTTTAGAGAAGGTCACAGGTACTGCTGCTATAATTGTATCTTTCATTAATTTTTAAAATACACAATAACTTACAAATTCAGTATATATTGACTGGATAACTTTGTACAGAAGCTCTTTAAAAGGCTTTTTACATTTATACAGAGCTCTCTTTGCAAATTGCACTGCTTTCACCTTGCATTGTTGACAGTTGTGCTTTTTATGTAATACAATACTGTCCACTTCTGACAGGTCAATAGAATGAATTGAGGGTCACAAGATAACTCGCCTACCTCTGGTCCATAGATTCAATCCCTGTCCCTGCCTAAGGTATGAGAAACAGAGCTCAAGTAATAGCTCCTGTATTGCTCTCAGGAAAGGCATCAGCTGTGTCCATGTGGATCTATCCATGCTGGCAGTTTCAGACAAGCTGCCCAAGCATGAAAATGTAAATGTCTTCTCATGCCTAAATCAAGTCGCCTTCTATCATTTCTGAAGTAAACCAGTAAGACATTATATGGAGCAAGCAAGCACTGAAGCTGCCTGTACGTGACTGGTCTGGTCTAGATATGGATGGAATACTTTTACCCCCACTAATCATCCTACTTTCTTTGAGTGTAACACCTGCTGTGCTCAGCTGTGTCCATCATTGAGACAGATGACTGGAGATGCCAAGGAAGGAAGCAGCTGATAAGGTAATCTTCACTACACAAAACATCAAAAGTACCCTCCTTTCTGAAGCATTTTCCTTTCACTGGACATCAACAAGGTGAGAGACATGAAAAGGTTGGGTGTTTTTTTGCTTTTCCCAAAATACCCATTGCACCTCTGAAGCCAGATTTTAACAAGATTAGGTCCCACAGGATAGACTATAAGCATTTTTTAATATCTAAAAATAAAGTAAAAGCAAAAAATGTAATATAATTAGTTGACACCATCTTTTGAGATGAACTACTCAAGCAGACAGATAGATGGATCAACAGAAAAGTAAAGCCAGAACAACAGAGAGCCAAATATATACTTTAATTGATAATACTGAGAGAAAAGCTAATTGCAGTGTCATCATAAATAGACTGTTGCATTTAGAAAAGCTTAAAATCAACCTTGATTTTTATTTCCTTTCATTGTAAAAGAAAAATGCTTGCAGAGAAAGTGTCTTAGCAAGCAAAAAATTCCCAATAGTAAAATCACCCACATAAGTAAATGCTTCAGCTGACCTGAATCTGTGCTTTTGCTGTGGGAATGTAGAAAGGGACAGAGTACAGCAAGATCATCATCTGATTTCAGTTAAAAGCCCTCTTTATTTACATCTGTGCCTCTAACAGGTAGTGCCAAAAGCAGATATTTAATAGGTGGATCCAAGAAGTGCTGTGAAGCACACTCTGGAAGAATCACTTCCTGGCAGGCAAACAAGCATGTGTTGTTCTGGTGTTGTTCTGGTTTGTTGTTTTTTTTTTTTTTTTTTTTTTGTTCTAATCCCCTGGAGAGGATGATTTTCTCTGACCAAAACCAGGGGGAGTCACAGATCTGGGCAATTGCAGCTACAGGAGCACTGGGTAGTTAATCCACAACTGAAGGTGTTCAGTCTCTCTGATATCTGTCAAAAAGGACCACATGTTGCTTCTGCTGCAATTTTAACAGATAACCAGATATCCAAGGAGAGCATACCTGCCCAGCAAATATCACCAATGCTGTCTCATGACCAGTGTTTGGTCAAATCCACCCTAAAAGTAATGGCATAGCACAAGTTGGAGAGTTCCTCTCTACAAACAGCTTGGATAGGTATCAGATGGGCTGACACATAGTCACCCAGGGTATGTCCATGCAGCACCAACTAGGACCCATCAGTGCAAAAGTCAAGGACCAGATAGATCTATTTAAATTTGGCTGGTGTGCTCTCATGAACTCTGAAGGCATTTAACATTTTGGGTATACTACGTAGACATGGACCTGAGAGGTTGCCAGGTAAAGCCTGCATATGTCTAAGCTCTGCATTTCCACTCCTGTGGCTCTTGGCAAGCTTGGAGAATAAAGTTCTTTTGCAAGACCTATGCTGGCACTTATACAACCAGCACTGAGGTGGAGATAAGAAGCTTAGCCAGAACAGAGTTGTGCTTTGCCATTGGTTATTGTACTTTGTATCCCAGTGCTCCGTGTGTTGATTAATTCATCATTAGTAAAGCATGAAGTGGGTGCTCCTATTTCCTCTGATCCAGAGAGCTTGATAACATGGACCAGAGATAGGGGGATTCTTTGGAAGAAACAGTAAAGATTCAGCCAAATTCTCAGCTCTAGCTGAGAATTGATTGTGTTCCTGTATAAGGATCTTTCACATTCAAAATTCACTTGATTTGGTTTGGATTTTTCTCCCTACTATCCAGGCTGGTCCTGCATTTTCGGGGAAAACGGTAGAGGTGCTTGCTCAGGGAACACTTACAGAAGATCTTGGTATCTAGATGTACCTCCATCACTTGTTGATATGTACAGTTTATCACACAATAAAAGAAAGTGCTGACAATGTCACACAAAGAAAAGAGAAGGGCCTGTAATGAAATCTGGATATGAATCTCTGTGTAAGAAAGTAGCAGTAAAATAAGACTATGGCTGAGCTGTTATGGCCAAAACAACACAAACAGCAATGGAACAGTCGCAAGTTGTGCTGGTGGGGCCAGATTCTACGAATAAGTCGTGAGAGAGGAGCTATTTTCCCATGAATTAAACATAAATCATGACTTATGAGAAACCAAATGGGCTGTGTAATCTCTCAATTTTTTTTTATTAGGGTTTAGATGGAATTAGCGTTAAAGGAGGTCACCAGTTACATGGAAATTGGTTGGAAAGGAACGGAGACAAGAAGTAGAACTTAATTGAAAGAGACACAGATCAGCAATTAGGAAGAGTGGAAGAGGGAGAGTTACGCTGTCTCACGCCTGGCAAGATGATGCAGGGAGTAAGAGACTGGAAACAAAGGAAACATAAAAAATGAAAGATGACATTGGAAAGGCTGGCAATTGCCAACAAAAAAACACTGTCTAATTTTTTCCCCAAATAATAAATACAGTTTTTAAGAGCCACTTTGGAGCTTTTAATTCAGTTGCTTTTGGCTGACCTGTCAACTAGGAACAGTAGCCTGAGGGTGATGATTCAGGGCTGCTGTACTTCTGTCTGTGGAGCAAAAAAAAGTAAATTGGCTTCTTTTTTTTTTTTTTCTAGAAACAAAAGGTGCATTTTTTTCCAAATAGAATATACCATCTATTTGGATCTAGATTTTCAGCTGGTTCAAATTAGTGTAATTTAGACCATCTAAAGAGACCATCTCAGATATAAGACCTTGTTCCACTGCTACTATTCAGAGGGAGAAAAAATAACAGTAGCGAAACTAGCAAGACTATACCAAGATCAGACAGCACCTTCCATGGTGGCAAATTTGTTCAAGAAAATCTTGGTCTGTGTTTTATTTAGCAAGGACAAGGGTCAAAGAAGAATCTCACAGAACTTCTCATGCAGATGAAATCTGAAGATGTGGTTTATTTCCACTTCCAGGTGAAACTGAATGTCATAACATGGAGGTTTTCCACACAAGAGAAATTCAAAGACTTGGCCACTAGCAATCCATGTTGAACTGGTCATGGAAAGGTGCATCACTGCCAGATTTCAGGGCAGGAAAGAGAGAGGAGATGAGGCAGGTGAAGAGTTTCTATGAATACAGATTAAAAAACCAAAACCTTGCAATAAAAATCCTGCAGTGTAGCCATGGCAGATCCTTTTCCCTCAACTTTCAAAAACAGTTCTGGTATTATTCATCACCTCCATGGGCACTTCCTTTAAAGTGCTAGCAGAAGAGGAAAACCACTGCAAATGACATAGTACAGCATGCTCTTTTAGTTAGCAAGTAATGCCAAGTGCAATTAGTAAGTAATCTGCAGAACTTATAATTACAGCCCTACAGTTCGGACCCGATTTCTCCATTAGCTGCACAAACACTGCAAAAGGCAATGGGGGAATTATTTTTTCAAATAGAAAGTGCTATCAAAATAAGAACTTACTGAATGACAAACCAAACCTTTTGAAATTTGGTCTCTAAAAAATTTATTGCCAGTGTTCTAAAACCACTTTACATGACAATTGCTTCAAAAGAAATCCCAGCAACATGAAAGGGAGTGTGAGACACCTAGGAAGGGGGATGGGAAAGCACATTAATTTTTAATGCTGTTTTTCGAAGCAGTCATGGAAGAGGACCTGTTTCTGACAGCTTTGAAACACAAAGATGCTGCCACTCTCTTCTAGAAAAGATACTGGCAGGTATCAGCAGTCTGAATGTTTTATCCACTAGCAAGTCTGTGGTCTCAATAGAGGCAGGTGCTGATGCTTTGCCAGAAGTTGGATAGCACAGCACATTCACTCATTTCAGTCTTTCATCCTATGAATCAGCAGATTTCTAGCCAGAGATGTCCAATACAAATGTGGAAGCCATTGCTCAGAATATGTTAGCTCCGAACACACGTGACAGGTGAAGCAGGGTGATGAGCTTTGCCTGGGTATCAAAGAAGGCTAAGAAGAGGGAAGAGGGAACCTCTGGAGAGCTGCTTTCCCAATGATCAAAAAGCTGTTAGAATGAACTCTGCAGCCAACCCAGCACTGAGCCTTCAAGCTCCCAGAGAAGCTGGTGTGCTGTATCACCCTTTGCCCTGTGGAGGATCAGGGCCAGGTTGAGCTGGAAAGGAGCTAAGACCATGTGTTTTCTCAGTCTCCTGAGGGCTGGTGGGATGAGGGCACCAGAATATTTCATGTCTTGCTCTAACACAAAGGTGAAAGACTCTGAGGATCATATCTGTACAGAGCATCTTGCCCCTTTCTGTGCACCCCACACCAGGCCTGAGTGCTTCATACAGCCCAGCCCACCTGCTGGCGGGACAGCACAGGACCAGTCCATCTGTCCTTACTTAGCAGCACAAGAAACCAAGCGCAGTAGCCTCTATAGAGAATATTTGGATTGTATTGCCATCAGGCAAACCTTGTCCTGTTAGTGAGGGAAAAGAAATCATGTATCAGCCGGCTGCTCATTCTGGCTCTTTCTATGAGGGCCTTTTTTTTTTTTTCATTCACTTCAGTGATTACCAGCCTCCAGTCAACACACCTTTCTCCAGTCCTCCTCCCTGCACATGCTTACCTCTCCATACACTTTTTCTGAGCATTGCAGACATGACTTAGCGTCTCCTTCCTCCTAAGGAATGGGAAAAGTCTGCACCTAGGACTCAGGAGACCTGCATTAATGCCAAGCTCTCCCCATGACTGGCTCCTGAGTGACTGACCATGGCGTGCCCCTTGTTCTCCCTCAATTCCCCTACTAGCACAACACAACTAACAATGTTGATTTCTTTAGCACAATATTTGATCTACTGTCCATATATAGCACTTGACTCTAGTGACAGTAACGCTTTCCCCAAAAAGCTGAAGATAGACAACACGTGTCACAGAGACCAGTGCCCTATCTTCATGTGTTAGGGCTTCTGCCAGGAATCTTCTGGCTACATGGTGCAACTGCTGGGAACAGATCTTGGGTCACAGATGTACTTTTCCTAAAGCCAAATAAATCACATGATGCTGTCTGAGAAAGATTATTCTAAGTAGATGTTCTCATCACATGATTTCTCTACTCAGATGCTACGGAAAGACCTCAGCTCATACCGCAAGTATTGTGCCTCTATGGACTGTTTAGGTGAATTCATGCAGCAATCCAAAGGCTAGCAAATAGACTACTCCTCTGGCAGAGAGGGAGAGGGGAGGAGGAAATGACACTGATTAATCTATGATCATTAATAATGTTTTTAAGTCTTGCAAACGAAGATAATGATATGGGTAACCAACTGTCTTACTCCAGGGTATAAACTGATCATCTGCTGGCATAAAATAGGAATTCCTATAACACACATTTTCTTGTCCATTGTAAAGTCACTTGATGGAATTAGCAGATTGATCATTTTCTCGCAAAGTCCAAGCTATTCATTAGTTCCAGAAGGTTTTGAAATTAGATCAGACGATACAGGAATGCAGCTCACTAAAGCAAATGCCAATATCCAATCCATCATTTTGGTTTCCTTACTTAATAATTGTATTTGAAAATTTTGTTCTCAGATTAAGTTCCAAATTCTACTTTTCTTTCTGTATGCAGTCATTATTTTCACAGATCCATTTTAATGTCATGGATTCTATTCTGAAGAGTCTTTATGTATGTTTATGCACTGCATTCTGCACAGCCCCATGAGTCAGGACAGTGAAATGAAGTCACAAGGACACATCAGAGCCTTGCAGGAAAATCTATAGCCAATAACAGTGCCAGTTGCACCACAAAGAGATATTGCAATTAACAGATAAAAAAGGAAAACTGAAATGCAAGATGAAACCACAATAAGGACAATTAGAACCTACCAGTCCTTTTACTACCTAATGGTACCTATTTTCTGTCACTGGTTTCACCTGAACTTTTCTTACCACACAACCACTCAGAGGTGGCAGACCCATGACTCCCTACCCCTAAGCAAAGGGGCAGAATGTTTCAAGGACAGTGTGTCACCTTGTAATTTTCTTTCCCATATCAGCTTTTAAATGTGACAGGAATACTTGAGCAGAAGGGTGAGGATGTTGCCTTGCTTGAAGAGCAGAGATGATAATCAGCTTATCAGAAAGCGACAGGAAAATGACTGTTGGCTCCCATGTAATTTTGAACGCAGTGGGAGCTTGGACCTGGGAGCTGTTGCCCCTTTCTCATACTCCCTCTGCTGAATCTCTGCTAAGTGTGAATCAGAATCTGTCCGAGTTGCCTTCCTACCTGTACCCACTTTGCTGGTGTCTCCTAGCAGCCAGTCAGTTCTTCAGAGTAAGAGTTAACTCATGGAACTTCTGGCCACAGGATAATGTGACCCCTAAAATTTTTATTTAGGGGCGAAAAAACTCAAAAATAGAAAACCTCATGAATGTCTTAGAAATACAAAGAATGTCATGTTTAGACATGAAAGTGACAAGAAAGTCACTTATTTACAAATCTCTCTAAATGTGAGAAGTGTATAAGGTAATTTTGTTAATATATATATTTCTAGCATCCTCTACTTGCCACTCTTGGAACTGAGACAGAGGTACCTCTGGTCTGACTCTGTATGGCCTGTGCTTTTAACACTTGCTTTCTCACCTCAAACCTCCCCTAGCATCCATCTCACCTTTTCCAGCATTTCTCAATTACTTATTCATTCTGCCTCACTCTTCTGCCACCCAGTGATGGATTGCCCGTTATTTTATGTGTCTCCTGGAAAAAACTGCTCCCACTTCATCTCTGGTAAAGCTGCATAGCCACGTAAACAAAAAAGTGTTAGGAAGGACCAGGACTTGTAACCTCTACATTTACAACCAGGAACATTTTCTAACACACATAGCCAAGGGCAACAGTCAGAGCAATGTTGACAGATCAACTTTCAACTCACTGAAAATGTTAATGCTCAATTATGCATGCAGAGATACATATGGATCATTAAGTACACATACATAGAAATACATACATATTTATATACATACATGTGGCTGTGTCTACATAAATATATGTTTACCAGTACAGACTTAATGATCCCCATCTATAAATGAGTGTCTGCACACATACACACATAATGAGTTTAGTAAAATGATGCAGGGTTGTGAAGCAAAAAGGTTATTTCTCTCAACGAATGTTTGGAGAGATGTTTAGCACAGGAGATGAAGTGGCAGGGGTAATAATTATGAGTCAGAGCTGGAACAACATAAAACCCTTCTCTGGACCCATGAAAATATCTGGTCTCTGATTTGAATGGTACAAACTAGCAATTCTCCCAGGCAAATACTGCTTCTGTTTGGATATATCACAATTAACTAGAAGGGGAATACAATGTGATTCCTTTCCCCTGGTGAACATCAGGCAAGTCACATGCTGTGCCTATGGCTTATCAACACAGAGATGTTAGATCTGACCCAGCAGAGCATGACATCATTAAAAGATATACTGGTCACCAGTGAGGGCTACAGGACAGAACTTAAAAAACTAGATTTCAAGAAGACTACTACATTGTGTCTTCTAAGAACATGTCTAGCCCATCAGCCTTATGCACTGGAGTTATTTTCCTAAAAGACCTAGTGTTTTCTACAGGTGCTTTCCCCATTCCTTCACCAAACACTGCAATGTGCTTTGGTACACAGCTCTACACTAAAGGAGCTGAAATGGCCATCTTATCAGATGAGATAAGCATCAAAACAACAGCAAAAGGAACTTCAGAAGTGGATGATCAGCTAGGAATGGAGGAAAGAGAGTGGATTCACCTTGGTTAGGCAGTAGTTCCAGGGCAGACCAGCTCACACGGTCTCGTGGTACTTCCCTGTGTATCACATTCTTAACAGAGTTCACTCAGCTTGTAAGGAAATAATTATTTTTTGCACTGTTATAGCCATACAAAGTAACAAAATCATAGAATAATTTACACTAGAACAGACCTCTTCAAGTTATCTTGTCCCACTTCCCACTAAAAGCAGCTCCCAGTTCAAAGTATGCTGAGATATTCAAAATCACGTAAAGCCCCTACATGCAAATTTACAGATTTTACCATACTGGAAAGGTCTTTAGGACTGTCTTAGGGCATGGATACACAGCCCAAAGCACAGAAGAGCCAAAAAACCTAGGATACTCATACAGTAGAGACAGATACTGCAACTGCTCGCATAACAGCCATGAAGTGATATGAAGTTCTGTGCTAAAATGGTTGCTGCTTCCCATAGCCCAGAGAGCCCTTCACAGCATGTGGCAATGAAGGTTGGGAAAGTCATTCTACTGATATATTGATTTTAATAAGATAGTATTATGATAATATTGTTAATAATGCAATATGTTAGTAATAGTTGGAGCATAATGACTATTTAATACACATTCCCCTCAGAATATTATTTTTTGGAAGTAGTTGAACATAGACAATTTTGATGCAAATCTATGGAAGAAATTTTCCCTAGTAGGAATCAGCCAAGACCCCTAAGTGAAATATTTTTCATTTTCAAGTATGAAAGACAAATCTTTAAAATCCACTCTTTAAAAGCCACTAACCCATCCAGGCTGGCAGTACCCAAACATAACCACATTCTTGGTCTCTCTGCCTCAGCCATGCTTCTAGTCTAGCACTCCCACTGACTCCATGATTATCTGGGGGATGCTAATCCCAAACCATTGTGCTCCTCTCATCTTGAAACTTCTTGAAATCTTTGGGATTTCTACGCACAAAGACAAATTCCATGTACCTCCAACCCACTACGTGCTATCTTGAATGGCCGGTAGCAATAGAAAGGCATCGATTTCTTCTCAGCCAAAGCTTCCACAAGATCAGCATGATCCTACACTGCCCTTATAGGTGCATTCACTAGAGTTCTCTTTGTTAGAAATGCCTAAATGATCTGCATAGAAATGGTTTGCATACAGGCCCTTTCGTCCTCAGCTCCTTTAATGCTGTGGATAGGAATTTCTCTAAATATTTATTGCAAGCATCATGAAATTTCTCTGTATAGCTTTTACAAACTATTAAGAATAGTTTTAAAAACTGCTAATGATGACAATAATAATAAAAACAATAACAATAGCAATAGCACTGGCAATAATAATAATATGCCTGCAAAGATTTAAAAAAGTCAGTTCTCAACAAAGCTAATACATAATATTCAGGAAGATAACTCACTTACTGCATTTTTCACCAGAAGACTACAGAGATATAAAAAACCAATAAACTTAGATTCATAATACATCTTTCTTCTCAAAAGAAAACTGCATTGATTTATAAAATAAATGGGCTAAATCCACAGCTAGTTGCAACTGAATAGCCCCATTGATTTGAATGAAGGTGCTGATGTGCAGATTTATGGGATCTCGGATCTGTCTCTCTACACGTGTGTGTGCACGTGTCTGCGTGTGTATGTGGTTAGCAAGGGACACACACTGCACACTGCATAAAGGATTTCACAGAAAAACACCACATTACCAGCACAGAAAGTGACACATTATCCTTGCATATAGTGCACAGAATTGCAGGTTCTAATCTTTAGCTGGGAGCTGGCATATATTTTCCCCACAGGATGCTCACAGCAGTCTTGCAAAAAGGCTCACAGGTATATCTTATGCTGTTGTGTTTTGCTCTTTGCAAAAATAGGGGCAATGTTTGCAGACAGCAAGGCAGCAGATGCACAGATATACTCTTTCACACAAACGAGTACTCTGTTTTTATGAAGAAAAAGCCAAAGCAGAGACATCGTTTTGCAATAAAGGAAGAGCTGGCAATGCTATGGAACTGATACCACCTATACTCTGATAAAATCTCCATAGCTGTCTGGGACAGACACAGAGGCTGCCTTGTTCTGCCCCAACACTGTTTGGAAATAAAGCACAGGAGTGCTGCTCCTTTGCTTTATATAAAGGCATAAAGGATAACCATAATTACTTAGCCTGGCCTTCCTAAGACACTTTATCACAGGAGATCCAGGAGTTGGCTATGCCTTCCTGAGCCCTCCAAGACTACAGCACCAAGTCTTTTTTTCTATCCTGGCATACATGGCAAAGAAGTCAGTTCAAATTGCCCTTTTTTAGAGGAGCCAAAAAGGATTTTTTTTTTTGCAGCTAAGATGAGCTCAACTTAAAATATGGACTTCTCTTCAACATAGTCACTTCTGTTTGTGTAAAGCTGATGTAGATCTGGTTTTTGAAAGGCATAACAACACATCATACAACAGAGTTGGAATAAATTCAAATCAGTAGAAGAAATGTCCGACACACAACAATTACGTTGTCCAAACTTCCTCAGAAACTGATGACAAGCACGCCAAGCAGTCTACTCTCAGTTTATCACTACCTCTGACACCAGCAGTGAGATCCACCTACACATTTCTGCCATATAAGTAGGCAGATGGACTGAAGCCTAGAAAAGAATAAACCTGGCCTGAATCTCTTTTCTCTCGCAAATAGTGAAAATCTGCAGGAAGTGCAGGTGCAGAAAAGCAGGAAAACCAAACTGACTGCAAGATGAAATTTACAGTCTATCTGCTGCCCTTGAACTGGACTGATGAAACAGTAATGTAATTAACCAAAGGCATTCCTTCAAGCCACTGCAGACATGCTTCACAGCCATGCCTCAGACTAAGGCATCTTAGCCACCCTGCTTTCTGATTCTTTTCAGAAAGCTATTTCAGCCAGGTCAGAGAAAACACAAGTAAGAAGGCACTTCTGCAAGCAAGGAAGGCAGTCCATCTACTCCTTGCTTTGTTCAGACTCCCAGAACAGATTGCTCTGATCTGCTTTATGCAAGAGGTAGGATGACTCCTCGAAAATGCCTTAGAACTTAAAAACTTCCCTCTCTCCCCTGGCTGTTAAACTCAGATCCTGGGCTGTTCTTGGGCCAACATTACTCTACCAGGTCCACCAGCCTTACCCAGCACTTTAGCCCTCTTGGGAGGAGGAAGGTCCAAGCACCTTCAGTGCCAGCCCAGGCTCTTCCTGTCAGGGTACAGGTGATCCATGGCATACTACACCCCAGAACAGGAAGGTTATTCTGAGCTCAGCTTTGTACATGCACAATGAGAACATTTTTACCTTGAGGTAAAACCAGATGCACAGTGCAGATAGCAAGCAATGAGGTTTGGAGATATTCATACCCAGCAGCAATCTCAAAAGACAGTCACTCTGCACAGCTGAAGCAAGCACAGAAATGACATTAGATGCAACCATACAGATCTCTGACTTATGAAAAGCACTGATTCCCTGGGCCATCAGATCCAAGGAATACAATCTTAGCAGTAATTATGAGAAAGGACACCACTCCCCAGAGAAGCAGATTTACCTACCGTCCTATGTGAACTCCCAAGCTACAGCTTGGTACCACCTCTCCCTGTTATACCCCCTGTCACTACTGGAAAGAGTTTTCTTCCCTCATCTATTTGCCATATAGTGCATGGCCATGTAAACCAGGTCTATGACCACTAGAAAACCCCACAAAACAACACCATGACTTCATGCAACACTACATGTGTAGCTACACAATGCTGCACTGCACATCATGAGGCTTACCATGCACTTGGGGATTTCCATGCACCCCCTCTGTCATCCCAATTTGAAATAGGAGCTGCTGTACTTACGTCATTATCTGAGTCTCTATGCCTGGGTCTACAAGGGATCCATCCACAAAAAGTGGTGTTGATGTGAAACTGTATTTACTCCAGGATCTTCCCTCATCAAAACTCATCCTGTGATAGAAGCAGACAACATTTATACACATAAAAACACTTACTCTAGAGCAACTGCAGCAATTAAATATTGGCTAAGGTCTGCAAGCTCCAGCAGCTAGATTTATAGACAAACACCAATCTTTGCCATTTCCCAGCCCACTAAATTCATGCTCTTGATGTACTTAAAAGATCAAAGCTTTAGAAAGCATAAACACTGGCAATAAGGACATGGATATACTTGATGCAGCTGTACATCAGACCTCAAGGGATCAAGAGGCATTGCCAAAACCTGTTTCTCGATCTGGAATAGCACCTGGCATGAAGCATCACTCACAGCAAAAGCAGCCCTGGCCTGAATGCATGAAAATTGCTATCATTGCCATGGGACATTTTGACCCATCCATGTATCAGTGCCACATGGCATTAGTTACCAGCCCTATTACTACTTCTTTGCATGTCCTTTCAGAGTTGGTCTTCATTTTACAGAGAAGTGGCCTCAGTCCATCCATGTCCCCACTGAGCTGCCCAATGTCCAGGGCTGGGGCTGTCCCTGGCTGCTGGGCGCCTGGGTGGGGTGATGGGATGGAGCCTGGTTGCCAGATCCTGTCCCACTTCCCTAGGGATCTCAGTGGGCTCCTGGCTTTGCAGGCCTCTGAGAGCTCCCAGCCCTCACTTTCCCCTGACAGCCTGTGACCACAGCAGTGCAGGAAGCAGCCGGAGGAGGGTGTGCACACCCATCTGCTACTGCAGCAGGAAAGACAGGCATCCTGCAGCTGTCAGCACCCAGCTCCCAGACCTGCTGCCCATGGACACTTCTGAAAGCAACCAAGCTGGTTTCTGCTCTCAGACTCTCCATACAATTGTTCCTGCACTATTTCTGCCCAAAATTTCATCTCTAAATTATATAAGCGAAGTAAGAACAAACAGAGAAGCACATAGGCTTATTGGCTATAACATTATTTCATCCTTTCCAAGCACAGCTGTTACAGAATTCTCTGTAATTCTGTGAGGTACCTGCACTGTGAAGGCTGACAGATTACTTTCAACAGACATTACCAAAGAGATCCAGCACAAATTTCTTCTTTGAATATCAGGAAACACTTCTCATTTTAAAGTCATCATAAAAGCAAATTTGCCCAAATTGGCAGGGGTGGGACTGGGGGGTGCTGAATGTGTGCATGCACATGAGCATCTGAATCGGTCAGGTGGGACCTGGATCCTCCCCACTCCAAGTATGTAGGATACTATCTGAGATGCCACCAAAGGACCAGGAGGCCACTATAGAGTGTATTACAAACTATGGGTTACACCAACCTCAAGTCTCTGGTATGGAAAGCCAAGGCTGACAGTTCCCATTCCCTAATTCTGTGTCGTCACATCACCAAGAAGGACATCCTTACCTGCCTTACAATGCACATATGCCAGAATAGGAAGTTGCCTTTACACTAAAGACAGAAAGCTGGGAGTACAACAGCATACAAAAAGATTATCTGCCCTTAATCTATTTATTTAAATGTATGTATCTTCCCGTACACCTGTGCATTTGTATGCGTTCTGCTTGCATGCTTATCTCTCTAAATAGCATTTCAATTTCTGGGGAACAGCATGCTTCATTAGCTTAGCTAAAGTTCTCTCAGCTTTTCAATTATCCACCCCTCTCTTCTCTGGGATGAAACTTATTGTACAATGTCTCAGCCTGAGAACTAATAGATTTACATGTACCATTTCATCTATTCCACTCCTGCCCATAAAACAGGTGCCTACTGAGGCAATTTGAAGCAAATTCCAAAGCCCCTAAGGGTACAGTTTTGAAGGAAACCTGTTGGAGCTTATTGATAACAGATCTAAATCACTACTTATTTAATGGAGTGGGTGGGTAACTCATAGTACTGCACATGCCATTGCATGAGACTTACTGTAAAGGCAGAACATGTGAAACAAACCTCTGCAAAGCAAATAAAGGTGAAATGAGCTCTCAGCTCCTGTGGAAGGTCAACCTGGGGACAAGTCTTTCCCAATATCTAAGAAGAGGCACTTCTATGTAATGTGGTTTTTTATGTCCAAAGAGCCTTCACAATTAAAGACACAATTAAAACAATTACACCTGTCTTGAATATTACAGTAACAAATGCTTAATATCTGACTTGCAGCTCTTTCACTAAGTGTCTCACCTTTTACCCTTCTGGAGCTCAGCTTTCCACAGTCTGATGTAACTGCAGCTGGTAACACCTACTCTTGACTCATACTTGGTTTAGTCTAAAGACTTTTACATGGTCCCGATGTCCTCTTTCCTGAGGGCACTTTAGTTATAGTCATGAGAACTGAGTAACCTGTCAGTGGCTTATGTTTCTAGTCACACACCAACACACTCCAATCACAGACTGGATTCTGCAGCTCATCACAGTGAGTCTGCCCTGTTACGACTTTCCATTATATGTCCAGTTAAGGAGGCTGTTGACAAGAGTGCTGGCCTAGATTTACCCCTGGCCCTGACTCACTCAGAGCCATGTATATTAAGTCATAACTGCAATGAGTTTGCTTGTGATAAAACAATCAACCCATTTCCTGAACATTAGAAAGCAAGACAAAAATTGCAACCCTCATTTTGCATATAATGAATTCATGTAATTCCACATGGAGGCACAGACCTCTTGAAGAACACTTGGTTCCCCTATCCTAGAAAAATAACAAAGCCTTCAGAATATGAGCCAATACATACTGTGGTTAACAATCCACTACCACACCAAGATTAAAGCAGTCATTTCTTTAGCTCAGGTGGTGAAGAAATGTGCTCAAATGCAACATACTCAAACTTTTATAGAAATCTATGATGCAGTTATCCTAGAGTTATCTGTCAGGTCAGAAATATAAAGACCAGAATCTTTTTATATTGAAAATGTAGCCATTAATGTTCTTAAAGTACATCTCTGGGATGTTAGCTTTTGATGAGTAAAGACAGCCTGTCTTGAGGTGTCCAGCTTTGGAATGACTGTAGTTTCACTGAAGGGGTTTGTACAATAATGGTTCAGGTAGAGGAGACCTTAACTCCTCATCCCTGCTGCCAAACACCATTGCTTTCTTATATTATTTGATTGAAGACCACATTTACTGTTCTGCATGAAACACGTGTGATGGACGTGTGCTGAGCTCTATCAAGCTGAGAGACAACTCAATACTGTAGCCAGAAACACAAATCTTGTCTCTGAAAGCTATTTCTAACTAAATAATTTCCACAAAACATTAGAAACTGGGAAGGTCAGTCCATCAGAGATGTATATTAGATGTGTATTAGACATGCCCCTCTTTCAGTCAAGACCAGAGACTGAAGGTGATGCTAACACACCCATTTGCTGTTATCAGTGTTAGTTCTGAATTTCAGAATGCCTCTCTCCAATGTTTCCCTGGTGAAGAAGTCAGAGGGGCAAGAGCTAAGGAGAGGATAATTTTGGGTGGTATCTTTAGTGCTTAGACTGTTATGACCCATTTATAGCAAAACAGTGCCTTCCACTGAGAAATCATTTTGCCCTATTTCACCTCCAACTCTATTCTGTTGACACCGGTGTATCTCTGGAAACTGATAGTAGAATACTAGAGGAAACAGAGAGGTTTGGAACATATCTCTGTTGTCCTTATCTACACCTAGTGCCCTCTCCTCTCTCTCCCTTTATCTGTCTTACCAGGTTAATGTTAAAATCTGTTAACAAAGCGCAGAAATGAGACACATCCTCTCAGAAATACCTGATGCACAAAGGATGACATTACTTAGTATGTATGTGTCTGTAGGAAAGAAACACCACCTGGAGGCTCATAGTACATTACCAGTGCAAAGAGTAATTCATATATGTATGTGATTATGTATAGAGACATTATATCTATAAAGTGGTACAACAATCATTGTATTAATCAACAAAACCAAAATGATGGTAAAACACAGATAATAATGAGGTAATTTTCTCATATTAGAGACTCTAGCAGATGTTGACCAGGTGATGCCATATCTGTCAGATTATCTCCATCAGGAAACCTCAAAATAATAAGTTTCCTTACCACATATGCCGGATGGGCACTGATGTGTGTTTCATGGCCACTAGTGCTCCTCCCCAGTCCAGAAACCATACATTGTATTCCTCCTCGAAGATCTGCAAACAAATTAGATACTGCATGAGTGCTCCACTCCACTGGGAGGAGAAGAGTCAGAAGAAGAGTAGCAAAAGGCTCCATGCTTTCCTTTGCTCTGCAAAACATACCTGTCTCCAGGAACTGCCACCATCAGAAGAGATGAACACGCCAGCATCAGTGTATGAAAGCTCAGAGCCAATATTGCCTGCAACACAAGCATCAGACATTCTTGTATGGATGAACACAGAAGTGCATATTTCCACAATATGAAAATAATTTGGCCTGACCACTGCTTTTTTGCTGCTCTCGATTCTATTCTCATCTAAAAACATCACCATGGTCAGGTGGCAACATTCGTTTACAAGAGCTGTGGCATTTCAAACCTGACACTGGGAGAAACCGTATTATCAGCTTATCTTCCAAACAAATAACATTGCCCATAATTGCAAGCCACTAAAGCCAGGCTTATTGTAGGCAAGGACCTACATACCTGATAATCTGTGTATGAAACCCCATGCCCATTTCATACAAATCATCAGAAAAACAGCAGAATGAATAGTAGCCACTGTCCCCAGCTACCAGATATTTCACTCCACACACATTTTTTTCTGAACTTCCAGTCTTTGTGCTCTGGCTGGTGAATTGCATCTCTGTGATCTGCCAGTCAAGAGCAAGGTAATTACCTCTCTGTCTTTGCTTTTGTGTAGAGCAGAGCACCCAAAGGGAAGTTCCTCCTACAGCTGAGTTTAAAGGTGAAACCCAGACCCCACTTGAAGCCCATGATTATGGGGCTAGAAAGTCTACTCAAGATTCTGTCAAAATGCTCAAACACATAAATGATCTCAGACCCTGCAGTCAAATAAACAAAGCTTCTTACTAGGTCTATGAATGGTTTGCAACTGATGAAGACTGTGGTGTAATGAAGTGTAAGTTCCACTCGCAGAAAATCTTAAGTATGAACCACACCCAGGGGCACAAATGGTTCAGAGAATTAAGTTGGGTCAAATGACTTTGCAGAACAGATGTAGAAACCAGACTGAACAGCATTCTAGACAACACTAACTGTTCTCATTGACCTAGCTGCCCCAAATTGTGAGTTTAAACTTACTGGTTACTTGATACAGTTCTCAATTTTAATCTAGTAATTTCCATTATTATGGAAACCATTTAGCTGACAGCCTTATAGGGTGAACTACTCTGCCTCACCATGCATTAGGGAACAGATATCCCACACTGAACACACAGGCTCACTGAACAATTCAGGTCTGCTCTAAGGTCCCTACTTTCCGAAGTCACATTGTCCATCTACCTAATTTTATTCCTTGACAACAGCAAGAGTGACCAACTTTCGATGAGCTTTAGATGAGGTTACGAGGAAAACCTGACGTGGGCAACTATATAGAATGTCGGTCTATAGGAACATCCAGGTTCATGAGAATAAATCTATGTTAGTTTCAAGATCTTTTTTGCTCAGCGCCTTATTATGAGGTGAAGTCCTCAAGAATTAGAAACTGATTTAAAGTGCAGAAGTGTAAGTTTTGTATCGTCATATTTTAAATACTGAATTAGAGACCCCAATTTTTAAACAGTGATTTTCAGATTGAAGGAAGAAAAGGGTGTAAAACACCAAGATTTTCTTGTTATCACTTCTTTTTGTGTTTCTGTGCAAACTTGTTTCATTATTTTCTTCATTCTCTCCATCTAGTTTCTTTCAGCTACATGGTTTCAAACCCAAAAAAACATAACTCTCAAGCAAGTCAAGAGGATTTAACAGCTGTACAATTGGTTACTAAAATTCTTTCATTTGCAAGAATCTAACCTCTGTCCTATATCAAGAGCCCAAGTTTCCAGTCATTGCTGGAAATGTCCCACTGTAAATCAAGTAAGATACAGTCTTTGAGCAGCCAACGCCTGTGAGAATAAATTGCAAAGCTTATCCTTGAACACATTCACCAATTTGGTGACACATTCCCGTTGTTGGAAAACTGATTATTGGAAACAGATGTGCATATTCCCTACATGTTAAGCTTTTTAATGTACAAAGCAGTAAGGCAGAAATTGTATTCTGCCTTTTAAAAGGTTAATTCTTAGACTTGGAAAACAATCATCCCATGCACTGGCAGCTTGAAATAAACCTAATTTAACAACAGTTTAGATTAATGCCTAGAATCTCACTGTCCTGCTGCCTCTATTTTCTTCCTAAAAGGTTAAAAAAAAAAAGCCTCTGCAATTACAGCATCATGAGTAGGGCTTGTTCCTAAGCATCCATCTAGCAAGTGCAACCTGCCAAGCAGTGATGACTCCACTTGGCTAAGCATAGGGAGATCTGGAGGTTTAAACCAAATTATCTCACTCCATTTGGCCTGGATCAGTGAACTGGAAATCACATGGTGTCTCCCTTGTTGAGATATAAATGTCATGAAGGGAACCTGTCTCTCAGGTTCTGTTGTAGTCTGGCAGACACATGGAAGCACAGAAGGACACGAGAATGAAAATGGTTGGAAGAAATGGTGTAAATTCATACAGGCAATATGCTAACATGACATACTTGCAAGCCAGTGCTAGGCTGAACAGGACAAAGGAACTGAGCCTTAGAAAGAACAGTTAGGCTATTTGAATATATTTGAGCATATGTAGGAGCCTCTCTTTGAAAAGATAGAATAGCCTACATGCTTCAGAGGCCAGCAGTAGCACCAGCCATTCAGAAAACACTTTTTTGGCCCAGCAGCTCTCACAGAGCTGCAGCAGTTCTGAGTGTGGTTGGTAGCCCCATCCATCCTGATTAGGCTGCATGATGTGTGCAAACAGGGCCTGGGATGGCTGTCAGGTTAATTACAGTGGGTCAGCCATTGCCACCATGAAGCATTGTGTCAGGTTGATATTAAAACATCATGACCTGCCGAAGCACAGTTTTGCAGAACAACCCACAATAACAGTGGCCCATGCAGTGCTGATGAAGTGCTGCTGGTCTTGGAGCAACACAGGGTTTAAAGTAGGTGCCATGCACAAGACAGGTACATATGAAGCTCAGGCTTCACCTGATAGACTTTGTGACAATTCTGTGCTTGCTGCTCAAAAGGTGGAATGTATTGATACCTCCTAGGAGTGAGAGGTATAAGTAATGCCAGTTGGTAATGGTCCCTTGAAAGTGTGGCTTAGACCTGCATATGGGTTATTGTAGAGCAAAAAGCACCTGACAGGAATTATCTTTTTGAACTTGGGGCCATATGCCTTCTTCTAGCCCATAACAAATGGGAGATATAAAGTGAATTAGCTCAGCACTTGCTGAAACAGTGATGAAAGCTTTTGCAGCAGGAGGGAACATCTCATATACTCTCAGGCTCCCAGTGAGGTATGGGTGAGGATGAGAAGCCCTTCTGCTCTTACCTGTGGCCACCAGCAGCCCAGGAGCTGTCTCTTTGCTGGAAATGCTTCCTGATGTATATGGATTCTCTGAGAGCTGCAGACGCAAGTGCAATGAGCAAAAGGGCTGTTGACAGAAAACAAACAAAAGGCAAAAGCTTTAATATGCAACAAGTTAAATGTCAGAGGAACCCTGGGTGACTACACACAGATGCTCCGATCCTTCTGAAAATGACCCCTCTGCTCTTAGCACTGTTACAAATAGAAGTATATGTTCATTTGCAGGATAAACACCATAAAAGTAGATGGGAACAAGAGAATCAGGAACTCTGCACTTGTTTTTACCAACAATTTGATCAAGAGCACTTTTCCCCGGAAACTTTCTTATTCTGACTTGAGTTCCATTAAAACCATCAAGGAAGATGGTCAGAGTTTTTACTTAAAAGTTATGAAGCTATAGATAAAGAAATCTATTTAATTCACCCAGCAAGTCAAGAGAGTTTTGTTAATCTACTGACTTAAATAAGCAGCTCTAGAAGAGTCAGTTGTGCTTTGAAAAAGATCTGCCACTCACCAGCTGGCAAAGCACAGGATCCCCCCTCAGATCAGTGTCCGGTGCCTGCAGCAAACGCCAATCTCTGCCCTTGTTGTAGGTAATGAAAGTCTTGATTTGGTCATCTATCTTCCTGTTAGCCAGGAATATGCCTTTGATCCCTGCTACCTAGGAAAAACGGAGAGAGATGAAAAAATACATCGGAAGAACAGGCTAAAAGCAGTGTCCATGTGAGCACTCCCAGGAGTGGAAGGTCTCTGAAAAAGCTATGAAGCCATCTCAATCCAGCTTTAGAAGACTGTGAATGGCATTACATCTTGATGATGGCTGCAAAGCTGAAAGGCCTCATGTGGTCTCTCTCTTGGGAAGAAAAAGACAAGGATGTTCACAGAGCAAATCCCTAGGAAACTGCCCACTTTAGCATTTCCTTGAGTGCTTGCAGATAGGTTGATGATGGACTTGAAGGTGTAGCATGTCACACATGAGCTCTCTGAGCTTCCCCACTCCCTCCATAGATTGCCAACAAATGGGAGACAGCAGGTCACATCAGAAGCAGTGTGGGATCTTTGTGTGCAAAAGAAAAAAAAATCAACACAAGAGATGGAAATCCTGAATATGCCAAAACACCGAGGTTTTGTAAACTTGAATTCTTCGCTTTCCTTCTACTCCCAAATTCTGACAAAATCAACCCAGTTGTTTCAAATGTTTTGATTTTTGTCAGCAGAACCCAGTACAGCAAAATATGGTCCTGTCAAAACATTCCCAAGAAGATTTCATGTTGAGTCTCAGTTGCACAGCTGTGAAAGTGAGACAGGAAGAAGGAACTTGCTGAAAATCTGCAACTTCCTGGCGACAGCCAAGATGCAAACCCTTCTACTCAAAAGCCCCCAGAGTGATACTACTTTTTAAATGACCCTGGGAAAATCTCTGTAGGCATTTAACAGTGAAAAGTCTATGATAAACCACGAGGGGATACAGAGTTTGCCCAGGAATTGGAAACAATGCATAGTTATTTTAATTGGTTTATCACAGCAAAGAAATATACATTTGCAGAGTCAGGAAAATATATTTAACAGGTGAAAATAAAATATAAACCCTGTTCTTCTTACTGATATATGTGTTATTTGTGAGTTTTCCCTCACTGACTTAAACTACCTGGATTTTTACAAACAAATTGATGATGTTGTTAAATGAGCATTATTCTGGCTGAAATAAATAAATGTGTTGTCTTAACTTCTACATGTAGCTGAAAACATTTCTCCATGTAATAGTAGAAGTCAGCCTGAAACCATTACTATTAGTATTACTGATTAGTTGTTTGCTGCTGGCAAAGCACTGAGCCCTGAATCTCAGCAGACCTTCCATCCAGCAAGTAATGACACACCAAAACCTGAATGCTCTGAACAAAACAGGAACCAGACCTGCTCTAAATGGACTGGTATTGGCCAAGGCTGACAGGTCTGGCAGAAGAATGAGAATGGAAGATAATTTGAGGTAGAAGTTATCCATCTGTCTTCTTTGGGCACCTACAAACTTCTGCTTATAGTTCACAAACTGTTCAGTGCACAGGAAGGTGGAATCCATATTCCCTGCCTCCAAGCAGGTGTCTCTAGATATCCAAGGGGAAAAGCCCCAGTATTTTGAGTCCTTTTATAGACATCCACATTACTATGAGAAGGATAATGGTTTTCCCTTTTGAAAATAACACATAGCTAACCAGTCACTGACTTGAAAGCAACCAGTTGTTGCACCTATAGCAGAATGCACTGCATCTATTCCCACATGAGTGAACTCAGCATCAAACCTAGTAAATGCCTCAGGGCCGATCCCAAAACAAATGAAGCTCCTGGGAGGTTGGTAAGAGATTTACACTTGCTTGAACTATCAAGCAGTTGCTGTTCTTTACAGGGTGACCTTTACTACATACCTCATAAAGGTCAATGACGATATTCCCCTCCAGCCCTCGACTGCTTTTCACATTTTCCAAGGCCAGAGTGAAGTAGACCCCTCGTGTGTCTGAGATATACAGATTATATGTATCATTCTGGTTCCACTCTTGAACAGCTGCAAAGACCTGATTCTCATCTGTGCTGATAATATGCATGTCCTGTTAAAAGAAGACAAAAGGCCTGTTACTGAGGATCTCAGTATTTCTTTGCCCTTCGGGACATGTAGTAATTACCATGAATTATGAAAGAATGGAGATGGAGCATGAATTATGGGTATGTTAAACAACTTTCTTTTAGAGAAAGCCAATAAATTACCACCATTGTGACTTTTCTGCATTTCATTTTTTTAATGATCGCCAGCTGGGCAAAGGATTTTTGCTTTCTTCATTTTTGGTACCTTCAAGGAATTTCATCCACTTTCATTTTTTATTTATAAATTTGAAAGCCACTGTTATCACTCCTAGAAGATTCATAACCTTGGAGTCCTCATAGTCACTAAGCACAGTGTAGCACCAGGCTAAAAGCAGTGATAATTTCCATTCACATGCTAAACTAATGGGCTTGTGCTTCCAACTGGTAAAGGGATGGTTTAAAAAATCCTGGGAGTTCACATTTATTTGGAGGTGAGGTATAGGGATCAGTTTGAGCTACTGCTGATAAGGATTTTTAATAACACACTTTCCTACTGGGAGTTTATCTGAGATCAATTATCCCACTATATATTATCTATCAAATAATCCACCCACTAACTGTTTTTGGATTTCTGCTGCTGACCAAGATACAGAAAGTCCAGCAAGGGTTTCCCCATTTAGTTTTAATACCAAAGAGATTTTACAGTGCATTTTCTCACTATTATTTTAAAACAGGTTCATGGAAATTATTTCCACAGTCGTGATGAGCATTGAAGGACTTCATCCTTGCTACTATTGCTGAACAAACTGACAGAGGTCCAGCTAGAAGCAAAATGACTGTGGTTATATGAGACACCATTTATCTATTTGTATCTATTTAAACTTTCCCCAGGGTGCCAGGAGGCCTTGATTAATTCCTTGCACTGTTTCCGCATCAAGAAACCATAATTCTGGAAGTCTCCCAAAGGGTGGAGTGACCTGATTTTGGGGAAGAATATCTGGGGGAAGATCAGTTCAATATCCTCATCCTGCCTAGGAGGCGAGTTAATCTTTTGTGTGAGTTATCTAGATGAAAAGTTGGGATTGATTAGATGGGGCTATTTCTAATAAATCTATCATAGCCTATCACCATGGGATGAGTGGGAAAACCATGTGAGGGCCTAATTTTATCCCAGCAAGTGCAATCAGTGAGATATTTGCCATTTTCCTCAATGAAGGAAGACTAAATCAGGAAGTTTGTTCTTGCCCAGCATCTAAAATTCCTTAGAGATTAAGCAGGCACCCAACCCATTCCAACAATGTAAAAATAAAGCAAAATGCCCAATGACTTCAATCTGTTTTGACCACTTGCAGTGGAAATACTGCATTACAATGGTGCCAGCCTCACATACGTACAACTCCAACAGAGTTCATTAATCTACAGCTGACAGGATAGTTATTACTGTACAGCAAAAATATTCTAGTGACTAAAGGCAGAATCAACAAGCCTCTTCTATGTGGCTAGAAGAATTTTCCATGACTAGCTTAATAGTACTTCTCCTTTTTAAATTACAGAAGTATCCCTGATTTTATACTATGCACCAATTCTAAACCAGGGCCACTAAAAAATTTGTATTATAATAGGCCAATTTGTGACAACATCAATCAATAAAGCAGGACAATCAAAGGGCATTCATTCCCTCTATCCATTTGACTTTTTAATGAGGGACAGCTTTCAAGGCCAGTCCATAATGTGGGACTATAAATAATGGTTTTCTCTTGAAAAATGGCAGCAGGTTTTCCAAAGGTTGGTGTGTAGTCAGTCAGTTTGAATCCCACACCACCACCATGGAATAACAAATAAAAGAAAATTCCTTTGTGCAGTGCAGGTGTCAATACGTAATGGACTGTGATCAACCCAAGTAGGAAGGAGTTGGGCTGTAACACTGGGAATCTGAGGTGCAACTTTCTCACAACTTTTCAGGTACAAGTTAAAGGAAATATGCCATATCTGCTAGACTGCAGATATCCCATAGACAATAAGAAGGGTAGATCCATCCATAAGGCAAATCTAGTCACCTATCTCACAGCTATGGCACCAAAATTTTTCACTTGTGAAAGGAAGGGCAAATCCCTTATTGCTGACTATCGGCCCTCTTTGAGAGTAGCCTCAACAGCCATTCCAAGAATCAAAAGTGCAGCAGTGGTCTCAACTGCCCATCAGTTTACCCAGAAGCTTGTGTTCAGCCTAGGCACTGGAAAGGTTGGTCCCTTCTGCTCTACACAGTCCTACACCATGACTATACTATGGAATTTGAGTATAATTTCAGGACATATTCTCCTTATTAAGGTTTGTTTGATATGAATAGAAAGCCAAGGGTTGTTGTGGTCAAAGTGCAGGACTCAGCACTTTGTTTTTTTTGAACCTCCTATATTTGGCCTCCCAAGATATTACATATCTGTGTTCACAAAGTGTGGACTCACCTTAGGAAGAGAGTATTTGGGTAATTTAATCTGTGCGAAAGGCTCCCGTCTGTATGACACATAGTAAGTTGCTCTTCCACCAGTTGTCACCTGTGGAAACACTAGAGAAAGTAAGTGATGACTCTTCTGAGACACTCTATGCTGCCACCTCTAAAATCATTTGGCAACATTTCCTTCAGATATCTTTTCTATGACACACATAGCTGTCCCTAAAGGTATCTGCATAGCTCCAAAGAAATCCCAAATTTGAGAGGGCTGGAGTATTATTTATTTAAGATGTGCTATTGAACTTTCCATTTTGTCTCTCATGCCTCAAATCCAGTGTGATTTTAACATCTCAGGAAAAAAGGGAATAGTGGATATAAAGTTTAAGGGAGGAAGTGGGAGGAAGAGGATCATCTGGTTTCATCACATGGTTCCAGCTCAACTGCCTCGGGCAAGTAATTTAAAGTGTCTGTGCTTCTGTTCCTCTCCTGTAAGTAGGAGATAATCCCTCTTTTCTCTGCTGCTTCTCAACCTTGTCTACACTGCAAGTCCCTTGGGGCCAGGATTGTCTTCCCACAACCTTTTACAGTGACTAACAGCAGAGATCCACACTAGCACCATTTAATGCTAATAGTAAATGTGCTCTTGGAAAGATGGAGCTAAACTCTTAGCTGCCCTTTGCCACTATAAAACTGGTTTCTCTGAAGTCATATTGTCTCTGAAAGAGGATATGGGGGGGAACTAACTGATAGACATCCAAATCTGCGGATTTATGGATTGAAATGAATTTTATAGGCTATGCATAAATACTATGTAACAATGAGATCTATCTCTGATAATTTTTAAAATATGGGATTTCAAACCTGTCACTAGTCACTTTGCTGGTGTTTATTCCAGCACCATTTCAGGCCTGGCTACAACAAGGCTTACATCAGTGAATTTCCTGTATTCTGCTGCTTTGGCGGCCTTGCGGGTCTTAAGATAAAAAAGTGCACAAAGCACTTCTCTATTATATGGAATGTCATTTGTTGGCTTCTTAAGTTTCCAATAAAGCTAACAGAAAGGTCCTAGATTCTCTCCTAGATATACCTCCTTGATCTGACAGTGATATTTCAGAATGAGCTTACACAGAATATTGCTACAGAGTCAGTTGTATTCTCAGCAGTGATATAACCTCTAGATAGTGGCTTTTTTCCCTAGAGAAGCTGTCATTCGAAGGACACGATATTACTGGTCATGAAATTTGATATCTAATCAACTCAAAATAATGTTGCTTCATTGAGAGTTCGAAGGACTGTAAAGAAAGAAAAGTTTAGAAATAGGACTGCCTTCTGCACTAAGACTTCACCTTCTGATTTTTTCCCATTTTCACTTGTAATGTTATCATAACTGCATTTAGCCCTCCCAGGGCAAAAAAACAACAACTATTGTGCCACACACCACATATGAAGGCCATAAGAATGACCCATACCACAGCAAACAAACTCTATACAGATAATATGTAGCTAAAGCCAAGGGTAAACACAAACATGAAAATCTAAAGTGATTTGGTTACAGAACCAAAACAAGCCAGTGGCAGAAACAAGGAGAGAACAAGAGTCAGTTCATGAGAAGGTCTCATTCATGTAAAGTGCACTGTGGACTGGCACAGTAGCTAGCATTTCAGGGTCTTGCTGTCCAGCTGTGAGGACCATAGACTCATAGAATGATTAGGGTTGGAAGGGATCTTAAAGATCATCTAGTTCCAACACTCCTGTCATGGACTGGGACACCTTCCACCAGACCACCTGTACAGTGTTCAAGGGCACATGGTGTGCTTCTTGGGGAGGTCCTGCTGAGGGCCAGGAGCTGGACTTAGATGATCCTTGTGGGTCCCTTCCAGTTCAGGATATTGTATGGTTATATGTAAGCCCCAACCAACTTGGCCTAGAACACCTCCAGGGATGGGGTATCCACAACTTCTATGGGCAACTGGTTCCAGTGCCTTACCACCCTCAGAGTAAAGAATTTCCTCCTTATGTCTAATCTAAACTTGCCCTCTTTCAGTGCAAAGCCATCCCCCCTTGCCCTATCAATGCATGCCCTGGTAAAAGTCCCTCTCCAGCTCTTGTAGCCCCCTTTGGCACTGGAGGGTCCCCTAAAGTCTCCCCAGCACCTTTTCTCCTCTAGGCTGAAAAGGCTGAAATAACACTGTTGAGTGTTATTTCTGAAGGATGTATTTCCCATCTAATACTACCACATCAAAAAAAGTTTTCACAGGAGAGGACAGACTATGCAGTTGACTCACGCCGAGTCCAACTCAAAAAGCAAGAATTCATGTTTGCAGTAATTTTATTTCTCTCAGCTCTGCAAGCATTGCTCAAAGGATCCTACACTTCTAGGTCACATTATCTAAATAACACAGGGAATATTTAAACATCCCCTCTTCTCTTTTGTTATTTCATACCTCCAGTGGAAAATTCAAATTCTCAAATGATATAACTTTGCCACATGAACTCATTTTATACCACTCACTATTTCAGCACCACGTTATTATTTGTAACGGAGTCCAGATAGGACTGAACGTGTTCAGTGACTACTTGGTAAGGATCATGGGTTCAATATCCACCTCTTTTGGTGGGCTGAGATGTGGTCTTCAACTTGTATTTAAGATGCAGACATGAATATTTACATACTTTGTAAATGCTGTGATGACCAATTAAAATTGGGAACAGACTAACAATCTTCCAGTTAATCCAATGAACATAAAATGGCAAAAATATCAAGGGGTGATCAAATTCCTCTTTCTGTGCCAAAACAGGATCCACTACAAGTCTGCCACACTCAAAAGGTTTTACACAGTTTTTTTGGCTTTATCCCACTGCAAATTGGTACCTGGAGGTTTTTTGTTTGGCTGCATTGCGTGTTTGTCTGCTTTTTAATTCAGAAAGGTAGGATTAAAATACTGTTCAAGTTCACTGTGCATTAGTTAAGCTCCCTTTCAGTCCTCTACCTGGACTAGGTCACCTTGACAATGGTTTAGAAATAAAAATCTTTGTGGTCTGTTGTCTTTCTGAGCCAGTTAATATGAAGCCACCCACAATTCTTTTGGCAGGAATTGTGTGAAGCTTTTCCCAGCCAGGATCTCATCTTTGCATGATTTACACGCATGGTTATAACAGTTCCAAAAAAACGATCAAGCCTTCAATAAAGTTTTGGCAAGCACTGTGGTAGAGAATGAATTTTGGAAGGCACAGCTTAATTTATTTTGATGAACTTTTCCTTTTCCTATGAGCAAACTCTCCAGCACTGTAAATCCCAGAGATTATGGTACTGTTTTGCCCTCCAATGCCTCCTTTCAGTTCACATTTGATGAATGTCACCCAATTATTTGCTGTGAGCTCATCTGTCATGCTTAGTACAGAATTAGCTGGGTTTGTCTTTTCCCTCCTCCACTGCTAATGACCAGATCATTAATCTGTTTTTCTGGATTTCTACTTTATGTGTTTAATTGGGTTTATGGCCAGTGGAAATGATTCCTATGGACAAATGTGTTTGTTATTAAACACATCTGTCTTTCCTAACCTGTGTTCTTTCTTCCTGGGTCCAGTCATGATCTACTAATTTTCTTTAATACTTCCACATTTTGTATCAAGAGAAAAATCTTATTTAACTTATATCAGCTGACACTTAAGAAGAGAAACATGAGAAATTTCTCTTTAAAAGCCCTGAAAATTTCAGTACATCTGCTCATTCCCTCTCCTGACCTGTAACGAGACAGAGTGCATGAAACACAGAAAAAAACCAAGTATGTTCACAAGACTGCAAAGAATTATATTTAAAAAAAAATAATGGAATATATTGATCTCTATAATTTCTGTGCCATATCTAGGAACACACTAAGCCATTTCTCATATTGAAGTTAGTCTTAAGCAAAAGAACCATATCTCATCTAAAAGAGTTTGGAAAGCAAGCAGAATGAGTTAAGAGGTCCCACAATGTAAGGACACCCTGGGTGATACCAGGAAGTGTAAACCACAGTGTATCAGGCTTCCTTCTCATCTTCCTGGCTAGCTGATGCTGGGACTCATAAATTCCAGTGTCAGGCAGGTACTGATGTAACAAAATGGAAGTACTAAGTAATGGCCCTGGGCTAAGCAAGACCCCATCTACTTCCTGCTGCTCAAAGAACTTTCAGAAAAGTGAATGGAAAGCTCACAGAATAGAATTTTAAACTTCTTCTTTATATTAAGTAGTTGATAGCATATGGTTGATGTTATTTTCAGTGAACACCTCACTTGTTTTCTGAGATGATTTTATCCTCTTGTAAAGTTCCCTCCTTTCCAGTGAGAAAAAATTAATTGGTAAAAGTCAAAGGTTGAGATACATTCTCTCAGTACTGTAATGGCATCCTGGATCTGCGTTCTCTAATTCCATAGGGAGCCCTGGCATCCTTCTCCACTGCTTTAACTTCAGGTTCCTTTTCTCCTTCTTGTGGGCATAAAATCCCCTAAATCAAATTGTGGCTTAAAGCATGGAGGAGTGATAACAAGGTCAGCAGAGAGGCTGCTCCATTCACACGTTTAGCAAGGGATTTTGGGGTTCTTCAGAGCCAGCAACTGCCTAGGCCTTGCATAGGTTTGCCAGTATGAGGATTGAAAAGCTGTGCCTCCTTTCCTAAGCCTAACCAACATGACAGTCACAAGAGATTCAGAAGGTAAGAACACATCGACATGAGCCTAGTGTAGCGTTCTTCCTTCTTGAGTATCCACCATGGGCAGGAAAAGCCATCTTCTGGATATTTCTCTGTACTGAGGTTCTCCACTGCTCCAGCATAAATCCCATTGTGATAGGTACCATCTAGTCAGAATTCTCTCCCTATGGTTTTCATTAATATAATACCTTCTGCACAGCCATTAAAGCAATATGCAATTACTGAGTGTGCTGTGGGGACACACGGATCAGTGTTTCTGTGTGCAAAGCACCCTCAAGCTGCCTGGTAAATTCAGCAGGCATGTTTGAAAATATGCCACTTTCTAGAGCGGCAGACCCATCAGAGAAAATTTGCTAAGACAAAGGAGCATTTATTACACTGGTCCAATCTCTGTTCACCTCCCTCTCTCTTCAGAGCTATGATGACACAGCTATAGCAGAATAATCTTGAGTGAAAATATTGCATTTGTTCTAAAAGCAACTCCTGTGCAGAAAATGTGCACAGTTACACCAAAGCATGAGCCACATCAGAGCTGCAGGTGCACATTCCCCACGCAGAAACCAGCTAAGAGAGGAGCATAAGTGTACACATTATAGCTCCTTTTGAAGGATTTCAGAGGAAACATATGGCTTTGCCAAGGTGACACTTTACATCTTCAGCTGATAAATCAGACAACGTGAGGGGAAGAGAGTGGTAAAAGAAAGTACAGCACAAAAAGCCCTAGAAGGAAAATCAATATAAATAAATAAATAAAGGAAAATGTTAATAATTTTTTATCAACAGATATTTAGGTTCAAGTTCCAAATCTGATATTTGGCACAGAAAAGATGAAACTGTGCTAAAAATGGATGAAATCACCCAGTAGTGAATAGGAAAGTAGCTAACTGCTTACTGCCTGTCTTGCCTGAAGAAGAGCTTTTAACTAGCACGTGGGATGCACTTGCTTTCATCTGTATGGATTAATTTCCCCCACTAGAGTGCTGTCCAGCATTTTAAAAAGGGGCAAGAGGAGATCAGCTGTAGCAGGCATTATTCACCAGTAAAACAGGTGTAATCGTGTTCATCATTTAAACGTCTTCATCCTATTAGTTTCATAATAAGCTTTTAATGATTCCTTCAATAAAAGACTCAAAAAACCAACCCCTACAAGCTGGAGAGTGCTTCATTGTCCCGCCAAACCGTTTTCTCTACCATCGATTGCAAAGATAAAAATCAATCGTAGCTAAGCAGGGTGAAGTTAAAAATAAATTGCATGGATTGATTTCTGTTAAGACCTTTGGCTCCTAGTTAATGGAGGAAAAAATGGAGGAAAGAAATTTATATTTGAACATGGTGTATTTAGTTTCTATGAAAATAAAGAGAAGGCTCTATACTAGGAAATCAAAGTTTAATTTCTCCCCTCTTATCTTGTTTCACTGCTGAGAAGTTTCAGATTAATTAAAAAAAAAAAAAATTAAAAAACCCCTTCCTTTATTCCTGGGGAAACTTTATTCCTGGGGAAATTATTAAATTGATAGCTTGAGAACAAAAGTTATGAATTTTTCTGAATTGGCATAATCTCATCTGTGGCTGCTGGTTGAAGTCTACTGACCGGATAACTGACTTCAGCCAGGAAATATGCTCATTTAGCCTAGCCTTAAATACCTCATAAATTTGAAACATACGCACACTTCCTACTAAACTTCTGAGTTTTTCTAAACAACCACAGTTACAACCAGTATTAGTATTAAACTACTTCTCTGATCTGAGCTTAGACATATATAGCTCATAGAACTAGTTCTATAAACCTGAAAGAGAAATGTTCCCCCACTCGAATTCTAATATTATAAATAGTAAGTATTTTTCTTTTTATTGAGGCTGGGGAAAAAAATGTTATCATAAATTTATCCACTTTAATAAAAACAGAATTTGATTCAGATAAAAAGAAAGTCTACAGATGTCATTTTACGTCAAATGACTTCAGCTGAAATTTTTGGACACACTGTGATGAGACTTATCCAATAAAAGAAGTATTATCCACAGGTCCTATAAGAATCTATCAGTGATTGTGGGTGAATACTGACATCTGCATATGTTTTAAGGAGACTTTCTGATGCAAAAGAACATAGAACTGGTTCAACAGCTTTTGGCAGAAGCGTTTGCTCCTCTGAGCCAGAGGAATTATTCAGATGAGCACTGTAAGACTTCCACTCAGCTGCACCACACAACAACATCTGGAGAAATTCTGGGTCTGCTCATTCTGATAGTGGTGAACAGGCTGATATGCTGCTTCCTATGCAACTCCCCGAATTAGGTAAAAGTCTTCTAAACTCAAAATTACTTTAGAAAGTGAAGAAGACAGGTAAATTATCAGTATCAAAGTAGAGCATTTTGACTTGAACTTTTCACTTTCCACACATAATTCCTACAATTCCCACAAGAACTGCAGGCTGGTTCTACACTCCTGCATGTGCAAGATGTGAGTAACCACCATTCCCTCTTCCTAAATGGCAACGCCATAGACTCCATCACATTTAGGAGGACTATAAACCACAACCAAGACCTCCTCTCTCTTCCCAGCTTCCCTCACACTTCTTCCTTCCTTCATCACATCAACCCCCAAACAAAAGGTCATCAACAGAGCAATTTAGCATTTTAGACATCGAACCATCATATGTCCCAGGACAACCTGACCTAAAGGAATTTGGAGTCAAGAGAAAGCTGTGCAATTCCCAAGGTTCCCAGGAGACTGAATCACAAATGAAATGGCATTAAAAGCAGCCAAGAAAGCTTCCCAGGAGAAGTAGCAGCAGAGACCAGGTAAAAGACAAGACACTTATGAATTTTAGCCTGCAGTTAAACACCTTGTTTAATTATGCCATGGGAATGGAAAGGGGAAGGGGCATCTGTGTTCCACGTTTTAAAGGAAAAGTGATAAGGTACTGCAGCTCAGAATGCCTCTCTTTAATGGTGAAAAACACTTTCCATTTAAAGTGGAAATGGAACAGAATCTGAAGCAAAAGGTCAATCCTTTTCAATCAAAGTTTGCAGGTATCATTCCTCATCTTTATGAGGTAAGACTGGGAGTTAAAGACAGATCTGAGAGTGTTCATCTCCAATGGCATTTGTTTGGTCTGCACCATCCCTAAATTCAAAACAGGTATCAACTTCTTAGTCTCAGAGGACCAGTAGCTTTGTCACTGCCATAGAAAGTGCTAAAAGTCTGAGCCACAATACAGATCAACTTCAGCTGCACTTGGTTGGGATAGCAGAGTCTGCACCATCCCAGAGAAAAATTAAGACACAAAAAACAACTGAGACAGGTATTGATCACCCATCCACACATCTCTGCACTGACTTACAGCCAGCTCAAATCAAAAAGGCCAAAGTTACCCTGAGGGTCTCCAAATGCTGACAGAGACAGAAGCTTAAAAGAGGAATGGGAACAGTGATAACTGCGTGCTGAACTAGACTGGTATGATCTCTGTGATGAAAGCCACACACTGAAGGGTTTATACAACACAACAAGATTAACAGAAAGATGGAAACATATATATGATGCCTACATCTACAGCTGGGGGAAAAAAACGTCCTTCAGGATCTTGTGAGTACACCCAAAACCTTAGCTGGGTCATTTGTAACTCTTGTCAGTTCTGATCTCTTAAAAAATAGTGCCTCTTCCTGTAAACATTGTCTCTCATCCTTAGGCCACCAGTGCTGTAACAGCAGTAGTGCCAGCAGTCTTCATGTCACACATTCTGAAGAGTTTCATCAGTATTATTGTCCCTCTCCTGACACCTAGGATGTGAAAATACAGTCCTTACATTCCCAACCAGTGTGTTGGGAATGTCATCCATCCCTGCCAGCAGCCAGGCTTGTCCAGCGGGGGACTCCACCCATCCAGCAGAACCACTGAGCCATTGCACCTGAGAGAGCTTGCACATAACCTTTGGCTAACTGGGAACAACTACTTTAACTTAGCCATAATTAACTTCCTATGGCAGCCATAGGTTTTCCCACAAGAATGTTGCTTTTTGCAGAATCCACTGTCCCAAAGCAAAGCTGATTCCCAGTGAATGTGTTGCCCTATTCACACCCTCAGGAATTCTCAGACTACAGCAAAGAAGTGCCACTGTACTGGTACTTTTTGGTCCAGACTCTCCTCACTCCCTGCAATAAGTGATCATATTTGCTCATTCTTTCTTGCATTTTCAGTGGGAAATTTTCATCTGTTGGCAAAGAAAGATACATAGATCACTCCTGCTCTTCTCTTTAGTCTCTAAAGAACTAAGTAGCACTGATGTTATTTGTTTACTTATAGTAAAATAAAAAGTTTTTCTCCAAACAATGCTTTCTCTCTCAAAATAAAATTTCCTGAAAATAATCTCCATTTTCATTAAAGCCTATGGCATTTTGGACTCTTTTCAGCAACCTGAGCAACTCCATTAGAAACCCTGATATAACACTTCCTTCCACAGAATTCCCTCTGTGGTTTATTTTTTACCATATCAGTTCTCCAAAGTATAAATATTCTAGATTCATACATAAACCAAGACTATCCCTGATCCCCGTGTTTCATAATGTAGGCTCTGCACATGAGAATACTGTAGCAGTTCTGGTAACTCTCAGGAAATCAGATCTTTTAGGCAGTTTCAGGTTATGTCTGCACATAAGTTTAGAATGTGATACTTAGTAGCAAGTACTCAAAGTCATCAAAAAGGAAAGATGCAGTAGAGCCACAGAGAATGACACATTACAGATATGCAGAAAGCATGGGCTTCAGTGTTGCACAGATATGTAACTGAACACCACTGACACTGACCTTAAACGGCAAAGTTGGTCAACAAATTAGTTCTTTTTGGTAAAGTAAATAAGTCCAGACATATTCCATGGTTTTCTCACAAATAAATTACCTGTTTTGCAAGTTGTATGAATTTTAAGTATTAAATGGAGGGAAGGATTTTCTTTTAATGTAGCAATTTATGCAGCATTATCCAATCCAATCTTAGTGATGTGCTAGGCATCCCTAAATAACTACTGATCAATCAAATAGAAAGTCAATCAATAAACTCTGAGTGAACACCTACTGTTTTATTCATAAGAATTCTTCCTAGTCTTAGTAGCTATTTCTTTCTTCCTTCCACATTAACTTTTACATCTTTTCTCATGGGCTATGTTATTTATCTCTTTTGCCTGATAACCAGTCCCAGTCTTTTCAAACTCTCTTCATGGACAAGATATTTTCAAGTAGAGGATCATTCTCATTTTCTTTCTTTGTACTGTAATTCTGCAAGATCCTTTCAGAAGTGCTGCACAACAGGAATCATTGATTTAGAAAGGCATTACAACATGTTCTTTATTCTTCTTTTCTCTATTCATTATGCACCATAGTGTCACATTTGCTTTGAGTGCACAGTTACACAGGTTAATGCTTCCCAGGAATCTTACACTACAGGCCTGTTCATCAACTTGATCAGAATGGATATTCATGAGTAAATAACCTATGCAGATAACCTAAAACATTGATATCAATAGCTGGGATTTATCTTCCCTAATTTTACCTGTCAAAAATTTAGAGGCCTTTACTAAGCTATACTTAGGTTCCTTCTAATATTAATGAGAAATACATATTCCAAGAGAAACCTATCTCATCTTGGATTAGTGAAAGAGGAGAAGGTAAATTGCCCCGAAGATTTTGATCTCTCTTTAGAGGAAAACTGACTATGGATTAAGCCTAAAAATTTTTGTTTAATGACAAAATTTATAAGAAACAAATTCCTCTCTCCACTCCAAGACATTAGTTCTGGTTTGTTCCAGCACAGAAAGATCAGAACGCATGTACCAATCCTTTATGCAGCTATTAAACCTCACTAGGTTCTTAACATTTAATTTGATATTTATTTATTCATCTCTGCCTAGTATTTGAAATTCTAAAGACCTGGCTCCCATACTTCTGTCCAAGATTATCCAGACTGAATGATATGCATGAGACGTTGCATACAGAGTCAAGCTGACACATCCCAGCTACATCACACAGCTTGTGAGACTAATACATCCAGTGCATATCAGCACTCCTACATATGTACCGAGCAAACACTCTGCATAGTCCATCGACTCTATGCTGGACACAGTGGATTTAACACCCCTGCAGCTCAGAGAGGTGTGTGCTGTGAATCTGAAGTGTCTGTGTGTTACTTGAGCACCACATGGGCTCAGTCCGTGCCCAGTTTCTGCAGGCACTTTTGCCAGGCTGCTGGACAGTCAGAAACCCTCCAAGTGTGATATTGAAAAGACTGAAAGGGGTTGACAACCTGTGAATGGAGAGTCTCCTGCCCAAAGCAGCAGCAGTGTTCTGTGTGTATATGTAACAGCTTTTAAAGGTGTGGGGTTGTAATTTTCAATTCAAATACCCATTAAGCTAAAATAAAACATTGCTAAGAATAGTCAAGGCACTAGAATATCACATATTTTTATGTGTGTATATACACACATGCATATTTTTCTTTTTTAACTTTAGGTAGTTAGCAGGTAGTAGCTTGAGTTACTCGCTGCTAATTTGAGGCAGAGGAACACACACACACACACACACACCAGGCCCATGTCCTCACTTTGAGATCAATATTCTTAAGTGAGCAGCCTTGTTTTAACACAGGTGAGGGTTGTGGAATGAGAAACATTGTAGCCTTAAAGAACTGGGTTCCACAACATCCTCAACCACAGACATAAACCTCCAGATTAAGAGTGTCTCTAAAATACTTCTAGGGGAGTAGAGCATTTATTGATTGGAAAGCCACTGCCTCCAGTAAAATCATGACTTACTAAGGTTGCAAAAACTGCATTCACAGTGTTTTCTAGCAGGAGGTCTCCCCCGTGATACCAAAGGAAGCAATAGCAGGCTGAGTTTCATGGGGGATTGAGGGGAACTGTGGCTCCCATTACAGTAGGTCATTTCCAGAGCAGCAGACTTCCCTATTCACAGAAGAACCCTGCCAATGTTACTCAAGTGCATGCAGTTTTCACACTGCAGTCCTCCCGGGGCAAGGGGATCCAGTCCTCCACCTAATCTCAGGACAGAATTATCATCCTTCCCATTTAAACTCCCCTTTATAAGAGAATCTCACAATAAACTGAGCAAAACTTTCTCATAATTTGGATACAGTCAGGAAAAACGTTCCCTCAAGGAAATGAAATAGGAGCTTAATGTAACCCAGTCTTACTCAAAAAGGGAAGCGTATGCCTTTTTTGTGCCACCTGAATCAAAGCTCCACCTCATCTCATTTCCTTCCCACTGCTTCAGCACTGGTGACAAGCAGTTAACACCACCCTGCCTCTAATCTCTGTGTCTCCCGAGCTTCCTACAGTCTGGAATCACTGCAGCCTGGCTCCCAGTTTTCACCCAAATGGTACATCTTCAGGAAGTGTTCTTACATACTGACTGTGCTGTTCATTCTCAGACTTCCAGAGAAATGAAATGGGGAAAGATGGCATAGTTCCATCCACCCTGTGAACTCTCAAAAAATCTCAAAAACAAGTAGCTTCTCACTCAATTTCTGTCACATTCTCCTCATCTCCAAAATCATCACCAACTAGCAGACAAAATTACAGCCATCTTTCACTTTGAAGTTGCCCTATAACACCTCTTTGTTAATCTTTCTGCTATTTTACCTCCTGTTTATGCTGTCAAATCAGCATAAACCTTTCCCGTTGTTAAAATAATCATTCACACCTTTCCTTCGTTCTTCTCTGTTCTGTCCAGAGAATTTGTATTTTACAAGTAGCCATAAAAATAGCAAGTTAGAGCTTCTGTGAAATCCATGGACCTTTGATGAGTGAACTTTAAAATATATCAGATTCACCATAAGACAAGTGATGAGCAGAGAGATCAAATGTTTTGCCCCAGACTGCACAGCCAATCTATGGCAGGCAGGTATAGACTCCCACCTCTTATGACTTGTGGCCCCATATGCTGGTCCTAAGGATATGCTTCCTCTCTTGCACAGAAAAAATACCTTGTGCAGGCAGCATTCACGTCACGTTTGCATCAAGCCAACATACCTGGATGAAGATATATTCATCCTGAACAACAAGGGAGCTGACATCAATGGAGCGCGAAAATGGCCCACTCCTTTTGGTCTCTGAGCACTCTTGGATCCGACAGGTCAAATAGTGGGTGTCTGTAATGGGAGAATATGTACACATGAGAAATGCCCAGGTAGGAGCCAGTTGTCTGACAATATCAGCAGCAGCTCAAAAAAGGGTCTCTGAAGAGAAGTCTTAACCTCATCTCCAACTATACAGATGTTATTTCATGATGCGCTTCCAGCCTTTAATACTGTAACTGCTCTCTGAAGTCAGGAATTCATCACACTTGAACATTCACCATTCTCTTCCTCATTGTGCAGACATACCTCAGGAGACAGAAGTTCAAACCATAAGTGGAGGGTACCAACCATCAATGTATCAGAAAGCTGATGGTGAGTCTACATGGAGCAGAAGAAGATTTCAGAAGCCATTCAGGTAGAATTTACCGGTTCCAATACCCTGCTGGGACTTATATCCCTGTCCTCCCTCTGAAATACCCTACATGATTGGTTTTAATTGTGGTAGTAACACACACACACACACACACACAAATAAGCCCAAACCAACACTATTACGTTTAACTGATTTTGCTGTGAAAAAAACAAGCATCTCCCAAAATTAAATTTTTATAGCCACTATAGGCTAGGTATGAAAATGCCACGGGCATGAAATAGCACGACTGGCTGAAGAGTCCTAGCAGTAGTTATATGCACTGCAAGAACCATCAAATGCTTCTGACCAGAAACAAGATGAGAATGCCATCATACCAACAGGATTTGGCATGGCTTGAGAGGAGGAACAGGACTGGAAGAAGAGCATGAAGATAACAGAAGGCAAAGGCAGACATACAGAAAGTTTCTCAGCACAAGAAGAGATGTGCTCCTCTCCAACAAGTTGACAGGGGTTATAGGGAATTAAGCATTATTTCACTTAGGCTAAGAAAGGACCTCATGAAAGAAAAATGAAAGCACTGTGTCTCTGGATGTATGTAGTCTAAATATGCCCTCTCTGCTTTTCAACTGCTCTTCTGAAAACTGCAAATTAGGGAGAAAAAGAAAATACTACTAAGATGACAGCTGCAGTGATAAAAGGTCATATCTTTTACACTGCAGCACTTCTACGGGCTTCCTAGATTCAAGTGCTTGTTTGCTTTTCTACAAAGGGTGAGGACAGACCATCAATGAAGAAAATAGCAAGTTTATAAAGGCTGGGGTGAGCCTGTTGCTGTGATTTTAATTTACAACAGAACCTTTTAACACGGATCTTGTCAAACAGTACTTGTCTAACAAAGCTGCTTGCAGGATTATCTGTACCAAAAACCCTCCTATTGTCCTTAACTTGTGTCCTTCCAGTGACAGAAAAATGGGGTTCAGTGGAAAGCTCTGGGAGGCGCGACCAAAATACTGAGACTCAGCAAACTGCCTTCTCAGATTCTAAGACAAGATTCTCAGACTGATAGTTTCCCCTTTCATACACTTGTCCCATCAACACTTTAAAGAATGCAAAAAGAATGCAAGTCAGAGGCATTAATAATAAAAATAATAATTTTTAAAAAAATTGTCCAAAAAGGTCACTGAACTACAAACAAGCTTTAACGTAACAAAGGTTCGTGCCCAACCTCCTAATGGCTGAAGTCCCATGTTTAAAGGCTGCACATCTGGTTCTGTGTTGAGGCACTGGGGATTCCGGGTTAATGAGAGCTACATGGCTGATTCAGAGCAGTTGCATAGGTCTGGTGCAGTAATGAAATCGTGGTCCCACTGAAGATGCTAAAGCAGCAGAAAATGTTGCTGGTGCCAGCTCAGAGTATCTGGAGATAATTGAAGTGTATGGTGAAAAATATCTGACCTAGAGACAGTGCCAAACAACCAGAGTATCAGAGTTGTATTTTCTCTGAGCATAAAATACCAGCAGCAGTGGAGGGGTCAGACTTTCAGCTGGCATAAATTTAAGTTCTTCATCAAATGACATTTATATACACCTTTGGTCCAGAGCTTCTATTTAGCTCCTCAGCGTGGAACCTAAGACAACTTTGCAGTGGACAAAAGCAACTTCTCAGAAAACAAGAGGGTCTTATATGCTGCCAGGCTACCCAAAGAGATCTACAGACATAGCTTGTTCTTTGAGGTAGCTCTAAAATTAGGTAGAACAAGGAGGAGAGGTCAGGAGGCATATTTTTAGAAGCTCATTGCATCCAGTATATTCTCCCACACAGTCGCCTGGATATTCTTATCCTTCCAAAAAAGGGGATAATTTGCTGCTGCTGAGTGACAGAATGGGAAGAGGAATAAAAACCTGTCACAAATAAATGCAGATAAATCACAAGTGTTGACATGACAACGAGCTTCCTGCCTATTGGGAAATGTGTCATTTTGAGTGTGTTACACCAGCAATCAAATATACTCGAAGAATGACACCTGATTAATATTCACAAGATGATGGTGGTAGGGAAGGGGGGTAACTCACTACGCATTTTCCATTTTGTCACTTGCTTTATTTATTTATTTTCATGTATTTTACAACACAAGGTCTAAAAAAAAACCCCACAGACAAAAAATTATATTCAAACCTGTCTGCTTTAGGATACCAAAAAGAGTTCAAGTCTTGCTTTTTTCTCTCCTGCCCCAAAGAAAATGAAAAATAATTCTCTTTAAAATATGTTAAAAAAACAGGTAAAAAAATATGACAGTATCCAGTTCAGTTCCCATTTACACTTTGAGTGTGCAAATCAAAGTGAGAAACAATCACAAGTCCTTGCTCAAGCTTCTTAAAAGGTATGATCCCTTCCTGAGCTATGGTCCCATTCACAGGAAACACCCCTTAGATAGAAAGCACAGGGTCCCACAACAAAAATCTCAATTAAGAGAGAAGAGGGCACCCTAACTTCCAAGCTGTTATCTCCCTCTCCTCCAAAATGAGGTAATTTTTCACCCCTCTTTTGCACAGCCACAAGGAAAAAGGAAATCCTGAGGGACAGGTAACATGAGCCCAAGCCATGGCTCTAGAGCCTTACTTACTGTCACTGGGAAATGTGTGTCTTAAGGGAGATTGGCTTCCATCTGGGGATTACTTCCAATGTCCCATGCAACACCAGAAATAAAGGGTTTGGGTGTTTTGGCTTTGGTGGTTTTTGGTTGGTTGGTTTTGGGTTTGGGTTTTTTTTTAGTGGGTTGGGGGTTTTTGTTTCCTTTGAGTTTTTTATTCTGTTCTGCTGCAAAAGGAGTTGAGAAGAGCTTCCTCCTTCCCAGACAGTATCAAAAGCTTCTCATGCTTTTAACCAACATCCAGCTACTTTCTCAGCTCATCTGTGAGGGCAGCAATATGGACATCAAACATCCTGGAGCTCTTGCTGCAGCTCAAATCTCAGCATCCATACCTCCACACAAACCCTTCCCACATCATTTAGGATTAGGGAATGGCTTTCACAGATGTGCAGTTGAGGAGCTTGAACCACCTCCTCATTGCTATTTAACATAGCCTCCCATCTTGAGAATTTGCAGTGTATTTTTACTCTTTTAGAGTGATAAAACTGAAACAATTTCTTGAAATTTGAAGTGATAAACGGGTGAGATAAACCAAGCAACTATGTCTCCTCTTTGCCTGCCAACCATGCCAGCTTTGGCAGGAAGCAGGAGCACAAGAGGCTCTACATGGTGGGTGCCACCCAAAGATGTGGGTTCCTGAAGGGGGACTGTGAAACAGTCAAACCTGTCACTGTGCTGAAGGCTGGGAGGGCCTGTGATACAGTTACCTGTGTGCAGGGAACTGTGGCTCACAGACACACAGGACAGCAAGTCCTGCTGCTTGCTGTCAGCATTATAAGGCAGCTGAAAGCAGGGATGGCTGACCAGCATGGCTAACAGAGAGAAGGGCATCTGATGAAAAGAAGTTGCACTGGCACATTGGCTCAGCTTCAGTCAGGCCCTGGTGCCAGGCAAGACTTAAAATCAAACACTGCCAGTGAAGGTCTCCATGGAAAGAAGAAAAAGCTCACTGGCCTCAACAATTTTTCCCCTGAAGGAAAAAAGTATCTAGAAATGTAGACAGGATTGTAAATTACTTTCCAAGAATTAGTTACCCTGTTTTATCTTACTGGTTAGCTTTTTTCTCCCCTCTTTTTCCTTCCACTCTAAGCCTGTTTATTGCACCATATTTGTGAGTGGGGAGATTAGCTCACTGAACATCAGAAAGTTTAATATATCCTTCCGAGGAATGCTGGTGGGTGCTTGTGTAAGTGCATTAATAATAGTTTCCTTGCATCCAACCCTGTCCTTTCTGCTGCCTATTACACCCAGGCAGAAGGTACAATGCCCAAGGCTCCTACATGTTTTTATAATTCAAAAATGCAAGCCTCGATTATTATTCTGGTACAATAGCTCTGCCAAGATGTCGAAAAAATGTGAAAAACTTCATCTGCTACAAAAGACTCGAATAGCTAGAGATAAGATAGGCACTGGAATTATCAGCATCTTGCAAATATTTAAGGAGATTAGATACTGGGGAAGATGTTTTTTTCAGAGACACTACCATTCCTAATGACCAGGCAGATAAAACCATGGGGCAAGATGTCTTGAAGGACAGACATCAAGAGAGGTGGGGGAATACAGAAGAAGAAAAAAAAAAATACCCCATTTAGAAGAATCATGTATTTTTCAAGTAGCCAGTGACACTGAAGGCATAGATTCTTTTCCCTGAATTGAACTGACTAATGGGAATACTTACATCCATGTCTATTAATGCATCAAATAAGTGACTGAGCTATCAGACTGACCTAAGAGGTCTTTCTCTACACTACTGAGGAAAACTTTCATCAGAAACTTTCTGATCGAGAGGAAATAACTGCAGGGGCCCATTTTCCACCAGGTAGAAGTGCCTCAGCCATTTCACTGAGCACATGAAAGCCCAATTTGGTTACAGAGCCAACTGGGAGAAAAGTTCAGCTTCCCATTTCTAGGCACACAGAGCTGTGCCATTTCACACCAGCTGAGGCTATAGCTGTGAGGCAGTTGCTGCTTTGTAACACAAACTAATATCGTTTCAAGCCTTAAAAACTCTAATTGGAGCAGCACAGTTCTTTTGTGCTGTGCTTGGCTGGGAGAGGAGTCATTTTGGTGCTGTGCCCCAGTGGTACCTGCCAGCAGGGCCAGCACAGCCCAATGGGTCTCTGCTGTGCCTGCTGGGACGATGGCTTGCAAAGGGGCTGTTTTGCTGACACTACTGGTGAAGTCTGACTTTCAGTGAAATCCTCAACACCATTACCTGCCAACTTCAAAATGCTGCATTTATGCATTAAAAAAAAAAAAAAAAAAAAAAAAAAGGAACAAATAGCAAACCCCTGAGCAAACAAGACCTGAAGGAAGAGAGATGTCTGCAAAACTGGAGAAACATCTTTAAATAAAGCATTTACATCCTTGAGACATACAATATTCAAATAGCTGGGTGAGAAAGTTTAAACTTAGTTTGAAAACAGATTCCATCAGCAGTTTGTTTGCTTAGTTTGCTTGATTTTTTTTTTACTTGCTTTTGACCACTTCTCCCAGCATCCCTGCAACAGCACACACAGCAGCAAAGGCACTGAAGATGCCTCCCTACCTTGTCCACCCACCTGCCAACCTGTTTTGGTTTTTCCACATATTCAACAAACAGCTGTCACCCCTGAGCTTTTATTGCCTGGTTATTTATTCAGCTGCCATCACTACATAGCAGTGGGAGGCCAGTGAGTGATTTTAGGAGATCCACAACCTCAGAGAAACCACCTTGATAGACAGGAGCTTGTTCACACAGCATCTGGCCTACGCAGCACTTGACTAAACCAGAAAATTTTGCAAACAACAAAAATGAGGCCTTTTTCTTCCCAGAAATCCTCTAAAACCTCAGTCCTATATGCTTCTCTTATACACTGTCCCGGTAGAGAAAAGGGACTTTTGCCCCATTGCTCCCATTTACTCCCGCTGAAGTTCCATACCAGGAGCAGAAGCATTACCATGCTGTAGTTCCTGAGAGAAATACCTAAAACACTATCTATATCTGATACTGTCTTTGCTGAAGTCTAACTACATAGGAATTATACTATTCTCCTATATTCTATGTCCATTCTACTACAAATGTGACTAGATTCATTTCAGTGAGGGGTTAAGAAATGTTTTTCTATTTTCTACTTCAGATCCAGGCACCTTTCTTGCCCTGTAATGTTTTGGTATTCGTACTTTATAAGCAAAACTAAAAAGTACTTTCAATACAAGACAAAGGGGCAAAGGGACATTCTGACCAGAGGATAAGTCTCACTGCAGGCAATTTCTTAAATTCCCATGTACAACCCAGCTGTTTTGAGCACCTCTGGAAATGCACAAAGGCTGCAGGGCACAGTGGAGGTATCCCAGGTCTTTATGATTCATGTAAACTGAATACTGAAACAGCTAAATAGGGAACAGAATAGGTGGGTCCTTAGCCCAACAGATTGTGCTTCCGCCCACTCCCTCCAAGGACACAAGCCCTGCAGCCAGTGACTTTCCCCAAACTGGCTTAAGATAAGAGCATGCCTCACATCAAACCCCCATGACCCACATATTTCCTGCCACTTAAAATGTAAATAGGGAGATAAAATGAGTAAAGTGAATTTTCATAACCACTCCATTCTTGGCTCAAAGCCCACATTTTTAGCATTGTCTGCAGGCACTCACGTCCATCAGCTGTCCTGGCTTCCATGTGCACAAGGTCAGGTTCTTTATCCAAACCAGTCACTGACCTGGGAGGAGAAAGAAAGAGAAAGAAGACAGCCAGTTAGCTAAAAGGCTGCAATCAGACAGAGAAATGGTGAGGGAAAACAAAACCAGTCCTAATCTATCTTGTGACACCTGGTATGTAGGTCTCTACCTTCTACCACAGAATTAGAGAATCTTCTGAGTTGGCAGAGACCCCCAAGGATCATAAAGTCCAACTCTTAAGTGAATTGAAGCCTCAACCTTGGTGTTAATTAGCACCATGCTCTAACCAGCTGAGCTACTCTCAGGATCTCTAACTTGTCTCCTTTGTGTTCCTACTCAGACCCCTCTCAGGGGCCCTAAACCTTCCCAGGCATGGGTGAGTCCCTTGTCTACAAGATCAAGACTACTATGATTGTCGTTCTTGCAGTGAAAAAGAGAACTGGTTCCAAGACCCAATAAAATCAGATGAGGGCACAGCAGCCTCATGCTTATAGAAAGCAAATTGAAAGGTTGTATTTGATTGAATAGTGACATGAAAGACCAAGTTTCCTGATTTGCCCCAATTTGCTGGGTAAACTTGCTATTGTTCACCTCAGTTTCCCCATCTTCAAAAGAAAAACGATGCACATATGGTGAATTTCTGATTTTAAAAATGTGATAAAGTGTTCATTATTCACCACATGATCCCATGCCACAGTCCTTTATAATCGTGAAACAAGGCACAATGAGTTTCTTTAATCTCACTAGCACCTCAAGTCAAATTCTCCTGTGCATTGTTATTTACTCCCTAAAAATGTTTTTCCAAGCACATTAAAAAGATACTTTTTCTCCTGGCAGAGGAAAAGCCAAGCCCAGAACAGAAATGTTATTATTAGTGTCCTAGCTGATAAGAATCACTGGGAGATGAACATTTAGTCCCAGCAATGGCTGGCAGGGGGAAAAAATATCCATAGATGTCCACGTGATTTATGGAGCTGCTTCTCCCGAGTTAACCAAAGGGTTAGATTAAAAAGGGACAACGACAAAGATCAGTTTCTAATTTGGTGGGAGTTGAATTTGATACAGTAGATTGTAAATAATAGATTCCCTCCAAGCCAGCCAACATTCAGAATTCCCTAATGTTCTGAAGACATTTTTTATCACTATCTGTTGCTGCTTCCATCCTTGGGGCATCAACACTAGAAACACGAACAAAAAAGAAAAAGCAAATCAAAACAAAACAAAACAAAACCCACCACAAAAAAAAAAAAAACAAACAAAAAACCCACAGATGTTCTGATACATTTTTGAATGTGCTGGAGTTCAGCTAAGATCAGCCAGTGCTGCAAATGTCGAAACAGCTACATTATGACCCACTGGGTAGGTAACTGAAGCTGGGATCACTTGCTAACTAGAGCACCACATCGACAGCATGTCCATTCACAACACCCTGAATTGCAGCCAAAAAATACCAACACAATAAAGCAAAGCAGCACAGGCAGAACTTTCATCATTCCACTCCCGGTGAGAAATAGTCTGCTCCTTAATCGCTACCATCAGTTTCAGGTTGATCCCAGAAGGAAGAAAGTGCTGTCTGTTAGCAGTATGGGTGCCAGAATGGGTCTGAGTTTCTGTGATCAAGTAATTATCAGGGTCAAGTCTCCCCAATATCTGGACATAGTTAAAAGTGACAGTAGGACAAAGAAAAATTCCTTTAAATGTCAGTGTAAAACATTATGGTGTGCAGCAACATTATTTCCCAATACATAGATAAGGGGCACACATCTGTCTAACGCATAGCAGAAGTTTTCTGCCTTTTACAAACAAGTAGCACTAATTGCTTTAATTTCAGTCATTCAGCAACCTTGACCCTTGCCTATGACATGCCAGCAGGGACAGAGGTACATGCCTACCATCCCATCTATCCATCACAACTTTATCAAAGGGAGCAGTAATTCCAGCACTTTGAGGTAAATGTTGGGAACACATTAGGGACCCGCCATGCAGTCCTTCCCAACAGGTTTCCTACTTAAATCCAGCCTTCCCCCTGGGCCTGCACACTCCAGGCATGCATCCTTCTGGAAGCCAGACACCAGCTTTCTACCCAGAGGCATTTGCTGTGTCCTGACACCACAGTGTCAGCCAGCCCTGACACCTTCTGGGTCCCTCCCTTCTAGATGGAGGGGGCACTGTGTCTCTCCCCACAGCAATGGGGAAAAGCTACTCCCAGCCCAGGTAATAAGATACGTTAGTCTGCCACAATGCTATTCATTTTAAAAGGGACTGCAATTAGAAGAACCTAAGTATATCCCAACAAAATCCAGAATACTCATTACAATTGTGCATTTGCATACACAAGCTCTGTGGATCTTCTCATAATGCCTGCTAAGTATGCACCAGGGAATGAGAGGAGTCTCCTGAAACATGTCATTCTAGCTTGAAGTTCCTTTGCAGTGCCATCTACTTGTTTCCTTAATTAGTTTTGACAAGCCTAATGGTTCTTTTCAGTACAACAATGATGACAAAAAAAGGACTAGCACACAGCACACACCTAGTACTCATCTGCTCACCAAATTCTGCATTTCAAGTAGAAAAGTTCTCAAAGCGATCTTCTGCAATCCAAAAGCAAGACAGGCTTTTGTTATCTGCAGACAGATACGTCTGGAAAGTGATGCATTGGTCATCCTTCCTTTGCTCAAACCATGCCAATCTCACGTAAAAGACTGATTGCAAAACAGAGCCCCAATCAATGCTGTTCTTTCATGCCGCACTTCATGTCTGTTTTCACTGGCATAGCTTTCCTTTGCAGTGCTCTGACTCCTGAGTTTAAATATTTTTAGTAAATCATCGTTTGTCTGAAGGGGCTTTACATGAAGAATGCAAAAAAGTCAGCAGCGGAAAGAGCAAGGTGTGAATGCAGGTCCTGAAGCACAGCTGCAAAAACACACACACAAACTGTAAAGCTACTCTTTTATCCCATGTTGTAATTTCTGTAGCATTGAGAACTCACTGCAACAACCTCTCAGGTCTGGCAATACAGCAACAAAACAAGAAGAGACACCTTCACAGCCTTATATTTTCTCACGTTATCTCTCTGGAAAACATTTGGAGGATGCACTGCTCAATACTATTTAAGCAACTAAAGCAAAACAAGGAGAGATGTCAGCATCCCCTCACTTTCCATTTCCCTAGCATGTCCTCTATAACCAAGCGAAGCCCACACAGTGGGGTGGCTGGGAAGGGATTTCATGGTGTTCTGGTTGACAAACAGCTCTGTTCAGAGGCTTACAAAGAAGAGTATTTAACAACACTCAGAAGCCTAAGGTCAGCTTGAAAACAGTTTTCCTGGCACGTGGTCACTCCTCAGGATCCATGCACAGCTCAGCTCTGTATTCTCTGTACATGAACTCCAGACAGCAAAATCTAAACCAAGTTCCACAAAATACACCCGTGTGTGCTGCTCTATTGAGTTGGCACGGAGAGGAAAAAAGGACACCCTTCATGTGAGAAACAATGCTAAATCAACATCCTCCACCATCCCTATTCATTAATCACTCCTTGCATGAGAAAATGCTGAGAGGATGCAGGCACAAGTGACAGGAAAGGTCAGTTTTTCCTGCTGACACGTTCCCCAGCTGCTGCAAAAGCAGTTTTCAAAATGAAGAGCCTGCAGCCAGAATTGCAATGGGCACAGGATCATTTGCCAATTAGGAATTCAAATACCTCTGAATTCCATTAGAAGAAAGCAATTGTTACTTTTTCCCCTATCTACTGCTGCTGCTTTTCTTTTTTTTATTCTCATGGTAGCTCTTGATTTTCACAAGATCTTTTCTCCCTTCTTTTCAGAAGAGAATTGTGTGCTCTTGAAAGTTGAAAGATGGACAGGATCCTGGCAAGATTCTTATCTCTATCCTGAGGGAAGAGCATTGTGCTTGGATGCACATTTACTAGGCTGCTCTGCTGATATTTCATCTCTGACTGGGAGGGAGAGCGAGTGAGAAGGGCAAGGAGAACACAGCACTCTGCACTGTAACTAGCTATTCCTGAAACATTTTCATATAAGAAGCTATTTACCCCAAAATTAAAAATGTTAACACATGCAAAGAAAGAAAAAAAGAAAAACACAGACTTTCTGGGTTACCTGCCCACTGCACAGCACAGCTCACTTTTTCTATTAACACTACTGCCTTTCTATGGAATAAACAACTTTTGCATTATTTTCTACCCATTTTCCAGACATCAGGCACTTAATGGTGAAAGGCAGCATTGAGATTTAGCTACTCTAGTATCTTATGTCAAAAATGCTGAGTAATTTCAACCACTTGCTGTTGATCTTTGCTCCCTAAACCATCAACAGGTAATAAGAGATGCTCTATTCCTTCATCTCCTGGACCCAGTAGTTCGGGAGGTGTGAGTGGGTATCACTGAATGTGAGCAGCATTTTTGTTAGGGATTTACAACGAGGTTAAAAAAAAATTAGGTCCCAGGGATCAGCCTTTCAAACTTGGTCTGGAATTTGCTGGACTGAGTTTTTTCCAGGTATGTGTCTATTTTTTTACCCGTCAAGGGGACATTCACCAGCTTTGAAAACAAAATCAAAATTTTTTCACCAAATTGAGACTTTCCCAAGATGCTGACTGGAAAACTCATTTTTGCAGGTTAAGATGTCAGACTGAAGACAATTGCCAATGTTCATGTAAACAGACAGAGGAAACAGATGGAGAGTACTTAGCAGGATGTTGTGCAGTAGATAAGGGCTAGAAATAGGAAAGGAACAAGGCACATTTATTGAGAAGTAATATCTAAAGGGGGAAAACCTCATCTTCTTGCTGCAGGCAACTGCTGTCAAATTAGTGGATGCTGCCAATTAGTCTGCTATAATTTTAATTCTACCCTGTTCCAGAAGTGAATAAATACTTCTGTGTTGTACCAGGCAAACAGTGCATGGGACTATCACTCAAGCAATACAAGGGCAATGCCTATATGGGTATGTGGGAGCAGAAAGCAATCCATACAATTCCTGCTCAACAGAGCTGGAGCTTTTCACGTGGTACCACTGCTAAATTACACATACTTTTCAAAGATGGGACAACAGGCTACCTTCTTTATCTGACATTGCATCACATTTGTCCAGGTACCCACAACTGCAGTTATCTTCATGTGGTCAGGGGGATTCTGTGTATTCATATGTTACTTACAGCAGTCAAGTCTAAAATTAGCTCTATCAGACATTAACTCTGAGCACGTAACAACCAACGTACACACAACCTAAACACATCCCCAGCCCACAACACACCATAAACTACCATAGTTAAGAAAAGATATGGATGCTGAACTGCTGGGGGAAGGAATGCATTTATTAAGCACATAAATACAATACTTTCTCTGTGGCTGAACAGGGGGAGACACTGCTGGATGTGTTAGGAAGTGATGAGGTCTCTGAAGAATTATGGAGAAAACCTCCTTGCACAGCATATTTCAAATGAAGCTTGGGAAAAAAGCTGGGCAGGAAGATACTGTAAGAAACTGTCTTAGCCAGGTCCCGGGAGCTTTCTACATCTTCTCCAGTGCTAATTTCCACGATGCTACAGTTCTGGACATCGGCAGAAGTAATTGTTGCGAGACTTAGCTTGCAAGATAAGGCAAAAAAATTGCCAAGTGTTTATTCTCAGCTAATGTCTTTTCAGCAAAGCCAATTCTTTCTAAAAAGGTCCCAGTGAATTTTAAGGAGGTGTTCTGCCTCGTATCTCGAAGGAAACAAAACTTAAAATGTTCACAGCATCTGCATGTGTTTCCACATGTGCATCCATGCATCTGCCTGCCTGCATCTCATCCCCGCTAATACTGAAAGTCTAAAGCTGTACCCTACCTGTAAACTCTGTGGATTACAAGTTCCAGAACTACAAGGTTGCTAAACATAGTTATTTCATGAATGCAGAAGTCCAAGAAGAGGAAAGAGGTCAAAATCAATCTTCTCCTTGAGGGCAAAACTGACATTTAGGCTCAACCGTATCAACCCCCACCAGAAAATCTATGCAAGACAGCAGGCTCTGCTGCACACAGAAACATATCTTTCTCTTCACAATACATAAAAGAAGGTGACTCCTTATATCTCAGAAATTAACAGAGAATACCTTTAAAGTGTATTTATCAACAGAAAAAGCTGCTGTTGCTTCAGAGTTTTGATTTGCCCTTTATGCTAGCACCAAAACCTAAGAATGAACAAATAATTCTGTCTAGTTCTCATCCAGTCTTAGTCCTTCAAAGTCCTTTGGCATTTCTTCCCCAACCTATACTATAAACCCCAATAAATATAACCAAATTTTTGTAAAATTCACTGGAAAAGTGTGTGGGTAGAAGGCTACAGATCGTTATTCACGGCCCTGGCAAGGTTTGAAAGGGCCAGCAGCACAGGGTGCTGGAGGTGGCAGGTGCTGGCGGTGGCACCCTAATTTCCCAGTGGTGCCTGAAATAACTTCACATGGGGACTGAGGCTCATGCAGGGAGCAGGTCAGCTACCTCAAGCCAGCACTCCTAGTGGGTCACTCCCAGGTGTAGTCACAGTCCTGCTGCTCATTTAGGAACTGAGCATGTCGCTCCCTGGCAGCCTGCTGATCCTTAGCCATCAGGGTACAGCTGACATGGGCTATGTAAAGCTAGTCCTGAGGGTTTATCCTAATTGAATAGGAAGCCCTTTTTTTTTGCCAATTCCTAGCAGCACCAGCATTGAGATATGGTGGAAGTAGTGAAGCATCAGCTCATCGAGTTAAGACATTACTGTCTTGAAGACACCTCAAAGCTTGAGTGCACAATATACCATCAGCTCTCTATCCCATATGCATCCAACACAGACAGCAATGCTTTGGAGAGAGCATTTGTAGAGAGGAGAAATTGGATTTACCTGGGATTTAGAGGTCTGCAAACTTTATGGTGGATAAGTTTTAAACCTATTCTAAGAGAAGGATTCAATTCTGTTTTGCCTTCTGCAGGAAGGGACACATTTTATTTTTAATATTCTAAATTCCAAGTCCTCTTATAAAACAAAAATAAAAGTACACTTTCGAATTTTTGTATTTGGTTAAAATGAATTTAGTGCCTACTATATTATGAAGCCCAGTTAATTAATGTTTTTCCAGTGCTTGGCTACCCTCCTTCGAAAGTCATGCACATGGGGAATTGCTATAGATTATTGCTTTGGTTTTTCATGAAACATGAATCGGGCCTGTTTCAGATCACTTTAGAAAAGCAAAATACATGCTCAAAGAAGCTTTCAGCTCAGTCCAGCAGTCCTGTAGCCAAAAACTTCACTGGGGTTACTCCTTCCCTCCCTCAAAGGAAATGTTTGTAAGACTTGTAAAATTCCTTTGAATTTGTCTCCTAGAAAAAGTATCCTAAACATGACTCATTGAAGAAATGTTTTACACCAAAATAAGAATTCTCAGTTCACTATGTGTTTAATTGCCCTCATTTGTATGAACATTTTCCAACTGCAAATATGACATGCCTGAAATGCTAAGGCTCAGTGATCCAGCTATTAACAGAGTCCTAGGCAGAATACAGCACCTCTGAAAAGCTTCAGAGCATCATTTAATAAATGAATGCAGCAGTAGATGGATAAAAATAAAACTTAAATTGTCTAAAGAGGGGATGCCAGTATGAAACTTGGCACAGACAATATGTATAGGATTTGCTGATGAGCCCCATATGCCTATGGGCATTGCACATTGAATTAATTAAGGAAGAATGAGTCTACATTCCCTGTTGCAGGATATTGTGAAGAATCACCCTGGGATAACATCTAATATTCTGGAAATGAATTTGTGGTTCAGTTCATGCATTTTGGATAAAAACAATGTGAAAAAATAGATTTCTGTCACAAACCTTTTGTGACAGTTGTTTCTCTGCATTTCAAATGCTAACCTGAAGAGAACAAATGGCTTATTTCATTCTCTGACTTTTAATCACTAGCTAGGAAAGGAAGAGACAGAGAGAGAGAGGAAGGAAGGAGGATAAGGAGAAAGAGCAGAATAAACTATTCTGGACCAGCAAGCATAAATGCATCAACATGTCTCCTTGCCCCCAAAAAATCACACTCAATTAGCTGTTGAGAGTGAGATGCTCATTTGTCCCAACATCACAAGACAAAGAAGCAAGAAACAAAAGGGATTCTGGCAGCAGATAGATATACAAAGACAGACTCTGTCTGTAGAAACAGCAAGTGTGTGTGGTTATGATGGGTAAAGGCAACACTGACAGGAGGTCTGCAGATCACCACGTGTTTGTGACATGCCAGGTTTGCATTCAAAACAGAAGCATCTTCACAGGCAGAATGGACAGATTAATAAAACAACCACAGTCACTTGCAGGTCTTTATTGGTAGAAGAGTGACAATGTATCAGGAGAGACCAGAGAAACCCATAGAGCTTTTGTGGGTTCCTTGGCTTCAAGTTAGATGGGTGACTGAACAATAAGGAGACAAGGTTGCCCAGGGAGCTGAGCACTAGACACACTCCTAGCTCTTCACAATGGCCCCAAAAACATCCTCACCCTCAAAGAATTACCCTGTTCAAGTAAGAATGCTCAGGGCAGAAAGCTGCAACAGGAGTCTGTGTTACCCACACATCAAGAAGTAAAGTTGTATGTGGAACCCAACTCTTTGTTGGGTTCTTAATCTACTATTATAGAGGAACAATAAAAGGAAAGAAAAGTACAAGGCCAAATGAAAAGTAAAACTCTGCTGTTTTCCAGCCTCAAGGCAAACTCCAAAGTGTCAGCACACAGTTCAAATCTAATGATTTGTAGAAAGAAAAAAGAGAATTCTGGAGAAACTACTGCAGATCCAGAAATGGCTTTAGGGAATCACTATTACAGATTGCCCCTAAAATCAATATTGTAATGGAACATGTCTCCTTCCCTCAAAGACTTTCAATCAAAACCTGAAAACCAAAAAAAACTACGAGCAAAAACAAGAATCCTTCTGTATCCTTTGGCCAAAAACCTGGCAGGGTTTTTGCTTTTTGGCTTAGTTTTCTTTATTTTCTTCAATAAAAAGCAGGATTTTCTCCTATGGGAGAAAAACATAGATTTACTAAAATCAGCTCTGAAGTTTACAGGTATAATTTATTATTTCCCAAGTACTTGCTGGCAGACACAGGTCAGCATGTTTATCTCTCTTAAACTCAGCTACCAAACTTCTGATGTTTCACTAAACATGGAAATGTGGTCTAGATCCCATTTTTATTGCCTTCTGCACAATGGAGGACAATTATCTTTGAGATAATTACAGAGCTTTGATAACCACTGTATCTCCTATTCCAATTAGCTCACTACAAATATCCAAGTGAAACAGTATCACTCACTGGCTTCTCATCCTTGTTCTGTATATGATCAGCAAGAGACAAGTTACTGAATCAACATTATTTAAAAGAACCTGTAGTACAGCTTGTAAGTGCTCCTTCCCGCTCTTATGTTCTGATGTGGCTTCATGCTCACTGTGCTTAACAATAGCAAAATTAAACTCATTTCATTCTACAGAGGAGGCTCAGGGGAATGCCAGGGAATGAAAGGATGGGAGTTTCATTTTCTTCTCTTGCTGAGAATGAATTCTGCCTCATATAACTGCTGATGACTTGTCGTTTTAAGAGAGTTTGTTAATTTACAACAAGCAGAAGGCATAAAGACGGACCTCCTTATCTTTAATGTATGTTATTGAGCTACACAAATGGTTCATGTTTAAATGAAAGCAGAAACATCTAGTCTGTTTTGCCATGATAAGACTGTTCTTCCTCCACAGCATGGGTTCAGCTTCTTCTGTTAAATAAAACAACTGGTTTTGTTCAATTTAATGCCAGGAGAACTTCCAAAGGTTCAGAGGCTGAAGTCAGTTCAGGGAAATGAAATGGAATTTACCTGGGTCATTTCTGATTCTTCTTGAGAAAATCTTCTGGAAGAGCTTTGAGGTGTGACTGAAAATCTAGTTTCCAGTAAAAATGGTCCCTGATACTGCTGATGAACTTGCTGAGGATAAATCCACCATCAGATTGCAGCTTTCTCCAATGCAAGAATGCTTCCAGCCCCAGATGCTGCAAAGGAACAAGCTGTAAAACCTCTCAAGGTGTATCCCTTGAAATCCAAGTGAATCTGAGATAAGATCTAGACAGAGGGAGGCTGGATCCAGAGTAGATGCTTGCTCTTGATGCCTGTAGGTGTTTTGTCACTGAATGAAATGGCTGGAAAATTATGTCCACAACCAGACTATGTGAAGAGGTTATTACTAAACTTCTCAGAACAGTGGAAATTTTTAAAAGAATTCCCAAATGTTTCTCTTTCAGTCATCTGAAAGCAAGAGGGATTCTCTCCCACACTGAAAATTCACCAATTGGCCCAGAAACAGAGAGATTAGTATGGTATAGAACAAAGGCCAAAACCTAAGCCAAATCCACCACAAAAAAAGAGTGGGAGACTATTCCCTGCTAGCCAGCAAGCACAGAAAATGATGCTACTTTCAGCCTGGCAGCCTAGTGTTTGATTAGCTTTGCCAAGCTATGACAGTATGGGAGATTCCCATATGCCTCAGAGGGATGCATTATTCAATATATTAATTAGAGGACTGGCTTTCATCACTGCTTCCTGCAAAGCATCGCAAAGAATTACTCTGGGACTGTTACTGACAGGATGAAATTAATTTGTGTCTGGGTTCACGTGCATCAGGAGAGCCAGAATGAAGTCCAGGCAGACTACATGAGCATTTAAGCTTCCAACACTGGCTTTTGAAACACAGGGATGAAGTTTAGAACTCTTATCTGGTACCCTCTTGCGTGAGATTAGAACAGATCCTTCCACCCTGCGCTATTCAGAGACATGGACTGGGATCCAGTCCAGGGATCAATATAAAGTGGGGGAAATATTTAACAAGTTCCTCCTTAGATCCTTCTTATTAGTGGTTTATCTACTCAGCTTCAGTCTCAGAGACTTAGTCATAAGAGAGTGTGGGGGGGGTGCTAATCATCCAAGATTAGCACTGAGAAAAATAAGAGAAGAGACTGGTCCTTGGGACATAAAGAAACCTGATAGATGAGAGACCCAAGCAAAAGGCTTTTTGATGACTGAAAGCACTAACTGCAGTACAATATATATTGGTAAGCAATAAATTTAAACTCAATGAACAGAAATATTTCAGCCCTTACTTTTCAACGCCTTAAAAACCCCACAACTGCAATCCACAGTACATTAAAGTCATGAATATGGCAAACACCACAAATTGTACTGGAATCACAACAAATCTCAAATTCTAAAAACCAGATAGCATTTATGTCAGGACATCCACAGTAACACTAGCAGAGAAGGGGTAATCCTTCCTTCTGCAAGATATGCTGTGCTTCTCAAGCAAAAGGAGGTTAGAAAGAAAAGTTCCTCGAAGACAACTTATTCCAAAATTGCCCTTCCAGAGGGTATACACCACTCATCGAAAGAACTCATTCTTGCTATGATAGCAACCAGAATTACAGAGTCAGTAGATGTATTGAGAGTTTGCTATCATGTGGCACTTTTCTTGTTGTTCATTTATTATGTAGTTCTTGGGTTTTAAAGGATAATTTAAAATTATTTCCCTTTATAATCACACAATCACGCACAATCCTTGTAGCCAATATGTTCTTCTTTTTTTTTAATCTTGCTAAAGAACCTTTGAGCCCAGGCAGCCTGATAGAATGGCATCCACAGGATTTTGTAAAAAAAGCCAAACACTTATTTTCCTAGGAAAGCAGGCAGTGAGGAGAGGAGCCCCACAAAACAGTAAAACATCAGCTACTATTTCGAGCTTACATTCATAGTATAAGGGACTAGATGTACAAAATTTCCTTCATAAAATGAAGTCATCAGTCAGTATAAAGTATAAATATACACCAAACCCCCAAATATCTTTGATTTTAGTCCCAGGTAAACTAGAAAGTATTCTGTAATACTTCTCTAGTAGTGTACTAGATTTTTTCTCACCTCCTACAAAGATGCTTTCCCAGATCCAACTATTTCTGTCAATCTCTCTTAAATTAGTTTAAAAAAACATGGGCTGTGCTCAGAAAGGGGAATAGTAGTCTGAACATTACACAAACTGCAGGCACTAATGGAACATGGGGGGTCTGAGCAATCTCTATAAAAAAGTCCTGAAGTGTTTCCAGAAATAGAAAATGAGGGATTTTCCTGTTCTTAGGGTCATTTAGGATTTTATATTCTTAGATATTCATGAAATCTACCACAACATCACTGGAAGAGCACTTATCAATCTGTAGTTGAAAAACAGCATAGGATTATGTTTAGCAAAAAGTATGCTCACGGACAAAAGCAAAATACAAAACTTACAAAGTTTGTTGATCAACCTTGTAGACTTCTGGTCACAGTTGTGAAGTAATACATGATAAGCATTCTGAACATATAACTTGGACATTAGGGACCAATATCTTCTCTGCATTTCAGAAGAACCAAGGTGGGAATAGGAGTCAGGATCTCTCTCAGTGCTGGCTTGAATCACACACTTTTTTTTTCAGGCTGCACTCTTTCTCTACTTTAATTTTAAAAGATTATATATTGCAAAATTAACTTTTATTCAAATTTTAAAATCACTTCAAAAACCTTCAAAAGCTGCCAAACATTTCAGAATATTTGAAGATTTTGCCATTAGCTTAGAACAGTTCATTGTCATGGTGGCTTGAGGAGCACATTGCAGATTTATGTTAGCTTTACCCTCCAGGAGAAAAACCTTTCCCAGGTGTTCTTGCCCACAGGGCATGTGAAGCAAGTCCCTTAACAAAGCCAAATGAGTCATTAGCCCAAGGGAGGCTCCAGTAATAGCTCCCTGTTCAGTTCTTCATGTGCTGTCCATGTGAATAGACACTGGGTAGGTGTCTTGGTGATGCTAAGAAGTGTTATCCATGGCTGCCAAACTGGAATCACTCCTTTTATCCATACCTCCATGTATGGTATGGTTTTAATTCTGAAAAACTCTAATGTAGGTTTACTTAACAGTCAATTTGACATTTACAAGACTATGTTTTCTTAACACTAAACTTGGCTGTAAAAAATCAGGCGATGTTTCCCCAGCACTATGCAATGACACCATCTGGTAGTTAATGATTAGGGGGGATTTACAGGAGAGACAGGCACATATTTGACTAACCATTTCATTGCTGGCAAACTAGGCAAGTAAAGTTAACCTTGGCTATATCCAAAGGTCACTACCAGAACTGCTGCTGAAACAATCTGTGTGGACCAAAATTGGCACTGGAATTAGGAAATATCAGTGCTGTCACAAGGATGAGGAAATAAAAAGAGACACAATCATCTGCCTCAGAGCAGATACAAACCCAGATCATAACCTTTTGAAACACCGAGGAAAACCCCTTATCTTCTGCTACATTACTCTCAGATAATCAAGCCAGCCTCCACTATAGCCGTCATGAAATTCAGGCTGCAAATAAAAAGAAATACATTGGCTACATTTTATCATCTATTCCTACCCAAAATCACAAAAAGGACCAAAAACCTTGCCCTCCAGAGACAAAATTTGCTGTCTCATTCCTCAAAAAACTGTGACAGAAAACCCTTAACTCTGAAGCACAGCCTATGTTAGTGGATGCACAGCTTCTTTCCTTCTCCCAGTGAAGTACAGCCTTTTCCCTTCTCCCCAGTTTTAATCCTTGGCAATTAAAACAATTGCAGATGACATTCATAGATACCAAAACAAACAGAAATCTGGTTGACTATCATGGAAAAAAGAGAAAAGATAAAATTCTGGGGACACTCAGTGCAGGAATCAGTAGTGCATTTGAGAACTGCTTGATACATCACATTTATTCTACTTGCAGATGCAAACAGCACTCCTTGAAGCAGGCTAGTGAATGTCCTATTTTCCTCCTCCCACTTTCTCTCCTTTCCTTCCTTAGTGTTTTCTGTCCAGCTTTCATCACTAGTGTGTATTTCAGTGTCTTTTAGGGACTAGGCTCATGCAGGTGACTTCAGGGCTCCAAATATCCCCATCGTCATCAGAAATGCTATGCAGATTTCTCCCTTTCTTCCACACAAATGGGTTTTCCCTGCTTTCCTGTGACCAAGCTTTCACAGAATCATCTATGGTCACAGGTAGTATGATTGAAAGAAAAATAAAAGAGAGAAGGGAAATGTCTAGCAAAAAACCAAACCAAACAAAAAAAACCAAAACAACAACAAAACAAAACAAAACAAACAAAAAACACCTAATAATAATTAAAAAAACACAACAAACCCAAAATCAACAACAACAGAACCACCAATAAACCCCAAGGAAAACGGTTCCACATCCACCACTTCATAATCACTAGTGATGACAGGAAGCAGGAAACACAAATGTGTTCTCCAGTAAAGACCAGCCTGGGGAGACCTTAAGAAAGGGTATGGGTGTCTCAAGGGGTAAAGCTCTGTCCTCTACACAGGACAGTGATCCTGTGTCTGCTCAGCAAACACATGGGCCTCCAAAGACAGATGAACAGGGGATAAATTCACAGCCATTTAGCTGATTAGACAGAACACATAGGTCCCCTTGAGAAACTCCACATTTAAGGAATTAAGCCATAAGATAATAAACGGACTTCATATGCCACTAAAGCATCTTTAAATTCTCTCTTGCCCTCCAACGCTCTTAATCCACTACTGTGGTACTTCATATTACAATATTTTAGTACTTCACCCACTACATTCAACAAGGTGCTCTCCTATCCCAGTCTCACCTAGGGGATAACAAGGCAAAGTCAGCTTGAGTCATCCAAGATGGCAGGGAAAAACTGTGGTCCAGCTGTGAATGCCCTGTTGACCAAACTGTCCTGCTCACCTGCTTGGTCCCGTTGTGTCACCACAGGAAAAAGCTGAGGTAGTAAAACAACTGACGGACAATTCAAGTCCTTTGAGTTTTTTATCACAGCACCAAGAGTATTTAGTCACGTGTTTTACAAACAAGGAAACTTCCCCAACATTTCTATGGCACAAAATATGGACTTCATTTCTTCATATCCCTCCACATGGCAGCACAGGTGTCTAAGTGATAGTGAGATAAAATGAGCAGAGCCCAGAAGGAGCTGCAGAAATGTGTTTTGGAAGAAGAGAACATTGTGTAGGTCTTTAATAAACTTTGCACTCATGTTGGTTCCAGTTATCTTGAGCAATTTCAGAGAGATGAGTGATCTTGGAATTTCTGTATCACATTAGTGTAAGCTCCTATTTCCAGCCTTACAGGATCCTAAGTTATTAAAATCTCTGGGGCCAAGGCACGTGGGGGCCAAATTTGGATGCCTGTACTCACATCAAGTAACGCATTCTGTTCAAGCTCTGCAACTGCCATCAGTGGGTGTAGTTAACAAATGAATCACTACTACTGAAGTAGAGATCTCAAATCCTAGGTTTTTATAACTATGAGTGGCCCAGAGGTGAATCTCAGCTCATGCACAAACTTTAAGAGGGCTCAGGAACTGATAAGAAATGTTCCATAAACTGAGGGATTTGTGACATCCATATGGGATGAGAACACAAAACTACAAACTAGTGAGTAGTACCAACATCTAGGACTAAGGAAAAAAGTTGAAGGAAAGAGCCAGGATATAATGCTACAAATCAGGACTGGAGCTTAGGGCTTTGGTTTTGACTGATGGGGAGCCATCATAGGTGCTGCCTGCTAGAGCTACACCAAAGTGCACAGTGATTTGTGTGTCCATGACTAACAGAGAGGTCTTTCTTACTCTGCTGAGTGAAAATTCACATCCCAATCTCTCGAGCTCAGAAGCAATCATAATTTTATCTTGGCTTTAAAGTTTCTGTATGTGAGGTCTCTCAGTGAATGTATAATTATTTGGAAAGGTCTCTGAGAGAAAAATAAGACCTTTCCCTGTAAGGCTGACTGATCCCATGAACCAGGTAAAGTTTATAGTCTTCACAAGCCCATTCTCAGCAGCCTGAGAGATAAAAGTCATCTTTGAAGGCAAAAACATTCAACAAAGCCTGCCCCAGATAAATCCAGCTGCATTCAAATCAGATGAAGACTGTCCCATTTGATGAAGGATGCTTACCTGAGCAGAGCAGCACTAGTGAGCAGCTTATCTCTGATTTTGGCATCTCCCTATCATTATTATTTCAACTTTCATATAAGTTTTAATTAAGATGTTCAATAATGTATTATTTGACAGACTGATGACATGGACAGTGATAGGCTGGTGACATGGACAGTAAGTGCACATTCAGCAAGTTTCTCAATGACACCAAAGTGTGGTGCAGTCAAGATGATGGAAAGAAAGGATACCATCCAGAGGGACCTTGACAGGCTTGAGAGTTGGATCTGTGTGAACCTCATGAAGCTCAACAAGGGTAAGTGCAATGTCCTGCACCAGGGTCAGGGCAAACCCAAACATGAGTATAGGCTGGGCAGAAAATGAATTAAGAGCGGTCCTGGGGAGAAGGACTTCGGGGTGTTTGTTAATGAGAAGGTCAACATGAACTGTCAATGTGCACTTGCAGTCCAGAAAGCCTGACATATCCTGGGCTGCGTCAAAAGAGGCATGAACAGTAGGTCAAGTGAGGTTATTCTGCCCCTCTACTCCACTCTTGTGAGACCCCAGCTAAAGCATTCCATCCAGCTCTGGCACCATCAGCATAAGAATGTGGACTTGCTGGAGTGATTCCAGAGGAAATCATGAACACGATCTAGGGGTTGGAGCACCTACCCTACAAAGACAGTCTGAGAGAGTTGGGATTGTTGCACTTGGAGAAGAGAAGGCTCCAGGAGAACTTAAAGCATCTTCCAGTAGCTAAAGGGGCTACAACACAGCTGGAGTGGGACTTTTTACAAGTAAAAGGACAAGAATAGTGGCTTTAAATTGAAAGATGGTAGATTTAGAACAGATAACGGAATTAAATTCTTTATTGTGAGACTGGTAAGACACAGGAACAGGTTGTCCACAGAAGCTGGGGAAGCCCCATTCCTGGAAGTGTTCAAGGCCAGGTTGGATGGAGCTTTGAGCTCCATCTGGTCCAGGGGAAGATATCCCTGCCCTTGGCAGGGGAGTTGGAATTAGATGATCTTTAAATTATTTTCCAACTCAAACCATTCTATGATTCCATGCCCTCCAAAGAGTAGTGGCTCACGTCCCTCTGAAGCCTATAGCTACGCCTATATTTCTCTCTCTTTCATAGCCTAATAAAAGGAAACCAACAAATTCCTGAGGCTGAAATTTTCTCTTTGTATTTTTTTTCTGTACAGATCTTACAAGCCAGAGCTTGTAAGCCATCATAGTTTGCTGCTTTAAAAGGAAAGAAAGGAAAAAAAAGAGACAGAAATCAGGTAAGGGAAGTTATTATGTTCCACAATTTCAACACCTCTGATCCTTGCACTATGAATTGGTTCAAATCCTGCCCACTCGGGAAAAACCTAATTCACTCTCTTGGGAAGCTTATTGTCAGTGGGATTCTACTGTTTCTGAGTGGAATAAAGATTTCTAGGTCTATGTCTTACAAGTTTTAACTATGGAAAACTTGTACATTTCCTAAGAGAAAAAGACACCTGAAACAGAGACATTATATAATGCAATGTTAAAAAACAGTGTTCAAATTATGCAATCAAAAGACTATGAATAATGAGGTTAACTGTGGAAAAGAATATATTTTTTGGTGTCAAATGGATAAAGATGCAATTAGCCAGTATTATACAAAAGTAGAAAATAAGCTACAACACCACAACCTGTCCTTTAAAAAGATATTCTGCTTTGTTCCCAAGTCAGCTTAGCCCTTGCATTTTATCCTCCAAGAAAGCCTTTCCCCTAAGCTCACTTGTATTATTTGAAGTGTAGGGTAAAATTATCCCAAGGACCAGCTATTCTATTCCATAGAAGGATATATGTGGAGAGGATTTACACTCACCATTGTCATGTGCACCCAGCATGAATACTGAAATCAAAAGATTTTTAAGAGTTAAGTCAATAATCCACCTGCCACCAGAACCAGGACAATGTAACAACTTCCTTTCCTTCACTATGGAAGTGTGCAAGAGTAAAATGGTATGTTGTGTTTTTTTTGGTCTTGATGACAAGACACCTCTTTTAAATATACACAGATTCTGTAAATCACCACTTCTATACATTCAGACACACCATCATCTGGCACGTAGTAAGTACAGCATTAAGAACCTGATTCAAGCCCCAAATCTAAGTTCAACTACAGAAGAACTAAAGTTTTCTCTTTCTCTCTAAAAGTCATTTCTTGGGCCTTCATGTGGTGGAGGAAAGTTTGGAAAAGAGGCATCTGAGATGGACGAGGCTGCAGATGGGAACTAAATTTGGTTCACCATCTGATTTTAAGACACTCTCCCAATCTGGGAGGTTGACACTTGGGAAATGGAAAGGAATTGAGTCACAAAACAGATTTTTAGCAAACTGTGTGCAGATCTTGGGCTCTCACCAGTCAGTAGAAGAAACTGTCTCCTCAGAGAGTGATTCAAAGCAAAATCTGAATCATCCTTTCTCATGAAGATTGCATAAGGAGACTGGTCAGAGTGGCTGGCTCTGCACAAAGACTGTGTTCTAGGCTAAAGTAGCTCTCTGAAGGGCTGAAAAATAGGAAATCTAATGATCATAGCTTTGCCACTGTGGGCAGTTTCTGGGCAAAAGCTGTGGGCAGTTTCTCTGTTACTCTAAGTAGGTATACAACAAAGAAGAGGGAGTTTGATAAATTTGCAATTATCAAAAAACTTGTGCTTGTTTGTAAAAGACATCACCTGCTCTCAGACAAGGTACCAAAATGAGACTAGTGCACTGCAAGACATGTACTACGGACTGAGCACGTAACATTGATGATGACCAAAGCCAACAGTATACTTAATGTTCAGGTAAAGCATCCAATCCTTTCAAATTAGATGCCCTTTTCCCCTCCATGACCTCCCCAAAGCAATCCAAGTCAGAGGGGATAACTCACCAGTAAAACCTGTTTGGGGTGACCCGCTCGTGCATGAGCTGCCATTTCCTTCCAAAGTCCATGGAGCTGTACAGCTGAAAGACAAGAGACAGAGAAAGTATAAACTTGGAGGAAGAAGAAAGGCTGTTGCTAGATAAAGTATTAAAAGCAACTCAGATTAAAGAACGTGAATGGATTGCCCTGCACAGTTACTGATCAGCCTTGCTGCCAGGGTTAGCTAATAAGGCAATGTCCTCCCCTCACATTTAACCCATACTGAGCTCCTGGGAATCAAAAGCAGGTTGACTCTTCCAAAACCTTTTCAAACATCTTTGTGCTTCCCAGTTTCAGCTGTCAATACATTCAGTTTAGCTGCCATATAAGAAACCTATCTCTCCCCTTGGTTTTTCTGCTCATCAGGAAGCAGGTGATTGCTGACCTATAAATTCTTAAAATTAAATAGAAAGAAAGACAAATCAGATTAGTCAACATGACTCTGCTGTGGTAGGTAGTGACTCAAGGTCATGCTGCGATTTGTTTTTTATGGAGTGATTTAGATCTCTCTTCTGTGTGGAAAAAAAAAGTAAATTGCTTCTAATTTACATCTTCTAATATTCAGAATGAGGTCTAAATTTTGAAATAAGTTAGAAATCAATCTGCTCATTAGTTATATATTAAGACAGTGAAGTGGCTCTTCTTGAAAGCTAAATTTTCAATATAATGATCTTTTTGAGTCTTTCTGGTTAACAAATGTCACAGTCGTAATGTAAAAAAATTTCCATGAAACTCCACACTAAGTCTCAGACATAGGTTTGCTTCATGCATACTCTGCTTAATATCACAAACACCATTCTCCATATAATTAGTTTGTTATCCACAATGCACTCTCTCATGATCAAAAATATGTAAGCTCCTTTTCTCCAACTTCGAGCAAGTTTGGTTCTTAGAGAAAAAAAATACACTTTGAGAAATAACTACTATGCTTTACTACTAGATTACAGAGAAAGAAATATCAGGCAGCATTTTGAACAGGATTTCAAATAAATTTCATCTGATATAAATTCTGGCTTAACAAAACAGGGGCTGAGGTAGATAACTGAGCTGAAAAACGTAGATGTTTGTAATATTCAAATTCAAGTAATTAATGGGAAAACGATATCATTTGAGCACAGGTTCTGCATTTGATTTGATTTTGGATTTGCAAATTGGAGGCAGGTCCATGTTCAGATTAGAATGGTTCACAACCTAGTGATGTATACTGTGGCACCACTATGATGGATGGCTAACTGTGACTGGGAAGATAAACTACATGGGCTCACACTGAATATTAAAGTTTCTTTGACCACTAAGATGCAGCAGCCACATTGGAGCTGGACCATAGAACAATTCAGAAAAATGGTTTGAAGGAGCTGTTTGAGCAGTGTCCAAAGCCTGAGCCAGCTGATTAACTCTTGCTATGTTTGTACTTAACTACCTAACCAAAGCAGTGTATAGCCAGCAAAAGGAAATTCAAAACCTGAAATTCAGACCCATTAAGTATCTAATGCCACTGGTATGAGCAAAGACAAAAGAATCAGCCCTTTGCATTTATGCCAATTGGAACTCCAGTTTGGGCCAACGACAGCTCAAGTTGCCAGTAAAGCACATAAGGGGAGAAGAGATGGAAGCAGGCATCCTCCAATCTTCATGGCAAAAAGGGCTTCAATTACGCAGACCAACATCACTGGGCTTGGGGTAAGAAGTATTAGGAATGATTTTCTGCCCCACGTTCTTCAGGAGATCAGACATCATCTGAATGTTTTGATTTGGCCATATTTTTTTTAATATTGTCACTAGATAAGGTCAGATAGTGCAGTAAACCCCACATTATCTGGACTTCCTCCGCTTTTCTGGTCAACCAATCACAGTGATTGTCTACAAAAATATGGCAGAGAATCCTCTGCCCCAAAGGGAATTCTGCATAGATACAAAATAAAGCACTGCTTATCTCTTTTAATTAAAGGAGCCAGGAAAAGAAAATTCCTTGTCCAAGTTCAAGATTAGGCTTATGAAGTCAATATTAAGATAATTACCTTCTTGGAACATCCGGATTTTTAGAAACAATAACTAAGGATCCACATACAAAGTCAAAACTCTACAAGTGCTACAATTCTGCCCTGACTTTATCACAGTGCCTGCCAGTAATATTCCTTGAGTCAATCGACATGGTTGGCACATACAGGGACCTCAGCACACAGAGTTGCATCAGTTGCATCAAACAACTTGGTCACCCTTTCTATTTCCTGACTGCAGGTACCACTCACAGATTGAGCCATGGGGCTGTACAACTGTGGTGCTGTGCAAATCACAGGCTCCAGCCAGCTTATTTAACTCATTACCCTCAGTTAACTCCTGATCACAAGCAAGGGCAAGTGGGTCTAGCATCCTGATTGCATTCTGCAACAGATTAACCATTCCTGCCACTTAAGGAAAGGATTAGCAAAATACATCCGTTTCCATGGATTCTCTTTTATCTTCTGCCCTTGGCATTTTCTTTTCTTTTGCAGCAGCCTAACAGCAGTAGCTACAGATAGCTCAGCAGCATGAAGCACTATCTCTTTCTAACTACCCAACTCTTTCAGTGTCTCATTCAGGGAGCATCCTTCTCTGTATCAAGTTAAAAACCAGAAACCAGCTACTGGTCTGGCTCTTTCCTCCCTTCTCTCTATTAACACTCAGACTGACTGATGGTAGAAGGATTAAATTAAACTTGCAGCCTTTATGTGATTTCAGATAAAGAGATAAGGAGAATACTATTCATTTCAATACCATTTACATATTTTTTCACCTTCTAATTCGAAGTGTCCACTTTGAATTTTAACCAGATGACTGAGTCTTAAAGCTCTATGAAAGAGCAAATTCCTAAAAGGTCTCTCTAGCCCAGTTCACTTTTATAGTATTATTTACAGATGCAAATGTAAAGGTTAATATTGAATTACTAAATAAAACATACAATAAAGAGATTTCTAGTATGCATTAAAATTGAATATATACATGCACTTTATCTGCCTTCACAGAAGAAGAGATACTTTTAGAAAAGAAAAGAAATTTAGTGGCAAGAACAGCAGATTTCAATAGAGATTAATTTCTCTGAAGGCTGAACACTAAGCAAAGAAAGAAACAAGGTAGGTAAGGTGTCAAGATTTTACCTTTTTAAAGCTCTGCTCTGGCTCTTTAGTGACAAATAATCTCTGGCATTTCAACCTCTCAGAGCACTCTAATGCATCAGTTCAAGAGGAATGGACTCCAGTGTGCCATGAGGATGCAGTGTGAGGTATGCCCTTTCTGAAACCCCCTTGTGTTATTTGACATACTCTGATGACTGAAAAATTAAGACCATTATGGGTTGTTATATTTGTATGGGCTGATCTTGTCCCTCAATGAAGCTAAAGAGCGGTAAGAGGTGAAGAATTTGACTAAGGAGTAACTCCAAGGCAGGACCCAAAACAGAAGGATAAAGTCCTTGCTCAAGGCAAGGGTGAAATACTTTGTTTTTTTAATATGAAAGTGAACCCTGCGTCTACCACAGAGACACCTCAATAAACAGAGTCACAGCACTTGGCTGATCCCAGCAACCTTTGCACCTCTTTGAGCAGACAGGTTCCAGGAGCTTCTTGAAAGCCAAGGTGCTAAACACACAATGTTCAGATACCCTACTGAGCCCATCTGAATGAAACTTATCAATCTCATCTACCCTTATGGCAAGACAGTTGAAAGATTTACTAGTCATGGCCCTAGAATTCCTGCTTGCCAACAGGCATGTGACACTGCTACAGTGCAGCTGGGATTCAGGAAGATGAAGGGTCCAGCATTTTGTGTGTCAGATAAATATGTCTTCTAATGTGCTCCCATGCCTAATAAAGTACCCAAACTATTATCCTGAAGTACGAGCCCTGTTTAGTGTGTCTGGTGATAGACATGGGCAGGACTCAAGAGCAGCTCTGCTTTCACACCTGGCTTTGAGCTGTCACCCAGTACAGCTCCAGCCTTTGAAAATGGGGACTGAGTACTAGGGAAAAATATCATGGAGTCATAGAATGGTTTGAAAGGGACAATAAAGATCACCTCATTCCAATCCCCCTGCCATGGACAGGGATACCTTCCAGTAGACAAGGTTGCTCAAAACCTGCCTGTATTCAGGAGCCTAGATAGATCTTTCATTTAAAAACGTAAAGGCTGTAAATAGCAAATGTTTATCCAAACAGCATCACGATACTCCACACTCGAGGATCATAGCACCAGACGTATCACATCCACCAACACAGCCCTGCGTTTTAGGAAGAACACAATCTGTGCAAGCAAAGACATTGGCAGCCCAAGTGATATAGAACTTTGTTTCACCACAGGCCAGAACCTTGACTCATGCTTGTTTTGCTCAGCACAAATCTAAATCATAAAGATACTACACATCACAGGCAGAATGCTTCGTCTTCGAACTCTAAGAATACTTGAAACCTTTTATTTCACACCAGCATTGTTTCCAAGTAAAGTGGCAAGCCCCTTAAAGATGGAGCTTTATCCCCAGTGTCAGATACTGTGCCATAAACACATGCAATGTGACAGAAACACAGTCGGAACTCCAGAGCTGTAAAGGAAGGAGATATACACACATACATCCACAGAGCTGCATATGAAAAATGCTGTTGAAATTCTCCAGTACAAACTCTCAGGATGATCTCGTTCAGGGTTTGTTTTGGGTGTTTTGTTTATTTTGCTGATGAGAGCTAGCAAAAAAATTGAAGAGGATGATTTTCCTGAAGAAATAAAGCTTCTCAAAACTGGAACAGCATGAGAGACTGGTCTGCTTAAATTCCACTTAGAGAGAGGGGAGGAGAACGAGCAGTGGAGGAAACACATGGAAACCCCGGAAGAGACTCACCCCCCTGATGTTAGTCACACACATCTGACCCAGTCACCAATGCTCATTTTTAGACAGGCAAGAAATTTCTAAAGTTGCTTTTTATTCATGCCTTAGAATTCTCCACCTCTCTCAACAGACACTAAAAGCAGCCAGCAGTGACCAGTGCAGAAGGAGATGATCCCACTAGAGACACATGATTTAGCTGAGATGGATGTCATGTTAGGTTCCCTGTTCCCAGGTTGACCTGCTTGGTCTTCGTGGGGGAAGTATGCAGAAGAATGAAGATTCAAGGCAAGCTGAAGAAAGACCAAGCGTGCAAGAGCCTGGGTACACTTTATCATAGCAAGAAGCACATATAAATGTCATGTATACATTGAAAAGCAATAGATGACCAACTGAAGAAATTCATAGACCTTTTATATTTATAGAATTTTGTGCCTAAGCACACAAGAAGAAAGGCATCAGGAACATATACAAAAAGCTTATAAGCAAATAAAATCAAATACTCTTTGTTGCTATGAAATCAGGTCTATTGGCCTGAGAAAACATCTGGTGAGAATCTCAGTAGTTTCCTCTCTGCCAGCAAACCCCAGAGTGCAAACAATGGTGTCAGATAAAGTGAGAAAGAACAGCTGGACTATATGCACTTAGAGAAACAACTCATTTATTACACACAAAATTAGTCTTCCCCAGACAATACATCCAGCTGATGATGGGAAGATGCATTCAAAATAAATGCTGCAGAGTGAGAGTCAGTCTAGTGGTAATAACTGGGCAGCAGCTGACACATGATGGAAGAGGAGGGTCAGATTAGTCTGGCCTGCCATGGCCTCAGAAGAGCATGATCCCGAGCAGTAGCTCAAATTGCTTACATGAAAAGATGGCTCTGATCCCAGAAAAGCACAAAGCAAACTAACACCTTCTCAGCCAGAGCTGGTGGGAAAAATCTACAAGATGTGTGGAGGGTTCCTGCCAAAATCTCAAACCAGGACAGAAGAAAAATAAAATTAGGTCAACATTTCTGCAGGAAATTGGACTGCATGCAAGTGATCTGCAAAGAATAACTCAGAAAAGAAAGCCTGTTGCAGGGTCTTACATTTTCCCTACAAAGGGAAAATGACCATGATCCCTAGAAAAAAATTAGAGGCTCAGAAAAAGCTGTAAACTCTCAGAAAATTGCAAGGTTTGTCTCTTTACACTTTTGTGTTGCAGACAAAATTCCGAAAGAAGGTGCCATCATTAAAATTCAAGAAAGTTCATTCCTAGAAAGAAAATGAACTAGATGAAGAACTCAGATCACTTTTCACTTTTGAGAATAAAGAACAGATAAGCCATGTCTGACAACTGCCAGAGCTGATCCATCACTTGGCACAACAGAGACACGTGTAACTATATGGGCTTGCATGGCATGGTTTTGGTAGCAGGGGGTCTAAAGGAGTGGTTTCCGTGAGAGCATGCTGGAAGCTTCTTCCCATATGTCTGACAGAGCCAATGCCTGCTGGCTCCAAGACAGGCCCAGTGCTGATCAAGGCCAAGCCCATCACTGATTGTGGGAGCACCTCTGGGATACCGGACACAGGGAGGAATGGGGGAAAGGTAGTTTAAGATTTAGGTTTTCTTTCTCATTATACTACTCTGACTTGATTGACAATAAATTAGGATAATCTCCTTGAGTCTGTTTTGCCCTTAATAGTAAATGGTGAGTGTTCTCTACCTGTCCTTATCTCAACCCATGAGTCTTCCATTATATTTTCTCCCCCTTGTCCAGCTGAGGAAGGAAGTGATAGAGTGGCTTTGGTGGGCACCTGTCATCCAACCAGGGTCAGCCCACCACAGCAACAAATTTAAACTGCAGGGAAAATGTTTCATGAGATAACATCAACATTTTTTTCTAAAGGTACACTGAGCAGCTGAGTTCTTCAAGAGAAACCTTCTGTAAGACCTTGGAACAATGTTCAGAATAAAATGAATGGATGGTCCTCACTTTACCTACTGCAAAAAAAAAAATCTTTTTTCCTAAAATGGGATTTAGGAACAATTAAATAAAGTTGCCTGTAAAAAGAAAAAAACACCACAACAACAACCAAAAAAAAAAAAAAAAATTTAACAAAACAAAACAAACAAAACAAACAAACAAACAATTAAAAACAAACCTCCCTACCAAAACAAACAAACAAAAAACTACACAGAAAAAAAACGAAACCAGAGATTGCACCATAGGAGATAACTGTATCAGCAAGTAAAAGAATATGAGTGATAACTGCATTTCTCCCTGTCATATTTCTTTCAAGTAATTCTAATATAGCACCTACCGCTACTCAACCACTGCAAGACTACTCCTGAAAGTCAGATCCATGCTCTCCACTTTGTTGGATTTAGCACAGAAATTCCAAGCTGCCTTCATTTGAATATGGTGACTTTTTCCTTCAGCTCCAGCTGAATCCCTGAGACACTATCTCCCTGTAAGTCCTCATTCATACAAATTGAAACCAGATCTTCAAATTCCCAAGAAATTCAAGTTGGAATATTAACTCCCAAATAGCCAAGACTGACCCAAAGACTTCTAACCAATATCCACAATACACGCCATTTCCTCTTACTAATTTTTCCTTTTGAGATGTCATAAAATTGTGACTTTCCTCCTTCTCATAGCCCCACATGCTAGATCCACTTGTGTGGATCCTACTACAACAGTTCTGAAGCCATAAGCTGCCCTCAGGAACTGGCATGGCATGCCTTTGGGAGCAGAGCAGACTGTGAAGCCTCAACAGAGCAAAGAACAAAAGACAGAAGACTTGAGAAGAACACAAACAGCATAGATTTGGTGTAGCCATGAAGGCATTAGTTGGTACCACAGAAACACACCCTGCTTCTACATCACATCTTCCATCTTGCCTTCCTCGCCTGTCATCCATCCCTCTTTGTTTAAGGACAGATGGACACCTTTCCCTTTCACAGCACCAGTATAATGTTTAAACTGTGTGGTCTATGCAAACCCCTTTCTCAGGTTCTCCTCGGGGGGAGGACATGCTACTTGCACCATTGTAGGTGCAGGACTCAGGTCTAACAAACTTCTGTTGTGTGGCTGAAATCATGTCAGGAACAACCCTTGCCAAGAAAGGGGCTTTATTACTCACAGTTGAAAAGGCTGAATTCAAGGAAAGATTCAGGGCCTTCCTCTCTTTCTTCTGTTCCACGTTTCCCTTCAGCCTTGGCCTTAGTAAGACACCTCTGGAGTGTCAGGCAGTTGCCATAGGGGACACAAAGGCTAATGTCACCTTCAAGCTGATGACCAACTCAAGAACAATTTTATTATCTATGCTTGTTTCTTACACCTCCTCCCAGGAAAATACCTGTCCTTGACACTTTGCTTTGCTGGGACCCCAGTGGTGCCAAGATCTGAAGGCTGGAAGCGCTTCTGGACCTTTAAATAGTGGAAAGAAGAGCTTATCACTCTTCTCTCTTGTCACACACTGCCTGGAAATCACAAGTCAGGTAATGCATCCTTTGCAACTCCACACTGCAGAAGCTAAAAATAAATCCTACTGCTCAAGCCAAAAGATTTGTGCAACAGCTGGTGGAGCTGAACTTAGGAGAAAGTCTACTAGTACCATATTTATAGACTTTGTTTACACAAGCTTGTAAAAACTAGTAATTGTAATGAAACAAATGGACCAGTTTATCTTCTTGCTTTGATTTCCTTTCCAGGTGATTAAAAGCTGCATCAGGAGAACTCACTGCAGCCCAAGGTTCTTCTCTAGCATGGTACAGCCAGACTGTCCTAGGCATGGAAAGAGAACATTCCCAGACTGCTGCATGTCGAAGACTCATGACAGTACTTTTTTCCCTACAGATGTTGTATTCTAGATGGGACACTGAAAAGTAATTTCCATCATCTGTCTCATACGGAGAGGAAAAAAAAATAAATATATCACAGGCTGGGAAGTTCTCTTTGCACTTTAAAACCTGATATACTGAAATATTTTACATGCTTGCTGGCAAAAGTAGGTCTTCAGGAAAAAGAAACTCAGACTCCATCTCATTGCTGTAAGAAACTGGTCAGGGATCTTCTGCACAAAGACCAAATGCTTTGGAAATGTTTGACTTCACTTTGCACTTGTATGGCAAAATCCAGACCTGACTTACAAAGAAACGAGGTAGGTTAAGACAATACACTGATGTTATGTTTCATGGTTACATAATTTAAAAAATGCTCCACTCACAGCAGTGCAGTTTGCTTAAACTTGATGCTCAAAGCAAGACTTGCCTCTGTCTGCTTTGCCACTTCATCTCCAAGGAAAAGATGAAAGTGGATTAAACTGGTGAAAAAAGTCCGCTCAAAAACCTTCCCAATTTCTCTTAAGCCTTATTGATATCAAGCACTCTCAGACAAAAATTTGCTATTTCTGCCCAGAGAAGAATACCTTTTGCTTTTCTACTCTGTGACTGGTGTGTAGCAGAAGAAGAAGTCCAATTTCAACAGGAACAGCGTCACAAATGGGTATCACAAAGAAGTTAAGGCATGTTTCAGCCCTGGGTGAAAAACAGCCTCTCTTTTTTTTCTGCTCTCTACCCACCTCCAAATATGCTGGAGTGGCTCAGAACCGAGATAAAAAAAATTACTTCCAGATTTTTTCCTAAACTGAAATCTGGGGAAAAAATATGTTCACTTTGGCCATTCAAAACACATTTCAATCATTTCTAAATAATTTAGCTTTAGCAACTTTCAAAAGGTACAATAAATAGAAATGCCATTTTAAGGGAAGGCTAACTTTTTTGATTCTTGTTTATTCCTTTCTCTTTGACATTTTAACCATTTCAAAATCAGCTAAAAGTTTGGGGGGGGGGGACTAAAGCAGAGTCATACGTTGCCACCGCCCCCATTCTGATGAGTGTTTTGTTAACAATTCTTATTGAAAACTGAAGACATAAAAGGGGAAAAACCCCAGAAACAAAAAAAACCCTGCTTCCAGATCGAGATGTAACAGACAAGAAAAGCAACACGATGTGCAGGGGGACAGATTCCCACATCAGCCATGCAGAGCAGAGAGCAAAACGAGACACAGAAAGGGACAGGGATGCAGAATGGGGGACAAGGGAAAAATACTGGGACTGCAAAGAGATCAGAATGGGATGGAGGTGGCAGGGCTGCCTCCTGCTACCAGAGTCTACAAAGTACACCAGGAGTTATCTTTATTTATATATAACCAGGAGTTATTTCTTCCACTGGCATCCAATTGGCTCAGCCAGAGGTAGAGGAGGGTTGCAAGTTGCTCCTGTTGTCTGCAGCGACTGCTTCACTGCTTTTTTTCCCCTAGGATCAGCTCTTTAACAGTCACAAAAGAATGAATCAGCTCCAGTGGCTGCTGATTTTCTTGTGTCCAAGGCAGGCTGGTCCCTTTGTCCAGTTTTTTCTCAGGTTAAAAATCACTAGTCAGTTTTTGGTCTGAGGTTTGTGCTAAATGGATCCATCTGGATGAAACCAATGCTGCCCTGCAGGTCAGCCTTCACCAAGGAGCTCTGTGCCCTCCCAGACCAAGAGGAAAATCCTGTTTGCCCCTGGGGGCTCTACACTGCAGCCCTTTAGAAGTCCCTCCTTACACTCCATCAATGCTTACATTCCAAAAGTTTAACAATAAGGAGAAATAAATGGGAACCACATGTCTAATGGGAAGATTTTTCATTCAAATGTGCTTTATTGTGTGATATATGCCTTTAATTACAGTGCAAGCATCTGGGTACATTTGTTGCTATTACAGACCAATCTTTCATGTTTATTGAGCATAAGACTACAAGGGAGAAAGCAGGAGAGGCTCAGACATAAGGCAGAGTGGGACATAAAACTGCAATCACATGCTTGGCTGTTCCTCTCCTCCTTCCTTTATAAACCCTGTGGCACTATCTGTAGGTTAACCTCTATATTACACAGAACAGGATTTAATGGCAGAGGGGGTTGTTTTCAGATTAGTGGAAGAAAGAGATTCCACACCACCAAACCACCTCCCAAATTTATATAAGATTTTTCCAATTTATTCCTGTAAGTGGAAAAAACATTTCTAAAAGTGTGTACATGGGCATTAATGAATAGGTTTTGAAACTGCATTTAGAACAGCACTTTATTCTGAGATGTACTTGTTGTTCATGTGAAAAATTTCACATGGCTTGAAAGAAATACTAGTGTGGGCTCAAGCAGAATATGTCATTTAGGCAAAATTGAAGCAATGTATTTTGCTCCAGGTTAAATTGTATGCAATTTGACACACACACACACCCCTTCCACCCAAAACAGTTCTCTATTCATCTGCATTTTCTCAGACAAGGGTTTCCCAGCTCTGTGACACCCTCAGACACTGAGAAGACACACACCTGAACTGCTCTAGCTCACACAGGCGAAAATGCTGTTCCCACTTGGGTCAGCCCTGACAGAGGGTAGATATTCACTCTCTTCATAAGGTTCTCATCTCACCAGATGAAGATTTCCTTAAGACCTTCACCCCACTTCTCAGTGGTGTTGTGTGATCCTGTTTCTTCACAAAGTCTGAGCAGTCTCACAAACTGTCCATATTCTTATACTGCATTCACCCTATGAGGTTACCTCAGCCTGAGGCCATATTTGTTTCTTTTTTACGATGGGTTTTTACATTTACGATGCAGAGCAGGCATTCATAGGCTGTCACAACACACTGGGATACCTCTGTCTTCTGTGGTCATGGATCTGCTCCCAGTGCCACCCTGAAAGGCCTCTGGGAAACTACAGTAGATGAATGCATACTGCTTAGGAATTGTATGGGTTTTGCACTGAGACAAATACCTCTCTGGTCCACACACACAGACTATGCTCTATACTGCCTGGGACCAAGGCCAGATACTGGACCAAACCAGCCCAGAGAAAGGCACACCTTACTTAATGGGAGTTTTATGTCCCCCAAAAGAGAACCTAGAAGCTCATAGGATAACTGTGACTGTGAAATAAACTCTATGAGTAAAAAATTATAAAAACAAGGTAGAAAACTTCAGTTTCTAATAACATTTAAGATGCAGTTTCAGCAAATACTATCTTCTACCTGAACACCCTAGCTCTTGTACCGTCTTCTACAATTCTTTCTTTTAGGCCATCTTCATTACCACATGCTTGTCTATCCTGTCCTATAATGAATCAAGAGGTAAGCTTGAACATATAATAAAGAAACTTAGAGTTCCTTTCAGCTTTATTCTCCTACTTTGTGGCCAACTCTGGTCTCCACCAGGGGCTCTGCTAGCTTGAAAATGTGCTTCACTACTGCTCTTACTATGTCACTTAAAATCCAGTGGGGTAATTCAGTTCATCTCTATCTAGCCAAAATTCTTTTTGACCAGATTCCCTGGCAATCCCTGCATTGAGAGCAGGCAGCTACTGAAGGGAAAAGCAGAGCCTGATTATACAGGCACTCATCTCCACACATACACAGCCAAGCCAGAGATCACATGTAGGAAGGGAACAGAAAGTGGTCTCATGGGAGATGAGGGATGGTATCCTCCCTGTACTTCACAGTGATTAAGTTTATCCTGATCCAAATGTGCAAGGGAGACCATTTGCAGGAGGAACCCAAATGAACAGCATCATTGTAAACAGCAGCCACCATCAGGAACAATTCATCTTGACGGCTGTAGCAGAACCTGTCACTGCACTGAGGCATCACTGCCAGAAAAATCACCAAATGAGAAACTTGCATGTTTCAGGGATCCCTTAGAGCTGCCGGGCTACATCATTTACACTGCTGTCTTTGATTCATCCACCACCCAGTTCCTGCAAACAAACAACATTTATACCTTTGGAATAACTGAATCTGCAACTGCAGATCATGCAAGAAAAAGGAAGTTCCTAACCAAGCTCTCTCAGCAGCTCTCTAGGTTTCTAAATATTCTGAGGTATCTATATTTAAGCTATTTATCCCATTTAATTCAAACTCTAGGTACCTTCAATCCACCTTATGAAGCAGAGTGAAGGGGAAAAGCCGCCATGAAACCTCAACAAACAACAAACCCTATTAAAGGCAAAAATGATGACAACCACCAAACTTGATATAATGTAACTCTAATTCCTGAAGTTAACCTAAGTTCACAGTGATGGTACAGCATAACTCATACTGGAAGGCACAAAGGAAAAATAAAACAACTGTTTCCATACTGTCACTAGAGAAAAAGCACAGCTCATCTGGCTGGGGACTATCAGACTTAATTTTGCAGCAGAACTTTCAGGCTCGTCACATTTGTGCCACTGGGTATGTGTGTATAACTCTCGTGGATTTTGCACCGAGATCTGAGAAAATCAACTGGCCTGAAGCAAGTGCTGTGTTAGAGGACAAAGCCAGAGTCCTGTTTTGGCAGCAAAACTTTTGATGACATTATTGTTCTCTTACTATATGGCAGGAAAGGCCCCTTGGGTACAGTATATTCTGCTAACATGTTATTTGTATTGCTGTTATCTCTTGAACACTGCAAGCATAAAATGCTACAAAATCTAGATTCAGACAGTTTATGATCACTGAGCTGCTGGCAGAAATGAGAGGCCCAAGGTAGGAGGCTGTGGGAAGGATCCTGTTTTACTCCTTTTGCACTACAGAATCTCAGGACTTTTTTATAAAGCTTTAAGCTTTGTTGTTTCTTTGATCAATTGTCCTCCTCTCAAAAATATCACCCTTCATTTTGATGCCTCATCTTCTGCTTTTATCATACCCACAATACTTCGGATGTGCCAAAATTTTACTGCATCGTGCCCTAACTTGCATTTTATAGCCACCCATGGTCCTATAAAAATCAATTGAACACAAAACTAAAGAATTTCATTACTCTGGAAGAACTTCTTGTAACTGTCACACAACTGCTGTGGGGTTTCTGCTGCAAAAATTCAAACATGCACACAGGCAGGTGCACACCCTGTACAAACAGGCCACCAGTCTTCTCCCAGAAAACCAATATAAATACCCAGCTGAAATATGCACCAAAACACAACCGAAGATGTGCAGCAGCATTTGCAATGAGGAATAAAGATACAGAAGCATAAATGGCCTGTGGCAGAACAGTGCTGGAATCAGGACATTACGAAAATCTTGAGGTTTTTGCTGCCTTTTTTTTTTTTTAATGATAAAACTTGTAGTTTTACTAACTGTGAGGAAGCATTTGAAAAACGTGGTTCCCAATCCTTTCCTCAGTCACAGAAGCATCAAGAGAAATATAATAAAGGAAGACTGAAATAATTCAAACAACTTCCTGATTTTTTTTTCTCTGTCAAACTCATGACTTTCAAGGGACCCATTAAGTATTTCTAAACACTAGGGATTGTAGTTCCTGAGGTGCTAGACCAAAACTCTAGGCACTGTCCTCTTTTTTCACCACTGATACAATGATCATGAAAAGCTGAAACATACACTGGATTACCAGTGAGCATATGGGACATTTGAATCACCTGTGCCTACTGAGGGTACAAAGGAGTTATAGCTGCTCCTCTGGCACCTTTATTTCCCAGAATAATATTGATTACCTGCAGTTTCTATCAGAAGGGGAAAAAAAAAGGGAGAAATAAAAAGGAAAAAATTAAAAAACAAATATTGGCGAATTTTCATATGTCAAGTTTGAACAACAGAAATAAAGAGTTGCCTTAACATGAGTGATAGCTTGCACAAAAGGCAGATGAGCCCAGAGACTCTGCATCTCCCAGCAGGCAGATTTTAGGAGGAAAAAAAAAAAAAAAAAAACAAAACTGTGCGCAGGAAAGCATAAACTACATCTATCTTGTTTTATGTGAGAAAAAAACACCACGTATGTTTACAGGTCAGATCATCCAGTGATGCAAATCAGCATTTCCCAGATAAAATCAATGGACTCACACTGCATATCAGCTGCTACATATGTGACTGTAAACATCTTCTGTAAACCAACTCAGGTATGCTATTAAATCAGAACATGGTCCATTTCCCTACTGAAACCAAGCACTGGAGACAGGGATGGTTTGTAGTTACTCAAAACAGGGAGAGAGCAAGAGAGAGAAACCTATTTGTAAAGGGCAATCTGAGGCAAAACTAGGGTGACTTACCAGGTTCCAGTATTACATACAAAAGACACTAGGTAATTTGAAATTAAATATATGAGGGTTTTAGTATACTGCTGTGCTGCTACATAAAAGAACATAAAAGAAGGACCCTCTCTGCCCTTCAGAAGGACCCTGCACGTTTACTACTATGTGAAATTCCCACACAGGGACCCCACCCTGACCATACTGAAAGTTCTGCCACAGCCTGAAGCCTGGGGAGACATGGGGTTGCAAGAAGCTGTAAAATTTTTGTAGGATCACCTGGGCCACTGGAAAGGGAAGGAGAACATCATTCAGGAAGTCTGAGTTAAGTTGCAGCTGTCACTGGTTAGCTGGCCAACCTGGCAGAGCTCACTTCACCTTCCTGTGCTTCTATTTCCCTTCAGCCCCTCTCACTGTCTCATTGACTCCCTCTCGGTATTGGCAACACCCAGCTGTGATTTCTAAGCCAGTTAAATGCCCTTTGCATGGCAGTGGTAGGTAATGACACCAGGACAACACTATAGTGACACTGACACAGATGATTTGTCAAGGCACAAAGGGACTACCAAGAACCACATGGTGTAAAAATCCCCAGGGTATCCCGGGATTTAGAAAACGTTGTTAAACTTCGCAGGAGAGTGGTGGAGAGGAAATGTCAGCTCCTGCCTGCTCCTTTCTGGAGTTTCTCTTTCTTTGGCTCTCTGATATGCATCTTTCAACTGTACAAAAAGATTTTGATAATACACTGATAAAAATAAGATATAAAAATGGTGTCCTGTTAAATGGATATTGATATAACATGCCCAGCAGGAAATTCATTATGCAGATATTGCCATCATAGGATCCCCACTGAAATCAAGTCTGAAATGTTCTATGTGGTCTAGGGCCAGCCTATAGGATCTGATGACTGGGCCCTACTCATCCTCAATTGCAATGGAAAGCACAGCTACAAGAGCAGCTAGAAGTAAGCTGGAAAATTGTTTGGTCTTCTGAACATATCCTAAAGGTTCCCATCCCTGGATTGTTCATGTAGCCCTCTTCCCAAGTGCTAGCCTTTTTTTCTGGTTATGCAAATATGCCAGAGGTTCCACAGCTCCTAATAGGAAGCTAAAACGCTACTGTCTTAGGGGCAGAAGTCAGATCAAGGGACAGCCTGCTGTTCCCACTCCTGACTGCAAGCTCCCAGTCCCTCACATGGAAATGCATCCCTCAGGAAGCACCCTCACAAACCATCCCTGTTCTTGGGTGTTGATCATGTAACAAATGCACATGTAAGGTGTTTGCATGAGGGGATTGGGAGAGACAGGACTGTACCTTTGTGAGACACTGGATTATTATACTAATTATTGCTTCTCCTTTTCTCTCCCTTTCTTTACTTCTTCTCTTAATCTCCTTTCTTAATATTTTGGGTAACTTAGGAATGTATGGGTTGGATTTTACTAAGTTGTATGGGTTAGCATGTGCTAAGTCAAAGCTTGGTGGAATGCTTTTTTTTGGTTAAATGTTACCCCTGTAGACTTGCCAAATACTCTTATTTCCTAAAGTTTACCTGTAAAGTACATCCTGAGAAAATGTGTGCAAAGTCTTCTACTTTTCAGTCTCTCTTAAGGTGTTAAAAGAACTGATGACTCTTCTAAATAATTCAGCAGGAGAATTTTTAGAGCCTTGTATATTTTTTTAAGTAAAACTCCTTTGGTGAACTCATAGCTTGAGACTTGTGGTCTTACAACTTCTACCCCTCAACATCATCCTGGTTGCCTCAAGGACACTAGTCTGTGCCAGTCATCCATCTTTAAGGACATTAAGGATGAAAATATTTTCTTAAGTAGCCTACTGCCATCCCAATGTGCAATATTTCTCAACAGTGGGGTATTGTATTGTCAAGGCAATGTGCAAATACTAAGAAATGCCACCATTACCTGGACAGAGAGAACAGTCCCCATTGGACAGACTTCCAACAGCTGCCTGAATCACTGATAGTAATGGGAGCTGCTGGGTCTCAAATCCTTCTGAATAAAGAATAACCCTAATGGTTAACAAAACAACAGCTTCTTAATTTCCACCTCCCAGAAAGTACTCTAGTCCAAGGGAATTAGCATCCCTCTGTACTCAATTCTACATGCCCACAGCAATAATTTCAGGTGCTGTCAGACACATGTTCCCTAAGGTATAGCTTTAATGTCCTGAAGCATTAAAGAAAGATGAGAGAGCAGCAAAACCCAGGAGAGTGAAAGTACCTAAAATCTCAACAGTAAAATCCCACACATGACTTGTATGTCTTTGCAGACACTTTGCAAGTACTGAAAGCTTGTCTGTATAGCTACTTCACACCCTAATGTGTAAAGGCGTACATACTTCAAGGCCTTAAATCACAAAAGCATTTATATATAACCTTAAAATTAGGCCCAGACTAAATAATTTGGCTGCTCTGAGGTCAGGGTTGCCTTTTTCTCTAACAAGTTTTGGCAAATTCTCACAAGTTTACATTCGTTGTCACAGGCTCCTCTCTATTACTTTAGCTGTGATATTTTAGGCAAAATTAATCCTGTTGTGCTTTGCCATGCAATAGTCACACTTCTAAACTCAAGCACCACATTGAGTCAACTTACTGAAGGGGAAAAGAACCAAACTGAAGTTTTTCATGGTCAGCATCAACAAATATCTGAGGTGAAGTCAACACTGAGGTGTTGTCAATATCTGAGGTGAAGTGTTCTTTCTTCGTCTAATTTTACTCAACAGATTTTAGAAGACACTAATGCTGACATCAGGACATGCAAATTCTGAGAAAGAGCTTTGAAAAGCAATATGGAAGGCAAAGAAAATGGAGTGGGGATTTAAAAAAAAAGCCCAGGACACCTTTCTGGGTTAATCTCATTTTGCTGAAGCAGCCTTGCAAGTAACTCACATCTACACAAATGCATCTTGATAAAGAAAAACAAAAGATTATGAATTCCTTCTCAGCTTGCACATCATGTTTGCTCTGTCCTCCACGGTGGAAGTCATTGTAATTTGTAGGCATGATAGCAGGAGCTAGGAAACTTAATACTTTTTGCTGTTTTGATCATATTGGAATCATATCCCATGTAATCCATTTTGCACACATCCAGACAGCAGGGTTAGTTTCAAGTCCCCTAATCTCAGGTAATATAGCAAATAGTTGCATCCCAGGAAAGGAAATTACTTCTTTGACAGTCAGTGGAGGCCTAGTCAATACAAACGAGTCTAAGGCACAATTTACCTTATCCTTAAGTAGTCACCTACATTTGCCTCCAGAAATCAATCAACACCTTAGAAGATCACCACCAACCACAGTGTGAAGCCTCAACACTTAATGTAGGCATACATTGCAACATTTTGGATCTCTACAGTCAGGCAAAATAAATCATGTCCCTGGTGTTCTTATTCTTCAGCCTTCTTCACTCCTTCATGTTTATTCCCATCTGCTGTATTTATAACCACTCTCACCCCACTTAGGCTCCAGATAAAATCAATATACAGCCATGATTTAGCATGGCTCAGGAATAAACCAGGGGATCCTCGCTCTGCTGCACAATAAATGAGGTTGCTCCAGCAGAAGAGCACATTTAAGCATCAAATGTATCTTGCTCCATTTATCTCTATATTTCCCTTTTCAAAGTAAAACCTGCCCCTGAAGTATCTATAGCATAAATAACAAGCAACAGGAAAGTCTGTTCTAACTAAATCAAGTTTCATGAGCCGTTACTTTCTTTTTGCCACCACAAATCATCACAAACCTAAAGTTCAGTATTTTGCCAGGACAAAATTCATGGGGCATTTCTGAAGTAGAGCCAGGGTTGCATAATTTAATTTCTCATCTCCTGTTAAAACTGCCAAGCTTATCATAATCAGAATGATAAATGTAGAGTCATATGTCTTCTTTCCGACAGTAATGCCCATCAATACTTCAAATGCAAACAATTGTGACATCTGACTTTATAAAAATTACCTAGTGCATCAACACCACTTAATTAAATCATTTTAAAACTGCTTTTGTTACATTTAATGAATGATATATTATACTGCAATGAAACATGCAGCAATACAAATACTTCACAATGCTAACAATTAAGGCTCACTTCACTTACAGCAATTGACAACACAAGTGCTCCTCACTTCATTCAGCTTGTGCATTCCAAATGAACTGGTTAGCAAAAAGGGTGCTTCTTTGCTAATGAGTTTTGTAATCAAGGCATCTATTTTAATTTCAAATTGGCTAGATTGGGGGAAATTGCTGAACTAAATGCCTAGTTCTAATTAGGATTATAAAAATATTCATCATGCAGCAGAATTAGCTCAAGGTCTTGATTTCCCAACATTTGCATATAGCTTTAGTTTAAGAGTGGAAAAAAACCTCCTGATAAATTGTCTTCCTTTTAATGAATTGAACAAACACTATATCTGCTTTAGTAGCCCTTTCATTTAAAGGCACTGATACATATTCATGATTTGTAAATGAAGTTAAGTGATTTCGATTCTTCAGTTCATTATCATATTGAAGAACAGACTTCTGTAAATTGCCCTTAAGTATTCCCAATCTCAAGGGTTTGGTTCTTTTTTGTTTGGCTTGGGTTTTTTTAACTTTACTAAGATTTCAGTTTATCTGTTTGATGGAGCCCTGCCTGCCTGGGAGAGCTGCTGGCTGTTGGCTTGTCCAGCGACAGACACATGATATGTTTGTAGAACCTGATGTTCTCAGAAGAGCATTCAAAAGGCAAAGAGATGAAAGGCTTATTTGTGGTTAAGTCATGGGAACAGGACTCTATTTGCCTTCAGCTTATGACTTTGCTATAGTCCTCAGTGGTAGTTAGGCAATGAAACACTTTAATGACCTGTGCCTTAATACACTAGAGATACTCAGGGGACAGCACTTTGTCAGTCTCACATTTAATTGCAAGCAGTCTTGGCCAGGGATTGCTTCTTAATACGAGTGTGTAATACAATGGACCAGTCATTATGGTAGGGATTTCTAAGAGCAGTTACTGTAATATGGCTTGTATTAAACATGAAACACTACATGTTCCTTTACAGCTGAGCAACATACTCACTTTATTTCCTTCTTCAGTATGGCAGGCCTGTAAGAGTAACCATTATTATGAAAGCTTCCTCAATTTCTTTCCCTTTTAAATGAAGAAAAGAGTGCAATTGGTGTGCTTCCAGCTTCACTCTGTGGGGTGCCCAAATACCAAGTGACTGCTGCAAGATAAATCTGAAAGCTGAGCATCATATCCATAGGACTGGAACCACCATCATTGTGCTCTTCAAATATCAATGAGCCATGATGAGAAATTAGCCCCAGTGTGTTCTCTCACATCATACAATGAAAAGGTGATTCTACAATCAGTATCCATTTGGGAGCAGAAAGAGCTTATTTTCCTTGTTAAATGTAATGTTCACATCTTGCTAAGAAAAGCTGAGTTTTACCCAAGAGGTGCAGTCTTGAGCTGTTGTTGATAAAAGGATAGGTTGCTCACACTTCTGACAACTTCTGACAACTACAATTACATCTAAATTCCAGGATCAGGAATGCTGCTGAGGAGCAGGTGATAGCTCTGGGTGCCTGCTGATTTATAACAAAATGGGATGTGAGGCAGCCTCCAACCTGCCTCTCCTCATTAGCCCCACACCTCTTTTCTAAGGAAAGAAAACCTACAGACCTAGACTGGAGTCACGTCTCACTTCAGACATGCAGCAACTCCCACTGCCTAATTTCAGCACACCTGCAGCTGCCACCCTAAAATTGTACTTTCCAACAAAAGGACTTCCAACTCAAAGTGCAATACCCTCACCTGAACATAACCCTGAAGCCCCCATGTGCCCAAGTTTCCATGAGGGGCACAGAAAAACCTGAGACCTGGGGCTGGGGCACTTGCTGGGAATGAAGGTGAATACAACTCCCTACATCTTTTTGCTGGTGAAGCTGAGCAGAGCAGATGGAGGGGGAGGTAAACCTGAAACCCTGCAGTCCTGACACCCTCTGAGAGAGAGAGACCAAGGGTCCTTCAAGGCACTGAGGCTCTTAATGGCCCAGCTCAGTGACCTACAATGACAGGAAGAGATGGGGAGTTGTCTTTTTCTCCATATGTGTGTGTTTGTCTGACTTAATAGCTTCATACAACTCCTCTTCACAAAGAGCCACATGCAGAGGTCAAGAGGTATAAGTTGCATGAGGAGAGGTTTCATCATGGTATAAGAAAGTAATTTCTTACAATCAATCACCGGAATCTTCCTTTCCTCCAGGGATGTATTGGAGTTCCCCTCACTAGAGGCATTAAAGACATGGTGTTAGGCAATCACATCTAGGCTCCCTTTTCCATGAAAGGTTGGACCAGATTATTTTTTGAGATCTCTTACAGCTTGGAGTGTTCTATATGTCTGTTTGAACAGCTCATCACAAAGAATCCCAGACAAAGATGGAAGACTGCCTGGAAAATGGTGCCTATATTTCCAGAACATGAACCCAGCCTTATTTGCCTCTCAGCAAGTCCCATGGGATTTCTTTGGCATCATCCTACCCAAGTGGACACTGCCACAAAAAACAAACAAAAAACAAACACAAACAAACAAAAAAAATCCACCAACCAACAACAACAAACCACTCAACTGCCCAACTGCCTTATGCCATACTGGGAGCCTATGCCCAAACTCCATGGGAGAATTTTGCCCGGAAGCAAAAAGGTATATCAAAAAAAAAAAAAAAAAGACAAAGCAAAAACAATAACAACAAAAAACACAAACAAATCAAGCAAACAAGCAAAAAACCACAAACAACAAACAAAACAAACAAAACAAACAAACAAAAGACAAACCAAAAAAAAAAAAAACAAAAACAAGCCAAACAAAAAAAAAAACCTTTCCCATATAACCCTGGTGTTATCTGTTCTTTAAGTTTTTTTAATAAATTCAGCAGTGTCCTGACAAGATAGTCAGGGCTGTGACATGCACTGCATTCAATTTTCAGGTCATAACTTGCCTCATCTCCCACACCAAAGGAATCTCTCCAGTCAGACCTGATACTGTCTGCCAGGTGCAACTTGGTGATACAGCAGAATGTTATCTTACACATTTTATTTATCACCTCATTCGAACAGATAATAAGACATCCACTTTCTTTTGTTCACTTCCTGCTGAAGATTAAGCCCTATGGAGGGAGAAGGCCCTGATTGCCAAACTTCTTGTTTATCCAATGTTCTCAAATTTGTAATGGTGTAGCTGGGGAATATAAATTGGTATGTTATTGAATTATTCAGTCTCCTACCTATTCCCAGCAGGTTCCAAATCAAAGTTTGGCCTGTAAGGAAGAGGTGGAATTATATCTCCCTGCATAGCTGGATTTTTTTCTCTTAACAATGGTGATTTGAAATATTTTAAATATCTTTCTCCCTATTCTCTAATATTTTCTCTTTTTAAAAAAATATCTTTTTTAATGATCTACTAAAAAAATATTCATGCAAGAGAGTTGTGCATGTTGTTCTGAAAGAAGTTTCAATGTCATTCGGAGAGAAACTCTGAGGAGTTAGAAACTCCCTTCTGTTTCTGCCTCCAGACTGATCCATTTCCCAGAGATGTATTGGTGTGTGGAAAGATTTCCTTCTTGAGAATTAGTTGATTCCTTGGATAAATGCGACAAATGGTCAGGCACTCAACATGTTAGTATCAGAAATGCAAGAGTAATTTAAGATATTCATCCCCTGCTGCTTTGAATGGCAGCAACAAAAACTGTACCCTAAGTATATGCTGGTAGACTCTGAGCTCTCACAGCACTCCATAAAGCAGTTTCCTATACCTTCCCATACAAAATTATTGCACTTTTTTTTTTTTTGTATATTCCCCTTCCCACCACACTTTGATAAAAAAATTGTTTAAAATGGCTTCCTATAGATTTTCGGGCGAGGGGGGTGGAATCCATGAAAATTGGAGGATGAAGCCCCATTTTCCCTTTGTATTGGGTGATATATCTAAGTGTCAATACAGACACTACTAGTGAGATGCAGTCTGACCTGCAGCAAATCGGCTGTAACATTTACATTGTGTCCACCTTCTGTCAAAGGCCACAGGGGGCCATTAATAGAACCAACACGTGCATACATCAGATTGCACTATTTTATCAATAAAGTAGACACACACACACACACACACACACACACAAAGCTGCTGGGAAGAGATCCAGGATTTTCAACTCACAAGATGCAATTAATCTCCCAGGGCCTGATAATTGCACAGTGTCACATGGCTGCTCAGGGGGAAGTAGTACACCCACCCATGCTTGCTTAAAGACCTGCAAAATTTCCTCCTGCCTCTGCTTTACATGTTGTGAGGAGACATCAGGGTCTATGAACTTGCTACATGATCATGCCCACACAAACAGATTTCTTGGCTCAGCCATACTGCATTTATTTGATGATACAGGAGAGTTTTACAAGGCAGAGGAGGGTCATAATTGGCTATAAAAATTCAGAACAGGAACGATATGCTGTGTTAACTCACATCGAGGAAGTGTCCTCACTAACTCTTTGGATACTACAAAGAGAAAACAAATGGTGGTAACTGTGAGTTGCCCTTAAATCAACTAAGTAACCAGCAGCCACACAGCAAAATATCTTTCAGAAAGCCTGTTGAACTCTCTCTCATTGAACTGTTGTTCTATTTAATTATTTCAGTTGATATGAAGAGGTAACTCTGCAAAGTCTTTGGCCTTCTCAGTATGAAGTCATATTTAAAGAAGTTCTGTTGCGAAGAAAGGGGCTTCTTTACTTAAAGAAGATCTCAGAATATGGAATAGACTTTCTCCACCAGCAGCTTGGAGGGGACAATAATTCTGTTAAGAGGACAGAATTCAAAAGGTGTTGGGTTTTTTCTTAGTTGGTTATTTTTTTAATAACCAGATAAATAGCTTAATATTGTTTTCAAATGTATAAAAGTTAGCTAAAAAGGAGGGATTTTTAAGATAAAACAATCATTAAAAAAGAGGCTTGAACCACAGCCAAAGAACTGTAGCTCAAAAAATCTTAGGGGAAAACTTTCTAGCAGGAAGATCCAAAACACTGACTATTTTTATTTCATACCAAAACTTTAAAATTGTTTTCTACTGTTATACACAAAACTTTTTAAAAATCTTTTGATCTAGACAGTGAACAAATCCATTACTTGTAGGGCACGAGCTGTTGATATTTCATTTTACTGTGTGGACTAACATCCTAGACAAAATGGATTTTCAGATTCATCAGTCTCATTAATTTCCAAGTTGACCATAACCTGCTTAAAACATCATATTATTTTTTTTTAATTGAAAGAAAACTAAAGAGATGAACATGAATCTGAAATATATAATCTAAGAAATGAAATTAAATTTACCAACTTGTTTACACATTCACAGTTATGAGAAGATGGATTAGATATTTCCTTAATAGTTTCTGCTGCTGGGAGTCAAATTATATGTCGTTGATTTTTTTTCAGAGTTATTTGCATTTTTAAATCTGCCTCTAAAGTAATTATTAAAATAGATTTTAAGGGTCAAAAACCCTTGTAAAACTTAGAGAGTGGAAGACTATGGTTTCCCACTGTATGAGCAGCTGCATCGCTGAGCATAGAGCAAGTCACCGACTTTCATCAGCATCTACCTTGTCACAGTATCTGTGGGCAAATATTACCTGCAGGTTACAGGCTAATGACAAACTTTTTATTTTATTGCCCTCTCATGCATCAAATCAAAAGTGTTTCAGAGGAGTTTTATCCCAGAAAAATGGACATAGGAAGTGAGAAAGCAAGTACTATTTCATCCATCTCCACCTATTTTGTGCCTTCATGCTGCCTCATGGAAAAATGGGAACAAAAACAAAGGACAGAGGAGTACCAACTAGGCTGCATTTGGACAATCACCCCTGACAGCACAGCACCCCTTTGGATAGCCTCCTCACAGCTGTAGAGCACTACTGCAGCCTCTGTAGACACTTATTCTAGGAGCTCTTGATAGGTCCTTTCTGGTGAGCAGCTGAGAGATCAAATGGTCATTGCCACTGGCATGATCCCATAACACATCTAGGAGAGAAGGCATGGCACAGTAGTGTGGGGAGGTGTGGGAACCAGATCTGGCTTCTAGAGAAAAAGAGAGAAGAACAACCACAACGATCTTATGAAGATGCAAAAGACCTGATGAATCTTCTTAAGTATATAGGACCTATAGCCAAAAAGACACTTCACTCTTGCATTGGCCTAACCTAACAGAAGGGCATGGCTGACCTCTGGTTCCCACTCGACTGTGGCAGTACTCCTGTTTCCAGACATGCAGGAATGTATTACACCTGCCCCTCAGAAGATTTCACCTGGGGATTTCACATAGCACTGCTGACATGCTCTAACAGGACTGCCCATTATCTCAGTATCAGCTGCAACTGCAGTGAAGCTGCGTGATCCTGAGTCAGAGTGACAGTTCTTTTACAGCTCTTACTAAGCCAAGATGTGGCTGAGCACAATAGGTACCTGGCTTATGTTAAAAAAATGCTTCAACTGGAAAATGCACTGCTCCATGGTTCCATTTTAGGACCAGATTTTAACAAACACTTTAGGCCATCCTCATGAATAGTGAAGAAAAGCACCCCAAGTGGCTTTGAATGCAAAGGCCACTTTGCATGAAAGAGAAGACTGAACTTTGTATTCCTTCATTTCCATTTTACCAACAAGCTGCAGATCACCTCATCTTTGCTCTTACTCTGTGGACTATTTTGTTCAGTTCCTGAGATAAAATGCAAGCAGTTTCAGAGTGTTTCTAGCTCACAGTTCATTTTCCTTGTCCTTGTCCTGAGCAGAAGAGAGAGGCTGAGGTGTGCACACAGATGCATTAGTTTGAAGGAGAAGGAGCAAAAATCCTCCTGGCCTGCTATTGCTGTATTGGACCAGGGGAGTATTCTTATTACCTCACAGTCCAATCACATGTGCCTACTTTGTGGTTTGATTTCTTCTTGATGGCTACCACAAAAAGACCACAAAGCACTGGAAATAGAAGTCCAGTGCTTCAACCCAAGAGCAGATGCTCTGCACTCACTACAGATGGATCTCTTTGCAAACACGTACTCAGTATGTCACATCTGGCTTCTCCCATAAGCATCTCATCAGATGCCTGTTTCTTTCAAGGCCGTTTTGTAAAAACACCATATTCATGCAAAATCTTTACCTCTAGTTTAAAAGTGACATCAAACCATTTTGTGACATCAAATAAATACATTGGTCTTTCTAGACTACTTCAAAATCCCTGTTACACTGAACATCTGAGTGCAGAAAACTATTTGACATTTGACTACCTCCTTCATACACTATGAAAGGAGCTGTATTTACAATAGCTTTGTTCTTGCAAATGTCACTCAAGAATCATCAGCAGCATAGCAGCAAAACACCAGGTGCCTGCCATACATTCTGTTAAGGAGTGGATGGAAAGGTTGCACTGGGAAGCAGAGCAGTAGGACATTATTTGATTACACTCTTGGTAAATACTTTAGTAAAGACTTGCACTAGTCTTTCAAAGGAAATTGTCAAATACAGAGGTACATTATTTTAGCTATATAGTTCTTATAAGTAGGATGTGAGACTGGCTAGTTCAGAAAGCTTCAACAATAACTGCAGAAATTGAAAATCCCAGTCAGAACACACACACACACCTGACAGAATAACACATGCACTTGGTTTGTGTGGCAAGGTTTTGGTAGCGGGGAGGGGGCTACAGGGGTAGCTCCATGAAAAGCTGCTAGAAGCTGTCCAACACAGCAAATGCAGCCAGCTCCACGATGGACCCGCTGCTGGCCCAGGTCAAACCCACCAGTGATGGTGGCAGCTTCTCTGAGATAACATGTCTAAGAAGTGAGGAAAAAAATCCAACCAGCAGCTTCAGCCAGAGGGGAATGAGAGAATATGTGAGAGAAACAGCCCTGTAAACACCAAGGTGAGTGAAGAAGGAGTGGGAGGATGTGCCCCAGGTGCCAGAGCAGAGATTCCCTTGCAGTCCCTGCTGAAGACCAGTGAGACAGGCTGACCCCTCAACCCATGGAAGGAGAGGAGCTCATGTAGGTGGGACCTGTGACCCCATGAGGGACCCACACTGGGAGCAGTCTGTTACTGAAGTCTATTTCCTGCATCCCATGGAAAGGAACCACTCTGGAGCAGTTCATGAAGAACTATAGCCTGTAGGAAGGACACACATTGCAAAAGTTTGTGGAGGACTGATTCCTGTGGGAATGAGCCCACATTGGAGCAGGGGAAGAGTGAGAGGAGTCGGTCCCCTGAGGAGGAAGGAGCAGCAGAGACAACGTGTGATGAACTGACCACAGCCCCTATGTCCCAACCCCCTCTGCTTCTGGGGTGGGGGACATAGAGAAAATTTTGAGTGAAGCTGAGCAGGGGAAGAATGGAGGGATGGTAGAAAGATGGTTTAAGATTTAGTTTTTATTTCTCATTACCCTACTCTGATTTAATAGGTAATACATTCAAGTAATTTTCCTAAGTCTGTTTTGCCTGTGTCAGTAACTGCTGAGTGATCTCCTCCTGCTCTTATCTCAACCCACAGGCCTTTTGTTATATCTTCTGTCCCCTGTCCAGCTGAGGAGGGGAGTGATAGGGTAACATTGGTGGACACATGGCATCTAGCCAGGGTCAACCCACCACAAGGAGAAAAGCTTAGTGGCTATTCAGCACGTTTTTGCTTTCCAGAGTCTAGGAATGATGGGAACATAAGAGAGGAGAGATGAAAGCTCAGCGAGTTTTAAGCTTTCTAAAATCTGTAACTTGATCATCTAGTCTATGTTGCAGCTTTGGGCTGTAGCAGGGACTACTGCTCCAGAATTGAAGCACACAACTCCTTAGCCACAGCCCTTTACTATCACATTGCACCTGCCCAGCTCCGCACCTTTCAAGGTACATGAGTGTTATGTAGGAGCAAACTTGCTAAGGACCAAGTAACAGACTGAAGAGATGTCTCACTAACAGAAGGCACTGCAAAGTGACTTAAGAGTGGCACAGAGAAGTTTGTCATCCCTTGCTGCTCCCTGATTTCCAGATAAACGAGTTCAGTTTGCACGCAGAATGAGCACCCCCCAATGCTCAACAAGCAGCTGTTCGGGGCCAACTCAGCCTGAATGCTCCGTCCTCAGAAACAGCTCAGCAATCAGAGCCTGCAAATCAATAGATTTTTAGAAGAGCTCCATATGTCATGTCAAATCACTAATTGTTTTCACAACATCATGGCTACTGAAGTTTCCACACCCATCCTGATCACTGTAACACTCAGCTCCTTTTAGTGAGCTCCCTTTGGAGTCACTGGGTGGCTTTTGAGCACACTTAAACCTACAAAGTGAGAACAGCAAAGCACTCTATAATTTCTACATCATCTCTGAAAGTGCACAGTTCTAGACAATATCCCCTTCAACTCCTGGCTCATAATCATTGAAACACAAAATCAATTGCTCACCTTTTGATCCAGACTGTAGGCCAAGATCCACTCCTCCTGCCTGGGGTGGAAGAGCAAGCTCTGGATATAGAAGTTCAAACGGTACTTCTGGTAGGTAGCTCCTTCATCAGAGCTGATGAGAATGCTGCTCTCAATCTCTGGATCACTAAGAAGCATGATCTAAATAGAAAAATGGAGGGAAAAGAGTGTTACTGGAAAAGTGAAATTAACTGAACATCATTTAAAAGTAAGGTCATTCAGCACTTACTTCTATTAGATGTATTCAGAACAGCACTCAACAGTGTAACAGCCCATAGAATTTCCAAAATAGGGTGATTTTTTTAGTGTTTCAGTTTCATTTTATTTGCTGATTCATTTGCTGATCTATTTGGTGATTTCCTTTTTTCATTTTAATTTTATTCAAATAAATTCAGAAAGGCCAGCAAGAATGAAAAATGTTGTGTTGGTATAAAAGCTGATCTTGGTTGGATATAGCAACCTCAGGCAGCCACACCAGGCTTTTCTGGACCCTTGTCAGTCTACTACCTCTCTTACCAAATGTGGAATCCTCTCTTTAAAAGTAAAGAGAGCACTCCTGAGATTTAAGGATCATTATTTGGCACTTTGCAGAGCTGTGAATGAGAGCATCACTTTACTGGAAACACCGAATGGTTACCTGGATCAGCTGCTGCCATCTGAAAATGTGCATATGCACAAGCATTGATACATGATGTCATATATCATGTTTCCAATTTGTACAGTAAAAGGTATTCACTCACTCAGTAAAAACATAATTTTCCCCAAGCATGGGAAAGTGTATGACCTCAAGTTGTACAGGGAAGAAAACACTTCTGAGCCTCTAATTTTAATTAGAAAATTATTACCAGTATTTTAAAATGGGTTGATTCCACACTATCAGATGGCATGCTCTACACAAATGTTATCAAAAAAATGTTATGGAAACATTAACACCACCTTATTAACATCTGGAGAAAACGACTCCACATTAAAGCAAATGCCAGGACCATAAAATAAAGGCAAACAGTGGGAAATAAATAACAGCTGCTCTAAACTCAGCAGGTTATTGATACAGCAGATGAATCAAATATAGAAACTGTCTATCAGCAGGAAAACAGATCCAGGAATGGCCTTTTTTAGCTCACTGCAGAATGATCAGCTAGCTAAGATCTGCTGCAGTTTTGTTACATTCTCATGTCCATGATAACTTTTATTATCCAGCTTCACAGAGCTCCAGCTTCAAGATTACAACAGGGAAATACATTAATTTTGACAGCAAAAATCAGTTACAAGGAATGGTAAGACCCTTGGTATGTTAGACCTTGATCAAGCAAAAAATTTCAGTGCTTGTTTAATCTTAAGCAGCTCATTAACTCCATGAAGTCACCAAGGGAAAGTGAATATAACATAAATGGTGTCTGATCCTTTCCACTAAGAAATGAAAAGCTGAACTAGAACTGAACATTTTCCCAGAGTGAAACCATCTGTATGAATCCAGCCTGAGCCGAAAGCTCCTTCAACATCGCTCACATATACCACCTAATCAGTCCCAAAAATCAATCTCTACCCATTCCCAAAGGAGGCCACATCACAGGTCCTGAAGAAGTGCATTTTCATTGTGTTCTAGTGCACAGTCTGGGCAATGAGAAATGTTCCCATATGCAGCTAACTCTGTGGAAACTGGCCTTGAGAATAGATCTCAAAGGTCTCCACCTAGAAGGAAGCTTTAGTACTGTTCTTCCTTCTAATCAGATCAAGATATCCGTTTTATTTTGCTCCAAACAATAATGATTTCACTACTATTTCAAAATATTTTTTTCTGTCACTGGTGACCAAGACTTCATAGATATTTGTCTAACCCTGTTTATCTAAAGCATATTGTCTGTGCCAGAGAACTGTAACACTGTTCAGTAAAAACCACTTGTTCTACAGAATGGAAGAAGGATGTAAATCTGCCCACTTAATAAGATAATCCAGAAAGATTTTACATTTAAAATAACGGATATTTCAGGAGAAAAATATTTTCCACCAGATGTCATAGATGGTTACAATGTTAATAATGCTGTATATTAAAAGGTCACTGTTGGAGTACTCTCAAGAAGGCCTAGGAGGTTAATTGTTAGGAGAAAGATTATAAGTGAGAGTAAAATTAAAGCTCATTTGTGTCCTTTCTTATTTAGTGGAGTTGATTCAACTACCCTAGGCTGAATCAGTTGAATCAGCTCCCCTAACCCACTTCGAAAGCAGATCTTCACTCCTATCATCATAAACATTAAGAAGCTATGAATCAGCACTAGCCTTTTAAGCTAGAGAAAGAGGACTTCCCAACCCTCCTTAGTGATACGCCACAACTAAACCCAGCACCATGATTCTTCATCATGTTAACTTCATGATTAATCTTTTCCTTTATCCTTCAACCTAAAATCTTATCATTCACTCCCACAAACCAACCCTCTAACAAAACCCTCTCCGCTATAAAAACCTCTCCCTGAAGCTGACCATGAACCTAAGCTTCTTCGACCAATTTATAAGCCCCTCTCTATTAGGAATCCCATTAATTCTAATCTCACTTCTATTTCCAACACTCCTATACCCCTCTCCTAATAACCAATGAATCACAAACCACATTTCTACCCTCCAACTCTGATTCTTCCAACTAATCACAAAACAACTTATAACTCCACTAAATATTACTCTCAAGTAAGGAGCACAAGAGAGCTAACAGTGGTACACAAACAGAACACCCACTCTGCCCTTTCACAAACTGTCTGCAACACTTTGGTGGACAGTTCAAGAAACGGGTCACATGAGATGGAAAAGGCAGCATTTCCACCAAATGGTTCACAAAACACGACAATTTCTTTTTTTTTTTTTTTTCTGTATGCATAACAGTGGTTGCAAGATCAGATAAAACCATCAAGCTAGGAAAGGTGGAAGAATCTAACAGTCACACCTAGTGGTAAGTGACATCACATAAGTCACCTCCTGCCCCTTTGCCCACTTCCTATATCAGCTCTCCATTCTTCAAATGAACACTTTGAGAGACTTTGGGCCTTATTTTGTTTCTTTGGTTTTGTAGTTTCTCTCCTGGAAGCTATGGGGGGATGGAACTTTTGGCAGGGGAAATAGCAGGACATTTGTCAAAGGCCTGAAACCACCACTTCTCATTACGGGACCAGGACGAAGGATCTACCCCAGTAGTGATTTAGATTAATCACTTTTCATTAAGAGACAATAAACAAGCTCCAGTCACAACAAGCATTTCTGCCAGCACCCTGTGTTGCCATTTATAATTGCCATAAGGAATAGCAAAGTAGCACCAGAGAGTTGTCAAATGTAATTTATAGGGTTTTAAGATCTAATAATTTTCTATAAAATTAAATTAAATGGCAGACTTTACTTAAAAGGAAATTACATTTCACCTTGCTACATCCTAGGTTATATATATTTATACATACATGCATATATAAAATATTTTTTCAGTTGCTATCTTCTCTAGTTTAAGTGGAGAGGGGGAGGGGAGGCAGGATTGGTTACTGCTAAGGGTAAGTCCTTGAAAACATACTTAACATGAAGTAGTTTATGCTACATACTTTTCCCTGACCTCCAGAATGCAGTCAATAATGAATGGCAAGCACCAGACCGAACAAAACAGGCTGAAAATCAGTCTGAACTTCAGAGAGTGCCTTGGGAGTAGATGCAGAAGAAGAGAGTTGTCTGGGACATGGTGCACCTCCTTTAAAGCAGGAGCTCTGGGGACAATGATGACACATACAGAGCTGTTCTGGATGAAACCCAGTGGGGCAGAACACCAGACACCAGCGGGAAAAGCACATAGAAGGAAGATGTTACAGAGAGGCCACCTTGCAAGAACAACATTAACTACAATATATGGACTGGGATATTCAGGAGGTGATCAGGAAGCATATCCAGCTCTGAACACTTCAAGGGGATTTAACCCAGGAAACAAACAGCACAAGCTGCAGGCAGAAAGTGCAAGGTGGGGAGGTGTGATACCTATATCTGCCATGATGTATTTGGTACACAAACCACAGTATTAGTTAAGATTCATTCATATTTGTTGGAGAGCATGTAAGACTCTTAAAGGAGCTTTGAACAAATGCAGAAGTAGGGAGGAAGGAAAGTGACACCATATTACAGCAAAAATATACTAAAATTTATGCCCTCTGATGGGGCTAATATAATAAAAACTAGGGCAGCATTTGTAACTAAGAATCTGAGTTCCTGCTACTCCAACTAAAATTCCAGGTGTGTCATTGGGTTAACACCTTCCTCAGTATTGCTTTCACACAGGCTATGTGCAGGTGGATGAGTTAGGATGGTGACACATTCCTCTCCCTCTGCTCCAACCTAGCCAGTCACTAAGACAACTGTGATCTGGAATACTGAACCGTACCAGTAATGAGCCAGCACACTTCTCACAGGCACAATGCTACAGCATGCCCAGACTCTACTGGCATGGAGCTATGGGTAGCCTGAGCTAGTATTTACTTGAATCTGTCTACTGCAGTTATGCCAAAGACTCCCCTATAACTTGGCACTCAGTCCTTCCCTCAGTATCCTTCATGGCTTTGCCCTCATGTCAGCAGGCACGCTTGGCACATTACATTATCCTTCCTCTTCTGCACCTGAGACACAAGAACACACACACTTAATACCCCACATTATTACAGATTCAAAAGCTTTATCACCACTCTTGCTCCCTGGCTCTGTGTCATTCAAACACAATAAAGATCTGTTTTGTACATTGCTGAATTTGTTAATACACCACCACTGGACAAAAAAAAAGCCAAAACAAAACAAAACAACATGCCATGTAAAGGGCTTTTTTATTAATATTCGTTTTCAATTAAGCCTTTTATTTTTCTCAACAAACATAAACTTTCACTGTAAATTAGCAAACGACATCTCACTAAATCAGCACAGAGCAGTTTTATAGGTACAATATCTGTGGCAGTAGCACCACTCAGTTACATTAGCAGGAAGGATCCCAATAAGTGAATAAAGAAGCCAGGTTCAAATAAATGTCTTTTGTTCTAAGAAATAAGTAGGCAACATGAAACCATTCTGTACTGCCTCCTGATTCTCCCTTCACTTTAATGTGCTTTTCATAAGTGGTCCTTTTCAGAGGTTCCAGTCGCATTCTCATTTGCCTATAGAAAGTGCTATTCTAGAAAGAAATAAACAAAACAGTTAAAAAAACCCCACAAAAACAAAACCAAAAATCCTACAAACCATGCAAGCCTCCATAGCCACAAAATAAACCCAGCTCCTTAGCAAAGTATTAGAGTTTGCTCTGTAGTGCTGCATTATCCTCTCCTGCAACTGAAAAGGGTGTTCTGCCACAAACACTGTTGCAAAGACAGAAATTTGAGGTTTCATCTTTACAGCTTCGTAGGGATTTCCATATTGAGTATGCTCAGTTTACAAGTGAAAAGGCTTATTTTGTGGTTTTTTTGGCCTATTTCCACTGGCCCCTCAACTCAGAAACACTTTAAATCCTTCCTCAAGACAGGCCATGTCTGCATCATCAACAAGAAAACACAAATCTGATTAAAAAAAAAAATTAATTTCTTTTCCATTTTGATTTAAAATATTTAAGGGGCTGTATGGTCTCACAAGACCTATGGGGCCAAGCCTACTTTCCACAAAGTTCCATAAGAGCTTTGAGTTTAAAAAGCCAAAAAGTTTCAACAATTTACTCTGAAATGTCAATGCAAATGGAGGATTTTTGCTTTGTTTGGATTTATGATGTCCTTTCCTCCTTTTGAAGCTGAAAACCTAAAATCCAATGACATTTAAAGGCTTAAAGATACAAAAATCATTTTCATCCTTCAAAACATCAGCCCATACAAGTATGTTCAATATGAATAGTTTGGAAATCTCTTATGGGAAAAGTAATTTTTTACTGCTGAAGCATTTTAGATTAAATGTTTGACCATCTGAAATTTCTCACTGGCAAATGCCTGGTTATTCATTCTCCTCCCATTTTTTTCCTCTCCAGCATCATTACTGCAGTTTACTTGCCCTGCAGGCTAAAGGATGCCATCAGAGGTATGAACACACCCCAAACCCCTTAGAACACATCTGAAGCCCTTCTCTGCTATTCCCATGGAGGACAGGTGCAACTCATTGCAAAGAAAATCTCCTCCTTTTTTAGTTCTTTCCCACTACGTGTCAATTCAATTAAAAAATTTCAGTTTAATTAAATCAGCCCAAACTCCCAAAGCACAAAGAAGTGCTGGTATCACCAGTAATAGTCTACTAACCACCAAAAGTAACACAGTAATATAGTAGTAATATAAGTAATATAAATCAGCTAAGCTAAAGATAGCTTTGAGTTATTTGCACCAGCTTAGAAAGCACACCTTAACTTTACACACTTTCACAGATGATGTTCAGTGATGGCTAAATACCTGCTCTCTGCCCTGTAGATATACTGAGCTCTGCAATAGTAAGGGGAAAAGGAAAGCAACCTTTTATTTTCCAGTCACCAAGCATATCAGTCAAACAGGAAAAAATGGGATGTGGCAGTGATAAAAATCTGTTCTAGAGAGAAATCCTGTGTATTTTCATACATGCAAAGCAACTCATTCCGTCTCAAAGCAACTCTGTGACAAGAGGAACATCCGCTCTCTAGGAAGCCAAACGACATCCACGAAGAGAGCAACAAACTGCTTTCACATAATCACTTACTTTTGGACCCAAAAGGAAAACGCTCATTGCAATCCCTTGTGTTACAGAGTAGCCCAAATTTGGGGCCCCTTCTTCCTTCATACGGCTCAAAAACTTCCTTAATGTTAAGGATAACCTGTGGGCATCAGTCAAGCAGTAAAGGTGCACTGAGCTTTCATGAGAGATAAATTGCCTGGACCTACCCCATTTCAACTTCTTGTAACTTCACTTCTTACTGCCCAAAATTTAACATTAATGGCAAATTTAATTAATGAATATAGCACCAGATCACCAACTCTCAGAACCATAGCACTGTAATCTTAAAGGATGAAGTGCACTGCACTCACTTTATAAGGGTTTATGAAGCATGTGTTATAAAAGTACCTCAACCATAAGGCTTTTATACCTTGGCACTCACTTCAATACAATCCCATAAAATCCAAGCAATCCTTAAGTGCTAAAGGTGACTTTCACTACTGTATTTATTATTGGATAATGAAAAATGACTCAGACACCCATGGAAACTGAGCAATGAAATAAGAGTTTCCTGAGAATTTTGCACTGGGTCTGTATTATATGTACCGTGACCAAAGAACCAAATAGCTCTCTCAAGACTTTTCAGACACTTCATGCTAACCTCTCTACAGAAATTCCTTCCCATCAGGACTTCTTTGTAATTACAAACCAACCTGTACTCTGTAGAATCCCTTTGCTTGTCACTGAACTTTCCAGATGTCAACAGCTGTTTCTGTAAGTATTCAACTCCTGTAAAGGACCTCCTCCATAGACTCCTCCATCTATGCTGGAGACTAGAGCTCTCTTGTCCACTAAATTGGTTTGAGAGGACAGCATGGATCTGTGCAACCAATGTCAGGAGGATCCCACCTGTGGGTTCCCCATCTTTGCAGCACTAAGAAAGAATGATCAGAGCACATCACGCAGTTCAGGTTATATGCAGGTCCTATATCTCTTGCAGAATGTTTTGCCTTTTGCAGAGAGTACATGAAAGAAGAGAACAATAAACAGGAAGAAAGTAACAAGCTATAAAATAAAAACTTATTTTAACCCGAAAGAGCAGAGTCTACTGGTGATACTTCACAATAAAAAAGGGCACCAGCTTGCCATCTCTGAGGAGATGCACATCAACCCACCACGCTTGTTGACAGGGAATAACCCTGGTTAAGCTTTTGTTGACCTCTATTGTCTCTCATATCCAACTATATCCAGATTCCAGTTACAATTAATTGCTCTGATTTGTACAAAATTACAAGAGGCTCTTGGCAGTGCAGCCACACCTGCCAGAAATTGCCATACCAAAACAAAACACTTCACAGAATTCCAAGTTCGTACACTCCATTCTCCATGGGGAGATCTCTTCATTTAATCACCACCTCCAGCAGCTGCACAAGAGCACAGATGGACCTTGCAGGATGCCCTGAGGATCAGGAGAAAATCAGAGCTAAATTGGATATAAAGCAAAAGCTTTTCAAGGAAAACCACTCTGCCATCCTCACTGGCAGGTGGGAAATGAAAATACATCGTGGCTGTAAAACTGGGAAAAGAACACAAATACTCTAAAGCTGCCATCCTAACCTGCCTGCAGTGCCAAATCCCAGACTGGATCCAATTTGCATGCCAACGTACTGGACCCAACAAAGGAGAACATCTTATCTTTGTTTTGCTGCTAAGCAGGTCAGAACAACATATCTCCCCTCTTTCTCTTGTCTTTTTGGCACTGGACACATGTACTTTTCACTTTTAATTACAAGGCACAGCAAGTATTTGCTTGTTGAATTTCAGGTGCCAGTGGGGATGGAAGCTAACCAAAAAGCATGTGTTTGACCTGGCAAAGAGTGACTGATTGGCAACAGCCACATGCCTGGTTGTAAAACCTTTCATTGTCACAGCAAAGCAGCATTTACCCAAGGTTACTCCAGCCCATTATACTCTTGTTACAGCTGCACATTCTCCAACTCCCCACAGATCATCCGAGCTAAGTCCTCTGCCACAGTAATCCCACCTTCCTAAGGCCACTTCAGAGCTGTTCAGCTATTTTGCCAAGGACTTTTCTATATCCCAGCATGTTCATGCACAGTTCTCCTCCAGGAGCTGCCAAATGGGTTACAAGCATCATCACTTATGGCTGGTTTCCATACATCCAGTTTGACCAGCAATTCTATGACTGGTCCTGGAAGCAGGAGGAGCCTCAGCTGGTGACCTTAGGCACCACCCAGTGCTTCCACACAAATTTAAAGCTTCTGATCTGTATTATTATATTGCTCTGCAGTCTGGTATTTCTACATAGCATAGTTCTGCGTGATGCCTTTTTAGTCTTCTTTATTCTACACAGGAAAACCCTAGCTGTTACTACATCTGACACATTGTTTTGGGGACACCATCTTTTTTTAGTGGCAAGGAACAGCTCTGGTCCCAAACTGTGCTCACAGAAAGAGAAAAGCAGCATTCACTGTTATAATTATATGTTATTTGAGTAAATGCATGGTTGTGCTGTTCTCCATAGAACTACAAAGTAATTTTCACCATTATGGTAACTTACCGTGTAAGCAGAAATAGTTACAGAAAATAATGTTATCAGGAAGGAGAGGCTGTGTGCACCACAGCTGCTGGAACTGAGAACACCATTTATATAAAAACACTCTTCTGATTATAGGTCGCACTTGGGAGAACACTTTACATGTGGGTATAAGTTTACTCACAGTAGTTGCCCCATTATAGAAAACAAAAAGATGTGCATGGATAGTTACTCATGGGAGTAAACTTTTTCAGCCTGTACACAGCAGTCTATTTCATTTGAGGACAGTAGAGTGTTTCATGGCTCTATAGAAAAATAAAAATTTTGTTATGTATCTCTCTTGAGGCCATTAAACCTCAATACAATTTTAAATGCATCATTGCTTCTCCTTTGCTTACCCACTTTATTTTTCTGCTTTTTAGTCAGATTGCAGAGTGAACACAGACAACAGTCAGCTTTATCACTGTTCACATCCAGATGCTTATGAATCTATCTCAATTTACTTACCTGACATCTATTACTCATGTCCCTCACTGTCCCTAATGTACTTCTCTTCCTAACATCCCCCCACTGGAGAAAATCAAGATGATAGGACAAGGTCTATCCATTTTCTGCATGCAAGGCTGAGGCCCCAAAAAAATTAAAGGTTAAAGTTACAAAACATGATGGCATTTCAGTGCTCTGAATGGTAGCACTCAGCTCTAAGCTGTCCAGCAAGCTCTGCATGCTAACTCAGGTGCCAGAGATTCCAATATGGGAAGGTTCAGGACCTAGGAATGGGATTCACAACTACCAGCTTTGACATTTTCTATTACATTTAATAATTAGCTCCCAAAGATACAGTCCTTGCAGGTTTATGGTGGTAGTCTTGTCTGAAATTACCCACTGAGAAGGTGAGTGACTGTCCCAGCGGCTGTGAACTACAGCTGCTACATCCTATTCCAACAGGATCACTGATACCTCGCAGCCTCAGGAAAATCGTGAACTTTCCTTTCCATGTCCTTCCATGTGTGTACATGACCCCTGGCCACTGCACTGTCCTGAAGAACTAGAGTAAGAGGCAACAGAATTGGAAGAGAGAAGTAAAAAGGTTTTATCTGCAACATAACACTGACATTTTGTTTTAAGAATCAATTGGCAAAAGTCAGAAAATTGCCAAGCTTACTCCATCTTTCCACACATTCCTGGGTCCTGAGCACTATCTGCCTTGCCTCTACTCCTTTCCCACTCACATCTCTGAGCACAGCTGCTTCATGAGTTTTGTTGCTTTCTTGTAGTCATTTTTAAGGATCTTGTTGGTCTGCCATGGGATGATTCCAAGGCAGGCAAAAGATGTCAGCTAAGTTTTCTTGTCATAAAAAGGACAACCTGATTTGTTGCAATAGATAATTATAATATTGTAGAGCCTGTTGGAAAAGGCAGGACCATTCTTTCCTCAGAGACATAAGTGTTGGTCTAAGTGTTAATTCTCCAGATTTATAAAAAAACTACAGCTTGAGTTTTCCCTAACTGAATCTGTGCATCCCTTAAAAAATCCCTATCAGTTCTTCCATAGTCCAGCAACATCTGTCTGTATACAATGAATAAAAGCATTTTAGGATGGAAAGGGTCAAGGGCAATGAACTCCAACTAATGCAAAAAGAAGCCTCAAGTACTCCAAGACATGCTGAAATACCTAAGATCTTGCCCAGCCAAGCTCTGTGCTGAAGAAAAACTGATTCTAACAATCACAGAACGGTTTCCAGGTTTCACAGTTCTGCTTGGGATAAAATATTTTACACAGAATTGATCACACTAAAGCTGACAGTAGAGTTACTGCATTTATACTGTAAGAGGCAGACGTGCATATACAGCAGAAATAGAGACTGTGGCCAGCATGTGCTAAAATTCTATATTCTTCACCCTGTAAAAAAATTAAATAAAAAGATACTTTGCAATTATTATTGGGTTTGGGCACTGGGGTTGGCAGGGGGAGGGGGACAATTTTCTTTTAAGAGGAATAAGTATGTCTTGGTGAACCATCTCTTACCACTAAAGATCAAGGTCAGAGAATTATATGGTCTTCAAAAGGACCCACCTGCCCCTTTTCCAAGAGCTGCTCTCCACCCACTCTATTATTTTTCTTCCTTTTTAATAACAGGACATTTACTCCCCATTATTGATTGATTATCCTGCTGTCTATCCTGATGTCCCTCCTCGTTAATTCAAAACTACCTCATTTTTCATAGTTCATAAATTAATATATTAGTGGAGCTGCAGCACTAAATGAGACAGCCATGTTTCACAGAGAAGTAAGGAGGATGGAGAAAGGAAAAAGGTCTCATAAAACTGTCCTACAGGACCTGCAGCTGTGTCCACCCTGCTGACAGTCTGGGTGGTAAATACAGGCAGCCCTGTATTTAAGGCAATACATCTTGACAGCCTCTCTTTTCCCTCTAACCAAGACAGGGCACTCTGACAGCTCACACAGGTCCACTCTGCCCACTTCATAAAATCAATGGGCATGCTTCGTGACAAAATTGTAGCTTTATTTTAGTTGATATTATAACGTCTGGTCTGTCCTGATCTGGCTAAATTGGAACAAACTACCTCTGTTTTTCTGACAGCCAGCTCTGGGAAGTGTACATCTGAACGTGGATGTGACTTCTTCGGTTTTACCCCATCTCTTGTCATTATGACCCCATAACATCCCTAAGGCTCCCTAAGGCCCTGACTCCAGAAATAAAAGGTGAAGAAGGCAGAGGCTGCAACAGGAGAGATGGACTGAATTTTAGGAAGCCAGACAAAGCAGCCCTGTCACAGATGTGTACCAGTATCCTACCAGGTTTATCACTCTTACCTGATAACTGTCCTTTTGCTCTAAATATTATTTGTAAATCTTATGAAAACAAAGTGACATATTGTCTTGGGTTTCTCCCATTTTCCATCTCGCAGTTTGAATCTCCAGCCATTCCAGGATACAATGAATTGCTGTGAGACCCTCCTCCATCAATTTTAGGATTTGTTTTTTGGGTTTTTTTAGAACAAGAGACTTGGGAATTGTATCTTCGAAGTGGTAGCTACCTACATTTACCATCCACAAACAATGCCAAACAAGCATTGTTTACCCACTCAGTTCTTACATACAAAGCAACCTCAGGGAAGTGTGCATGTTAAATAAGTTAAAGGATTTGAGTTCTGGTTTACCTTTTCCTAAAATCTGTACCTGCTGTCATTCAAATGGCCATTTTTCTTTTTTCCAAAGCCCCAGACAGAATCTAAACAGGGATTTCAGGACTGCAGTTGCAGTCCTTGACAGCTAAATGATGTAGCAAGTGTCTGACCCTTTTTTCCTTATTTTACTTATACTTTTGGTGTCTACATACTTACTTTTATCAACTAAACTTGCAAGCTCTGTGAAGTCTAAAATGACATTTTTTTAAGAAAACATTTTTCATGAAGCTAAGATGAAAGACGGCATTTTTTTTCCCCCTATACTTATTAATCAATTCCTGCATTAGGTTTTCATTCCCTTTAAATAGTTACCTCAGCACTAACAAAACATACATGAAATGAGTTCAGAAACCTATGAAAAATGCAAATAAATACTCTTGGAATATATAGGTACAAAGATACAAAATGCAGACACATTAAGAACACAAAGACAACCCTAATTCTGGAATTTTGTAATATATGAACTTTTTTTCTTCATGAACACTGAAATGATGGCTTTCAATGTAGATGGCTTTAAGATGGGTATCTGTTTCTGTTTATACCTATCTCTCTTCTAATTCTCTCCCCTTCACCCCCATTAAATAATGCCATATGGAAGCGTTTTGTTAATTATCTCGATTGCATTTATTTTTAGAAACAGTTGATGAGCAGTGGGCGAGGTTCAGTGGGTCTGGGTTTTTTTTTCTACGTTTCTTTTTTAATGCATCTGCTTCTTCAGAGAATTAACTAAAAAACCACCACAAACCTCCAGCTTTCACACTGATGCATACCAAGTGAGAGCCTTCCTTGGAGTGCAACAATCCCATAAGAAAGGGGAATACTTCCACTGGGGATTTCTCACCAGCTTGGGTCCCAATTCTGTCTGTCTGTGCTGACAAATGGTCATATCCCAGACCACAGATGCTACATGACCTCCATTTATTGCTATGCTTTATGTTAAGTCAGAAGTAGTAAAATTAAAACCTGCAAGCAAACAGATAGTAGGTTGTTCTTTCTTGAGGGACAGGAGCCTACAGGTCAGGTCCCTGTGGGGCATCTGGCGTGCCAGGCCCCATAGTCTCTGACTGCAAGAGGGCAAAGGACTCTCTCACAGGAGCCTCTTGACAACCAAGATTCACAAGGAGATACAACTGCCAAATATAGCAGTAATAATAATTAAAAAAAACAAATAACCACCAACAACAAAAAATCACAAAAGACAAAACAGGAAAAAAAAACAAACAACAACAATAAACAAAACCACACAAATTTGGGCATACTGAAAATATCCTATATTTAAGAGTATTCTAATAACACTCATATTATGTCTTTACATGTCAGTATTTTCCATTCACTGATCTTGAATCACCTTTGAAAGTCAGCTGGCATCAGGAAACTGTACTTCTTATGTAGGAAAAGTCAGAGAAGCCTACTCTAAAAACATGACTTTGCTGAATTCAGAAGAGACAACAGAAAACTCTTCAAAAGGAGAAATTCCTAAAGTCCTCTTCTCCAACTACAAGAACATACCTGTAACTCAAGAGATTTCTTTCACACAGTTGCAGGTCACAGTTCTGCAAACACTTACAAAAATGATTTCTTTTCACAGGTGCCAAATTCAAGCTGAATTAGTTGGACCAATAGCGAGAATCCCATACACAAGAGCTCACAAGACTACACCTTTTAGATAAAACACATCGTGTAACATATCCTCTCACTCTTCCATGGGTGTTGTGGGTGACCTTGAGAAAATCATCTTTGCAACACCAGTAGGTGAAGAAAAGTATTACTTCTTCATTCATATTTTATTCCTTTATTTAAATTGTAGGTTCTGGAGGCTGACAGTGACTGTCCCTCAAAGTGTACTTAAGAGACAGAACCCACTGTGATGTTACCCAGATGGCAGGCACATTTGTACTGGTATAACCACAGCAAGCAAATCTGAGCTCAGCTAAACATAGCTAACTGTGCTTCATAGCTACAGCCTCTCCTATCTGCCCCCACTGACTCCAGACTCGGTGGCACGGATTTTGGAGTGCTGAGAAGCACAGGAACATCATACACAGCTCAACAGGTCCAGAGAAGGGCTTCACATAGAGACCTTTCCAACTGCATTTGCAGCTCAGGTAATTTAGTCCCTGTTAATGGCAGCTGCAAAACCAAGAGCTATTTAGTGACTGTATTCCCTTAGACTGAAGGCAAAGATTAGGGATAAAAGACAGTAGAAACAACTAGTTCCATCACTCCCCCCTGTGGCTCTAATTCAGCCCCATTGCCTTTGAGTTATAAATACATTCTCTGAGATCACATCAGCAAGTGCCAGTTTGCAGCAAATACTGTTTATCACAGTGTCAGCACAATGAGGAAAAAGGGTCCAAAGAAACCTTCCATCTGCCAAATGGCTTTAGGATACTCCAGAGCTCAGTTCCTCATCAATAGCTTCAGATGCAATCTTAGGAAAAAGCCTTAGATGACTAATGGGAGCTGTTGCTAAGGATGGCAGCTCAGTTCAGGTTGGGCTAGCAAGCATCAGGTACGTGGTGGAATCTCTGCCTCATCAACCTATCACACAATTGATGAGTAAGGGGGAAAAAAAGCTGTGGAATTCCCTTTGGGATCTCATGAACTAAGAAATTAGGACAAAACCAAAATTAGTTTGAACCATGGTTATGCCTTGAGGCTCCAATCACAGCTCAGGAATTCCTTTTGGAGGTACATGAGGCCAGGACAGGGTTTGCTCTCAGTTACTCTTCAAGTGAACAAGAAGAAATAAAGAGGAGGTCAAATGCTCATTTTGGGATCTCCATCTTCTCTAAGAGGTGGTGTCACTCCAAATGTTTTAGCTAGTCACCAGTCAGGTAGATGCAATCCTCTGCAATTTCAATATTACAGTCAAAATTAACTTTTTTCTTCATTAAGCTGAACAGCAATGCAGCATTGCTCTCTGCCAGCTCAGCTGCTGCACTTCACCCATAAAAGCTGCACAGAAATAAACAAATCTAATCAGATTTATCTTCCAGAGCTCCTGACTCTCCAAATACCTTTAAACATTTCTCCTTCTGACAGGCCAAGTTCAGAGGCAGAATGAGGTATGAGAGGTGTGGCATGACTTTGGCTTTTATAGCTTCAGTGATTTGTACGGCCCCTCCATTTTGATTCAATGACAACTAAGAAACTAGTCCGCAAAACCACTTTCTCAGAGCTCTTTAACTGAGCACCACAACTTTATTTCTGATTTATGCTGTTTACAACTACTGTTCAAATCACTTATCTAGAAGTTCTATCTATAAATAAAACGTCTAACACTTTAGTTCTGGTATAAGGGAAAAATGGGGAGAGTCCTCATTTCATTCACTGCACCTGGGTGGTGTTTCTGTTCAGACAGTCTGCATAAAGGACTAAAAAACTCCTAATTCTTCAAGTTATCACTTGCAACAGTGATTGTAACAGCTCAGGAGAAAAGCTAAAGACAACTGCATCCAAATGAATTGCAAAACAAATTCATGCAGAAAGGTATTTCTAAGACATCAGAACTGTTACCTCAGCTCTTAACTGCAATCAGGACCTCCCATTTATCCACCTCTCATCTCAGCAATCCTATATACAGGAAAGTGGTTTTGGGGTTGATTTTGTCAGACTTGTCATTCTCTCCCTTTTTCTTCTTTTTCTTTTAAATGCTTTTTAACTCCATCTACTCAACCTCCACAGTATTCCCAAGGGTAGGGATAAAAGTTTCGTAGTGAAAACTGGGTTTTTAACTAAACAACATCTTCACCAAGAATAAGCACTCTTCACAAAATATTCCATGGAAAAAAATAATACATAAAATCTATGGTTTAAGACCAATTCCTTGAGATTCATCAATGCACCTCAGTGCCTGAAGGAGCAATGCTTCAGATATATGGGACTTTGGTTCTCATCTTTCTGCACCCTTTGGAAGGACTTTACATCCTTCCATGAGACATCAGTTTTAAAATTAATCCTATTATTGGCAACTAAGAAGCAAGCAAATGTTCTCAGGATAGGGGATCTTACCCAACAGACCAACTCATGACAGAAAATAGGGAATCACAGCACTTTGGCTCCAAACAGTGTCATTTGGAAATGCAGGCAGTTCATCAAAGAACCACAAGCTTAATTATTTTTGGAAATTATTCCATTTTCTAACAGAATTTTTCCAACAACCATAAAAAAAATTAAAAAAAAAAAAAAAAAGAGAGAGAGAGAGAAAGAGAGAGAATTGGCATATAAAGAAAATGGAAACTTAAAAAGCCAAGAGAAATATTCTTATTAAAATAGAGAAGACTTTTTTCCCTTAGTGCTTTGGAAGAAATAAACAATTCTAATTCCCAGAATGCTGGGAAAATCTGCCTCTAGTAAAATGTAACTAATGCCCAAATATAGTACTAAATTAAAGGTCAGCAGGGAACCAAGATCCCTGCCCAGCAGAGAGTAAGCAGTTTTTTGTCATATCCCCATAGACAGACATAAGGCTACAGGGTACAAAAGCCAAAGCAATGTGTTTTACAAGTCTCAGCTTTTCGGAGCACTCAACCATCTGCCCTTAAATCCCATTCATCTCTCAGGAAGGAGTGCTGCAAAACAAATCTGAAAGTTTCTCCTTTCTGAAGTTCACCCCAGAATTGTAACCCCTTTGGCAACTGGACAAAGCAGATGCTTCTCATGTGGTCTCTCTCTCAGGCAAACAACTGTGTGGGTAGATGCACTGAAGGGGAAGATGTGCCCTGGAATACGATCTGCCTATTAGAGCATCTTCATGGTGTTGGAAGTGTCAACATGGAGGGACCTGGCTTCTCACCAGGGCTCAAAATGGTAACTCAAGAAGGCCACGGTCCCCAGGACTTCAGAGCTGTCTTAGTGCTAGGGCTAATGATCACCTGCAATTTCATAGCAGTAACGAGAGCTCAGTGCAGATTTACCTGATCTAAACACAAGTCCCTAGTGTGCAGTTGAAAGAAGAAACAGCCCAAGCATCTGCAAGAGAGCAGATACAAGTCTGGCAGTGTCAGCTTCCAGCAGCAGAGGCTGTCCACACACTTGCAAAGCGCTGTGAAACCCTGAACTTGTTAGTTCTTAGGGGATGGGAATTAGCAGTACAACAGCTCCACAGGAAGGTAAAGTCATCTTGGCTCACAGCAGGAGTGTTTTGAATATGATGCAGCCAAAGTCTCCAGATTCACAGTGGGCTGCAGAATGTTTAGCAGTTTCCTTATGTCAGCACCCAGTGTGCTCTCGTTTCAAATAACAGGTGATCTGAGATCACCAAACTTGCCTGATCACTAATAATGATACCTGAGAAGCAAGAGAAATCACAGCTGGGAAGAAGTATTCTCAACAACTTCCTTTAGTATCTGCATACTGTTATATTGATTTAATTACAACTGCAAATGTCAAATTACACACTAGCAAAGTGCCTTTTCCAAACACCACCTGTGATTTCTAGGAAATGGACAGCCCCTATCTCCAAGACCAGCACCCTACAGGTTGGGGTAGCAGCTGGGAGTGGGCACTCTGGGACCCAGCTCTGCTGCTGCCCTGTACCAAGTGGAGACAGAGCCAAAGCCACCTCATCTCAGTCTTTGCCACACAGCTCTCTGCCTTGGTTAACTCTGTGCATGAGGAATGTTGATATCACCCAGCAACAATATATAAAACCCAGGAACAGCCATAGCCTAAATCTGACCTCCAAGTGGCAAGCACCAGCAAAGCCAAGAGGTGCCCAGAGAGAAGCAAAGCTGCCCTGGATTTATCACTGTGATAGTCATAGAGATTGTGTTTCTTCACCTCTTCCCCTCTCAGCTGCCTCTTTCCCCTTCAGGCAAAAAGACATAATCAGTGATTTTGCAGACTGATAAACATTAGCAATGGATGTGTTTCACTGAGGAGCAAAGGACAGGACTGAGAGATCAGCTGCTTCCAGGCTGCTCCAGCATTTTCCAGTCTGCTGTGTCAGGAAAGACATTTCAATACTTGGCAAGACACCAAATAGTGACAGAGGCAATACTCAGCACCCTGATGGGGATCTCCAGTTAGGGCTGGGAGACACATTCTGAACACATTGTGTAGGTGATAGAGCACTGGAACAGGTTGCCCAGAGAGTCTCCTTCTCTGGAGATATATAAAGTCAGCTGAATGCAATTCTGAGTAACATGCTTAAGGGGACCCTGCAGCAGCAGGGAGTTGGACTAGATTAATCTCCAGTGGTCCCTTCCAACCTGACCCATTCCGTGATTCTGAGCAATTTATAAGGAAGCCTAAAGAGAATACGAAGTGAACAAAATTGACTAAATAGATAAACCAAACTTAAACAAGAGGTTTTAGCTTAAAAGAGGAAAGCCTTGAACACATGAAGCTCACAGAGGATTTGCTTCTGCTGTCAATTTTATATCAGGTCCTCAGACGTTAACTCTGTTGGCAACAGAATAAAACCCAAGAGAATGAAATACTTCAAGGCCTAAATATCCATTAGATCATCAAGTCTGAACTCCACGTGTAGTATGTATTTTAGAATTTCACCAGATCATTCCTACATGAAGCTCAATTTTTTTTTCCAGGAAGGAATCTACTTTGTAAGAAAAGGGTGTGGGAGTGCCATAATTCAGGAGAGTAAGGCATGCATCAGGTGTGGATTTCTTGGGAGCAAGAAAGAGGGCAAATGGCAAAGGCTCCCAGAACATGGATTATAGCCATGCCTCACTCAGCTGCTCAGCCTCCACGTTTGAACTCTGGCCCTGTGTTGCAACAGATGATGTTGGTATTGAGAAATCAGCATCCCGCTGTGACCTGACAGCACTGAGCAGAGAAATAAATCAGAGATTGCTACAAAATTGAAAATATTCCCACCAAAATTAAAAAAAATAAAATAAAATAAAATCAGAGACAAAAAGCTTTTCTTTTAAAAGAGGAACCCAAAATGCCAGTGCCTCCTTGCCTCATAACTGAGCCCAGGGTTATGCCACAATTCTGGTAAGTGATGTTTATATAACTGGCATTTGGCTGAATGTGTAATTCCTATTTAACAGCTGAAGAGCGACATTTTGGGTCTTCAAAGAAATCTGACAGGTAATTCCCACTGTAGTTCTGCAGGGTAGCTGAGAGGTAATTATCCTTCTCACTAGTAAATCAATTAGGAATGAATGTATGGAAAGCTTTTCTCCTCCTCCAGGTAACTGCTAATCCTCTAAGCACTAATGAGAAGACAGGGCTAGCGACAATGTGCAAGCCCAAAAGCTGCCAGGCATGCAGGGTCCAATCAGCACCTGGGAGTGAATGCCTTGGAGGAAAATATCTTGTCTGGAAAGGATCTGCATGGTTCAAGGTGGGCACACAGGCCCTGTGCACGTGTGTTACTGTTGATATCTCCATCCTCACTCATTGCCACAAACAAAGACGTTTTTTGCAGCTCACAAGAGATCACTGCCTCATGTTCAATGAGGCAGCACTTCTGCTGCTGGAGGTGAAACACAAGGGACCTGGACTTTTTCTGCTGGAGTGCAACTGGTTCACCTTCTGCTTTGTGATTCACTTATTGGTGGTTGTTCTCAGGAGCTCAGCAAAAACATTCTGGTTACTCCTCTGGCCACTGGAACAATATTCACCCAGAGAGATGAAGACCACAATCCAAGTGCATTTTTTGCAGTGCATAACCTCAAGAACTTATTACAGGACTGGGTGAACAATAAGCCCAAAAGTGAATTTGACAAATTCCAGGTGCTTTGATCCAGTGACACCTTTTCCAATCATTTTTCAAATTCTGCACGTTTGTAATTGCTTTGGTGGTTGACAAAGCAGAGTTCAGATAGACCAACTGTCTAAGCATGCACAGTAACACTGCTTATATATTTGGCAGAGATAGAAAGAATGGAAACAAATTGTTCCCACAGCAGCCAGCACTGAAGTTGGTCTCCTATAAGTTTTCCCCACAGTTTGTCTCTACATTTTGTAAGATTTTTCAGAAGGGATGAGAAGGGGAAAGACAGACAGATGGGTCCAGAAATCATTGCATTAAGACAGAAGACCTAAAAATTTCTTTCAAATTGTCATCCCAAATAAGAAATCCGCAGGTAAAGATAGGTCTGCATGCCACTATATGATGCAATGTAGGTGTTTTTAATTTAAAAAAAAAAAAAAAAAAAAAGAAAAAAGGAGAGAAAAGACTGCTAATCTGTAAAGCTCGATAGCTTGAGAAATTGCTAGAAGATAATAATAGATCCTCATACTCTGATTTCTGAGGGAGTCTTTACACCAATGACGTAGGATTTGTAATCGAGCATATTGCCTCTGCTTTTGGGTGGGCAGAGTTGCTTTGGAAACAGAATGAAGAAGAATTAACTCTTCAGTTCACACCATATTGAATATGGGAGGGGTGTGAGGGCCAGGAAAACACATTAAAAAAACATCCTAATCCATTTTGTTTATAAAACAAACAAACAAACAAAAACAATTTTAAAAATGAAAGCAACAACCAACAACAACAACAACAACAACAATAATAATAATAATAATAATAATAATAATAATAATAATGAAAAGAAAAGGGGGGGGGAGAAGCCAAGGTAGTTATCACAATAATTCCGCTTCTGCTTCAGGAAAAATATAAGCTGAGCCCCGGCCACTGCATTCTTCCTCCCCCCTGTACATCCAAATATGCATAATAATCAGAGCTATATCTGATACACTGAAATAAACATCAATCCTAGAACCTCTCTAGACTGCCCAGTGATGGAAACCACAACAGTAGTTATAAGAACAGTACAAGTAGCAAGTACTAGTTTGGAACCTATTGATGGAGACAGGGTATGGGCACTTTGGAAGTGATCAAGCTGAATAGGTTGCACCCCATCTGAAAGCAACTTCACTGTCAGTAATTAGCTTCGTGCTGCAGCCCTCCCACGCTGATTTCTGTGGGTAGCTGAAAGCGCCTTTGTCCCAGTACCTCCCCTGAATCAACACAGGAAATAATTTTAAACCAAAAGGCACTGAGGAGTAACTCCTGGGCTGTGCTCTGTGAGCCAGCTGCAGCCCTAATTGCATCACGTGGGAAGCGTGAGCAGGGGGTTTGAAAGCTGTAACCTCATCTTCTCTCCTACACATTCAAATCAAATTGTAGGTCTCCCACCCACTCTCCCAGGCATATTCTGCTTTCAGCCCCCTTACATGATGCAACCAATGAAAATGTCATTTACATCTTTACCTCCAAATTCTAGCTAGGGAAAGCATAAGGGGGAAAAGAGAGTGAAATGCAGAAATAAATGCCTCTTACTCAGTATTTCTAATAATAAGGAGACAGAAGGCAGGGAGAGGTATATTAGCCAAAACTAGTGTAAGCAAGAATCCCAGAAACATTTGTGTGAGTTCAGCTTCTTTAAAGGTGAACAGTCAGAAGCAAATAAAAGCAACCTTTTCATTTCTCTTACACGTTCAGCTGGGAATTAAATGCTCCATCCTCATCACAAGTAAAACAGGATCAGTTCTACTGGATTCTGTGAAATTATACTAGTGCAACTTAGGCGGCAAATTCAAGCTCTTGTGAATTACCACCAGATTTCACTTTAGGATCATAATTCCTCTCAGAATGCAGTAATTTTGTTTCTATAGCTACCAGCTCGATGGCTTTCCCTTACCTTTCTCTTGTTAGTGGGACTGACATATAGGTAGCTCAGCACAGTCTTCAGGCCCACTTTGTCATTTAGCTTTTCATAGGTAGTGCCATAGTCTGTTGACCTGGAGAAAAGAGGAGACAAAAAGAGTTTATGTGGTTATTAGAGCTCTGGGGAAAAGAATGACTGTGTGAACAGATGCTCAAAGTCACAGCTTGAGCATTATTATGCTTAAACCCCAAGATTTTGTATTTCATTCAGGGTGGCTAGCAGAAAAGAGAAGAAAACTTGGGTCCTTTGGGGCAGGGTCTGTCTCTGTATCAACTGATCGTAAGCACCTGGGCAGCTGTGGTACACCCATGAAGATGGACTGTGGGGAAAGGCTCTGCTCTCATATGCCAGTGTGGGATTGCAAATGGTATCGAAATGAGGGGACTGATATCAACAGCATCCTTAGCACAAATTCTCTTTTCAGACAAATCCAACTTAAGAATCCAAATTAAACCCATCAACAGCAGTTTTATTTAGGTAGGCTGATTTTTGTCTTGGAGATGGGGATCCAAATGTGGCTCAGAATTGTAACAGCTGAACTTATGTCTAGATAAAAATGTGCCTAAACTGGCATCTTGAGTCCTCAGTCACCCCCATCCTACTTCGTGCCAGGCATTTAATTTTTGTGAGTTACAGATTCAGGCCCCTACACCAGCAAATCCCACCCAGAGGAGCAGATGATCTGGGGGTGGTATTACCCATTCGTGACTAGGGAAAAGGGCTGCCTCATCACAGAGGGTTTTCTGTAGCTTCCTCCTCCTCATTTGTGGGCATGTTTGAAACCTCACTTTGCCCTGCTTCTCTGCTGTTTTCACACTCTGTTTTCCTAACAAACAAGATTTTTCCTACTAGAAAAACTCAATAACTAACTCATACAGGATACCACGCCCGAAGAATGGTCAGCACCAGCTTGCTTTAGGAGAGGGGTCACAACCTGCATGAAAAGTCCAACCACCCCATCCAAAGAGTGGGGAGAGTCTGGCTCCCAGCACTGCACAGCTTCTGTCATAGAGACAAAGCAAGCACAGCCCTTAGCAGATGGACAAGGAGAGACCCTCACAAAAAACCTACCTGTTCATAGCTATAATTTTAATAAGATGAGAATCCATGGCCCTTGCGCTCCCCTCCAATCACGCTTTTTACCAAACAGATGATCAGAGAACATGCAGCGATTCACTGCCTTTCCCAGTAATTCGCTCCAGCAATTTTCTGAATTCCTAGGCTCAGCAAGCCTCTAGCATATGCAGCTTTGTGGTTCTGCTCCTTGTCTGTCTAGGAGAGAAACAGCCCAAGCCACTTTCTGGCATCACAATGAACAGTACCACTGCACCCAGCAGCTCAAGTGGCTGCAGAAACTGAGCAATGCCAGAATCTGCATCCTTGCTAGCTAATGGAGTCCAGAGTGACACCAAAAGGGCCAAGCCACAAAACCAGCCTCTGGTTTCAAGTTTCCAAGTAGAAGGACTCATGAAGAACAAAGCTTTCTTTGTCACTGATGTGGCTCCAACACATTTGCTTCTGTGCACCCTTCAAAGACAATTCCTAAATGTTTTGTAACTGGTTCTTTCCTTAAATGGTTGAAAAAACTTTCCTCCTTCGAACAGTCAGCAGTCAGGTGCGGTTCAAGTCTTAAACAACTTCCTTGTGTTCTGGCTTAGCTCTTCAAACCTAAATAAAAGGAGCTAATACTAGCTCCTTTTTTGGTGTGTACAAAAATACTTTTTTTGTACTAATGCATAGTATTGTTACCTGCTGGGCTTCACAAAGATGCCCCAAGGGATATTACAATAATGTACTGTATTTTCATCAAAATTTCCCCTCCGAAGTATCTGAAGCTCTTGTCTCACTAGGTATCAATACAAAAAAAGAAAAAATAATAATAATAATAAAAAAAAAATAACAGCTCCCCTCCTCCAGCCATACTTGAAACTGAAGCAGTTTTATTAATAAAACTGAATAATCCAGGCCAATTAATTCCAGTACATGAGGCCTCCTATAAATGCAGATTCAACAGGTCAGGAATCCTCAAGTAACACTACGCTCTAAGCAGAGGATAACACACAGAGGGCAAGCAGAGGTACTTCCTTGATCTCACCCTTCCAACAGCACTGAAGCTAGGAACAAGCCACTTTTGTGACTACATAAGTACCAGCCACCAGCCAGTGAAAGAGATCACTGGTTTCAATCAGCATTAAAAGAGAATACAAGTAACAGTTTAATATCCTGACAGAGCTACTTTGGGTTTGTTCTCCGAGTAATTTTAAGATCTCCCAAAATGCTTTGCACTTCTAAAGATGCAGGCTGGATGCCCTAATGACTCTTTCTCATTAAACCATTATCACTCATTGCATTTGCCCTTTCAAAGAATAGTTAGAAAGGAAGTAGGATCATTATTTCGTTAGCTTCTCTGAGGCTTTCTTTATTATCATGACAGTCACCACTGACTTCACACAAACGTCTCAAAGGATATCACAATATACTGTATTTCCATAGCACTTTCCTGGTCAAAAAATCCAAAGCTTTTGTCTCGTGCTAATCCATTCAAAATAACAAAGTCCCAAGAGCCATAGTGGGAAAAATTATCTCTATTCTAGAGATGAAGAAACTGAATGTAGGTAATGATTCATTTTTTCAAAAGCAGGCATCTGCAATTAGCCATTTCAGCTTCTGCAATCGTCTGCTGTATGGCTTGATACTCAGACCTGCTAAACCCTTAACACCAAACTGCCTGATGTGAAAACAAGCATTTCCAAAAAAAAAAAAAAAAAAAAAAAACAAACAAAAAAAACCGCTCCTAATTTTAGCAACCCAAGCCTGAAAATTTGAAGAGATGTGACCCATAGGTGAGATAGTTCTGGCTCAGCTGTTAATCTTAATTTGGACCTTTCTCCTTTAATAATTACTTCTAATTACAAAATTAGCTATCCCATACTTCCGTACAGTTGCATGACACTACAAACAGACTGAATACCATACTCTCTTCTATTCCTCTGCTTAGAATAAGATCCACCTCAAAGCACATTATTGAAGGAGTGGAGGGGGCTAAAGGTTGTAGACTCAGTGATAGAAAAGTCCTTCTCCATGAGTCACACCCAAAATGCTTGCTTTTAAACACATCACAGCCCATCAAGGGAGGACAGTGGAATCAAGCCAACTTTGGTTGGGCCTTTCATGGCAAATTAAATTGACCTGAAAGTAGTAAACTGGAGGGAGCATGAATTTGGCTTATGGCACTCCTGCTCTTCTGCTACTTCTTCTTTTCATTTGATTGGTGTCCCTGCCTATGGCAGGAGGGGTGGAACTAGGTGATCTTTATGGTCCCTTCAAACCCAAACCATTCTATGATTCATTGTCCCTTTTATCCTGATTTCTGTCCTGCAAACCAAGATGCTGGCAACTCTCCAAGAAAGGTGTCACAGTGAAAAGCAATAAAAACCAAGGCCCAGCCTGATTTTGAATGGACCTTTTTCTATTCCAGTTCAGCATTTTAGTTTCTGTAATTAGTGTTTTCTACCAACCATGAGGAAGAATCTCTTTGCTAATTTTAGTTAACATGAAGAGAGACCTGATTCAGTGCAACACAAATTGCATATAACCAAATAAATAGGGCCTTTTCCTAAACAGGCTGTGGCTCCAAATTCTACATATTCCCTATGGAAAAGCAAAGTTTACAATGCAGTACTTTACCGGGATACTGCAAATTCTCCCATAATCATATTTTGCGATTAACAGTTGGGGGCAAAAAAAATCACCTGCTTGATTCCACTGTCCTCCCTTGATGGGCTGTGATGTTTAAAACATTTCTGCCATGTCCCACAGTTTGGCAGAGCACGGGCAAGAGATACACCTAGGAAAAGAAGCTTCTCTCAACCAAAGCTGGTCATAACTCCGTGCACCAAGAGCTAAAAAATTCATTATTCTCCTGTAAGTCTGAGTGTCAGCTTCCCTGTGAGTCTGACAAACAGACCTGAGCCAGCAAACTTCAGTATTGAGATAAGACTTGCTCAGTCCCAGGCATATGGAGCAGAGGTGTGCAGAGGCAGAAATAATGCCCTGTGAATAGCTTTTAGAGGAGTTCTCTTGGACAGTTTCCATTTCTGGAGCTCTGTCACACAGAGAATGGTGGGCTTGTTTATTTGCAGTCTCAGGTACTCAGATATGGAGATAGGGTATAAAACATGTATCAGTCTCTAAGGAGAAAAAGAGGTGCAAATGCTGGCACTGGATGACTGGGAGGGACAAGTCAACCTCCTTGACTGAATATTTGCCACCAGCTCTCCTGTCAGAGGGTTTCTCCTCTGCACCTGTGACTCTCCCCAACTCTGTGTGGAGAAGGAGCCACATGTGGTTTTGATTTTAGATTCCGAGCCATTTTCTGAAGCTTATGCATTCATCTCCAGATCCCAGTCCCACTACACATACCTGCAGCCCCAAACAGAACTGTGTGGAGGCACAGCTCTGCTTAAGTGAGCAGGAGAATACCCCTATTCTCTGTGCACTTCAAAGAGCAACAGGAACACACAGAGACCAGATTAATATTTGCTTCTCTTCTCGTGGGCCTGAAAACTGTCTGCCTGCAGTGTGCCTGTCTCTCCATATCCCCCAAACAACTTCTTTCTTTTACCCATTGGCCAACTTTCTCCCAGTTTGACAGAGAAAAAAAAACCCAAGAGGAACAAAGTTTCTACAAGTTTCATGAAAACCAACAGCCAGAAAAAGCAGAGCAATTATGAGGGCTCAAAGAAAAGCTGCAACATAAAACCAAATCCCATGAAATATGAGAGCAGGCACATCTCTCTGAACATCCAGCTGCAGGAAAACATTCAAACACAGCTCACACATTAATACACTATAAAGAACACAACTTCACAACACTTGAATTCAGGCTGCCAATGTTCCATTGCTTGTGAAACTATTTCCATCTCTCACTTCCCCTTCTGTCCCCTCAAATTACTCTCTCTGAAATTACTCTCCCTGAAATAAAGGCCTTTCTGAAGCTATGGCACATTGAAAAAAGACCCCTCCTGAGTCAGAGTCCAGGGGGTTCATCCCCAGAGCACCACCCCAGCTGTAAACCCCTCTCACCAGTTCACCTAAATGACCATACATGGTTCAGGGCTGGGGCAAAAGCTGTCTCAGCACTAACCCCACCACACTGCTTAGCAATAAAGGGCTAAGTGGATTCTTACCAGAGCACAGCATTCAAAATCAGGAGCAGGCCAACCACACAAAACTTACTATAGCATGTGAGAAACTGGTCCCACCAACTTACAGGCAGGGCAGAAGTCTGCTCCCTTTTAAAAGAATATCAGTCATGAGCATGTTTTTGCCCCACCTCTTTGAACTATTTGAGATTATTTCTTTTCTTCCTTGTTGAACATTCTAGACTAGCTCCTGGCTTTTGGTAACTATGGCTGTCAATAGCTGAACATCTTCCACTTCCAAAGCCAAAACCAAAACCAAAACTAACCAAAAAACTCCCTAAAAAAAACCTCCACAAAACAACAACAAAACAAAATCAACCAAACAAAGAAACAGACCAAAAAGAAAAAAAAAAAAAAGAAACCAGTGCAGTCTAACTAGGTCTAAGAAGGTCCTTTGGGATGACCTTCTAACCCCTCACCCCTCAGCCAGGACACCATGTGTACTGTTATAACAACAAAAATGGCTTCAGTGGAGATAAAAACCAAAATCCAATTCTTAGTCCTTCCCTCTCTGAAGCTGATGTAAATCTGGATGTGGACATTTTGCAAGAGATGTATCCACAGAAGCCCTGTGGAGCTAATCCTACTTACTAACCAAGGAAATTCCCATATCTGCTGTCTGTGAATCTTTCACTTAACAGAGCACAACATTTGCTGAGAGCTTGTCTTTACCCAACATGCTTTTAGAGTGACTGTAGTAAATATAAAGCCAGAATATTTTACAATTGCAAACAGATACAACTGCCTCCCTTTGTCTCCATCTCACTAAAGAAAACAAAGGGCCACAATGAAAGTCTGGGGAAGGGAACAGAAACCGAGCGAGCATATGGCACTGCTTCCTGGTGAAATTTCCCAGCCTACAGCAATATCACGGACTTTCTAAATTGAAGATGATGTCTTTGTGTGCAAGAGCCATCAGTGGGCTTTTAGTTCCATAAATCTGTCTAATCCCACAGGGAAGCTTTTGGCAAATTCTCTATCACATGGTAATAAACACCACAACTGTGTGGTGTATGAAGAGATGCTCCCTTTAGTTTTAACTTGATAATATAATTCAGAGCCCACTGCTGCCATTTAACAAGTACAAAACCATGGAGCCCCATGGCACCATTTTTGATTTCACTGGTTGTTGTCATATTCCCTACAGATTTTGCTTTTGGTCTCAAGGCTCCCTGTTTATTCAGCCACTCCTTGTATAACCTATTCACACCTCTGATCATTCTATGACTACTTTTTCTAGTCCAATTACATCTTTTGTCATGGATGCCTAGGGGATCTTTATCAGGAAGATCTTTCTTAGAAAAAAAAACCAAAACTATCCAAATATATCAGCATAAATGTAACCTAAATAAAACCACTTTCTGCCATCATACACCAGGTGTTACATACTTAATACTTCTGGAACTAAAGCCTGTCAGTTCTAGGGGACTTCCACAAAGTTTAGAAAGCATCTAAAATCAGAGACCCCACTGGGTAAAAAGAAGTTGAAGCACATCAGAATTTTAGTAATTTCTGTTGAAAAAATAAATTTTTTTGCCTTTTAGTTTGCATGGCACGTAAACAGCAGAATATCCATCCCAATTTTTATTATGATAACACCCCTCCTCCACCCCCTTTCTTTTTTGATTAATGGCAATTCCCATCACCAAACATCTGAAAGACTTGAGGATGACCTTTGCTGACAAATTTCCATCTATATTGTAAGGTGGAGACTCGTAAGGAAAAATGAGCTGCCACGATGCATTAGTCATTGTGATTTGCAGTTCAAAATGAAGGTGATAGGAGCTAACTAGGAACACTGGCTTCCTCTTTTTTTTTTTTTTTTTTCTTTTCTTCTCTTTTCTTTTGACAGGAAAGGTATCCTCTGTTGTTTATTCAATATGAGACTTTGGGAGGACACTGGATGTCTCAGAGGTTGAACAAAAGGATACAGAATATTCCACATCTGGATTTATGGCCAATAGAACAGAGAAGATGTGAATATCATTCACATTTCTAGTGGCTCATCAGCATTTCAGTTGATCACCATCTCACAGGGCAGAGGGACTGTTCACACCAATTATTCCTTAGTAGAGGTGACAACTCAGATGGGCATAAACAGCCTCTGGAGACACAGTGTTTGTGTATTCACCCTATAGAGATGGTGAGGACTAACTTGAAAGACATATATCTGCATGATTCTTGTACTTGTTCTGTAGGAACATAGTGTTGCTCTGGATATCCTCACCAATCACTGACCACCCAGAACAACGTGTCATTGAGTGCCTAATAGCATTCACCATCAGAAAATGGGCTGTCTTTCCCCAAACTCTGCTCTCTCCTGCACCTGGGCTTTCCCTTATCTACAGACACACTGTTTCTGTGGAAAGGCAGAAGTTTCAGACCTAAATCTGCAGAACCACCCCAAAAGGCAAGAGCCTCTCTTAAGACACAAAGGGGGAAGGTAGGGGGATTGCAAGAAATGGGTACAGTGGCAGAGAAAAGGAGGGATGCCTGACAAAGCAGAAGTAGGAGTTGCCAGATCAAACAGAAAAAACACTTGGAGCACCAGAGTGGCATTCACTGCTCTAGGACTTTTAGAGGCAGTATATCTCAGCCACTGTGGAACACAGATTTGACTAAGAGTGGTTCTGGAGTTGTCTCAACATTTTGCTTCTACCAGAGGATGGCAAAATCTCTACTCTGAAGCAGAAATAAACCAAACCAAACTGATGGATCCTAACACCTGATGGCAGGCAAGAGCCAGTAACATAAAACCTATAAAAAATTATCTTATATTCTAGGGAACCTGGGATCCTGGCTCCCTAGCCTGTCCACACTTTTTCTCTACCTATCAACAGAGACTGTTAACTTCAGAGTATGACTTATTCACCCTAAAATAAATGAGGATATATTGTTCTCCTAAGGTGTCTTCCACCCTTTAGCAACCGACACACAAAGCAAAAGCAGCACAAAGCAAGGTGTATCTTACCCTGAATGGATTAGAAAATTTTATGCACTAAGCTGGCAGCACAAATGAAGGAGAAAGATCTCTGCCATCCTGGCTGAGACCAAAAGTTCATGATTTATCATAATGCTCAAGTGCTCTACATTTTAACTGTTATTATTCTGTGAGGATTTGTATGAGAATTACTACTAGAAGCAGGTGCCAAATGGTATCAGGACTCTGCTGTGACTTACCCACTCTACAGCATTACAAAATGAAGAAAGCAGAGATAAGCAGACAAGTATGATATGGATTTCCCAATAGTTACCAGCAAAATAGAGTATAAATAGAGACCTGATAAAACGTGAAGTGGCTTCTCCCTAAAAGTCAGGATAAGCACTTCCCTTCATTGCATGCTTGCCCCATTACACCACTGATGAACTGCTGGCAATCCTTGTTGTTGCCAGACAAAGCTGATGCCCACTGGTAGAAATGGTACCTCACAGAACCTCATCATGTGAGATTAGGACACCACAATCCTGCAGCCACCACTCAGGATGGAGCTCAGCAACCATGAAACAGGGCCAACCTGGAGCTAAGACAGTCTGACTACAAAAGGGCCTCTACTTCTTCTGCTCTGGTCATTTCACTACTGCAGAATCCATGTAAAAACATTGTTTTTTACAGCTCTGAAGGACTACACTTCATCATTACTCATTTTCCATTTGTACTGTCTAAAAAATCTGTCATATTTATCGTGTTCTTGATTCTGATGTATTCTAATTTTCCAAAGAGGTGTTTTATGCATCCCTGATGAGGCACCATATGATTTTATTCCAAGCACTTGACTGACTCAGCAAAGATGGCCTTATCAACACATATTCAGAAACTTGGTCTAGAGGACACTTTAATAGCCTCAAAGATAAAAGGAAGCTTTGATGACAAAGCCTCATTAATTAATCAGATATTAATTAGATAATTAATTAGAGACAAGGCCCTTCCCAGGCCCTTTTCTACTTTTATTACTATAGCTAAAAATGCTTCTCTAACAGTTCTCTGAAGTAGCTAATCATTTTAATTGGCATTATTTTATAGCAAAATGAAGTGCTTTGAATGCGGGATTTTTCTGAAGCAGTTGGAGAAGTTCAATTTAACATCCAAGCTATTAGGTGCATATTTAAACTGGAGCTCCCCTTAAATGTGTATTGAACAAAATGTCAAGGGGAGACTTTGGAACTGCCCCATCACTAAAGTCTGTACTTTAGTGCTGGATTGGGATGTCAAAGAAGTCCTTCCAAACACTCAGAGAATAAGCACACTCCGAGCTACACAAACTACCCTGACAGGAGGTTACCACACCCTTCTAAAACAGGGGGACAAGTGACTCAAATCTCAGTTTCCCAGTTGGGATGCAAACAACAATGTCCACTCTTGGCCCCTGGGATGGTGGTTGTGGCCAGGATGGTGGCTTACCAGAAGCTTGCCTTGGACACAGACTGTTTTGGGATCAGTCATAGGCAGTACTATGGGGACATTCAGATCAACCTGAGTCATCTCTAAAATAACAAAAGGCATATTAAATTTTCCAAACTAAGAGCAAATTTTTGCAAAACTGAATTAAAAAAAAAAAAAAAAAGGGCCATGATGGAGGGAATTTAGTCCACTTCCTTAGACACAGATATTAAATATTGCAGACAATTCCCAAACCAACTTTTACAGTCAGCATGCAACACATTCCAGCCTCTACCTCAGCTCACCCCTCTCCCACAAACCTTATGTCTACCTGCAACTTCTCTACTTGTGACCCTCAAGGGTTACTGCCCCCAGCAGCACACCCACACAATCTGAACATAAATGCATCAGAATCCTGACAGACCCCAGGCAAGGCCCCTCAGCACTCCAGTTTCACATTTAGTTAACTTAGCTTCCTGAGGAAAAATTGGCTCTCACTCTTCCCAAAAATAACAAGCTCATGAGATGCAGCCACCTGAGACAGTTGAGAACCAGCAGTGCAAGAAGACCCTTCTAGACTTAGGAATACATCTTTACCTCCATGTCACAAAATGACTGACAACCTCTACACGCTACTTCTCCAGAACTAATAAGACAGCACCAGATCTCAAATTAGTTAAAGTCAATGTGACCCTATTACATATAAGTGAACAAATAACATTTACAGATTTACACAAATTTACACAAAAAAAGGTCAGGACCCACTATATCTGTGTATATTTATAAACATATAGACTAATAACAACATTAACAAGAGGATATAATGCACCTTGCAAGCATTTCACAATTTTGCATTTGTAAGAATTCCACATTTCTAAAAACTTCAAAGTTTAAACCTGCATGGACAAAAAAAAAAAAAAAGCAATAGTGTGAGTTCAGTTTTCTCAAGAAGCAAACAGAATTTGGAGCCATAAAAGAACAAAAGCAAGTCTCAGGAGAATATTGCTCTCAACAGGTATTTTGCGATCACATACTCCCATCAGAACAGACTTCAGCACAAGCTCTCTTTCAATATGTGAAATAAATAAATAAAACAAAACATAAAATCATCACAGTCCTGAATCCTTTGAAGCTTATCCATTTGAATTACCACTGAAATGTCCCTAACAGGGTCTGCAAACCCTCCCACTCTTCTGAACTTACATTTTGAAGCATTGCATAACACAGACATCATAATTCAGCAGACAGAAAGAGCTCTCAGGCCAGATTATACAGCTGACAATGCTTTTCTGTAGATTGCAACACTTGCTTTGCAGGGTGACCTGGTTATACAACTTGGTCCCTGGGCAATAAGCCAGGTTTGTTCTGAATGGTCCCAAGTGACTCTGTTCCTTTCTCATCCAGACCGTCAGAGTATAGCACTGTATCCTCTCCTAGTTCCTCAGAGTGGAGAATTTTGCTTGAGAAATATAAGGACAGGGATATAAGTGCAAAAATGAAAGGGAGCTGTCACCCAGTTTCTTGGCTTGGGCAATAGTCAGATCAGCAGCTTGATTACACCTCTCATAATGCAGTTAAATCCAGTTCTACACTGCATGTAGGTATTTCATACTGGCACTGGTCAAGTGTGAGTCTCATTCGTTCCCTGAGCACGAGGATTAAAACATGTTTTGAAGATGCAGACACTGGGCTCTAAGCTTGCATCGATACAGACTTTCCAAAAAGGTAAGCTTGCTGTTTATTACCAAGGTTAATAAACAGCTGTGATCCATAGGGCAGATGCTCAGTGCAGGGATCCCCCTCTTTCCCACTAACTTCTTGTCACTTGTGGGCAGTTCTGAGAGCACACAACCAATCACTCCCACACTATCATGCCATAAGACCTCACTGCCTAATATCTTTCAAACCACAGTTGGTTCAGGCACAATTTTACCCTAGAAAAGCCTCCTTTTCCTGTCATCTTTTGCACTCTGCACTCAGAAGGTCATCTAACACAAAACACTTTGCCTTGGGGAAGTAAACCTGTTGGAATTTTTTCAGGCAGAAGATCAATAAAGTGGGAACAGCTTGAAAAGTCAATCAGCTCCAGCAAGTCCCCCAGGAGATAGCTGGGTGATTGTCTTCTTAATAGAGGAATAGTAAACAGAGCACAAGGAAAGACACATCCCCTTCAAACTCACAAGGGAGGATATCTTAGGCTGAGACACAAGGAAAGAAAAGGAAGCACTGCAAGAGACCAATCATCTCTCCAGTCTGACAGAAATAGATCTAATTTAAACTTCAAACTGAGAACTGGTTCCAGTACTACATTGTAGAATGGTATTTATTCCATGTGTTAGAGGAGGAATATTTTTGTTTAGGACCTCAAACACAAGGATAAATATCTCTATGCCTTCGCTCCTAAGTGCTGAAAATGTAGTTCTTATTCAAGTTGAAGTCTTGACTTATATCTAAATGGAGTTAATGAAGAACTAAGTACCCTGCATATTATCAAGGTAAATGAAAGGGGAAAATTGTCTGTGTTCCAAAATGCTCAAGTCCTTTTCCCAAACACCCCATGGATTTTCTTTGTGTATTTGGATTTAATCGTGGAAAGGCTCAAACACAAACAATCAAGATGCAGACTCTGATGATCACTGAAGAAATAATTCTGTTGTACTAAAGGCATTGGAAGGTATCTTGGGAGACCTTCAATTTCCTACTTTGCCACAGTCTTCCTATGTGGTTGAGATGTTTTTGCCAGAGACACGAGGGCATATTTTGCTCTTGTTCCAACCGTCTAGGCTGGAATATGGCATCTCCCATAAAGGTTCACACGAGGCAGACATTTCAAACAGCAAACTGAGATCCACACCTTCTTATCCACAGCAGACTGGACTGTGTGAGGTCCTGTGCCCTGTGTTATGACAGAGCTCGGAGTTCATCCATGAAATGGTATATCCTAGCATTCAAGCCTCTGACTGTATGTTTTGGCCATGCGTTCCTCTTGAACTTGGGCTCTAGTCTAACTCAGGGTATCTGCCTATTGATCAACCAATTGTTGCTTGCGTTCCTGATAACTCTGTCCATGGATCAATGCTTCAAAAAAGCAAGAAAAAAAAAATTGGAGCCAAATTCAATTAATTGTGAAGTGTGTCTTTAATTGTACTCCAACCCAGCATGGCTCACTCACAGTCCCCAGAAAGTTTTAAAGCAGTGACACTTAAGTTCTTTCAGTGGTATTATTTAGACCAGGAGAGAAATGGCTTTTTTCCCTTCATTCTACTTAGCCTGATCCTTCAAGAGCCAATGACAAAATGAAGCATGATACTACATTCCTGGAGGGTACCATCAAGTCCCCCATGGATAATGTCAGCATTAAAGGCTTGCCCATCTTTTAGTAGGTAAATTGCAATAGCCTGTGATTAATTAGGAAATAGTGGCAGCTCATCATTGGCCATTTCCTTATCCTTTTTAGCTGCCTTACCAGAAGGCACGTGGTTTGTTTTAACATCAGCTTTAGCATAATGGAAATGAATCTTCCTGCAGGCTGAGAAGTAATGCTCTGAAAATAAACCCCTTGCAGATTTGATCAACCACCTGGTGCAGGGGCAGTTCTGCAGACTTCTCTGTGCACATCTCTGCAGGTTTTATTTGCTCTGGGGACAATGGAGAAACCAAAATATGGGTACAAAAGAGGAAGGTTCACATATTGCCATGATTTCAAGCATAAGCATTTAGTCATGATCAATACATCAATGAGCAGTGCATGCACACCCTGAACATAAGAATATGTAGGAAAACCGGTGCATCTCTGCAGCTTATTTCAAAGAATCAAGGAAGCCATGAGTGGCCAGTGGCTCAGAACAAAAGAACTTTCTTCCCTCACCTTTGTCCCTTCAGATGGTCACTGGGAGGGTGTCTGGACAGGAAACCTGCAGGATTCCCAACACTGCCTTGAGTATGTTGCAGGTTGTTCATGGTTTAATATTAGACCCTCAGCTAGTATATGTCCAATAGAAACTATTCATCACATCCAAAATTGGAAGCCTCAGTACAGTAGAGCATGTTCCTCAGAGCATTCCCTCCATATACCCCCATAGCTCACTTTTAAACAAGTACTGCGGTAAACTTGCATCATTTAGCCAGACGAAAATATAAACAAACAGATGAGAGGATCTCCTGCTACAGAAAATCTGCCAAGCTTAACCAAGCTTCACTCAAGTCATTTCATCACATTACTCCCTCTCCCAGTACCTCTTTAGCCCCTCTGGTGTGTACTTGTATTAATCACAGTCCATGCAGTCAAAAAAGCCTTTCCCCAGAGTCTGTTTTAGACACACATATTTACTTGTGCTTGACTCAGATTCAAGGGAATGCGTCCATGTTAATGAGCTACAATCATGGATCAGTAAAGTTCATATTGAGACCTTAGTGCAGTGATTACTGAAAGAGTGAACACAGAAAGACATATAACATCATGAACACATTCAACTATTACACAGCTGCTAAGATTTAAAACAATGTGTTTGTAATAATCAGAACAGCATGGTGAAATAGCAGCTGTCTTTTTGAGCCAATTGTAACAGCCTGTTGGGAGTGCTTTCTGAAGAGGTTATTTCTCTGTCCATACTTTACTACATAACTGATGGTGAAAACAGAAAATAAATAATGATGAGTTTTTGGTACGAGTAATTATTTTACAAAGATTACATTTTAATAGGTCTGGTACACAAAGTTTTTTGTTAATTAATCTCACTTCCTCACGAATGAGGGCAAATAAACACGGGTTTCTTTAATCCCCACCTTCTCTCTCTCCCTTTTTCTTTTTTTACATCTCATTCTGCCACTTATCAGTGTCCCTGCAGCAAAAAAAAAAAAAGGGGGAAAATATTAAATGCATTTCCAGGAATGCTATCTCATCCTTAATGACACCATCAATAATTGCTGTCACAAGCTAATATCAGAGTTGCAACCTTATAGAGAAGATAAAGAGGCAGAGTTTTTCAGATCGAGGTTTCTAGACAGGCTCTAAATGGGATTTTGCTACATGCTTTGAAATGCTTCCTGGACAGCTCATAGGGCAGTGAGAACTGAAAACTTGTTGAATCCAGACAAGGGAATACTAAACCTAGGGCTGTCCCATGAATTTCCTGGAATGGTGTTGGATCCAGAAAGTAGGATGTAAATAAATATAGCAAATGCTGTCCTTAAAGCAAGGCTTACACCTTTGGACAGCAGGATATCCTCAGGCAGCTGCTGCTTCATACATCAAACAGATTCCAGTGATGGCCCATTCACAGTACCCAGATGTCCTTTGGTCCCTGTGCTACAGGTAAGACCTTGTCATCACATTATATACATCATTAAGAGAATTTATTCTCCAAGATGCTCAAAAAAAACCCCAAAAAATTAATGCCTCCTAGTTCAAACCTGTGGCTGGAGAATTGAGATCCACTTCACTTCAAATATGGACAACTTGGAGGCCTTGACACTACTTGCACCCCACATAGAGCTGCCCTCACACCAGTAATCTGCAGAGAAGCAACAGTGCTCCAGTTTCCTGAGAACCTCTTGTGAAGATGCTCAAGGGCAGACACCAGCAACCATTATGTATTTGCACATCAAACCAAGAGCAAGCCCATTGTTGGAGTGCTTCTCTCCACACTACTAGTGCATCCAAGAATGTCCCTCAGGGTCAACAGAGAAGGAGACAGGCTTAGCACCATCAGACTCAGCTTCAGCTGGGAGGTAACAACTCCAAAGCCCAGATGTTTGGTGTCACTACGACTTCTAGGGCGTCTGAAGTATTGATTCCCAAATAGAATTTTGTGTACTAGTCAAAAGAAAACAGAGTAGGGGGAGAAACATGCTGGGAAATTACTATTAATTTTTCACATTAGAATCTCCATGTAATTAATATTTAGCATGGCACACTTGTACTTCTCATTGCAACCCCTGAGAAAACTCCCATCAAAAACTTTGTCAGAAAGTGTTTCATTTCTAGTCTGGCAGTGAAGATATTCTCTCTGCTTCTTCTTACTGACAGTCAGCGAATACAGTTCAGGTCTTCCCTCCTGAACAGTCTACTAATACAGACCTTCTCCACAATTTGGTTGGAAACATAACCCTGCTTTTGTTTACTCTATGCTATCAGCCAAAGACACCATTCAGTAAGAAGAGACCAAAAACCAGTCATAGACTGTAATGCTTCAGTACCATAAACACACTGCTGGACATAAGTCTCTGAATTCGACAGAGGGATAGTGGGGCTGAAATCATATCTTTCCACAAAACACAATGACTTGATTCATCTTCTGAAAAAAGTTATGTAGATGATGGAGAAGGGCAGAGTTAAAATGACAGCAGAGTCTGGACCATGGATGTCCTCAGTTCTACACACTGAACCTAAGGGCGCAGCTTCAGTGGTGCCAGAAGTTGTTATTCTGGAGCTACTCAGACCCCAACACGTGGTATTATGAACCAAGTTCATGTCAGTGCAGCCAGTTCCAAGAGTCACAGTCAGTCTAAGCAAGAACACCATCTCAGAAACACAGCTGTACAACAATTGTCCATTGTCAGTGTCTTGCGCTAAGCAGGACAGGAAGAGCAGATCCATCAAGAAAAGAAGTGGAAAGATACAGCACAATAATTGCATCCAAATATTTCCTTTGCTTTGCCTACACAAGCCAAGATTTTCTGCACTGCATTACCTCCATCAGACCAGCTTATACGCAACGCAAATGAACCATTGAGCAGTATTTGTGCAACAATAATAACTTGAAAGAACTTGTTTAATATCAGAAGACTTACTGGAGCAGATGAATGGCTCTGACATGGTATCCATGGGATAGAAATTCAATTAAAAACTGCAAGTGGCACAGGAGTGGTAGTTATTGTTCAACATGTACTGTGGGACATTTGCTGAAATACAGCTATTAGCTGTACTGGTTGAGAAATTCTGAGGTTTTTTAATGGCAATCTGCTAGCTTGTAGAAAGTTAAATTAATAAAAACACAGAATCACTCTCACGTTTTGAGAACAGAGCAAAGCCAAGGACTAGTTGTGTATTTTATAATTATGGATTAAGTGCATTATGCCAAGGAAATTAGAGATGTTACAAATATAATAAAAATGAAAGATTGTCTGGCTCTAATGCTGATGACATGCTGGTTTGACAAGGCACCACATGCTAGTTTGCCCATCCTTACCCCCCCCCAGGATGTTAATAACCATTCCTAATGCTAGCACCCACATTCACCATGGGTTCAGCCCTTGATGGAGATACACTTGCATGAGAAAGCTACCTCCCCACATGTTAGCAGCATCACAAATTCATCTTCTGTTTTGGGAAATTTGTTTTGCCCCCAAAGAACAAGGAAAAGAAGGATGGAAAGTGAATTGCTTTTGTTCTTTGCTATTTCTTTTTTGAGTTAGGTGGAAGACAGAGCTCAGTGAGAAAAACCTCCCTAAGCCCATTCAACTTTTGCCGAGTCCCAAAGACAGGATAGGCAGGAAATTGAAGATGAAAGTTGCCTCCTGGGGAGGGAAGAATCATGCCTGATCAACAAGGAATTGACACATGTTTTTCATTAAATCTGCATGGCAGCATGCTCACATCACTTGGATTTCAGACATTTATCTTAAGGCTCCCTAGTCCACAAGTGGAGAAAAAGATGGGTCTGAATCACCTGTAACTGAGACCAAACACTGTAACTGAGCCAACATCTTGTCTCTGAAATGTGGTGCCACATTGACTCCTCTCCAGTATTTTGTCGGTCTTGTAGAACACAGCTTTCCCCACCAACAGAAGTAACTGATGGGAAAACTAAGTAATAAAATAGTCATGACATATTCTGGATGTGGGACCTTGGTTACCATTTCTCTTACCCATAATCATCAGGAAATCTGTAGCATACCAAAAAAAGTCAGTGAAATCTGGCTCCCCCAAAAGCAGCCCCAAGTGCCCAGTCAGATCACCACTGCATCTCCTCAGCACCAGTGTCCCTTCACTTTCATCACTCATCAGCCACCACTCACCTCTCAGCTGTGCCTACACCCCCGTGTCACACAGGAATGCACTATCAAGGGGCCAAAAATAGGTGATCAAGAGGAAAGTGGCCCAGGCAACAATATAGTGCCTTCTTCCCTTTATTGACCTAAGCAAAGACTTCTACTGAAACTACGCTCAAGAGCTATGACTAAATCTGACTGAGCAAATTCAGGAGGACAAGCCAGGTTTCTGGACCCCAGAGTTCTGCCAAAACAACTCCACAGTTCTCTTATCTTTCTAGAATCTCTTAACTAACCTCCTTCTCTCTATGCAAGTTTTTGGCCTCCCTCTGCAGAAACTGTCCATACATAGCTTGTCTTGGAGCAGCTCAAAGACACCTATAAATCCCGGCTGTTAATGGTGACAATCACAATGGTCAGCAGAAGGAAAAAAAACCCAAACAACAAAAAAACAAACCACACAACACAAGCAAACCACCAAACCAACACCAGAAAAAACAAACAAACAACTACTCCAAAACCCACATACAAAACCAAACAAACAGCACAAAACAAAAAAAAATAAACAAAAAAAATCCTCACCAAAGGAAATAAACACTTTTAAAAAACTATTATGAAATGCTGCATAGTATTGATTCTACTTCAAGTCTCTATTCACAGTTTTCCTGATCTCATTTCTGACAGTGGACAGCTAAACCCACATTCTCAAGTATGTATCCATCTTACATCTCCTGAGCCAAATATATGAATTCTTAATCTCCCTTTTCACTTCTTTTGGAGGAATATTGTTATTGCTGCTCATGCATTGATAGCCCCTGTAAGGAATATTTACCTTTCAGGGATGGCAAAGTTCATTGGCACAAGGCTATTTTTTCCCTGCCAGGAGCTAGATGCATCATACCAATCAAAATTAAAAACACCTTAACACTCATCTGTAATAACACATGACAGCTGCCTTATTTTTAAAACTCCAGATGGAACTAGAGATCTCAAACTAGTCACTTGGATCCATCTGGTTTGACAAAACTAGTTCAGGGTACAGCTGCCTCAGACTGAACACATCCTAGTTGTAGGTAGCAGACGTGAGCACAGTGCAAGGGGAAGTAGTAAGTGGTGGGGTCTACTCTGCAAGCACTCTTGTGCCTTCAGAGAATTAAGGGGTTATTTTAGTACACCAGACTGTTTTTTCACGTAAAGTTGAGGATTTTAGCAACCAGCCTTTGAACAGAGATTTCAGTTGCTCCCAAGAGCTGTGTTTATTACCTGTGCTGTGTAAACATAACGCCCTTTGCTCAAGGGAATGACCTATCAGAGGGTGCCATGTTTCCCTAGCACAAGAACTCCTCGAGTCCATTGCCTACAGAAATGCTGCACAGATCAAAGGGTAGGGTGTTTGAGAGAATGAAAGGCTCTCTCCTCCCTGCCCATCCACACAGCTCTGCAGATGGGTTGTGCTGAGTGAGAAGAATAAGCAGGTTAGCAGATAGGCTTTCGAAGAAGAGATCTGAGGCACCTAGAAATGTTTGAGACAGTACATGGCAAAGGGCTACACTGTGCTGAGTTTGAGGGGATATATTAAAACATCAGGCAATACAAAGGGCTTCCACATCTTGTTTTGCCAGCAGCCATAAACCAGGCCATGAGCTTTTTCTTTTCCCCCTCCTTATCAAGAGTTCCAGTTACCTCTGGCTGGAAGCATTCACTACGATCATGAAAACATCTTGTCAACTCCACTGCTTTCCTACTGAAAAGATGAGCATGGAGAAATCTAATTCATCTTTTCAAAAAGCATCTTCTGAGCTTATTTACATAAATAAAATAGCTAGTGTGACCAACAAGACCAAGCAAGCATAGCAAAGGGAAATAAAGGCACAACACAACTAATTCCCTAGGTTACATTCAGATCTGTCCAATACAGGCACTTAGCTGAAGAATCCTAACTTCCATTTCAAAAACATGAAGAGCTATTTGACCACCTGCTGCCCAAAGCTGCCAGGCCGTTGGTCCACTCATAAGCCACAAAGAGAAATCATCACACTTGTATCACAGATGAACAACAGTGGTATCATCAGCATGGCCCTGCATCACCCGAGGGAAATGTCTCGCACTTCCACTGCAAGAAGCAGTAACTGCATGAGGATCTGCACAAGTTGCCTGCCAGCCCAGTCACCTGGGCTGCCTCAGTGTGCAGTGTATCAATGTGCAGAACAAATGAGCCAGCAGCCTGTTTGTCATCATCTGTACTCGCCATCAACCACCCTCCACTTCTACCATGTCAGCTTGGCAGCATCCCCACAAAGAGAGAGAGAAATCCTTCCCTTGCTCCTGCCACATGCTCACCTCACCTTCAATCCCCAAACATTGATAGAAAGGATTAAAGAGAGTGCTGCTTAAAATAAAATGGATATAGGATTCAAAAGCAATTACCAAAGCATAATCTTGCTCAGATGGGCATGCTAAGAATAATTACTATCCATAAGACGAATGCTTGTTGAAGACACATCACAGAAAACTGCATAATTAAATATAGCAACTGATTCTCATTTGTCTACTGAGCAATTCCCATTTAAAAGCTCACCTGCATACATTTGGGCAAAATACACTTGGGAGTTTTCATGGTAGTTGAAAGTTTCAGAAACAAAGAAAAAAAAGGAAAATAAAACAGAGCCGGAAATATAATCAGCTTGTCACCAGAAAAAAAAAAAAAAAATGGAGAGAATGGTAAAATCCTGCTTTGGGCATTATTTGCCCTTTAAAATAATAACCTCTGAAAGAAGTGAAAATATCTTTCATGTTAGCTTACACTTGGTCCAAATAAAAGTTGTTTCTAGAAAGGAGCAAACTGGTGCAGAAACAAAAGGCAACACAGCGCCAGGTAGTTTTCTTGAGAAGCTGGTTGTAGTGTCTGTGCACTGAAGGAGAGCAGCAAAGGCAACCAGACACCACATCCCAGCAATTCCCACATGGCATCAGCCTTTCCCTATCCACTCAACCAAGGGACAACTGTCACCAAGCATAGGTGTCAGTGGGGATCAAAACATGGATATCTTTAGTCTTCTGTACTCACAGTGTTCCACTCTCAAAATGAAGCTGTTTGCATGATTAAAAAAAAATAAATAAATAAAAAAGCAGCTGCTTTTTTTTTTTTTTTTTTTTTTTTTTTGCTTTTTGCTTTTTTTTTTTTTTTTCCTTGACTGCTCTGCTCTGCTCTCTGTAAGGAAAAACAATGCCCAGCATGGCATGTGACCTGACAGGTGACCTACCACCATGTGCCAAGCACCGCAAAGCCCTGTCAGCCCAGCTCCTGAAGCACAGCACCAAATTCTTCCCTGGACACGTGTCATCCAAAGCAAGTTATGTTCTGGCTCTCTTTCAAAACTTTGCCATGGGGGGGTTTTGACAGAAGAGTGTTGCCCTGAATCATAACTACCATGTTGCCAAAGAGGTGAGGCAGAATCCAGAGAAGGATCTCCAGCAGTAAAATAAGATGTAGAAACCCACCTTCTCACTGACTGTGTTCCCCAGCCATGACGTTTCATCCTTTTAGAGAAACTCTAAGTCTCCAAAGATAAGAACAACAGTTCTCTGTAAGTTTTATTACTATTTTGCAAACATGCACTTCATCTCCAGCTGTCATTTTTCAGGTGCATAAAACATGTGAGTATGAACGCTTGGTTGACAGATATTGGCATTAATCAAATATGCCTATTTAAAAAACATACTGAGTCCCAATGAGAATATCAGAACAGCAATGTTCATTTTATTAACTGATTTATATAAATACTATAAGTAGCTGAATGGGACAAATGTCTACTTATCTCATAAATGAAGTAGTCATCTACCTTCTCCCTTAGTGAAAATGTTTTACAATTTGGAGGCCAGATGCATTTTTGTGGATAATATTGTCTGTGCACAAAAACAGCAATGTGTATATGTAAAGGGAGAGATTTGCAAAGCCACCTACCTAATACAGATTTCCAGTTAAACTCAAGAAGTGTTGATCCTCAGCTTAAATATGCAACGTTGACAACCTCAATCAAAACACCCTGTTCTCCTACATCTATCTCCTGAAACACCTTTCTTCTTGTAATCCATTTTACTTTGTCACTGAGAAATTAATTTTCTCAGCAGCACCATCCCTATATTCCTCCAGTCTTGCACATGAACCCCCCAACCAACCACACAATTTGAGCAATAAACATTGAACACTAAATATGCAAAAAGTTTTTTACTATTGACAACCTGTGAAAGAAGCAGAGGCTGTCCTTTGAAAACTCTCAGTCAGGAGAATATGACAGCATTAAATCCCTGTAGACACTATCTGAAAAATAAACCTTTCATGCACCCAACTTGGGGTTTGGAAGCAAAGGTGAGGCTCTAGAGGGTTTTTTTACAACAGATTTTTTTGATTCCATGTTTAACTTTGTATAGAGAAAAATACACGATGTTTACACTAATAACGCAACAGCTTCCGTTTCTGCAATAGTCTGAATGCAATGATTTACACATCCCTCAAGTGAATGAACACTACCATCTTTATATTGCCAATGAGAAAAACACAGAAACCTCAGTTTTATTCCTGAGCTTTGCCCCCACCTGAGGAGTATCATCAGTTTACACCAACTGCCACAGTCCAGAGATGAGGCATTTAGAACCTATTTCCATTGAATTTGCTTTAAACTTGAATAACGGCTGGAAATAGATGGACACTGAAATGCAAAGTTTTCCATGCTAAAGGTAGATCTTCAAGGTGTTGTAAACCATCCATATCTCCCTCATGCAGGACTTTGAAAGCACCTGTACAGGTGTCTGGCCAAAGAGGTTGACCTCTCAGTCCAACCCCAAGGCAGGGGAAGAATCACAGGGTCTTACAGACTGAAACATGGCTTGAGTCTGTTACAAGAAATTGGTGCCAAGAAAGAAAGAAATAAAAAATAACATCTTTGCAATATTTGTTTTCAACAGACATAAAGAAAAATTCCAGCTCAATTCAATAAATACTCCATTTGACTCACTTTCTTTCTCACACGAGCTCTGGTAAAATGACATCATGTGAGGAACTTTGTCTACATTTTGTCTGCAAAAAGGCATTCGGAACCATCTCTACCCCATGAAATATTTTTTCTTCTAGATTATTGATATTTTGATACAAACTAATCCAGAACCGTTGAAAGCAAGCCTCTGTTTAATGGAAACCACCATCACCCTGACTGTTGTATAAACAACATCTTTTAAGTAAGAAACTATTAAAATATGGTCTTCCTAAAATCCATCTGTGTATCCACAAGAAAACCATACTTATACAAACAAATCTGAGTCAGATATTAGCTTCACTGTGTTAGGGTCTTCCATTGAATCCAGCAGATTTATTCTCAATTTATTGACCAAAAATCAGGTTTTAATCACATTGTGAACTGAATAACAAGAATCTGGGCAAAATTCATATAGTAAATACAATTAAGTGTTCCAGAGTGAAACGTTCTTTGCAGATAAGATTAAAATAATTAGGTACACAATTTGGCAGAGCAAAGACTGGGGGCCTATTAGTAATCATTAGAATGGGAAAGATCTAAAACCTTGATCCAACTCCTGTTGAATTCGGTCAGAAAAAAAATATAATCCTATTTACCTCTTCAAAATGGGTGGAAAAATTCAAACTAGAAAAAGGAAACATTAGGCCAAATGTCACAAAATTTCTGTAACTTGCAGAATCATCAGTAGTGCTGGTTGGAAATATTTCATCAAGATGTCTTGATGGACAAAGAAATTGAGACATCACTTTCATATCAGAAAGAAAATTCAAGTTTGGGACAGCTCTGGCACTTAAGACATAGAACTCTCTCCTAAAGAAAGTTACAGAAATGTCATTCCTTAAATGCAACAAAACATAATTGTTCATGTTAGAAGTATGTAGCAGAAAAAAAGCCCAAACTTGCAGGGAGGAGGCTGTTCTCTGCAGAGTAATTTGTCAAATTGGCCTCTCATTTGGGCCTCCCCCTTAGCACACAGTACCAGACACACAAGCCCCAGAGCTCAATTGCAAGCCACAGCAATCAGCCACAGATACCACCATTCCTGGTATTTCAGCAAAGAGAATGGAAGTGAGGGACATCTCACAATTTGCTTCATAAAAACAGACTCTGATGGAATAAAGCCATGTTTGCAGAATGTAAACAGAGATTTGATAGCACCAAGTCTTCATTTTTATCACATCGGATAGCTCTTTCTTTCTAAAGACAGCTCTGAGGAAAGATAACTAAAGGTTGTTAAGGCTTGCTGCATCTTTGGATTTATGATGGAAAACCATTTTTTTTCCTTAACTACTTGCAACAAATGTTGCTAGGCAGAAAAAGCCAATAGAAACACTTGTAAATGCTCTATTGAGAGGCAGAAGGGTAGAAGGTGACAAATGCTGAAACGACCAGACGAGGTTTTAATTTTAAAACCCTATGAACAATATAACAAGCATTTAATGGCAGCGAAAGAAAGACAGCTTTTTCCCTTTAAAGTGTGGGGATCTGCAAGCCAATACAAAGTATTTTGAGCAGTGTGCATCTCGCCACTGCATCTGAAAATACAGGAGAGAAGTAAATAATATGGTTGCAAGGTTAAAATAAAATATCCTAGTCTTGGAAGATAAATTAAAACACATGTACAAAGTACAGAGCTATTTTCAGGTAACTAATAACATGAGGAAACATAAGCGAGTTGTTCCAAAACTCGAAGCTACTTTTTTTTTGTGCCAGACTAGCCAAGACACTGCCTGTAGAAAATAGTATTTCAGCTCCTGCAGTAAAAAAACTGCTTGTTTTATCTGTACCCTCCTGATCTTATACCCACAGCAAATACAATCATCCCACATGAATGTACTGTTCACCACCTCCTATTTCAGAAGAACAAAGCCACAGCATTGGCACATTATGATTTTGTTTTGCTGGAGCCAAGAGGAGTTTTTGCAGAGGTAACAATCAAGAAGGAGCTGGGCATCTCACCCAATTTTCATGAGAGTACAATGTCTTTAATCCTACAGCCGCCCTTATCCCAACCAAGGCAGATAGGATCTTCACTCCAGGGGTCTTTTGTAATGCTGATGCCTTGTCCTGAGCGCCTGCCATTCAATGTATTAAACATCTTCATTCCTAGCTGGTGATGAGGAGCTGGGGCCACTCAATACTATTTGCTGTTTGATAACAGCTCCCAGGTGATGTGAAGCCTGATGGAGGCTGCAGCCAGTTTGCAGATGTACCCACATAGTGCAGAGCCCAGCAGACACTGCAGTAGTAATGGATCCCACAGTGCATCCAGCAAATGGATGCACCTATACTGATGGGTGCAACAGAACCTTAGCTCCTCTGTTCAGCCTTGGGGCTGGCTGCATCCAAGGTGCCTGGAAGATGGAATCTTAACAATCTATCTTACAGCAGCACTGAGCTGAAGTAAAGATTCCCCTTTCCCTCAGCCAGATCCAAGATCCACTGAGAACTTGAGTGTCTGTCTGCACCCCTCCAGGAATACACTCATCAGCCATGAAGCCTTTGACAGAGTTGAAAAGGAAGCAAAACCTTCTCAATCCTCAGTCTCAAGAAGAAAAATTCCCTGCTTTCAAGGGTCTTTTAAAGATCACAAAAAGTAGCTCAGGGGAAAAAAAAAAAAAAAAAAAAAAAAAAAAAAAAAAAAAAGGAAAGATTCACATGAATGAGCGAGCCAGTGCTTTATTTCATCCCCCTGAAATTTATGCCCTCAGCTCTTTTTGCAAATAATTATAATGCCATGAAAGGGAAAGTGAGGAACAAAAGAGCTCCACGGCTTAGTTTTCATCATCAAGGAATCATGGCTGCAATTTGAAATTTCTCATGTGCTGAGGCTCTCGGATATGTAGCTAACCAGCCTGTCTTTCAACATCACTGAATTTGGCCAACTCAGCCCAGAGTCCATTTGCTGCAGCATCAAAAATGAAATGCAGTTCTAGCAGCAATGCAAATCAGATCATATAATTGAAAGACTGTAAGTATTAGCAAAGACTGAATATGTTCCCAGCCAAGAAGCAATACTTCAAACTAGACTGTGGACTCAATGTAGAAATTATTGAGTAAGATTCTCTGGACTGCACTATACAATTAGATTATTATCATTACTTCTCTGTGCTTTAAATCTATGAATCTGAGGGCATGCAGAGCTGCATTTCTATGAAGAGCACCCTCTGGAGACTTCCCTTCCCACATTATAAACCAGAACATGAGAAATTTGAGGACTGGATTTGTTGCTGTGTGTGAAGAGAAACATCACCCAAACAAGAATCATTAAAGTGGAAAAACCTGCTGCATTATGAAAAACTTCTGGTGTTTAATCAGGATGTGAGTACCTGGCTGGGAAAGTAGAGAGCCTGATAAATTAAGGTTAGACAAGTGTTGGGTAGGAGGGTATTTTGTTCTGTTTTGGGTGGGTTTTTTAAAAACAGGAAGGTCAATTGTCCCAGAAGATTGTACTGGATTGTAATGGATTAGGTCAATTCTTCATTACTGATAATTTTACAATCAAGATGGGATGTTTTCCCAAGAGTTTTGCTCTTGACCAAACAGATGTTAGTCTGAGGAATTAACATCTGCTTAGAGTCTGTGACAAGTCATTTTATTCTCCTTCATGGCCTTGCAGTGTCTGAGCATAATACTCCTTTCTGCCTTTATAACTTTGGAATTGTTTTAATAATTACGCATCAACGAGTCACCAGTGACACAGTTATTACTTCACAGTTTCTCCCCATTGTTACTTCTAGACAAAATTTTCTTTTTATTTAAGATTACACTAAGAGTGTAATCTGGTATTTTCAAAAGGTTTCTGGTCTGAGGAAGACTCTAGTGTCAAAAGATTCCTTCTCTAAAATTTATCTTCCCATGATACAATCCCACTCTGCATACAAGTAACTAATCATTTAATAATTTTAATCCATGAAGCAAGGTCACTACTGGAAAGCAAAGCAACAGTCTGTTGCAGTGAACAAGGTCATATGACTCTCCTTATGGTATGAGTTCTCCTACCCTACAACCATGAGCTAAGAAATCACTGTCAAAGTGTCCTTGCCTCTATTCACCAATTTTCCTAGAATTATATCTAATCATCCATTGCCTAGCTTTACAAACCAACAACATTTTGCCACAGCTTATTGTCTATTTAAGAAAGAGAAGCTAGATTCTGAGCTGCTCAAGACCCTTCTCATTTCAAACACATCTTTTTGGTCTTCCACCAGTCATTCAACCAGCACACGGTTGCCTTGATAACACTTGCATCATGTAATTACTTGGAGAGGACATCAAGGAGCTGAGAGCAGAACTTTTCATGCTCTCAGTCCATCAGACCCATGCATCCTATCAAACTGCACATCTGCAGTGCAATATTTTGCTTGTTGATGGGATCTAAAGTGGAACTAATGCACTGCAGAGAGCACGGCCTACGTCTCAAGCTGACACTTGTTATTGCACATTGTCCAATTTCCACTATCCCATTTACATAATATTCTAATGGAGACATTTCAAGACAAGGTAGAATGAGTCACAAGATGCAAAAGTGTGCTGAATGAACTCAAAGAAAAATTATTCAACCTCTCAGCTCTTTTCATAGTTAGCTTCTAATATGATGCCTGTTGTGCTGCTTTTCCCAAGGGATGTGGGTGGGAGGCTCTCCCATCACTGGACTACAGAAACAAAGTTAAGTAAAATACATTAATGTTCTTCCTCCCTCCCAAAGGAATGACTAACCAGAACAAGACATCTACCTCAGAAGGCTGTCTAGAATGTACCTAAAGTCTTTTAAAAGCAATCTATGCTTAGCTTTGAGGATATTTTTCCTAAAACCTGCCTCTGCACTGATGCAAATTACTCAGTAACTGGAGAATATATAATGGGAGAATGGGATGGAGGGGCGATTGTGCTGTATATATTTGCATACTTACAGGACTACTATAAGAACTAAGTGTCCAACTGGTTTTTCTTAACTGAGCTACTATAACCTGGCACTCCTTTCCTAAAATTTAGCTCCACTTATAGATGTTACTGTAGTATTTGTTGCCATACCAAGGCACACTTCATAGGTGATGTCATTTGTCATACAGCAGAACACCAGAGCTATTTACCAGTCCTCCTGAATCTTGCACAGTTCTTTGAGAACATCCATCACCTCCAGAAATACCCACACAGGCTATTTTGGAGGCTTTGAGATGAAATCCCTGCCTGAGCTCTGCAGCACAGCATCTGCATCCAGGAGCCACAGCTCTGCCCTGACACACAGCCCAGGCAGCAGATCTTGCAAGCTTCTCCTGAGGCACAGATTTCCACAGGGCTGCCCCGGGGGAATTTCCTCAGGGGAATTTCTCAGGCCCAGTGTCTGAATATATGAAGACATGTTTCCCTTTGTTACTTTTACAAGACCTGACCCAAAATCTGGAAAAGTGCCTGGAAACATTTCGACTTCTTTAGATTCACAGAATAGTTTGGGTTGGAAGTGACTTTTAAAGGTCATCTAGGCAAACTCCCTCTGAATTTGAATCCTACACTGGTGACCTACATCTAAATTAGATTCCACTACATATTTCCTCAGTGCAGATTAAATAACCATTGTACAATCCATAGCCATGCTCAGATTTTTCACATTTCTTCTACCAAGCTTCCTTTACCCTTCCAAGAAGCATTTGCCGCTCAGATAAATTTAATAGCAAGCAGGGAAATTTTAGGGGTCTGAGCTATTTCTTCTTGCACTCACTTTCTACTGCTTCTGGAATCAGATATATGATCGAGCAGGTTTTAGACAAATCCCTTTGCATTAGGCTAACTTTTTGCTAAAGCTGGAACCAGAGTTGACCTTCTGCAATGTTTTCTTCTTGTCCCTACTCCCAAGACCTTTTGCAGACTTTTGCCAAGAGCAAAGGCAAAAGTTCAGACATACAGAAAGAAATCAATATTGTTCTGACTTCAGTCTGCCCTAAAGTGTATTCTCAGATTTCTGTTGCACAGAAACAAATCAGTTTTGAGGAAATATCCAGTTTGTGAGATTCTAACCAGATTTTTTTTCTGGATGCTTTGCCCACAATGAAAAGTTTCACAGAATAAGCATCAGGAGAGATAAAAAGGTTAAAAACACATTCAAAAATAATCACAACAGTGCATTTTCCCTTATCCTAAACAGACAGAGGCTCTGGGCCAAACTCCAAAAGGGAATCAAGTGCAACTCATCTTGAATCATGGAAGGGGAACCATGTACAATCCTTTCAGCTACACAAGTTTCTTAACTTTCACAGTATCCTGAACTCCCCTTACATTCCACCGTGTTGTCAACAGCTTTCCCATTTTATCCAGGTGTATGAAATTCCTTGTGAATTTGCACACATTTCAGACCATATCTTAAACAGTCAAAACACAGAATTATAGAAGTGAAGAAACATAGAGCAGAGACCAGCACATCACCCCTGATCACCTCCCCTCCACACATTCATTTTCCATACAGAGACCTGGAAAAATCTCCTTCACACACTGGACTATAGCCACCATCCCTGCTTGCATGGGCCATGCATCACTGCACACCTTCCTGACCAGGAACAAACAACAGATGGTTTTAGAAGAGATGCATGTGCTGCCCACAGTCAAGCTGGGGAGAGCCAAACACTGGCTAGAAATTCATGGCCATTCTGTGCAGCAGCCAGGCCTTCTCCTTCTGTGCTCTGAGCCAGCACAAATGGCAAAGGCTCCACAGCTCTGAGTGTTTGAGAGAGCACAAAGCAATTAAAACATTCAGATTCATGAGATTAGGGTCAGTTTATGCAATACTTCTGAAGGGAAATCCTTTAGAATTTAAAATCCTTTGGTGCCTCCCCATCTTGTTTACAGCTTCCTTACCCTGAGAACTATCAATCACATGAAGAAAAATAAGTGCAAGGAAAATAATACCTTATGCTCCAGCTGTTTTTGAAAAGCTTGTAAGTCATCACATTAACTGAAATTCATTGAAGTCATTAAATCCATTTTTCCCCCAAGCAAGCTCTCTCTCTGGACACCTCTACTGTTTGAAATGGCAAAGAGAAACAGCGATAGGACCTATTTATGCTTGTTTGAAGGTGAGTCTATGCTATCTGATTTTAATTCAAATCCATCCATCATAATCAGGTATACAACACTGGTCCCTCAAACCACATATTCCCAGCAGCTTGACCACTGTGGTAGTGTCAAATTCCCTCTCTCCACTCACAAAGGCACCTTATGCTAAACTTTAGAGCACCACTTTCCAAGATCAATGATAATTGACTGATTAAGTATGCCTAATGCTGCCAGAATGTGAGCTGATTGTGTAATGGTGCTAATTAGTAACTGCCAGCGCTCATTCCAACTATTAACCTTTCTGAATGTCATTTTTGAAGATAAGAGTTTGCAACACAGCCTACTGCAGCATTTGTAATGGTTTCTGTCACACAGTGGCCAATGAAGGTGAGATAAACCACAAGAAAGGAGCCCTAGAACAAAGGATTCCACCTTTGTTTCCTGCAAGTGATAGAGACTGTAACAGTAGAGAGGTGGAACATCAGTACTAAAGGATTCAAGAACCCACTTTTCCACAAGACCTGATCTCCTCAACAACGCCACTGCCAAACATTCCTCAAAAGCTTCCTAGCAGTGCAGGTATCAAACCAACTGCCTGATTTGCCAGGTGGGCTTGCTGGCAGAGGGCCATGTCCAGTGATGCTCTGGAACCAGACAGAAAACAAGAACAAGTCTGCTTCAAGGAAAAACGTCACGTGTCTGCACAGTCACAACTGAGTCTTCTGATATCTTATGCAACAGAGGATATTTCATGATGAACCACATCATGTACCCTGCTTGGATCAGATATAACCAAATAACTAAGTTAAACCATAGCCTACTTAAGTTCACCCTCATTTGTCCCCAAGCAAACCAGATGCAGTGTCACTATTTAAAAGGAACACTTCCAAAACAAAAATATGGGCTTCTTTAAATCTCCCACCACTGTAACAGGACCATGTTCATCACTGTTAAAATGCCACAGGACATCAAACTTATACACATTTTTCAGGTGGTGTGACTAATACCCCTCAGCCCCTACAATTAGGTAGTACCAATGCAGATGACTCTCTGAGTCCTCAGAGAGGCAAATGGTCCACCACAGTCTCACCTGCCATATAGTCTCAGAGAAAAAAAAACAAACCTAAAGCTCTCCTTGCTTTACTTCCCATGCCTTGTATGAAATAGAAAACACACACTTGTGGGTACAAAGCTAAATGTGCTGTGTTAGCTCTGTATTCCTCACTGACATCCTTTTTACCTTTATTGGTTACAGATAATAGAACCAATGGGATTTTAATCTTCCATGGGACATTTACTCTCTGCTCTGCTAGAGGCACACTGAATGATGTACCATGGTCCACTGCTTAATCTGTAGCTTAGCTACTCCATGGCAATATAACATTACATCTGCAATCTTACGTTTTAACAGATGATCTTACTGCCTTGGTTTTCCTCAGTCACACTTACATCTGCAAGTAGCCCAAAGAAAGGACAAGGCATTCCACATACTGGCATTACAGAGACCGGTGTCTGGGGCACCTCAAGGGCAACAGCTTTCCTGTGATCTCTGGAGTAATTACACAAGACCCACAGGTGGATCATACTCTACTGAAGTCCTCAAGGGAACTCGTACTTGGTGCTGATAGATGTTGTAAGATCCTCCTGTTCCCACACCAAGACTGGGACCTACTCCCTGTGTGTGGGCTACTCTTCACCAAGCTGTTCCCAACTTCTGCTCTGAACCTGCTTCTTGCTCTGCCCCCTCCAGGACCAATAATCAGCAACCAGGCTTCCTTCTTAAAGCAAATCACTTCAATTTCTAACATTTCAGAGGAAGAGATGCAAGAGGACCAATGCTAAGTACATTTCTCTTTCCACAGGCTGTTTACTCCTTGTGAGCCTCAGACCCCCAAAAGGCTGGAACCCAGATGCCAGTGATGGGTTGCAATTTGTTTCTGCATTCTTCTACCAGGGCCGCTTCAGAACTTGCAGGACTCGTACAAAGGAGTGCCCTGCACTCCTGGCAGCAGTTAAAGAGAGCTGGAGACTGTTGCATTTTAAATGCACCAGAACTCACCCAGGTAAGATCATAGTGTGTTTCTCAACCCTGGGCAAAACCACTGTCTGACTTTAGGGTAAGGCTTGGCAGTAATAGCTGTATTAACAGCCCAATCATCTTTGACTGTTACCGATCTCCCATTATCATCTTCCTCACAGATCCCCTGACCTAGACTACAAGTTCCATAAAATCACATGTAACAGTCCTGTTACAGATGTCATATGATATTCTCAGATTTATCATGGGGTAATATCCCTGAACTATTCCAATTCACCACCACATTTGCATCCCTGACTAGATCTGCAGGACATTGAATGCCCAGCTCCTGCAGATAGCCTGCTGCTAGATTCAGGTTTCTGGACAGTAAGTTTCAGGGATAACTGAATGTAAATGACTACTAATATTTATGGAATAAATTTTCCAAAGTAACTGGCCCTAAACACCCCGAAACAAGCCCTAACAATCTGGTTACAAAAAGGCCTCACTTAACCTTTACAGTTTTTATTCAGAGGCAGAAATCCTACATGTAAAAATGCCCCACCTTCCCATCATCTAGGAGTTTACAGGAGCTTTCATTTTCACTTGGTCAGGCATATGCTGTAAAAGAACTGGCTGACGGATTTTATAGATGAAGCACATCTAGTAAGTAAATAAATCAAATGCTGCCTTCCAGGCTGGGGGAATGCAGCCCTTTGTAAATATTATTTGGAGAAATGACCACTTGATACAGGCCCTTATTAACTACATTAGAAGCCTAATGAATACACCACAGAGATAATGAGAGAGAAAGATCAGACTAAAAGATAGAAGGATTTCTTGGATGTTTTTTAACAACACTTCTCCATCCTTTAGATTATTTATAGCCATTATAAAATGGCAGTGCATATAGGCAGAAAAAAACCCCAAAACACCAAACCAAAAACAAAACCACCACAACATAATAAAACATCAGTATAAAAAGAAACAATCCATGTTAAAGTACTAAATTCTACAAGCCACTGTACAAAGCATCAAAGATTTATGGTTTGGTCTGAAGCCTAATTGGAAAAAACAGAAAAGTCAAAGGAGGAAGAAGATGGGAAGAGAAAGGAAAAGAACAGCTCAGCAAAAGAGAAACAAATCATGTAAACTGATGCAAAGCCTGGTTTTAGTGTGGGCAGGGGTATTGCATCCTGCATCAAGCATGAGGTGGCACCAAAACAGAAAGCATTCAGTGCAAGAACCTGGTGGCTCCTTACCCAGGCCTGACTGACTGGAGAGTATGTGGCAGTCTGTGGCAGTCTATCTCTGCCTAACTGATCAGAGGCCAGGGAACATTCTGAGATATAATACAATCCTTAACAGATATTGGTTCTGATTGTAGGAACTCATCTAAATTCCACATGACCCCATATGACCTTTACCTGTTCACACGGGTGAAAACACGCCCCAGCAAGGAGATCCACAGATCTCCTTGTAGAAAGAGAGGCAACTGTACTCAGGACAATAAATACATATTGTCCTAAGAACCAAATTCTTCTACTTGCTCTTTCCAATGCTCCTTTATTCTTCATGGAATCACAGAATTGTTGAGGTTGGAAGGAAGCTCTGGAGCTCATCTGATCCAACCCCATGTTCATGCAGGGCCACCTAGAGACAGCTGCCCAGGATCAGTCCAGATGTCTTTTGAATATGTCCTAGGATGGAGACTTCACAACCTCCTTGGGCAACCTGTGCCAGTGCTCAGTCACCTAGACAGTAAAAAAATGTTTGCCATTATATTTAAAGGGAACATCCTGAGTTTCAATTTATGCCCATGCATTATCTCACATTCTGTCACTGGGCAGACACTGAAAAGAGTGTGGCTCCGTCTTCTTTGCCCCTTGCTTTTGCGTATTTCCACAAATTGAGAAGATTCACCACTCCCAGCTAAACAGCTCTCTCACCCTTTCCTCCTGCAAGAGATGCTCCACTCCCTTTCTTTAGCAGAGGCCCTCTCTCCACACCATGTAATCTTGCAAGATTTTTACCACACTCTTTTCTGGGCATCTCTTTTCAGGTTTTCCCAGTCCTACTAGATCAGATCTAGTATGGAAGTTTTTATGTAATTTATTAAGGAAGTTTTATTTTGTAATTATCTATTTGCATATTTATAAGTGAATTTAATGTGTGGTTTTCATTAATATTGGCACATATTCACATTGAGCGCATCCACTACTAATCTGTGCCAACCAAACTCCTCTGCAAAGCAAGGAGTGATCAAAAAAAAGACATGAGTAAGGCCAAAACAAATTCATCTCTAAGTGTGGTTTCCTGCAAAAAGTTTTGCAGTCGGCATCCAATTTTAATTAGAATGTAAGATGAGATAACAAAAGGAGCAGCTCTCCAGTGAGAGCAATGGAATTGCTGCTCCAAATGATAAAGAGATGAAATAGCCAATTCCTGTTAACAGGTGCAGCTCTGCTGATGCAGCAAAAGTCACAACACACCACAGGATCTGCAGCAGGCTCTTGGCTACAAACTCCCTCCTGAACGCTGCTTTGTTACTTTCTGAACAAGTAGGTAAAGCACTACAAAGACACTTTACCTGCCAACCCTGACAAGACAGCTTGATAGGGTCAGTAAGGCTTGAAAAACACATGTGCTTTTGGCAAAGTTCCCTCTGACCTTCTCTACCAAATTCCCAGGACCAAATGACCAGGAAATGACTAGAGCTCAAAATTCATTTTTGAGAAGAGAAGATGTCTTCCCTTCTTGAGGAGCTCATAGTCAAAGAAATTCATCAACGAGGACAAAGAAACTATATTAAATATAGCAAAAATGAACTGAAAAAACAGGGACAAGTACATTCTTGCAGCTCCCTAGAACACTTTAATTTTTTCCTAAACAAATTATATTAATTCACACTGAGATCCTCATGATTATATCAATACCAGAAATATTGTTTGGCATTAAATTCCCTATTTTATCATCTAGTTCTCTGGAATTGAATGACTAGAGATATGGACAGGTTTAAGTTTCCATTGACCCAGCTGAGTACCTAAAAGGACTGGCTCAAAAATTAAATTATGCCAAAGATTTTTTTTGTTGTTGGTTTGGTTTTGTTTACTGTGGGTTTTTTTAAACTACAGTTTCAAAGAGTACTTTTAGTCCAATAAAATAACTTTTCTTTAAAAATGTGATAGCAGCCAAGGCAGACACCAGTTGAGCAACTGAGAGAGAGCACATCTATAATGTAGAAGACTCAAATCCCTTGGTTGAATCAGGTGGCCAAAATAGTCATATCAAAAATTTGTATTACCTGCTACTCTGCCACAGAATATTCTGAGGAAAGTATATGGAAAAGACAGCATGATTTCTTCCCATGATCTGTCACAGAGTTCTCTTGGCTTACAGATCTCCAGATCCCAAAACCACTAAAATGCTGTGGCATATCATGTCTCCAGCACAACCCCAGCTATTCCATTAGAATACCTAATGGAATTCCAGCTCAGTGCTGACAAATAGGTAACAAAAAATAGTTTCTGCAACTCTGATCCAAAGGCTATAGACATGTCTCTTCCTTCAATGTTATATCATAAAATAATTAATGTAAGCCATCGGCTACTGCCACACTATCACGTTTTACAGCCACCAGCAGAAATATCCTCCATTAATTCACTGAATCTCCTTTTGAAATCCATCTAGCTTTTATTATTTCTGCCTCACAACATCCTGTAGCAATGAGTTACACAATTTAATTACATGAGGAATAAAAAAGCACTTCTCTTTATAATTATTCAGAGCAAGGGCTTGAACTTGGATCTTCACACAAAAGATTAGATTCAGTCTCTCCCTGGAGAGATTCTCAGTCTCTCCTGTTGCAGCTCTTTTGTAGAGCATAAATAATTCAAGAGTTATGAGGAGGAAGGAAAAGAAGAATGGCTGGACATCTTACCTGAATCATGGAAAATTAAAGCAAAATACAGCATATTTTTTCTCTCTTTACTTTTTGTGTGGAATTCCACCTTTGTCCCAAGAACATTCCCTCAAGAAGTTAGGAGTTTGACAAATTGCCTTTTTTTCTTGCTTCCCTGTCTCCAGCCAGAAAACAAGATGTATGCAAAAATATCCATTATTTTTATTAAAATAAAATTAAATACAAACAGGAGCATCCCAATAACCCAGTTATCTACGAGATCAAAACATAGATACACTCACAGGACCTTTCTAGACCTATTCAATGAGCACATTCCTCTCACAAATATATCTGCAGCATCCACTGTCAGTGACCAGTACAGTCCTCCCACAAACATGCTTGAACGTGGACAACTTCAGCAAAGCAGCTCCACTTTCAAGCTGCAGAAAATGTGTGAATGGAGCACAGGGAGTGCAGCACATGTTGAACAGTGAGTTACATGCACACATAAATGTGAACCTCTGTGCCACCACCACCACCACACAACACCCTTACCAAATGGAGACTCTGGGGCAGAACGCAGCCAAAGCCAAGACCTATCCCCGTCTTCAGAAATTCACAGATATGAATAAAGCACTCTGAATATGTTTATATTTTTTGAATTAACGGGCTAGCTAAAACACTATTACAGTCTGAAGCTCTGTTTTTATTAATTCTCTCCAATTCAGCAGGAATTCCACCAAGGAATAGGAATGAGCAGATGCAGGGGGAAGCACATTAATAAATCATAAGTGTCATTAAAATTTGTAAACTAATATCTTCTGGGAAGTTTGGCAATTAGTCTCAGAGCTTTCTTGGCAAACAAAAAATTAATAAATCCAAAAGGCCCCCTGTCTGATGACTTCCCCGCCCCCACAGAAAGGTCATTGATGAAGCAATTAAGAGACACAACAAATGGACCATCCAGAAGGCTGGTTCATGAAAGACAGATGAGCTCCATGAAACAAGATGAATAAGACATCTTAATAAGCAAAGGTGGGACATCAATCCACACACCATCCTAAGACATATACAAAGGCTTTTAGACTCTCATGTGCTCAGCAACTGCTTTTCACATGATTTTGCATTGTGCCCCTTGGTCTCCATCATCTCTGAGGAAACACTGATGTGATTACTCGTTGAAGCAAAGAATCATCAGAAAGCAAAGCTGTGAACATTACTGTTCCCTTGTCAGAAAATCCTGTGGGATAAAACAGGACTAGGGAAGTATCACAAAGAAAACAAATGAAATTTCTCTCCAGAAGTTAGTCTTACAGTGAAGTAAAGAATAAAATAATGAAGTCTTATTTTTATTACCATTACTGAGTTTACTTAACTCTAAAACATAGCCCCGAATTTAAGACAAGCCTATTAGTTTTCATTGTTGGTTCCCAAAACAGACATTTAAAACACTTTTAACTCACATAATCCCTTTGTTTCAATGACAGCATCTCCTTCTAGTTTGAACTCCAAAGAACGTGTGCCCTGGACACTACCTGGGACTGTGTGGGACATTCGAGGAGGGCTAAGCCTGTGGTTCATTTTGTTCAGCTCCTTGAATGTTGGGGGGTTTTTTAAATTACCTTGGATCTTCTCATTCAGCCACACACAGCCCAAGCAAATCTGAAGAATCCTTTCTATACATTTCCTGATGTCCACAAGGAAAGATTTGTTTAGATCACATTATAAAACAAATGGCCCTGATCTTCATTTGGCAGCAGTTAGCTCAGGACTGGGCCAACATGCAGCTATTGTGCACCTTCCAAAGAGTTTAAGTGTGGCTCCCATGCCAGGATGACATCTATGGCATCTAGGACTGAGAGCCAGGCTGTATTGAGACAGGGTAAACTGGATCACCCACTGCAGAGAAATGACTAATCATCAAGAGACATTAAGAACTGCATTATTCTATGATGTTGTTGAAAGTGTACTCTAATTGCGACTCAGGGTGTGGGAAGTCTTGAGGAACATCTCTCATCTCACACTGTGGTCATCTGCTGCAGCTCCCTATTCCCTTAGCTCTTCAGCAAACCACACCTAATAGCTCTCAACCACAAAGATTTTCACTGGTGGTTCCCATAGCCTGTAAAAGCTAGCCATCCTCAAGCTGGGCTATTTATACTTTAACAAACAGCAATAGCAGAGATGATGCAAAACTTTTGGGTACCTTGGTCTTCAAATCCAAGAGAAGTCAGGGATGTGCTTGCACACACACCTGGCTCCTTCCCTCCATGCCTTAATGGCTGACTGCAGATACAAGAAATTCTTCTGTTCATCAGCAAAAGATTTCTGCACTTTGCAATATTATTAAAAAGTGCCAAATAAGTTGCAATAATGGGAAGCATTACTACTTTGAAAATCAGCTCCATTAATTTTATGCCTGTATACAATCATCCAGAAAATAGCATGTATCTAAGATGCACGTTGTCAGCATAAAAGCGAAAAATTATAAATGAAATCCAATTTGACAATACTGCGGGGAGATGTCAGCTGGTCATGGTGGCTCTCTGGAGACTGCATTTCAATACAGCAAACTCCAGAAAAACTACAATGCCCCAGTGGAGACTGACCAGTCATTTGCCACAAGCAAGAGAATTGTGGCACAAACCATAAGTTGCCATTCTCAGCAGCACAGTCTAAATTATGTATAGCCACTGGGATAGAAACACTCTTAAGAAAGCTCTGCCTTTGCCATGACCTATTTCAGGTTTAGCTTGTTTCACAGAGGATGTTATGGAAATTTGAGTCAGGCTTATTGAATCTCCTGATCCCTGACTTCTTACTCACCAGTCTCAGCGGCTGCTACATTTGGAGAAAGCAGACTAAGCCCCCATTCCCCAAGGGGAGACACGGCACTTCACACTGCATTCACCTTTTCACACCTACAGAGCAGCCCTATCTGAAGCCAGCTCCAGGTGCCAGCTCCAGGTGCCACACACCAGCCTAGAGCACAGAAATCTGTATGAGCTGTGAAATTTGAAAAGGCAACAAAGGCTAGCGGCACGCTGAAACATGCTGAGGGGCTCTGGAGACCGTGAGAGGCTTAAGAGGCAAGGCCAGGGGAGGAGAAAGCTTAAAGCCCTTTGGTAATTCAAACAGATATGAATGAAAGAGCAATGCACAACATAAGGCAGCTTGCAACGAAACTGAGGGGTTTTACTCCTCTCTGCTTCAATGCAGCTTCTTTATTTTGCAGCTGTCTCTATGAAAAAGTTGAAATGGTCTTTTGTTTTCCTAACTCAACACAGAGACTAAGACAACAGCCCAATCTCTTTAGGCATAGCAGCCACAAGAGTAACAAAAAGCTTAGGGATTTTTGACTCCTGACATGGAAACTTAATTCCTTGGTTAATAAACAAGAAAATAAGAAGGACTATATGTAAAAATTCCTTCAGCGGCATTTTGGCCTTTGAAACAGAGTCAGACACAGTTTTGAGTATTGGTTAATTTGTGGGCTGGCATTATGTACCATCAGAGAATTTAGCTGGGACCACAGCCAGAGGAGGGGAACTCCAGGAGCTGGGTAAAATGGTAGCAGGGACTCAGAGCTGATGCATGCAAGTGCTTGCACTTTGGAAGAAAATCTGAACTGCTCCCCACTGCCCAATTAGCTGATGTGTTGCAGTCACGGCTATCACACTGATCATAAATACCGCCCTGCTAACTTGTGCTTCTCCTGTCTGCTGGATCGCCCTGTTGTCTCTCTGTCTTCATCTGAGATTGAAAGCTCCCTTGAGAGGGAAGCTGTCTTTTTAGCTACTGCAATTCAAATAAATAAAATAAATGAATAGATTCTTGGATACTAAAAAAGGCAACAGTGGAAAACTTCTGCTAGAGTTATTTTAGCAGAAAGAAATTGCTCAACCCACAGTGGCTGAAACTGCTGAAAACATTTTAAATATTACAATAGCAACTTCATATACTTGTCAGAATGTCATGTTCACAAAATCCTATGTCAGTAGTGTACAGCTAAAACAGGAGACAGGATGAGAAATAAGGGAGGAAACATTCTTTCTTTGCTTGTAAAATCTGTGAAATCCATAAGGCCTACAGAATAAGAAAAGGAGTTCAATACATTCCTCCTGATTATTCTCACTCACAAGACAAGAAGAAAACAACTGGACAGCACTAAGATTAACTAATGGACTTGCTGCCTGAGATACAACTTCAGAACACCCCATATAACTTATCTGAACAAAACATACACCTGAATCCAGAAGTTATTTATCACAATCACAATTTATATGGGCAGATCTGGAACTGTTATAAACACACACATTTGAAGAAATAAGCCATTAGATAAGTGGTCCACTCTCTCTTCTTCCTAATAAAATTTGCCTAATATTTTCAATAGAAAAATACTCAATGATAGAAAAAAAAAACCAAACCAAAACAAACAAAAAACACCTGCCCCCTCCAAAAAACCAAACCCAACCCTTCAACATTTGGTTGGCAGTGGAGGTTTTTAGATGCCATACTTCTCATATCCAACCCTCGTCCCCTGTTAAACAGATGTCTTCTTGGACTACAATAACTGGGAAGCAGCCTGGCCCCTACTCTTTACAGGGTTTGTATTTCATGACAAATCACTCCTGTGTGCTTACAGTTCATCATGGACAATGAAGTTTGATGCAGGGGCTCAGCCCTACAGAGAATTTGGGAATTAGAGGTGTTCCAACAGCTCTTCAAGTTAAAACCATGTAAGTTTACAGATTTAGAGGGAGCATTGTTTTCCTTTTGTTGGTGCAGGTCAACATTTTGGGATGACAAAATTTACAGAAAGAATATGCCCATCCCTTAATCCTATTTTTCTTAAAGCAGGCAGGATGTAGCTGGATTCTCAACTACACAGTTATATATTTTGTTAGGCAATGAGAACTGATGAAGGGTTCGCATGTCCAAAGGCTTAAATAATTTTTACAGTTATAGTTGTTGACCTACAAAAAGCCCTCTCTCCACACATTCATAAACATCTCACACCATCACAAGTATAATAAAGTACCAATAAAGCAGCTCCCTTTCATAAGAGGAAAACCATCAGCTCCACTCAACTCAGGAGGAAAAACAAAAATCCAAACTACAGCTGACAGGTATCTCCTGTGACAAAGACGAGATGTGGCATTCACAAGGAGGAGGGCGTGTGTGGGTGTGTGTCTCTTCCTTGAAGCTGTCTGCTTCAAGGCTGGCGGTTTCAGTAGAAATCGAGGCTTTTTCTGTGATTGTTTGAGCCCCAGAAGCATGTATTTGGATATTAGAGCAATGTCTGTGTTCCTGCACTCAAATGCTGACTAACACTTCCTCTGTCTAAACTCGTATCAGCCCGATATAGGAACAGTTTCCAATGTAACTTCTACTTCTGTCTTCCTTGGCTGCTCTCTCTCCCTTTTTTAATTACATTCAGGATGTTTTCTTATTGATTTTCTTGTCTTCGTATTTAGATGTAGGGATTAGAAATTCCTCCTATATGGCAATTGAGGTTTCCATTAAAAGAAGCCTCTCAAGCTATAACCCAGGGTGAACCGAGAAGGTGTTTTTGATGCATGAGGCAGGTGGAGGCAAGATGGTATTTGGAGGTTGCATTGCACTCTGCTCTGTTTTAGCATCCTCTGAAGCACTGCCATGTGAGTAACTGCTCTCTGCCACAGAAGCCACTCCTCACTTGTGGAAGCAATTGTCTTTGCTAAGTGTTCAGAATAGATGTCATAGAGCACCATTGCTCAGATGGGCAGGGCTCCTGGTTAGCAGAAGGGATTAGTTGTATTTCCAGAAATCAGGAGGACAAAAAAGGCAAAAAAATCCTCTCTTGGAAATACCCAATCTCCTTCTGATAATTACTGGAAGTTGCATTAATTTTGTGACCCATCAGATCTGGGATATCCGAGAGAGCTTGGAGTCCACAAAAAGTAACAGGAAAACAAACTTATTGCCAGGAGGCTTACCTTTACCCTGCAAAGACAAATCTTCCTTTTGAAAATTTCAGGGTTTCAAAAATTAAAGGAAAGTATTGAAAAGCAGCAAATTAAGTAATGCAAAGATTCAGGGTCCTCAATGTGCAAATAGAACAGAAAATTCTGAGAAAAGGAGTATTTCTCTGGCTTATTTCTTACACTTAGTATCTATTTGCATTTCCATTATGTCCTTTCCAAAGAAACCCACAGCTGCTCCCTAAGATTTCACACTCCCCTGTGAAGTACAACATGACTTAATCCTGAATTTTCCAAGGGCCAAACTAAGGTTTAGAGTCCAGGAACTCTACCTACTAGCTTTCACCCTGACCTTTCCTCCCAGACCTTGAAAAGAATATGGGAAGTTCTGACTTCCCAACATCTCTGAGTCTCCAAGCCCTACAGTGGCCTCTACTTCACTGCAGAAAAGATGCAGAAGTGTTCCAGAACACACCAAAACACTCCCACAAAGCAGTGTGTTTCCCCAGCTGACCAAATGCTGGATGCTTCCAATTGTGCTGCTGATGAATTACATTTCCATCACTGCGGGAAAACTCCAAAAGGATGCTTTCTGCAAAGCCCGGGTGATACTGCAAGCTCAGTATTAGGACTTGATTTGCCTTTTTGTTACGTTATTTATGCAGAGCAGATTGGTTGGCAATTATGTTTAAAGTACAATCACAGTTTTAAAGTACAATCACATTTGTACTCGCTAGGTAAAGAGGCAAAAGTTTTTAAAGCTTTAATACCTTGAAATGTACCAGGGTAAGTGGAAATGACTGTTCTCTCTTATTAGCTGCATGGTTATTTACACTTTTTCAGATTACCATGGTACAGTGCAATTAGGCCTTTTAAGTACTGTTCAAAATGAGAAGTTTCAAGAGCTCTACTGAGCCATTAACCCTTAAATACAGTTACAAGAACAAATCTGCTCCAAACAGGGGCTTTTAAATTAGCTGGGAAGAAAGAACTGCAAGACACCATCTGCCAAAAAGCTTCTGTGCAGCCACACCTGAGCAGTGGTTACAATGCATTGACAGTTCCACCAACTACACATCGAGAAGGTTTCACAATAGCTCTAATACACCAGGTAAATGTGAAAGAAGGCACTTGGTCTCACCAGTCCCTAACTATTTGTTTGTTTGTTTGAGGTTTTTTGTTTTGTTTTGTTGTTGTTGTTGTTGTTGTTGTGGGGGTAAAAAACACCTGGTAACAGTTCTCTTCAAGGCATACCCTTTTCACACCACAGGCAGGATGAAACAATTTGGTAATTTCAAATGTCAAGGAACTGACCTGTTTATAGGGGTGAATTTGGGGGCTGAGGGGATTTTAGTTTTTTCTTTATTTAAATGCAGACCAATACTTAAAAACACACACACTGTCCAGCAGCGTGCTTCCCCAGGCTAGGACAGTCCATCTCCCACACCAGACTAGGAATATGGCAGGTACAAGACACCATCCAAGAACATCCACAGTAGAAAAGTCACCTCACTGTGGTATCTCTAGTCCTTTAGCAGCTACTGTGCTTACAGCCCAAGGCAGCACTGATTCACTGCCAAATTACCATCTCAGCTCACAGGGCTGAGGAACAGCTAAGATTATCTCATGCACTGTGCTGTGTACCTCCTCAGACACTTCTACCATCTATAGAGCTTATTCTCATTGTCAGTCTCACAGCAGAGACTCTGAGGAATGAAGAGACCTGTCTAAGGACACTCAATAGTGAGAATGAAACCAAGTTGTTCTGTGTGCCAGGGAAATGCCATTACATCACGAAACCCACTTGTTCTTCATTAAAGAAATATGTGCTTAATCATGTATCTCTTTTCTAAAAAGCAACTCCGGTTATCTCAGATTCTCTCTCAACTCCTCCTGTGATGAACTCAGATACACTCCCCATGCCCACCCCCATCTAGCCCCCCGTTTTACAAGAGTCACCCCAAGAGTCACAAGAGTGCAACCCCTCCATGCCAGGACTGTGATCTCTACAATCCACGTACCTCCACAGTGAACTCTCGGTAACACTCCCCAGGTTGAAGTCGTAGAGCTTTGTCAGAATGAGAATCACCTACAGAGGGGAACAGGAGGGAGTGGGAGAAAGGGAAAAGAGAAAAAAAAAGTTTTCCTTTAGATTTTGTAAGAGTACACAAGCCATCTGAAATCACCCGAAGAAGAGCTTAGCATTTATCCATTAAAGTTTTGGTATTATGGGATAAAGTAAAGTTTAAAAAAAAAAAAAGAGGAAAATCATTAGTTTAATGCATCATGTAACCATTAGCTCTTATTTTCATCTCAAAATGTTTTGCATTTGAAATAAAACATGCCAATAGGAATTACTCAGACTTTGTGAGCTGACCTCTCTGCAACTACAGTTATTCGAAGTCAGGGATGGAATCAATTACTCCCTTGTGAATTCAGCAGCCCGATCCAAAATTACAGTCAACCTCTCTTGCCTCTCAAAATGCTACCACTAATTACTGAGTCTCCATGGAAAGAACTGGCAAGTTTATTTATGTAGATCACTATCCAGAAAAAGTCCATTTTGCCTGAAATGAGCTTTGCTTCTCTCTATCTGCTGTCACTTACTCAAGGAGCATGGGAATTTCTACATGGTAACACCCTTCTGCAGTGGTAAAATAGAGGGACACAGCTGACATTCTGCTCGGACGCTGAGCAAGACAAAACTTCAGCTGTATCTTTAGTGCTCAAGGAGAGTCAGAAGCTCCAGGACACCCTGACCAGCTTTCTGGAGAGAACATTCCTGAGTCCTGCCCCTGCAAAACCGGAGTCAGAGGAGAGGGGAATTAAACAGTACATGGGAGATCACGAAGGAGTATAACTTCCCTCTGATGTCCTGGTGTTCTGACCTCAGATTTCACAGGTAAATGTAATATTACTAATTACAAGTTACACTGCCCAGTGCCCTTCTCTCCCTGAAAGGCAGTTATGCACTCCGATAGCTTGGGAGCCTCTGTGAAAGCTCCCAAAATTAGATGGGATGGGAACTTCTGCAGAAAGAAGAGAAGTTTCTCAGTGGAAGTGAAGAGCATTTGAGCATTTGCTCTTTGCTTTTTTAGCATAACTAATGTCACACAGTTCATTCCCTTGGATTCTACAGGACCAGCCTCAAGGAACAGCTCCAAGGCACCCCTTATTTTGTGTTTTGCACCATTTTAATACTTCAGCACTGTTTCCTCCTTGCAGGATTCAGCATAAGCTAGTTTTCCTCTCATCTCCTTGGGGTGTGAGAGCATCTAAGGAAATGAGGGGGGGGGGGTGTGGGGTGTGTGTTTGTTAACAGCTACTTGACAGTTTGCCTAAAACTGTGGTGGGTCCAAATGAGAGATGTGATCCAAATGGCTGAGTTCATTATTATTTTCCTGTGAAACAAGGATCTTTACTACTACAAAAGCCAGGCCACCCTGTCTCTTCCTCCTCCCACAGCAGTGGGACCCACCACACCTTTCACTTGGATTTCCCAGCTGAGAGGCTGCTGGGTGAGGAGTTTAAAGCTTTGCAGAAAAATGCTAAAGGATTAATCAATATCACAGCTGCTGCAGCAGTCAGTGACTGTCAGCATAATACCAGGAAAAAAAAAAAAGTTCAAATTGTGAGGAACCTTAGTACGTGATTATGCAGTCAGCACCCAACTTAATGGTTTTAGAATAGATGTTCCAAGCATTCCGCTCTCTACTGAATTCACTTTCACCATCCCTAGTTGTATTTTGTCCCTTTATTTCCCCACGCAGAGACCTTTAGGAGGAGGATAAAAGTCAAGCTGCTTCCAGCAGGGTGTGAAAAGAAACCTGCCAGGCAGTTTTGAGTCAGCACATACAAGTCCATGTCAGCCTAAACCAATGCTATACCATGGGGAAATAAGGCTAATATTCATTTTAATGCAACTTAACCCTGCACACACCTTCCCATGCAAAGGGGGAAGAGCCAGCTGCAAGCTGCAGCAACCAAATGTGAGAAATAGGGCAGCCTTCTCTCAGCTAACACCTCATGAAAGGGACACATTTAGGATGTTCCCTGTATTCCCACAGGCACTCAAACAGGACTCCTCTCAAGAGCCTTTTGAAAGCCATGCACCCCAGCACAAGCCCTGCACTGCCTGAAATTACACCCTTCTTATTGCTCACAGCTGAGGTAAGGTTTCATAAAGTTAGTTTTCCAGTTTCAGAGAATCACACTGAAGACAACAGAGTTCAGTGGAACCTGGATCCACCCCTAAACATAGTAAATAAAATCTCCATGTCCTGGTCAAATTTCAACAGAGTAATTCTAACTTAAGTTGCAATTACAACTAAAGGCAGCATCCATATTCTCCCAGCCCTTTGTGTGTCGCTCCCCAGATGTCCTATGCCCTATATTTTAGAGGATGCCACTTATCTATTATAAACCTTGCAAATCACAGGATAACACCAGCTTTACAGAAGTGGGTTGAATCCTACTCAGCTCCTGGGTATAAATTCATAGTAAAAGCATGTTTAGGATGACTTTTCTGGATTTTTGCCCAGGATGACAGACTAACATGCATCTCTGCTTGTTGTTAATGCATGGGAAGCAAAAGTGTGAGCATCCCTTTGCAATATCCCACAAAGGGTTTCAGGAAATAGCAGGTGGTAACAAAGAATACAGTCACCTACAGCAACCTGTCCATAAAATCACTCACCAAGCAGGCCCAGGCCAGGCAATATTCCCGCACCACAACCCCAGGTGGCTCCCACTGTGTCCCTGCTTGCTTTTGAGACAAGGCACATGAGATTCAATAAAGGCAACTTTTGCACTGCTTTGGGTGTTTGAAAACCAGAGAAGATCTGAGAGTCTGAACACACAACCATCCCAAGGAAAGCTGAGAAAGCACCTTCCCCCCAGACACTGCCTTGTGAGACCTTGGAGCAAGTATAACTGCCAGGGAACCATCACAGGGGGTTAAGATACAAACCAAAGCCTAAAAGGAACAGCTGGTTCCTGAGCTGTTTTCATGGGGTTGCTTTTGACATGGCGTTGCAGAAGAAACTTCAAACCCTTTTAAGAGGCCACTCTGAGGCCTCCACATCAGGTCACCCCAACAGCTCTAAGAAACTAAAAGCAGGGGCATCAGGGACAGATGTGGGCAAGTGCTAGATTTTCTAAGACATTGCATTGTTTGAATGCCTTAGTAGGAAAAGAAAGGAACAAAGCATATGGAAAATTAGACATATTTTCAAAAACTGAATTCTGACAGGAGAAAAAAGGAAAAAGGAAAAAAACCTCATTGATTGAAGCTGAGACATTTGATTCGAGTTTCTGTTATGTACTCAAAGAAGCTCAGCCTGTTTTTATGAACACTAACAAGTAACCCTGTTTTTTCTGTTCCAGAGTAATTTTCCATTAAAATCTTGGTGGTTTTCATTTAAAAAGATGAATGCAGTTGAAAATTGGTGATTTTGCCTTTTATGTACTATTTCAAAACAAAAAAATTTTTTTCCCCTGAACTGAGAGAAATCTAGAATTGCCACCCCACAGAAAATGCCCACTCTGCAACCTAAATGAAGAGGAAACTGTTTTGCTCTGGGGAAAAGAAATACAAGTGAATAAAGTTCCAAATAATTCAGAAATAACAAAACCTTCCACTTCGGCATTATTTAGTCAAAATAATAAAAACACCCTTATAGTGCCAAATCAAACTGCTTCTGTTCATCAAACCAATCTTCCCAAAATTAATTCCAAATCAGCTCAATGCTGAACTGCATTTTTCTCTGGGATCATACTTCTCACTTCAGGGAATACAGTCCAGATATGGGATTTCCCCATGTCCCATGGCCAGGCTCCACACACCACACTGTGCTTCCCAGGACACGCCAGGGGCAGGTGTCCCTCAGGACACCAAGCAGCTCAGCCAGCTGAGAATGAAAAAAAGGGAAAGACAGTCTGCAGGACAGAGTGTGGAAATAGGGAGGCTGAATTACAGCTCCCTTAAGGCAATACAATCCCTCTGGAAAATGCAATTTCAAGCTGAGCTTACACAAAACTAAATGACCTGAATAATTTAACAAATTGTTTTGGTTTTGTAGACAGAAGTGGGGATGGAGGAAGGATAATGAGAAAAAATATATTTTCTTTGGAACCAAGTGATGTTCCAGTCTTACAAGAATTTCCTTATGCACTTTATTTTACACACTTGCCTCTCCACAGTGCATATGGGTTTTTTTTCCAGAAACTACATTGTCTACTGAATACCCTGCTGTAAGGCTTGCATGACGAAAATGCCAAAGCCTGTCAATTGCTTACCTTCAATGGTCTATGCTTCAATACAGATTAAGAGCCTCTGGCACTGAGAAATCCTGGCATAACACCATATAGCATATGGAACCACTAAATCCAGATTTAATATGATGGACCGCTTCTTCAAAACAAGGTCAGCAATTATCCAAGACTGTCCTGTTCAGCAGTCTTGAGTCTTGACACAACTTGGCTGGCATGAAAGCAGAAAAATATAACCAGAAACAGTTGCCCACATTGCATTCTGTCTCAAAAACCCATCCCTAAAAGGATCCCTATTGTTCAGATGATTACTAGGAATCTCCGAGCCCATAAATCACAAAAGTACTCAAAAGCTCTTCAGAGTATTTGGTGGTGTAACAATCTTCCACGCCTATAAAATTTTACTATGAAGGAAAATTACTTCATTAAACTCATCTCTAGATCTTGCCAATTCTGAACTGGCAAAGTGCTTTGCTTATACCCCACAGTGGGATATATAATGCCTGTTTCCCACAAATTAGAATGCAAAGGCACTGCAGTTCCTTCAGCAGGTTGACATTGAACTTCAGAATAACCGAGAAGTGCCACAGCAAAGGCAGTCCTGCTCCTGTATCAGGGGACACTCAGAGAAGGAGAGGGAAGAGCACAGCAGCCAGAAGAAGCAGGTGATCATTTCAGACAGACATCTGAAAGGCCAGCTCCAATTCACTTCATAAGATTCATCTCTTCTCTAAGTGATCCTGCTTTATCAGCAGAGAGATTAACACAGCTCATCAGTAGCCCCGTGCACATGTTTACCAAGTGTAATTAATAATGAGTAAAGGGGCAAGCACTGGTCAGCACACAGCACAACAGAAAGAGCAGACAGATTTACATGGGAAAAATAAGAGCTTTCCACTCACTTGCTCTGGCTTGTTGGAATCTCCATTTCCTGTCCACAGACAGATTTCCATGATGCTTGCAACCTTTTCTGCCCTGCACACCAGCCACAGGAAGCTTGTTTGCAATTTCCATCTGCCATTCCCCAAAATAGGAGAGCAACAGCATCCAGCAAGTAAGTTTCAAAAGTGAGCAACCACAGGATACTGGGAACCAGCATCAGTAAACTGCTCACAGCCAAAGGTAAATTGGCTTAAAATGCTCTGAGACTTAAAAGCCAGCACTGCCCTATGAAGGTCCCTAGTGTTTCCCTCTTTGGGATTTTGGGGGTGGTTTTTTTTGGTTTTGGGGGGTTTTTTGTTTATTTGTTTGTTTTGTTCTTTGGTGGTGGTAGGTGGTTTTTAAGGCAGGAAGTTATTAATTAAAGGTAAACTGTTTGACAAGAACATGGAAGTACTCATGATGACAAATCTGTTAAGTCACTCTTTCATATAATCTCTACATTCAAAGCTAATTCTGTCAAAAGCCACCAATACCAGCCTAATTTTTCCCACGTAAGCACTCAAAAGATGGGGAAAGGGCCATGTACATGCTCAACATACATTTGTGCTTAAGTGTGTGATGGGTTGACCCCAGCCAGCAACTAAGCACAGACCTAGACACCTGATCTCTGCCTGCCCCAGGGGGGCTGGGGGAGAGAACTAGAAAAGCATAAATGAGAAAAACTTGTAATTTCAGACAAAGACAGTTTCATTAGTTAAGGAAGGAGAAGAAAATATAAATAAACAAACTAAAGATGCAAAGGCAGTGCCCCCCCACACCCTCAGCAGACCAGTGCAGAGCCAGCCTTGGAACACTTGGAACACAGTTATTGCTGCTGAGGATGGTATTGTATGGGATACAATACCTCTCTGGCCTAGACCTGGGGTAGGCAGAGTGAGAAAGAGACAACCTGACACTCTGAAAGTCTGTTCAACTCTAACTAAAACACTGATATTTCATCAACACTGGTTTAACCACAATTTCAAATCATGGCATGACAAAGGCTGCTCTGAAGAAAAAAATAACTCCATTCCATCACAAGTATTTTCATAGATCAATGTACAGTGATTCTCAACAACAATCACTACATAATCCTGGTCCCACCAAAATCAATTCACACAAATACACCTTCAAAAACGTTTGCATGCATGTGTATGATCACACTGTACAACATCACTATCCTCATTTCCCCTGGGGGTTTAACTGCAGTTGCCAATACCCAAGAGTGCCACCTCCAGTTGTGAGAAGCATATAGAATTATTACACAGCTCCCAGGTGAGGAATTTAAATTGCAGAGGTGTTAATGGATTCTACAGGCACCACCACTATGAAACAAGGCAAGTAATGTCATCTTTGTTTTACTGATGAGGAAGTAGAGGCAAAGAGAGATTAAGTGAAAGATTAAGTGTTTCTGTGCATGGAAACACTCAGAAAGAAGAATCCAAATAAATTTTTAAGATTTTGGTTCAATTCACTTTGCAAATACAAATGAAAAATTAAATTCAAGACCACTTTATTCTGAAAAAGGGTCTCTATCCAGGAATTTAACATAGCTGAAACAGTCCAATTCAGCACATTAAGATATTTTAAGCTAAGAAGCGTCACCTGGAAGATAAAGCACCAATCCAAGTTCACCCAAAGTAACAGAATGATTAGCTAAAAGAGGAACACATACACCTTAAATACCAATCTAGCTTCTTTTCCACTGCCTGGCTGCCTGGTGAGCATAGCTGAAGAAAACTCATGTCCTATTGTTACCATGAGTTAACAAATAGCACATCCTAAGACCCAAAAAGAAAACAACAGAGGTGTTAACAAAAAACACAGGCCAAATCCTGCCTCTGGAAATCAGAGCAATACTTGTATAAAAGTAAAGTGATACCAATTTAAGCCACAGAAAAGAACTTTTACTTCTTTTTTTTTCTCTCTCTTTTTTTTTTTTTTTTTTTTTAATCTCTAGAGAGATAAAAATGATCCGTGGGAGGCTTCAGGCAGTGCAGGCAAAAGAATCCTCTGAAACTGAAAGAGACAAGTCCCAAGATCACACACAAAAGCAAAACATGTTCCAGTGAACTTGTGATCTCCAAACAGCTGAGACTGTCAAATTTGTCCTCAAAACAAGAACCAGTGACTAAAAGGAAGATATTCTCCTTTAATCCTCCTTTGCCTGTGTTGCTTATCATCTTTCAGCACAAAAACTGCCACAGTATGCTCTTTTGGTCTCCTGTCCTCCTCCCTTTCAGTATAAATCAGGCAGCAGAATGGGCTGGAAACAGAGCAGGAGAAGTCTTCCCATGGATTACCCTCGGGGCAGCTGGAGACAGATCACATTATCCTCACAGAAGTGCCTTCCAGATGTAAGCAGCAGTTTGAAATTCCCATTTACAGGGCTTGCATTGAATGAACAGAATCTTAGGGCGTAAAAAAAACCAAAAACCCAAAACCATTACAGTGCTTTGCAAAAAAGAACCAGATTGGGAAAGCCCAGCTCTCTCCTCCTATGCCCTTACCACTAAAAGCAGAGCAGGAATTTTTTGTATTGGTTCTCTGCTTTGGCAATTCGAGGGCAAGCTCAGCCTGTCAGAGAAACAGCACCCGTCGGTGTCAACACTGAGAGAGACACCTCTTCTAGTGTCACAGGTTTAGATTTACCTTTCTGGGTTCACACAAATCTAGAAAGGATTTTTAATTGAATCTGACAGGGTCTCTCATGCTTTTGGTTTCAAACATTTTGGTGCAGGGGTGCTTATTTAGGATATATTCAGAGATGCCCTGCACATAGAAATCCTTCCCACTGTTCGGAATGCAACTAAATTACACCACCACCAAAGCAATGACTAATAACTCCAGGACTTAGAAGAAGAACTTGACTACAAGGTTTTAAAATAATGTGGGAAAATAAGATTTTCCCCCTCCCAAACCACAGATTCCAATTATCAGCCAAAGGAGGGACATTCATAGCCACTAGCTGTATACTCACTGCAGGCCAGTTACATTGCTCTTTCATCTGCAGTACACATTAAAAACTGGACAATGTCTCTAGCATAACATTTTTTCCAAGAAAACAGAAAAAAATATTGGTAAATCTTGCCTCAGTTTCAGTAAATATATCTCCTGCATACCTACATGCTTACCTTTAGTGCACACGCACACAAAAATAGCAACTATAATTGCAAATGTGCAAAACCTCCTTATTAAAGAAATTAATGGAAGGCCTATAGCAAAGTTATCAGTCCTTAAAGAGCAGCTGGATCCTGTCCAGAGGCTGCAGTAGAGCACATACACGTACACACACATGTGTGTGGGGGTGTGTAATATAAAAGCTATGATCAGCCACACAGCATCAGGAGAGAGTGTCTGGAAAAGGTGTGGTGATTAGGAATAAACACACTGGAGGGGAGGGTGGACACACCAACACTACCAGAAGCTTGTGAGTAGCACTAGTCAGAGGAGTCAGAGGTAGCAAAGACTCCTCAGATTACCTGATTCACCAGTTGTGCTCCACAGATTCTTTCCCAGCTCTTCAGTATGGTCTTGCTGCACATAAACACACATTCCCACAAGAAAAGGCATCTAGATTGCTTAAAATAACAGAAGCCTGAGCTTTATCTCTGTGTAACTCAGTTAAACATAAATACAATCTCTCCTGTCAGATAGTGATATGATTTAAGGGTCCCCTATCATACCTTATAAAAGATGATAGTGAAGAGCTCATAATTTATTTTTATTGATTCAGCAACCCACACTGGATCATATCTCCCAGTTCTTCCACTTCGCTAAGTAGCCTCTACTAAAGCCTTGGAAACTTTAATTTTATAGTTTTTCCCTTCTCTATCTTCCTTTTAAAGCTGCTGTGTGCACATCTCTAAGTTCACGAAGAAAATGAAAAAGGCCCCAGCTACTTTGCTGGCTCTGTTCTTATTCCAATTATCTTCTGATACCATCCTGCGAACCAGCAGATTTTGTGCAGCAATTTAACTCTGTGGAGTCAGTCACATACCTGCTGAAGGGCCATTTAAAGCTTTTGACATGGGGGGACAAAACAAGAAAGAATGACTTAAGCTCAAAGTGTGGGTACACTACCATTACAGGACAGTTCTCCATTTAAAAATGGAAGAAAAAAAGAAGAAAAAAAAATGTTAAGAAAACACAGCCCTTTGAGATCTTATAAACAGCCAGGACAGAAGATGGTTTTCCTTGAGGATTGAAGGCAAGACTGTCTGGATCTATAAAGGAAACTAAACTATGTGAGGAATGTTGTGTCTAAGCTATTTCTGAAAGAAAAAGAGAAAAAAAGCTCCCATAAAGCTGATATTTCAAGAAAATTCAGGTGGCTTACTGATCTTCCACTTCAGACTCATTATTCTACTTACTCTACTCAGTAAATCTCACTCCTCTCACACACATCCTCTGCCTCTTAACTCTCCCCTATATATATGTACTTACATATACATAAATATTACTGACATTCTTCAGATTTCAATTAGCAACTCAAATAATTTGTATTGGGAAGTGCATGAGCTAGAGATTCTCTCTCTTCTCAGGGACAGAAGATGGACCAGTACCCTGCTGAAGTTCTTTCCAGCCTCAAGTTTATGATCCAGAGATTTACTTCAAGTGAAAATGCCTCACTGCTAGCTAGCACAGGAAAACAGCAGCAGGGAGTTGGGTGCCACACATACACACACCTGTTGTGTTCCCTAAAATATGGAGCCTGGAATCCAACATGACAGAAGGAGCTGGGTGCTGGAGAAGCCACCGTGTCAGCAGTGCAGGCTGGTCACTCAGAGCAGGAAAGGGCACCAGAGCCTCCCCACTCTATTCCCAGCTTTGATGAGAGCTCACCCACCTGCAGGGAGGTTAATTTTTGGTGGCAGTGTTATTCTGAGACAATATTATCATTGTCTCCAAATCATGCAATATTACTCAATTTTGAACAACATTACTCTGACAAAACATCCTCTCCCTCCAGAGGACCCAGTCTAAAAGTTGGAGTTTCACAGATGGGAAGAAAGAAAAGAAGATACCTGTTGGGACACAAACCCTTGCATCTGCTTTTAATGGCCAGTTAAAAGACCTTCCATTCCTGCCACTGGATCCTTATTAGTAACAAATCCAAGCACCTTGGACTTTGGCTCATTTCCTTCCTTGCAACAGCCCAGGGAAATAAGGATTTGTTGCGGTTTGCCAAGGGACAAGTTTAGGCACAAAGGGAAAAAGGACAAAATGCAAAAATTTTTCAGGTAAGGTGCTGGAACTACTGATATCCAACACCTAGATTTTGCTACCACTTTTAATACCCCACCTCGAGCAACTCTGATGTCGTTGGTACAAACCCATGATGTAATCACAATGCTTTAAATATGCATACTGAGAGTATTTATAAATATCATTAAATAGTAGGGAAAGGGAAATATGAGAATCATCCCAGGAAGAATAAGATAAAAATATAAGTGATAGTTGAGAGTATATGACTAGCAGGCAACTTGGGTCAGCCAGGCTGAGAAGGACACATAGAATTGGAAAGTGCCAGAAGTAAGAGACAAGCACGAGTCAGGGTGCTCTACAGACAAAAGGTCAAAAGCAACAGTTTGAGTGCTAACTGGTCAATTAACATATTTTTACATTATTATAGATTCAATGAAAATTAAATGATCTGATTACCTTATATATTAAGGTAATAAAAACGTGGTCTGTCTAATTGACTGTACTCTTCTGACCTTGAACCTATGTCTATGCAGTTCCCACCTGCAGGCGACAAAACCTACTTTGAAACTTAGTGGTTCACCTGTGGTAAGGACAAATTCTGCCCTAGCAGTTCCTTTTCCTACTGGTATTCCTTTGAAATAATCTTTACTCTTGATTTTAATCATCTTTATTCTGTTTATTTTCATTTTCATTCTGTATCATTAGGTGCATACGTTTCACCATCATCACAGCGACTGAGCTCCTTTGTACCATATCTACATAGCTCTTCATTATTATTATTATTATTATTATTAGTCTTGTATCACTAAGGAGTTAAGTAAAATTATTTTGATCTGTGACTTCGTATGTTGCTGTGAAAACACTTTCTCTCTGGGCAATTTCCTTACTTTGCTCCTGTGCAGAGCAGCTCTTCCTCATGCCAAACACCCCTGGAGCCTGGATCTTAGCTCCTTTGGAGGGCCTAAGCAAGCAGACTCTCATGAAATCTTGCTCACTAGATATTTTCAGAAACTGGGCTGGGAATGATACCTGAGGACTCAAAGAACTTTTATGAGGCAGTTGATGGACTTTCACAGTAGGCAGGTGCAATGGGGTGCAGCTCTATCTCTAACTATTTCAGATTGCAGATATCTCAGCAAGAGAGAAAGAACATGATCTGTATCACGACAGCCTGTAAAGAGCCTCACTCAGACAAAAAGCAGCTTCCCAGCAAGTGGAACAGGAAATCTGAGCAAATGTTGCCCTGTACTGCCTGCCTAACAGAAGGAACACACTCTGTCTTCTTCATTCTTGGACACATGAAACTTCAAAACTGTGAATTCAAGGGACTGGCAGCTGAATGAACACTCCCCTAAGATGCCCTATTATGGGAACTTGACTTAGGCTAAGGATTCCTCCAGGTAGCAAGGGGCTACAATAGCCACACTCCACAGACTTAGTCCTGGGATATAACCAGGACCTGAGAGGGACAGTAAAGGCAGAAGAGGGACCTAAACCTCCAGTTCAGAGCTCCAATTTGTCATTCAAGCCAGATGACTCAAAGCATCCAGCTCTGAACCTGCTGAAGAAATGAAGCTTTGGAAGATACAGATGATAAAAAGGGAACATTTTGTCTCATCTGAGTATTTCCTAAATGCAGGAAAAATATATTTGCTTAAAATCTGACCCTGTAGGAAGGAAAAAAAAAAAACCTTTATTTTTTTTCTTCCCCAAAAAATTGACTTCTGAAGGACTGGCACAAATTCATGGCAGGTGGAGTGGGAGAAAAAGAAGGACTGTGTCCAGATCCACAATAAAAATATAAATTCTGGTGTCAGTCCAATAGGTCAATTTTGGGGGGCAAAAAAGGAAAAAAACCATTAGTCTGTTTTTTACCTCAGTAAGAAAGAAAATGTTTTTTCCCCACTTTAGAAATACCTTGTGTTAATGTCTACATGGGGAGATGTGGAACAGCGCAGTTAAAACTGTCAAGGGCAATTTTTCTTACAGATTTAAGTGTTCCGTTACAAAAAAAAAAAAAAAAAAAAAAAAAACTGAGAAAAATAGAGGAACTTGAATTCAAATCTCCTTTAATGTAACGTTATGGCTGAGAATTTCAAAGCTGAAAAAAGTAGGAAACTCAGAAGTATAGACTCTACATTATGCACATGAATTGTTCAAGAGAAAAGAGGCAAATCACCACTGCAGAAATCCAAAGCTATATTAACTTTTGGAACCCTTTCAGGGTTGGTTGGGGCCCAGGGGCAGTGGATCATATGAAAACATATGGCTTGCTCTATACTGAAAACCTTACTGCAATAGAAAATTTTCAGAAGGTTTGACCTTGTGAGATCACTTTCCTGTTCTTACTTGGGGATGTAAAAAGTTATCTGTATGGACCTGAAAAATTCTTTCTCTCCAGGTAACAGAGAAATCTAAGCATAATCTTCATTCCAAGCCACTGTCTATATGTCTTCTCATAACAACTGTGGCTGTAACAACTGGGACTGCTCGCTAACATTTGCACTGGGACTGCTTTAAAGATGAAGATTTGGGATGCTAAACTCCAAGAGATAGATCCCTTTTACCTGTGCCTGAAAAAGGAAATCTCAGTGCTTTGCTCTGCCAGCACCTGAATTGGCTCTCATTGACATCACAAGAACATCTGGGACCCACAACCTGGAGGTAGAAATGGGGGAAGAGAGACTCATATTTCCTGAAAATACTTGTAGTTCTGCAGGGATTCCAGATGACCTTCAGGGAGTTTCATGTACATGGGCTATAGGGTTGTTTTGCATGTTGCACCACGATATCAAAAACTACATGGCACTGGAGAAGGGCTCTAAAAAACACTAATGGTCCCACTGACTATTTCTGCATTAGAATGTTCTCAGTTGAGCACCAGAAATTTCTCAACACTTCCAAAAATACTTCTGCCCCTCGAGGAACATAGCAGGAAATGGCTGTGCAGTAAGACAAAGGAAGAATGTAAATTGACTAACCAAGATCTGCAATGGCCATTATGCAAGGACTGCAAGAGTTTTGTTCTGGAATAATCATCAGAATAATCTTCTCTCCCACACCAGTCACACCTCAATGTCCTGTCTTTATGAAGGCCATGAAGTCACAGGAGCAGGACTTCAGACATTCCCGACCCTCTTGTCACTCCCTGCCATACAGTCTCTCTAACATCTGTTATGACTGTGCAATAAAACCCAAGATTGGCACCTACACTGAAACAAAAACATGGGCTGGAGTTGGGCCAGGCACAGCAGCTTGTCCTGTTTTATTAGAGGCTAGACTACAAGGGAGCAATAGTCTCTGGATGGCAGTAAGGACAGAGACAAGTGACAAGGCTTATCTGAAGGTGAAATTCATTCCCCTTCTCACATGACATATGAGCACAAAATCTTAAATAGGATACTGCAGAATAAATTTGCTCATTCCTTTTCAGGTAAAGCTAGGTCATCTCCACAAGTTTCAGCACAAGTTCTCTCTCTGCATTGTGATCCTTCAGTGAACAAACCCACCCCCACTCCAAGTTTCATGATATGAAGGCTGCAAACCCATAATTAAGAATAATTCTAATAAAAACATCCTCCAAAATCAAGGACCCTAACATAGTCTAGATCCAAAAGTCTTCTGTTCTGCCTTTGTGGCTGTGCAGAAGTTCATCAACATTACCAGAGGCTAAAGCATGGTGGGGACCTGATTCAAGTAAATGGTGTCAGTGTGTCACCTCCACGCAGATTCTTTGTCTTACTTTGCAAGATGCAAAGGAGAGCAGCACAACTTTTAAGCACCTGTGACATATTAAAGAACAAATCCAAAGACCCATTTTGCCCTTTATGTTTTATGGTCTTGCCCTTTCACAAAGATGATCATCTACAAACTACTTCTTGTAAAGCACCTCCCAAACCAGAAATATATCTCTGGGCCCTTTTACAGCAGGACTGATAACAAGAGCTCCACAGATAATCTTTAGTAAGCTGAGTTATTGGAACAGTGTAACCTGTTGTAAATCCACATATACAACACAGAAGAATGAAGATACTCTCCAGTCCAGCTTTTCAAAGACAATTGATACAGACCTCCCTAGTAACTACCCCAGCACAAGACTGATTCCAGCAGCTCCACAGACACTTGACAACACTCCTGCAGTCAGAGTAGCTCCTTAGAAAATTGATGCTACAGCAAACAGGCACTAGGAGTACAGCCTTGAACCAAGTTGTCAGAGCATCAGAGTCCTCCACTCCCTCACTGAGCTCAAGTTCTCTCTCACGGATTGTTGCACTTTTTTTTTCCTCAAGCCCTAGCTCTTGGAGGCCAGGGATGCCTTAAAATAAAGCAACAAAATCTCATCTGCTCTTTTCTATTTCTTTCTTTTTTCTTTACACACCTGTATAGATGCAGCTACATAAAGGTTTTAAACTCCATTGCATTATTTTTTTTCTTTCTCCGAGAAAAAAGACAGAAAATTGTCTCGGGCTGTTTTAGATGCCTCAGATTAGCAATGCTACAGTCAGAACAACACAGAGCATTCCTGAACAGCTATTGCTAGTACTTGCAGATGCCTTTGCCTTGAGCCCTTTGCATTCAAAAACACTGTATTTACATTCAAACATAAAGGAAAATAAAAGCAATTTGGTTCACACACTCTTACAGCAAGACAATAAGGGGTATTTTTAGAACAATGGCTCAGCATTCGCAGCACGCGTAGTGTTCTTGACTAAACAAGAGATCTGCACCAACATAATAAACCTGTAATTTTATTGGCCAAGCACTATGAAAACAATTTAGAGTACATGGATTTCAATGTTAAGCAAACTGCAACCCATGTACAGCACTCATGAATTATAGCAGTTTGGCAATGAGCTGACCAGTTTCTTCTCACAGCCTTTAATAACAATCATCCACATCTTCACAGCACAATAGAAATTAGAGATGCAAGAGGCCTATTAGCTCATCCAGAAAATACAGAATTGTTCCCTATGGGATAATTGCTAATACTCTGTCCAAAGTAGATTTAAAGCTGTAAAAGAAGTTAGTTCCATAAAGCTTTTTCTACACATTAAATTTAAATGTTTCCTCTCTTTAAGAAGTTTTAAAGCTAGTCCAAGGAGCCTGGTTTCCTTTACATTACCCTCTAGTCAATAAAGAGAGGGGAAAGTTGGTCCCTTTTTGCTATAAAGCAGCAGCATAGAGAGACTGACCTTCTCTGGCTAACCAGCCTTCACAAACTGCTCTCCCCCCACCCAGACAATCCTTGTCAGCTCTCACCTGTAACAGTGCCTCAGCATCACCTTTTCCCTTTGACACTCTGCAGGTAGGGAGTCTCATGCCCCCCATCCACCTGAGAAGTCTTCCGGCCATATATATATATGTGTGTGTGTGTGTACATATATATATATATATATATGGATTTCACTCTAAATATTAATTCAGTAAATCACATCTTTTAACTCAGTGAACACTCCCATCATGTGTCTGCACACCAAATCCACTTTGGCCAAACCTCAATAGGGACATGTGTGGCAACACTGCTGGCCCAAGGACTGGCAGCTCTAATGCAAAATAAAGAACCTCACTACATCCTGTACTAGGGCAGGGGCTCTGGCTCAAGGCTGTGTCTGGTTAAATGTCCTTGCTGCAAGCGTTCAGTCCTTGCTCCAAATACCAGGCTGTATTTCCACTGCTCACTAGGTCTCCATGCACTGCATCAGCCCCTTGGAAAGTCCAGAATTAGCAGAGATTTAATATGTGTATCAGAAGAGCTCTGATGTTTTTGGGAGGGAGGGAGGGAGGGGATTACAGGATTTGCAGACATGGGAACTGTAGAAAGTATACCACAACCCAAGCTAAACCCAAAGCCTTGCAGCAACCAACACAACAACATCTTGCTTCGTGCCCAGGAGAGTCAGTAATGTCATCATAAAAAATGTGTGTGTAAAGGTGGAAACAGCAACATTTAGCACTAATTAGAACTTCAACAGATCCCAAGTGATAAGAGCAAAAGTCTTCAGCCTATACGTGTTAGGTCAGCTGATTATTGTTATTATCAACTGATTTTTGAAAAGCAAGTGGTAAGAAGGTGAAATGATTTTCCACATGATAAAACAGAGCTGGAATCAGGAGAAGGTGTCTCTTGACACCCAATCATTCCGTGAAAAGCCCTTGCAAACACTGTTGTTACAGTTACCAGTGAATGGGTAATGACCCCAGTAAAAGCTTTGAGAAGTTTTCCATGCTAGGGACAATGGAAAAGAACATGTACCACTCAAACTTTGTGAGTTTTGCATCTTTACCTTTATTTCCCTGAGAGAAGTTTCTTCTGAACTGGCTTCTAACACCCTTTCAATACCTATAGTAAAAACAAACATGCCTATGACTAAGAATCCACTCTTACCCTACAAAATTCCCTGCTATTAAGAGACATTGTTAATTGCTTAGTATAAGCATTCAGTGAATGCCCTACCCACCAGGTAGTGCCTTTCTAAAACAAGCCCTGATCTCTGCTATCTTTGATATCCAGAGACATTTGCAAGCAGTATTTCAGCCAGTCACCTGCATATACTCACTTCATGAGCTCCTTATAATATCATAGGAAGGTGAGACTGTAAGGGACAACATTTTCTCTGGAGCAATCCACAGATCCAGTGTCCTAAGATAATGAAAATCCCAAGACACTTCTCAATTCCTCTGAACAAACTTCAGACCTTCCCCACAAAAGTTGAAACAAAGCAAAATGCCACCAAAACCCCCCATGTAATATAGCATAGGAAGACAGGAAAGGGAAAATCAAGGGCACTGCCACTGTCCTCCACCCTGCAGTAATGGGGAATCTGAGAAATGCCGAGATGATTGTCTGGAGTGGACCACCAAGAACAGTAAACAATGTCAGATACATGACATCTCTCAGCTCCATAGCTGAGAAAGGAGACACCTTTTAAATATCTGCTATTTTAACACACTTTCCAAAACTCTTTCATAGTAAGAATTGTCAAACATTTGGCTAGTATTAGCATTTTCAGAGATCAGGGCACCCAAAAAACCAAAATGCATAAAGAATAAGAGCAGAACTAACAGTTCTCTATTACAGACCTCCCCTCTTCTACTCAAAAAAAAAAGTGATCATGTTACAGTGAAGAGTGATGCTTATATATCTAACATGGTTCTATAAAATGCTTCAGGATGAAAACTGCAAAGAAGTAGTGATTTATTATTTCTTCTACAAGAAAAAAAATAGTTTGAGGATGTAAGATAGAGTTCTTTTTCACCTGAAGAATTACTTTCCTTCTGGGAAAGGTGAACCACCCATAATGACAGAGGAAAATCTTTGGAAGTAGTACCAGAAAAAGGCATTAGAAGTGGCAATCACCATGTCAGACACACAACACTGCAGGGAATGGGAAGAATGGCCAGATAATGAAATTACAGGGCATTGAAAATGTCAAAGAGTGACTGTGCTCTACCATCACTCACAGGTTATATGAGGCATTAACATGCTGATATCCCATTCCAATGACAAAGATGGCAACAAGAACAGAAAATAGTCCAAAATGAATCTGTTGCTGAGACCAGGAATTTAATGAAAACAGGGAGATGAGCAGAAAATTAATCTTATTTTCACAGTGCAGCCTTCAAACTGGAAGCTGCTGGCCCTATTCAGAAGCAGTAATAGCTCAAGGATGCATTATTTTACTTTCCTTATCTATGGTACCCCTATACTTATGAGTCATCATCACAAAAAGGGGCATCAAGTCTCACAAACAAGGACCAACCTTGTTGTCAGGCAATGACACATAAGCTGCACCAAGGGAATTTCCAGTGAGGTAAAAAGGAGAGGGAATATGTCCTTCACAATTAAGGTGATTCACCACTACATCAAGTCCCCAGGGAGGCTGGGGTATCTCTGTTCTTGAGGAATTCAGAACTTGACCAGAGAAGACTGTGAACAACTTGATCTAACATCACAGCTTGATCCAGCTTTGAAGCTGATCCGAGCAGGAGCTGGACCAGAAAACCTGAAGAGCCTCCCCTCCCAACTCCAGTCTAAATCACTCTACAGTTTAATGAGTTCTGCTCCCTTCAAATGGAAACACCATTGATCAATATGAGTAGCAGACACAGCAGTAAAGTCAGAGGACTCTAAATCTATCATACAACACACTTTTCTAACTTGCTTAAGGTGGCTGATCACTATAAAAAGAAATCTTCTGCCACCATTCCTCCTATTAAAAAAAAAAAAAGACAAGTCGCAGTTAATCAAAATGTTCAGTCTGTTTATGGAACATGGGACATAATACAGTTTAGGGCAAATGAAAATGAACTGTCAGATCCCAGACAGACAGCTTCATGTGGAGCCACCACGTATACCTCTATGCATCCTCTCCAGGTGTGGTAACACAGCAGAGCAGGGCAGCACCATCCCAGCAATACCACCCAAAGCAGCTAAGGTCATGCTGGGAGCACTTCCTCTGCAAAGTTAGATGCAGCAGAAATTCTGCACCCCAAACCTCCAAATTCTGACATTTTTCCTAGGTGTGGTACACAAATGGTCCTTTATCAGCCCAACCAAACAAAATCTCCTATCAGAAGGCTGGGAGCAAGACTGCTTCAAAAGGTTAGATAAGGTCAGAGCTAAGGAGCAGTTGATAAGGCTATCTGGCTTCCACACTGGTTTTTTACAGAGATTGAATTTTCTGCTTCAAAATTGTATTTCAGAACCAAGTTCACCTAAATGTAATCAAGAGCACGTCTTTGAAATACAAAAAGGAAAATTAGAAAAAAAAGCCCATTCACTTAATTTAATCTGGAAAACATAAGTGAAATGGTTACCCCATTCCCTCAAGCAGATGCAAATTTAATTTCAGCTCATTCAATTTGTTTTGCTGTAAACAAACAAACAAATAAATAAATAAAAAAGCATGGGAAAAGAAACCTTTGGAAACACTCTCTCTTATCACACATAGTGTGTGCCTCTCTCTCCCTACTGGCCCATATCACATTTAACACTACAGTTTTCAAAGGCTGCTTGCACTCAGACTGCTAAAGGTGCATAATAAATGAGGCTTTGCAAAGTGCATGTGTTCAGTAAGCAAGAGTATCTGGACATCTGTGCACAGGGATGATTCATTGAGAGATGTGAGTAAGACAAAAGACTGATTTCAGGAAGGCCACATTTTCACCACAGTTTATTGACAGCCAATCTTGCAGACAACAAAGTTAATTAGCCTGTGAATCAAAAATCTTTCCACTCACGAAATCATCATTCTTTCCCCACTTCACAACTGTTCTCTGCATCATGCCTGTAAAGTTCATCTGTTGCTCGATTAAGGTGTGGATAAAATCTATCACCTCAGGGCATTCTTAAATACAAGCATTTTGTTCATTACAAGGGCATAAGATTCTTCTCTCTCCACTGAGCAATAGTCATGGATCATGTGGCAAGAGCCAGCCTTGGAGGTAGGTAGATGGATGTCCAACCATTTCATGCTTCATGGTCATATAACCCATGCCTTGTGGAGATCTATGGACAGACAGTACAGACCTTGGTAAGGTCTTTGTGGCTCAAAGCCCATCTGCCACAGCAGCAGAACAAATGAACAATAGCCAGCTTTGAACTGCAGCCTACACTCCTAATTATACCTGAAGTGTCTCTGGCAACACCCAGCACTGGCTGAGATAGCATTTACCTGTCAAAACACATCGGGTACAGCAAACTGTCTCTTTAGAACCTTGAAGCAGTTTCACATTCCCCATATTGTAAATCACTGCCCCCACTATAGGAGCCACTGCTGAGATCTGGACAACACACAGGTTTGTCTGTGTGCCTTGTATTCACAGAGCCCATGAAGTGACTGCCTAATGTAGGCACTGAGCTGGGAGAGAATTCTGTGTTCAGATTGACTAAGGCAAGTTTGCTTTAAAGTCAGATCACGCTTGCTTTGCCACTGTGTACTTAAAAATCATCCAGATGCTGCACAACTTAAAGATTACCCTGTAAAGAATGTAGCACCTAGAAATGTAGAGTCTGGACATTTCAAACCTAAGCATAAAGGCAATACAATGCACTGACAATTTCACGTCGTTTCTAAAAGCTGTTTCTAGAAGGGGAATGTGAGGTCCCCTCTGTCTTGCCCACATCTGATTTCTTACATAGTTGTTCCCAGTCATCTTTTACATGAACACCCAAGGTGCAGCACCAGTCTCCTGCTGGTTAGTAGTACTGCTGTCCTGTACAAAGCTCTGCCCAGGTCACTGGGGCTGCAGGGACTGGCTGACTTCACAAGAACTTTAAAGAGCAGTAGCACAGCCTGAACGGTGTGCAACTACAGCCTTAGATGGAGGAGACGTGGCGGAGAACGCCAAAAATAAGCAGAACTTACAAACAAGGGGGAATTTCACAGTGCACTGTCACTGTTCCAGCTTTATTACATTTGAATGTCAGGAAGAAACTTTGAAAACAGGCACCTGAACAGAACTGAGTTTAGCTGCTTAGAGGTTTACTTTCATCAGCTACACGCTGTTACAGTTTGGACAGGTTAAGTGCCTTTTGCTTGCCCCAGCAAGATGGTAAAACAAGTTAATCTTCAAGCCTCGACTAGGACACTACTCTCCAAATAAAGTGGAAATACCAGCAGATCCAGTGGACATCTGGGAAATATCTATGTTGAACAGAAGCAAGCACCTCTGGGAAGAAGCATCTCCAGATTGGCTGAAGTCCCTCATTGCTCTCCCACCTCTTTCTGTCCTGACATAATTTACCTTTCCTCTTCATCAGGAAATTGAGTTTTGCCTCTGCCACCCCACACAGGCCTTGTAGCCACGTCCCACCATACAAGAGCAGTCTCCATTTCTCCCCCTGCCATACGAAGCTTAATCCAATCCTCACTGCAGCACTTCCTGCACAGCCAACTTACGCTTGTTTTTCTTATCGTTCTTCCCCCAGTCTGAAGGAAAGATGTAATCACCATAGCAGTGGTGTAATCCTGCAGAAATTACTTTGTCACAGGGAAAAGTGCAAAAATACAATTACTTGCTTTAGCTGCAGTGGCTTAGAGGGATCCAGTTTTAAGTGCTTCCTATTTTTCAGGAAAAGACTGAAAACTTGTACCTATATGTATAGCAATCAGAAAGTACTTGTACTTTTCCTTATAGAAAACCCATGAAAATGATACCAGGTCTTATCTGCCAGAATTGTAAAGTATTTCTGCCTCAAAAGCCTACATGCAGTTATATCTGAAAAAAAAATGTGACAAGCCACTCCAAAGGTTCTTGTTCTTTAACAGGCCTCAAGGAGAGGCCAAATCTGCACATTGATTCTTGCAAATCAAGATATCATTGACACTCAGAGAGATGCAACTAGAAGCAAAACCTGCTGCCACTGCTGCAGCAAGTGACAAACCTGGAGGATCATTGAGATTTGGAAGTTTAGAACAATTGAACTAGTGAGCTCTAGAGATGTTATCTAACCAACCTCCATTCCCCAGGCAAGATCTAGTTTCTCCAACTCAGTCCCAAGAGGTATTTGCCTAATCTGTTTTTAATGATCTCTGATGCAAGAAAGTACCTTTCCAAAGGATCTATGCCAGGCTTTACTCACTATAAACCTACTCACAGGAGCTAACTTTCTCTGTCTTGCTGTATTTTAAGCATATGGTTTCTCATCCCACACTTCACAGGTAAAGGTAAAAGACTGTTTACCTTTAACAGTGGTCCTTTACTTTTATTTTATCATTCCTCTTTAGCTTCCTCTTCTTTAGCTGAGCAACTCCCACCCGTTCAAGATGTCCTTGTAAGTGAGGTTACCCTATGTTTGAGCATCTTCATTCTTCTCTGAAAGAGTCTCTCCACATGATTTTATCTTTCTTTAAGAGAACTTAGACTGGCCACAGAGCTAATGCTAAAGACTTACAAATCCAGTCTGGCTTTTTGCATTGAGTCCATAGGAGGAACAAGTCTTCCAAGTTTACCTGCCATGAGACAGTGCCCTAAAAAAAAAGGAGACTCAAATGCAAAAGGGCCTGACCCACAAAACTCAAAGTGGGAAGCCCACTTCCTAGAACTCAGGGTATCAATTAGGGCTCCATTACTGACACACTCCTAATGCATTGAGGCTGGATTAGTGTCTGACCTTTGTTTCAGAAGAAAAAGATGACAAAGTGAAGTCTGCTGGTGTAAGTGGCCCAGAAGAAAAGCCAGAGCATGCAGCAGAGAAGTTTACAGGTTCACAGGTGATCAAACGAGAACCCAGTCTAGACTTACCTTCCTCTTCTCCCGTCTCCAGACCAACCTCTCTGGAGTCCTCACCAAGTATTTTAGTGAACAAATTCAGTGCTACATAGCTGTACAGGTATTTCAGCAAAGGAATTAAAAGAACCCCTGTCAAATATGGCAGGCATCAAGAATCACTGTCACCCTGTCCTCCCAGAGAGAGGAAGCAAGAAGACAGGAAGCAACGGGAAAACACAGCTACTGGGCAAACAAAACAATCAAAGATAAGAATGCTGGAGAAAGAGCAAATAGCTAGATTATACTCAAATATGTCAAGTTCTGGAAAGATCAAAGCAACTTTGTCATTAGTAGAGAAGACAGTTCTTGATATACAGCCCTTAAAAATCTGTGTAGAAGTGCAATTTATGGGGACTATAACGCAGTTAATTTATCCTCATAAAGGAAGGAGACAATGTAGCTTGCTAGACAGGTTCTGTTCTTGCCATCACTTGTGGTGATATATTTAGCCTAAGTTTCTCTACCTGACTTTTTATTTCTGGGTAGCTTAAGCTACTCAGACACTAACCTTATTGTGACAGTGTCAGAAATGACACTTATCTGGATGCATTTTTTTAATTGTGGTTACCCTTTTTTTTTTTTTTTTCCTTCTCTCTGGTGCATATGAAAAGCCTCAGCCTGACAAGAGTAGAAAACAAGTCATTTATTTTCTGTCACAACAGATATGCAGCACAGGGCAAGTTGCCTATGCATCATTGCCTGCCAGTGTGCATCAGCCTTGGCTCAGGGGGGCCCATCACCAAGAGTAAGAGCACAAATCAATTTTTCGTGACTGTTCAGGGTCAGCCTCTCTGTTTGACACCATGCATTTTTACCAGCTGTGCTAGTAGGTTCTGTCACATGGATGTCTATCCACCAGCAAACCCAAACTATGCATATCAGCTGATCTGAGACACTCCCTTATTTCCATTTTCACAAAAACTTTGCTTTCATTGGCAAAAGATTAAAAGCTACAGTTTTTTTTTTTCTTTCCACATGTGTGCTCTGCTCCTTCTTTCACCTTCCAAGCTGCAGTTATCCTGGGCACACAAGATGGACACACAGAGAGAGAAGATAAAATCTTTCAACAGGAGTGGTAGACAAGAACTCTAAACTTACACTTTAATTTTCACGCACACATCAGGGCTTTTTTAAGTATTTTATTATAGCAAGAATATTTTTATTATAGCTTTATAAATACACACCTATATAGTGGAAGATCCTAGGGGATATACAACTGCACAACAGCAGTGTTATTTTGAACATGTATTTGCTTATGTATCTGCCAACCAAGACTGCTCAGAAGAAAAAAAGCCAAAGCAATGTAAAAAAGCAATCCAAAGGAATACTTAGTAGCTATCTTTTCCCAGTCTTTATAAAGTATTAAAGTTCCAGTGCAGATTTTGGTGGTGCATGCATTAGTTTTTTGGGTTTGGGGTGTTTTTTTTATAATGTATATAACGAAACTAGAAAATAGCATCCCATAAATCTGTAATGGTAACAAGCCTGAAAAATTGTATTGGTGTAACTGATTCTAAATCCATTTTTAAGAGCGTAATTCCATAGGATACTTTTTGTGCTCTCCTCTTCACCCTGTGCTGCAACTTTCCCAGGGGCATCTAATAACATAGCTGATGGTTTAGCAAAAGCCCCTGCTTTCCCAGATAGCTGAATTTTAACCTGCACAGAAGGCAATCACATCTAAAAGCTTGGAGGATAAACTCCAATTTTCACCGTATGAATGCATGTAGCTTGAAGCAAAGGGAAATTGCAATCTCTGAGCAGCAAAGGGCCACTGCAAAGAGAGGACCCATGGCAGTTACTGAAGTTCTCATTTTTACTGTCTGACTTTCCGTAGAGGAACATGCAGAACAAATTTACTAATAGATCAAGCTGCTCCAAGCCCTGAGGTTGGTGGATCAACACATGCACATTAAATTCAGTGTATACATGGCATTTATTTGCTGTCCTGGACGCCAAGAAATGGCTTATAATAGAGGGAGTTCATCTGAAACCTTCCTGCATCTTTATACACTTTACACACTTTGCTTCATATTATGGAAAGGGATAAATCATAGCAAGTTTAGCTGTCTGAGTTTCCCCAAAAGCTCTTGCTGCTGAGAGCAGGAGTGTGTTTTCAGAATGATAACAGGTTGGTGGGCAACAGGCAGCAAGACAGCAGGCACTTTGCAACAGCAGTGCCAGGCAGTGGAAAGTTCTGCAGTTTCCCTACGGGACACACTAAGTTGTTTTGCTTTCATTTCTGTCACTGGCCCTTCTCTACTTTGCCAATAGTGCCTATTTTCCATTATGCTCTACATTTCCTGCTTTCACTGTATGCTTCCTTCAGATTCCCTACCCTGGAATCCTACCTGTCTTTTCTCAATTCCCTTCTAGTTACTCTTCATTTCCTTCATCCAATTTCTCCCCTACTATTTCTTCCTGAATTACATTACCAATACACAGTATTCCTTCTTCTTGACTCTTCTGTCACTTGTCCTTGACCACCTGCCACCTCTGTTCACACATTAGATGCGGGAGTCCTTCCCCCAGTACCATTTCCTTGTACTTTGAAAGAACCACTTGTGAGCTCCTACACCATATATTCTTTTAAGTGTCTTCTAAACCCCTCCTGTACCATGATGTCTCTGAAATGCCTTACAGTAGAAAGGGTTGTGGGTACTAATAACACTCTGGATTTGGTCTGCTGAGCATTAACTGTAACATTCTTTTTCCTGTATTTTCCCAGCTGATTCTGTTTCTGTAACAGCTAGGCTACGAGCCCCTTGAGAAAACAACCACCCTCTCAGTCTCCCTCTTTACCATCTCTTGAGCAATTCTCCAGGCAAAAATTAATATCCCATACATGACTCCCAAACTGAATGAGAAGACAGAAAGAGGAAGCTAAGAGGAACACTGCACTGCCATAAAACTAAGTAGTAACACATCAGATGTTTTTGTGTTGGTATTTTTGGCTAATGACAGATAACAGGCAGTGGGAGCTGCTGCTGTTTCAGACATTTTGTGATTCCTCCCCAGAGCCCAGCACTGTGAGAGGCTGAGGCTGTCCAGTTACAGTTGAAAAGAAGGTGCAGGCATGACCCCCACAGTTTGTTCTACTGAGTAAGGGGAAGGCCACCTCCTGCACTGCAGCAGTGCCAGGTGTCACGTGAACCTATTTCACATACACGTGCAACAGGTCAAAGAAAGCATTAGTTGCTGAACTAATTGCTCTGACTGCTCTCAAATAATTTAATTTTACCTTGATTGTAATTAATTAATTTCAACAGCAACAGGTCCTCCTTGACCAAAGCTGAGTCTGGCCTGTGATATTTAGCACATTGGCTTCGCTAGTCAAGTTTCTAGTGGCAATTAAAGGAAAAGCATTGTTTAGTTTCCTACTAGGGCTATGAAAACAAGTTCCTCAGCCCTTCACAACAACACTTAGTATCATCCTGTACTACTGACAAGCAGGACAAAATTCTGACTGCGAGGTGCTAGGAGTGCAAGGTTGCACTGTCTTTGGCCACGCTTGCTCGGCTGAAAGTGTTTGCAATAGAAGAGATAAGCTGGACTTTTCCAGACTTGTGATTCTCTTTACTATTTATCTCTGTTCAGAGCTTTGAAATTAAGCCTGGGTTCAGCATTTTCCCCTGGACTGCCCTTTACCACTCTTTTGACATAATGGAGGACTAGTTCCTGGCCAATGAGTGTGTCAATCTCCATTTAAATACCCGGTTCCCTTTTGCCTCCAAACACGGAAAGGAAAAAGAAAACTCCTTTTTCCAATAGCTACTTACAGCACTCCAGCAGAGTAAATCCTCTCCATCCCTGTAGAAAAGGATAAACACATTCCATCATAACAGATTTAGAGAGTTGCTTCCCTGGCTAAAACGTTCAGCTGTGTCTAAGATACCTGATGTCTTGGGTCAGTAGTTTAAGAGCACATCTAGGATCAGGAGGAGCAGCAAATTTGACTCACAGCCACCCAAGTTCATTTCTGCCCTCCCCAGTTCCCATGATATGCACCAGACTCCTTCTACATCTTAGTTTAGGCCTCCCTTTCCATTTCAGACCTATAATTTCTTCCTGGCAGTTAAAGTAATATTGCTGCCTCTTCCATTCTCATTGTTCAGTTATACTTTCCAGTCCCACAAAAGAGTCATTTGACAGCTCTTGCCCTAATATGGGCCTTGAGTGCCATCAGTAGGCTATCTCTGACTGGCCTTAGGTGGTACCCTGAGGCTGTCATACATCAGATGAGTCTACCACCACTGTTTGAGGTGGTACTAACCCACCCAACAGTTCATGTGTATGAAGCCATATAACATTCAACCAACAGACCACAAGACAGCAAATCCTTCTAGTGCAACCAGGACTGAGTTACACCATTATTGTTACCGTAAACTGCTCTAGTCCAGTGTTAATTACAACAGAGGTGGGTGGCAGAGACTGTTCCAAGGCTTATTCACCTTCAAACAACCACAAAAATGTAATCTGGGCAAGTCTATCCACAGATGAATAATTCAGAGCAGAGGTTCCCAAGCAATACATTACTTCACATTCTAGAGCAAGACAGACCAACACTGTAAAAAAAGCCTTGAACGCTGTCATATATTATACAGTTAATCCATACCCAACCTAACTACATAAATTAGGACCATGAATGATCATCACTGTTTGTATTCACTGAGTGTTCCACATGGGCTTTATTTTTTCCCTAAATATTGTGTGTTTGCTGTACTAAAGATACATGTAAAGATGAGAAAGAAGTAGCCAAAAATTTCTGTCCTGTGTTACACAGGGGTTTCTGACAGGATGAATTCATGACTCGACAAATTAGCCAGGTGTTTTTGCTAAAACCATCACTTGTGAGTCATCATCGGTGCTTAATTGGTCATCTGCAAATTTCAGGGTTAACACCTCACTTAATGAACAAGCTTGTTCAAACCTCTGAAAATTATTCATTCTGGCTGCCTGAACTCCTGGGGAGACAGCTAATGCTTCAGTTCACATTCTGACATTTTCTGCATAATCATAAAGCTAAGAAGATGTATATTTGTGTATGTGGGCAAGTGAATAAAAATGCATATAAAATGAGAAAGAATGGGAGCTCAAGCGCGCCCTCAGATTCAGGAACACGAGCTTTGTTGCAAATGATGGATGTATCAGACCCTGGCTATTAAGTGAATGTTGTATCGAAGGCAATGCATTTCTTGTCAGGCTTTGTCCCCCAAAAGTATCACTCAGGCATAAACTTCTAGAAGCGTCTGCCACAGGCACAATTACCTAAATTCCAGCCACTGCGATATCAGCATCCTCAGAATTATAAAAGTAGCTCTGTTGCCAGTTTTGCTAATGTAATAACCTTAGTATTTTCCTTCTGTAAGCACAATATGGGCTGGTTTCTCACTTAATATAGGCTTGCAGCACTATCGCCTGACTTCTCCCACTACCGTGCTCAAAAATGGATTTCTGCCCTTTTATTTTTCCACTCTTTCCCAACCCCCCTTGCCCCCCTTTCTTTCTTTCTTTTTCCTTAGGGTATTTTACTTCCTTTTGTATAACTCACTTCTTAGGAAAGCCAGCTCTCTTCCTACACTCTTCTTTTAGAAAAGGTCACCATTTGGAGAACAGAAAGCTTCAAATAATGAAGAAGAAGCTGACAGGTAGATTGAAAACCCAAAGGAATTAATAGATCAGGCACTGGAAATAGCATCCAACACAAAGCTCATCAGCAAATTCCTAACCTGCTCTAATCACAGCAGTGTAATCCCCCTATGCAGAAACAGGACTGTTCCCACTGTTAACACACTAAGGGCCATGGGAGATGGTGAAAAAATAAAAGTCAAATTCCCAGCTGTTCTTCAACCACATTGCCAAGGATTGCTTTAAAAACGTATCTCAGATCGTGCAGAATATTCCAAAAAAGCCTGGATTTACCCGCTGCACTAGATATCTTTCCAGCCTTCCTTTTTCTCCTACTTCAGCCTGAGCAAAGTGGGTCAAACTCCTTCCTGTGTGTCAAAGAACACAAGACACTGGGACACTGTGGTCAGAAAAGAACTCTAAGCAGTTCTATAGCAGGAGGACACCACGGTTAGTTGTATCCCCCAAAGGTGGGATGCAACCATTATGGAAAGACTACTGGTTCCTAGAACTTCTGCACAATAGCAAGGAGAGAAGCTACCCTGAACCAGAGTGCATGGAGTCTCTTTATGGATGGAAGAGTCTACACTAGATCTGCTTGATGCCTTTCTGTTATTGCCAGTTCTTATTGTGGACACTCATCACCTTGAAAACCAGACCTTTCAGCACACATTTAACTGTCCCACAAACAAAATCATAGGTACATACAAAAAAGCACAGCTAAATCACACTGCAGACCTACCCAGTGCTATAACCATTTGGCCCAAGAAGAATGTAACCTTGGTTACAGATAAGGGCAGGGAAGATGAAAAGGGGTTGTTCCCTTGATCATACTCTTTTCTTTCTTACTCTAGATCTCAGAGTGACCTTTGCAATTCAAGCCATGCTATGGTCATTAAAATAATAAAAGTATATTTTATGACTTCTTGTTGTAAGAAAACTCAGCCTGAACACTACCTTAATGTCCAATTCTCCTTAATGTTTCATATCTACTGAGTTTCTGAGGCCTTTCATCCTGCCATATGAAGCTGACCAACCCCCATCTGTCCTCCTACAAGAAAACAGTATCTTGAATGAGGTTAATATACCTGTCAAACTCTGCTGTGGTGAATGATATGTTAATGATGTGCATGTAGTTAAATAATTCCCTATCCTTACGGTAGGGTGACTCAGTTCTTGCACTATTCAGTTTTGCTTTTCATGAAAGGAACTTGCTGTCCCTGAACATGCTCTTATCTAAGTCAAGAATGAGGATGTGTGCCCAGAGAAAAGGTAGAAGGATGTAGAATTTCAAGTGCAAACATTTCAGGTGCAAGAAGAGCTGTGTAAATGCAAGATCCACTCATGAGGGGATAAGATTAGGAGCCTCAACCATTTTACTCTTCAAGGGTGACAATACTGGACTTTCACACACACATTCAAATGCAACAGCTGCTCCAGCAAACCTTACATGCCATATACAGTCACCCTCATATAAGCCAGTGTTACTTCAGCAAAATAAAAACCAAAGAGACTTACAGCTAGTTACCAGAAAACTGTGCCAGCCAATCTTCTAAAGTTTACTGGCCTGAAGGAATATCCATTGGTAATTCCACATTACCAATGAAATGTGCAATTGCAAAAATTGCAGCACCTAGCTGACTGTGACTGTGCAATGGACATACCTCTCTGTAACCGAAAAACAGGGCCTGGGGCAGAGACTACTCAATTTGCCTTTGCTACAAGAGCCAGAATAGAGTGTATTCTCTCCTGACTTCACAGCCCTCACTGCTAATAACCAGAAGAGGGTGAATATTAACCAAAAGAGAAGCTTCTTTTCCTTATAACTGTCAGTGAACAAAATCTCAACCCAAAGAAAGGCCATAAGCAGGGACTGCTTCCTCTTCTCAAGTACTGTGCCACACTACACTTCAGCATCCTAAACTAGGTGATCTTACCTAGACCCAGATGCCTTTTTCCACAATGAGCAGGAAGCAGTGTGGCTTGGTGGCTACTTGCCACAGCCATTTCTTCCACCCACATATCTCTAGTAAAACCATCCCAGAGGAAAGATTGCTGTGGAAGATCCATGTCATGGGAGCCACTTGTCCAAAGCTGACTTCCAAAATGCAACAACAGCTTCTATGTTGATCCTGCTTGCTGTCTTGGGTAAGAAGACAGGAAGGGGTTTACTTCTTCCATGCCCTTAGAAGAACAAGGTAGCATCTTTCGCATCTAGACACAATTAAGGCATGTTTTTTCATTCCAATCCCACTTGGGAAAAAACAAATGAGGCTTATTAATATCAGAAAGCCAGCCCCAGAAGTGGTCCCACTCTGCATTATTTGCTAGTGTCAGGCAGCATGAACAATTTACATCCCTTGAAACTGGGTCACCCCTTGCTCTGCCACAACAAAAATTAGCTCATCTGTCCAAAAGACATTTAATGCTCATGAGGTCTGAAGCTGTTTACTTCTGCTCCAAGGGAGAATTAGGGCTTTGATTCTGCTGTGGTGAAGGCTATAAAGTGGTCTTCATCACGGTTTTAATACATGGATTATAACAGCAGAGGGCTTAATATTGTTTACATTTTTGCCTTCCAGTGACCACCATAAAGCCAAGAGTCTGGTGCCCAGGGAACAGCAGCACTGATTCGATGTGGCAGTGGGTGAGCAGAGGTGAGACAGAACAGCACTGAAAACTATACTCTTCATATGACCCCTTGCCAAAAACATCTCGGACATCCACAGCCTGCAGTAAGCGGACTTTTGCTGGTCTACAATGTCAGCTTTATCCCTTTCACTGGAACAATAAATCCTGTCAGAAGAAGATGCCAGCAATGCTCAGAGAGAGCTTTAGCACAGTCTTTAGATACCTTTGCCCTTCTAGTTCATGGAGGAGAAGTGAGTTCCAAAGTCTGAGAAGTGTGTAGTCAAAGACAGTAAATGAGGCTGTTTGACTCCATGGCTAGGGTCCCCATCCTCAAAATAGGAAGTGTCACTAAATCTAATCAAAATGCAAACAGCTACAACTTTTTCTGGGCTCTCCAGACTCTATGGATGGCTATTTACTGGTGGGTGTACCTAATAGTCACTGGTTTTCAACACAGAGGCAGCTGTTTCTCCAGCTGGATGGAATAAGTTGTTACTTCTTATAACATAGAAGGAACACAAACTCAGCTACCTTGGAGAGATGGGCTCCAAAAATATCAAAGGAAATTACTCTATGATAATAATTACTTCATCAATAATTAAAAGTGATAATAATCACTTTTGGGATGAACAAAAAGAATACTTTAAACACTATCAGGCACAAGGAGAGGGGATTATACAAAGCAGACAAAATGCAGATCTAAATCTTTTATCCCAGACTAAATTCCTCTTTGGGCTCAGAGGAAACACAACAGAAAAAGCAGTGTCTGGGTTTTTTTGTTGTTGTTGTGATGGAAGCTTTTCTCCAGCTCACTAACTCTCCAAAAGAAACTCTAATATCTGCAGCCTTCAAGGGTAATAGATCTTTAGAATGCGAGTTCTGTACCACCAAGGTGAACAAGAAGTTTCTCAAATGCAGACCTACCAATAAACGATATAGCTCGTATTGCAGGAGTGGGTTTTGTGTTTGCTTTTTTTCAGATTGGTTTGGGGTTTTTTTAGAGTTCTTTCATATGTCACTTTGAGAGTTGACTTTAAAAGCTTCTCCAGCTCAGGGTAATCAGCTGATGGAGCTGCCCATCTACATGAAGGACTTCATGCCAAGTCTCAATACAGGTGATTCTACACAGGATTGTCATGAAGGGGCAGTGGTGTGGTGCTGGTAGAAAAAATATGAGACAACATGTGGGATTGAAAAGAGGAAAACATTTTCAAAGTTTTATTATTATTGCTATTTTAAGTGATTGCAACCATTGAAATGAGTTGACAATATGAAAAGCACTAGCACTATATTTTAGTAGAATGTCCCACAAATCTGATCCATTCCAGATGATTTGACAAACATTAAAAGCTCAAAAAAAAGATAACCAGAAGTTGCCTTCTTTAGCGACATAATGAGTTTTTTAGTGTAAAACTAGACCAAATCATACAGATAAATAACTGCTCAAGGTAGGTCTGTTTACATATGTGTATACAGTTTCACATTTGCCTTCTGCAAAGTTGGCATCTAATAACTGAAACAATAGTTATTTCTACCCTGACTGAACGAGGAATGCCTGTCCCAGAACTGATTTGGGCATTTCATGACCTTCCATCATCATTCTATCTGGATTCATCCTATATATAAATACATTTGTTCTCAACTTTTCCAGGTGTCCCAAAAGGTATGTTCATTCCTATTTTACCAGTGAGGAGGTGAAGTATTCAGAAACCCACAGGATACCACCTGAGAGGACTGAAATTTCTACTCCGTTCTATATTTGCCAAGTCCCTTTGAACTCCTACCCTGAAGTCACATGGGAAGGCAGCAGCAGAGCCAGGCCCTGAACTCACATCTCTTGAATTCCACAGGGTAAAATAACTTCTGAATACTTCTCAAGTACAGTTGACAGGGTTTTGGACTAACTGAGTTATACATCCCTCATTACCTCATCAACGCACATCTCCAACTCATCAAGCCCTTCAGCTTCCCAGATGCATCCATTGTAGCTAATACTACTGACCCAATACTGTGCTAGGCCTCCTAATTAAGGTGAAAGATGCATTTCTGTTCTATGACTTGTCAAATCATCTTTTTTCCTTTATTAACAGGGAAAAGGTTTCTTTAGCTGAGCCACCTCTGAATCCAGGATCCAGCTCTGCAAGCTGCCAAGTAGATGCTGAGTGTTTCCCAGTTCTTTGCAGAAGGCATTTGTTTTCTCCTTCCTCAGTAACTTTGTCCATTAATAATGCTCCCAGGCTTTTGTCGCAATGCCACAAATATGGCCTCAAGCCCTCCACTAGCAGAGTAAGCATCTACTAACAACCAATACATGAGCTGCAGCTCAGAATTGTCCAGCAGCATTACATCTTCACTATGCATTTCAGTGGTGCACACTCTTAAAAATAATGCTGCCTCTGAAGACAGAAGACAGTTCAGAAACCAGGACATGCAAACCTCAGCTGCTCTCCAGTCTCCAGCGCCAGCGTTAATAGAGTCCAGCAAGCCATTTCTCCCAGAGAAGCTAAATCAAGGAAAAATATCTGCTGGTATTGGAAGTTCAATCTGCAGCATTTTTGCTATGGAGTAGAAGATCTAGAAACTTAGTTACAAAGAGTTTTCAGAGACTTTGACTTTCAATTCCCTTTTGAATATTAAGTTTAAAGATTCTTGCAGCATCTAGGCCACTTCATTTATTTCTTCTGAGTGCTGGATTTGCCTACAACAAGTGTAGAGACTGATGCTCCAGAACACAGCAAGAGAGAGTGGAGCAAAGTGCTTTGGAGCAATTGGCTCCCCTTGTGTAATCAGAGCTAAGCAATTCAGCACAAGAGGACAGATTCTGGGCTGTACCTCTGTGAGTAATTGCTCACATAGAAATAGCACTTCAAGGCCCAGATAAGATAAAACTTACATATTGTTAGGTCTTTTCTAAAGACTATTGCCAAACACTACCCGCAGAAGATCTTACAACCTGCAAAAAATGATGGACAATTTCTATTGTACAAGTGGACAAAAGCTGCCAAGAGACCATGGAAGGTCTGCAAAGGGAAGCCAGTGTCAGAAATACAATCTTAAATAAGTGTAGCAAAGCCTCAAAGGACCAAACTTATTCTGGAATCGTTGTGTCTAAGAAAGGTGCTTTCACAAATAATTGCAGCTTCTTTCCATACCACCTCTGCTTTACACACAGTAAATTTCCTGGAGCCTGAGACACCAGGTTTACACAGTTCCAACTCCTATTTGAGCACTTGGCAACCACTGAAATTAAGCTGCCATCAGGCACCTAAATCCCCTTGAAGATCTGAGTCTAGTGTCTTGCTCTGTGGCAAAAAGGAAGTCTTGGCAAAACCAGGCTTTAGAGGAAAATCTTCTTCATCTGTTCTTAATGAAATCAGTCCTGCGACCCAATAAAAAGTTAATCCCTCCTCTTTATCACTTTTATTGGAGTTCCTGTCCAAATAATACACTCAGACTGAGCAGCTCTTACCATTTCTAACAATCCTGAGCAGATAAGCAGGTTCTTCCCATACCTGGTACTAGTATTATACTCCTAAAGTACCCCAACAGCCCAGACTTCACAGTCCTCAGCACTTTACAACCTTCAGCAAACTCACACAGACCCACTCTATAGACAATTTGAAACTATATTCAAACCCATTCACCTGCTTTTAAAATCAGGAATCTCTTATTCTCCCATTTCTCCTTCTCAAGGGGGAAAGATGCAGTTTGACAAAGCTTTGCAGTCTAAGAGCTTGACAGAGCAAAGATCACTATGCCATCCAACTGCTTTTTTGGTTTGATGTGATACAAACAATTGTCCATGTTGAAATCTGGCCAGTACCAAGAACCCACAGCTGAGAACAATGGCACATTTCGTGTCTGTTGGTGTGACATTAAAGCCAGCCAAATAAAAGAAAACCCTCTTGGGCTTTGGTGTTTAAAAGAATATCCAATGGCACATAAGTGCCACAAGATGCACACAGTAAGCACAGGATTCACCATAATAGACAGGATTTCAGATAGTTATTTGTGTGTTAAGACCACAGCTAAGACATATGATCTAAACCACAGTCTAGACATCGGATCTAAAAGAGGAAATCTTCAGCATCAAAACTGTCTGCTGACTTCAAAATGGAAATCTCCCTCTCCTAATTGTCACTGCTTTCTCCTGCTTTAATCTAGCACTTGTCTGCACCATCTTAGAAAATAATTAGCCCGAACCCAGCTTAGAATCAAAGGAGGAAATTCTCAACTTTGATATTGATACTTCTGTGCTAAATTGGAGGGCCTTGATTTTACAAAGCAACTTTACCACCCATGGGCACATCATTATTGCAGCACACACTGTGCCAAGTACACGAGCAAATGCTTTTGAGCAAATTTTTTCATCTGATGGTCTTCTGTCACATGCAGTCAGCCACTTCTGTTCACAAAACTGCAGCAAACATACCTCATACATCAGTGAAAGGTGACCCTATTAAATGGCCAGTATATTCAGAACAAGTCTAGGCTTTAAAAAGAGATGGTTAATTTTACTATCAATAATTGCAGTAGCTAAGATAACAGTAATCAAATCCCATGCTTCAGAATGCCAGTTAACTGCCTTCAGGGTCAGAAAGATATCTACTTCTTTGCCTCTGGATATCACTGAAGAACTAACATAGAGGATTATGTAAGTCAAACATAACATCCATTTATTGCTTGGTGCTATAAGCAGGATAGTGCATTGAACAGGTAAAATGATCCACTACAGCCAAATCTCTGCCACAGCTTATTAACATCAGCTTTTACTTCCTCCTCTCCCACTGTCTCTGTCCTTCTCTGTAACATGATTTTGTTCTGCAGAAGGTCAAATTTTGTTTTCCTAGCTTTAGCAAACACTTGCAGAATTACCTAAGGGCACTTCAAACACGCTTTGATAATTTTTTGTTTTAATTGGGCCAGCTATCTATTATCAACATTAACACTGAGAGAATATTGAAAACTACAGCTAAAACACTGATTAGCTGTTGTTCAGGTCCTTAATTCCCTAGAAATAGCCAATACTGCAGGCATTTCCTCCACACACAGCCTCCCTGCTGTGCCCCAATGCAACAAAGAGCCAGGCACAGGGAAATTAAGCAATTAATTGGTTCTTTAAAAAAAAAAAAAAAAAAAAAAAAAAAAAAAAAAAAAAAAGAAAGGAAAAAATAGTTAAGTAAATCACTTAGTACATGGAAAAATTAATAGCAGAGGCCAAAATACAGGCACATGAGAAGAAGCATCCCCTCCCTCCTGAAGCTGTCTGTTGCCCTCTGCTGTTTTCTGGGTCAGGTTCTGACACAGCTTGGTTTAAGCTCCTCATTCAGGAATTTCTGTCCTCACCCATTGCTAGCCTTGAGTTCCACCTCAGTTCAGCCAAGACTGTACACATCCTGCTCCCATGTACCTGCAGAAGAGATACAATCTGGCACAGTTTTACTAGTTTTATTGACCAAGCCATTGATTAACTTTGAAAGACCTGTCCTGCCTTGCAAGACTCCTAAGGATTGTTAGTATGTGGAGTGTTTGCACACTGCAGCGAGGGAGTCAAACAACTACTGCTAGTAAACAGAAGTGGAACCTACTTCATGGGCACAGATTTGATCAGCTCAGGCTACATTAGACAGTTGTCATGCATTATCAGCTGGTTTTCCTCTACAGGGGTGGACACTGTATTGTCCCGGTATCATGTTAATTAGTAACAACATATGCTGTTGGGGAAAATCTGCTTCCAGCTGCAGAAAGAGCAGAGGACAGATTGCAACACAGCTAGGAGGACAAGCCCAAGGATGCTTTCCTATTGTCTTCTCAAGCTTAAAGCAGTAACATGCACTTAAAGGTATCCCAATCAATGCCAAACCCCTTAAGTCAGACCTAATGAAAATGTCGCCATGCACAGAGCTGGTGTCCTACCAACACAACTCACCCTGGAGCAAAACACACTCACACACACAGAAGAACCTAAGACACTGTTTGAAATATTTACCTGGGAGAGTTTGGAAGAAATGGAGCATAATATCTCAACAGATCATCTCCCCAGCTGCTCTTTTCTATAGTTTTAAGATCAGGAAACCCAGCAGCTTTCCCCGCTTCTGATTTTTCACTGATTTGTGCATGTACCAGTAAGACACACAATCTTTCTGTGTCACAGAGTCTCCTGATCTGTAACACAGTGTTCATAACACGTAACAGCTGGTTTTGGACACCTGTAGAGAGATAGAAAGCTCAAGGCAGGAGTCAGGCTACAATATTTTTAGTGCTACTGAGGTAGTAGAGACACAGTTATTTTCAAGCAAGTTTAGACACGAAAATGAGGACAGTAGTGAATGACTCCCAACCTTCTCTTTTTGAGAGACTAGTTTTGAGTTCCAGATCAAACTCTCAGTCTTATCCCAAACAGCCACTAATCATGACCGAGTTCCTAAAGAAAGAGATATCTGTTCCCAACCCCACTGACATACTGGGGGGGTGAAAGCCCACTGTGAGATACCCAAAGGACTGTGCAACCACAAAGCCAGAAAAAGACACTCAGAGCAACAGATCACAGCCAGGATACAGGCAAAAGTATCTCCTAAACTACACTATCATGAGCACATGGATATATCCTAATCATGAAGCTTCTAGATTTGTGTAATGCTCACAAGGGGAATAACTGCTCACACTGTTGCCCTTTCACCACAACCACACTGCTGGAGGACATGGGTGCTGTGCAGCTCATTTCCCTTCTAAGAATGTGAAAAAATAAAGTTTGAAAAGGTACAGAGGAGAGAAGAATGTTGCAGTCAAAATAGCTGGCACGACTGACTACAAAAAATAGCAGCATGAGGTTGCTCTCACCTTAATAAAGACATTTGGATTTTGTTTGCTCACTGGCATTAAGACAACCATATTCAGACACTGCACAACCTCCTCCCCTCTTCAGTCTTCACCAGAGACAACCTGCTAGTATCCACAGAGAAACTGGCATGCATTCATAGGTCAGACACTGTTGCTAGTTAGTTATAATGCAGAGCACTTCTAATTATGCAAGGAAAACTGACACTGAAACTTCTCTTCCAAGACATCAGGGCATGAGTTTGAATTATTTCCATTGCTTAATAGCAATGAAAAATCCAATCCTCCACCTGGAAAAATATTTAGATACATACAAAAAAGGAGGGTGGGAAGGGATGATGAATCTTCAGTATTAGTTCACCAGCTACAGAAACAGTGTTCAGAGTACTTAACTTCAGTGATTAGAAAATGTAGATAGAAATCAGCAAGTGGAAAAACTCTCAATACCACCAACAGGTGCTAACCAGGAGTTAAAAGAAACCAGAGTTTCTTTTACAACAGAGGTTTCTTTTACTGGAAGGGCCGGCTTTTTTTGTACCAGAAATCTGTGCAAGTAGCACCTCTTCTCAGAAAAGGCCAGTCTGTCCTAATCTTAGAGTCCAGTCCTCCTAATGCCTTCCTGTGATAACAGCTCTGAACAGCAAGGCAGTGAACTGTATCTGCAACTGTAAATTCTCAGCTTACAAAAGCCCTAAAACTCGGCAGTCCTCATTGAAAGCATTCTTTGTGCTGCCGGAAGCATACACAACTTTCAGCTGCTGGACAGTTCCCCCACCCAGCGATCCCCCAGTGATCCACCTTGGCCTGAATGCAAAGACAGTGAAGGCTGCAGACCTTGAGCGACAAAGTGAGCAGGTCACTCCCCTCAGTCTACCACCCCGCAGTACAGCGAGAGAGCAGTAAGCAGATTCCTCTGTGACTTTCCACAAGAACTCCAGGATGGGTGGCAGGAAGGCAGGACATTAAGGCAGGACAACAGGAGCCAGCTCACCTGCCCCCCACTGCTCACGAGTCTGGGATAAGCCAGGTCTTTGTGTGATCTGTTGGAGCACAGCTTGGAGTGCTTCCTCCTATGGCTCCCTATCTCCTGTCCCGCCTTGAAATGAGTCTCATAAGATCATTTGAAGTAAAAAAAATGTGGAAGCAACTCCGTCCTGCAGCTCTGGTTAGGACAAGTTCACCAGCTCATTCTCACACTCCATAGCTACAGCTCCCATGTATCTGGTGACTGCTGTGCTCCCTCTTGTACACTCACTGTAGCTTGTCAGCTGTCACTGGGCATCCATTCCTCCTGCTGCTTGTCACCAAGGAGAATGGCAGCTGGGATTTGGCACAACCCTTCCCCATACTTCAGTACGCCCAAGTATTCTCATGAATTAAGCCTGGTATTGTTCACATCAAATACTGTTGAAGTTTTTCTTCTCTCACCTTCAGTATTGATATCAAAATTAATAAGCAGAGATATTTTGGGGTTTATGTGTTAAAGCAGAGAACAAAATGCATGGGTCAAATGATTGCCATACTGTCAGAGGATTATTCATATACCTGGACAATCACATGTTGTAGGAACAAAATGATGGTGAAAGAACTCCAATTTTTGTCAACCTCTGGTACCAGAAGACATGATTTTTTTTTCTTTGTTCTTGGAATTAAACCACAAATTAAATTAGGGAAACCAACAAGAACTGAAGGCTGAGAGGCATCCATCTCAGCTAAACTACACCACCTTTTCTACTCCTCCTCCAAACTACACAAAATTCCAGGCTTCAGAACAAATACTAACTATATAATAAAACTGCAGAAGAACTATTCTGCATAAAGATTGAGAAGAGAATTAGCAAGTTTCATTCTAGTGGATTCGAAAGCTTTAGGGAGCAAAGTCCACTGAGATCCCAGTTGTAAAAACCTGTACTGGAATCACAGCTGAAAGGCTCTTGCCAGCACTACCTGACAGATCCTTCAAATGCCTTTAATTCAGTGGGAGGTGACAAGGGAGGGGAGAAGGGGAAAAAAAAAATCTTTAATGAAATTAATTTCCAATTTCACCACAAAAATATTTTTCATTAAGTTTTCAGAGCCTGCTAATTTTTTTTGCTTTTGAGAAGTGGAAGCAAGCTAAATTATTTCCTAATTGCTTCATACTCTGCTCACTTTTTAAATGGATTTATTTTCTATGTAATTATCACCAATAGAAGCTGTTTTCAAAACTGAAACTGCCATCACAAAACATTTGTATTTTGAAAAAAAAGGTATCTTCTTCCCTCCCTTGAAACACTTAATTCAGCTTTCTGGTTTGACTATAGCATACAAATGAATAAAATAAAATTATTGTCATTTTGAAACTGCCTTCTGTTGACCCATATTATTCAGAACACTGCTGGTTTCTCTTTGCCTCATATTTCACCTGTTACAAACACTCTACAGATTCTCTCTTTTGTCTTATCTTTTATCAGGGCTCAAGGAACCCTTCTAAGGCCAGGCTTCCAGGGCAAGCTATAGCAATAGCGTGTAAGTGCTGAGATCCACACTCAGCAGAGCAGACTGGCCTTTCCAAGCTGCTGGATTGCTGACACTTTGCAAATGTCATCTCCAGGGCTGTGCAGCTCTGGATGGCAGGGCAGGCATGATGGAGCATTGCTATAGAGCATGCACATGCACATAACAGGAAAAAAAAAAAAATCAATCACTTGCAGCAGAGACTAATAAGGGAGGTGGGATTATAAACTGCTGACAGCTGAAGCGCTGAGGAATATCTGCAAACCTTTGCAACTCCTGGCTATGACAATTTCCTTGGCATACCCAGCAGTAGCAGCTCGTCTACTGATGCTGGTCACTGTCACTGCTCTTGTTCTCCAGCACAGGAAAAACACAAGCCACACAGCGCAAAGTTTCATGGATACAGTGTTCCTGTATCACTGCTCTTGTCCTGACACTTCTCTCCTGTATTGCACTGACTGGATATATTTACTGTCTGACCATCTTCTTTTCTATTCATTTTATTCTGCCTTCCCCCTTAATGCTACCTCTAAATGTTACATTTTCACAATTATCTCATTTAACCCCACAAGAATGTGGAAAAGGGTAGGTGGGTGGTTGAATTCCTTAGAGAGCATTACTAATGCCAAGGGATGGGGGTACCAAGAACTGGACAGTCAGCTTTATCTCTGCAGATAAAGCATTATCCAAAAAACAACAACTTTGTGTTAAATTCTCCAAACTACTGACAACTAATGACAGTATGAGCAAGTAAAAATATATAAGAGAAATGGAAGTTCAGCAGTAAGTGCAGATACTCCAAATACTGCCTGGTCTCTTTTTCACAGGCATGAAAATTTGAAGTTAACCAGATGCTTCTCTGGGCAGCAAATTTTGGCCCACAGAAGAAACCTGCTCACACAGAGAATTGGCTGCTAGAGCCAGTCAGCACACTGTGACCAGAGCCACTCACCTCCTGAGACCTCACCCACATTTAAAGCTTTCAGTATCAGTACCTCCAAGAGCAGCTTTAAGTACCAAAGGATCTCCCACTACACCCAGACAAGAACAGCAGGGAGTCAGCAATCCCCTGATCACACTACTCAAGAGCAACTCCCATCCCAGGAGTACAAATATCCAGTGGAAGGTGGGGACACAATGCAGTAACACCAGCACCTGTCTCATGTAATACTGCATACACATCTGGACTTAGGGAGATGAGAAGGTAAACACCACCTCTCAGTTCTAGGCCCTCTAATTCACTCAAGAGCAACCTTGCACTGAACAATTCTACTAAAGCTTACCTGCCTCCAGCTCCCAGGCAAAGTCCTGAGTAGTTTTCTAGTCACCTGATGGGAAAGTAGCATCACAGACCTGTAAGTCTCCCTGGCTTTCTGGCATTTCAGGTAATTCCAGCAGAGACAAGAAGCCAGGACAAAGTGTTCCTTGGCTTAACTCACCACTGACAGTGCTCTGGCTACAGTGCCAAGATCACAGCTTTGTATCACAGAAACACCAAATCTTGCCTGCTCTCTGCAGGGACTCACACATGGGGAAGTCTGCAAGAATTTACTGTTCCACCCAGGAGCACAAATAGCTTTACATCCTTGGCAGGAGCAGCAGGGCAGGGCTGAGGAGCAGCAGGACACAGGGAGCATCAAGAGGAAAGCACCCACCTTCAGAGCCATGTGATCTCACACACCTGCTCTTCCCAGCCAGTAAATTACAACTGCTAGAAACAATAGGAACTTGAATTAATACGTGTCAAGGGCTGGAACAGAGAGTAGCCTGCCAGGAAAACAGGAGGGAGGTATATACACATGATTTTTGCTTTCTGAGATACCAGAAAGCCCTGTAAAAGAGAACCTTGGCACTTAGAGGAAATGGGCATATAACATCTGTGGAACAAGCTGGATATTCCTCCTGCTTATGGACCTACAGCATTACACTTGGGTATAACCAGTTGTAAAAGTACTGCTGTTGCAATGTTTATATTCTTCCATTCATTTACAGAAAACTGCTTCTAGCTGTGGTCCTTCTACAAACTGAGGCAGGGAAAAGGAGGCACAGGGGAAAAATTTTCCTGTAAAACCTTGCTTTTCCTTTAAACAAGGAGGGTGGGGGGTGGCCATAAAGGAGAGAGAAGTTAGAGATCTAAAGGGAAGTCTACTCCAGACAAAGGGACTGAATCCTGGGTGTGGAAACAAGATCTCTTTTTTGCAATTGAGATTAAAAAAAAAAAAAAAAAAAAACAACAAACAAACAAACAAAAAAAACCAACCACACACCACAAAAAAACCCACAACCTTATTTATCACTCCAAAAAAGGTCAGCATTAGCCCTTCAGGCAAAGCTGCAGGTGTTATTTCCATATGCTTCATGTACCCTGAACTCTAGTTCTGGAAGCTTTCAACCTTCTGTAAGAGAGCAAAGAGAAATCATGAATATTTCATGTGTTGCCTTCGCTTACTTGCAAGTTCCTTGGAAACTATTAAAGTGCAAGTGTAATAATGTCATCATTTACTTGTCATCCTCCACCTGCTCTTTGCAAAGAAAAGAAGAAAAGAATACCTGCACTCTCATCCAAATCCAGTGCAAATATTTTGCCCTATTCCTTGAAAGACAAATTAAAGGTTCTTCTGCAGAGGTGGGTGGGTGATGCAAATGTCCCAAATCACCTTCTGGATGTCCAAGAAAGATTTTGCAATTATCATTTTCTTCTGAAGGGAAGATGGTTTTACGATACAGGTAGCACTATTTCAGTCTTCATCATCATATCCTGAATCAAAAACATGTTCCTTAAGTTTTCACGAACACCGTTCATCCAAAATCACCTTGAAAGTAGTCAAAGTGGACATACAGAATTATCCAAAAGCACCACTTACACCTTCCACAGGTTAAAATACAACCAGTTCTGCAGTGAAACGCAGCAGCTGTTTACACAGGGTAACAGTATGATCAGGTGAAAACTGCTGGAGGGTTGGACTATTGCCAGGTAAATTCATCCCAGAAAAATATGGTCCTTAAAAACCACAAAAAGCATCCCACAACTTTTGCTTAGGAACATACAAATGATAGGAACCTCCTGTGTGCCAAAGCCTTGTAAAAGTATCATCAGCAACTACCTCCCACTAACAAAATACTTCATTTCCTTCATGGAACCTCTGAGAAGGCCATTATAGAGCCTCACTGCTCTGCACAGAAGCCTTTTTTTCATTTTACCTCCAGCTCATTCACTGAGTTAACAGCTCATTGTTCCTGAACCAACACTGCCCTCTGTTTTCATTAGCTCTTCTCCCTCCTTAGTATTTGTGACCTTAATGCATTTATAGAGAATAAGCACTTCCCATCCCTGTCATCCTTTCCACCAGTTTTACAAGCTTTTAGCCTCCACTCATGAGAGGGGATCTCTTTTCCCCAGTCATCTTACTAGCCCATCTATGCCTGTCTTGTTTCATTTTCAGTTCTTCTTCCCTGAACATTGCTGACAAGAATTATACATCATTTTCTAGATGAGATCTTCCTAGCGCTTATAAATTATTGACAGGGGTTAGTTTTGCAAAAGGGAACACACTTGCTCAAGCATTCAACACCAGCTTTCAAGCATTCAACAGCAGCAAAGATACCTCCTTACCCATGCTGGGGATCATAGATATCTCAGAGGATGTTTGAATGAGGTTGGTAAGCAGACACTGAGAGCAGCACAGAACTGGCCAAGCCATAAAAGTGCTTGGCCACAGTCAGGCTACAGACCACTAAACAGGAAAACAAATCACCAAAACCAGTGATAGTAAGGTACGTTATTTCCTTCCCCATGCACACAGGTATTGTAAGGTCAGACATGACCTTCAGTCCCTAGGCAGGACTTTTGAAGTGTAAAAATACCTGACAAGAGGAAGGGACTGGACCAGACCTCAAATAAAGTCACATGCCTACATCCCTGGGTTTCTTCTCAAAGAAGGTCTTGCCAAATTGGATACTGGAGTTTGCTACACTGGCTCAACCACATCTACACAGCTGCATGTTCGAGTCACACAGGAGGTACCACAGACCTCTGGGAGAGGCTGAGCTCAGCTGTGGCCCTTTCCAGGCATTGCTTTCCCCCATTGTCAGAATAGACTGTGTCAGCTTCCCATCTTGTCCACTCAGGTTCCAACAACCTGTTCCTAATGAGAGAAAAACCTGTTTCTTTGAGTGCTGTCATGGCTTTACAACTCAAATTCAGGTTCCTCAGCTCCTTAAGGAACAAATTAAATACAGCCCCAACTAAGAAGATTTAATAAAGGACAAATGTAACATGTGAGCTCAAATCTCTCTCTGTGACCCAGAAAACAGTATCAATATTCTGCAAAGAGAATTCAATATACAGGAAGCTCAGATGCACTCCAGAGATATGACCCAAGAGTTAGACTTCTCCAAGAGTAAATGATTGTAATGACTTTACAACAACATAGTTTAGACAGGGGAAATCTCTTCAGAAATCAGTGATTTAAAACAAAATATGCCTTGAATCCCTGTCCCTCTCACTTTCTTTCCTTTTACAGACACTCCTCAAAGTAAAAGGATGAGAATAAAATTTATTCTGAAATAGAAAATATCCAAGGTGTATAAAACATACCCTTACATACATATACACACACAAACTTGTCTAAAAATTTTTTTTCAAATTCGGGATGAGGAAAAAAAATTAAAAATTAGAAAAGATTAAAAAAAAAAAATAAAACAAAAGCGGAATTAGCCAATTTAGGGGGAAAAAAAAAGAAAGAAACAAAAAGCCTACATATTTGAGAAGGGACCTGTGGAATTTGAAGTGCGATAGTCAGATTGCCCTAGGTCCAACACACAGCCCACTAAAGCAAAACGTTTTGGTCTCTACTGAAATTCCAAAGTTCAGCTGATCCTGGCAACTCACTGTTTTCTTGAAAATAAGGTGACTATCACAGCAAATGTGGCCATCTGGGAATACAGAAATTCAGTATTATTGAGGGGTTTTAAGTTTTAAAAATTCAGCATCCCAATAGAGTAAATGAACATAGGCCTTGCCAGGTGACTCAATCGCTTCACTCAACTTGCCAATTTTTTGTGTTTTCCATAATGCACCACAGGTTCTTTCTTAGGCATCAGTAACATGAAGTGGGACCACTTTACCTGCCTCTAACACAGCCTTTCCTTTAGCACTAGGAGAAATTTAGAAATGCTGCCATATCTTCTTTACAAACATATGCACTGCAAGTATCTGCCAAGGAGGCATCTCACTGTCTGGCAGCACACACTGCCTTGAGCTTCACATCCTTGGGTTTATACAGACTTCCCAGAAAATGGCCTATCAAAGGGAACCACAAAAACCAGAACACATACTTGGGGTCTAAAGTAGAAACTTCCACACTCACATTGTGTTTCCTTGGTGTACACACTTAAAGGGGCAAAAAGATCCCTCAGTTTTGCCTTTCAGTGGTGTAATTTGACTTTGAGGATTTCTGGCAGCCTAATTCCCAATGTCTTTCTGACTGCTGAGAACAGCAAAGCAAACAACGCCTCAGCCCTATAGACTCCAAGCTCCTGACCTCCAGAGGACAGCACAGAGGGCACAGAGCTGACATCCTACATGGGCTATCTCCTGGCACAGCACAGCCCCAGAGAGCCGTGCAAACCTTTGTCATCGCATTAAAATGCCACTGACATGTTACAGCATTACATACAGATCTAAAGCATCATACTCCTGGGCCTGTAAACAATCCAGGATAAAAAGGAAGCTTCCCTGCAGTGTGTATTATCACACAGATGCCAAGCATTTTTCTGAAGCATCTGGTATTTGTCACAAGCTATGGGACTGCACACTTCATTCTTCTGATACCCCACCACAGTCCCCATCATGGTGCTTCAGTATCCAAGCCATGAATCACTGAAAGGTGACAAGGGATGCTCTTACAAGGATTAGCGGAGCATGGCTTTGCCTCCAGGAGAGGGCACCAGCGGTGTATCCTCGCTAGCCAAGAAACTGCTTTCTCCCAACCATACCTGCAATAAAGGGCTCAGCAACAGAAATGTACCCGGGTGACAATGCTGCCGATGATAGATGAGGAGAGCAGAATCCATCTTCTTCCTACAGCTGTACTAGCTCTGCAGAGCTCGCAGGAGCAAATAGCACATTTTCACAGCAAAGGAAAGAGGCTCAAGGACACAACTGGAAAAGTGGATCTATTGAATAAGAGGGTGCTGTGTGCACTTAAGCATTCTACTACAGACAAGTTACGTAAAGGTAAATATAAAGCAAAATTTAAAATATATCAGTGGAAAAGACATCAGGGAACCAAGTACTTGGACTTAGTACCCTTCATCCCCATCACTGTCCTTTCTGTATATCTATTACCCTTTCCTTCTCTAGACTATGCTTATTTTTACTATATAGGTCTCAGGTCTTTTGAACAGGAATGGGCTCCAACAAAAAATAAAATACAAGGATGGCCAAAAGCCAGGAATCCAATTTGCCCCACTCCTTTCACTTATCTCTTATCCATCACCCCTGGAGCCAGAATGCTAAATTAGATAGTCTTTAAATTGGTCCCAAGCAGCTGTTGTCACATTCAGCCCTGGTCACTCACGGCAGTGTGAGAAACTTTTTAGCTTCAGGCTTCTGGCATTACAGAAAGCAAAACATGGAAGAAACTCCTATAACCAGACACCACTCCCTTAAATTATCTGGTCCCCTCCCAACAAGAGAGAAACGAGAAGCATGTTCACTACAAGTCACTTCTCTCAAGCAGCCTGACGTTGGGGTTGATTAATCAATAAGGTATGTCCAGGCAGTGGTTTTAATTGGATGTAGCCCAGCTGACAGCACTGCAGAGAGCGCTACCTTTGCACAGTGGTTAATTACTACAGAGAGTTTAATGAAGTTTCAAAAGACTGAAACCTTTCTTCCTATCAATAAGGAAGTGGGTTTGTTACATGCCACCATTATTTAATTAGAAGATTACTCATGAGGCTGGCTTCAGCCTCACCTCCACGTAATAAGAAACAGAGTATCAATCTGCATCTGTGCATCTTTTCCTCCGATAAAGAGAAAGGAGATTCTGTCACTATGAACACATCTCTGCCCTCCACAGTGTAGCCTGCTTGGAACAAGAACTCTTAGTGTTACACATGGATCTCTTTTCCCCCTTTTCCAAAGAAAACAGAATGCCTAACAAAAAAAAAAAATGCTAAAGGAAACAGACTGACAGCCCTAGAATCCAGCCATCATCAAGAAGCTCCCTCCTAGCACACTCATCCTGTCTGCTTGTCCAATGCCAGGCCTTCAAAAGCAGTCCATAAAGGTTAGAGGGTTGTTCAGTGCAGAACACAATTTGTTTCTTTCCCTCATTGAAGACATTTGCATTTCAATCCAGGTCTCCTTTTCTCCTTTCCCTCTTGAAGTCTTTTCTCTTTCTTTGGACAATTGGGATAAAGTATTCAAATCAATGCATTATTTGCTCACCCTGGCAGCTCCCACTATCTAGAATGATAACAGCATCCATTAGCACTGTCACAGATAAGGATCCTTTCCTCCTGGTCTCACTGCAAAACCCTTGCCAAGGGTTTACAATTTGGTGGGAAAATTAGCCTTTACCAAAACCCAGCATAAAAGCTTTCAGAAAAGCAGTGAAATTGGATGTTTGGTGGGGTTTTTTTAGGCTGATTTATTTCCATTCAGTTCCATTACAGAAGTAGCAGAAGTAGGAAAAGCAAAGATGCAGGTTCAGATTGCTCCATTTACATTTCTATAGCTCATACTGGCTCTCATTACAAGAACCCAGCAGATAGCTCACAATGTGGACTGATGCTTTTGATAACTGATGGAAATCACAAAGCAAGGGAGAGTCTGCATTTCTAAGTTCTCTTCACTGCATAGAACTTGCTTATTTAGATCATACAAGGCATTGTTTGTTAAATACACAATTTCAGATCACATTGCAGGGTATTTTTCTTTCACTTGAAGTCCAGCTTATTAAAGATATACAGGACTTGATGCACTGAAGCTTTCAAGGATCCAGAAATTTCCGGTACATTTTCATTTTGAAAGGAAAATATTATATTCTCTTATAGTTCCTTTCAGTTAGTCATAATTTATTTCCTATGCAGCTACCTCAGCGGTAGCACAATCAAGTGGTTAAATTGCCAATAGAAACTATACATGAGACCTGACAAAAGGAGGAAAGGGAAAAAAGAAGTGGGGAAAAAAAATAAAAAAAGGAGAAAAAATTCCTGCTGTCTTTTGTGAAATAGAATAGGACAAAAAATTGGTGGGGAAAGAAATGTAATTCAAGAACCTTTGGGGTATATTGCAAAAAGCAAGAAAGAAATTAAAAGCAATAAATAAATAGTTGACAATATCCCTTTTAAACCACAATAAAAAGGGTTTGTATGTTCAGTGTGAACATTAAAAACTATTGTGTTGTCTGGCTGGCTACAAAAACAGCCAACCTTTATGAATCTGGACCTCACATCATTAGCCTTCTCCCTTTCCTGCCTCCCCAAGAAATTTCTGAACAAATTGCCAACAATGCCAGCAGAAGAGTCTGGCCAAAGCACATCATAGGTTTACTTTTGGATTCCTCTCATCAATTGCAAGTCACACAGCAAACTGTTACTGTTTCCAAGAGTAAAACTAAAAACTACTCTTCAGTAGTACAGAGAGTCATCAAGGAGATTAAGCCCAAAGCCATCTGGAAGTTGGTCTGTGCTGTTCTTCAAAGCAGAAAGTGCTGCTACTTCACCGTCATGTCCTCTATTCCAAACTGTACACGACCCAGCAATGGAAACTTCCCAGGGCTGCAGCCAGCACCTCCACCCTCTGTTGTGCTACTGTCCCTCCTAAACAGCAGGGCTTCTTTCACTGCAAACACTCCAGTTTTAGCACCTCCATCACACTTAACCCATAACACACAGCAAGCACCTTCAGGGCCATCACTCCCCACTCCTTGGCACTTCTTTGGGATTCTCACCATCACCTTCTGTCCTGTGCCAGTCACTCCCCGAGCACAGACCTGTGTTTTGCCTGGTTTCCACTCACCACCTTGGGTTCTCTTCTCTATTTCTACTGCTAGTGAAATATTGCTGTGAACGTGGTGGTGATCTGCAAGCTCCAGGCTCCCAGCATAACCAGCTCTCACCATCCAGCCATAACAGTGGTGACCTGACCCCAAGGTTTTAAGAAAGAAGACAAGGGCAGGGCAGACATCTGGCCCCTACTGTCCATACTTTCTCAGCTGCTCATTACAGAGTTCCTCCCTAGTCACTGGGGTCCCCAAGTGAATTCCCTCATGTCATGTTGCCCTCATAGGTGGTGACAGTAGCTACCATCCCAATTCAAAGGTGTTTCGCCCTTCTCTGACCATCCTGTAAACTGAAACTTTTAAAGGCTTTCTAACATCAAGACCTCTACCTCTTTGCCAAATATGGCAAATCAGATTATCTGTTTTCAAACAAAATTAAAAAAAAAAAAAAAAGTCGCACAAGGGATTGGTATACCCTATAAGCATAAAAATAACTCAGCTCCCTGGGAAAGTGCCAGACACAGGCTAATGCTCAAAAAACAGCAGATCCTTCCCTTGCTTCTGTGTAGAACTCAGAAGCTGTAAACAACAGTTCATGCCCTGACCCAGCCATTTACCATTTTGAAGCACAAACACAGAGGATTACCTTGCCAGCTACAGCAGTTGAAGCTCTGATGGAGTCAAAACTTCAAGCACCAAAACACGGGTCCCAAAAATGGACAGATGCATCTATTTACAGATGGCTAACTGCCACAGCCACAGCTCCAGTTCTTGAGGAAACTTAATGAAGCAAGGGAACAGCACATAACTACAACTGCCTCTTCCCAACTACCTATACCCCAAAAATCTCAAAAAGCCAACAGATTTACCATGCTTTACCATGACTAACAGGGAGTGTCCCCAGTAGACTGGGAGAAATTGGTTCAAGGGTCCTGTATTGAGTGACCTCTGTTTTCCCCAGGAAACTGAATATGCCAAGCAAGCCCCAGTATGAGGAAAGCGGCTCTGCTGGGATGCTGAAGGAAAACGATGGATAACAAGCAGATGAAAGTTATTTGGGAAAGTGCTGCTTTGCAACAGCTTCCTGCAGTCATTATCAAATGGAGTTCCTGCACATTGGTTTTTCCTACATGAGGTGGTGTTATTAGTAGCTGATGTCTGGAAGGCTGGCCATTATACACAAGTGCCTTCCAAAACTAGGACAGCCTTTAAGTTCATAAAGCCACAGTGCTGGCCAACACACTATTTACACTGTCCCAGAAGCAAAACATATTCCCAACAAGCAGGCCCCCAGCAAAACCAAAGATATCACAGTATGTGACCAAAACAGAGACAGGGACATGCTGTCATGTAATCAAGAACAGCAGGCTCTAATGAAGCCACATGCTGTCACTGCTTTTAGACTACAAATAAAACCTAACCATGCCGCAGTAGAGACAGAAATCAGAGTAAACCTCTGGCCTCTATCACAGCGGATATCAGGTTAGACAACCCTGTAGAATGTCTTTACCTCTGAAATCTGTAGAGACAGGCTAGTTAAAGCATTTCTTCTCCAAACACATCAACCTTTTCTTCTCAACAGACTCTAGAGAAGATGAAGAGCATTTCGGGAACTCCATCTAATACAAGTCACCAAGATCCTGTGTTAATTAAACTGCAGGGTGGAATTCCAAGGCCCTTTACCCAAGATTACAGCCAGTGGTGGTTCCTTAGGGCTTCTCTCAGCTTCTTAATTTCTTTGCCATCGTTTTTGAAGTGCTATGTTCTATTGCTGAAAACAAACAGGCACACGACAGAATACACACCCTTTTTCAGAGCTGTCTTCAGTTATCCTAAAGACAGAAAAAATAAGCAGAAAAAAAAAAAAGAGCATGTCTTACCCATAATTTCTTTAAAGTTGCACAGAGACTGGCTCAGCTTTTATGGGGAGAAGCAGAAAGAGGACAGGCCAGGTCATTACATTTGGGATGTGACTGCATCACCTGAAAGGGTATAGCAGAGAAACCTCTACAGCTGGCTCCCTGCTGGCCAGTCCACACACATGCACACACTCTGCAGAGACAGAAGCTCATGTATCAAAAGCACTTTGTCTTCAGTAGGTCAGGTTTGTGTCTATGTAAAAATAAAAAGTCTTTTCTGTACCACTCCACTATGATCTCTCTACAACAGCACAAACATAGCCAGGCAGCTCCCAGTTCCCTCCCCCAACTAGGTCTCTGCACAGGACATGCACACCCAGAAACACAGAATTAGTCTTAACAGAAACCAGAAGAACTTCATGAATAAAGAAGGAGGAAAGATCAAAGTTATGTCAGTTAAATAGCAGGGACCACAGCTATACTGCAATCCTACTTTTGCACAGCAAACAAGGCTCTCTAATATATATTCTCTTTAATTTCTACTCTTATATCTGTCCTTTGTTCATGGAACAAAGCCTGATCTACTTACAGATTTATACTTATATAACAATGCTGAAGTGGTGATGAGCTTTATTAGCGTATTTATTATTAACCAGGTGGACTAGAACAACCTCCACCATGAACACAGCTTACCAGGATGAGGATGAATCAGTAGAACTGAATCTATGTAGGCAGTAAAGGCTGGCAGAGAGGAGGGGTGCAGTGAGTCACCCACAGCACTTGTCTGAGGCAAGTTTCAGCTAGATCTGTACATCAGCCTTTTGGTTTTCTTTGCCTAATCCCTAGGGTTAGACAAGACCATGCAAGCTAAAGAAGGGATGCAGCAGCCCCTTTTGTCACTTATAAGACATAGTTAACACAACAGTCCAAGCAGATTCCCTGGAACAGAAAACAAGCCAGGGTCTCCTGGTCCTCTTCCAGGACTTTGCCCAGTGGCTAAGTCCTAGCCCTGCTCACCACATCTGTGTGTGTCATGTATCTGTTTTCCTGGACTGGGGAACACCAGATGGATGAGAGCAAACAAGGTTTCTAACATGACCAACACAAGGCCCTGTTTAGTGGGACGCTACTGACGGTGTCTCCCTCCAGCCCTACACAGACCTGCTAAAACAGGTACAACAGACTGAGTAAATTACAGAGGCAGAGAGTATCACAGAGGAGTGGAGAAGCTTCTGCACTGCAAACTTTTCAGATCCAAACCTAAAGCCTAAATCCAGAACAGGAGAGAAAGCAAAGGAGTCACCCAGACAAGTCAGAGGAGAGTGTCAAAGGATCCTATGAACCATCATCAGGAAACAACATTTAAATATATCCCCTATGTCTTCCCCCCTTATCAACTAGCAACATTTTGATTGTCTCATTTTAAATCTGAACTTTTTAAACAAATTACAACAAAGCTTATGTGAAGTTAATCACTCCCTGTTTCCTCTGGCATTCATTGTAATAGTACTAATTACAGTAAACACATTTTAAATTGATGTGCATGTCATACGCATATTTCAGTCGCATTCTAATTTACCTTTAACTAACATCCACAGACTAAACGTGCTTTCAATAATAAACAGCTCTGACACAGCTTAACCAACCTTGCTCCAACAGTCTTGGGAGCCCATGACAGATGAGGCTGATGGAGGGGAAAACGTGCAAACCACCAGCAGCGACCTGCAGATCAAGGCCAGCTTAGCCTATGACACATGGTAAGGATGAGCTTTTTCTCTGTGCTAAGCCATCTCCAGTGCCTGTCCACTTTGAAAATGGACTCACTCTTACAATTCCAGAGTGCACTGCTTGCAAGCAGGGAGGATTTCATTTTCACTGACACGGTTGGTTTGGCCATTATCACCCACCTCCCTCTTCACAAGACACAATTCTTTCCAAGCATCCATCAGCACGGCTCTGCCAGATAGGGCCATGACAAGACACAACTCCAGCAAGACTGGCAGGAACCTTCAGCAGAATCAGAGGCCAAGCAACATTTTTGCAAGTAGGAGACACAAACAGAATCCAGCATAAAGACTGCTTGGGCTGGGCTGCTGTAATTGCTGAGGTGTGGGTGACCTGCCCCATAGTCAGTTTATGGATGAGTTAAACACATCACATGTGTAAACAGGCACTGAGGGAAGAGCTTGAAACTCCTGCAGCTCCAACACATTCCGTTCTCTGAGCTGTTTGTTCTGCCCCTCTGACAAAGGACATGCTCCTTACAGCAAAAATAAAGAGTGCTCCTGAGCCACACAGACATAGCTACTGAAGTTAATGTGCCAAGATGTGAAAGCCAACAGTGCTGGATTTGCAAACAGAGTACATGCCACACCTCTTTCAGAGCACAGTGCCAGCCTAACCTGAGTGAGGAGCAGCTGAGAAGATGACAAACTTCTACTCCTGCTCTTTCTGCTACGGGCATAACCCCACACCAAAGGAATGATGATAGAGAAGTTACTGGCTCCACCTAATACTCTCTGGAGTTCAGAGGTGGCACACAGAGAGGATGCTCATCATTCAGCACTGAAGACTCACATGAGAGGTAGCAAGTGCTCACAGCAACGTAATTTGGCAGCATCCCACCCTATGTGTGTGCCTACAGTCAGATTTGCTCAGGCAACAAATGGCAAGGCTGAATAAGCTATTGCTGAAGAACAGATTTTACCAATCTTGATGAGCCATCGGAAAACTTAGTACAACAGACTGCTAAAAATTTAGTTCAGCAGTATTATCCTGTCTCCCCAGACAACATATAGATCTGTCTTCATCTTAGTCCAGCATCTTTTGATGTAATCTTTCTTACGACATTTTCAATGAGCACACTTCTGTCTAAAAGTTCACAGAAGGAGCAAATTTATATGAATCCATACAGATTGATCTGAGCTCTTCTCAAGAGAACCTAACATTTGAACTTGTCCAATCAGACCCTAAACCAATGCCAAATGACCTATGAAGCTAATTCAAATTAACTGTCACATCAGAGGCTTGTATGAAGGAGCTCATGAGTCAACCATGGACAAAGAATGAGTCATAGGAGATGCATAGGAGATAATTTTGAAGAATGCGTAAACCTGAGAAAAAGCCCAAATTGCCAATGAACAATATGCAAGTAGAAAAACATGTTCCATTTACAAAATAAGTTAATTGCTATGAATTAGTCAGACGGCTCTAGTCACATAAACACATCTATTGTGGGCTGCTGTTGCAGTCTATATGTCACAGTTGAGCAATTTGAATCTCTATTAAAGGTGTCTCTGACTTTAATGAGAGTTACTGCAATGTGTATCAACAACATACTCTGGAAATGTACTCCAGCAGAAAATGTAGTGCCAGAAAAATGAAGCTGCCTTAGCTTCTCCAATGGAGGACACTTCCCTGAGCACCCCCAGGTCCCAGCCCCACTGCAAGCCTTTCAGAGATGACACACACAGATCCATATCCCTCTCACAGCTCCTCAGCAGTGGAAAAGCAGAAGTGCTGATTCTTATCAGCCACTGTCCACAAACTCATTGTTAATTGAGAAAGGAGATGGGAAAACCTAAGTACTTGGTCAGCTCAGAGTACACAGCCACTCCTTCCTTTGCCCCTGCGGCTGCTGAAATACCCCATATCCCCAGTCACTCCCTAATAATTAAATAGATCACCTCTAACACCTTATCACAGGAAAAGAAAATTAAAAATCAGTTCTTCTCCTGGCCATTTCAGAAAATCCTTTGTTCATATGCTTTGATTAGCCACCAACTCACACCAGTTCCATTTCTTAAGCCCATATCCCCCCATTTGCCTCATGAGAGGTCCCAGCAGCACAGCAAAGGCAGAGGCTCCTGTGGCCCTTGTGTCAAACCTGTAGCCTCCTGCCTACCTGAACCCAAAACTGCCCCAAGCACTGAAGTCCCTCAGAGCAGGGAACAGTATTTCTGAAGGTCCAAACACAATATATGGGTTCAGCAAAGACAGTCAACTTCTCACACTTGGAACACATTTGCTATTTCTCTTTTCCCAATTCTAGGTCACACAATAAATCCTATCACTGGCAGATGCACAGCTTCTCTGCAGCACTAACTTTTTGGGGGTTGCATAAAGGCACAGTTACACCTTACAATCTCTCTGGCTGCAAATCCCACTCGAGGTTCATGCTGTGTTCACTCCTACCCTCTCTATGGTAACTTGCCTTCTCCACAGACACTCCTGGGACTAAGTTTAGATTTAGGTTCCACTCATTCTCCCCTTCTTTTGAGTTTTGCTTTTGATCTTCTTGTCAGCAATTTATGACAAGTACAGTCCCACAAACAGTGGCATTAACACAACAGCAAGGAACGACATCGAGAGAGGAGGATTTCAAAAAGCACAGGGATTTCCTAAGCCAGCTTTACCTCTCGAGGCATTTTAACATCATACTGCTGATTCCATGCTTCTGAGCCTTTTTGGATCTAACCCTGCCTAACCCAAGTCTTCTCAGAAGAAACCCAAGCCCAAATGATGAAATAGATTATTGCAGTGGGTTTTGTTTAAACAGCTGAACAAATTGGCCTAATTTCCAAATGTGCTTTTACTACCTTTATTTTCTTGTAGGGTTTTCGCCAACCTGCGAGTATAGGGATGGATGTGTGTGCACAATGATACAGGTTTTTTCTTTAATTTTTAGTCATATTTTGTGCTACACCGTTCACTGGCTGGTACTCAGTCTTCTGTCAAACAGTTTGCAAAAGAACTGTTTTAATTAATTAACTTCTTAAAGCTGCCAGTCACTGACCCCAGTTCTGCCAACCGTATTATCTGTCTCATGATAAAGTACATAGGTTTTATGACTGCCTGCAGTCACATCAGAGCCAGGGCAACATCTCCCTGCAGGATGAAAGTAAAATAAAGCCTCTCAAGTAATGCATCTCTGCATGCCAACACCGCCCATCTCCTGTGAGATTCACCAATCAATCTAGTATTGGATCCCATACTTATAACCAACCCTAAAATCCCAAACGGGCTACAAAGCAGCTAGTTAAAGGCCCCCATGATTCACTGATAGGAAACGTAGACAGCATTTAAAATCCTAAGTCTGGTAACAGACCAACTCATGCATAATGCCAAATGGATCGGTTTTCACAGCACTGCTTGAAATGCAGAACATTTAGTCAGTCGGGAATGAACTTTATAGTTATTGACACACAGGAGGGAAGAGTATTTATACCTTTTTGGACCAGATGCTCAAACTTTCCCACCTGATAGCCATACAACTCTAAGTAGGACTAGGAGTTAGTTCCAAGTCCAGCTAAAATAACAGTAGTCATTATAACCCTCCTGCCCAAAAAAGGTCTGGAAGTATATCCCCATGATGCTAGGAAAGCTGGAAAATACCTGATAAGGCACAGAAAACTGAAAGGGAATTCATCAACCCCATCACACACATTAAAAAAGTAGAAGCAGATCCACAACCACCGAAGCAGCTATATAAGCCCAGAGCAATCCTAACTGAAATCTAAAGAGCTGAACTGCACTTAACCAGCTCTGACCCAAGCTGCAAGAGAAGCACAGCTGCTAAATTGTTACCCTCAAACTCCCAAGTGCTCTACTAGTTTTCCTTACAGTCTGTGCTGGATTATGACAGGCAGGCTGAGTTAAAAAAAACACCTGTGTTGACCAGAAATTCAGGTAATGACCCTAAAATGACTTGTAAGCAATTCTCATGAGTGCTCCAAACTTCAAGTAAGCACATGCCACAATGCAGCAGCACCATTTTGACCTGAAAGACTCCATTCCTTCCAGCCTCTGATGAGACCTAAAGGAATGGAATCGTCAGGAAATGTTTCTTTTTTCTCTCTCTTTTTTGTGGGGTCATCTCTCCATTTCCATCAGTTCCTGGCTACCTAGCACTAAGAGACTGCTACCTTTTGAGACACAGCATATCCCCAGTCAGTGGGGAACACCAGGGCAATCTCATCCAGAGATGTTTCAGTTAAAAAAGTATTAGATCTATAGGATAGATAGATCTATAAAGGCAAACAGGGAGAATAAGCTTTGAAATATAAGTACGGCATAACTGAACGGCAAAAATGTCTGGCCAGTGCAGAAACAAACCAAGAGTTGGTTATGAAACCACTCTGATACAGCACAAACCCAAGCTGCTGGCAGAACAGTAGTCCTGTGCTCCTTGACCAACCCGAGATGTTCATTCCCACAGCGAACATTGTGTCAGTCCTGGTAAGATGGGTTATAAATTCCAGGGGAGGAAAAGATAACTGAAAACTACACAGACAAGCTTGGGGGTTTTGTGTTCCCCACATGATGGATCAGCTACCTGGCCTGGCTGATGCTGTGCCAACTGCAGTGCTGGCCCAAGAGAGGCCAAGGCAACAGGCTGCAGCACAGCCAAACACAACAGGCTCTGCTGGCAGCAGATAAACAGGTAATCAAACGGAATCACAGTGTGGCTACAATCTTTTAACTTCCATTTAAGAAATGTTCCTGTCATGGAGCCTTCTACTAAATTGTTCGTAATATTCCTGACTGCACTATTCTGCAAGATGGAAATGCTATTACTGTCACGTTACCACCTTGTAACCAACAGAACTAAAATCCAGTCTGTGATAAAAGACTCCCAGATAAACAATGAATTCAAATAACCCAGGTTCTGCTGAAGCTTAGTAAATACATGGCTTTGAGACACTATCAAGTATAATGGAGTGACAATGGGACAGCACTATTCATTCTGCTTTCAGGTCTTTTGCTGTAATGCTTTCTAAATATATTTGCCCAAACCTAAGAAGTTTTATGTGAAGGATTTCTAAAAGGGATACAATGTGTAATACACTGACAGACAAGCTGCTAGAAGAACTAAGGCTAGAGCAAGTTCGAGTGATCAAAAAGTGGGAGGAGTTATAAAGCACAGAAACCACTTAGAAACACTTGAGTACCTAAATATTAGAGCTTTGTCAATAATTTTCCTTCCAAACATCTTTCTAATAGCTTATTCTTTTGACCAAAAGCAAACATTTCCCTGCCCTTTTGATCTAAACATTTTTTCCTTTTTTGAGACCTGAAAAACCAAAGTGGTTTCCCCCAACTGTATACAAAAGAACACTTTTGTACATAGTATTTTTAAGGAAACAACCACAAATAAAACACACACACAAAACCCAAAACAAACAAAAAACCTCAAACAAAAACAAAACAACAACCCATACTAAAAAAGCCTAGAACATTTCAAAGAAGCTTTCACTTCCTCACACTTTCTTAAGTATAACTGTCTAAAGAATTTAAGAAAAAGAAGGAAGAAGCAGCAAATAAATCAAACTCATAGGAATGGTTGGTGAAATGAATATATATTTACCAATACAGCCTTTCAAAATCCCTCCTGCCCTGCAAAGAGCTTCTTTTTAAGGAGGGGGGAGGAGGGAGAGGAGAGAGAGGAAAAAAAAGAAATAACTCATGGGAATTCCTCCCTTCCTGGCTCAAAAATCAACTGTAAGACAATAGTAGAGTAGGAATCAAGCTCTTCCATATAATCCCCTTCTCTCAACCACCACCAAAGTAGAATCAACAAAGCACAGGTACAAGGTCAGGTGGTGGTCAGTGGGTGTCCATATTTATTTTTCACTTGGGCTTTGGCATCTGAACCCATCAATCGAAGCAGAGGGCTCTGGGTTTCAAGGACTGTATATATGTGTGGGCACGCACACTCATGTGTGTCTTGTACCTGGCTAAAAAGCAAAAAATTAAAAAAAAAAAACAAACACAAACAGAAAAAAACCTCAAACAAACAACCTCTGAAAGCAGCCCAAACAACAGTTTCAGTCATTCTGAATTTGTCCATCATCCTTTAGGAAGGATTTAGATATGTCTCTAAAGAACTCTTTGGATATGTGTTGCTTAAATATGGCTAAAGCCTAGCTTTCAACAGCCAACTGACCCAATATCTTCTGTCCCTGGAGACAAGAATCTCATGGTAGTCTCAAGGATTTCATCCTTCCTCCACGGTTCACCCTGAAGACAGGCCATTTCTACTTTTCTCCACATGGTAAAATGTGTTTCAGTTCATGCTCTCATTTCTGTGCAGGCAAGATCAACACTTACTGTTGCGGTTCTTTGGGGGTTCCTTGGGGGTCCTCCTGTCCTGCCGGCTGCTCGGTGAAGGTTTCCAGGGCTGAGGACACCCCTACCCCCGCCGCCCGTCCCTCGTGGCAGGGACGGGCGGCGTAGGCCCTTAGGCCAGGAGACAGAGACCACACAGCACGCAGGGAGTCCAGCAGCGGAGAGCAGACAAAGAGAGCTTTATTCAAATCTCCCGCAGCTTATAAAGGCTGCGGGGGAAGGACTGGATTGGCCATTCAACTAGCCAATCCAAAGAGACAATATAATAACTATGGCAACACAGAAACCAATGAGAGGCAAGTTAGTTCACAACCCCGACAATTCACCCTTTCTTATTTCTAATAAAGACAACATTTGTAATTTTAATGGGATTTAACAATGAAGACTTTCCAGTTGAAACGTGGGGTAAAGGTTGATATAAAAATGAGAAAGCGAGTATGATAATTTTTATTGAACTTGGGAAAGCAGATAATTTTAAAATTTATGTTCCTATTATAAAAAGATAAATCTCCAAATTAAATTTTACCTGAGTCTGTTTGGGTAAGAGGGATAAAGGAATATGCCGGAATCTGCTCCCCTAGCTTCTCCGGACTGAAGCTAGGTCTGACGGATGTCCCACAAACTCCCCTCTGAGTTTGTGACACCCGGAAAACGCTAAGATTCCGGGCGTTTGCCCGACACAGAAGTAGCTCCTGTGCTGCTGCTGACCCCTCCTTCATAGAAGCAGGACAACAAATGCCTATTCCAGGCCCATTTGACAAACGCTGAAGGGACAGGGAAGGGAGCGTCCACCCTACACAGACATAGCATCTGTGCCGATGCTGCCTGCTTCTTCATAGAAGAAACATAACAGCGGTGCCTAACACAGGCCGATTTGCGGACGCTGAAAGGACAGGGAAAAGGGTGTCCACCCGACACAGACATAGCGCCTGTGCTGATGCTGCCTGCTTCTTCATAGAAACATAACAGCGATGCCTAAAACAGGCCGATTTGTGAACACCAAAAGGACAGGGAAAGGAGAACTCTAGCTTTTACTTTTACTGGATCTCTACTCTTCAACTTTACTTTTGAGTGTATTGAATGTGTGTAGATTTCTAAATTAATAATAAGGAACAAGTATGTGAATTTGTTATTAACAAGGGAAAATTAAATCGTAATATTTACCACTGAAGTTTGATTAACTAAAAATTATAACATTGCTATAGGTTGGAGGTAATACATCCATTTCCCATTATCAGAGCAAATAGGTATTATTAAGGAAAATATGTGCTTAAAACTGCAAGGTTATCTGTCTTTGCTGCCCTTTTTTTTTTTTTTTTTTTTTTTTTTTTTTTTTTTTTTTTTTTTGAAAAGGGGCGTTGGGTTGGGGGGGGTGGGGAGATGCCGCAGGGTTATCAATGTCGTGCTGCTCCTGGAGTACTCGGGAGAGACAAACAAAAGTGAAACAATGTGGTAATTAGCATATGAACAGTACGGGAGAAAAAAACGGTTTTGCTACTCCGAAGACAAACTGTAACAAAGAAAAAAAGTTGAGGGAAAAGGTTTGGGGGCTGGGCGGACGGGTCGGCCGCATGGCTGGAGGTGGGAGGTCCCTCGGTGCTCCCTCTCGGTGTATGGAGCCAGAGACGTGTGGTCCGGGCGGCTGCGCGGGATGGCGGTGGGGCCGGGGCCGATGGGGGCGAGCAGGCGGGCGGCGTGGGGCAGACACACTCCGGCAGCGGCGGCTGGCTTGCCTTTAAAAAACGCTCCTTCCTTCCTCAGTTTTTGCTCTGCTTTTCTCGTCCAGCGGCGGCGGGGACTTTGAAAATGTTGTTTCTCCGTGTTGAACACACGTTTTACTTGCAGTTCGCGCTGCTACCGCAAGCACACACCACGCTGCGCTCTCAGCATCGCCATGGCGTCTCACAGCCACTGCCGCTGTGCCGATGCTAAACTGCCTGCCTGCAGTTCCCTCGTCCCTCTGCCCCCCGGAGTCCACACTTTTGCACAGTCCAATTTTAGGGCACTCGGGCAGAAAAGGCACTGCTTTTTTAAACTGTCTGTTCTCCCCGGCAACACAGAGACAGGATTAGTTGCTGGGGGAGGGGGAGCGGGCCCTTATTGCTTCCACCGTTTATATTTTAAAGTATAAATGGAAAGTCTTTACCGATTTCGTGGGCGGAGTTCGTTCACGTTGGGTGCCATCTGTTGCGGTTCTTTGGGGGTTCCTTGGGGGTCCTCCTGTCCTGCCGGCTGCTCGGTGAAGGTTTCCAGGGCTGAGGACACCCCTACCCCCGCCGCCCGTCCCTCGTGGCAGGGACGGGCGGCGTAGGCCCTTAGGCCAGGAGACAGAGACCACACAGCACGCAGGGAGTCCAGCAGCGGAGAGCAGACAAAGAGAGCTTTATTCAAATCTCCCGCAGCTTATAAAGGCTGCGGGGGAAGGACTGGATTGGCCATTCAACTAGCCAATCCAAAGAGACAATATAATAACTATGGCAACACAGAAACCAATGAGAGGCAAGTTAGTTCACAACCCCGACAACTTACGATCCGAAGGGAATTGCTAAAAGCTCCCTGAAAACATTTCATTTTCATCTCCTTTTTCCATCTCTTGCTGCTATTAACCATCTTTATGTCAGCGATACCTCTTGTTGACAGCTCATCAGAATAAAATGTCTATAGTTTATTAGAGCTGAAATGATTGTGAACTTTAGGGAACAAGACTGGTAAACTTAGGGAAACAAAAAGGCCATAGGAAGACAATCTTATCTTGTAGCACATGTAAAAATTCAAAGTGTAAATATATCAGAAAAGTATCACCTAAGTTCACTGGTGCAAGCAAAAGGCAATCAGATATGCTTGGACACAATAGCCAAGCAGGAACCTGCTAGCTGTAGCAGGACAGGAGTCAGTAGAATCACATGAATCTCAAACAATCTACATGGGTCACACAGAATAATCATCTCATTAAGTTTCTACAAATCACTAATTCCACCGGGTCAAGGTTAACAAGGTTCCTGTTGATATCAGTGGTTTGTTACAGAGAATCAACCACCTTTCATTACCGAAACATGCAAGAAATAAGATGTGAATGCCTCCTTTTCCCCCACTCCTACCATCTGGCAATCCCTACCCTATATGCAAGCTGTAACTACAGCTGCTCAGAAGTTTCTGACAGATTCCCTGCAGAAAAAACACCAAATGAATGGTTTTGCAGAAGCACATTCATTTCAGTGAGCCTTCTGCAGAAATGTAAGCCATCCTGCCCAGTCCTCAGCCAACTGCCAGGAAAAATCAGCTGTGCTGTGGCACAATGCAAAGTGCATCACACAGCTGAGTCTTCAGACATCGAACTATTAAGGCTTCCAACACACACAGCTCTCCAGGCAGCATCTCCATTAACCTGGCAAAATCCAAGCACGTTAAAGCCTTGAAAGAGTCACATCAGCAACTCTGTGCAACTTCTAACCCAGTGCAACCTGGAAAATGAAGGCACTGCAGGTCCTCATGCAACTAACAACATGGCAGGGCTTCCCTGGAGCTCAGACTTTCTCCCACAGTAATGCAGAAATACTCCTCCTGCAAAACTAGTACCAACAGCACTATAAAAGATTTCAGAGCAGTGCCTAGAAAGCTTCTTTTAACCTCATGTTTTTCCTCTCTTTATTAATCATGTTTATTCTCACAAAGTCTAAAGAATCAAGTCTTCAGGCTCTTTACATCAGAGATTATGCTGGATGTAGTTGGAGCAAGTAGGTGGACTCATAAGTAAGATATCTCATTCTTATGCAGATATTTTCACAAACAAAAAGAAGATGAAATATAGAACACTCCCAAGATGGCAACAGAATGGTTCCTACAGCACTACGTTTCTCTAACTTCTCTAGAAGCATTAGTTAGTTTAACAGTAATAAAAGTAGACAATAAAATCAAGCTTTTAGGATTCCCAGTCACCAAACTCCCCAAACAAAAGAATTTACTTCTTTACTATTTTAGTGCAAATCTATTTTAGTTTGTAGTCCCTAGAAAGAAGCAGTTGCAACACACTACCACACTAGCTGTATTCCAGGATTTCCAGAGTGAACAGTACTCTCACAGTTGTTTCCTCACACTTATGTGGTCAGTAAATAAACTACTTTAGACTAGCTCAGTTGGACAGAGCATGGTGTTAATAACACCAAGCTTGTGGGTTTGATCCCCATATGGGCCATTCATTTAAGAGTTGGACTCAATGATCCTTGTGGGTCCCTTCCAACTCTGTGATTCTGTGACACTTTCCAAAGTCAAAGGAGCATTTTCAACTCTGCCACCTTCAATTACCATGATGCAGCCACATCAAACTGACAGACACATTTAAATGATCACCAAGGTTCCACAAGCAGGTACTCTACTTTGGAGACCACCATCGTTTGGCAGATCAGTTTGAAAAATACAAAGGAAAGTTGGCTAAACTTTACACCAATGTTAATGAGTTAATACAAGAACCTGTTTGACTTCATGGTGAGTTAAGGCAAGGTTGCTCCAGCAAAAATCAATTACCTTGACTCTGCTGAGGGACAGTAGCTCTTTAAATCATTCAAACCTCATTGTAAGACCACATCTTATAACCCCAGAAATCTCAATGTTCAATAACCAAATTCTTTGCTAACTCAAAGATCGTGAAAATTGTCTTCCTTTGGGGAAATATTACAATGAATCAGCAAGAACATAACTATACCACTATCTTCTAGAATAGAGGAAATCAGAACTGTTTAAACTAGTATCTCTGAGACTCTTTCAGGCTAAGTGTCTTCTCTTCTTGCAGCTGTTTGATCCCTGTGAGTACAGTAGAATCAAAATGGTCACCGAGAAATGCAAGATAATGGCAACCATAGGCAGTCACCAATTCATGATAGCATTAATGTCATAAGCCCCCTGTTACTAGCAAAGAGAGAAAAAAAACCCCATTGTTCAGTATTTCATTAAATTTTCCTATTTCGAGATTTTGTTTTTGTTTTTTACTTGCCACTCATCAGGGTATCAACACTTCCCACTCTGGTGGATGCTGGGGCACCTCCTCCCTCCCTCTCTGCTGACCTTGCAGGTTTGCCAGTTTTTGAGAAGCTCTGCACAGTCTCCCAGTGCTATCCTTTGTTCAGAGCACATCTACCAGAGCAGTTCAACTCAGGGACTTTCAGGCATAAAAGCTAACCAGTAACTTGCACCATAACAGGCACAAACATTTGGAGAACCAGCTTAAATTCATCAATAGCACTCCTAGTGGAAATCTGAAGTTCACAGAATTACAGAATATGCCAAGTTGTAAGGGGACCACCAAGGATCATGGAGTCCAGCTCTTAGCCCTGCACAGGAGCATCCCCAAGAGTCACACCATATTCCAAACAGAGTATCATCCAAACACTTCTTGAACTCTATCAGGCTTGGTGCTGTGACCACTGCCCTGGGGAGCCTGTTCAAATACTCATCCACTCTCATGGCTGAAGAACTTTTTTCTAATATCCAACCTAAACCTCCCCTGACACAACTTCAGGCCATTCCCTTGGGTCCTGTCACTGGTCACCACAGAGCAGAGATCAGTGCCTGCCCCTCTTCTTCCCCTCACAAGGAAAGTGTAGCTGCAACGAGATCTCCCCTCAGTCCTCCTCTCCAGGCTGAACAGGCCAAGTGCCCTCAGCCACTCCTCACGTGGCTTCCCCTCAAGGCCCTTCAACATCTTCGTTGCCCTCCTTTGGGCGATCTCTAACAGCTTAATATCTTTCTTATATTGTGGTGCCCAAAATTGCACACAATATTCAAGGTAAGGCCTCACCAGTGCAGAGTAGAACAGGGCAATCCCCTCCCTTGACTGGCTGGTGATGCTTTGCCTGATGCTTTCATGGACCTTTATCTCATTCCCAAAAGCTTACTCTTGAGGATGGATCCTGGGTGATTACACCAAGCTGCTTTCCTTCCTCTCTTCCCAGTCTCTTGCTCTGCACAGAGGCTTTCCTTCCTTTTACATCCCTCTGCCTATTTTCCATGGTTTGGAACAGGGAAATCAACATGTGTGCAAACCCCACTCCACTCACCAGCACCAACTCTGCATGGAGTTAAAAATGGCTTTAACTCTGTCCCATTTGTCAAACAGCACTTCACCCTAGAAACCATGAGAAGTAGCAAAAAAATTTAGCTGCTGTTTGCTGGAATACTTAAGATGGTTTGTTACATTGCTTTCTAGTAACAGCCCAGCTTGAGATGGACGTGCCAGTGGAACACACGCAGCTGGGGAAAAGTGAACTAAGCTGGAGATGACAGAAGTTCTTGGGTCCTTCCAAAAGGGGCAGCTTAAGATGCAACTTTAACACTCATTCTCTAGGAAATCTCCCAGTTACAGAGTAAACACTAAGGCAGGAGTACTATTTCTCCATCTCTACGCCACAGCATGTCCAAAGCTATATCCTCTTTCCTCTTATCCTTCAAGCTCAATCCTTCAAGGCATTAAGGTGACATCTGTGTAGCCCCAGAAGGGTTTACACAGCATTGTGTAGAAGCATTATGGCTTCTCAAGAGAAACAAGGCACTGTCATACCACAGGCTGGAATGGCACTGACAAGTTATTGAATCCAGGGCTCTACACTGCTCCATACAAAAATCATTCTTAAATAGAAGTTTGATTTGAAGCAAAGCTGACAATTTTTGCCCCAATTGTCAGACTTGATGCTGTCCCAATATCCAGAAGATAAGAACCATCAGGCGAGAGACTTCTCCAACCTGCCTGCATCCTCTTTTAAGAGACCCACCCATCACCCAAGTTATCAGAAAGGCCTTCCCTGGCATCCCAGCACTCCCCACCAAGCACAGCAGTCAGCAAGCCACCAACAAGCATCTACTACTTTCCAAGGTCCCTTGCTCTTGGCACACTACCCTGTTCAGATTCTGTGATATATAAGTCCAGATTCTGCGAAGAGCAAGAAGGATTCCACTAAGGCAGAAGATTTGGTTGAGGATAGATCATTAGCCTTCTGTAAGAACACCTGTTTAAAGGAAAGAAGATAATTCAGTGAATATCAGATGCTTTAAAAGAAACATAAGGAAGGACACTCTGCATCAGAACAAGGGCCCATTTAACCCACTATCCTGCTTTGCAACAGGGGTCACACCTAAGGAAGAATGAGGTCAGGATAAGCATATATAGCATTATACTGAAGAGAGTGTTTGAGTTCTTTCTGGTGACAGAGGCTACAACAGACCAGCATGTCAATTTACTACAGCTGAACAAAAAAAACCCCAGAGTTTCTACCTGTAGTGACTTTCTTTTCAAGACCAAAAGTGCCATGAGATTTCCTTGGCTCTTTTTGCAGGCCCTAGAGGCCAAGCTGGCTTATCACATTGGCTCCAGCAAGTAGAGTCTTGCAGTCTTACAAGATCTGATGATCTGAGTCCCCATCTTGTCCAAACCAGATAATGAAAAAACATTGTACATCCGCAGAGATCTGGCATGCCATCTATCTTTAAAAAATGCTGCTGGCTGTCTGGGTGGCATCTGTTTAAAGATCCATTTGAACTTTTCCATCTACCTGGTGCTTTGAAATCACGGGGTACAGATAGGCCAATTATGAACAATTAAGTTACCACACGTAAGAAATTACTGTTTCTCAGATGAGCAAAGGTAATTGTCCATACGCACACTCACAGCCTAGTCCCAATGGCCAAGAAAATTGGCTTAACTTGTATTTTGTTGTAACACACTTTACTACCTACTTACAAGGGAGTAGAAGAACAACCATAATCAGTTACTACAGCTCAAGGCATCTGTTGTTATCTGTGATTTAAGAAGATACCCACAAGTTATCCATTCACTGCCATGGTGAAACCTCTAGAGTTTGTCAGTGTTACTTAGCTCCACCTCAGCAAACTCACACTTCAGAAACAAAACCAGTTTCAATCAAAACAGAAGCAAAGACTTTGGTATTTATGTAAAGACATAGAGGAGAAATGCAGCAGGGAAAAACAAGCAGAATTACTTCCTAATTGTTCCTTCTCCAAATAATTAATCCACAAGCATACCTGAAATTATGCATTTTCTTTCTAAAACACAGAAATTGAGCACATGAATAATTTTAGTTTTATTGCAAAACAGACTTACAGCTTTACTTGCTTGCTGTAAATTACCAGAGGGAAAAAAAAAATCACATTACTGAGGAAAACGACCATAAAACAACTACACTACACTTGGCTCCAAGACGAGATAGGAGCAGGGGGAAACATCCTCAAAAATACTGGATTTGTATTATTCGAGGGTCAGCTCTAATCCCAAGAGCATAAATGGGTCACAGCAAAACACGAGAAGAACCAACTCTACAAAATTCATCACTCAATAACATCCCGCCTTTGGCCACATTAATCAGGCTGTGACGAGAGCTGGGGAAGAGGCAGAGAGCACATGTGGTTGCTATGGAGTTAAAGGCTTGAAGGAGATACAGGGAAACAGCACAACTGCATAGAACACAGTTAACCCTTAAAATGTCTCTATCTAAACACCTTTCTGGCCAGCTGAATTCACAAATACCTGTTCTAAGAGAAACCTTTGAAAATACCCAAGAGTTCCCAGGAACAAAGTCCAGCGGCCAAAATCCACCAAGGAAGAATAGTTGCTCCACACTAAAAGTCATCCAAGACTGGTAAACAACAGCCAGATGCTACAGAAGCTGAGGAAGGGTTGAGGGATTAGAGGATGGAGATGGACAAGGAGGGAGGACCATGCTTTGGAGCATGCAATCTCTGCCAACTGTCTTTGTAGTTTAATACTTTGATCTGTCATGCACAAGGGAGCAAAAGTAACTGCAAGAGATCCATGCAGAGACTGAGTTGCCCCCAGACAACAAGTAGGGGCATCACCATAAAATTTAGGACATTTGTGGTTCAGGTATCTATCTGAACAGCTGGAAGTGCACTGACGTCCTAAGAATCCCAGGCACACCCTTCCTCAAGAAAACACACCTTGGAATGTTTGGACTTTTTCTGCCCCATGGCATCATTCAACACTACTGGAAAAAACCACCCCACTTGCTGATGTGAATGCAAAGAGTCACATATAGGCAAGGTTTGGGATGAGGCTGGCACTGGACATGTAGTTGCACAGTTTGGTTCCACGACTAAACAAGGAAGAGCTTCTTAGAAGACAATTTCCTGAAGCAAAAGGTTTAGGACTGGGAAATCAGTTCTGGCAGACTAGGCAGATGAGGTAAAAAATCCTGAAGACAGTGCCAGACATGTTGGAGCTGATGACTGAAATCATAAAGCACATTTCACAGATAATCCAAGCAGCCACTTCCAGATTACAAGAAGCTGCTGCACTTCCAACTCCCTGCAGAGTTCCCTAGCAGGGGGTGTCTGTGTGTGTATATATATATATATATATGTAGATAATCAGCAAAGTTTCTATTTTCTCCTGCCTGCTTAAGGGAGTCTTTTAGTGTGCATCCTCCTACACTGCTATTTTTACCTGCTTCTAATCAGTATGTTCTTAAACATTGAGAGGCTCAGAGAAGAGCAGTTCAACTCCTCCAGTGCACAGCCCACAACACACTGAGTAATACCTGGATGGCAGCTCTTTTCCCAGCACCCAAGATATCGTGCCTCAGGGAGCAGTAGGGAGAGCAGGCGGGCAAGGTCTGGGGGATCTCCTCTCATTCACAGGATGCTGAGATTGAACTGAAGGCTCTTTGAGCAGGGATCATTAGCACCGTAAGGAGTCAAGCAGAGAGGACTGGATTCCAAGTCAGATTTTTAAACTACTGATATAGTAAATAATAATACTAACAATAACCACAAAAGCTGGATAAACTCATATACCACATTATTTTATTTTCTACTTTTTATCTCCTCTCACCACGAAGCTTTCAGTTTTCACTTCAGTTCACTTCACTTCCAGTTTGCAAGACCCAAACATGCTTGACTGCAGCCTCACAGTAGGCATTAAAATCTATGGATAAAATTCTCAAAGGACCAGGATGCCTCAGTCCTTGTGAGGAGCCCCTGAGATTACGGTAACAAAGAGTCCAAAGACACCAGGTAAATGGCACTGAATCCTGATGCCAGATGAGGCCTCATTGTTCAGTGATCTGCACTCTTAGTTCTTCCTAAGGCCTTATTTAGTGGGGCTGTTTTCAAATGTGCAACACCGCAGAAGTGGTGTGTTTGTGTGGGCTACAGGGACATGCCCTGTGCCAGCACAAACACTGATCACAGTTTGTCTCTCCTCATCCACTGAGCAGCCTTGCTCTGAAACCACATGTTAAATTCTTTCTTGGTTTTCAAGAACGAGCAGATCTTCCTTTGAAATAATAATTAATTCACCCAACTTTGCAAGTCATTTCCTCCCTTGCAGCAGCACTAAAAAAAAAAAAAAAAAAAAATAAAAAAAAAAAAAAAAATTCTGCTAAGGTCAAAAATACCAAGGGCCAAAGTTCATACATAACACAGAACCAGCTGCACTGCGCCAAAACCCAAGCACACCAAAAGTCTTTAGAGACAGTTCAAATTGCATATGAAATGTTGCCAGCAAGAACCAGGTAACTGACTGGCCACGAGTATCATGTTTGAGAAAAATGGCATGTTGGTCTTCATAAGAGTGGTCTGAGCAAGTCTCAGCTTCCTGTCAACACATACTCTTTAAACGTCTGACATTTTAAAACTTGACCCTATGGATTGATTTTAGGCAGTTCAATATAAACATTCAGCATATGATACTTGATATTTAAAGTCCCTAGCTCAGATTATAAATGTTGACAGATTTATCTATGACTGCAGTGGAAAGTCTCTGTCCTCCTATTTAAAAGTTCAGCATTTTCTATAATTTTGTAAACATTTATCACACAATTTATAGAGTTGCTCAAAATATTTAAAACATCTTTTTCAACACTGTACAACCAAAAAGCAATCAAAGCAATTACCTAAAAAAATTCAGAGTACTGTCATAAAGTCCTTTGATTAAAACTGAAACTTTCAAGAAATTTTCAATTTTCTTGGAGAATTGATTGAAAACCACATCAATAGTGCATTCTGTAATCACTCTCCTCTCCCGTGAGTCTTACACAGACTCACAGTATTGATTTTATTCTCACTTTAAAACTAAAAGTACATGCGGTTGAAATCTTTAAGTAAGAATTCTTACTCAATTGAACATTTGTCATAAAACTAGTAAACAGCAATGTAAAATATTAAAAATAATTTTTAGTAGGACTAATATTTTTCAATGATATCAATTAAACATGAAAAAATACTTTTGAAAGTGAATTCACTATAGACAATATATTAATACAGCATTTCAATAGATTTTCATTCTGCATTCCTCCTTTTTTTTTTTTCTTTTTCCAGCTATTAAAAGAGCATAAGCAATTTTGAGGAAAATATTTTGGTATAAATTTAATAGTTTCCTGACAAAATATTAACATTCCTCACTGCTGTTTACTTCCTATGAGCATCAACACCAGCAATCAATAGAACATGACCAAGGAAGCTCAAGTTCACCCCCTGCTCTCTTGCCTGCAACAAAACAAAGACAGTAGGCTGTGTACTTCAAACTCTCTACAGACTGCACTCCATTAGTATTTATTTAAGTAATAGCAGGATAACACCATTGAAAGTGGGTGCTTAAATTAGAGGGAAATAGATCAGAAGTAGCACAGGTCACACTGCAATCCTCTGTTACCTTTTCATACTCTGCATTTAGGGCTTGCTGAAGCTCTACCACAGATGAGGGAGCTGCACAATGACAGAGCCATGCCCCAACATCTGATCCAGATCAAACTCAGCTGGATACACATAAAGGAGGGGCTGGTCCTTTTCCCTCTTCCCAAGCAATTCGTGCCTGGAAGCCCTCTACATTCCTACCACTGCAGTCTAAATAGGGAAAGAGCAAGGAAAAATCACTCTTTTTTTCAGTCACATTCACAGTAATGTGTGTATCAATATGTAAAACAAACAAGACATTGCCTGGAAATTCAGAAAAAAAACGGATGATATCTTTTCTGAGACAATCACCACATAAATGCATTTCACAGCCTAATACTACAACACAAGTGACAGCTAAAGAAAGATAAGTCAACTCCTGTTTATTTTTTGAGATAACAATGCTTCAGACCAAGCCTTGGGTGGTCACAACTACATCACAGTCTCTTGCAGTGATAAGCAAAATCTGTCTTCAAGCATGGGGAAGCAGGCTGCCAATGTCTGGTGGCAAAACTTAAGCAACAAGCACCAGAAACAAGAGCACAAACAAGCAAGAGGGAAGCATTTGCTATCTGCAGCAGTTATAGGGATCAAGGCTGGTGTCAGCACATCATCTGCTTACATCCTTCTATTAATTGTCAAGATAGATTATATACAACTTCTATGATTCTATGAAACATAATTAATCTATTTACTACCATCAGTTCTCTCTGGCAACCACCTGCACAGAAGTAAAAGTTTGCTTACTACAAAGTTTTGTCTCTTTGACCTGAAGGGATTTTCTTCCTCACAACAGATTATTACACTCTGCAAAGTCAATGAGACAAATCCAAATATCCATTCCTCTGTGCAATCACTGGGGCATATGTCTGATACCATCAGAGAAACATCTCTGAGGTTAAACATTGCATGAGCTTGAAGATTTCTCCCATGATAACTGGTAGTGAAAGAAGTTCTGTATTCCTGCTCCTGAGAGGATTTTGATGTCTCTCTGCCAGTGTAGTTAATTGGAGCTTGGGACTTAACAAACTTAGAGGACTATGGCTTTATCATGGATGAAAATTTAATCATGCAAACCAAAGGCAGGTCACAAAACCACTTTCCTCCCTCAAACATGAAAATTCTTAGTGGAAGGTAGTGGCCCAAAAATTGCCAACATGGTGAGTCTTGATCTGGGCACTACTTTCTGTAGCACTACTGGACTCAGTCCTCACTGCCACTTGGCCTCTCTACACCCATCTTCCAACTTGGCTCCCAACTGTTTCATGTCCCTGACCCATCCAGTCACTATTACCTTCCCTTCTCCCATGACCTCTGCACTTGTCTCACCAGAAGGTGGCAGATAATTGCCAGAGATCATTAGCACAGGAAGGAAGGAAATTTTCCTCTTCTCTTTCCATTGTGCTTTCTTTCTAGGCTAAATATACAAGGGAGTTTTAAGTCAGCTCTAGCTCCTGACTGAATCATCAGCTAAGCCTCCAAAGAACCTGCCTTCTCTCACCCCTGCAGCATTCTACCAGCCTCACTCAAATCCCCCTGTGATGCAGGTCACCCTCTCACCACCAGCAAGGGAGCCCAGCTGAGTGCATTGATTCTTCCCCAGACACTGCTTTGAGGCAGATCAACTAATCAGGGAGAAGAAAGCTCTGGGAAAGCTCCAAGGACCCTGCCATTTTCCCTCGCTGCCAGCTCCTCATGCCATGGCTAGAGACAACACAGCAGAGACAGAATAAGAACCTGGATTAAAAAGGACATGTGGTTGGCATAGTTATAGGATGCAACTGCCCTCTCAACCCCAAACACGGGTGTATTATCAACACCCTTCTGGCTACAGATACAAAGCACAGCACCATCAGAGCTGCCTTGGCAAAAGTTCACTCCATCCCAGCCAGATCCAATACAGCGTCTTTGGCTGCAGACTCATGAATTAGATCTTTCAATGAGCTTTAGGATACACCCAAATATCCAGAAATTCTTCCTTTGGATAGATGACTTCAACTGGAAAATCAAATAAACTAGGAAAGACACTGGGAAGAAGAGGGAAACACACTGGTAACCGGTAATTAATTAGCATGTCCTGTGAGCCTTACCCAGCTGCTTGGCAACCCAGAAAGTCACAAAAGAGAGCAAGGGGCAATTAGACAAGTGGCTTAGCTGGATGCTTCCAAAGCAGTAGCTTTAGGTGGGTAAGGGAAATCTTTGGTGTATTCCCACATCTTCACCATTCTGTATTGATTGGTATTGCAGGCCCCAGAGAAGCCCAGGTAGACTTCAGACGACTTCTACACAATTTGAAGGGAACAGTGGAAAAATGATTGCTCAAATTAAGAAAGACAGACTTTTATATTCATGCTACTTTTTCCCTTCATCTGTTAGGCCCATATTAGTAAATAAAACAGGTCAGGGCCCATTTTCTGCTCCAGAGACCACTTGGCATTTGGTCTGCCTCTAGCTAAACTTCCTTTCTCCCCAAGACAAGGTGCCAAAAGGAAGCATTCCTGGGCTACCCTAACCCCTAAACCAGGACTGAGTTGGTCTGAAAATGTTCATTAGCAAGGGACACAACCATGCTGGGGCAACAATCATCACACTCCCACATCAGGCCAAGCATTCAGGAGCAGTCAAAATCCAGGAACATCCTGGGTGCCACGTGAAATGAAACAGGTAAGGCACATCCCTCCTGAGGTGAGCCCTTGGGTCCCACAGTCAGAATTTACCATCATTCACAGGGCCACAGCCACGAATTGAATGGAGCAGAGTCACTGGCTGGAAGTCAAACCTTTGACAGATTAGTGTCTGTACCAGTGGCAGAAAGTCTGGTCCAGAGAGATTAAAAGTGCTCTGCCCATCTTTCTTTGGAAATAACCTCTCAGAGGTGAATGAAGTGTACAAATCTGCTATTGGCAATAGGGAAGGTAACAGTAAGACAAGGGTGTTTTGTAAAAGCAGCAGCAGTCTAGGTCAGCCCTGTGCCTGGCTTTCCCACGTACCTTTCCCTCTAACTGCAGTCTTTCCACTAAAAGGAACCTGTCCTTGCAAATAGACCTGACCCTGGTAGAAAGAAATAATCTTCAATACATTTTCTGGGGGTGCTTTGATAACAAAAAGAGTTAAACAGTGGCAACACCTGACAGGACTTCCCACTTTCTTGTTATCACTTTAATTTAAAAAAAAAAAAAAAACGTTGGGAAAAAAGAAAAAGGCAGGGGGGAAAAAAGAGGAAAACAATACCCACGTATCACTCTTCAGATAAAAACAATTTTGAAATCTGATGCTTGTGTAGCTCTGTAGGCACAGTGGATATTAATAATTCAACAAAATATTATAGTCATTACTGTATTTTGCAATATCACAACACTGTGTTTTAGCAGAATTTCTCTCCAAATCTCATTGCAGCATCCATTAATAAATAAAATGCAATTCACTGTATTAAATGTGTTGTTTAAAGGCTAAATATTTCATCAGAACTAATTCATTTTAAATAATCAGACTAGGACTCTCCTCCCAACATCAGGAAAAATCTCAGTTCCGTACACTTTCTACACTTAGAAATGAAATTACGTTTCAAAAGCAAACCATAAATTGAATTCAACCCAAACATCTACACAGTAGCTCTTAGACTATAACCCCCTGCAGACAGATGGGATCACATTCAAACAGGCCACAGGTCTCACAACTCTGTTATGCTGTTTTGGCCACCCAGGAAAATTAAGATTGAAAAAACACAATAGAATGATTTGCATTTATTGCCTCCCCTGAACAGGGACGAGTGCCTGGTTCCCTGCGGGAAGGAGAAAGAAAAATCATGTGAGTCCAGGCCTCAGCTGCCAACAACTATAGATAACAGTGCTTATCCAGTGCTTTTCACCAGTCACTCTCCAAGGGCTCTGCAAAGGCAAACAGTTTCCTCTCACAGTTTGGGAAACTGAGTCATAGACTTCCTTTGAGTTGCAGCTTTGTTTTGGCAAATGTTACCATTTTTTGCCCCCCTAAAATTTTTACTTGGATCTCAGGAAGGGTGATTTAGATCTGAAGTGCAGCTCCTCCTCCACTCTCAAACACGCCCAGCCTCCCAACCTACTCAGCCATAAACTGGTGAGTTTCTAAGTCAGGATGAAGAAGAGGGAGTTTGATTTTAGTTTTTGTCAACTGGTATTAATAGCAAAAAATATTACGGCCCCCATATTAATAAATAAACAACCCCAAAGCTAACCGAAACCAAACAAATAAACAAATAGAAATCACACTATACCGTTTGAAGTTTTCAGTTTAAAAACTTCTACAAAAAAAAAAAAAAGGAAAAAGAAAAAGCAAGAAAAAGCAGTAAAAAACCCCACCATACACAACAACAAAAAAAAATGTTCCCTAAAGTGACTGTTACTTTCCAGCCACCTCCAGAACAGCATGTAAGCATCCACCCTGCTGACTGACAAACTGACGTCAGCAAGGTAATTCCTGTAATTAAAACAAAATAACATAACCTTACAAGCAGGCCCTGCATCAGATGCTGTAATCTCTGTTTTTACCCACGGAGCTCACTGCTTTCCTCCAAGAAGAGCACATAAACACTGCAACCTTCTTTTCCTGACTTTATACCAAGACACAGTATAGCACATTAAATCAGAGGGAGCAGTATCTTCAAGCATTATTTTTTACAGTAAAATAGCAACTTAATAAGGCCATCATATCTCCTAAATTGTGCTGAATTTGCTTTCATAACTATATAATAAATGTTTCAGCTTAACCTTTTAAAGCCAAAATCTCATCTTTTTCATATTTAAAAAATAAATCCTTTAAACAAGTCCTTAAAAATTAGGGAGACGAGATTTTTATTTGGTTGATTTGTTGTGGGAGTGTCTGTTGAGGCTTTTTTAAATCAGAATGAAAGTCTGAATTTGGCTCAAATCAAAATCTGGGGAGACCTGTCAAGGTAGAGATGGGGGTTAGGGATTAAGCCCAAACAATTTCCCTTCTGTGAACTACCACACACACACTTAAAAACACTGAGGTGAGCAGTAACATATTTGCAGAGCTCTCTGTCCTACATATTCTTGATTCCAGAGAGGTGCTAGATACGCCAGATAGAATTCAGTGCCAGATACAGCTGTGCTACTGGGCAATGTCAGACATGTGACATTGGGAATAGATGGACCTTTGGACTCATCCAGCACATCTGATCTTATGTTCCTGGGCACAGGTCCAAACCCCATTCAACTCAATAGAAATGCAAAGAATTCACTGGCTTTCAGTCAGACCTTATATGACAGTGGACAGGAACAACTAGAAATATTCAGTCTTTCAAGAAGAAGAGTTAATAGGAATTTGCTCTAATAAACACACCACCTTTACCACACTGTCGGTATGTGTTGGAAGTCATTCAGCCTCAGGTGCTGAGGAGTCTTAACTCCTGAGCCAAAACCCAGATCATTTCTCTAGGCTTTCACCAAGGCCCTATAAAGCCCTGGCTGCTCCCCTCAGATGAGCCAGCAAGACCTGAGCTAGAGGGGAACCTAAACTCAGGAGCAGTGAAGGACCAGCATAGCATGGCTAGAGAGCTCCCTGCCAACATGGGAACTTGGAAAGCTAATTCAGAGCTCAGGCAATGAGCAAAGCAGCAGGAGAGCACGCTACACCACAAGCCAGGATGGTGTCCACCGAGGCAGTAAAGAAGCCTCACTTTTGTTTGTTCTTTGGACACTGTTCAGTGGAACTTTGCAAGTGAAGTCCTTATCATCATTCAAGGTTGCTCCTAAAAGATTGTATTCCTGGATTGCTCAGCCCCTTCAAGAGACAACCCTCTGCTTCACCACACAGCTTGATGGCTTGTGACACTTGGTAATTTGTCACAGTGTTAATGCTTTTCTGGTTGCTGTCTGTTATGAAAAAGGTTGAAGGACAGCCTTGCAGATGGAAGAGGCTTTCAAATTCCATCCTGTCCAAGCCTGCCAGCCACCAGAGAAGGGGAAGGCATGTGGGTCTAATTCTCATTTTACTGATATTTCATCACTGTATCAGCGCCAGCTTTTAAGGTATTACTCTTGCCCTACTCAGCATCAGGAAGATGAAAAATATGCCCTTGAAATAAAACATGCTGCTCCGACAGAAACCATTGCTTCATCAAGCTAAGGTTCTTATCAAGGAAAGATTTTATTGCAATACCGAGGATTTAAACCAAGCACAGCAGTTTCATAAAGAGAGAGAGAAAAAGACAAACCAACGTGTTCCAGTGATAAGTTATTCCAAGCAGAAATGCGGGATCCAGAACATCCTTTCCAGTCTGGCAAAGGGATCACTCACAGCTCTTGGTGTGTCTGGCCAAGTCTGTGTACTATTTATCTATCCAGCCAACAACAATAACAACAACAACAACAAAATTTTCCTCATAGCAGTTGTTTCTACAACAAGCACAGAAGAGCTTGCAACCCCAGCTCAAGGCTACAGCATAGCATGATATCTAAAAGTCTGGTTTGCTATTTTATTACAAACTGCTCCTTCCTTCCAACTTCCATTCAGGAAGATGCTTGTGACCTCTCAAAACAGCACTCCCTCAAAAGCAGTGGAGATATTTAGTAAAGCAGTGAACTGAGAGACCACAGCTGCCTGAAAGACTTTGAGAGACTTAATATGCACTAGGAATGGGCACCCATCTTCTCCCAGACCCAGCACACTATTTAGAATGTATTTTCACATTGAGGCTTTTATTAGAAATATTCCAATTCTCTCCCTGAAGTGTCCAAATCGCTGGAAGACAATGAACATCACGGTTTGTATATCTAATGTCAGCAACTCAAGCACACACTAGTCCACTCCAGCAAATTTACTCTTGAACAACCCAGTTTCCCACCAGTGCAAGAAAAGGAGAAAGATACTTGCCCACACTGTGGCAATACCTCAGTCTTCCTCCCTTAAGTCACAGACTTTTGCCCTACAATCAGGCAACTCATTTTCACTATCCCAAGCTCAGGACAATGGAAAAGAAAACACAAGACAAATGAAAAAAAATAATAATACTCAAGGGCACAAAGTCAAGGAGATACAGGAAGACCCACACTGGCAAAACCAAAGCTGTACACAGAAATATTCACATTAGGGTCCTGCCCACACTAGTATAAATCAAGCTCCATGGAAACAACAACAGCATAAAATCACCACAAACCAGAGTGGATTTTGGAACACGAACATCAGCTAAACAGTATCCCTTAAAGGCTAATTTGTCTTTACTGACATCCCTCCTTTCCCTTCAGTTAATGGCAGAACAGACCATTTAGCCAGTGGTCTAAAGCCTTAGCTTGCATGACAGCAATTTATGCATCCCTGGCAGGTGAGAATGACCCATTCAACTTAAATAAGAAGGAGAAATGCCTCCTGACAGCATTTCTTTGCCCAGTTCTTGTCTGGGACAACTCCGAGTATCATTCAGTCATGACATGTCTAACCTGAATTGACCATGTCCCAGACTCCTGGGACTCAGACTCCCTGACTCCAAATAATCACTTTTCTCTCTTCTCTCCTGGCATGGGTTAGACTTAGGCACAAAGCAGCACAGTATCAAAATACTTTGCCAGTTCCCAGTAGTTGTGCATGCCTTGCTCAGGGGATCATTTCTTTTTTTCCCCTCTCTGGTGCTAATTCCATCTATTAGTTCATTCTCTGTCCCTGCCCTGGGCAGGAGCTGCCATAGCAGAAAGACGCAGAAGGAAAATGCATCAGGACAAGTCAAGCACAAGTGTGCCTCTAGAGGGAGAGCATTTAAATAAAGAATGAACCTGAAAAAGCTGCCAGCTTCCCTGTAGCCAGCACTGTCTGTCAGAAGAAATTCACCACGAGGGATTGTCACACAGGAGCAAAACATCTCCTGACCCCACATTCAGGAGGGAGAAAGTGACAAGTGTGCCACCCCAGAGAATAGCACAGACTGGTGTTAAAAAGTCAGAAACAGCAGAAAAGGCCACATCTTCCCCACCATAACCAATTATTTATGGTCTGTAGAAACAGGTTGGCAGGGAATACCCATACTGCCTCCTCTTGGAGGAGTTGAAAGTCCATATATGCAGATGAAAACAAATGGCAATGTTTATCACCCTTTAAAGACAAGGATTTGTGCAAGGTGCTGTACATACACCTGGGTCAGGAGGAAACTTCTCTTGTTCCCAAATGTTACTTCGAAGCACAGATTTCTACTTACCTCTTAAAACCCTACAACTTCACAGACACTTTCTGAGAAAAAAATACTTTTAGCTCAGGACAGAAAAGGTTGCAAGAACAGACTCCTGCTAATTACCATCTCTTTTCCGTCTTGCTACCATTCCCTCACATCTCCTGATCATTTAGTGTGCAGATGAGTGCAGAGCAGAAATTAACCCAGGCAGGACATGCTTCATGAGAGCTCCAAATTCAGCACACAGTCAACCATATTCGACCTAAGGAACCTAGTGTGTAAGTGAGGGCTGCCAAGACTCAGCCATGACAGGCACAGAAAACCCTTCACTCTGACTCAGCACAGAGAGTGTTCGAGTCACGGCCACTGTCCAAAGGCCACTGCAACAGAAAGAGAAGGAAGGGACCCGCAATACCATTTAACAGCATCAGAGCACAACAGTTACAGCAGGAAGCTGTAGAGAGGGAACTGAGGAAAAGCAGGCAGAATCAGACTATGGCCCCAAATCATCCCTGGTTACATGGTACTTACACCTTTTCTAGTTGAATAGTTACATATCTAGTACTAGAGTTATCAGGTCACATACCCTTACATACATGTAAAGGTAGGCACAGTATCTTTTACTTTTCTAAAACACTTTTTTGTTTGTTTGTTTGTTTGGATTTTTAAGCACACAGTGATTCAAATGGGACTTTAAAAGACGTAAAAAAGTGGAGGAAGCTCCACTCTGTCCTGTCCCATCCTGCTCTCTAGTGCCCACATGAAGCTTGTTTTGATAAGCACAGATAGTGCAAGTTTTGTTCTGTTAAACCTGTTAGCTACCAAGGGCAACAAATACTGCAGACAACTCTTTTAGGTAAGAATACACAGCATTAAAAAAGGTGTTTCCCCATGAGCTGTGAAACAGTAACACCAGCCTTGCCCTCTTTCACACACATATTGACTCACTCCTGTGTCCTGACACATTCCATGGATCAGCTCTTCCCTCTCACCCTTGTCTCCTCTAGGATGACCACATGAAGAAAACTTTGTGGCTAATTCCAGCCCCAGTCTGAGAACAGCCTCCACTAGTCAGTGACTTTCACGACTGTTAACTTTTGCTTTGGGGAAGAGAATAAGAATCTCTTTTACAGAAGATGTAGCATTCTCAAATGATTCAATATTTTATTTTATCTTCTAACATTTGATCTCATTCTGCTGAGTTAAACCTGTTTCTTTCCCCTTTCTATGAGTTCTCACTAAGATATCTTCTCCTCAATTCAGTTTAATGTCTGTTTACAGGAACACTACAGGAAGCACAGATAAAATAAAAAAATAATTTATACTAATAATAAAAAAAATCAGAACAAAACCTCAGTGCAACTCAGAAAGGCAGGCTTTGTTACTTGTAGCATGTGAGGTAGGAACAAGTAATGAAGATAATTAAAAGAAAAGAAGGGTAGAATTGAGACTGTAACAAAGGTGCTGTACAAGCAAACTGAGAATCATACACTACCAGCAATGTTGCCTTTTGATTAAAGGAACAGAGTTTCCAGGCAGGCTAGAAAAAACCAATATGAATGCTATTAATTAAGAAAATTAAGGACTCTTCAGTGCTGATGCTGTAGTTGTGGTTTAGTTGCACTGAGAAAGAAATAGTTTCTGCTTTGGATCAACAGATCGTGCTGTCCTTGAGCTAGCATTGGAGGGATAACTTTGGAATCTCTTGACCAATCTGAACTGAATTCAGCAGAGGATAAAAGGTCATAAGGGTGCAGAATTCCTCTACTTTCATCTGAGTGAAGAAGCAAGCCCCAAAACAATAGCTGGCCTGAACCATAAGCCACCCAGTGTCCACTTCAATAGCTGGCAGGACTCCAGCTGATTGTTGCTTCAACCACAGCCAGCGCTCCAACATACCTGTAATGCTCAGCCAATTATGTCTTATGCTGCTCTTCTCCTCCCAGAATGAGGGATCATGACAGAGATGACAGAAAACACTGAAAGATAGAAGAGTCCTGGAAGGGCATGCAGTTAAGTGATCCCTAACTTCTGTTGCCTAACAAAATTACTAGGCATTTTACCCATTTCCTGATCCTTCAAAGAACAGACAGCTCTCACAGGCCAGATAACTGAGTGTTCAGTATGGTTACTGGGGCAGGGCCTCAAAACCACTGAGAAATCATATTCTGGCTGGATGCCCTGACCAGATCTTTCTCTGCTGTATTCCATATTCCACACTTTTCTGAAAGCCCTTCTGTTCAAGGCTCAGCTACTCAGAAAGTCTGGCCAGTGGTGGCTGAACCATCTCTATTATACCTCTGTAACACCTGATATGGGCACTGTGACTGTATGGGGCTTTCTCCCAGTGTCGCTCCAATTGTTGCCAAAGTACACTTGAGTAAAGGTTCTCTCTTTTCTGAAATACCTGCTCTTTCAAGTAGCATGGCTCTCACATTGGTTTGCAATCTCACCGACTCATAGGCAAGCTTTTTTTTGAGCCAGATGGCAAACACAGTTTTCAGAGACCCCTGCCTGATTTGTAGGTCTGCCTGTCTGCCTCTCCCACCACACACCACAAGCAAGGCTGCCCCTGCACAGTGTCATCATGGTCCTTTCCATGCAGGCTCACCAGCCTTGTGTCTTGCACCAGGCTTTTGGCCAAACAGAAGCAAACCCCTGTTCCACTGCAAACACAGCATTCCTGCCAGTTCAGATCAGACAGTGGGTCCATCCAGAAGCACCAGGCCCCAGCCCCAGACACCCACCTGCACCTCCACCCATGCTGCCACTATAGCGTCAAGTGCTACCAACATTTTCCTGTTTGGGAACAAAGCTGGAAAGACACTAGGGGTGACAGAACAAGGACATTGCCCTTCTCATACTGCCCCAGCCCTTCACCTTGCAGAAGACCGACATGGGGAAACTCAGCCCAGGCTGCATCCAAGAGGGCAGGAGGATCTATTTGCCTCATCTCACCCAGGACCTGCACCTGGTGTTGGGAAAAGACTTTTCCCCTTGGGTTGTGAAGTGTAACACAAGGGGTGAGAAAGCCACCTTAAAGATCCCAAAAACTTATAAGACCCTAGAATTTTACATCCTACTACATCACCCCATGAAAAACTGCACGAGCAGCCACACAAACCTACATGTGCTATCATCCTAAATTATTCCAACTCATTACAAACAATCCACATAATTCAGTCAGCTCCCACTCCCCTCATCAGACAGATGAGACTCCTCTCCTGTATGTATTTCCAGTGAAAGCCCAAATTCATGGCCCCCACAGTCTCATCACATCGATTCTCATTCAGCTCAAAAAGAGCTGCAATTTGAAATTACTCAATCTGTGAAGCCAAGCAGGTAAAGGGATTAGAACAGCAGACAAAGATGCTCTTCGAACACCTCCAGACAGAACTTTGCCATGCTTTAACTTGATCAATCTGTTAATGATTTCAGCTGAGCATGTTCCACTTTTCTATTATAGAGAGCTCTGTTCTTTCCCCATGTAGCTCCTCTTCTCACCTAATTTTCCTTTCTTTCATGTAATCTCTTATAAAAACAAAAACACACACAGCATCTGAGCTGTAGCAGATGAAGTAAAATAACTCCTTTTCATTAAGTAGCTGTATTAATACTGATCCATAGTACAACCCAGAGTAGATCCCTCTTTTTTTATATGCCTCAGTTTCACAAAAAAAAAAAAAAAAAGAAAAAAAAGGCTTGTACTACTGACCTTCCTTTTAACAACCTTTGACATACACAGTTGAAGTAGGCAGCAGAAGACCTTTGGAAGTACAATCGTGTCTGTCATTCCATAAGCACAAAATTGCCAGGATTTGGTGGTAAAGGACAGGGAGCCTGGAACAGAGAAATATCCCCATATACACTGCCATCCATCCCACTGCTTCGTGCAGAAAGAATTCACCCTACAGCTGACAGGGGCAATTAAGGCCTGCAGACAGGCCAGGTCTGCCAGCACCTCATGGTACTGATCACAGCTGGGGGGGATTTTTCAAACAGGCACAAACTGCAGGGAAAGGTTAACAACCAATTAGAGCTTCCACTCCCTCCTTCCTGCACCCATAGGGTCATAAAGCACTTTTGGCAAGAGCTAAATAATCACATTTTATACATTCTCTTCCACTCAACAGCTTTTGCAAATATCCATCCAATTTAAGCCTCAGCAACAGCCCTTCATGTGAGTTAACTCTTCCGTGTAGATGGGGAAGTCTCAAGACAACACACAATCTCATTAGGCACTAAGGCAAGACCACAAATCATAAAAACAACTTGCGAGCACAGCCTGCTCTCCTCTGACAACCAAGGAAGCACAACTGAACTCAACCTGCCTTTTCCTTCTGCCTTGAAAATCAGCAGGAGCTCTATGCCAAGTCTTCACCTCCACTAACCACTCACTGGGGTCCTCTTCCAAATCCCTATGAGGGGTTCAACCCATTTACTGAGCCTACCAGCAGCACCACATGTTACAGACTAGTGGAATGCCGAAAGCAGTGACAAAGCAGTTGCTTCAACCATCCTGAGTTCTTTAGACCATCATTGATGTAATTGGTTCACTGTGGGTCCGTCCTAGTTTTTCCAAATCCCAAACAACCGTTTGAGTCCCAAAGACACCAGTAAGTGCAACCACCTTTCCCAGGAAATGCTGCTTTATCTCACAATGCAGTGGCTGGGAAGAATCCCAGTCCCTTCTATTCCCCCACATTCACAAGAAAGGAACAAGGAGAGAAGAACAGAAACGCTAAGATTTGTGCAACACCATCGTCTTGATTAAAATATTGCAGAGTCCCAAGTGGCAGGGACCTGGCAGGGCAAGAGCATCCTCTGCGGATCAGGCACAGGGAGAGAGGTGATGAAGCACAGTCCCCCCTGCCCTCATTTGCCGCTCCCAGTGCTGCAGGAGAGGGAGCAGATCGGCAGAGAGGTTGGTCTGACAGCAGCCACCGGGGCTTTGCCCAGAGGCTACGGAGCACGGCAGTGGAGGAGCTGGAGCGTGCACCCAGGATCAGGATTGCTGCTTCCCAGTCACCATCGCCCCTCTCCCACCCCAGTAGCACCGCCGGCAGTTCCAGGGGGGGTTCTGGCCATTTTACCGGCACATAACTCAGGTTGGAAGGGACGCAGCAGATGAGAGATCCGGGCAGTGGGACTCCCATTTTCAGGACAAAGCCTGGCAGCGTTGAGGGACCGCACAAAGGGAGAGACAGCGTGAGCTGCACGGGCGACAAAACGCTTTACCACGGCTGAGTGCTTGGTAGAACTATTTTCCTCTCTCGCGGAGGGAACCCCGGACAGCGGGAGTTTCACAGAGTCAATGACTCCGAGCAGGTTTCCATATCAATATTTCAGCAGCCTCTGCCTTCCCAGCACGCAGTCCCAGGCTGCTGCTCCCCCCGCCCGCCGCAGCATTCCCTCCCTTTCGCAGATGCCCACGCTCCCTCTAGCGCCCGGCTTCGCTTCCCTCACACCGGCAACCCGCACCCTTCCCTCAGCCTGTGCCCTGGGGATCTCCATCGCACTGGAGCTAATTAAAACTGATGCTATTTGGGGCACGCAGGCCTTGTAGTGCTCTGCAGAGCGTTTTGCCTGGCTAGCGATTGTGTCCGCATGTCGGAATACGAAAGGGAAAAAACATCGTGACAGCTTCAGTGTCAGTGCTCTGCCATTTGTTTCTGTGAGAGAGCAATCAGTGCTCCTTCAGGATTGAAGACGAGGAACAAAAGAGAAGTTTGGTCATTCATAATGAATCTTTTCTGATTTTTATTGCATGTTGGGACTCTGCTGGAGATGAGGCTGGAAAATGACTCTAAAATTTCCATAGTAGATTATTTATCAAATATGTTTCGTGCCCCATGCTCTGCAAACACACAGCAAACTTTCTTCAGTTCCCTCAGTCTCACAACACCCCATAAAGGCAGGAAAGGAAATACTTCCATGCTCCTCTTTTTGCATGGAAGAGATACTAACAACAATGCTGCAGTTCTTCCTGGACATTAAAAGGAAATTCGGGTTGTGGGATTTGTTTACCTTGAATTACTACAGGGAGTTTAGGCAAGCCAAGAAACTTGAATGTAAAGGTGTGACTGCAGCAAAGCAGATAACAGCCAAAGCAGATCCCAGCTTGACCAGATCCCAGACAAATCCAAGCCTTAACTCCACAAGTTCATTGCAATTGTCCTCAAACCAGCCCCAACCATGAACTCAGGCTTGGCCTTCAATTCTGAAATGAATCTGGGTTTATAAGAGAGTAGACTCAGGAAGGTGTGTAATGCTCTTCTCCATTCTACTTACAGACATCCAGGGAGCTTAAGGAGAGCACACTATGGTATGAATTAAGTAAATTCTTGGCTGTTTACAAGATTGGTTTCCAGTATCCTTTAGTACATTTAACATTAAAATCTTTGCCCTTAGCCAGTGCTTTGCCCATGAGGAAACACTGCTTTCCTGTGTTTTCTTAAATCTTACTTATGAATACAGCTATAAATTTGGAAACTCTCAGAAAGCTTCATCTTCATATAGTCTTGCCTTTAAGGAAATATTTCTTTCATCTCACCTCCCTTTTGAGAAAAATCTCTCCTGCCTAACATCAATTATCTGCTCAAATCCATTTTCAAAATACTTCGTCATCTAGTTGGTCGAAAGTTTTCAATTAAAAAAAAAATCAAAGCATCATGTAGCTGTTTCTGTTTGCATTTAAACCACGGTGAAAGCTTAGCCATAAGTCCTGGGCTTATCCCTGAAAAAGTCTGAGTACAAAAGTTTCAAGAGAAACTGCTGACAGGCATTTAGGACAGGAGCAGTCCTGTTACTGAACTCGGAACTACAAGAACATCAGCAGCTTGCTGCCCCTGGCTGGTAATGGCCCAGGGAATTTGCCATCTTCTTGGGATCCACAAGCAACATCCAGGCCTGTCCACTGGACATCAAACTGACTTTGCAATGAAACCAGTCTGGAGAGAAATAACATGAAAAATGTTTTGCAGACGCTTTCTTCCTGCTCTACTGACTCAACACAACCACAAATGCAGTTGCCATGATGGAGTTTAATTTTTAATTCCAATATTCTATTTGAATATTAATTAAAAATGGATTGGCAAAGTTCTGGAGAAGGACTTAGGTGGCAAACTTCATTACTAATGATAGAGGAAAAGTGGAAATCCATGAAGACATTTTGTCAGAGCTAGCCTACCTTCAGTAACAATGGGACCACAACCCGGACAAAAGCTGCTTTTGGGAAAGAAAGTCTAGAACAGCAATTCAAATATCTACTAAATGCAGTGCAATTACTATAATTGCTCTTTTACCATTTTTCACTCTAGGAGTAAACATTTTAGACTGAAATCCAACTGGACTTTTGGAGCAGTTACCCATGGCTAACAACTAAATGCAGCATAGCCTAACTAAAGATTCTCCTTCCTCCCTTCCAAGCATAGCAGTCTATTTGGAATTGCAAATATTGCCCATCTCATTCTGCCCATCACACACTGCATTGCCAGGCATCCTAATGAAAAACTACCTGGCACACATTGAGCCCATCAGCCTCCCTAGCTTGTAATTCGCCATGGGAGTGAGTAATGTCTCAGCATCAAACCACCAGTACATTAGCAGATCACACCAGAACACTGCCAACACCATTCAGAGGAATCATTCCCGGAAAAGACAGACTTCACTGCAAGAACTTGTACAACCTGCTTGTCACTGTCAGCCCTCAGAGCTTGCACAGGAGAAAGAAGTAGGATCGGGGCAGCAGGAGGTAAAGAAAACCCATTTCAGAGGAGGGTTGTTCCAATCAGGTCATCTTTGCATTAGCCTTGAAAATCTCTGAAGACTTTCTGGTGCCTTGCTGTACCATTTTTATTGAGAAGAAACTCTTCCTAATAAATATCCAGGCTGACATATGTTTTGGCTGTTACCGCATGTTAATTCCTCTCCAACCAATAAGATGAGCTGCATCTTCTTTCTAACTCTACTCCAGCTGACCATAGGCTACTGCAGTACTATTATCCCCCTCCTCACCATCTTGTCCTAAAGACATCTCCTAGTCTTGGAGCGAATCTTAAAGCCATGTTAACCATAGGGGTGACAGCTACAGATTGACTGGACCTCTGGACAAAACAGTGCAGCACGGCCGTCAAGACAAAACAAGGCCCAGGTCCAGTGTCCCACCAGCTCTCATCCTGCCTTCCCCAATTTTCAGAGCCTGGATCATACTGTGAACACCTATACAACTGTGTGGTGTGCACAAGTAGCAGCTACGTCATTTAAGCACACCGGAGTTCTCTGGGTTTGTCTTCTGCACTGCAGTGAGATAAAAAATGCACGGTACATTTTTCCTTTAGTGTATAGAAAAATTCCATCCCCTAGGATCATATAGGAACTTGACCTGGCTGCAGCAACCTGCAATACACACATGCTTTAGACAAATGCCCTCTCGTGCTCCTACTGGGGCATAATAGTGCATTTCTCATCTTTTTGCCAGAATTTTATCTCTGGTTACTAGAAAGGTAAAGGCACGTATACATGGGCTGCCTAAATCACATAATGACTATTAGCTGCTGCCTTTTCATAGATAGTGGATTGAAAATATCTTCTAGAGAAAGCTAGAAATGTTCGTATTTGCTTCTTATATTGAAAAAAATCATCCCCAACACCACAGAATTTGTAGTAGTTCCATCATAGAAAAAGCATAGACAGAATTAAGTACTTCCTATAAACAGCTACATTAATCAGAGGGACAACTCTGAAACCTAATGACAACAGTTCCCATTTACCATTCCACCAGTGATCATATCAGGAGAGCAATCCTAGTAAATGGGTTTATTCACTGTCGCTTGTTGAAATCCCTTGAAGAACTTACTGTCAAGAAACAAGATAGTGAGATTTAAAACTGTAAGAGCATTAAAGGTGCTGCTACTTTCTTTTTTTGGTTTTTTGGGGTTTTTTTTTTTTAGGTCCTTATCCCAGAAATCAGAGAGAGAGGACAGGAGAAAAGATACTATGAGGAATCAGACCATCATCACGGGAAGGTTGGAGAGAGTATCTGGTGAGCAGAACAAGTAAAATTTCGTGCAATAACATAAATATCTATAGAGGGAAAACAAGTGTAGAGGATACAATGCTCACCAAATGGCACATTTGTACACCGTGTATGTGTTCAGAGAGGAATGGCTTTGAAAAAAAGAATGGCCTGCAGATCTTCGGGGAATAATAGTCGTTTTCACTAAAAATTCTCCTTCCTCCAGGAAGGCCTTGGCAAGAAAACAATTTATCTGACCTCTACAAGGTTCCCCAAGAGCTTCAGTGACCTTGTTCAATAAACACTTCTGTTAGGACAGATTGATACCTAAAGCCCAAACAGAAGTCTCCTTTTTCTCATATCAGACCTACTGATTTAAGCCAAGTCCCCTTCACCAGAACACAGAGAACACAAAGCTGATTTCTACAGAGAATAGTATTTTTGCATTTTCCTAACAATTTTCACTTGAAGATCCTTAGGTATTATACAAAGCAGAAATAAATTCTGCTCCACATCACCACTTTGTGGTAGCTAAGTAGTACTATCCTTATTTAACATGGAAGAAGAGATCCAGAGAGGTTAATTGTCTTTCCTAAGGTCACAGAAAAAGCCCCTGGGCAGGACAAAGCAGAGAACCCAAATTCCCTGATCTCACCAGCCTTTTCTCTTTCTATCGTAATCCTGACCTCACTATCTACAAATGGAGAAAACAAAAGTTTGTTGCCTGGAAGGGATTATTTTTTAATAAGTTAAATTGAGATTTGAGGGACGTGCAAGAAATGTGAGGTAGGAGATGGAGGGAGAGTTGCTTTTAAAAAAAAACAATAAAGAAGAAAAAACACTAGAGATTTTTACATTCTAGGTAACAGGACACCTAGGAGTTACAAAGATCTCCTTTTAGTGGAGTGTCTGTAGACTGCCTGTTCCCAGTAAAACCCCAATTTTTTATTATTATGCCTTCATCTTTGCAAATCCATCCAGTGTTTAGGAACACCCCACCACTAATGTCTGATTTGAAATACACTGTTTCTTTGCGTGAAATTTGATTGATCATGTTTTTAATAAAATAAAAGTGACAAAAGCTTAGGTTTTGAAGTCTATTCAAGTAACAGGGAATTGGTAAAAGCAAGCTGTATGCCTCTTTACTGCTTTGGTAGCCTGAATACACCAGCATACAGACACGTTGTACCTGCTCTCCTAGGTCGACTGGCATAATCAAGACACGAGTTAGTATCTTTTGTCCATTTTCAATACGCTTTCCTGATGCTTTGTATCTCCTGTGACCTAAGAAAATATATGCTTTGTGTTGAGGGACTGGTAGCCAATGTGGCTGGCAAAAGAAGCCACACTGTTTGCCCGGGTGACCTTGCGCAAATTGCTTGATGTTCCTGTGCCACAGACACCCCAACAGCAGAATTAGGTAAAATCTGAACTGCAGCAGAAAAACAGGCATTAGATTCAGCCTTATCTGTTAATAAATGAAAGGACCCAGGTTCAAGCATTTAACTTTCCCTCTAGACTCTTAAAAAAAAAAAAAATCCAATTAATCTCTGAATGCAGAATGTTCTCTCCAAAAGACAGGAGAGAAAGTCTCAGAATGCTAAACCTTATATTAGAAAAAACGCAAAACAATAACCCTGGTATTTATTAACATGTCTGCTTCTCCTTCCTACAGACACCACACCGTCAATAAACATCCATCGTTTTGCTTTTGCTTGTGCTTTTGAGTTGGAAGCTTTCAGTGCATTGTATCCTGAGGTGCAAAGTCCTAATGGAATGCCATGAACAATCGAGACATTTTCCTTCATTACCTTTCTCAGTCACCTGAAGTTAAAGAATAAGGAAACTAGTTATTCAAATGGCATATTTCTGTAAAAAATAAGGAAGGATGAAGAATTTAGTGAAAATCACTTTCTAACCTGTGTTTCAGAAAAAAATTACCTTTCTTTCCCCTGCAAATGCCTACAGAATGAGTTTTCTCTGCTACTTTAAGCAGAAATACTCAGAACTACTGGAAATTCATGCTGGGAAGGCATGGGGGAGGCACTTTATCTTCTATTCCTCAACACCCCTTGATTCAGCACCAAAATGAAACAAAAGAGAGGGCATATAGGTTGTTTTCTTCATTACATGCCATGTTACATTAAAAATAAATAATCCCAGAGACAAGTGTAGTGCTGAAATATACCATGCAGCTGTTTTCTCTTGAATGTTTGCTTTCATCTTTAATGAGAGTGGAATTCATGTCTGGCAAACACAACTGCCTTTAAAAATTGGTTAAATCAAAGTAACATCTACATTGCTGTCAGAATTATTGCCTAAGTAATAATAAATAGAGAAAATAAAAACTTCCAGTCAAAAAAAATAAAGAGGTGGTTGAATTGAACATTAGAACCTATAGCTGATGTACAGATAGAAAGATACAGATAGATAAGGACGTAGACAAATTGCTTTTTCATGACTAGCAAGTTTCTTGAAGTATGTATCTGAAAACCCAGCCAATCTGTTTTATGCCGTTAATTGCCTTATACCCATTTCCAATAGTGACAAAGCAATAAAAGAGGCATTTTTGAGGCAGTGACAAGCTATGATAATCAGAATAATAGGAATATTGTCAAGAGACACGAAGGTTTCCCAGAGTCCTTTAAATGTTCCCAGACTACATCAGAGTGGAAATGGTATTTCTGATACCAAGTCAAAAGAAACTTCAAGTTTTGTCCACAGCCATCTGCCAGGCGTTGCAAAGCAGGTGCGAGGGAGGGCCCTGTACTATCATGACACAACAGCATGTGGGCTTTTGGGACATTCCCCTACACACACACGATCCCACAGGCTTTCAGGGACACCCCAATGACTCATTATTATTCACTTGAGGAAAAAGGCATGAGATGCCACGGATTTTTTGTAAACTTTTTGCTGTGCTTACACTACCTGCCTCATCTCAAAGCCCCTTGACGTGCTGTGGGGCTTTCCTCGCCTTAATGAATTAATGGGATCTCTCTTGCCTCCAACAAGCACAGCGGGGCACTGGGGTGCTTTTCCACCACATCTGTAGTCTACCATCCCAGGCACAGAGGCAGCGAAGCGTGCCGAGGTGTATATTACATACACAGAGACAGAGTGCCCAGCGGTGCAGCACTCGGGACAGGCTGGAGCGGGGCGCCGCGGATCCTACCTACATTGAGGAGAGGGCTGGGGCCAGCCCGGCCCTTCGGGGCTCTCCCGCCTCGCTATCCGGGGATCGCAGCTCTGCCTGCGGGTGCGGGGGCGGAAGGCTGTTCCCATTCGCCCTCATCTTTTCCCAGCAAAACTTTTCTCATTTTCTGGGGCCACCGCTCCACTCCCGCTGGCCATAAGGGCGCCGTGCCCGCCCAGCGCCCCTCAACCCGCCGCACCCCTGGCTCCAGCAGTGGGCTCGGCACCGTCCCGCCCGCCTCCCGGCTCCCTCCCCTCCAAACCCCATCGGGTCGGTCTGTCTGTGGGTACTCACGCTGCTGTTGTGCCCGGACCAGTGCACCATGGCTTGGTTGTGCGCCGCATCCCCGGTGAGCGCGAAGGTGGTGCTGCTCAGCCTCGGCTCCTCGGCCCCTCGCAGCCGCGCCGCTCTCCCGTCCTCCGGGGGCCCGCGGGGCTGAGCGCGGCCGCCGCGCTGCCCCTCGGCCGCGGGCACCCCCCGGCGCCCCTCGCTGCTCCGGCGGGGCCGCGGCGCCGCCGGGCCCCGGCCCCCGGGCGCGCCGCCTCCCGCCCCCTCCGCGCCGAGCGCCGCTCCCCGCGGCCCCGCACGGCCCCCCGGCTCCGAGCCCGACACCGGCACCGGCTCCGCGGCCGCCGCCGCCCCGGCCGAGCCCCGCGCTCCGCCGCCCGGCCAGCTCCGTAATCCCCGCGGCGGCGGCGGCGGCTGTCGCTGCTCCTGCCTAAGGCGAGACGAGGAGGTCGGCCAGGAGGGCGATGGAGATGAGCAGGATCCGCAAGTTATTTCGGCGCCGGTGCAACACCAAGAGAGGAGTAAAAACCATGTCCAGGCGAGGAAAATGGTGTGGCAGGTCGGGAAGCAGTTGGTCCCCTTCTCCATGCCTTTGCGGAGCGAGTCGGGGGGCTTGCAGAGGGAGGGGGGACGAGGAGCTGCGTTTAGGGCTCCTTTTTTTTTTTTTTTCCTTTGGAAGGAGGGGGATGGATGCTAATTATAATATTTATTATTTGTAAAAGGCTCCTCTCTCTCTGTTCTTCTTCTTTCTTTTCTTCTTCCCCGTTCTCTTCCCCCTTTCTCAGCCTCTGCGACGATGACCAGGAAAAAAAAAGAAAAAAAAAAAAAAAAGAAAAAAAAAAAAAAAAAAGGAAAGAAGGAAAAATAGGGAAAAAAAAAACCAAAACTCTCCCCGGTAGTTGGATTCTGTTCCTTACTGTTGCTGGATTTTTTTTTTTTTTTTTCAAAAGTGCTTTTCAGTGAAACTGTTCACGTTCAAGGATTTGATCAAGTGAGAGGGTACCACCACACGGGGGGAGGAGCCCCGAGCCTTGCCAAGCCGCCGCCGCCGCTGAAATACACCGCCGAGTCACCCGCCGCGCCACGCCGCCGGGGGCCGGGAGCGGGGCCGGGGGCGGGAGCGGGACACCGCGCCGCACCGAATCAGCTGGAGCATCACCCAGCCTTTTCTCCCGATTTGGTATGTGTGCTCCTGCCCGACACAAAGCAGCCGTCATTCCCCGTTTCTCCCGATGTACGTGTACATACACTCGTATTTACAGCAGTGTAGGTGCTCCTCGCCCTGTGTGTGCGCGTGCATGTGTGCGCACAAAGGCTGGATGTGGGTAAGGGGCATAAGGGATCGCGGCTGGCATGAGTGGCTCTTGGGTGCCTCCCGTATGTAACGGCGTACCCACGGACTGGGCTATCCAGCAGCACTCCTCCAAAGCCAGCTCCCTGCTTCTGGATGTGCCCGTCCCAAGTGGAGATTCCCGACCGTGGGAACTCGCGCGTGTGCGTGGGAATCCCAGCAACCTTGCCACTATCCTGGAAGGAAGATTAACAGGATTTATGGGGGGGGGTGAGGGGGCGGGGGGCAATAACGATAAAAAGGGCAGTATCTGCAGGCAGCTCACTGCAGCAGCATCTCGGGACTGTGTCGGGAGAAGGAGCGAGGGAGATGTATTTCTTTAGGTCGCGGCAGCGCAGCGCTCCAGCTCCCATCGCACGCCTGCATTTCCCCCGGCCAAAACACCTGTTTTCTACTGGCAGAGCTCAAGAAGCCTTTGCAGCTTCAGCCCCCAGACAAGGTGTGAGTAATGGCAGGGTGTGAAGGGAAGAGGGAGGCTGCCGCGGCTGCGGGGCGTCCCCCGTCCCCCGGGGGTCACCCTTGTCCTCGCCATCCGTGCCAGTGCCACGTCCCTCAGGACCGATTCACTGCAGCAACACGTCGGCACTTTCTCTTCGGATCAAATCCGTGGTCGACCTTCCTCTCTTTGAAAAGTGTCGATAATTAGCCATTTTTTTAATCGTCCCACCCTCCCACTTCCCACATCAGCCATTCTTTGCCGTCCAAGAGACGGATCCACCAACTACACGGCTCTCACCGCGGTCTCCCCCTCCCCACGGCCAGACCCGGAGCGGGGGCGGCTCAACAGTTTCTCCCGCCTATCGCGGGTCTCCCAGCCCGGCAGGGAGCGGAGAGAGCGGGGGACAGAGGCAGGACCGGAGGTGGCACTGCCCGCACTGGGTAGCGGGGGGGTTTCTGGCCAGCTGGTGCCCGGCGCTTGGTCACCGCCCGCTGCAGAGCGCCCGACTCGGGAGGGGGGGGTCCGTGCAGCCCGGCGGCCGCTGGGAGAGCGAGGAGAGAGCTGGAGTAGGGAAGAGGGGCTGCACCCACCGCTGTCTATTGCAAAAGGGAGAGATGTCGCTAAATGGCTGTCCTGTAGGAATGGGAAGAGGGGCCAGGGTGTCAGCGCTGACAGCTTCGAGAAGGCGGCGGGGGACTAAGAGAGTCTGTGTGTGGCGAGACCCCTACCCACAGGCACGACCCCCACTTTAGCCACAAATCCCAACGCAGAGAGCGAAAGCGGGAGGTGGGGGCAGGGGAAGCAAATCACCCACTCCCAACCCAACGGATGGTATTCCTGGCTTTGAATCGACTCCCTTTTGTACTACGCTGCCAAAATGTTTAGATGACATTTCATTTGTGTGGGTGCAGTGACGTGGGCCTCAGCCAAAGCTGATCCATAAAACGTCGGGGGAGGGGGATCGTACAAGTTGCACACGCTCATGGCAGGTGCTGCCCTGCCCGCACAGGGACAACTCAGCCCCGAGGCTGCGTTCTCCCGCTGCTGATAAGTGAACAACACGGTGTGGGGAACAGGAAGGACCCCACTGTCTCTCCCTAATTCAAGTGCTGCGAGAACAGAGTTCTCAGGCATGTGGCATTAAGCGACACTCATGTCACCCCTGGGCCTTGCCATTGCTGTGCATTGTGAGGTGAGGCACTGTCCACCTAATGCCACCCTCTAAGAGCGAGGCTGCAGCTGTGACAGGCAGAACTTGTCCTTACATTATTCTCTAGTCCCTCTGGACTCACCAACCACTCACTGCATGTCCCAAACCTGTCACCACAGAGTAAAAGCTTTGGTGGTACTAGCAATAGCCACTGCTTAGCCAGTTCCCTGCTATGCAGTCCACCCAGTCCTATTTATCTTCTCTGCCTAGTTGGACACCACTTAAGACCTAATCTTTACTCGCATCCTGATCAGTCACTAATTTGTGCAGCATCATTCTTGTCTTCATGGCTGAAGTCCACCCACACCGAGGCAGGACTCGGGGACACAAGTCATTTCCCAAATCCTGCCAGCACAAGGCATTTCTTTGTGTCCACCATATCACTCCTTGTCACTCCAAGTGACCAGCTGTGCTGGACATGATGCAGAATGTGATAGGCTTCATGCACAGGTGTGTTCACCAACACTTTATTTAGGGCAGTACTTTGACCACCCTGATAGCAGTTTTTTTCTACCCTGCAGACTGAAGAGCAGTTGCTTATAACTAAAATCACCCTCTGTGAATATCGCCATACCTACCACACTCAGTGACAATCCCAGATATTCACTTCAGACTACGTCAGCGAGATTACCCCAGGACCTAATTTTTCAGACACCCACAGAAAGCTCTGGTGTTTCTAAAGAAAATCCTAAAAAGCTTTCATCAGTGCCTGCTTATTACCATAAATAATAGGATGTACAGCCAAGTGTCACTGATGATGTGGGACTGTCTACTCAAATCTCCCCATTCCACATCTCCCACTCCTTAGCAGAGGCCTCAGCGCTGAGGAGAGCAGCAGCAGTTCTAATATCTTTCCTTCTCTAGAAAACAAAGGTAATGTGAGCAATACCCCCATCTCCTGCACGATTTGCGAACTGCGTGCCCATCACCAGCACACAGACAAGGGACTTTTCCAGTTTGTACCATCCCTGTTGCAGGAATATCAGATTTGCTTCAAAACCTGGTCTCTTGCATGACAGGGTGACAGTGAGGATGTCATCTGACAACCCTAGATTTGCACAGCCTATATATCCAAGAATAGAAATTGAATAGTTCAACACAGTATCCATTACAGGCTGTTTTAATCCCTGGTCTAATCCATTACGATCTGCTTTAATCCCCACCCAGCTGCAAACACCCATTCAAAGAAGCAGGGGTTGGTGTTATATTCTGTTGGACCATGTTGATTTTTTAATTGATGTAAGACAACCATATGCCATAACACCAGGCAATGCAGAGGATTTCTAACTAAACGTTCCAGAAGGCAAATTGTGGCACAAATATAAAGTGCAGAACATGCCTTTAACCAAGGGGAAGCTGGGTTCAGTTAAGGAGAGAAAAGCAATTGGGGTAATTATGTTTGTTTGGAGGGGATGATTTGGATGGAAGAAGACTAATGACACTATCTAAAGAAAGAAACAAATAGAGCCTGGCAACTGCCAAGGCCTTCAAAAACAGTATTGATTATTTGGGGGTTTCTTTCTTTTTTTTTTTCCTATTCTGTGACTTTCTTAGGAAAAAAAAAAAAAGGTAATTATGCAACCAAATTTTTAACTCCTAACACACATATAAATAATTTCACCACCACTACCTCCCCTGCTCCCCAGTGCCCCCACTCCTTCTGTTTTGCTCAGCTTTGCCTACCATTGCTCCATGCCCCTCTCCTCCTGCAGGACTGACACACCCTGACCTCCCTGGAAGACCAAAGTGTGTCTCTCAGGCACTATCACCCCAGGAAACTTCTGAGTGGGAGCTGGAACCTGAAAGAAAGGGAGGAGAGTTGGGAATGAGGTCATGAGAGGAAAATTTGGGGAGGGGGAATTAATGTCCCAGCCATGCCACATTCTCTTTGCATACACACACACATCCTCCCCAAAGGTCTCCTGCACTACTCAAGCCCTCACTAGGAAAGAAATTCCACACGTACCAAGAAAAAAATCAATGCTTGCTCCAGTTAATTTTAACCTATTTATTATGTGAGACCAATCACTGTAGAACAAAGCAGCTCTGTGATAATGCTGTCTTGTTTACCAAGGGAAGGCTTGACTCAACCTAAACAAAAATCATTGAAATCTGAAGTGTCCCTGTACCTTCAGACAAAATATCACCTGCTGGCAGGGCCCCCACCATTTTTTCTGGTACAGTACTACCCCCATTAGGGGACAGATTTTCTCAAAGCACAGCCAGCCAGGGTGTGCAGCAGACAGTCTGACTCTGAAACACAGCAGCACATGGCAGGGAGCCTTTAGCACTGACAGAGTCACTGCAAAGCTCCTAAACAGGGACTGCAAAAAACACTGCACAGATGCTGCCAGAGGGGATCTCGCTCCTGCACTAAATGATGAAGTGGGAGTCCAGCAGCTCACAAGCAGCTGGTGCCACAGGTACCACATTCCAGCACACCAAGGGAAGTGTTTTACACAGCCTGGATCATGGGACAGCGATGGGACTACTTGATCTCAGCTGACCTCAGAACAGGGTTCTCACAAAGTAGTGGGGCCCCTCACTGCATCACAGCACTACTGTCTCCTTGATCAACATCATTCTCACAATGCCCCAGAGCAGGAGAGGGTGCCACAAGTCACACTGGGACTGCAGCAGGTAGAGGCCTAGCAGAGTGGAGGACCACTCCTGTGAATCTCACCTGAGGCTCAGAACTTCACCAGCATGAGCAGATGTAATGCCAGGTTTGGTGACCAGCCAGACTGCATCCTTCTTTTTGACTTTTTTTTATCTGTGGGAGACAGAAAAGGCTCTTTCATTCAGGGATATTTAGACAGCTACACCATCTTCTGCTAAGGCTGCCCGAAAGGTGCACAGCCTGCACAGCACAGGTAAGGGACTTGGCGAGGCACAGAGCAGGCAGAGATGTTTTGAATGCTCTGGGGAGATTCTGCAGGTTTTAAATCATGTTTCTAGTTAATGCTGGGTACTATTGTTCATCCTAAAGCCTAGATAAGAAAATCCCCTTCTGCTGATAATCAGCAACATCAGGAATGCCGAAGAGCTTATCAGAATGGAATGAGCACACAGATTTGCAGCACGTACAAAGATAAGTTGGGCAGCACTCAAGTTCACTCTGCTCAATTCACTGTATGTTGAAGGTTGCATACATTTTTACCTTGGAGACTCCAGTCGGAATTACAGGATTCCCTGTCTCACAGATTTCAAATCATCCAGGACCACAGTAAGATATTAGGTTTTCAGAAGCATTTGCCATGTTTTTGAAAGTATGCTCCTTAGTATCACCTACAGAGCTCTGGACTGGGACCTGTAGCCCCTCTTTGTCTTCTGAATTCAAAGAATTTGTCAAAAAAGCTGGGGCCAACTGTGTCACATACAATGAAGAAAGGCAAAATCACTGCTTGATATGTTATAATATCCAAGAATAGATGATGAGTACTGAGATATCCCATTTGGAGAAAATCTGATTACAAACAGAAATTTAACTAATATTCACATGATTATTGATTCAGAAGGAATAAATGACCCTCATCTCCCTTCTGTCCCAAGGTTTGCCTCAGTTTTTCAGATTCCATGGAAAAAAGGAATCCTCCTTACTGTTAAGAATTTTGTGCATCTCTCATCAGATTTTCATTTCTGGTTGTTAATGAAGCCTCACATCTGTGACTGTTTAGGGGTGGCTTAGCAGTTTATGAGCTGCTAAGAGGCAGAGCACAAATAGTGCCTGGCTGTGAAAATAGAGTCTTTGTGAACATGAAGCCTCTACTATGCTTGCACCTCTCCTTCAGAAATAAGACAGAAAAATTACATAAAGTGCCTTTTCCCACCCCACAGAGCATATGCTGGAAGAATGAAGATGATATGATCAGTGACACAGCAACAGTTCTCTACAATCAAGACGCTCTTCTCACCCCAGGTACTTTTTCTACTTTGTATCATCTTCCAGACAAATTTTTACCTCTTCCACTCTCCCCTCCCCCATAAGTTTGAGATCGACCTAGAAGGGAAAGGAGATGGTATTGTTTCTCCTCTATTCAAGCTCAATCCAAAGTGATTTGTGTGTCTCTGTGTGTGCACAAAGGCAGAATTTTCTTAGCAAGCTAGAGAGAAAGTCTGGCAGTGACCCCAGTTTTGATGGTGGGACTTCACAGGAGGATGTTCAGCCTGCAACAGCTTGGTGCTGTTTTTTCTCCCACAACAAATATCACCTTTTAAGATTCTCACCTATGGCTATTTCCTTACCCTCTTTTAAGAAGAACCCCAAACAAGAGAGAAATTGAACTACAGCACTGAGGAAAGACTGTATACTAGTAAGCATGAAGGGAAGGTTGTATATTTAGTGGGAAAGAACAAAACAAAAGGAAATAAAGAAAAAATAACACTGCAGCAGCAAGCAGCTGGCTGTAGGCAGGTGCTTCTTACTAAGCCAGTCCTGGCAGTCCCCAGATCTCCTGTGCACTGAATCAGCAATAACTAACTCCTAAAAGGAGTCAGGTTGAATCAAATATCATGTAAACAGGGTTTGAAACATTCTGAAAGGGGGAGTCTCAGGCAAATTTATGCTCCCAGCACCTCTAAGACAGGAAATAGGACAAAACTAAGTGGCAGCTATTGCTGCCTTTGGTAGACTGTCTTGCCCAATAGCTTCAACTCAAAGGGGACTAACTGAAGTTTCACACCACCAAAGGAAATAAGAAAAGAAAATACTGGCCTCAAGAAGAGAACAAAATATAGCCTGCACACAGTGTAATGAATGTTCAGTAGCTGGCTGGTAAAGGCCAGGCATCACAGCTGCATGTACTTCCACAATAAAAATGCCAATAACTAAGTTAATAATAATTTAAACTTTAACAATGCCTAGAGTTACTGTCAGGCTCCAGGAAAAGGTCTGCAAAAGCAGCAAAGAAACAGTCCCCTCTCTCAAGTCTAGATTATCACTTGAAGACAACAAACAAGTTCACTGCCTTCAGACAGAACGCAAATGAAAACAGCTAAGGTCATTGTGTCTACATTGTTATCTTCTGGTGCAGGTTTTAAGGCATTTTTCTACAATTGCAACTTGAAAAGGAGTCTAAACACACTAATGGAATTTAGGGGGATTGGTATGGAATGGAGTAACAGGGTTGGGTACTTGCAAACATTATGCTACAGGGTAAGGGATGTAATACAGCTACGTTAAAATCTACATTCACTACACAACTACTCCTAAAATCTACAAAAAATTTAAAAATCAAAAACTAAGGCATCAAGACTGATCTTCACAAAATAAAAATGTGCTGGGGCTAATCAAGGAGTTCATGTGGGGAGGGAGGAGGAAAAAACTGCACAAGCATTTTGTGAAATGCAAAGCCTGTAGCAGGTAAAGAACACATAACTGGAGAGGCCAAAACATGAAGAGTTTGAACCTGAAGGTTCAAGGCAACCCCTTCCCTTGGAAGACCGCCTGACCACAACATTTCTTACTCCAAACACAGAGTATATTTATTCTGTGTTCTACTAAGTGATTTAATTCATTCTTTTGGTGGTGGTTTAAATCTAATCCTCAGCTTTGGCGCAGATGTCCAGGTTCCAGTGCAGTACCACAGGGACCACTCTTGTCCTTCTCCCTTTTCTGAATCTGTCCAAGACTTGGCAATTTCAGCGGTACTCATGAGCAGAGGAGCAATCTCAGAAGGGTTAAAATCGAGGGACACAAATGAAAATGCAATTAATAAGTCTGCTACATAAAAGATCCTCATGCTCATAATGCAATCGGCAAGGGTTGAACATTTTTCCTTGGGCTCACTCTACTCCATTACTGCAATAATGCATGGTAATACAGTTAGCATTGATTTGCCGCAAGGTACATGTACTACATCTGCAAGCTAACAGGGGGAAGGGAGGGAATCTCTCTCCTTGAAAGGCTGGAATTACTTAATTATCTAAGGAAAATGACATGCAGATTTAGCAGCACAGGGAAGGGTTAGGACTGACTTCCCCCAATCCCAAAGAATACAGAACAACACTTCTCTGCTGCGTGATCTCCATGCAAAGCAGACACTCCTGGTTTGTTGTTATTAATTACCCAGCTCCTATCACTGGAATTCAGAGGTGTTGATACTTCACATCACCCCCAGCTATGCTTGCTCTTCATAAATCATACTGAGAGGAGTTGCCAGGAGAGGAGAGGAAATACCAAAGGAACTTGCAAGCATCTCTGAATAGGCAGCTGCTGCCAGTCCTCTGCACAGTCAGATGTAAACCAGTATTAGTGTTACAAGACAGCAAGAGACATATGCCAAAGGTGGGTAGGCAAGACAAGAATTCAGGGCATTCAGATAGAAAAGGTAAAGGAAAGCAGATGGCCCTAGGGATTAACCTTTCATCTTCACATCCACAGGTTAGATCAGATCAGATGGTCTGATAAAGCTGAAAGGCTTTATTATGATTATTAATCTGGAAGGGGTTGACTATAACCCAAACAAAAATAAAGATGATAGTTCTGGTGGTCAAACCAGCACTGATTTCCCTCCCTCTGGAATTTATAACTTCTTCTCCAGTTTTCCATCTGTAAACTGGATCCAAAATTGCCTCACCACCTCAAAGGCAAGGTTCCGAACAGGGTTTTGGCCATTCCCCACCTCCTACCCCCTTATACAATTATACATTCCACAGAAAGCATCCAGTCTTCTGCTCCTCACATTAGCTGTGCTTGAACTAATGCTCCTTTTTAGGAATTGAGAAACTGAAGTTTCTCAATCACCTAAGTGATTTTCCTCATCCCGGTTACAACACTGATGACCACGCTTCTTTACTGACACCACTCGCCCTCTGACTGCCAACAGAAGAACACTGAATCAGATCTGGTTGAAAAAAAAAGAGGTGGGGGACACCTGGACCCAAATTTATCCCAAGAAAGAATATGCTCTCCATTGACAGTGTTGGTTTTGCAGGTTGCTTTTTGTGGTGTTTTGTATTTTACCCTTTTAAAAGAACATTTTAAAGTTACAGTTGATCCTTGAAAGCAAATTTTGTTGTGAGTGGCAGCTTCTCATAGCTCTCTAAAGTACCTCGAGAAAAAAAGGCACACAAACCCTTCAGTGAGCCACATGTCATCACAAGTTCAATTTTCTTATTTTGAGGGAAGGAAAGGTTCTTCCCCTCTTTCCTCTTTTCTACATTTTGCAGTTTAACCCAGGATTTCAGGTTTCTTTGTTCTTTTTCCATTGTGGAGTGTATGTTTTTTCCCTTTTCTCACATTGCACCTTTTCAATACTTTTTCACCCTGAAAGCTTGATGATGTGGCAAAAGAAACAATGAAAGTAGCACAGAAACAGAACAAGAAATCAGTTGGAAGTTATTCATTCCAGTGTTCTATAATATACTGGGGGGGAAAAATGACAAAACGGGGTTAAAATATCATCTTCAAAGACCACTGATCTGAAATACTGAAATTTCTGGTCTCAGAGAAAATCTGAGGGAGCAGAGACCAGAAAAAAAAAAAAAAAAATCACAAATGCCTTAACAGAGACAACTTTCTCTTTAAATCTTTAAATTTTTCTTTAAAGAATTTTTAAACCAATTTTTTTTTGTTAAATCAAGCACTGGATTATGGTGTAAATTTTGGAAATAGCAGGTTCAGCCTGACACTTTGCTTTCCACAAGTGAATTTCTCATTATTACTGTAACAACACTTTTATGTTGCAATTAACTTTCCCCATCCTAGACTAAACCTAATATTTCTTATTCCTCCTGCTAGACTTTCCCTTATGCTGTCTTCATAACTTCCTTACCAGCACAGGAGATTTCAGAAGTACTTTAAACTGGCAACTAAAGTGTTCCCTGCCTAGGTCTCTCATTGAGGCTCACCTTTATCACACAAGTAGACACAGGAGGGAGCTCAAGCAACCCCACTCACACTGAGGTTACTCCTCTCCCTGCAGCGGCTGAGGTGATTTAACACCTCTAATTCTCAATTCAGGGTTCCTTTAGGTCTTGAACTTAGATTTTCACACCTACTGGAATATAAGTCTCCATTTTTTAGGTAGCAGAACAACAGATATGTTCCCTCTTTATACCAGAAATAGAAAATCTGTCGCAGTTTTGGCTGAGACCAGAATGATGAAATCTTTGCTCTCCAGATTTGGCAGTCACACACACACACACCTGCACTGTAACACTGCTCTCACTAGTCCTGGCTGAACCTTCAGCTGCTTTTTATGTTTCTGAGGTCTAGTAAGGAGAAAGAAGTAGAGAACCAACAGCAAAGAAAGCCCTAGGAGTTTCTCAGCCTCCTATTCTGCCTAAGCTGGATGTCCATGGGTACAGCAAAAGACATCTCATGGGCAACAGGGAGCAGGACTTCCTTCTCTTCAGTCTTTTTTATTTGTGCAGCCACCTAGGCAAAGCTACTGAAGGTAATGCCCACTGACCCTTTATATTCCTTTCTAAAACAGGTTGTCACTACAGATCTTAGTAAAAAGTCTCTCCTTTACTGTGAACTCCCTCTGTGTACTGAAAGGCTGTAGTGGAGCCTTCTCTTCTCCAGGCTGAACAACCCCAACTCTCTCAGCCTGCCTTCACAGCAGAGATGCTCCAGCACTCTGATCACTTTTGTGGCCCTCTTCTGGACTTGCTCCAACAGGTTCCAGGTCTTTCCTATGCTGAAGGCTGCAGAGCTGCACACAGTAATTCAGGTGGGGTCTCAGAGCGCAGAACAGAGGGGCAGAATCACCTCCCTCAACCTGCTGGCCATCTTTCTTTTTATGCAGCTCAGGATCTGGTCGGCTTTCTAGGCTCTGAGCCCACATTGACATCTCATGTCCAGTTTTTCAGCACCAAAATAAAAATACTTGAAACTGCCACAAACCTGTTGTAGAGAGGAAGTCACCACCATACAATTAAATGAAGAGTAGAGAGGAAGTCACCACCATACAATTAAATGAAGATTTTGATAAAATAAACTTGAAGTCAAGCAACTGTGAGAAGACACTAAGATTAAGTGTTTGCTAATTTGCCAGACTATAGCCAAAAAAACCACAGTATTTTATTTCAGCACATATTCCTATAAAGAATGGAGTAGGCACTGATAGTGTAGCCTATTATTCTAGTTTTTCCTTCGTTCTTCAACATCACCACTGTCAGCTAAATTCTGGAGGGAAAGATAGTTTTGCTCTAATTTCTTCAAAAGAGGTTTTGGAGGATATGATTATTTACTCTATTTCTTTGCAGTCCTCATACTATGAAACCAAACTTAGGCACTTTGTGAACCAGAGCAATAGCAACTTAAAACAGCTGCAGCACCAAGAATGAATCTGCATGTACTAGTAGAGCCCAGCAGAAAGCACAAAAGTACTTCATTAGATATAAGGAAGAATGCTGACTTTTATATTTCTCCTTATTTTCCTAACTTCTACTGCTCACATTTGATGCAGTGATCTGATTATTAGCAACCTTCTTGCAAACCAACGCTGGGATGCACTGGTTGCTGATAGTTGTTCTTTTTCCAGTTGAACCCATACAGAAGCCCCTACCTGATGAATTCTCTTTCAGGTTTCTCATCATTTGCAATGAGAGATCTCTTTCCATTTGGAGAGAAAACAATACCAAACAAACAAAAAATGCCTTCATTTAATTTTTAATTTCTCCATTTTCCTTATATCTTATCTAGAAGTACATTTTTCTTGTAAAGGCCTGCTTTTATGTATTTTGATGGTGTACTTTACACCCCTGAAGAGAACAAACATTCTACATTACCATCTGAGCAGACTCAGCAGGCTATCAGAGAGCAGAATTCTCAGTCTGCTCCTCTGCCTAATCCATTACTGAGCAAATACCTCCACAATGAAAGAGTGAGTTAGCAACCCCATCTGCTCTGAATATACCCCGCCACGAGAGGAACCAACAGAATGTGTATGACACTCTAGTCCCCTTCTTCCAGGAGATCCCAAAGGTCTTTGCAAACTGTATCAGTCTTGAAGGCAAATGCAGGTCATACTTTGATTTTCTTAAAAATTATTTAAAGGATATAAAATTAGAACAGGTTCAGCTGGGCAACTACAATAGTATCAATGGCAAAACAAACTAAAGAGCCCAGAATCCTTGATGCTGCTCTACCTTCTGACATGAGCATGGACAGGTTTTCTGCATCTTTAACTAAGTGCACTCACTGCTCTGAGCAGAGGTCTAAAATTTGCTTTTTTGCACTTCATCTCAAAGAGAATTTATCCTTATTTATGTGCTCCCTTTCCCAGTCCCACTGCCTCAGAAGTCTTATTCACTCTCAGGCCATCAAATTGGCTTTCCACATATTCAACAACTCTCCTCACCTTGCATGGTGCATTGATCTATTCTTGCTGAGATTGAAGGACAGAGGTGCCTGCAGGACCAGCATTAAAACTGGTTTGCATAGCAGTGATTATCAGGGCGTGCTCATAGAAAGTACAGTCAGCAATTCCTTGCCAATATCTTCCAACAGATGCAACATTACAGCCTGGCTTGTTACAATATTCTCATTAACAAAAGTGTCCTTTTTAAATATCTGAGCACTGCAATTTAAATATAAGCTCCAGTCCAAGCCTGGAGACACTGAAGACACAAACACCCAGGGTACAGTGTGAAAATTAAGCCATTTCATGGCAACACTGATCCCTGCCACACAAACCCACCTCTAGCCCCTGCTCGCCCTTGTACACAGGGAGAAGTTCACTTATGTCTTCCAGAGACAACACATTCAGACGTGCAAATGCCTGATAAACCCAGCAGAGACTGATGCAGTCCATCTTCTTGTGGAATGTTCAGTGCATTTGTCCCACCCTCCCTGCCCCCCCCCCACTTGATTGTCACCACAAGAGTCACATCCTAAGAGGAGTTATCTCACAGCCACAATAGCAGGGATATATCTGCTGCCTGAATTTAACTGTTTTCCTTCTTTCAGGGAAGAGATAATGCAAGGGAACTGGAAGAAGGTGAAGAAAGAGGTGCAAAGAGGAGGTATGTCTTTGAATGTACTGGTCATCAGAAGCATAAAACTGCTTATCTGGCTCTCCTTTCCTCTTCCTTTCCCTCCAGAGGATTTTATTTTAAACAGCATTCCCATATGTTTACTTTTTCTTGGCTACTCTTTGTTTGTGTTTTGTTTCTCTAGAAGAGGAAATAAAGCTGTACATTTTCAGCTAAACTACATTAGTTGTTGAGTGTTTTGCACTGTTTTTAGCAGACAGGGTAAATGCATGCTAGAAAACATATTCTGACAAATGAGGAAACTAATTTCCAGCTAGTTCTAGGTGTAAGAAAGGTGAACATGGCTCACTGAGTCTGTAACTATATCAAAGGTTTAAAAAGTGCCAATTTAAAATCTAATCCCAAAGCCCTTGCACAAATAGTCCCTTTTAAGGGAGAGAACATTTAATTTTTACCCTCAGATTTATACTGGTTATCAGTATAAGCAAATGAAAACACAAGAAATTCAGTGCCTCAGCCTGTTCTAAGCTGTACCACTTCAAAGAAACTCCAGGAGTAAAAGGATGGGGGTTTTGCATTGGAAACGCATAGAATTGAATCAGGCAGATAATGGTTTTTAAGTTAACAAATGTGGTATCATTTTATACACTCTAGTATCTCTGAACCATACAACACATTTCAAAGACAAAAGTTAGGATGCTTCCTTCATAATGCACTCACAGTAACTGCTAGGTATGCATTCACCTTTCATTAGTTGCCATGGTTTGATCAAACCACTTCTCTAAGTGACTCTACCTGAACACTGCATTTTGTAAGTATCCCTGCATCTTGGTGATGTCTGTGTGTAAGCATCAAGGAAATGATTGCTCAATTCTCAATATTCCACCACTTGTGATATTTCCAAAGTAAACAACTCTTTCTCCGTTGGGAAATAATATCTAGGCTAAATCAAATAGTGAAGTACTAAAAGAAAGTGAGCCTCCTCCATATTAATCTTAAAAAATTTATGATAGAACAAAGCATTGAATTTCCAGATCGAATGAGACTTGTGTGCTCTGAAGCAACTCATCAGCTGGTAAGTGAGGGGAGTAGGTTTCACCCCTCCTTAGGCACCTGGCTCAGAGAATCCTTTGCATGTTGTTTAATTGGAAAAATGGAAGCCAAATCATCAGTTTGTATGGTTTGCTCCTATACTAAATCTGCTTAAATCCCCTGTAAAGCTTCTTTACTGTGGACATAAATTACAATCATACTATGACACCCTGAACAATGCAAAGGAAACTGGTCTGTGTGAAAATGAGATCTGGTGAGTGACTATCTCCTGTGAAAATCTGGCTGTTGGTGACTACAGGAGATAGGAACAGGACAGAAATTGTCTCTGAACCTCAGACAATGTACTGGTGTGGGCAGAACAAGATGCTGACAATATTTTATTTAAGTGCAACGTAAACCTAGCTTTCACATAGTGCAATCCTGATCTGAAGGCTGTCCATGTTACAGTGTATATTGTATTCATATCTCCAGTCAAGTTTGTTCCTTACTGATAAAAATCAATATTGAGGTAAGACTAGTAAAACCCAATGGAGTAAGCACAGAGACATGCTTCAAATGGACCAACAATTCCATTAGAGGATAAGATCCCACTATCCACTTACTCAGTCCATGAGAACAACAGTGAACTGAACTCAGGGTCAATTCTCATACTGCTTCCAGCCAACAAACACATTTCTGCAAAGCAACCCACTCCCCAGTATAGCACCACTCAGCCCAATGGACTGAAAAGAGAGGATTGTCCCCTCTACAATCACTCTCCCAACTACACTACCCACTTACTCTGGGCATTTTCAGATTTCCTCTTATTTCCTATTTCCTTATTGGTTTCAATCCTGCATCACAAATTGGTAAAGCTCCTGTTGAGTTAATCTTAGAAAAAGGCTCTTAGCCCAAGATGGGATTTCCAGCAGTTTTTTGCAGTGGCCTAAATTTGATTTCTTTGAGCAACTTTAAAAAAATTTACCAAGAGCACTATTAGGCATATCAGATAACTCCACTTTCTGAAAGGCACATGTTTCTTCAGAGGCAGAGATGGCAAGGTTTTCGTAATGTTCGCTGACTTGAAAAAAATGGAATTTCTGGAAGTGTGAAGGAATTCTATTAATTCATTTGCATTTTATCCCCCATTAAGATTAGAACATAACCCTTTCTGTCTCCCCTGTCAGCTGACATTGCACATCACAGATAGGCTGAGGCCACTCTCATGCCCCATCAAGCATTAGTGGACTTTGCTCAGCCAATACAAGTATTTAAAAACTCCCTAGAAAACACATTAATCAAACAGATCCACAGTTCTGTAAAATCAAAGTTTTTAAATGTACCATATTTAATAAGAAATGGACTGTCAAGCATTTTCAACAAGCCAAATTGGCATAGCTCGTTGATTCTCTTGGCTTATGAATAACATATAGAAGCATAGACCTTTGATATGACTACTTTTTCCATATTTCTGTTTCCTTAAAAAAACCTCAAAGCTGAATTCTAAATATAGAAGCAACAGGCAAAATTTAGTACAGAAAATAACCTGAGCAGGGTCATAAAGCCCATGTCAGATCACACCATGACTGATTCACCTGTATGGGAAAACTAATATATATATTCACATGCCCCATAAAATTTATGGCTCCCATTTTAAAACAAAGGTGACAAATACTTGTGCAATTTAGAAAATGGACCACTTTTCATGATTTAGCAGAGACACACGCAGCATACTGTGTTCCAATTACAAACTAAATGGCACACATTCACTGGCAAATGGGAAACAGAAAATTATTTGCTCTGAATGCGTTGAATCACGAGAGAGAATTTGAAGTGGCACAGCACAGAAAACATCTTTAGCATGCATTTAATCCACACAGATCAATGCTTGAGGCTTCACACATGAATTAGTGACCAGCACAACATCAAATACGCTTGTCCCATGCCACAGTAATAGCATTACCCAGCCAACAATAAAACATTCATGCATTCATTTGCCTCTAGTTGCTCTGTGTTTTCTGTTGCTGGAAGCTTCCCAGGAAGATCTGTCACTTCTGAACTCGTATGTAATATGCAGAGCATGGGCCCACTTTTAATGTGACTTCTGCGGCCAAATTAAAATCACATAAGCAAGGTGGGTAAAAGACTCAAAGTTTAATGCTGGGGAGGCTTGCAGTGTTGTTCCAGAGTGTGCCTCCCTTTCCTCCTTTCTCCCTCCTGTAACCTTGTAACAGCCCTAGGTAAGAGGCAGCAGAGTCAGACTCTGATCTCTGTAGTGTGGGGGGAGTAAAAGAGAGCAACTTTAAGCCCATAACACAGGAAAGGCAATGGGGTCAGCATCTGTCCCTGGGAGGTCAAGAGCTACCAGAACACTGTTCCTGATTCATTTCTGACTTATGTCACCCTAACTCCATGAGTTACGTCTAAAAAATAGCTCCACTAAACTGAAAGCAGTAACTCAAAATTTACACCAGGACTTGAATCTATCAAGGCACATTCAATGTATGCGGAGATAAGAAAAACATATGTGATTACAGGAAAGGCAAACAAGTCAAAATGAGGACTTAACTAGGTGAATAATAAAGAGAAAGGAGCACTCAAATTGCTGTTCACACACTCCTACTTCCTTGCAAATGAAGCAAACCTGAATGTTTGTCTGAACATGAGGGGGGAACTGCCATTCATCACATTTACTCTCATCCAGCACCAGCTTCGCAGCTCGTCTTCCTGCAGTGAGGTTTACGAAGTTGGTGAAACAAATAGGATATGTATTCTGCAGCTTGTGTTTCAATCAGTAAAAGGTGTGTGCACCAGCAAGGGAACTGGTTTAGCAAATCCAAGCCCCTGCAAATGTAAAAAACATGCATGGAGACTTCTGAAAGAAAAAAGAAAAACAGTACATCTTTAAAAATCCCTGCAGAGTCAGGATGGCCCTGAGACAAAAGGAAGGGGCTGGAATAATTCCTCTGTCCTTTCTTGTCTCTTTTCAACTAAGTACAGGAAGGGCCTGAGGCAGAGCTACGGGCCAGGAGCACACCCTGGCAATAGGAACCAGAGGAGAGATGCTGCAGAGGTGGACAGCTCGTAGAGATGCAGGACTTCACCACAGCAGCAGTTCAGTGTAACCCTTTGGTGTGAGGGAAAGATATTTCTCACTAAACTGATGAATGTGGGCACAGACACAAGATAATTTTGGGGTGTTATCTGGTTCTACATCTCCTTTTGTACATATTGGAGTCTGACAAATGAGATCAAGCTACCCAGGACTTCTGCTCACTCTTTTACCCCCAAGTAAAGGCTAGCATCTGCAATACCATAAGAAAATACAGTCCTTCTCTCACCAAAGCTCTAAAGTTGTGCATCATTCTGAAGTGGGAGAATCGACTGACACCGTGTTAAGAATCAAAGAACACAGGATGCCAAAAGGTGAAAAATTCAGCTTTGCATTATTACATACCCTAAGCAGGATGGCATGTATTCATTCAGATCCCGGTCTCTCCCAGGTTCTGAAAACAAAGTCCCAGACCTCCCTACATATTTTGCCAGAAACGGCAAACCTCAGCAAAAAAACCCTCAAAGATATCAAGGGGGCAACCTCAGTGCAAACCCAAGAAAGCCTTAGTCTTTTCCCTAGGCTGCATTTTTCATTCATTTTGTCTTACAGCACAGTACAAATTGCTGAGCTAAAGAATCTCCTGATTTCAAGCATAAAAGCCCAGAGTAACAAGGCCATGGTCTGAAGGATCACTGCTTTGCCTTTCTCATACTCAGACAATCCTTGCTCTGTTCTGCACAGAGAAGGAAACTGTCCACCCTGTTCAGACCACATCCTCTGGGACAGATGAACACCCAACATATCGAAGTGGCTTCCCCCAACACACTCACTGAATTTTTAGTTATTTAAAAAGAACAACAGCAAACAAAAGCTCAATTGTAAGTGCATCCTGAACTTAAAATCATCTAGAAAAGACCTTCCTTCATTCCCTGCTGTTGCTTTTTCTGTCGCTGCCAGCTACACCGCAGTGCTCCAGGGTAAGTCACAAAATTCTCCATTCTTTTGAGACAGGAATAGTTCAGCTTAGAGAAGGAGCCATTGTCCATGTGATGAGATACATGCACCTGATGTCAGCACTGGGTTTAGGAAACATGAAACCAAGCTGAGAGAGAAGAAGAGGGAGAACTTTCTTGTAATACAAACACACCCACATCATCAAGATTTGTTTTAGTACTCTGGCAAGAACTCATTAGCAGGGCATTACTAAGTACTGCAACTGCACTTAAAGACTGCAGTCACACCTGGGACGATGATATTGGATGTGATACAGAGAGTGTCACTGCCGAAAAGTGACACATGCTAGGCACACAATATATAGGGTAGGAAGAGAAATGAACAAATTGTAAGCACCAAATCAGGTCTACATTTGCAGCTTCCAGTCCTTGTGGTAGCAGGGGAGCAGCTTCTGGCAGCAGCAATATAGGGGCTGGACAAAATGACTTTCTGCCATAAGAACTATTTCTGTAACAGTATTTTCAGAAACTGTATCTTAGGACAACGTTCTAACCTCCCTGGCAAGGTGGTAAAGGGAATATAAATAAGAACCAGGTAAGCCTCTCACATATTCAAAGGCGGAGAATTACAGCCTGTAGCTCTGATACAAAATGGCAACTCCAAGCCTCCAGCTGCCTTCCCTTCCCTGATGTTAGCAGTCATCTGCTATAAGCATGCACCACTGTGGATTGCTGCCAGGCATCACAAAGCTTAGAGAGGTGGTGGATTTATAAGAAAGCAGAGCTGCTAGGACCAGGACTTCGCTTTCCTGAGGTCAAGGACTAGTACATTACAGTTTGCTGGGAAGCCCAAAGGAAGAAGTTTAATAATTGGTATAATTATTAATAATAATAAGTATTGTCACCATTATATTTATTGATAATTGCTTGTCCTACAGTTTAAAACTGGTTGTGGATCAAATAAAGGGTAAATGCATACAATTTCCTCTGTGCCAGTCAGCCTGCTGCAGCTAGACACCCTCCGGGTCTAAAAATTCCCCTGCTTCAAGCATTTCTTCATCACAGCTGCAAAACTACAGCCTACCAGGCAGAGCTGCAACAGCAACAGAAGGCAGGAGACTCTACAAGGACCATTTGCTTGCCCCATCTCAGAGACTGCTCAGATTTCAGGCTCTACTGTGGCTTTGCATCTCCCAGACTGGCTCCAGTGGCTGCTGTTCAGGGCTCCCTGCACTTCAGAATTCCTGCTAACTCTTACTTTGTTACTTGGAGAGGCTAGATTGTCACATTTTCACTTTCTGAGGTGAAATTTGAGTAAAAAACAAGGCTAGTTTTGGAAAAATGTAATTTAAAAATTATAAATAAAATTATAAATAAATTTGTAACAATTGGGAGTTTCTTTTTCCCATAAAGAAGATTTAAAACTAAGCTATGCAAGTTTAATAATGACAATTATTATTTTACAACAAGTTATTCTGATTGCTTCAATTTTTCCCCTCTTCTTGCTGTCTGTTCCTATTTACAAAAAGAATAGGAAAAGCTTGCAAGTTGCTCACTCCTCTCAGCCCTGTCAGGATTTTTAAAAGAACATATTTTTATAACATAATGAGAACTTACTTAAAACACTTTTGTGAAAAGCAGCATTATGTTTATGCTTTTTAGAAGCAACTTAACATTTCACAAGCAAATTTGAAGTAAAAAGTTTTCCTTTAGGGAACTTTGTCTAGCAGCCACTGAAGTCTGACAGTCGGGATGCTGTGTGGACATGGACCTATATAAGTTACTCAGAAGCACCTGAGTTCCTCCCCCAGACACATCTTTACTGCTGTGCTGGATGTAGCTCAAAGCTCAAGTTTGATGTTGAGGCAATTTGACAACACACGTGCACACATTAAAAAAATCTTATGATTCTACAAGGCATGGTGGGGGCTACATATTCTTGCATTGCAATGTCAGTCTTCCTCAACAATTACTAGGATGACTTTTTCTCCCTTTTTTTTTTTTTTTTTTCTCCACAACTGAAACTGCTTTTTTCTGCCCACTGGAAAACAAACCCAAACCAAACCAAACCAAACCCATTGCCTTGGGAATTTATTAGTAAATTCCCATCAGGACCAGTTTTAGTCTGCCCTTCCTCTTATAGAATTAAACTCAAAAAGTAACAGAAATTGGCCAAAGGGAAGAATGGAGGAATGATGGTGAGTAAACTTAAGGATCACAGTCAAGGCACACAGTTGAAGACTAATAAGATTTGTGGCTTTAAGGCAGCGACTAATCAAAGGAAAAGAGCATGTTGCATTAGTTGTTCAGCAGATGACACCAATAAAATGAAGGAATGGGGAAAAAAACCATCATTATAATACTCAAGGTGCCTTCTTTCCAGTAAGGGAGAACTGTTAGACCATTACAGGAAGTCTCTACTGGATAAAGCAGACAGTTCTGTCACCTACAGTCACAAATATCTACTAACATCAGAAGTGGTATGAAATAGGGTTAACAGTATGATCAGGAAGAAAAAAAAAACTATCCCTCAAATGGAACTTAGTTTATAAAGCTAAAAGGAAAAGGAATATGATTGTTCTCCACATAAATCTTCAGTAATTATTACTAAGAAAAGAACATGAACTGACATTTAAGCTGGGCAATATAGAATTATTTCTAATCACAAGTGTTGGACTATTAAACAACTTTTTTTTTTTTTTTTCTGGTAGCAGTGATTCCTGTCTTGTTTTAAAGTGAGTTTAATCAGTTAGTGAAACAGTTAAAGCCTTTGACAGACATGAACTTCTTGACATAGAAGATTCATTCCACAACTTTTCTCTCATGTTCCTGGACTTCTAAATGCTAAATGAATCCGTGTTTCCACCTGCTGGCTTGAAACATTTGTTCAGTAACAATTTTCTTCCAACACTTATCATTGTCACCTGTTCATTAAGTGCTAAATATGGAATTACAGCTCTACCAAAGAAAGAATATATCTAAGCACTTCCCATTTAAACAGAATGCTCTTTCATCCTGTTATATAAGTTTTCTTCTCCCAAAAGGAATCTCGAAACACTTAAATGCCATGCACTGCTTTACTGTAAACAAAGATTTACCAATTATAGCATGCAACTCCTCTAGGGTGATACACGTCAGCTGTTCTAACACCCCACAGCAGACATGCATAACAGACAAGAGCATCTTCTACTGAACACACAAAGAAGATTCTCTGGTAGACAGGCTGGGACTACACTAAACTTGGACTCTGGCCAGCACTTCATATCAAACACCAACAAATGGTCCCATAATGGCTCTGAAGCATCAGGGTAGTTTGTTCTAGGCTATATCCAAATGAGGCTCTAGTGTCGCAGACAGCAGGATGGTGCATAAATAGTCTTTTTAAAAGTCTTATAAATGAGCATTAGGATCTAGGACCACTGTGAGGCAGGATAAGGATATTTTTCCCAATTTACAAATAAAGCAAAGGAAGCAGCAAAGGAAGTCTGTGATTGGTTGAACCCCAGTTTATTACCCCAGTTGTTCCTCCTTTAGCTGTTCATGAAGTCTCCCATTGCTGCGAAGAATAAATATGAGGTTTAACCATGAAAGTGAAAACCTCCTATATTTATCAAGTGTCCCTACACAAAACCCCAGATTTACTGGGTTTCAACAACTCCTATTTCACCATTTCTAGTGCCTAAGCACTCAGCCTGTCATTTCAAAAAGAAGCCATTTCCAAGTGTTAATTTTCACGTGAGCCTTGAGACTCCCTAGTCTATGTACCACCTAAACACCGTAGATTTACTTTTAGTCCGAACTATGCCACCAGACGTAGTGGATGTATTTTGTCTTCCATAATAACTAAAATAAATTTTTGCACTTCCGTGGTTTTACCTCTCGAAAGAGGTCCCAATGCTTCACAAACAGTGATGCACCACGTAGGTCCATCAAACAGATCTACTCCATGACAACATATATAGACTGTGACTGAAAATCTCCCCATGGTCTCATGAGCAGAGAACTATTTTCAACCTTGTTTTGGAGCTAGGGTAAAAGAAACCCAAGAAATTTATTGCAGAACAGGGAGCTGAATTTAAATTACTCAAGTCATATGCAAAATCTCAAACTACTGGACCATTCTTCCCTTCAATGTAAAGTAATTGAACAAATCACAATCAGCTCAGGTGACAGTATTATACCTCTCTAAATTGCATATTTCTTTAACTAAAAGCTTCAGATTATTGGAAATTGATGTTCCCTAATGTCCTTTCAGGGATCAACTCCTCCTCTCTCCTCTACTCCACTTCCAAACTATTTGAAAATGTCATGTTTCATTTGTGACACATCCCAGCCATGTGGGGTGGCAGCTGAGTCACCTCCCTGCTGTGAACGAGGTGGAATGGTGACAACCACCTTATAACTTCACAATCCTTTTTTGGGCACTTTGTGTTGGAGGCTGCTCTCCCATTCTATGCAAAGGGAATGGTGGGAGGAACAAATTGGGGTGGAAGAACTCCGCATACACATAGGAGAACTGAGGGATTGGAGGTGGACCTAGCAATCAAATTTCATCTTCAAACACAGTCAAACTAAAGGGCACCTAGAAAACCAGGCACAAACACTAAAAAAAACCAGGAATGAGTCAGAGATTCATTTGGGTTGACATTCTGCTGATGTCTACTGAGGGCTCTGAATTAAGGCATCTCTTAAAGCATCGATGCCTCTTCACAGATTCTGTGGAGATACTGGGTTGAAGCATCACATCTTTGGCACGATGCTGGCTTAAAATGTTCCCCTCTTTCCCCCACCAATTCTTCCCTTTCCAGTTTTTGAGGATGTTCACCCTCTTCTCAGGCATGCTAATAGGGTTGTTTGTGGGGTTCTCCTGGAAACTGGAGAAGAAAGTTGTCCTAATTTGAAATGTCCCTTCTGTGAGGGTAAAAAGGGCCAGAAATGCCATCACTATCCATCTTCATTGTTCAAGACAATGGACCTGCACCACTGATCCAGTTTCACAGATCGCCTAAAATTCCCAAACACATTTCTGTTTGACTGTGCCCTCATACCTGTCTCACAGAATGTTTTACAAGGCATATGATCCTACAGCAGCACAATAACTACTGCCTAAGAGCACGTTATCCCAGTTAGCTACTTATACACCATGTGCATGATTTTGCTCTGAGTCCTTTGAAGCCCTAAGCCCTCCATCTGTTGTCACGTATGAGAGAACCTGAACTGGTGGTGCAAGCCCTGGTGCCAAGCATCAGTCACCAGAACTCATCTCTTGCACTGCTGCCACATGACATCCTCGTTCACCTGAAACAAGGAAACTTTGACATTTGTCTCTATTCATTAGCTCCTTCTTAAGAGTCTGTCAATTACCTCTTCAATCAAATGTCAGAAAAAACTGAGTGACAAAAAATTGACCTGAACAACGACTGACACTGTCGTTGTTCAGGTGTGCTCAGCACACCCATTACACACACCCCCCAGGGAAATAAAAGGTTAAATACGTTGTCCCTTGCCTATATTTTCCAGAAGGCTTTTTTGATAAAGGTCTTTCACTGCCAGTATTTGTCCATTTATTGCAGGCTAAAGATGGAGGCTGGTGAATCTTGCCTTGAGAAGCAGAATTATACCCTCTGCTCAGGCAGTAGCAGCCTGAGCTCTGAGACCAAACAAATGGGGCAGTCTGTGTAGCCAGGCACTGCAGGGAACTCATTTGATGAAGAATCATGTCATAACTAGATTAATGTGTAACCACATTGTAACTGTAGCTTTGCTGTAAATGTTTGTGCTACACTTGGAGCAGGTAATAACTGTGCACATTGACATAGAATCACTACGGCTGGAAAAGACTTCTGAGATCACTGAATCCAACCATCAATCTAGCGTCACTGCGTTCACCACTAAACTGTGTCCACAAGTGCCACATCCACTCACCTTTTGAACCCTTCCAGGAATGGTGATTCCCACCACTTCCCTGGGCAGCCTGATCCAATTCCTCACCACCCCTTTAGTGAAGAAATTTTTCCAAATATCTAATCTAAACCTCCCCTGAAGCATCTTGAATCTATTTCCTCTCATCCTGTTGCTTTTTACATGGGAGAAGAGACCGTACAACAGCAGGAAGGAACTGAAAGCCATGATGCAGCAGGCAAACTATGACACAGTTGTCATCACGGAGACATGGTGGGACAAGTGACACAACTGGAGTGCTGTAATGGATGGCTATAAACTCTGCAGAAAGGATAGACAAGGAAGGAGATGACTTTATGAATCTCTGAAAACTACTTGTCATCTGCCCAAAAACTTGTCACCGTGTTTAAGAACCTCCTCTATCCCACAGTCACACCTCTCAACTGGTTTTGGTCTTTTCCACTAGTAGGAAAATGTGAAGCCATCTATTTCACAAAAAAAAAAAAAATGGAAAACTAACATGTTTACATCCTTCACTCTCAAGGATAGATTTGCTAATGAGGGTTGGCCTTAGCAGGATGGCACAGAATTATAAAATATGCTGAGGTGGAAGGAACCCATAAGGATCACTGAGTTCCAACTCTTAACCCTGCACAGGGTCATCCCCAAGAGTCACACCATGTGTAAGAGTATCGTCCAAACGCTTCTTGAACTCTGTCAGGCTTGGTGCTGTGACCACTGTCCTGGTGAGCCTGTTCCAGTGCCCAACCAGTGACATCAGCTGCCTCTCATCCAGCTTCCCCTCAAACCCTTCACCATCTTACCTGCCCTCCTTTGAGGAAAGGGGTTACTTGAGACAAGTAACTCTTCACCATCTCCTTGTCCTCCTTCAAGCTCCTCTAAGAGCTTAATATTTTTCTTATATTGTGGAGCCCAAAACTGCCGCAATATTCAAGGTGAGGCCACCCCACTGCAGAACAGAGTGGAACAATCCCGACCCTTGCTCGGCTGGTGGTGCATTGCCTGATGCCCCCCAGGACATGGTTGACCTTCCTGGCTGCCAGGAAACTTCTGACTCATATTTTCATCAACCAGGACCCCCAGGTACCTTTCCTGGCACTGCTTTCCAGCACCTCATTCCCCAGTCTGTATGTACATCCAGGGTTGCTATATCGGAGGTGCAGAATCCAGCACCTCCCCTTCCTGGACTTCACAGGGTTGGTGATTGCCCAGTCCTCTAATTTGTCTCTCTGTCGAGGGCCTCCCTGCCTTTGAGGGATTCAACAGCTCCTCACAGTTTTGTGTCCTCTGCAAAGTTGCTTAATATCTCTTCTAGTCCTGCATACAAGTCAAGTCCTGCATAACAAGTCAAGATGTTTTAGAACACAGGGCCCAAGATGGAGCCCTGCAGAACCCCACCAGTGGCAGGTCACCAGTCTGATGTTTCCCCAGTCGCTATTACCCTCTGTGCTCAAACCATGAGCCAATTGCTCACCCACCACATGATGTGTTGATCCAGCTGTGGGCTGGACATTTTGTCCAGAGGGATCCTGTGAGAGACAGTATTGAAAGCTTTACTGAAATCCAAAAAGATTATATCAACTGGCAGATCAGCTACATACATCCTGTTTGGTCTCTAATGCTCAGAAGCCTGGCAGTTGTGTTTCCAGGTTAGAAATGATAGTTTGATGCAAAGCATTGTCCAGGCAGCACAATACCTGATTGATCAAAGAAACAAACTTGGAACTCATCACTGAACTGTAACCTCCTTGCACACTTATTTGTGCCTCCTCTCTCTGAATCAGGAATATTGGAATTATGATGTCCTGGAAATAATATTTCCTCCAAACTTCTGGAAAAACTTATGTCCTCTGCAGCCTGCACCCTGAAAGATGCATTTCCTCCCATGAATCAGTCCACCAAATTACTGGACCTTTTATCAGCCTCATTTGCAACTACTGAGTATAGAAACAGGGTAGGGTTACTACAAGCAACACTAGATCATCACTGACCACTAAGGACAGGAAGATTTCTCTGTTCTGTTAGTGTTCACCACTTAATTATAGGCCCATTTACTGTGACATGATGACTGGAAGACCCTTATCAAATTAAACTAAATGTCAGTTATTCTCCTTTTCTATGCTCTACTTCAAGTCAGCTCAGAACCAATTTCAAATGCTTTTAAAAGTAAAGCCTGTACAGGAATCATTTATCGATGCTTTCTTGCAACTGGAGTTGAGCAATTCTTACTGCAGAGGCCACACTAAATAACTGAAATGGGTTTGACCTCATAGGATACATCCCTTATGTAGTCTTTGTCCAATTCAACCTCCAGGGGGCAAGAGGGGAATAGAAAAAAGCATAAGAGCAAAAAGGGGAATTCAGTGTGTTGAAGAGTGTTCTCCCTGGTGCAATTGTCTTGACTGCACAAAAGCAGAGAGAACCTATTTCTGGAGCTTCTGTAAGAATCTCAGCTTAACAGCTGACCCTTTCATACAGCCTGGTTACAAAAGAGGAGCTCCATCATTCACACACCACTTCCTCACCTTTGGCTGAAGTAACTGGAAAGGGATCAATGGCAAAGATAAAACCTGAAAAACCAGACATGTATTCCCAAAGGGGCCAGTAGTTATATTTTACTTGTATTTAAAAAGCTTTGAGAAACGTTAACAGTAAGTCAATATAGACAGTGAAAGAAATACTGTTGGGCTGCCCCTTGCTCCCGGGAGCAGGCAGATTTGAAAAGGGCACAACACTCAAACAGTAAAAAGAGAACTGCAAAGTTAATGCCTCTCTCAAGCTTGCAGCAGGCCACAGTGTAATTGTGAGCCCAGCATGCCCTGTGAGCTGCTGTAAACTGGCTAAAAGCAGTCACTTAATCCTGCACACATCAGTGTGTTTGGCACCCCTTGTCCTGGTTCTGGCTGTGATAGAGTTAATTTTCTTCCCAGTAGCCAGTACAGTGCAGAATAATGTTGGTAACACACTGATGGTTTTTGTTGTTAAAGAGCAGCACTTACACTAACTCAAGGATTTTTCAGATTCCTGTGCTGTGTGGCTGGCCAGGAGGCTGAGGGTGCAGGAGAAACTGGGAAGGGACACAACCAGGACAGCTGACCCCAGCTGGTCAAAAGGATATTCAGATCATATGGTGGCATGCTGAACTATAAAACTGGGGACAAGTTGGCTGGGGAGGGGCAGCCTGCTGCTCAGGGACTGGCTGGCCATCAGTCAAAGGGTGGTGAGCAACTGTGTTGTGCAACCCTTGTTTGTATATTCCCTTACTGTTATTATTTTTCCCTTCCTTTTTCTGTCCTTTAAAACTATCTCAACCCTCAAGTTTTACTTTTTTTCCTGATTCTATCCTCCATCCCGCTGGGGTGGAGTGAGGATACAGCTGTGTGGGGATCAGCTGCCTGCCAGGTTAAACCACACCACCACTGAAGATGGAGCGTGGCAGTGAGCAGCAAAGGAGCAACCATTCCAGTGGCCAGAGTTGTAGTCCTGCAGAGCTGCCCATGCACGAGTGAGTCAGCAGACACAGCAGCAAGCCTGCAGGCTGCATGGCAGGAGAGGGGCAGATTCCCAGCCTTCCACCATCCCTGCCAAACCAGATCACCCAGCTGTAAGACCCCAGGCTTGCACTCTGAGCTCATTGAAGGGGTTTTACTTTTAATAAAAACAAGGCTCCAAAAATTTCACCCAGTGGATTTATTAAAAGGGCCTTCAGCTCTTTTATACCTTGAGAGAGCACACAGAAGATACTGCACACATTTCTCAGGAGGTCAAATAACACTCTTTCACTAGCAAACTTTAGAAAATAAGGGAACTTGGCAAAACGTTTAAAGGGTAACATTCAACCAAAACAAAGCATTTCACAAAGCACCAATTTAGCACATGCTAACCCATACAACTTAGCAAAATCTGGCCCATTCAGCTTTAAGTTAGTTACCCAAATATCAAAAAAGGAGAAGAAGAAGTAAAGAAAGAGAGAGAAAAAGAGAGGCTACCTTGAGTCCTAAGCAAGTCCAGCTCCCCCATGTCCAGATGGGAGGGATGGCCACATGTTTTTTTTGCTCTGGCCCCTGTGGCCACCCACCAGGCAGGATTTCTGGTGTGCCAGCCATTCTGGGGTTAGGGGCTCTAGGGGGCGTGGTGTGGGGGAGTGCTCCCAGTGTGCCAGTGACTGCCAGCTGCTCCAGGGCTGCCCAGGGAGGCTCTAAAGAGGCTGAGGTATGGGACAGCGCATCACCTCACCTTGGGGAAATTCAACCTGCCCTTTCCCTCACTCTCCACTTGACAATAGTTAATTTAATAACCCAGTGTCTCACACCAACTCCAGACTTTAAGTTTGCTGTGAGACAAGTAGCAAACAGCTGCATGTTCACCCCCCCCCCCCCCAAGAGCTGTTCACAGTGCTGCTGCCTCTCTCCCAAAACCTTCTGTCCAAGGCTGCAGCAGATGAAGGTCAAAATGCCCTGCCATAATGCTTAGTGGATCTTGCTGGCCACTTAACACACAGGAATCCTGCATATCTTGGAAGAAGAAGATTACATTAAGCTCTGTGGTACTGTTATAAGGACAAACATTCCTGAAGAATCACCAGAATCACCTCTAGCAGCTGCTAGAGGGCCCAGATTCATTACATTTCAATAAAATTTCTATATGAAGTCACCTCCAGTCCTCAGAAATTAGTCTTCAGTGTTTACAGCCCTATAGGAACCCTTCTTAAAGGCATCTTCATTTTCTGATCTTTTAGTGTCACATACTTAATAAAACTTGGTAAATTCATTCTGTAGTCCCTTCTGCACACTCTTTCCCTCTTCAAAATAATTTTAAAATCATTTTTTTCCAGCATCTGCTCCTTCCTGTTTCTATATCACTGCTGTAAATGGGATTTTTCTTCTTGACATCAAAAGAAGCAAAATAGGGCTTCCTAAGATAGTTTTCTGGCTGATTACACAGAAGTAGTGCAGTAGTCAAGAGTAACAGATAAGTAGCTTTAACACATCATAGTTTGCCGTCTTTGGGCTGTAGAACAACATAAATATGTTAATACACCCAGCTCTGTGCTGCTCCTTGACCTGCAGAGCTCCACGGCAGCCTCAGCTCTCAGTTGCTAAGGCAAACTCACCTCAGTGGAAAGGGCTCCCACTCTGCCCTCAACTGCACACCAGGCACCAACACAACACCCATAATGTGCCCTGGGCCACCACTAAATCACGTGAGGTAAATGGAGGTGGTGACAGCTGAAGAGATGTCCTTCAGGGGGTGATTTGGCCTTTTGGGGGGCAGTAAAAAAGCCCAGGTCACAGGGATCTGACCAGGACTAGCCATGAAGAATAGTCTTTAACTCTACCTCTGCCACAGATCCCATGCAGGTTATGCCTAACAAACCCACTTACAGATTTTTTTTCTACTGTTCCTAAAAAACAGAAACAACACAAAAGAAAACCAACCAAACAGAAAACAAAACAACCTCCGGTGCTCCTTTGTGTTCCTATTTCAGTAGCAAACAAGCAAGAAGCTGGAAAAAACCCAGTCAAGTAAAAAAGAAACTGTTGCAAAAGGGTTCAGGCAGGCAGCACTTAGAAAACAATTCCCTGAACACAAACTATCTTCACTTGCTGGCAGCACAGAAACAGTAAGTTTTATGGCAAAAGCACACAGACTGTAGTCCTAGTCAAATGGGAAGAGATGGATGGAAGGATGAAGAGACAGTCAGGAGGATGGAAGGGCACAGAGAGGTTCAGTGAAAGCAGAGTCCTCGTCTGCTTTTGGCAGGTTAAAAGTCTGCTATGGAATATTTCATGTGATAACGTTATATATGTGTATATGGAGATATGTATTTTTTTCCTATATGACCATTATGGAATTGTCACAAAAGAAAGAATTTCTCAGTAAGTAATTCTTCTGGAGAATAATTTACACGAGTCATCTACTAAACTGCAGTTGCATCTAGACCTCCAGTTCTGTGCTAGTTCATAAGATTTTCATGCAGAAGCATAATTTTGCTTGTATTCCTGAGACTGAAGGCAAATGTTTAAATATTTCACCAATAGAAAACCATTTGGAATGAATTTTTTAAGCCAAGATGTAATGTTTCTATTCCTATTTGATTTGAGGAGTTTCATACAGTTAAAGAATGCCCTGGCTAGGACTTGAACTGAGAAAGCAATGGCTCTTCAATTGTTACAGTTACAGGCAAATTTTGTACTGAATGCATGTGGTTACTTTTGAACCTCTGGTTAAACCAGTAACATGTAATTATAAACACATTTCCATTTTCTATTACCTTACTAATTGCTTTCCAACTTTACAGAAGTCTCAATATCTGCTCAGACCAATCTGATCCATTCAGAGGTGCAGACCATATCTGAATGAGAAGTGGAGCCTTAATGAGGTGCCTGAAAGAAAGGAACCAGCTAGAAGACATTAAGGTATTTTCTATATAGATTTTTCAACTGTGTCCTTTACCTGATGAATGGCTACACAAGTCTGAATTAGGAGTTTCCTTGAAAACACAATCCAAAACTAGCAAATTGACAGGTAATTTGAGAATGAAAAATATACCCTCCAAAGTGGATGGAGTTGATGTTCCTAAAACTGTAAAAGGCAATAAAGAAGGAAAAGAACTGCTAAGTCAGGTCAAGCCCTGCACAGTTTTTGAAATAATCCAGGTAGAAACTTCTTAGAATGTGCTGAAGTACACAGAAAGGAAGCCTGTGAGGTTTAGAATTTTCAGCTCTTACATTTTCCACTCTTTCCTTAGCTCCTTGCCAGAAAGAATCCCCACTAAATGAGATGCTGTCCTCATTCTGAAGTTCCTTGAGCACTTTCAATTCCTGGCTTTTGCATGCACAGGGAATTTTAGCAAAGCCCTTGAGGTCATCTGTGTTCTGTGGTACTTTGCCATACAAAAAAAGAATTGGGTATTTAGTACCAAAAGTATTGTGGAAAGGAACTTTTAATAAGGGCATGGAGCGATAGGACAATGGGTGATGGCTTTAAAGGGTAAAAAGGTAGATTTAGATTAACTACAAGGAAGAAGTGTTTTATTATGAGGTTGGTGAGACACTGGACTAGGTTGCACAAAGAAGTTGTGGAAATCCCATACCTGGAAGTGTTCCAGGTCAGGTTGGGTGAAGCCCTGAGCAACCTGGCCTTGTGGAAGGTGTTCCTGCCCATGGCATGGTAGTGGGAACTAAATGATATTTAATGTCCCTTCCAACTCAAACAGTTCTATGATTCTATGAGAAGTTAGCATTAAGATTCAACATAGAGAAAAAAAGAAAAGGATACACAAGTCTGCCAGCCTGGTGACCAGAACATTTTTTACTTTCAAGAACCAACTTTTTTTATGTTCTTTCTTTCTTACATACTTCCTTGCCAACACTGAAATCAATCATGTCTAGAAACCATCAGATCCAAATAAGACAGGATTATGCAACAGCATGTCATTAGTGAATCAATATTGCCTGACCAGGCCACGTGCTTGCCAAGGTCACATTGATTTCTTTAACATCATATTGTTGCAGCTGGCCTTGCTAAGAGATGGATCCATGTTCCAGTGGCTACAGCTATAGACTCACCTCACTGCTTGCTAGGCTGCAGGATGCTTGGTAGGTTTTTCCCCCATGACAAGCTTCCACTCTTTATCTGAAGGACCATTGCCCCTCCTGTGTTGTGCCCAGCTTCAGGAAAACCCACTGCTCAAGTAGCTCCTCTTCCTCTGGCTGGACACACACAGCTGCTGAGATACCTCATAAAATCCTCTGTTCTGAAAGCATAAGAAGCTGCATGCACTTGCCACACAATAACCACGTCATTCTTCATGAGAAACTGAAAAATAGCACAGCTCCAGAATATGATTCTAAAAGTTTCAGCTTAGACCATCAAGAAGTGGTCCTTATTATCCATTGGGTACACAGCAGAAAGGGAAATAGGACCAATTTAGCAGAGTCAGGATTAGTCACCAGTGGGAGTAGCAACTTTAAAGACAGGGAGTGATTAAAATTTGTCCTCCTCATCTTTTAGGGCATGGCATCATGAGGTGCACTGGAGAAAAATAGTTCAGAAGATCATTAGATATGAAGGACAATAAACAGAAAGCTCTGTATTTATTACCAGATCTGAGTGGCAAGTTGCAATACAAGAATGTAGCCTGGCAGCAAAGACCAGGCCCAGCAAGAGTTGGGAATAAGAGCCAATTCACACAGGAGTGTTATGTCCCAGGTTCAGAAGTGGTGCCAGATATTCCTGCAGTCTCTTACCAAACAGAGCCACAGAGCCAAATCAGGGAGCAACATGAGTGAGAATGTTATTTCTAGGCAGAGTACAGACTTGTGGCAGGCAGAGCTCCATGTGCCAATCAAACCTTGTTACCCAACTGTCTCTGCTCCTTGAGTGTGAACATGTTACTTTTCTTCTGCTTGAACGATTTTTTAAGATTTTAATTATTTTTAATAAATGCTGTCCCTAACCCTAGGGTAAAACAGCCCAATTTTCAGTGGTGCTAATAAAAGAACTCTCATTAAACACAAAATTTAATAAAGAAAAAAAAAGCAGTTACATAGGTAAAAACACAGAATAAATTGGCTGAGGGAGAAGTCTGCTATAGGAAATTTGGAGCAATCAAAGAACATAAAACAGGTTGCTTATCCTGCAAGAATAAAGACGCAGGAGGAAAATGATGAGCTAGTTCCCCTAGTTAACACCTGATTAACAGTTGTGTTGCTACAATGATGAACGATTGAAAGTATCCTCATTAAAACAGCACAGATGAGGAGAAGAAGATTTTTTAAAATGATGACTAGTTAACACAAGCTTACCTCATTCCCAGTCAGATGAGTAGGGAATGGAAGAACACTGACAGAGTTTGGAGACCCATTTCTCATAATAAGACAAGTGAGAAGTCCCTTCCAGCCCTTTATGGGAACCCCAAGAACCAACCATTGACTTCTTTTTATTTCAAATTGCATGAGTTGATTACGTGCACAGCCTGTTCCATTTTGGATGTCAGCTGTAAAGTGAATATATAGAGATAAATAAAATTCTCATAATAATGGCATCTGGTGCCAAGGCACAAGAACTTCTTAAAAGACTATCATGGCCAAATTTTTGGAAGAGGTTGCCCCTCACTTTCACTTTGTATCCATTGAACATTGGGAGCAGTATATAAATACCACCAAAGCCAGTGCTCTTGTCATCTACACAGTGCCTTAGTTGAATTAACTAACTACTTAGACTATAATTAAAGCCCTATCTTTAAGGGGAAGGAGTAGTTATGTAACATATTTCCACTAAGCCCTTTCCATCTCCTAGCGTCTCACCATTTCCAGGAATACTGATTTCAAAAGCAAACTCATCTCTCTGCGAGGGCAGAAGGTCAGTCCAGCAGTCCAGTTAGGACTCCTCTGGCAGAGAAGGGAACTCTCAGTCAGTGTTGAGAGCCAGCCTGTTTATCACTGGTCACTGTATAGCAGTGTTGCAATATATTTTGCTTTTAGCAAAGTGAACTGAATTCTAGTGCTTAATTCAAACTAAACCACTAAAATCATACAGACAAACCTGCTCCCACATAAATCTCCTGGGACAACAGCCAGGGTTGATTGTCATGTCATCCCAGCAAGCCCTCAGGAATTTAGTATCATTTATTCTAACACCTCTGCAACAGATGCATTGCAGCATCCCAAACATCAAACAAAGGCGGCTACAGTAAACCCCAATATCTCCCCTCTAAATGCACAGCTCAATATCTATATATCTGGAGAAGGAAATCTCCTATTTCTGAAAGTAATCTCTACATCCAAGTCTTACTCCAGGCAGTACAGGTTAATGGCATTAATTCACTGATCCATATGCCCTCTGACATGCTCATTACAATTTGGAAATCCCTCAGAGAGTGCCTGGCCAACTGTCTCTGCCACCCATCCCATTTTTTTTTTAATTAACCACCCATTTTCAAATCAGTTTCAGGAACCAGTGGAGGCTTTGGAGACATGAACTCCCTCAAAAGTGTTTCAGTAGAAGTAATCAAACAAAAGAGAGATCTCCATATAAACATCTCCTCCTAGAAAAGGTTTTTCTATTGGACATCAGAACATTCAGCCCTTCCTCTCCTTGGCCCCAGTCATATGGACAAAAAAAGCAGAAAGAGAGTCAACAGCCACACTGGAAAGCAATCTTCTTATATTTTATTGCTCCTGGTACAACTTCTTGCAAGTTAAGACACCTAAGATAGTGATTTCAAAGGTGCCACTTCAGCCTGAGGTTTGGGAACAAGAAGGAATGAGGGCACACACAAATCCATGCACTTCTCACAACAAGCTGCTTGGTTTGTGAGTCTGAAAGACAAGTGGGCAGATATCACTGCAGTATTGCTTTCAAGGGCATTGCAGACACAACTTTACAGTTTGGTTTTGAGGTCTTTTGGGGGGTTGTTTTTTGCTGATGGTGGTGGCAGTGGTTGTTTGGGTTTTGTTTTTTTTAATCATCATCCTCCAAATAGAGCAGCTTCTAGAAGAGGCCAGGCTGGCAATTTATATAGCAGTTAACAGCAGAGAGCTGCACATAATGCAGACAAAAGAGAAAGGTGCACTAAGCTCAGAAAGTTTTAATTGAACATGTTTAAAAACAGCAAGGCAACATCTTGCATCAAAAGCTCTCTGTGGCTCGCAGCTGGTGCCAGCTCTGCCATTGATGTCTCAAGTGTTTTGGGGCAATTACTTCTCCTTTGTGAATCTTTCTTTTTCCTATCTGTAAGAGAGAAAAGAGGAACCAAAGCTTGCTGTTGACACAAATGTGTGCAGGTTCCCAGCCATTAGCCCATCAGAAATGGACTTGAAAGATCAATTTTTACCTCCTCATTGTAACATGAGCCCTATTTCACATTATCCACTCTGGCACTGAAAAAATTCTTGGAGTTCTACCTTGGTGTCTAAAATAAAAATAATGATCAATGATGAGATTTGGAAGAGCTTAAATTAAATATTATGGCTGTCTTTCCAGTGATGGGTTGTTAGAAGTCTTCAAGCTATTGCCTTTGCCCTACTGCACGATGCTGATGGACTTGAGTATATAATGATGGACAGCAAGAGGACTACAGAGAGAAACAAATTTCTTAATATGCTCCATATGAATTTATTGTAACAACCCTTACTTCTAAACTAGTGTTGTCTTTATACTAAAGGGGATTAATTAATATGATTATCTATGTGTGGGATGATGATTGTGGGTAAAATTAGAGAGAACTGGGAAGTTACGTTCACATTCTAATGGAAGTTATAACAGTACAAGAATTATAGAATGAATGCAGTTGGCACCCACAAAATCTATTCCACAATGATTCTCCACACAACAAAGCCTGCAACCTTATGTACATGCTAAGAGGGATGAAATGGAGGTTGGAGCAGAGCAGAGATGGCAGCCAGGCTCTGCTGTAATCCTTGCAGGGATGGTACCATGTAGCTGATAAACCAAGCAGCTGTCAACCAAGAGAGACAGGGGAAGGTGTCTTGCTGCTGAATCAGCTGTGACAAAACAACTCTCCCCAGATGAACTTGGCTCATTCACACCTCCTTGCCACAGCTACCTGCCTCCAAGGTACAATCACCCCTCACTGAGCACATGCTCTATATTTTAGTGACTACATCTTTGTGAGCAAAGCGAGAGGATTTTATACCAATCATTAACAAAGGTGTGCAAGAATAGAGTCACTCAGGCTCCACCTAAACCTAAAGAAATAGTATAATGGCAAATTAAGGACAGGGAGAAGTTAGGGAAGACTCTGTAGTAACTTCTGTCATCAGTCAAAGGGCCGAAAACTGTCTTCCCCCTCCTTGGGACTCCTGTTGGGTAAGAACTGTATTCCACGTGTGCTGAATGGTTATCTCAAGCTAGCTTTCATTGGTAATCAGAGCTTGGTTTTTGCAGTCAGTTGCTCTCAACAGCAAATCTTCAAACTTAACCTGCCACAATTTTCTAACAATGTGTATCAATAAAAAGTGTGTTATTCCCTAAGCTGTTGAGCATGGGTCCTTCAAGGGCAGCAGTTGCCAGCGGTGGACAGCATATTCATCTCTAAGTGAGGAGATCTGGGATGGGGTCTTTCTTCCTAAATTATAATAAAGGGCTGGACTATGATACACTGTTGTCATGTGTCCCTGAAAAAGTCAGTCAAGTCACCCCCGATACAGCAGAGTCCCCATAATGGGACACTGACAGACTTATTGGGCATCCCTTGTCTTGTCTTTCCTGAGGTGTTGACAGACCAGTCAAATACAAGGGGGTCAAGGAAGCACACACACCCCCTTTTCACATGACACCCTTAAATGAAGATGGAGAGAATTACAGCACAGAGAGGAGGCCAGAATAGGTTAAGGAAGAGAAGTCACATTTTATCTGGTAACTTTTCTGTGGGCATTAACCACTAGCAAACCATAGATGAGCCATGATTAGCACAGGCCTATTATAAACACCAACATTGTTACAGCTGGCTACACACACCTCTGGAGAAGGTACTATTGATCTACTGAAGAGGAAGCTAACATTTTAATAACCATTCAGCTAAAAGAAATTGCTGATGAACTGTTTAGAAATGGAAACCTAAAATATGACTACATTGAAAGAAAATATCTTCCTGTCCAATTTTAAAACAGAGATACCTCTATAGTAAGTGCTATCAGCTAGCAAAATATAAAATTAAAAATCTAAAGAGTGTTCTCTTTGCCATTAGAGTTTGGAGGGATTTCTGGTATTTTATTTGCACATAACTTCATTGCTTTGATATCTGTTAAATTGCCTGGGAATTCTACGCAAAATAGATCAAACGAGAAATTCAGTAGGTTTTTTTCTACAGGCCTCTAGAACTAGCACAGGTTGTACTCACTTTCAAACTGTGTCTGTCTGTTAATCACAAATGAACAACACTTTTTCACTTGGCTAATCCAAAACCAGCCCTCCATGAGTGGGTATTAGGGGTATTTCTCCTACAGACAACAGAACCTGTCAGATGTATCAGAAAGAGCTATTCATGTTGGTAAAAATTTGTCAAGGTCCCCAGAAAATCAAACCAGTCAAACCCAGCACATAAAATCAGCTCTGTGGCTTCACTGCATGTGCAGTAAGTAGCAAAAAGAGGCTAAGGAAGCCAGTTTTTTCTAACTTAAGGTGTTTTAGCCAGATCTGTTTAACTTGGCATTGTGAAGGATTAAGGGCAAGCAGAATCTCAGCTGCACAAACTACCCCAAACTGAAGGATGCTGAAGCCTTCAACTAACAAAGAAATTTTTAATCACTCTGAAGTCATAGACAGAGTTCACTGTAGCAGTGTCTAAGGACCACTTCCACTGGACATTACTGGAGACACCAGAACAAAGACCTTTATTTCTACAGCATAAGCTGCCTCTTTCTGCGGGTCACACATCAGCACAGCCCACTGCAGAGAAAGAAAAATCAGAGAGGGCTGTTTATTGCCTGAATAAAAACTCTTTTGCTGGGTAGGAAACATGCAGGATTTCAACCAGTACCCTTTATCATTTATTAACTTCACTCAGTCTCATGCCCTATTTCTGTCATTTGAGACAGAACAGTCAGATGTAGTCATTCCATCAATCAGTGCCAAACAAGTGGTAAAAATATTAGTCTTCTGTATCCACACCTATTTTTTTTATTTATTATAGCTCTATTGACATAGAGGAAATGCCACATTACAAATACGTAGCATTTTCATCACAATTCCCACCTTTATCATGGAGGGGTTTTTTTCTACTGCTGTGAAGAAAAAAGAAAATTCTTGTTGAAAAATTTATACTGGAAGAATTTATCACTGGAGGAAAATAGCCATGTCAGCTCACAACAGAAAGCCTATTCAGAATAGGAGAATTTCTTGCATTGTACCCTCTCTTCACTCCAGAACTACCTGATTTAACAGCTTCCGAAAGCAGCAGGGAATTTGCTGCTATAAATTGCTTTCCATGTGCTCCTGTGGATCACTCCTACACATGCTCAGCTGAGCAAAGGTGAAACCTGTCCCAAGGGAAGGTAGCTCCAGCCTTGAAATAGGGCAATTATGCTGCAGAGTGAATGAACAGTGGCCTTCAGCAGAAGATTGAGTGAAGCTTCCCAAAGCACCAGGGTCACTGTGTTATATATGCCAGTTTAAGAGTGGGACAGTTTTGTTTTTAGAACAGAACTTGCTCTGGTGAAGAAGTTCACAGCCTTCTGTGTGAACTCACCATGTCTGGAACACTCACCAGGCCAGAAATGGGTTGTATCCTCATGTCACACATCAGATAGACCCAGTGACTCAAAGTTACAGCTGTTTAGGATACCACCCTTGCAAGATGCCCAAGACCGCTTTAATCATGCACGCAGACCAGAGTCATGCTGTAAGCACCCCAGCAGTAGCAGAAGGAGCATTTCAGCCCTTCAGACTGATAGCTGCTGGCAACCAAATTCCCAAGGGAACCCCCTTGAGCAGTGGGATGTTTAGAACAAGGGAAACCCAGCCAGGCAATTCTGCTACTATCAGATGGGCAAGTAGCTCTCTCAGACACTGTACACCCTCTTTTCAGTCCTGTCTTTCAGCAGTGCTAAGGAGACCAACCCTTCCAAACAGCAGAGGGGGAAGGTAGGAATGAAGAGTTTAATACATGTCAATACATTTATTCCTTTTCTGAGCAAGCTGTCAGAAGTCAATGAGCAGTCAGCAGCAGCTCTAACTGTATAATTTAATCTCTGGGCCCCTTCACAGCTCTTATGACAACGGAACTCTGCCCCATTTTCTGCTAGGGTTCACATATTATTCAGCAGATTGTAACAAAAAGCAGAGGTACAGCAAAAATGGATGAGACAAAGCATATTTTGAGTGGGAAGAAAAAGAATATTTGTTATATGCTGCCTAAACAAAGCCTTAGAAATAAATTAATTTTCTGCATGCCAAGGTCCAAATAGGGCTATATTTGAGATCCTCCTTCCCACTGCTGTTTTGTTCTGATCTATAGGTGCTCTCTTCACTTGCCAGAGGACTGGTTTGGTATTCTCTTCCACCATCTGGGTAGAATGAGGGAACATTGAAACATCCCTTTCAGTGAAAGATAAGGAAATCATGACTGAAACTAAACTCACTCTTTATCCATATATGGGAGGTTCTAGAAGTGAGTATGTATGCCAAAAGAAAGAGTGAGTTATGGGCCAGAGTAACTGAAGGGTAGGCTTGCATACAGCCACTGGGTGAATGCAATTATACGAGGAAAGTGCTTAGTCCCATCAGCATTTCCTTCACCTAACTAAACAATTTTTAAGACCTCAAATATTGACAAAACACTGAGGAAATCAGGAACTCGAAATCCACAAACAGACCTATCTGAAATAAGAAAACATATCATGAGACCTACAGGACTTAAATTGGACTAGCTAAGCCCCTCTAAAACATGTATTTTTGTGTTTATAAAACTTTAAAATGGAATTTTTTCTCCCCCTCTTTCAATGAAAATGTTTAAATCACTGTTTAAATCGTAATGTCTCTGTCAAGAAACAGGATATTCAATTCCTGATAAGCATTAGCCTAGTCCATTTAAAAAAAATAGAGCAGAAGGGCAGGAAAAACGATGCACAGTAAATGAAAGCTACACAGCAGGTCGCTGAGGATGGGATTTTCAAAGATGCCAATGAAGAGATATTTAATTTTACTGGAATTTGGTATTTTAAGCTTGAGGCAGAATTTGCTTGGCCACTCACATAGACTTTTAACTGCACGTGGCCAGCCTTATTGAGTTATGCCAAGCTGACAAGTGTCAGCATGGTTTCCTACAGCCAGTGATATCGCAGCTCCTCTAATATTGCCAAGAGCTGTATCAGGTTTGCTTTAGTCTGACAGAGACCCATTTCAGAGCAGAAATGTCCAGGCTCCATTTCTCCACTAACAAGAGTTTCCAACCTATTCAAACCATACAGCAAGGAAACAGGCAAAATGAGTTATCAACATTTGTTACAGCTTCTTCAAGTGCTTTGCCCATTCCAGTTTGAAACCATATTAATACTATAAAACCTCAAGCTCCAGGCAGTGAAAACCCAACACAGGAGCCTGGAAAGTTCCTCTGGAATCTGTCTGAAAAACTGGCAAATTGCAGCCCAGCATTACAAGATAAAACAGAGGCACAAAGTGATAGTACAGTAGAGTCAATATGCCTGTGCCATCAGTAACTCAGCAAGGAGCCCAGACCTCAGCCTCTGTGCTCTGATCAAGCAGTGTCTCTGGCTCGCATCTGGCAGAGTGGGAAGAACACAGCAGCACAAACGTTTGATTATCCTTCTTAAAAGGATCAGTTCAAACTCCAGCCTTGTTCCATACAGACACATTTCAGGGGCACATCCTCCCATTAGCAGGAGCAAAGGAAACAGAGCTTTGAATATGACCAAAAATAAATTGTCTGTTAGAGAGGGGGAGATCATTATGTCTTTTTCAAAAAAAACAAGACATTAGGGACTTTGTTTCACTCCATTTCATGTCTGGTATTTGATGTCAACACTTCAGAAACAAACAAAAAAAAGTTAAGTTGTCTGGGTTTGGTGGTTTTTTTCCTTCTTTATAAAATTCACTATTTTTCTTGCAGCAAGTGGCATTATAAGGGTTTAACAAGCACAGGTAACAAAGTATGTGTTTGTTGCTACAAATACTTTGCAAAAACAGGAAGGGTGGAGTGCTTTGTGCTTGGTTGGAGCTGTAGGTATTTCGAGAAAAAAGACCCAGATATCTCTGTACCAAAGACTGTTTCACACAGCTTGTGTGTTTCATGTGCATTGTCCAATCCTTTAAATGTCAAAAGTCTCACACTGCTTTGTTAAAAAGAAAAACATGCCATGCACTGCTAATTGAGTGAATCAATATACAGAGAAGGCCATGAAGGGAATGAAATGTTTTTGACACGTAGAAGCAGTTGTTTTCAGTGGGCATAAGAGGAAAAAAGCCCTGCTTGCCCTTTATCCCTTAATTAAGACCACCTCAGGAACATAGGGTGAAAGACCTTTCCCCTGCACCCTAACCCCCTGCTGTTTGGCCATTAGTAGCAGTCAGAAGTCCGTGAACATAAAACCCGTCACTGCAGTCTCTAAGAAGGGATCCAAATACCAGATGGGTTCCCACCAAGCTCCAGAGACAGCCTCAGAAATTCATGAAAGGAAGTATGTGAGGGACTGTTGCCCTAACAGAAGCTTGTTATAAAGTGTATTTATAGAGTCCAGTCACGTGAGCTATCTGAAGTCTTTGGTAATTTTTTTCATTTACAAATGTCTACGTTTTCTGTGAGATTTTACAGACTTCTTTGTGTCCAGAGAGGCCTTCCAAGGATATTCTTACAGGACTTTTGCAGCCAAAAGACTAACAAAGGCAGCAATTTGGGCAGAAATCTTTCTCCAGGACCCTCCTCTGCGCTGATGAGCACCCAGGAAACAGCCTAAGACAGCTTGCTTTGAAAATACTGTAAGGAGCTCCATGGAAGCCTGGCTTTTGAAGCCACCGAGACTTGCTCTTTCTCAGAGCTTTTCTTGTAATGCAAATCTCTGCAATGAGATTTGCTGCAATGCAAAGATGAGCAACCTCCTCCTTCTGGCAGATGGAGCTTTGGGCTCTGTCTAGTAGTGCTTGGTGCAGTGCTTTCCTGTCCTTTTTGTGCCTCCCTGGAGGTCAAGGCCATGAAGGGCCATCCCTGTGAAGTGCTGTGTCAGCAAACAGCAGAGTGCATGTGTGATGCATTATGCCATCTGCAACTAGTTTCTAGTCCCCAGTAGAACCATTTGCAGAGATTCACACGCCCTAAGCATGGCACTGCCTTAGAATAATACCCTGGAGGTCTCAGCTTGCTTTCCTCATGCAATCTAATTCTTAAAGGCAGTCTAGTGTGGACTGACAAGAAGTCATTTCAGTCTTCCAAGAGCTTTCATCCTCACCTGTGATCTTTTGTTCACTGCCAGCTCTGAGATCCTCCAGCTAGGATGAAAAGGGAAAGTAGTGTTAAGACAATTTATTGCAACCATAGGCTGAGCTCAATTAAGGCTTGCCTGACTATTCCTACAGCTAGACAGATAAGGGAAAGAGGAACAAAACAATAATATGTGATTTTCTGCCAGCCAGAAAATGAGATTAGGAGATGTGAAGCCCATGAAATGGTGTATGACCAAATAAACAAGACACATTACAGAAACCAGGGGAGCTAGCTGTGGCATGAAGCTGGAGTGAGATTAGGCCAAGGTGAAACCATCTCTTCCACCCAATCTTTAAAATTTGGCATCTATAGGAGGATGGATATTTAGAGCCCAGTCCTGCTCTCACTGCTGGTTTAAGTGTTGCTTGATCTACAAACAGCTATAGAGCATTACCTACAAAAGAAAAGACTCTGATCCCCTATAAATTATGGAATCTGTTGTTGACATCTCCACACATGTAATACCCCTTAGTGCCCTGACACTTGTCTATAAGCTGCTTGCACTTCCATTCAAAGTGCCTGTGGCTGCCAGACATTCTTTAATCAGGGATATAATTCTCTTGTAATTATTTTCACCTTACTGAAGTCAAACTTTGAAGTGCTTCTTTTTCAGGACAGAATTAAGGCATTACTCAATACATACAGGTAACAGCAAAACTTCCACATCCTTCTCTCTTTACTGCTCAGAAGATCCTATTGCTTGCTAAAATTCAGCTGGGGTCTGACTCGTTAGCTGAAGGCAACAAATTTTTATTGTCCTGAAGAAAATTTGATCCCGAAGAGAACAGAACTGACAGAGCTTGTTTTGTGGTCATTTTCTGTCCACCATTTTGAAGGAGGAAAGTAATTTTGTAGGAGAAAACAGTAGATTTTGTTTAAAGAGAATTACACAGGAAGCAGTATAGAGTATTTATGGATGTGGTCAAGATCTGAGCCTCTGTTTTCTATCCAAAGATCTGAGACACGAAGAATTATTTCAATTCTCAACATGCCAGGAGACTACAGAAGGAAAGCTTAAATGACTAGTCAAGCAACACACAAAAAAAACAGTGGCAAAACCATTTACACTCATTCTCACTCCTGCATGACACCAAAGAAGAAACAATTCCTTTGACCTGATGGAGTTCAGGGTATCCATCAAGCACCTGGTTGTCCTGCCACTTCATTTATCCAATCACTTGGTGTCAGATATCAGAGTGAAATCCTAAAAGAGCCCTTACACGTTTCATTTTTTTTTAATTCAGAGAACAATACAGTCCCAATTTCTTTTTTAGCTCCCTAAATTTTCATGGCTATGAGTAACATGAGAAATCTCATACACTCCATGATGTTAGCAGCCTTGGGACAAGAATGCTGGCCTGGAAATCTTTCAAATTAGTAAATCGAAGTGCGATTTTCTCAAGCTGAACTTTTCTAAGCATGAAGTCTTCCCTCTCTCTACATACATATTTCAGAACTGTGCAAATTTCTTCTCCATAAGACAAAACTCAAGAAATGAAACAACAGGTTTCCAGTATAGTCAAAGTTACCAGGAAAACAACACTAGCAGATGAAAAAGATCAAACTTTGATCTGTGAGGAGTATGATGAGTTTACTCAGCTACTCTTTAAATATGTAAGCATTTTCTTATCTGCCTGTGAAATTCAAAATTAGCATTTAATGTCTCTTTAAATTGGTCTAAAATTAAACATTAATAAATCATACAAATTTAAAATTAGGCACACTTCCATGGTGTAATGTAACACGTATCATGTCTTTGGTAGGGGTCAGCTGATCAACACCTCAATGTAACATGGTCTAGCAATGAGTACCAAGCGCCTTGGTACTAACATTGCCATAACACATGAGTGAGCAAACAATCACCAAGGAGAAGATCCAAATATTCCAATACTTTCACATCTCAGGATACAGTATGAAATGAGATTGAATCAAGGAATTATAAAAGATACAATTATCAGGATATCTCGTCTAATCTGTTTTTATTCCCTCAGGAATGACCGCTTTGATCTCAACCAATTCCAATAGATATTTAGGGGGTTTTTTAAGGTTGATACAAATCACGTCTTTCAAATTGGCTAAAAGGAGGTCTGCTTCCAAGGCTTTTGGAAATGGAAAGTTAAATCAGAGACCTTTAAAAGAACTGTTCCTCCTGAAACATTTCATACTTTCACTGAAGACTGGCATCTTAAAATAAGAGCTTTCTTCACAGCTAAGAGTCAGAATTTAGTGCATTCAGTTCATGACCTTGAGCAAGTCCTTTATTCCACCCTCTTTCTTTAATAGAATAATTTCAGTAATTTATAAAGATTCAGTAGTTTAATCAATATTGCAAACTTCATACAAAAGAGTGACTAATTCCTCTATTCCTTACAAACATTTCTCCTTGATTTTTTCAGTGAGGTTCATTAGAAACTTTGCTCATCCCATCCCCAACTTCCCCATATAAAAGAGACATTTGGTACTGAACCAAAGACTAAGAAGACTAACAGAAAAGTAACAGACAGCCAGTTCTCACTGCAGTGATGCGGATACCAAGAGGACAATGCCATTTTGTGCCATCCAAGAAGATAATCCTTAATTTGTAATTATTCAGTGTACTACAGTCTTATTTCTATTCACTTACTCTTTAGGAGCCAGGTGGTTTCTTCCATACAGAATGCTACCATGGGGGAAAATTAATTTAGCCACTTATGGGTAAGACCAACTATTCTCCATCCTAACTGGACACAGTTCAAAGAGTTGCAAATGGCTTCACAAAGTTTTCTCCTACAACTTCCTCTCATCCAAGGGAATTAAATTCTTTGATTTTCCCGCTTCCTTTTATTTCACTTGATAATGAAAAAAAGAAGTAGAAGGAGCTCAGGTTAAAATTTTAAGGAGGTGTCTTTTATCAAACACTGCTGTGCAGTGTCTCTGAAGGTCTCCAGAATTTAGGAGATGGCACTCATAGAAATGACTATGAACAATATTGTGTTTAACAAATGGAAGTGTCCCAGAAACTCTACTGAGAGGAAAATTTATTTCCTTTCCCTTTCTTTTGTACATTTTAAGAATTGTCAGTGACTATATAGTGATTGTACCCAGTTGGTACATATTGATCAAATAGGATCTCAAGCTAAGAAGGACTGAAAGCAAAGTGAGGCAGGAATGTTTGAGTCAGGACTTGCATTTCACAAGAAATAGTAAATTCAAACTTCTTTAATTCTGCGAATAAACTTGCCCTGACTAGTCTGAGTTTTCTGGTAATTATCTAGACATGGATGCACATGCAACCCCATACACCTCATCATTACCAGTAGGGGAGCGTGTGGGAAATCTGCACTGAGGTCTCTTTTGTGTCCATTTCAGACCTGGACCATTTTCATCTTTGTTGCTGGAAAATACTTCAACTACTGGCCTGTGGAATCAGCATAGGGATTGCCTAGTTCTTCATACAAATAAAAGAGTCTGACAGTTAGAGACATGGAAATCATCATACGTGGGAGACAGTGAAGCCGAGATTATTGTGATTGCTGGAGCTTTGACCTAAAGCCTCACAGGCTCTGGTCACACACACTGCAATGATTTGCAGGCTGTAGCTCTCCTTGCCTGCCTATTCCACACACCCTCTTCCACCAGGTTCCACTGGTCATTCTGTCACCAATGTGTCCAGAAAGTTCTCAAAGTGAATTTTCTAGAAGTGTAGTGGAATGAAGAAACTACCTAATCAGCTTCAACCACAAACTATCCACAGCCTCAATCATAGCAGCTTCTATCAACACTGGGGATTCTGAAGGTAATTTAATGGCTTCTAAACCAACTGTTCAGTAGAAGAAATGAATTGCACTAGAGACACATTTCTTTGATTGAGAGCCAAAAGTCAAGCTCATTAATCCTGATAACCAAAACAGCAGTGCACTGATCGAAAGAAGCAGGGGTGTAAACCTTCTTGTCCCAAACAGTTTTTAACTCTCTGAACCACAGTTTTCCTCAGTTTTCTCTGATTTTGACTTGCTGCTTCATACCCTTAACTCCCAGAGTTAAGTCTGTGAGGTGGAGTCACTTGATGTTCAGCTGCTGCCATATTCACCACTATCAGATTTACATTAGCTCATGTTGGATATATTTTGGAGGAGAGGGAAAGGAAAAAAAAAATTGAAAACACAACTGATTCTCAAAAAGATTTTGTAGGGAAAAAATGTATTTTGTTGGGAACAGTTTTAAGGAAACCAGAGAGACAGGAAAATAAAACTCACTTCATTTTAAAACAACTGCTGAAGTAATCCTTCAGTATTTTCAAAATCTGCAAATTTTCCTGAATCCTAGCACTTCTCAGGTTGCATTTTAATGTTTGAGTTTTTGTTGGATATAGTTAGTATGTCCATCTGCAAAATGCTGTGGGATTATTTGAGAGGAAAAGCTTATGCATATGAAATAATTTTTCTGTATGTACTTATTAAAGAGGCAAATTCAAGTCACATCTAGGATGCAAATACTATTTCTTCTAGAGCACATATTAATCTAATGTTTAAAAATATCTTTGCTCTTCTATCACCATGAATTCCTTTCTATGTGTTCAAACTTTAGAAATACATATGTACTTTACTTGAAATGTTATATTTAGACTTAAGCTTCGGAGTTCAAAAAAGCTGCTTTAGGAAGAAATGTGTAAACTGATCTGGGAACTATAAGCATCACTGCCCACCCCGTTGGCTGCCATGGTGTATGGAATTGAATATTTTCTCAAAAAAAAAAAAAAAACCAAAACAAAACAAAACAAAAAAAAAAAACAAAACCCACCACATAAAAAGTCGCCCATTAAAGGAAAGAGAAAGAGGCTTCAGCAAAATCTACGTTCTCTTTTCTTTGTTAACAACGGAGTGCCCTTTCCAAACTGATTTCAGCAGCAGGAGACATCTAAAGGCTGAGTAACATACTGCAAGAAAACTTGTAATTCCATTCAACAGCCCATCTCTTGAACACAAAGTGGTAAGTCTGCTTCAGATTGTTAGGCACAGAGTTACATTACTAAACATGGTGAGGTGTGGAAGTACTCAGGGTCATCAATACACCTCTCTATCTATACCCTTTGATTTGAAAATTCCCAGTTTGGGGAGTTAGTTGGAAGAACTATGATTTTTGTTCCTAAGCTTGATTCTACTTGTTTCATTCCAACCTTCATCAAATCTAGAAATGCTAGGATGTCTAGAGGGAAACTATTTTTAGGGATTCAGTAATTATGAAGATAGGAGAAGCTCATAGAGGCATATGATTGATGACATTTCTGAGGTACTGTAAACATTCATGGAAACTCTTATACCACAGAAAGGGTGAGATTATCTAGCAGAGTTTAGACTGCAATTAAAGGAGATGAAAATGAATTGCCCTTATTTTTTTTTTCCTCCAGCAGTCAGGAACAGTTGCTGCAGCTCAGCTGATGTGTTGTACCTCAGCACAGTGACCTGAGTGAGGGCCCATACCTTGCCATCACATTACACAGGGTGTAAACCAGGATGATGGAGCAATTCTCATATCATCAGCATTGCACCAGCAGCTGAAAATCCAACCTCCATCCTGCAGATCTGAACCCGAATCTCCAGTCCCTCAAACATCCCCAGGCTGTTAACCTCCCTGGACAGAATGACTGCCGGGGACTTCAGCAGAAGCTTCTGCTTCAGATCCCTCAGACTCTGCAAACACAACCCACATGAAATAAGGGACGGTACAACCATCATCCATCTCCAAACTACATAAATATCACCAGCGGTTCATGAAACAGCAAATCCTGGAGCCAGACATCCTGGGAAATGCTGTCTCTCAGTTCTAATAGTTGTCATGATATTTAAACAAATAACTTTTTACTAAAGTAAGTAAAGCACATAGTGTGCTCTGTGCTGCAGGAAGAGAGGGAAGGTGAATAGCATCCCTCTGCTCCTCTGGCTTTTGCTGCTGGCTAATTATTCATTTGCAGTTTATCAGCTAATTACAGCTATGTGCCTTGGCATTTGAAGACTTAGGGGCATACTTTATTTAATGGCTAGTAATTACCCAGGCCTCCTCTGCTCCCTGTGCAGAAGGGGTTTCTGTTTCTGTCCTTGTGCTGTCGGCTCTAGAGGTTAAAGACCCCCAGACAGATGGTTACACTGTTGCACATAGAAGGCAGGCTTATACTTCATGTGATGATAGAGGTTTCCCAAATAATTATCTGTTAATGTAACAAATTATTTCCTTCAGAGCTCAGTGCTGATCTCTGTCTGTTCCCACTATCTGTGACAGCAGCTTTTGTTTCCATGTCCAGGTTAAAGATCACAAAGGGTGCACAAGGCCATATGAAGACCAATTCACTATTAATTTTCCCTCTGGGAACAGTCCAACATATAAGCCTTGCACTTCATCTCAACACCTACACAACCCACCTGCTGCAGTTGTCTGCCTTGGCATGTAGCACCACCAGGATGTCCCTGTGAGACAGGGCACGAGCCTCAAAATACATGGAAGACACACACAGATATGGCAGGATGCAAAGAATTCTTTGTAGCTTGGCACAGATAGTTGAACAGCACAGCTGGAGGGAATGAGACTTCAGGCAGGAACGCTGCCAGAGATGGGATGTATTGACAGCAGCTATAGTTGTGGAGAACAGGTTTTGAATTTGTTGCCATCAGTGTTCACAAAGGAAACCTCGGCCTTAGGATTATGCTCAGATAATTGAGTAAGAGACTTAACTCTGGCTCATTTCATTGTGGAAATGCTCGGAAGAGATGAGGCAGATGAGCAAGTAGCATGGAAGCAGCACTCATAAATTAGGGTTCTTTAAACTGCAAAATTGACATCATTGTCCTGGAAGTTTTTCAAGCCCTGTCACTAATTTCTCCAACCTAAGGCCACTTTATTTCTGAATGAGGTCATTCACATGAGCTTTGCAGGATAATTTATTCGATTAGTTGATAACCTGTACCTTGCATGAGTTTACTTCTGCAGAAAAAATATGTCACAGCTATTTATTACTAAGGAACCTTTAAAGTTTCCAGCCTCCAGACACTAGAAAAAGGTATTTACATATGACTTTAACAAGAGGGAACTTCAGAGATTGTAATATTCAGAACAAACACTTGCATCTCTAACGCCTCTTCAGAGTTAGGCTACTGAACACCTCTGATTTTGGCAATGGATTAACTCCAGAGCAAAGTAGAACTTGAACCTACCACTCCTATCCCAGCTGGTAGTCAAACCATTTGCCCATCTGTGATCTGCACTAGCTGAATCAATCAACCTACATGGAAGGCAAATGATCTGCTAAGCTCCTTGTAATGAAGTCATTTCTTTCTCACTTTAGGCAAACAACCTCTTGGAAACCATCCTAAGTCAGCAAGAGTGCAGCAGCATCTAATGTAATGAGTCAATACTTACAGTTTAAGAATTAAAAAAAAAAAAAAAAAAAAGCTTTCAAAAGTAATGGGACCAAGCTAATAGGTCCCGTGATGGTGGATATCAAATTGAGCAATGGGTTTAAGGTCCAATAAAAATTATTGTTCTGCATCCGTGTTATTTCTTCATTTAACTATGAATCACTTCTACTTAAAATGCTATCCACATTTCTCTGTTCCTGCTACTAAATCAGTGGCACCCATGTTACCTGAGACCAGCCAAGATTGCAAATACGCCTTCTTTAGGAAAGGGAGTGACTGTTTTCACAGAAAGCCAAGATAGGTCAGAGTGCAGACACTGTGAGGCAGAGACAAATGAGAATTGATGTGGTCTCTTGATTGCCAGAGTTAACTGCCAGGGTAACTCTGCTCTGGAGAACTGAGTAGAAGCACAGAATCATTTAGATTGGAAAAGACCTGTAAGATCAAGTCCAACTGTAAAACTAACACTGCTAGGTCTACCACCAAACCACATCCCTAAGGCTCACATTTGCATGACTTCTAAATACCTCCAAGGCTGGTGAATCAGCCACTTCCCTGGGCAGCCTGTTCTAGAGCTCCATAACTCTTTCAGCAAAGAAATTTTTCCTAGTATCCTAATATCCAATCTAAGCTTCACCTTGCACAACATAAGGCCACTTCTCATCCTGTCACTTATGAGTACCAGAGGAGAGGTCCCAAATGACACAGTAAATACATCCTTTGATACAGCATGTTAAGAAGAGAGGAAGGCAGCATTTAAAGCAAAGCTGTAATTGGCCAACTTTGGGTTACCAGCATTTGTATTGGATCCCAAGAATGAGTAGAGATGTTTCACAGCAGGTCAAAGCTCACTGTGAAGGAAAAAGCAATTTCTGGTCTAGATTATAAAGGTTTCTATTCTGATTTTACCTACTTGGTTTCTAAGATTATTTCATATGATATTCATACTCCAAATTATATTATCAGAAAGAAGGAGAAATCGAAAAATATACAGAAAGCTACAAGTTCACATGTTTAAGAGAACATCCACACAATAAAAGAGGAGCACTGCACTTCATGGCAGCAATGCTTGCTTGAAGCTCAGAAACACAAGAAATGCCAGGCCCTATTCCAGATCTCTTGCCCTATGAAAAATGGGGAGAAGAGGATTACCCAAAGAGAAGCAAGTGGGTGAATCTTTTCTGGGTAAATAGCAGAAATATCACCTTTTCTGGAGGTTTTTGGTTACTCAAAACAGCACAGTATGAGGCAGTTCTTTATGACGGTGATGATTCTCTGTTTTAAAAGGTGAAGAAAATTGTAGTAAGTAGGTGGGAATTTAGATTTGATTCCAATAAGGAGAAATTGTTAAGGACTGAAAAGTAGAAGGCAATGCAGAGGAAGGGAAAGAGACCAGGAGAATGAGGAGAGTGGACTTTAAAAAAAAAAAGAAAAAAAGAAGAAAAAAAAAAAAAGCTGCAGACTTAAACACATTTAGAACTGCTAGGAATGGTCTCTTGGGAAGATAATCTAAGGTAGAGAGGAATGCAGGAGATGTGGTACTGCTGAAAGGGACTGTATCAAAAGCACAATAGCAGCCTATCCTGCTACAGAGCAAAGATTGTGAACATAGCTTGAAACCAATATGGTTACATTAGGAGCTCTTTAAAGACTGAACAATCAAAAAGCAACTGTAAAGAAAGTGGGAACAAGGACGGGCAACTCAAAGTATAAAGGAATGTCGTAAGCATGCAGGGATAAATCAGAAAGGCTAAGGCACAAGTTGAATTACAGCTAACAAGGACATAAAGGCAACAAAGAAAGCTCTATAAATACATTAAAAGTAAGAGGAGAGGAAAGAAAAGCATAAGCCCATCAGTTAATGGAGATGAACAAATCTGATGATGCTGAGAATGCAATATTATTTCTGCCACAGCCTCCAGAAAAACAAGCTAGTTGTGACCCAACACTTAACACAATTCTAGTAAGGAGATGAGATTGCTGGCCAGAATAGGGAACAAGTTGCAAACTGCCTAAACAAGTTAGGGCTTGCTAGCCCAGGGATATTAAAATGTATTAAATTCAGGTGTGAATTTACCCCTGTGACTCTGCACCAGCCAGCACCTGCTTTAAAAGTGAGGCATATCTCTATCCACAGAATAAGTGAGCAGGGATGCTGTGCTGTTCCAGAAACTGGTTGGTGTCTGACCTTGGTAGGGAGGTGGGGATGGCAACACACCCAGACATTTCTAGGTATAAGGAAAAGTATATATTGACAAAGGCAAATTTCAGCATTCTTAAGAGAGTTTTTTTGGCTAATTCCTTTAATGTGTTATCTGGGAAGTGTGCAAAGGACCAGGGTCAGGGCCCCACAGCTACCAGCTCAGTACAAACACATAATGCCAGCTTTGGTCTGCCATCTCCCTTGGAAGCTGGCCATGCAAAAAAAATACAAGCAAGAATTCCTACGGTCAGAAACACAACCCCTTGATGTTATGGGATGCGTTAACCAGCATTTTCTGCTGTTAAGTCAAGGTACAAATGACCTCTTTTGCCCTGAGATCTTGTCATCCCTCTCCTGGTTGGCCAGGATGTGTCCCTGCCTATTGTCCTCCACAGGGCACAGAACAGATGAAGTGTGTGCTCTCAGGAGTTTTAACTGTCCTCTATTAATAACATAGGTTCTTCTTTCTACAACACAAAGTGACTCTACAGCATTTTCTGGTAAGGGAAATTATAGCTTGGCATCTGTTCTTTTCACTGCCAGAAGCAGATTGCTCATCTTATTATATCTTACAAAATTGCTGAAGACCTGCAAGGAGAAAATGGATTTTCAATATGGCCTTTTTTTGTTTTAATGGGCACACTTAAGATCATGAAATGTGCCATGCCAGTTCCAAACACACCACAGCACTTTTGCAGGGACAGACATCATGAGGGCATTAGGAAACAAAACCAAGGAGCTTCAAAACATAACATCCCAACACTGACTGATACCAAGAAGATCTGCTTGATTAAGAAGCTCTGCACAGTCCTGTCCCATTTCAGCTCAGCTGGGAACAATTCTAACACTTAACTCTGGGTGGTGAGTGAGCACAGCAGAGATCCTCATGACACAAAGAGAAGATGACATTTTCTAACTCTTCTCTTCTCCTGCAATCTCTCCATTTACAGGTGGAGTAACTCCCAAAGCCGCTGTTTCTAATTGAGAAATTAAAGAAAAACCTTCATACTTTCAAGAATATGACACAATGGCACAGGTTCAATAGAGGGAGCATCCTGGCTGCTAAGATTGATATTCCTATTCACTATCACCCATGTTAAGGGATGGAAGCTCCACAAAGCCAGGAAGAGCTGTTTATCTGCATTTAACTGTGCTCTCTGCTAAACAGCGGTCACATTAAATCAATAGAGAAGACAATTTCTGACTTTAATCCTGCTGCCACACCTTGCCAGCAAGATAAAGGTGACAATCACCTTCTGGGTTATACATGGCTCTCCTAAGCCTCACACATGAATCAACAAATAGAAATACAATTATAAGAGGTAAGGAGCTGTGGAAAATGGCATACTCTTGAAGGCAACATGCCCTCTACAAAAACTCCACAGAACAACTGAACATCTCCATTCCAAGAATTCATTTGAATTTCTTTATAGGTCAGTCTAGCTGCCCTATAATGTGTTGGCCAAATAGCAGCCAGAGAACAGGTAATATTATTAAACAGCCATTATCCATATGGTACTAATACCATTTGCTTGTATCTCATGTACTATTGCCCCTGGACCACAAATCTACTCAGCTTGAAGATTCAGCCTATGGCTTGCCATGCCCCAGGAGTGTTTCCAAGAGGTAGTGCCAGCACATGGAACCAGGAGCAGTAAACAAGCTCAGAACAGAGTCCAGCTCCAGCATACAGTGACCAGCCTTCGGCTGCTGCTGACAATGTCAAAACACAAAAGCCAGGAGAAAGAAAATTACTGACTTGCAAGTCAAACTGTGAGCCTGTCTCAGGCTTACAGTTCTGACTTAGTCTCTTTACATGTCCTCTTTCCACATTCCTGCTCAATCAGGCCTCAGCAGAATCCATAAGGGGGAACCACAAACCTCTTATAAGCTTCTAAAAGAAAATATTAACTCCAAAGTTTGCAACATTCACAGTACTGAGGAACTGATTACAATAAACTGGCCTAGAGAGACCATTTCTGTCACCTCCCCAGATCCCTGGTTAAGCAGGTACAGCCAGCTCAGTGACACCCGTTATGAATAACTCTGCATCCCAGTTGTTGGTCAGCAGCTGAGCACAGAAAGTTTTCCTCCCTGTTGTCAAGCATCACAGCAGCAGCACATGGGATGCTTCCACCTCTAAAGATGGGGGAAGATCAGCTAGAACCACTTCAGTGAAGCAGATGTGCCAGGGTGAGAAGCACTGTACCCTGTGGAGATGCAGTCCCTGTTCAACAGGTGCATTGTGCAACTCAGCAGGTTGATGTAACCGCTCCTGTTTCACACATAAATCAATCCATTAGGCTTTTCATTCTCTGTCCACAGGGCACACAAAACTAATCAATATGGTGCAGAATTTGCTATTCTAAGGGCAGTCATTAAGCGGAAGTGGCCAAAGGAAACAGAGAGCACAGTGGATATTTCCCCTCCAATTGCCAATGATTATACGTTGAAAGCCTTTCTACTTTTTTCCAGTTTTAGCAGCTGTAGAAATGACTGCACATGGGCTCTGAATAACCAGGTGTTCAGGACCTTTCCAAATTTAATGATTTTTTTTTCATTCCTCACAAGGACCTCTTTCCTCAATTTCCCTTCCAGCTGCTTGGAGATAACAAAGACTGGGATTGCCAGGACTATATACCATTCCCCTCCAAGTGAATCTAGTCCTGATTTTTTTCCCCAGAAGACACTGATTTTTCTAATCTTCCAGCATTTGATATTAAAAGATCACTCCTTCACCAGTTTCACTTCCCTCCATCACCAGTCTTCACTGTCTAAAAAGCCCACTATTGCTTCTCTCAAAGTACTCCAAGATCTGAACTACTCTTCACATGGGCAACAACATCCCTTCTCACACATACAGAAATCCTGCATTGCACTGAACAAGCTAAGGATGGAGTCTGCAGGAATCTCCTTTCAGCATAAAGTTTGTGCTCTAAGTGCCAATGAACTTCAGATTAGACTGATCTACAGACAGATGATCAGTGGTTCTGCTCCACTGCCATTTCCTTCTGGTAATTTTACAACAACAACAGTAATACTAAACAGAACATGTAAGCACGAAAATAATGAAAGGTAAGACATAAGGGGACTGTAGGGGCTCTGCAGCTTCAAGTGGCATTTGCCAAGGTTGTGTTGGCCAGGATAAAAGCAGTAAATGCAATCCACTAAGAAGCTCCAAGGGAACAGATACCTGTAAGCAGTTTGAGAAAAGAAGCCATTGCAAATAAGATAAGAGAAAGACTAGGACTGAGCTGAGTTCAGGCATATAAAAAATACTGGGACCAATTCCAACTAAGGCTCAGTCTGTGTAACTCCACCCAAGGTTAGAGGGACTGATGATGCTCACAGTTTACCAGATCTGAAGACTCTGAAAAGAAATCATGAAATCCAGAGATCACCTCTATCAAATGAGGAAGTTTTCATTGAATGCCCTGGGAACTCCACCATTTAAAACACATAAAAAAATTACCACCACCTACAGTCATTAAAAGTGTTTTAAAAAGTCAAATTTTGATTGCAGAAAGGTAATCTGGAAACAGTCTGTGAATGTGAATTATGGTGAGTCATGCATATTTTATTTCCTTCTTCAAATGGAAATGAATGTCTGATGTATTTAAAGTTTCATCTATTGCCAGGCTGCTTTACCAGCAGATGTACAAAGGGAAAGAGATGTCAAGGAAACTAGAGCAAGACAGTTTCCTCAGTACTTGAAATGCTGAGTGTAGCAGCACAGTAGATGTAGCCATGGTCCACATAACCTAAATGGTAAGAGAAAGGCAAAGGAAAAAGTAAACAGCCAAGGAGAATGGGAAGGAAAAAGGATGCCCTTCATCATTACTGGGATGAAATGAGGTAGGTCCAAGACCTAGCTACGCTTACCCCCAACCACCTTGATGTTCCCTTAGTGAGCCAGCAGGGTCTGGTCTCTCAAGTATCTTGACCATCATGAAGTTTCCTCCAATGCATGGAAAGTAATTTCCAGGCTCCAAGAAACCAAAATGCATACATCATGACCTTTCTCTTTCCCTGACCATGTATCCAATTCCTATAATGTGGGACATTTGGGAAGTTAGGCAGCACAGGAAACTTGGTAGATGGAAAACACATGGAGGAGTGGAAAGGATGTTTACAAAACTTCCCATCTGGTTTGCCTCAACAGATAGCCCAAACCCATGAGACCTGATACAAAATACAATCTGCCTAACTGTGCCTTGTAAAAGCCCCAAGAAGCCTGCAGAACTGGTAGGTTGGCACAGACCAGCCCGTAGATGTAGAAACGACAATGAACTGCCATAGCTTTGTAAGAATAGCCAGCTTTGGGCCAGGTCTCAGGAGAACATCCTGTCTGAGAGACAAAAATAACTCTAGGCCTTACAGGGAAAGCAAAAAGCAAGTTTCAGTTTGGCAGCCTCTGAGACCAACACCCATTCTATCTCCTACAGCAGCAAAGCTTTATCATGACCAAGAGGTCTGGAAGAAGACCAAATCATTGAAAGTAAATGATTATTTCCAGTAACACTATTTGTTTCACCTAGTTTATTCCTAATGACTAGAAGCTGCTGCTCACGGAACAGCAGGCACGAGAGATGGAAGGAAACCAAAGGACCATTTCAGTCACTAATCCATCAAATTGACAGAAGATTAGTCCTTAGAGAATATTTCTTACTGCTTTGTCCAGTTTACTTTTTAAACAACCCCAGCCATGGAGAGTTTATCATTTCCTTAGAGGAAATTACCCACAGCTTGTTAAAAATCTCTCACCAGGACAGTTCCTATTCTTTATAGCATACAGTTGCCCCTTTCCTTAACTTTATGTTACTGCTCTCACTAACCTTTTGTAGGCCATTCCCCAGTACACATTCAGCAACTGCACATGCACCATTCTTTATCCTCTAGCCTTGTAAACTATATTTAGCATTTTCATCCTTTTCAAATGCATTTTCTTCCAGCCCTTCAGATTTGGGACTAAGTGGTAGCTTCTTGTGGGATGTTTTTTTCCACTGAACTTCCTTCCCACCTGTCTCTGTCTTCTGCTGTCCCACTATATTTGAAAGCTCAGACTGACACACTGATCTGCTGAAAGAAATAGGATGAAAAGACATAGCAGATTATAGAATGATATCAGGTGCACCAAATTCCTTCTAGAGGGGAAGCATAACAGATATTTTTCTTCTTTCATGGCACAGTGGGATGGGAGATTGGCTGTTCACTCCTCTCTCAGTAAGAGGGGTTCCTGGAATGCACCTTTAACTGCCCAGCAGAAGGATCAGGCTAACCTCTGGTACAAAGTAAAAAAGAAGTTATTTTCTGGCTTCTCAGTCATTACAACACAATAAAAACACTTGCAGGCAAGAATGATCCATATCGACACCATTCCTACATCCAGTCATGGCACAAGTTGGGATCTCAAAGCACCACTCCTGTCTCTGGGTCAAGTCTCAATCTCCCCATGTGCTGAAACAGAGAGCAGCTGCAGTAATTGCCTGTGGGACAGATAACAGTAGTCAAGGCCCTGGCTGCCCTTTGCTCGCTGCCAAAAATCCCAGCTGAAGGCTGGCTACACTCTGGAGAAATTGATGGGTACAGAGTCCCTTCCAGTCTGAGGGATGGAAATCACAAGGAGAAATCACACACCAGAGAGCCTCAAAATGGAACAAACAGTTCTAACAAGATGTTTTTGATTAAGTGGGATATAAAGATTAATTTCTTAGTGCAGCATTTAACAGAGTTGTCGCCTGTAATTACAGACAGATGAGTGCCACAGACAGTACAGCCTCTGGGTATCCCCAGGCAGAGATTCCTAAGGGAGCTGGTTTCCCTCAAGGCAGTTGCCTGTGGACTTGCCCAAGTAGAAATACTGAAAAACAGACTACAAATTACTCCAGCCACACTGCAAGAAGAAGCTTGTGCAGATTCCTACCTGCTGGCCTGGAGAGCACAGCCACGCAGGTCATTCCCCACAGCCCCACTGACTTAAGAGGGAGTGACATTCACCAGCCAGAGCATGCCTGGCCAAGGATGATCTCTTGCCTCTGTTCTGTCCACTGCAGGCCCCTTTGTTCAAGGAGAAGGAAAACAGATGCTTTCATGGGACTGGAGAGCCACAGTCCACTAGGATAGTCCAGAGGTGGTTCAGCTTCAGGTAGTGACTGAGGTTTCTGCAAATAAATAACATCTTCCTCCTTCTCTGCTCCTAATTGAGAACAGGAGTTTAGCATCATGAGCAACAAAAAACTACTCCTGACAAGACCAGCTCTGTCTCCTACTCCAACAGATAGAAGAGATTGCATTAAAGCATTTTTACACCACAGAACCATAATCTCTCTTGACTTTCGATGGCTTTGAGCTACAACCACACACCTTGAAGAGCCTGATAAACTCAACTTTAAACTGATTATTGAAATATCCAAGCTGTTCATGCAATGACTGCCAGCTGAAGCTGCACTCTCTTCACTGCTTAATCTTCACTTACAGTGTCAAAATTCATTCATTAGTTCTTTCCCACTGCACTCCCTATACCCAACTGTGCATTCCCAAGCCCTTGCACATACCGCTCTTCCCACCTCCACTGAGCATACTGCTTCCAGAATTTCTGGAAATAGCTCATTCAAGGCAGAGCTTGTTTCAAGCAATGAAATAAAAAAAAAAAAAGAAAAAAAGGCAGCAAAAGAAACAGCAACTCAATTACTGGTTAGCTGAGGACAAAACTAGAGCATCTTCGATAACTTTATGTGCAGCAACAACAGAATTTTATATTTAATTCTTCTCCACACTGCCAGAAGCAATTGCATCTAGGAGTAAGATGTCATAAAAGAAGTGGAAGGTATAAACATCAAGACACAGCTACCACACCCCGCAAGGGGAATGAAGCTCTTTCACCACCCCACCACCACCACTACCTTTGGCTTCAAGCAATGCATGGACTTACCTGAGCCACAAGGCCTCATCTGAGTGAGAAATCCTGACAGCTCTGCCATGGAGGGTGAGCCTTTACTCTAAGCTGCCTCCAACTGCTTTTGTTCTCCTCAAGACCAAGAGGCAGAGGAACTCAGAGCTCTGAACCCAGAAATATCCTCCACATTGCTAACTCCTTGCTCCTCCTCCACATTGCAAATTTGAAGGCTCTTTCTCTTTGCAGCTGTTCCTGCTCTCTCCTGAGGGCCAGAAAAGCAAGGGCAGACAGCTGCAGCTTTCTGCTGAAAAGGTCACTTGCTGATTGTTTGCCAGCTGAGGGACAATGTCCAGCCCTCGAGGAAGGCAGATATCATCTCCTCTGCATGACATTTGCACAGTGCTTTGTAACACAGCTATGTAAATGTACAGCAATCAGGGGATATTGTTCAAATCCTGTGAACCTGCCTGAAGCCAAGAGGGTAATACCAGTTTACGCCATCCAAGTATCTAAGGCTGTGTACTTAACAATTAGAGATGAAGTACAGGGCCTGTAAGCAATAAGGCCAGGTTTACTCAGGTCTATGGCCAGCACTTCAGCACAGTTTTCCTGAGAAGCAAAATTCTTTCAGAAAAGAACAAAATTCAAAGCAGCTGAAGGGGTCATCTGACACTGCATCTGTCATTGCCATGGCCAGAAAATTGTCCAACCCGTTGAACAGCATGTACACTCTTTACAGGTGGGTCAGAGAAAGCCTAAGGCATAGATCAGCAGGTACAGTAGAGGTCAAACAGCACTATGGTGTGGGCACTGAGGCCAGCAGAAGCTGTGAACACACATGGGTTTGAGGACACCACTTGCCAAAGAGGCATTTTCTGCTTCTCTTCCATTGAAGCCATGGGAACACAAACACTGCAACACTCCCCCACCTTCCCCAGCACGATTAAGTCCCAGTTAAAATAGTTGGCAGTGGTGATTTATCCAACCCCCACATGCAAGTAATCAGATGTTTAGAAACACCACAAGTCCTGAATTTCAACGATTGTATCTTCTTATGTTTTTGCCTGCCAAATCAAAGAGCTTTTTTCACACGTTTTCTCTTATGCGTCACGGTTCACTGACCTAAGACATTTGCCTTGATTAATACAAAGCTAAAACAATACCCTGAAAGTCACAGGTAAAAAGTGCTGGCACTCCTCAGGGCAGTATGTGTGAAATACTCCTGGTACTTTGGTCCAGGGCTTTCCGTGCAGCTCCCTCTTTAATGAGTCCACCGCCAGGTTTAATGACCTGCCAGAGCTTCAGAAACACTCTTCCCTCCTCATCAATGATTCACATGCAGTCTTAAAGCTGTGCACAGATTAAAGAGGCTGCTGCTCTCCCACCTCGCTTCAACCCAAAGTGGTTTTAAATATTTCATCTCGCCGCAGAATTCCTCTGTACACATCCCAAAGGCGCTCTGAGAAGCTCTCGCCGGGAGTTCAGTGTTACCTGGCAGAGGGCCTGCTGGCAGCACAAGAAAGCTGTCTCTGCCAGGCATGCCCACATCCTTTATTTACTTTCTTTAATGAGTCCTACATGACCCTGGCTGTCAAGAGTGGGGATGGGACTTTCTGAGGTGGTTGGTGCTTTTTATGGAAAAGCAAATGGAAGGCCTGATTGCAGGGACAGAACAAAAAAGTAGCTGATCCACAACCAGCTGGGTCAGCAGGAGCCTTCCTTCAGCTTCAAGGTAAATGGAGTCATGATCCTCTTTTCTTCTCAGGTCCAATGGGATTTAAAAGAGTACCAACAAATGCAGAAACACAGGTAGGATCTTGCACTTCCCAGGTGAGTCTGTCAAGGATTAGCAGTCTTCTAGGATACCCAGAACACCCAGTGGTTTTTCCTGTGAAGCAACCCTGACATGAGAGATCTCATGGTCCAGACAGCCATAGAGATTTCCCTCCCCCATCTGCACAAAGCAAGACTGTGCCCTGTCATATACTCCTCATGAACATGTTTTTGGTCCCTGGGAAAGGAGAACAAAGTAGCACAGGAGAGAGCAGAAAAAGACCTTGAGACACCCCTCAGCTTTGCCACCAATGGCAGGATTCTGGTGATATTACTCTCAATTGCCACTTTGCCTTCCTCCCAAGTGGGAATGATGCCAGCAGATCTCATAGTCCAAACCTGTGCTAGCTTGGTGATCCATGGCTAACAGCCACACTCAGCCTCCACATGTTATCCATGACATGGATGGTGGTGGATTCTTTGTCCCTGAAGGTATTGAAGAAGGGACTGGATGGGGTACTTAGTGCCATAGTCTAGTAACTGTGGTGGTAGTGGATCTAGGGTTGGACTTGATGATCTCAGAGGTCCTTTCTAACCCATCTGATTCTATGATTCTATGACATGAGAAAGGTTCCTCAGCAGATCACTCTGGAGTCCTCCAGAAAAATCCTGACCTTTGGATTTTCATTTAAATTAACTTAAACATTCAGGACTTCCATGGCACAGAACAGTCTGCACCCAGCTCCTTTTGCAGCACCTGTCCATGGTCAGGAATTTGGGTGAGGGATGAGATGATCCCCCTGCATGGCCTGGGACAGCACAGCAGGCAGTACTTGGTCACATCACTTCTTTTGTCCTCTTTTATTCTCTCACCCCATAATGGGAAACAAGGCCAAAAATCCTTCAAGAGATGAAGGGGGTCACATCAGTCCACAACAGACTTGGCCAAATCATGAAAGATGCTGTTTGTTGGCACACTCAGAAAATGAAGCCTTGCCTTATCCTCTGTAATTCAGCCTTTTCTGTATGAGGAAAGAGCGATGACCTCAGTGGGCCTGCTAAGGGTAGCCCTGACAGAGAGAATACAAAGATCCCTTTACTTAGGGCAAAACCAAACAAAAGTAAGGAATAAAGCACTGCAGAAAAGAAGCAGGTAAGTACTTGCATTTTATCTTCAGTCAATACCTTTTCAGCATGGCTGATCTCTGAAATCTGATTTTGTGTTGTTCTGCAAACCCATACCCCCTGGGAAGCTTGCATTCCTCTTGCTGAGCATTAGCTCTCACTTCATTTGTCCACACGATCTCTCCACAGCTGTCATCTTGACATCCAAGCAAGCTTAAACAAAAACATAATCTCTCTATAAAGCAAACCTCTCTTCTCAAATAGCTGTTGCTCTCAGGTGTCCCATTCCATGAAATCCATCACCGAACCACTTTGCCTTCCTCAGTGGTGGGAGGATTTTTAGAGAAGAGAGCTCTGTAGTACATCACAGGCTCAATTTACTGTGGCTCATTGCCTCTCCCTGGCTCACTCTAATCTTTCCTGGAGGTGAGAGGGCTGTGGCATGGGTTCCTGGCCAGTCACTGCACCAGCTATGGGAAGATTCATTGTACATCTTCACTGCACAACAAAGCCATCAAATAAAGAATGTGGCAAGAGAGAGGTTTCAGTTAAAGCTGAAAGTTAAGGCCATGTGATGAAGAACTAGACCTTCAGGTGGATGAAGGAACAAGGAAATATCTATTGCTATGATGTCAATTCACTCCCTCTTTCTTTCATATCCCTTCTTGTCTATTGACTCAGGCCTTTAAATGAGAGGGAATTGATCAATGCAGTTCAGCTGCTGTTTAACCAGCTATCTTCCTCTAGTTGGCACACGGTGAATATCCACAGTTCTTGAGAATCCCTGTTCAGAAATCCTTGTGGTTTAAGCACAGCAGCAAAGTGTTACATCAAAGGAAAAACATTTCGGTGCTGAGGCCGTTTCCAAACCACTTTCCACTTATCTATCTCCAGTACAGCTCAGCCAGAGAGCCAACACCTCCTGACAGGCTTCTCCCTGGAGTGACAGTGCTAAAGCCTGGGCACCACACTAAGATAGCAACATCACCAGGGCTCCTGAAGCAAAGAGACATCAGGTATCCACTGTGCTACTAAAAATCTTACACACTCAGGCACTTTGAGTTATATAAATAACAGGCTTGACCAATCATGAACATCTCCACCCCTAACAGAAGCAGTATGGCCTTAAAGAAGTTCTATCAGGTTTGAATTTACTCCAGGTTCTATAAAATCATTGCTGTAGTCTCAAAGATGTGAAACATGGGTATGAGAGCACAATTACGTTACTTAATTGCACTGAGGAGTTAAGGTTAATGGAACCAAACTCAAGCTGGTGTGAATCATCACAGTTCCACTGGAGGGAACACTTACATTATTTACTCCAGATGAAAATCTGTTTTACTGAGTTGAACAGAACATGAAAAGGGCTATAAACAGAATCAGACTTACAAAACAGTAAACCACAATTTTCTGTCCTTAAAGTAAGTCTCTATCCAACACTGTATTTCAAATCTGGGGCCATGTCAGGTGAAAGGCACACTTACACAAAAAAAGGACATAACCTGATGAGACCTGTCTGACATAACCCACTTGCCGCATCAGGAAGCACAGCTCAGAGATTGACAGGCCCAGCTTCCCTTCAGTCCCCTTAGACTACCACTTAAGTACTTTCTCCAGATGCAAAGCCAGCTCCAAGGACTGCAGCACAGGTGTTGGACTTTGGAGACCTAGGCCCCATTCTCTCTCCTATTACAGCTGTTCCTCAGCAAAGCTTTTAGGTTGTGTCTGAACCAGTCAGCCTTCAGGACTACCTTGAACTCACACCAGTGAATATCTATGGACAAATCATCCTCAGCTGAGGTCAAGGGACTGGTGCCCATGACACTGAGCACTTCCCTTCTGCTGACCCCTCTCATCTTCCTGTCCTTCCTCTCTTCGCTGAATCTCTGAAACCCCTGCCCTGAGGTCTCTGCCACAGGGAACCAGGGTCAAAAACAGACCTGCAACTCCTTATTCGTGATCCCCAGCTCTGCCATATGCTGTTTCCTCCCACAGCCCAGGTGGAAAAAACTTCTGGGAGTTCTGCTTTCTGATTAAGCAGCATGCTGCAAGAAGCTTGGTGCACTACACAGTGTTGTACAGATGGGCGACACCAGCAGCCAGAAGTAATCTCTCCCATTAAGTCGTCTGGGATGTAGGAGTTGGGGAACACACAAGCTTTTGAGCATATTAACCCTTGTCGTGTCACCCCACCTACAAAAGGCTCAGACTGTTCCTGTCACCTGATGGAGAACTACTAAACAAGGACAAGCACTTTTACTTTGCAGTGCCCTGTAATGCCAGGAATTTACTCCGACTTTGGTGACCAACAACAGTGTAATGCACAGCTCCCTTCCAGCCTCAATCCCCTACAACAGGGCCAGGCTTTGCACACTGTAGCACTAAATCAGCAATCTGCTGCTTCTCTGGCACCATCATGGGACTCTGCTCAGGTTTCCCTGCCACAGGAGTCTAATTCACAGCACCAGGCTCTTCAGCTATAGCTGTGTAGCTGATCTGTATATTAATACAATAAGCCTTTACAAATAAAAAAGATAACAAGGGGAGAAAATACAAGAAAGAAAAGATGAAGTCCTCTGCAGATGTTTGTCCTCACATATGGTCTCCCATATGGCTGTGTGTCACTGCTCCTGTAAGATCTCTCTCTACAGAGGGTAACTCCAGCCACTTCCATACTGAGATTGATTAAGAAGCAGGTAACACTGCAGGCCACTTTGTCATTGCTGATAGAAGTGCTGAACAGCCACTGCTAAATTACAGCTATCAATCTCCCAGGCTGTACGTGATTCATTTATTATTTCTTCCATTCCACACAAAGACAGATGCTTCCTGTTTTCTTGGCATAAGCTGTGTGGATCACTTGCCCATCTGGCTTATCTATGTTGTTGTAATGGTAGTTTTCCCTCAGATGTCACCTTTCAATTTCTAATAACCTCTATAGGGAGACACTATGATTACTTAGCATTCCTAAAGGATATGTCTCTAGTCCTCCAAAACTTGTCAATTCACTCTGAAATTACTGTATTGTGTTCTGTTGTACTATTAGCCCATATATAGGGGGGGCAGGTATTTCATATTCCTGTCGTAAGGACAGGAATATGATAGCAATTACACAACTTGTCAAACATCGTAGTGATGACCAGTGACAAGGTAGACACATGAGCCAAAATTTTAAAATTGGCTTTCTCACCAGCACATGTGAAAGAATGAGACCTGCTTGCTTAGGGAAAACAGAGTCCACATGCACATAATGGTATGGCTGCAGCCGTATTCAGTCCCAAGGATGATGCTTCTTGACAATCATGCAGGACACCCATGGGATGCTGGCAGGCAAGAAGCAGTAGCACCAGAGGGCACGGCCACCACCAGCAGCAGCGTGCCAGACTGCACAAGATCTGACAAGTCCCCTCCAGACACAGAAAGCTCCAGGGCTTCTGCAGGGAGAGAAAGACCCTCAGCAAGAATTTCATGGACAAAACTGGCGCTCTCTCTGGCTAGCAGATAAAGAAAGGAGCTGGTTCGAGGGATTTCCATTTCAAGTTCACACCTGGCCCATAACCCTTGGGGGGAAGATAGCCATAGATGTAACATTAAAGCAATTTTACAAATGATCTCTCCTAAGCATCAGTTTCTCCAGGCAAAGAGGAATGGGTAGTTTTTATAGCAGTCTCTTTTTTATGACTCACTTCCATGTCATTATACCAATAAGATCCTGTCTCTCCAGGGTGTTTTTCTCTGGTGATTAAAGTTGTGAGCCTTCGACCTTGTGCCTTATCAACACTACACAAAACACACTACAACCACCTAGAAACTTGCTGCCTTTCATCCCTTACTGCTTAATAAACTTGCCAGCAGACCTATTGCAACAGAATAATTAAGCTAAGCAACTGAATTCAGCTCAGTAAATCTGGGAGCAGAGCCTGTTAAAAATAAATAAAACTAAACTAAAAAAACCCCAACAACTAATTGCAGAAATGTGGAGTGTTAGGGAAAGATCCCATCAGTTCAGCCAGAGTTCACAAACCTCTCTCTCCTGCTGTTTCAGCTGCTGAAAGGAGCAGCAGTGTGAAAAAAGATGAGAGTAGGGAGTTGCATAAAGCTAGGAGGAAGAGGATGTGTCAGGACATATCTACACACAGCCTGTGCCCTAGGGAGCTGCTACAGGAGTTGCAGACAGCATGGCCTTTGGCACGAGATGTTCGGGAAGGGAAGAGATGGTCCTCAGAAACAGGTGCTTTGGCAGAGTGATGTGGAGAAGGTAGCCCAGCACCTGGCTCCAGAAGTTTCAAATTTGGTGAAATTGCAGCCAGTTGACATCAATAACCTGCAGTTTATGTTGTGTTAGTGCTGTAATTGGGCGTTTGCTGGCATGAAGCACAAGGCAGATCCTCTTCCAAGGCAAGACTCAAGCAGGACATAACAGTAAGGAACAGGGTAAGCACTGCACTTGCAGGAACATTTGACACTGAGCAGTCACACAATTCAGGTCCAGATACTTGATCAAGGTGTAGAAGGTATGGCCCTTTCCCACCACTGCCTACATATGGAGTCTGTAGTAACCACATTTCCATCTCTGGATGCACTGTTTGTGGTTTATGGACAGCCCCACAGTAGACCTCATCTGCAAGATCACAAAGAGACATCCGTCAGGGCTCATAACACTGCCCCTCTCGTGCTGGGCAGCCTGAGACTGTTGCGAGGCTAAAAGTCACAGAAATGTATTCAGTCCCCAGCAGGTGGTAGGAGAGAGCAAGTGCCATGCTCACTCTCATAACCAATTCCCTCCAACAACAAGGAGCTCATTAGGGAAAAATGCCCAAATCATCCTTGGATTATCTACAGCTATACCGAACCTCTTCTGCCTCTACAGCTCCCTGGCCCACTGTTTTTACCAGCATGTATTCCTTGCTTCATCCTTCCTCAGGCAACAGCATCACACTGCAAGGCTCCCTTTCTGCTTCATTTCTACATTGAGCAAGAGGAATCAGAACAGGAAGCACTGACTTTACTATCCATGGAAGTGCCTTCATGACCAGTCAGCAGGTCGGGACCACAAGGAAGCATGAGTGCAACAAGACAATCACATTAGTTCTCATGGCATTGGTTCTCAGAGGCAGGTCCAGAGAGCTGACCCATCCCAATGAGTGGTGTCCAGGACCCAGGGCTATCACAAACCTCCAGTGGTTCCCACCACTGGCCTGAGATATTTTCTCCAGCTGCCAAGTCACTTGTAACTAAATCTAGACCTGTGTCTGACTTCCTGGGAGAAATTTCTGCTGCAGGTGTAAGCTGCTGCCGTGCCTTTCCACCAAGCAGTGGTGGAAAGACATGTCCCAAATAGTCAGAGAACAAGAACAGGGAGTTCCATCACCACAGTGCACTTCACAGTAAGTGCTACAATTTACAGCACATAAATGCTGTACATATACTGCTGCCTTTTGCAGACATTATCATCTCAAAGGGTAGGTAGGAGGTGGGAAAACAGATTGTAACAACTGTAGCGTAGACAGCTGCTTTCTTTGCCATGTCTAATGCTGTTTAGGGAGGCAAAATAGGTCTACCAGCAGTGCCTCTGCTTCTGCCAGCATACACTGCAGCTCCACGTGGGGCTGCTGCTGAATAATTAGGTTAAAGAAGGCACAGTCATGTAAACAATCTTGTAGAGGCTTTCTGGGAGAAATTTCAGACAAAACCATTCATAACTCCAAGCACATCCATTCCCCAGAAAGAAGCAATGTTGTCCTCATGCTGGGCTTTTGCACTGCAATTAACACAGACTTTCTGACACAACCACTGTGGCTGAAAATCTGTGGACAGGATTAATCTCCCATAATGCCAGGTGCCACAGCTAATGGCACATTTCAGCTGCACACAAGACTATTTATAAAAGTGTTTTTGCACCAGAAAAGTGAGTCATAGTCTTCCTACCTCTCCTCCTCTCTTCCCCCAATCTGATTATCAGTTGCACATCCTTGTCCTCCCATGTCCTTGTGTCAGACCCTCCATAGAGCCAGTTTAGCTCACTGATCTGACAGAAAATGCTTCCTTTATTCTATCCTGGGGCAAAAATTTTGGGCAAGTTTCTTTTTGTGCCAACTTAGTGAGTTGAATCATCTCAGCAGGATCTGACTAGCAAAACCAAAATCAGAGCTGACAATAATTGTACCACTATAGACATACAAATGGAAAGTTAAAAAAATTCAGGATCAGGAAGACACTGGATCAGCTCAGCTGCACCCTCCATTAAACATGGAACATCCCATTTTAGACTTTCTTGTATTAAAAAGTAGGTAATTTCTCTCCTATAGCACACAGGATGTAAAAAATTATATTTTCCCTGGCCTAGTTTATTCTAGTTGCTGGATAGCTTGGCTCCACTGGTCAGAAAAGTAGCTTTTTCTCATTTGTGCTTGGAATTTGCCTTGAGGAAGTTTGGCAGGATGCAGCTATGACATCTGTAGTGGTAACAGCATGGGAAAGGAATGCCAAGGTGATCCTGTTTTAGTAAGTGTAATCACACTGGACTTACACAGCCTTACAGAAGCCAAAACACGGCCCAGGGTTTTTAGCCAATAGCTAAATGGAGGAGACACAATGTCTGGTTTTGGAAACCTCTGAGATCACCAGAAGTACAGCACAGCAGCAAGGAAAGCAGAGCACTCTCTGCTCACCCTGTTCTTGCACAGGTGTTCATGCTGGTGACAGCACAGTGTTGTCACAGATCTTTGCTCTGACCCACCAGGTCTAACCCAGGCACTGCAGCCACAACCAAACAGTGGCCAGTAGCCTTTCTTTCTCTTCTGCTTTGAGCTCTCAGAGCAAGGAGAGCTTTGCTTTTCCCTGTATGGATGTTAGGCCGAGAGTCTTCCACACTGATGGTTTGCCTGAGCAGCAACAGAATTGCCATGGTTACAGCCTCATTTGTGGGCTTAGGGAGAACAGCAGGATTCATGGAGCCAAACTCAAAAGCTCACTTGTACATCAGAGAGATGCAACTGGGGATGAGTCAACATTAGAAGGAAAATAAATTGCTTCTCCCATCACACAAAATACCAGAAGGGACAGTTAGGAAAACCAGCATCAAATCAGGGCTGAGGTGAGCATAGTTACTTCCATTGAAAGGCTTAGGGAGATATCTAACCATCATCAGAGCAGGCAGGAGACTGCAACCCAATGCCCTTTCTCTTCAAGAGCAGTCCATTATTTGTTTAGAAGTGCAAACTCCTGCAAAAGCTGTTCTCTTTGCTCCTTATTTTGTTTCAGCCAGAAGCTGTGAGGTTGTAAAGGCCCCATGAGCCTCCTGGAATCTCTGCTTGCACTGAAGGAGGTTGCAAGAAGAGTTCTAGGTGGAGCTCAGACCGGGAGACACATCTTACCTCTGTCAGCTTCCAGCTCACAAGTGTGACGTGAGGCAGACACAGCAAACCCTGCATGTGCATCGTGACCAGGTACAAGGTGCAGAAGCTGAGAAGGGCAGCTGTGTCCTGACTGCCTCCTCAGCAGCTGGCTCTGTTTGTCCATGCCAGGTCACCACTCTCAGCCCAGGCTGGGCCGTGGGGCTGTGCCTGTAGGGCTGGATACAGCCTGTTCCCCTGAGCCCCGAGTCTGTAGATGTTCTCCTTCCATGCACAGCAGTATGAGCAGGTATCATGAAGTCCTTGGCCATGGAACACCCTTATTTTTGGTAGTAACTCCCACTGTGATTCCCTTTGCCTGCAAAGCAGCCAAACATGCACCCATGCTCCAGCTGTACAGCACTGCCAGATCTCAGCACAAAATATCCCAGCAGCAAAGCTTTTCCAGGGGAAAAGCTGACCCCATCCTTGAGGGCAGTGCAAAATGTTGCTGCAGTGACACTGGAATTCATGGCATCAAGAGAACCTTCCCACCAGGCAGAGATACACACCAGGATGTGGCTGGTGTTGCCCTGTGGCGCTCAGGATTTGATCCTCAAGCTTCTCTATTTACAGGAAAACACCTTCCAACACCAGAACACAAACTGATTGTATCAGTCAGAGCCTTCTGAAAAGCATCTAGAAAGCAACAGCAACCCACCACAGTCATTTCTAGAGGCTACTGTCCACATGTCCATCCTTTTCCAGACTTCTTCCAGCACAAGATGATTAAAAGCCGACTCACCTACTCCTGTTTCACTGAGCAGAGAAGCAGTCTGAGCATGCAGAAGAGCAGGGGAAAACCTTCCCCTGGTGCAATTTGCCCAATCTCTGCCATGCTGCAGCTGTGCTCTGCCCTTTCTATGATATTCTGTGATCCTTTGAAACCTGCTTGACCACACCAGTGTTACACAGCAGTGTAACAGCTTCCAAGCTCAGAGAAAGGAGTTCTGTGGTGTACCCATTTCCCAGGAAATCAGTGTATTTACAACCCCAGCTTAAGCTGCTATAAGCACTATAACTAAAAACGCATTTGCATTATTATCACTGCACTGTGCAGTTAATTGCTATACAAATATTTGTGTTGCCCACATTTGTCACCAGGCTGCTGCTGCCTCTGGGTGAACTTACTCAAAATCTGACGTGTTTTCCCAAGACTGGAAATCTTAAGGGGGATGTCTCTCTTTTGCTCAGAGAAACACTGTGCTCTGATACAAAATCCCTTTCCATTGAAGTGGATCCAGAGTAACTAGGGACCTTTGGAGGATGCTTCAGAGGAAAAGCATGTGGGGGCAAGATGAAATCCAAACTTCCCAGGCCATATTTTCGGACCAAGAAGCCAGGCTGCATTTACCTTTCCTCTTGTCGGCTTATTGTGATTTATTTAGATTTATCACCAGTCTTTCCTGCTCTCCTCTCTCTCTCCTTTCTGTTTTAATTAGGCCATTGAGGCCTTGTTTTCAAAAACCGTCTGGATCCCAACAGAAGCTTTTAAGTCTCAGACATCAAATGGCAGGCAGTTTACTATAGTTAATTATGGTAATTTTTGCTTAGTAGTAGCTTCCCTCTGAAGAGTCAAAACCACTTAGAAAAAGCCCCAGCCTCAGGCATGAATTTCTAAGAACATATTTTTTGTCATTTATTATTTTACAAAGTTAAGTAGCAGCAGAAAGTTAAAACCCAGAGGGGAAAAGAGAGCTGACAAAAAGAATAAGCTTTTGGGGGCTATACACCATCACATGATACACAACAGACACTGTTTGCCTTTTACAGGCATCAGGCACCACAGTGCTGGGCTGTGCAGCAGGGTCTTGGTCTCTCCAGTTCTCCACCACAGCTGTGCTCTGCTAGAAAGGTCATTCCAAACTGCATGGGAGGACAGACAGCCCTTTGGAAAGCCCCAGAGCAGAGAAGGCACAAAGTTATGCTGAAATTCAAACAGTGTGAGCATGGGAAGCAGGTAGGTTGTCATGTGTGGAGTGTAGGTGCCTGGCTGCCCCACAGGGATGCTGGCACCTCTGGATGCAAAGCGTTGTGTTACCCACTGCACTCAACCCCTGCTGCACACAGCCAGGACATCCCATGCAGCTGGAGACCAGCAGGGTCACAGAAATAACAGAAAAACCATTCCCAAACACTTCTATAGGGAGATTGCATGCAGCAGAACAGCTTTCAAAATGCCCTGACTAAAGCAGACCCTCCCTCTTAGCAGGGACTAAGCCTGTGGGTGAAAACGATGTTGGGTGTTAAAAATGAATGTAACCATGGCACTCACAAAAGTGATCCGCCCCAAACAGGATGGAGTTAATTCATGCAGGGAGGTAAGGTTCTTGCACAAGGAAAGGCGAGCCCTCCCAAACCAGCAAGCCAAACGGTGAGGAATTAACAGCTCCTTTCCCAGTGTCTTGACACACCATCACCTTGCTGCCTGCAGACAACTCAGCCTTGCATGAGCTAAATATATCTTGCTTTCTCCCCCCACTTCTTCTGTTGCAAATCAAGAACATTAACTCTGTTTTCCAGGATTTCCTTCTAGGTTCCCATAGAAAAAATAAATTATTTTGAAGAGTAGTTCACCACTTGGAGAGGAAAAGAGAAAGAAAACAGACAGTTTGCCTTTGATTTCTATGGCTACGGAGTCTGCTCAGATAATCTGGGCCTTTAATACACAGATTCTTTCTTTTATGAAGGGCCTGAAAAGGTGGTGCTTTTATCAACCACTGAAATATGTAATCTTCATGTCTGCTTTGCTACTGCAGAGTTTGTTTCATCTTCAGGCTCCTCTTTAGGCAATTTAGCATTTCATCTGGGAATCTAGAAACCACTTGAAGCAGTTGAAGTCAAACTTTCAAATATTTATATTTCATGGGTTCAGAGGTAGGCACAAGAATGTAAAATACAAGTTCAGAACTTCCTGCATAACCAATCTCAGAACTGGAGGAAAGAAGAGGGGGGAAATATACGTGTATTAATAATTTCACCAAAGATAAGTATCTAAGCAATCAGTATGGTCCTTTCCAGAAGTTCTCATTCTGTGGATGCTGCAGCTGTTTGTTTGCCAAGTGGTTTGAACAGCTTAATCATTGTTTAGTTTAAAAGAAAGTAATTGAGTTTTGAAGTTACACTGAGACACTGCATGGCACTGAGAAAATTGCTCAGATTTCAAAGAACATCTTTTAAAACAGTTTGTCTTTTTTGGCAAAGTGGATCTGGGTCTCTGCCTACTTTCAGACAAATAAATCCTGGCTCTCATCAAGGTTCTTTCTATCCAAACATGACTAGGTTTCAGCCCAAATATAGCTGGTGCTTTAGGCCAAATATGATGCAGAAGAAACTTAGATGACCCTCAAGGTCCCTTCCAGCCCTATTCTGTAGAATTCTGGAATAAACACTGGGCTTGTTTGTCCTCTCACCACACTCTCCTTGAATGCTACAGTCAATCTAGAGAGCCATCAAGTAGTGGACAAGAATTTGGCACTGGGACTCACAGCTCCATCCAAGCCCTTCGGTGTCCATGCAGCTTCAAACCCTCCATCCACACCTGGCTCTGTGCACCACTTGAGTGCTCATGCCAGGCATTAGAGACTATGGGACAACAGACAGGCTGGTGTGCTTTGTGGATTTGTGGCACTAAAGACAAAAGGAGCAGTGGAAAAGATGCCAGCTGGCAGGGATAAAGCTGAAGAGTTCCATTTCCTAGACCACACAGCTCCATCGCCTGAGTTGGGACTTTTCTTTGAGCAGTCATGGGCTATGCCATTTCCCTCCTGTGAAAATCAGGAAGACCAGCCAGCCCTTTCAAGAAAGCATAAGGACAACTCCTGGAACAATGTCAGTGGTAGGATCAGCTGAGGTAGAGGGAAAACAACCATTTCTCCATGCAGTGCCTAAGGATTGCTTATTTGTGATCCTTTATGCCTCAGAGCCAGCTCTGCTTTCCCAGCACAGAGCCTGTCTCTTGTCACACTCCTTTACAACAGAATTTTGGAGTCTCAAGCCCCCCTCTCCATCTCCCTTCCCCTCAAAAAAAGAAAAACAAAAAAAAACCCCAAATCTCACAGGTAAGTACAATGATCAAAACTGCAAGAAAAGACTTGCTTTCACAGCATTAACTATGCTGTGAACAACAGGGGAGTGGTGGGAAAACCTCAGCATAAAAGTCATCCTTGGAGAAACCCACAGGGCTCAGCAGTCTAGATATACTCACTTCTGCAAATCCATATATGTGTTGAGAGTAATTCCTGCAGTACCACTTCTCACATCCCACTTTAAATCTTCAGCACTAGAAAATTAGAGAACATAAAAAAACCCACAGCATGCTAATATATAATCCCTTAAATAGTGCTTTTTAGCCATAGATCAAGGTACTTTACATAGAATAGCCCAAAGACAGTTATAACAAGGTCCAAGCCTGTGCTAATAGTAGTGGATAAATCTCAAAGCACTGAAATCCTTATGCTGTGAGGTCAGAGATCACACTGGGAATTTCAGTTCCCTCTCCCTGTTCTTGTTTCCCAACTTTCACAGTGTGTGTTCAAGAGCAGCTGATGTAACATCCAATTGAAACTTTCACCCTCTTCACAACTTACCCCACTACCAATTGTGGCTTTAATAACTAAAAGTCAAAAGATTACACGAGTGGGCAGTTGCTTTCTGGGTTGCCTTCAAAAATCCCTCCTCTCTCATTAACCAGGCCCCTCCTTCATGCCACCACCAACCAGGGCAAAAATAGTACATTAAAGAGAAGCAGAGCATGACTTTCTTCTCACTGATTAGTTCAGACTAAAAGGAGTCTCATCTCTCTCACAGCTGAGACAAAATGTACGGGATGTCAGGGCAAGACTTCCGTTTCTTTATCCTTTCAGCAATGCCATTATGTTCTTTTTGGACAAAACTTTCCCTTTGGGGCCAGGGAAATAGCTTTTCATATCTCCCAACTCATAACACCCACTGGGGCTGGGGATATAAAAACAGAAGGAAAATCAGTGTACTGGTGAAATCAGTGCCTTGGCAGGGTGTTTGCCTGTCTCCTCATTGCACAGTTCTGCAAGGCTTTGGCAGTGGGCACCCAAAAGTTCCTGCGTGTTGAAGTCATTTGTCCACAGAGCAAGGGAGAGCCCTTTTCTTCTGAAAAAAAAATGAGCAACCCCCACACTATTAAACAAACAAACAAACAAAACAAACACAAAAACAAACCATAAAAACAAAGAGCAAACAACAAAAAACTCCAAAATAAAAATATAAATAAAAAAAAACAACCAAACCAACAAGAAGAAAAAAAAAAAAAAAAAAAAAAAAGAGAAAGGGGGGTTTAAATGCAGGCAGAAGGGTTTAAGTGCATGGAAAAATGAACCATGTACTTCAGCTCTTCCTGTTCAGGATCTGTTCAATCCAGTCCTTCAGATTCCCCCCACAGGAGTACAAAGGAGTCTCCTGTTCCTCTGCCCAGTAACAGCCAACATCTTGCCCAAAGATTGGCCTCAGCACAACAGCCTTGGACCAGCCAGCAGCTAACACCATCAGACACCAAGTCTGTGAGGGGAAACTCTATTCACGTGCCAAAACCAGTGAGGTATAGTCACCAATTTCACTGTCTGTTTTAATATTTCTGAATTTTCATCAGCCACCTTAGCTCTGTTTGGGGTCGGGCTGCCTCCACTCCACATGTTCATAATAGTGTTTCTTTTATTGCCAGCCTGAACGATTCCTGTTCACAGAGCAGCCCGAGGAGAGTTTGGTCAATTAAGAGCTCTTACCTAGTGCTGTGCTCTCCTTTAGCTTGTTAAGAACTTGAATTTAAAAGAGTTTCCAGCTGCCAAGGAATCAATTACAGTGGTTATAGGAGATAGAGAGGAGAAAGATGCAGGAAGGCACACTGATTTAAAAAGATTCCCATCTTGTGGCCGTGCTTCCACTTCCCAGCTCTCCTGCCTGCACAATGCTGACAGAGGAGGGGTCTCTGCAGTTTTCCTTATCCAATTCATAGAAACTCCGCCTGAGGAGTTTCAAGCCCATTTTGTGGCTGCATTTGCTTAAATTAGTAGACATTCCATGCAGCAGACCAGAAAAAGTTCAAGGGAGCCCTTCCATCAGGGCTGGGACGGTCACATTCCTAAGAAGGGCAGACGATGGGGTGGGAAGCATCTGCCACCCAGACTAGTAAAGGAAAGGAAAAGCATTTCCCTACCCAGACAACACTTTAAACTTTCAAACTGTGATGAAAATAGTGACTTAGGCCCTCCCCAGGCTACTGGCTGCAGTGAAACCCATTCTCTCTCCACTGCCTCCCCATAGCCACATCCCCATGCAGACCTTTGTCAGCAATGTGCAACCACCAACTACTTATGCCACCTGGTACCATACCTCAGCTTCTGATGACAATCTGGGGCCCAAGCAGGGCACACAGCACGGCATCAGTAGGGACTTCCCTTTGGAAGCACTGGCTCTGTGCTATCTCTTACACCTCGAGACAAGCAGAGCAGCCAGTCCATCTGCCTGCTCCCCTCGATGCTGCCTGAAGGGATCCCCCCTCTCATACTTGGTTGCACCAAGTCTGGTGCAAGAGCAAACCAACACTGATCAAATCCCTTGAACTTTCCAGGTCTCCTTCAACGATCTGTCAAATGATGTTGATAATATCTCACTAAGTTGCAGTGAGGCTTAATTATTTTAATGCACTTGAAGATGTCTAGATCTTTGTGACATGCACACACATAGGCAAAACATATGTAATTCTGTGAGTGCCAGCCCTTGACTGAGTACATCAAGAGGTCTCTAACAAGAGGCAGGTGGTTAGCAAGTAGGAAAGTACCAAAAGTATCTGTGGACAGATGGCTAAGCCCCCCCCAACCTCACAGGTACCTGTGCTTGTCAAGTACCCTGCCCATCTGACTGCCAGGCCCACAAGCAAGAGCTTACTGTACTAACACAGCAAGATGATGTTCCTGCATAAACAAAATTAACCAATTATGCTGTGCAACAACTTATTCATTTTGATGTGCATATCTAAATAATTATTGCAGGTGTATGCAAAACAGGCTCTAGCTTAATAGGCTCCCTATTTTGTTTGGGTTTGGCCAGAACAATTGTCTATGAAGAAAAATCAGAGAGCTTTAGGCTGTTGTTATTGTTAAAAAGCACAGTTTGTGGGGAGAAAGAAATTTGCAGTGGGAAAAAGAAGTCTCATTTGAATAACAAAACAATTTGTGTTGATTTTGTTGTTGTTTATGAGCTATTTAAGCCCAGGGGTGTGTAGAAGAGGGAAAATAAGAGGAATTTACTGACAAACATGTTTTAAACAGATAGCACCAATGATAAAAATGCCATTTTGAGTTTGAGCAATGAGTAGTACATCATACGGTTTCCAGGAAAGAAATTAGAGAGAACTTAATGAGACATGAAAATATTGTAAAAAGGGGTACGTATCTTTTAAAATAAACACAAATAACGTTACATCCCCCTTTGAGCTCTTATGTCTTTTAATTTATTCAGCCAAACTCTCCATCATCACTCTTAGAAAGGTTTGGAAAACAAGATGGCATTTAGCTTCCTCCCTTCAAGTCACGGGGAGCAGCTTCCAGTACACAGCTGGAAGAGCGTGAGACGCCCCTCTGACCCCATCAAACCCCATCCTCTCCTGTTCTGCTTAGTTTGCAGAGGGTGGGAGCTGTGCCAAAGACCCAGACCCTGCTCTGGCTCTGCAGCCCACAGACAAAAGGAGGAGGAGGAACTTGCTGCCACAAGTAGATAGGTTGGAGAAGCACACACAAAAAAAGAGGTAGCAGGGACCAGCAGTGCCCACAGCACCATCACTGCCCTTGCACCATGCTGCCTTGCACAGCCACATCTGTGGTTAGGATATTGGTACTATAATAAATATGTCTGAGAATAAATAAGGCTCATGAACCTTTGTAGTGGTTTTGAGTCTAGGCCTTCCTTGGTGACTAGGTTGTAACCAAGGAACCAAGGTCATGTTCCCAGTATTCCATACGATTTTTACGTAAGCAAGAGTATAATTAAGACGAGAGAGGAAGCTCTCGCTCTCTTTCTTCCGGCGGATCGAAGGTGAAGGTAGCTTCGCTGTTGCTCTGCCCGGGCGAGGGAGTGAGGCCTGGCAGATCTGGTTGGCCTTGGGAGGCAGACTGGGTGGTGTGATTCGTTTTCTTTTAAGGGAAGTATTTGGTTTATATCCCTCTTTGTTCTTTTTATCCCTTTTTCCCTTTCCCTTCCCCTTCCCCTTTTGGGAGTGTACATAATTTTCTTTATATATTATATATAAATTTACTACTTAAAATATAATTTTGGTTTGAGTTCTTTTAATTTTTTTCCCTTTTCGGTCAACTGAAAGAGGGCGTAAGGGAGGGGGAAGGTTTTGTCCCGGAGTCCGGGCACTTGGCTGGGAGCCAGGTCCGACCTGGGACAACCTTTCACATAGATGAGTTTTCAGCACTACCATGAATCTGTTGCTTAAATCTGTCTTGGTTCCTCTTTTCAACCACTACTTTTTGCTTTAATGTAAGAGTTCACTGAAGTCACTTCTACTCATTGCACATAAAATAGCTCTGACACCGGCTCTATTTCCATCTTTCGGCTACATATAAAACATTCACAGTTTAACAGCCAACATTCATAGTGGGCAGCAAGCTGAGCACCCAAAGGTCATAGGTAGCAACTCCTGAGTTAAAGTTGTTTCTCATACCCAAGCAAGGAAGAGAGCTGCATCACCTCCATCACTCCTATTTGCAGCCAGACATAAAAGTCAATGGTGAAAAAGAACAAGATAAAAAGTCACAGGTGTTGTGGTATTTACATGGAAATGTATATGCACAGAGGCCTTTGGATTTCAAAAGTTTGTCACAGTTTTAGAAAAATAAAATCTCCCTTTTATACTCCGAGGAGTTAGTCATGCGTGCTTTTGTGTTTTGAGGGTTTTCTGGGGGCTTATTTTTTTTAAACCAATAAAACCAAGACTTATTGTAGACATTTCACAGGATATGTTCACAACATTTAAATTACAAAGACCTATCACTTTTGACAGGCACATTCAACATGTCTTGATATAAAAATTAAAAAAAAAGAAAGATAATTCTTTCTATAGAAAAGGAAAAGCATATTTCAGATAACTGCTTCGCAAGTAGTGACTTGTTATAAATGGATCAGTGCTTTCTTCTAAAGAAATACCCAAAGATATTCCTAATTAGCAGTAAGCTAATTACCACAAAGCCTCCCGTGTTCAGCACTGACATGCTAAATCACCCCCGCTTGCAATTTCTAGAGCTTCACAAAAGCCAGAAGTGGGAAGAAGGAGCAGTGAGAGGAGTCACCGCCTGCTCTCTTGGGAACAAGCTGCAGCTCCCACTGCTGGCAAGCAGGAAGTCCCGGTGGGATTCTTGCACCCTCGCTCCCTTCCCAGCCTTCCCTCCAGACCAGCTCCATCCCTTCATCCTCATTGCCTGTGCCCATCACCACTCTTTTCTCTTACTGTTCTGACGATGTTTCCACTGTCTTGGTTTGATTTGCTGTGAGCCTGGGTATTCCCAACAGCACAAACTAGCCAGAGCCTTTCTGTAAAAGCTTTTCCAGCCTGCCCATCAGTGAGCACAAGATCCCCACTACGAGACAAGGGCATTGCTTCTTGCACACAGGTAGGTGTTTCAGCCAGGGGAAAAGAAGAAACAGAGCATTTAGTGTGGAATATTTGAGAGTTGTTTTGTTGGGGGTTTTCTTTTTCCCTAAAGATTCACGGAAGTTCCGAAATAAAAATAAAGCCATTTTCTTTCTATTTTTGAAAGCTGAGGTATTTCAGGGTATGCCCATCAAACCCTATGCTAATCTCCGGAACCTGGAAGAAAGAAAATATGTTGATGAAAAACCAGGAAATTAATCTGAAAAAAATTGGAAAATTCAAAATGTTCGAATTTCAACATTTGCAATGCAATTTTATTATTTAAATAGAAACAAACTGGGTTTGGCTTTGTTAAAAAACAGCAGAAAATTTCCTCAGAGATGTGAGCTGCATCAAGGCAGTTTTCTCCAGCTCAGGTTCAGCATTTCTCCTTCTTGCCATCACTGGCTCTTGAGTCGCTCAGCTCAAGGGCATGCAGATGATGCACCTGGCTGTGCAGAGGTTTCTCATCTCATAACTACGCCCAAATGTGAAAAAGGATTATCAGGAGGTTCCCCAAATCAGAGATTTTTGGGGGAATCCCAGATTCTCCAAATTTTCAGCATGTGATAATAACAACAGCACTGGAGAGACTTTCCTCCTTGGGGAGCAGGTGCTTCTCTTGGGCTGGTCCAGCCCCAGCCCCAAGGACCTGGAGCACCCCAAGCTCCCTGTCGCTCACAGCCATCTCTGGACAGCCCTGGGCTTGTAGCCTTGGCCTGGCTGCAGCGCTTGGGGCTGTTGTAGAGATGGGAACTGCAGAGGGAGCTGCCCTGGAGGCTGATTCAGAGAAATTGCTTAATTTAGCTTCTCTGAATCACCGTGAAGAGGAGACGGCTGCTCTCTGACTACAAAATGAACTGGAAAGATTAGCAGAAAGTTTTCCTCTGTGAATCCTCATCCCCAGTGTCTCAAAGTCTGCTTCAGGGCTTAATCCACATGGCCCAAATTTTAAACTGTCACCGCAAGCATTATCAAGCAAACAAAACAAAAATAGCTGGGTCAGAGCAGAGAGGAGCAGGAACCGCTTTTGTTTATGTTACACACCGTTTGAGTTAAAACATTATTAAAGGCAGCCCTCAAAAGCTGCCTTCGTTTCTTCCCTGGGGACCAGGGGCAGGGGGAGCCCAGGGCTGCATTTGAAGCTCAGGGACAAGCTCAGCAGTTGCCTGGACAAGTAACAGTGCCAAGATCTCCAGGGACAGTGAGTGACCCAACAGCCTGCCAGGCAGCTCAGCACCCACTCAAAAACCCACAGAAAGTCATGGCTCATTTGCCTTGCTGCTTTAAATAGAGGGTCCCGAGCAATTATTAAATCACAGAGAGAAACTTAGAGGGAAGAAAAGGTCCCCAGATTCCAGCTCTCAGGTCAGCCTCTCACACTGAGAATAGCTCTTTGGCAAAATGAAAAAGCTTGGTGAGGGTGTTAATGGCTGGGACAGGGACTCAGGGGAGCTCTCTGTGATTACATTTTATATCCTGGAAATTTGTTTAGGGGTTCTCTTGGGCTGATAAACTTCAAAAATAGGGTTTGCACACTCACACTGTCTGTGGGTCAGTCTGTCTGCACCCCACTTTGCCTGTATCCTCCTCCACAACCTTTAAGCGTGGCAATTTTGAAAAAAGTGATGAAAGAAATCTGCTCTCTGCTCTCACCAGCTTGTGCTCCGCTATGACAGACTCATCCAGAGGGAAAGTGCTCCTTGGTGATGGGCAGGTCGGTTGTCCCAACCCCTGTGCATTTCTATGGACCAAGAGACTGCCACGAGGCAGCTCAGGGCTGGCGTGGGTTACACAGCCTCATCCTCTGCCCAGGGGAATGAACAAGGAGAAATATGGGTGCTACTGCCAGTGCTCTGCAGGGAGTCAGAACTCTCTCCATCCACAGCAGCATTTATCAACTCATAGCACCAAGCTGCAGACTGAGGCTCTGCTGTTCAATGAAAGAACAAGGCAGACTCTGACACAACATTGTCTCCAACAGGGTTAGTCCAGGTTGTATTGATCTGAGATTCATTTGCAGAGCCTGATCCACAGCTTCAAACCCAAGCCCAGGAATTAATGTAAATCTGAGTGTCTGGGAGCCCCCTACATGCCTTGTGCCTGAGCACTCCTCATTGGGCCACACTGAGACATGATGGACAGCTGTTGCCATCACAAAAATGCCACTGAACTAAACAAACTCCATTTAGATTCTTTGCCACAGGCTCCACCTCATTACCTGAAACAATCCTGTCCATCAAATCTCCTTGTTTTCACCAACTTTACTTCTGGCAAATGATCGGGAGTGTAAAGCAATCTGAAAAAGTGAATGTTTTGCAGATCAGATGCTGCTCGTCACAGAGTTTTACAGCTCCTAAATTATTAATAGTAAAAAATGAGGTGTCCCAGAGCTGCTCATTTCTGGATGAGGGAGAGTAGGAGGGGGGTAAGAAGAAAGCATTGTGCTATTACAGGCTATTTTTATCCAATGTTTCTATGCTTCTGTCATTAGCTAATTGATGACACAGCCTGTTTAATGTTATGTCTGCCTTGGTATTTATAGCTCACCAATTACTGTAGTATCTAGGTGCTACTAACAAGCTGCTCTCAGATGAATTTGGATGCTCATGGCTGGATTCTTTGGCGCAAGGAACTGCAATTCCCTTGAAGTCAGATGTTTCACACTGGCCAAGGATTTATTGAGTAGCCCACTTAAATCAGGCATGGTGATGCTGCATCCCAGCTCATTCGGTACTGGGATACAGCAACAGCAGGAACAAGGCACCATATCACACTGTGCAACGGTGCCTGCCCACAGACACCTCCAACATTTCTCCTGCACTTGTCACCTGTGATGTCCGAGAGCCAGTTTTGCAGTGGGACACCTGAGTGTCATCATTTCCTCCAGCAGGGCCTGGAGCACTCAAACCAAACTTTCAGATACTTGGTCCAAGCACTAATTCCCTGAGAGAGGGAGAGAAGAGGAGATTTCCAGGCAGACATCCAGCCAAATACTTCCCAAATACCAGTGCTGAATTCACAGCACTGAGCCGTAGTGTCATAAGTTGTATGAGGTCCTGCACTCATGGCAGATGGTACTGACCTTTGGGCACTGCTGCTCAGTGAGAGAGGCAGTACTACCCACATGCAGAGCAACATCTGAACGTCAAAACTGCTCTCAGCTCTGACAGACAGACACCAAACATCTCAGTTTGAACTTTGCCCAGAACCTCTTGTTCCTACAGTACACTACCAGGAAAAAAATGCCTCAGACATAATAATTTATCTTTCCACCAACTACTCTGCTTCAGCTTCCATCTGACAAAGACATATGCACAGTTCCAAGGACACTGTTCACGAAGAGCTTGCTGTTTGAGGTGCAGGTCCCTTGGGCTGCGAACCATCAGGTCTTGTTGGTCTGTGAGACTCAGCACAAGGATTTAGTGATTCAAGACCCACCAGGAACAGGCCTCAGACAAGAGCTGTCTGCTTCTAAGTGCTACAGGTGGCATGCACAGGAGTGGTTACCTACACTAAAATGGCAATTTTCTGTAATTGTAAACAACACTGGTGACCGTGTATTTCAGTCCTGCCTTTACTGAGTAAATCCGAGACATAATGAAACCTGAGGGGAACATCTGATCTTTCATTGTACAGGGTAAAAGCTCTGTAACATTAACAAATCAAAAAACATTACTTCCCGAATGGCAAAATACCAGACCATTTACATTAGCAATGCTCAGATTCCTGCTGCGATTGGTGTGTAATTGTCCATCAGCTAAGAACAATCTCTCAAAATTAGTGCTTGTCACAGAGCTCCAGACTGCCTAGAGCTGCACTTAACAGGGCTTATAGCTGAAATGCACAGAAATCTGCTTTTAACCTCAAATCAAAGGACAGCCTTTCCGGTGGCATTCTCTCTGCAGCTGCCCCCTGCCTCCTTTTTATCCCTTCTTCGTGAGGGAACCCAGTTTGTCCTTAAAAGCATCTTTGTTTCATAGAAACTGGCACGTTGCAATTCAGCTGGGCGTGACCCACGGATGGCTGCTCCCACAAGACCCATGGGGCCTTGAGGACCTGGTGTATCCCAGTGCACATTGCATGATATCACAATACTACAGACCCTGTGCAGAAGAGACAAGTCATGAGACAGGACTGAGGCTCGATGACAACTGAAGGGGACATTCCCTTCCCACCACCAAGCCAGTTCCTAAGGCTCCCAGCATCATAGTGGTTGGTCTGGCCAAAACATCCCCCATCAGAAGCAAACAGCCCAGCACCAGAGCATTATTATCTGCCCCCACTCTACTCCTTCTCACCAGTTTCTAGCCAGAAATTTTGTCATGGAGCTGAGACCACCTCGCCATTGCAAGTGTTGTTAAAATAAGAACATGTATTTGAGGAGTTTCAGTTTCAACAAGCTGGCATTTTCTGCCAAAATGCATTTAGTTAGAAAACTCCCAGCCAGCTGTGACAGCATTCAAAGTTACTATGAAGTGTCTTTTTCATTCATAAAGACTGTCTGTATTTTTAAGTTAGAAAGTGATGGAGAAAAGTTTATATGCCTCCAACATTGCATTCTTTAGTGGCAGCTCCCCAAGAGGAAAAACAATAGCCTTAATTTTAAAAGGGAAGAGGAAGACTGCAGAAATATCAATGGAGAAGATTAGGTGGACTGGGAAGGAAAAACAGCACAATTAGCTCCTGTCTGCACCCAAATGCTTCCTGAGGGATCTTCTGGCTAAGCCAGTGATGAAGCAACACAGCCAGGCTGGTTGGAAAAAGCATCTTTGTCCTTCTTCCTACTCCAGCACACAGCAAGTGGCAGCCTCCTCTCCAAAAATTCTCCCACCTCTGAGGGTTGCTCTGTTTCACACTTTGTTTTCCCTGTCTCTTATTTCCCTTTAAGCTTCCCCAGTCTCCATAAGCACAGACATCTGGGGGACTGTTCAGAAGCTCCTAAGGCTTTCACAAGTACCCAGAATAAACTAATCTCTAGCAATTAGATGGAGGCATTTTGCTGCCTTCAGTCAGTTGCAGAGGGAAGCAGGGGAGTGGTTCTGCTTTCTCTCTGCGCTCAAATCACAGAAACAGCAGTTATCAACGCAGGCATTGGCACAACAGATCAAAACAGGGGTTCAAATACCTGAATAGCCTCTACCCAGACAGACACATTAGGGGGAAGAAATCAAAGAAAAGAGCATGGTCCCGGAGAAGTCATGAAATCATTTGCTTTAGCAGCACAGTCTCAGTCTGCCAACAGCTCCCCTACAAGGTACATAAGAGGATAAAGCTGGAAGAAGATGGGAGCCCTCTGGGAGTGTGATCTCCTCCCAGCAGGGTGAAGAAGGTCACAGTGCATTTAGGACTGAACCCAGTGCAAGAAGGTCAGAGCACATCCACTGCACTGCCTGGCAGTGGGGAGCAGCTTCTGAACCAGACAGCAAAGGGAAGAGCAGCTGCTGCACAGAGGGCAGCTCTTCTCCTTCCCAGCACCAAGCCTTCCTCAGCCATTCCTCCCCTGCACCACTCAGGCTCCCCATGATGACTCCTGTCACATCTTTAACACCAAAAGAAGCACCACAGGCTCTGACCCTGTTGGAGCAGAGGGATCAGCACCTGCCTTGAGTCTAGAGAAAGGCAGATCTGCCACAGTACCAGTCCCCTCTGCTTGTGCATGATGTCACCAGAGGGAAAAAAAAAAAAAAGGAGAATTTGGGGATGGAACAAGTTATCTCACAAGTCTCTCACTGCTGCTGCAGCCCTGGGTTTTAGGGTGCTCCTGCAGCCCTCCATGAGCCACTCTGCTGGATGTGCCGCCTCCACAGAAGTGAGGAGAGAGACTGAGCATCTCCTGCGGTTCAACCTTTTTACTCTTCTGGGCAAAGAAGAACCAGGGCTGCAGTGACCAGTTCACCCAGTGTGTGCACAGCATCTTCGGGATAAAGCATGATCTTCCTGGCCTCAGGGTGCTTTGTTTACAAAGCACTACCCATCACATCTATCCAAATCCTGCTTCCAGGTGGACATACAGGGCAGGACACAAGAAAGGACAGACTATTTGCACCAAACTAGGAGAGGAAAAAAAAACAGAACAGAGCACTACAGGTTTTACTTCAGTCTCATAGGGGTTAAATAATCCCCCTGAGCTAAATCACACATTTGGAAGAGCTGAACAGTGATGTGCTGACACACCTTGGCCCTGTTTGTTATACGATGGAGAAGAACTGCCCCACAGGCTGCTCCTCACCTTTTGTCCCAGCTCCTGCAGTTGGTTTGACTCAGAGAGGACACTGGGCAGGATTTCCACCCCTGACACACTTATTCCCTGCTCTTTGGCCAGCACTCTTCTGCTCTGGAGTTTACAGCCGTGCAAGTCGGCAGAGATGAGCTGACAGCAGCATTGAGTATCCTGCCCTGCCTGCAGTTCCCTTGCACTACATTTTGCACAGCCCAGACAACCCAACACAGCAACTGGAACCTGAGCTAGATAAATGGCCAAGCTATTTCTCAGGATTAATCATCCTTAGATATGTTGCATGAGCCTGCCACAGCCTCCACGGTTGGTGAGGTATTTGCTGTCTCAACTCATTGGGAGTCAGGAAAATGAAGCAGCTCTGTGAGATATCCCATTACTTAAACAGTTTGTACTGAACCTGAAGTACCTCACAGGGAGACAGCCAAGGATTTGTCCTTCTGTTTTAACAGTCCTGCCCCTTATGATAGTGTAAGAGTCTGAAACATTACAACAACAAAAATCCTCTACAAAGATGGGAAAGTGTTCATTACTGCCCTATGCAAATTCACTGTTTCCAGTGGAAAAGCCCTGAATACATAAAAAAATTTAATTGTGACCTTTGGCTATAAAAGAGATTTTGGCCAGGGTTATGTCAGCAGCATGTCTGATTCTTAGCACAGATCTTCAGTTCAGGGGATGTTTAGGGTTGGGGCAGAGGCAGAGTAGGTTAACTCTGCTAAATTCATCACACCACAGAAGCTGAAGGAGACAGGGCTGAGGAAGACCAAGCTTGAAGGATATTCAGTGCAGTGCCTGAATGCCCATCTTGGTTATGGAGGGGAGAGCCAGCAAAGCTGCAGGATTAGAGTGCTTGGAAGTGGTGAGCCCCTTCCCTGCACTGGGGCTCTCTGGGAATGCTGGAGGAGCAGGATTCTGAGATTGGAGATGCTGAGCTGAGTGCAGTCACTCAGATCTTTCTAATTTACCTCAGTGCAGTTTGCCCCACTCCAAGCTGCTGAGCTTGGGAGGTGAGAGCAGGCCAGAGAGGAGCCTGCTCTTTTGATTTCCAGAGCAAAAAGGTTTGATGCAAACTACAAACAAACACATCACCACCACATCCACCACACAGTCTGCATTTCATCCACCAGAAGGAAAAAAAAAGAAGTAAAAAAATAAATTTCAACTTAAGAAAGGCTTCCAGAGACCTCATAAAAAACCTACTTCACTAGGGACCAAATGACAGAGCACTGACTCCTCTTCTGTCCAGGGGTCACCCAACACAGGGAAACCCTTAAGAGTTAGTGCACAGACAGCTCCCAGCAGAGCTAGGACAACCCCACCCTGCAAGGGGCAATGACATTCACCCCTTATAGCAGCACTATCAGAGGACTGACCTTCTCCACCATTTCTCCAGTCAGTCTGCAAAGGCACAAAGCAGCCTTCCTGCTTGCTTGAGTGCATCTTCATCCTGCCTCGTTCCCTTCTCCTCCCTGCTCTCCTACCCCCTGCCCTCTCCTCCTCCACATAGTACCATCTCTTTTTCTCTCCTCCCCTTGAACCTGTTTTTGTGGTAGTTTCCTCACAATATATTTTGGTGTACATTAAGGACAGAAGAGCCAAAAGCAAGGGAGTGAGTCCTGCTTCAAAAGGTAGAAATAAAATCAGTCTTCCTTTCCACATTGAGAGGAGAGGGGTGCACAAAGCCACTGACAGCAGGGCTTCCCCAACAACTTACATTGCATGAGAGCATAAAAATTATATGATTGGTTAAAATCGGTGTTTATTTTTAGCACAGATGATAACTGCTGCCAGCCACATTTATCTCCCCACAAAGCAGCTGTTAATGATGACAGAGCAGCTCAGCCCACCAAAAAAATTTGCTGGGGTGGTGGCTGCATGGGAGGCAGCACAGCAACAGAAGGCAGTGGAGGAGGAGGTGTGGGACCAAGCCCAGGGCCCATCCGTACATGTATGGTTGGTCATTCAGCCCTGGCTCCTGCCACAGGCCCTGACATTCTATTGTTGCTCCTCCAGGCACCCACAGCTCTGCCCTTTCTCTCTCTTCCCCTAAATCTTCCACATCTGGATTTGAGCTAAACCCTTACAGCCACCCACACAGTGCATTACTGAGACAGGATCCAAATACTTTTGTTCCAAGTGAAGGCTAGAAGTTCACAGCCCCTCCAGGGTGATGTAGTTACCACTGTACCCCGTATACACCAGGAAATCTTGGCAGCAGACAATATAAGCCATCCTGTCTTTTAAATATGTGCTGTGCATACACTACCCGTACGTCCATCACAAACACGATTATCTTCTAAGTATTTATGTCATTTGCTGTAGTCCTCCACAATAAATCAGACTGCAGTATCAACATCAAATCATAAGGGAAGATCATTTTATATAGTAAAGCAGTGCTTTAAAATTGCTTATGACTGCTGTATTAAAAAAACCACAAAACCACTCTATTCATTGTTCCAAAACAGTAATGACTTTGCCTTTATTTTAAAGATATTAAACAAAAATTATAGCCCCAGAGGGGATAACTGCAAAAATGCCACAGAATAAAATAAAGTTAAAAGATGGCAAAATGTACCTCCATCTTCGTAAATCAGAGCTTTCCCATTCTAAACACACAGCAGTGCTGAGGAGCAGCAAGTTGGCATAGCTGTGCTGTTTCCCCTGTGTTCTTAACACCACTTTTGGTTAAATTAAGAAAAGTGACATTCAGAACAAGTGTATGCCGTCCCTCTGCCCAAGCAGTCAGGGAGGAGGAATCCTGTCAGCAGCAACATGGTGCAGTCAATTCTTATCTGAGTCTAATGTGGTTCTGGGTGTCTTGAAGTCCCCACTTGCCACTGCTCATCCCCAGGCAAGAACCAGGGAGATATGCACCCCAGAGCTAGGGAAGTGCCTACCCTGGCACAGCACAGAAGACCGTTTAGGACTCTTACTAATGTTATTTCTCTAATAAAAAATTATGCTGTTTGCTTCAAGAGTCAATTTCCCTGTTATTTCCCATCCTATAATATCTGGCTATATGTAGGGACACTCTTGAATGAACAACGGAGAGAGAATGCTCTACAAGAGTATTAGTAATAAAGATAAGTTGTGCAAAAAAGCAAACTTGTTCCTACCTGCAGAGGCCTCCAAAGCAGTGAATATGCCCCAAGATGACAGAGCAGATCCAGGAGGATGTTTCAGTACTCAAAGTCCCATCAGCCACACAGCTCCTCTACAGGACCAGGGGCCTCCTGGCACAGAGAGGGAGCCAGGACACCTCAATAAAGGACCATGAAGGATGGAGGTATGTCATGTCCACAGAAATCCTGTAAGTAGAGCACTCACCAGAGCCTGGTATGCTCAGGAAACAGCAATGATCCTCTTCTCATCCAACTCAAAAAGCAGAGTCCTTAAAGCTCATCTGGAGACTTCAGACTTTCTCACGGCCAGGGAAAGTCTGTCCTGGGGAGGTCCCTGGGTTCATTCTCTGTAGCACATGCTCTCCTGAGCACCATTTCAAATCTTTGAGACTGAAAGACCCTTGCAAGTCAGGCTGTCTCTTGGCTGAACGTTTGGCTGGTACATCACACGTGGGATAAGACTTTGCAGCCCCAGCACAAAATAAAGATGCTCTGCGCTGCACTAAACCTGCTGCACACCTCATTCCCCCTTCCTCTCCTCCCCAAAAGATCCCCAATTAATTTTCCTGTGCAGAATATAGTCATTACCCTCTCAGATTACACTGTAAGAGAGAAACCCAGTTTTGTTCAGGAAACACTCTTAGCCAATTCATCAGGGACTGGCAGCCTGCACCAAAATCTTTAATAATAGTCCCATAAGAGCTAGTACAAGAAAAGTACAGTGGATCAAGCAGTGATGGGAAGACTCTGGCATTACATGAAACAGGGCTGCAGGCTCTGTGCTTGCAGTCATCAGCCCAGGACACTTGAGACATGTCAGTGTTCCACCTGCCACCACCTGTCCCTGCTGTCTGCTGCCATCAAATTCAGCTACTTCACAGGTGCAGATCTAGCTCTCCCTACCTAAGGGTGGCTTTCCCCAAGTGCAATAAGCTCAGGCATAAATCAGGAACAATTATCCTGTCCCAGGTGCCTGCCCACCCAGCAATGGCCATGGCTTCCAACAAGCAAAGGTCAGCCCTCACCCACACGGCTGCAGCTGAGCTGCTCAGGTGTAATGGTGATGAGGGAGGGCATCTATCACACAGGCAGAACCCGTCCAACACCACCACGAGTAGCTCCAGAAAGGAGCAGTAACAGCCAAGAGCACCCCAGCAGATCCCAGCTTACACCAAGGCAGAGATAAGCCTGGCTCCTGACACAGAGCCTGACCTCCTGACACACAGGGCTGGATCATCAGCAGCCATCAGGCTGTGCCAGAGGCACAGTCCTGCCTCCTCTCCAGCAGACCCAGAGAACCACTGAGCAAGCAAAGCCCCTTAGACAAACCCACTGCTGCTGAGCTATGGAAGTGCAAAGAGGAAGGGTGAGGAGGGTGTTGTTACAGTAGCATTCAGAGGAAGAATTTGTGAAGTTCTCAGAAAGGAGACTTTGGAGATATGGGACAAAGAAAGATGTTAAGATCATGCAAATGTTCCTCGTGCGTCTCCCAGGAGTCCCTGGCTTTGCATCCCAAATTATTCCAGCTCCTCATTAATCTTTCTCTATGCCCTGCTCATCAAGCAAGTAAAAATGTCATCCAATTGTCAAAAACTACCGCATCTCACAGAGGAAATGTGTTTGCTCCTTCATGCTCATTCTCTGTGCCAGAAAGGCTTACCACACCTTTCCTTCTCATTCCTTATTTTAATTTACCCAATTGGCACTATTTGGATGTGGAAGATTGTTGCTTCTGCACAACCTGGCTCCATGTGTTCCCTTCACTCTCTCAGCATCAGGAAACACACTGGTCCTTAAGAAAAGCTTCCCACCAAAACCACCTAGAAACTTTTCCCACATGGTACTCACCATCCAAGGCAATGGGCATAGCTTGGAGAACAACACCCTAAACTAACTAAGAAATAATTCAAAATCTTCAGTGCAGCAAGGTTTGCCTCTGGGTTGGCACAAAAACACGGAGCAAGAGGTGACCAACATGCACACCCACCCACCTAGAGATGTCATGAGAGCAGAGCAGCTTCACATTCACTGCAGCAAGTGAGGCCCTTTCCCAACACCCTGAGTTTGCAGAGCTCACTTGGCCCTCAAGGAACACCAGGTAAAAGGTAAGGAGTAGCAGATTTGCTAATCCCAGTCATAAAACAGCCCAAATCCCTCTGGCAGACACACTAGCTGGAAACAAGATGAGCACAGGGGTGAAGTCCTTTTAGAGGAGAGGCAGCTTCTGCCACCCCTAAACCTGCAAGCAAAGCAAGAAGCTGGGGCCAAAGAGGTTGGGGCAACTGAATGGCAGAGTAAATTAAATTTAAAGGAGGGAGATGGCACAAGAGGGCCATAAATGCACCACAGTGATTTATGCACAGCCCTGAGCTGTGGTTACAATCCTATGATCCAGACGGCTGCATTTATCACCACAGCACTCGCTAAATTCTGCTCCAGTTCTGGGAGCAGTTTGCCTGGAAAGTGGCTCATGTTTCTAGGCTTGCCAGGTCTTTCACTTTTTGGTTTCTTCTGTCTCTCTGCCGTTTTATTGTTGTTTGTTTTTTTTAATAAGCAATACACTCTTGGAAGTCCTGATGTTTGCTTGGGCTCCCAGCCCTTCCTAACTTCCATGCTGCCCTTCTCCTCAAGGGGCTTTCAGTCTGTCCCACTCTAAAAATAATTCAAGAGAAATTACAGAGGAGTTGTACTCCATCTGTCTCTAAAAATGGTTTTTGTGCTCGTACTATTCGCCAGTGACACTCCATCGCCACAATTACCACTGCTATTTTATCTCTCTCTGCCTGTAACGCTGACGAGAGAGCAGCAAACAGTGCTGGTGTTTAAGCTGAATAAGTCACTTATATACATTTATACCCTCAGATCACAACATATAGCATAAATCTACCCATCCATCATGCACCGACTTGATACAAATACTCACCATGATATCAGGCAAAGCAATCACAAGAAAAATGCAGGATGATTTGAGCTGCAGCTGCCTGAAAGTCTTTGACAAGGGTATTAGATGAAAAAAAAAAAATTGAAAAAAGGGATAAGGCATCTCACCTAGACGTGGCTTTTTCTGTGCTGATTCCACAGGGAAAGTGGTGACTTGAAAAACTTCTTGGTAGATTTGCAGCTATGCTTGTAATATCCTAATCCAGCAAGGGATTGCCCAAGGCTCGGTATTGAAACTGGCTTCTTTTCATGAGCAAATCAAAGAGAAAAAAATGCCCAGGGCCAGGATACTTTGTATGGGGAACCTGGCTGCAGGTTCTGCCTGCAAAGCACCTCCCAGCTGCCCTCCCCAGCTCTGCTCCACTGCCAGGGCTGGGAGGCCTGTCTTCATCACTACTGGACCAGAAGATGGGAGATAATTGGGGTGATGCTCGGATCCTGCACACCTGAAACACTTCTCTGAGGGACTCTGCCATAGACTGCACTGGGAGGAAATCACCTTGTGCTTCCAGATGCCTGTCTGAGATGTGACATGACATCAGAGCAGGGTTCTTATGAAGTGGTTGTTTCTTGTAGTCTTCATCTGGGATATGCCAGAGAAAGGTGAAATATTGTTATAGATCTCACCATGTCTGGGGTCAGATGTGCTCTGTGAAATCCATCCTCTCCTGCAGCACCACTGAACCACAGGACAGTGGTGTGGGCAAGTTTCCCAAGGGACAGATAAAGCTCGGCAGAGCTCAAGGTTCTTTGTAGTGGTCATGTGAACAACTCGGTGGTGATGGCAAGTTGTGATCCTAGGCAAGACCCATTCTCAAAGCAGACAATTAACCTGACACCTTTGTTCCAAATTCCTTCTCCCTCAGCACGGGTCCAATACAAGAATAGGGAAGATGTGAGCCATGGTCTGTAAGCCTTGCATGGTAACACACTTTTGCCTTTTTCTGCCTTGCAGGTGCTCAGAGAGCAGAGGGATGACGGCACCACACACTCAAATTAGAGACAACACAGCCTCACTTCCACCCTGAGGATCTCTGCTCTCAGTGCTTGCCTGTCCCCTGAGCAACATTTTGCCCACAGCATATACTTATATGGACTATGCTTTAAATTGAAGCATTTCCTAGTGGAAGCATTGTTCAGCAGTCCCAGTCTTACTGTTTTACCAAGAGTCCAATAACAGTCACAGAAAAGTTGATTTTTTTCCCCCTAGGATTGCTGATTGTTGGCTTTCCCATTAGGCATCTGCCAAAGGCAGTTTTCTCAGCCCTAGGGGAACACTTTCCCCACACTCCACTTCATGGTGGGTTTAAGTAAACCCCACTGGTTACCCAGCCTCTCACGGTGAGCTGGGGAAGAGGGGAGGAGAGGGGAACCCTGCAAAGTGGGCCAGCATCCCTGCCCACCTCACTTCAGGGCAGGATTTGTCTTTGCATACACCAGGCTGGGGACTGAAGGGAATCAGGCAGGTTACAGTGTCACTAGAGCAAGAGAAAGCTGTTTTTTCTGACATCAGAGACAGGGTTGTATCAGAGACCCCATTACCCCTCTGTGCTGTGTTCAGGCAAATTTTAGCTCAAAATTTGGCGCTAGAAGTCTCAGGTTCCCGTCCTCAACTTCGGAAAAAAATTAAAAAAAACTGAGTGACCTGTCTTACCCCTGGTGCCAGTAGAGCACTGAAGGCAACAAGTGGCCACTGCCTCCTGCTTCTCTTCTTCCCTCAAATTCAGCTTCCACCCAGGGAGGGCAGATGCCTGGATGAAAGCAGGGGCCAGTCCTGGGGTACAACAGCAAGTACCATCAGTGTTCCCCCAGGCAGACTCTGGGCTACTTGGATGCATCAGCTAAGGGACTGGAGGCAGCCAAGGGCAAAGCAGGAGCAGCCCTGGGACATGGGATGGTGCTGGGGAAACCAGAACCAGCAGCATGCAGAGTGAAAGAAAATGAAGAAAGCAAGGCCCCAGCTGCAAAACTTGATCAAAGCCCAGCAGAAATCTGCACACTGCCAGCAAAGGGAACAGGCAGGGGAGGTGTGATGGGTGGCAGAGGGCTCAGGAGTTGGCTGCCAGCTTGCACTGAAGCAGATAGGAAAGAAAAAAAAAAATCAGTTATCCCTCAGGCTGAAGTAAATTATGAGACACATCCCTCAAGAGCACAAGGTGAAGCTCTTGATCAGACAAGCGATGCTGGCATGTAATTCCCCTTGATATCACCTGATTTGAATTTTAGTGCTTATGAAGGATGCATGACTGACAGCTCTGGAAACTGCAGGCATCTGTTCCTGTGCAGAAGAAGCAGAGCACACAGCCCTGGGCATGAGCATCCCCGTGCCAGCTCTGGTGCTGGCTGGAGTTGCAAGGAGAGGCAGCACATCTGGGGAAGGAGAACAGAGCTCATCCCTTGCTCTGTGCCCGGAGCTGGGCACACGGGCACCAGTTGATGCCTCGTGGGGACAGGTGTCTGCCCCATGTTAGGTAAAAAAATCAAGTTAGCCACAAGAAGCAGAAGATATAGCAGAGTTCTGAATCTCATCCCTCTAACACCTGTCCGCACCATGACAGCTGGGTGGGAGCTGCAGAAGTAGAGGGGAGTGTGTATTCCAACATTGGCCCAGTACCAAAGAAGTAATCTTTTGGGCACACAGCCTCCATTCACACCTCCCCACGGCAGGATCTGCTAAAGCCACCAGAAACACCACCACTCTTGTAAGACAGAAGCACCTCGTTGCTGAGGATGACCCTCAGTGTATCCATCCAAAGCATCATGCTGCTTATCTTGTATTGCTGACCACGGGACAGCTGATTGGCCTGGGAATGGTTTGCATGCTATTAACGATCAATATCAATGGTAAAATTCAGAGAAAAAAAATAATATAAAATGAGATGTAGATCCAGCAAGACCACACCATTTTAGAAGCAAAGTAGAAACAGTGTCTGTTTAACTGCAAATGGAATACGCTAAACCCTCAGCTCATGTACTCAGGCAGAAATCTGTTGACTCCTGTAACCAGAGTTCACTTAAATGCTCACTTCTTCTAGTTAATGCACCTCACTAACTCCTCTGGTGTGTTGCATAACAATTGAAACACAAATTTCTGCAAAAAGGACAACAGGATCCACTCCAAAGCCAAGCCACAACAGAGGCTGCTTTAAGGAATTTTGAAGGTAACTTTTGCAAGAGAAGCTGACTAGCAAAACTGCTGCAAATTCAGGACTAGTGCAAGCATCAGGAGTTAGCAAATAGCTCACCACTGAGCAAATAAATCAATGCCGGGCTGTTAAAGAAGGCTGGTCCAAGACATTTCAGGTCTGCTTGTCTTTTTCCTCTATAGCACCTGAATCAGCAAAGGACTTGGTAATTTCTGGAAGAATTGTGTACACTCAGTTAAAATAAAACTCCAGTGATGAGTTTTCCTAAGCAGCCAAGAGGGAATACATCTGAACGATGGAACAGAAATTGCAGAGGATGAGGGAGCTCAGGAGGGGACTCACAAGCGAGAACATTTATTACCCAGGCAGCCCTCAGTGTTTGTCCTGTCATTCAGCCACACCACGAGGCTCTGCACATCCTTCAGCAAAGGGAGCTGCAAAGAGCACTTCAGGGGATGTTAACAATTGGTGAGCTACTGCGTTTTCAGGTGAGATGCAGTAACCAAGCATGTCTTTGCTCGTAGCCTGCCCTGATTACAAAGTAAAACAGGCTTATTTAAGCTGCTGCTCCGAGCACCTTTTAATTTGAAGTGACAAAGATGGCTTAAACAAACACATTTTACTCTGTAGCTGGGCCAGCTAAGTACCTGTGGGCAGTTCCTGCAGCTCAGATGCCACAGAATAGCTTTTGGCATGACCACATGAATGTCAAAACAGTCCTAGAAAATTGTGCTCTCTGGCAGGAGCTGGGCACAGCACTCTAAATATTTTTTTTTTTAAATTTTTTTTTAAACAAAAACAGTGTTTTTTCTCCAGACACACTCTGTGCTTGGGATAAGATTTCAGAGTGTTCACGTGGAGAGGAGACAGGAGCTCACGTTGACCAGTTTCTTTACATTTTTTTTGTAGGAAAGAATGGTTAATCAGCTACATCCCAGGGCTGATGCCAAATACAGCGCTCCTTTAGTACTTTTGCTTTTATCAACCTACAGTTCTCAATGAGTCTGAGCTATCCCTGTGTTTTGCCATTACACAAACATGCCTTGTTTCTATAGGGACACTTGGAAAATTAAGAGGGATCAAGAAAAGTTGCAATACATACTTCACTTGAAGTGCATTCAAACCCCATGTAGAGATTCTCATTTCAGATTAAAATGGCTTTAAATTACTGCTTAGTCTTCTGCCAAGAAAGAGAAATGGCTCTTGCTGTGAAGAACTAACTGTGAAGTTTAAATAGTCAAGACTGGCTGAAAGCACAGTTGTTACATCTGTTTCACACCTGGGCATATTAAAAGTGCCCACCATCAGAAAAGGAGGCTCCTGGCCACCTTGGAATAAAAGAAATCTGTCAAAATCCAGCCCGCAAAAATAACATCCTTCAAAACAACCTTTACACCTCCTTTTTTTCTGGATCTTGGGTAAACTGAAGAGCTTAACAAAATAAACAAACAAAAATGTAAAAAAAAACCCAAATAAACAAAACCACAATCAAACCCCCAAACAATAAACCAAACAACAATAAGAATAGTAAAAATAAAGAAAATTGCTGGTCTGGAACTCAAAAAAGGGAGCAAGACTGCCCTTAAAGCCAGCATAGGATGTGCAGCCAGGAAATTCACTGTTAGGAGAAAGCTCTGGCCAGCAGTTCATCATCCCTGGAGGATGCAGTACCTCCTTGAAAACCATAGAGTCTCCTTGAAAACACTTAGGCTATAAGACAAGAAGGATCCCAAACAGTGAATTCACCCTGGTTAAGAAACAGTTCCACAATTTGCCCATGACTTAGAGATTTGGATCTATGGTTGCCCTCTCAGAGAGGAAAGGAACACTGCAAAAGCCAAAAGCCAGTAAGGCAGCAGAGAAACAGCTTGGAGCCCCAGCAGCAATTAAAGCAAGCACTGTTGGCTTCAAAAAGGCATTGAGAATATCAACTGTTCCTGAAAACCAAGTCAAACCCCTCTCTGTGGAAGCACCTCCATACTGCCAAAGCCTTGGTCAACAGCAGCCAGCCTGCAGAAGGCCAGCACTAGCGGTGTGCATCACAGCCCCATGAGTAGATACCACAGCCTGAGGAAAATGCTGCTTCTAGACAAGGTAGACCACAAGAGCAAAGTATACCTTCTCCTTTGTTTCAGAGCAGTCTGCAGATTTCAGAACTTGATTCCTCCCCTTCAATTACACTCCCATTACCCTAAAAATCAAAGGATTTACCGCTCCTGGGCATCCTGCTTATAATCACTACCCAGTGGGGACACTCATCCCCAAACTGCATCACAACCCTGAAATTAGCTCAGTTGGTTTGAACCTGGTGCTAATAACACCTCACTCATTCCAACTTGTCTGAGTGGCTCTAACACCTGTGATGAGGTACATAAACCCACTGAGGTCAGTAGAGGGATTTACCACAAAGTATACAGGTTTCATAAACCTACATAGTTGCACTAGTTCGAGGAGAAAGCAAGCTAAAGTTAAGGCAGGCAGCTGCTTTGATCTCAGCCACACGCAGCTTGTCCTACGGGTCCTGCCCTGCCCATTCACACCCATGAGTGCTGCAGGAACAGTTTCATCTCCCCTTTGGAAAACTGGGCTCCTCAAATAAGCCCAAGGAATGAGATCCTGACATCTTTCTGTGTGCTGAACAGCACAAGTAGCGGATCTGTGTGGGGCTGCTTACAAAGCACTCAAGTAGGGAACAGAAAGAGCATCAAAATCAAGTGCCTGCTTTTAGAAACACACTAAAAATACACTAAGCTAGAAGAGATGGCACAACAGCTAAACCACCTGCTAGGAAAATAATACTCAATTGCTAAAGTGTCAAAATACAAATATACATGATTTAGAGATTCTAATTTGGGTAAAGATAGTTGGGATGGGCCAATTTTCAGGAAGACTCATTAACACTTCGGAGATGGCAGGCACTGGTTTTGCTGCTTAACTTCTCTTTCCCACTCCCCTGCTAACTTTGTTTTCTGTTAATCTTGCATGGGTGGCAGAGAACACAGCAAAGGTCTGTTTCCCCCTGCTCTAATTTGTTGCAACTTCTTTAGGACACAACACTTTCACCCTGACATAAGGACACAAAATAGCAGCCTCAGACCCAGCATTGTGGACTCACACAGTTCCTGGCAACCCTCCTGCAGGCGATGGTCTGGCCGTGCTGCTGGGCACCTCTGTAGCTGTTCTTTGTCCACAGGGGCTGGGAGGAAAACCTTTCCTCTTCTTCACCTGGGCTTTCAGCACCCATCAACTGCTCTCCTGTGCGATCCACGCCCCTCCATCCTGTGACCATTTGCTCCCTGACAGTACTTAGAGAAGAGAACTAAAGTTGCTCCCAAGTCCTGCTGTCAGGGTGCAGCAAGGGCCAACTGCTCCCTAAAAGACAGGAAACCACCAGAAACTCAGCTGCAGGGCCAAGCCTGTTAAATGGCACCCAGTGGGGAGCTGATCAGGACCCTTAAGGCTCATTAGTGTCCCACGGCCCAGCACCTGCTGTTCCCATCACAGTAAAGCTTGTGCTCTGTGGTGCTGTGAAAAGTCTGTGTGTGCCAAGTTCCCAGCCTTTCTCTCTGCCTCCCCAGTCCTGGGGTTTGTAGATCTCAGCATAACAAGGCCAGAGTCGTGTCCTGTTTTTCACTCAGTTGACTCAAAAGGTTTCCACACTCACTGCAGCAGGACATATTAGTGAGTGTGTGGTACATGTTCCTGCTGCTCAGAATTCACAAAGCCAGTATAAATTAAGGACTGGATTCTTGTGCTGTGTCTTTAGTAGCTGACAGGTGATCACAGAAGGGCCATGCTTCCACATTTCAACTTGATATCTCAGTGCACAGTATCTTGTTTGTGTCCTGCTTGTGTAATACACTGAGTACAGACCTGCCAGACAAGATCAGAGCTTAAGTTACATGTGAAATTATTTAAAATATTATCTACATATTGCAAGAGCTCTGAAAATGAAAAATATCACATCCTTTGCTCACTGAAAGACTCCAGGATGGATTTACTGTGCAAGCTCCAATCTGAAGCAATTAAAGCAAAGAAAGATTTCCTCTGACTTAAGTGCCATGGATCATAGCCCTTCACCTCCATCCTTTCACATATCCTTACAGGGAACAAGAAGTTAAAGATATGCTTGCTACTTCTAGGCTTATATCTTGCACAAACTGGAATTCAATTAACATTTTTCTGCAACAAAACTTGGAGAAGCACTTCAGAGCTGCTGCTCACAATGCAGAAGCCACTGAACAAATGATATTCTCATTAACGCTCTGCCTTTCCCTGCTGCGCAAGCCAAATCCTTGAACACTGAAAGCACCCCAGCATCAGCTGGGTTCACAGACATCCAGAGCAATTTTTCAAGCTCCCTGACTTTTATAGACCATGGGGGAAGGGATTTGGTGTGCTTTAATCCGTTCTATTATATGAACTCAGAAATGGTTTTCACTCTCTAGCATTATAAATTAAGCTGGCTGCAGTTATTCTATTCCTGATTATGCTGGAAGTTACTGGCAATAATTTGATGACTGTATTTTCTCGCCCTTTCTTTTTTTTCCCTCTTCTTTTCCAAATTAACCTGTGAATTTAGTTTCCCTGGTAGTAAGTAAATAATGCAATAAAATTGGAGATAGTTGCCAACACATTCACATCTCAATGCCTGAAACTGTGGATGAACAAGTAAAAGCTTCTGTACCTTGTAGGTGGAATTTACTGTATTCCCTTCCCGGCTCTTAAGTCTGGAAGAACATGTCATATGAGAAAATCACAATTTTTTGCATTCCCTTGCATTTTTATTCAGTCTAGAAGACTAATCACTTTTTCAATATCAGTGAATTCACCTTTGCAAATCTTTAGACAAATACTATGCCACACATTTTACAGACTGGAAAAACTCAGGTCAAGAATCATTTGCAGATGGAGTTTCTTACTTTTGCAGCTACTAAGTACAGACAAAGATGGAAAAGAATCTGTTTTTTCAGTGAACTCATAAAAATATATGCAATAGAGAACAGATTCCATCTGCTTGGCTTCCCCCCCTTTCCTCTGATCACTGTAATAACTTGTCTCCTAAACTTTGATAACAAACAGAGAGAAAGTGAGGCCATGGGTGAGGTGATGCTGGCAAGGCCACACCTCGAGTGCTGTGTCCCATTCTGGGGCCCTGAGTACAAGAAGAACATTGAGGTGCTGCAGCGAGTCCAGACAAGGGCAGTGGAGCTGGGGAAGGGCCTAGAGAGTAAATCATATGAGGGGTGGCTGAGGGAGTTGGGGGTGTTTATCATGGAGAAAATGAGATGCAGGGGGAACCTTATCACCCTCTACAACTACGTGAAAGGAGGTTGTAGCAACAGGGGGATCACCCTTGACTCCCAGGCAACAGTGACAGGACAAGAGGAAATGGCCTCAAGCTGTGCTAGGGGAGGTTCAAGTTGGACATCAGAAAGAATTTCTTCACTGAAAGGGTTGTCGCACATTGGAATGGGCTGCCCAGGGAAGGGGTGGAGTCACCATCTCCAGAACTGTTAAAGAAGTGACTGGACATGGCACTAAACAACTGCCTGGTCTAGTTTGGAGGTCTTTTCCAACCTAAATGAATCTGTGATTCTGTGAAAGATGAACACAGACTTGGATTACCTCTGGATAAGTTAAGGGCTACGCTGTACGGTTTAAAGTGTAATACATAAGTTGCTTTACTACAGAGTGATGGTATTCTGGGAGTCTCCCTGTGCCTCTCTCATTCATGTGAATTAATAAATGTGCCTTTGATGACTTATTTCAATACAAATTACTTTCCAGTGTCAGTAAGCATAGCAGACTCCTGCTCCAGGTTGGATATTCAGGACCTTAACAAATATCAGCTTCTAAAAGCTTCAGTAAAAACCTACCTGGGATTCCATCAAACTCAAGTGCCCATGTCAGTCATTGTCAATTATCCTAACTGCAAGGACATGTCAGGTACACAGAAGACAATTCAGACAGCATGACTGTCCTAAAATGATAACTTTAGCATAATGCACTTGACAGTGAAACAGCAATAATAGCTATTTTGGGAACAAAAGAAAAATGCAATGGATCTGATGACTAAGTGTTCTGGTCCCCAATGTAAAAGCAAAGTGGATCCCTGTCATATTTAACTTGATTCCTTTGAATTAAACACTTCCATTAAAGTTTGCCATGGCAGCTTTAATATTTAATTATGTATTCCACCAAAGGAAAGAACGAAATCTTTGCAAAGGGTTTTTTTGGTTTTTGCGGGGTTTTTTTTGTGCATGTGAAATATTTATCAGCATATCTCTTTGGACAAGTATTTTTATCCCCCAGGCAGGGGAAAAAAACTTCCTCGTACAAATCAGTTTCAAAACATTTTATTTTACAGCTTGAAAGTTTTCTGTACTTCAGCACCTCACGCCGTGACTTTGTTATTTCACTTGTTAATGAATGGTAATTAAATCTCTTTTGGCTGAAAAGGTTGGAGGGCTCGTGCTGTATTACAAAAACAATTTTGGAAAGTTTTAAAAATGCCCGAGTGTCTGGAAATTAAAGCATAAAGTTTGCCGTGTTTTGAGTCCAAGTTTGAATCGCTTGGAAGGACTTAAGTGGGAGAACAGCATGTCCCACACAGTGTGCAGAGTCTCCCCAGTTGAAGAGACATAATTATGTCACTTTGTATCTACCAGAGTAAACACACTTGTGCTCTTAATAACGTACATTATGGCCACAAACTTCCTTGATCTTACTAACAACTGTAGCAAACACTGCCTAAACCCTATTATATACTACCTACGCAAAGAACTGCTACATGTGTACATCTAAGTAAAGACTTGTTAATTTTGCATTTGCTCAGCAGGGCTTGAAACAGCAGCCTATTAATTTTTCTTCTTTTCTGTTTTCTCTTTCTTTTCAGGTGCTTTGAGTCAGAAGATGAATGGAGTGAGTGCTTACAGCAGAGGAAGATAAAAGAAATAACTACATATTAAGGCATTTGGTGGTGTTACAGTGCTAAATAGAAGCACAATATTGAAAAAGAAATATCTCCACTATTCACTTACATCACTGCAGGCTTCTGCTGGCGTCAAATGGGCAGCTTTGGTCCACAGTTTGTAAAGAAAACTACGTTAATTGCAGTATAATTTGCGGTACAAAATATAAATGCAATATGAAATACAATTCCAATGTAAAAATGCATTTTATTATATACAATATATAAAATTTTCCTGAAGGTGATACAGTGATTTCAGTGGATTCTGAATCTCTTTTAAAATTATAGTTTCTCAAACAACCCACAAATAGGGTTTAGCAAGAAACTGGGAACGGGAATGTAACTAGATGAGTCGATTCTTAAGCTGCAATTTTGGGAAGGGGTCTGGTTAAAGGAAAGCCCCCTATGCTGAAGTGAGGTTCATTATCAGGCCTGAGGGGGGGTAATTTCGTCTTCATATCCGGGCAAGGTCTCTCCTTCTCCCTTTAAATAGAAACAAAGAAACAGAAAATATGTATTTCATTCTGCAGCCCATAGATGTTTACAAACTAAGGAAATTTGTGTCCTCCAGAGTTTCTCTGGTGCAACCATGTATCAAGAGATCACTAAAAAAATGTTGATTAAAGCCTTTTAGGCTAAACCACCAAGACTAGGTGTCTGTTTGGATCTAATTACAAGCCTACTGATGGTGTTTGGAATTATTAAACATCAGAAATAAACAATCGTTCTTTGTTCTACTCCCCAAAATGGTCAGAGCACCTCATTAGAGCAAGCTTGTATGTGAGCTCCATAACTTCAGATTTCGAACCACCATCCCATCCTAGCAAGAATATGCCTGTGTTCAAACAAACAGCTACATTCATCAGAGATGCAATGGGGAGGTATTTTTCCTTTGTTGAATTTTAATGAATCTATAGTGTTATCTGTCCTCACATTTTAACAAAGTTCCAGTGATAATTACCCTGTCTGTGACATTTGCAGAAAACTAACAGTATGCTCTAGGTGCACTGATAGCCCCAGGAAGTTGCTCCATCCAGGAGGATCCAGGAGGTCTTGAATTTGATGGCCTTAAGAGGAGGGAACAAGAGTTAGCTGCTTCCACTCTGATGTGCTTTGGGAGGTAAGCACAGCACTACAAATATGAAGGGCAGTGTTTCAAACTCACTGTGATATACCTGGATGCTTCAGAGAGAGGTCCCGAGACATTTAAGATTAACCAAGTGGAGCTTTATGAAGTACTAGTTTATCATAACAGCAGAAGTCTCAAGGCTTTGCAAAGAAGGTCAGTGCCATTACTTTTATTTCACAGTCACTGAGATTGAGACACAAATGTGAGTGTAACCACACCATTAGTACTTTTTCTCGGTCCTCAGTAAGGGAAAAGAAAACACTTCCTGGAATTAATACTTTTGTCTTTGTCCCTAAAACACTGTTAGGAAAGTTCAGAGAAACCCTGTAGGATGACTAGTTATGCATCCCTTTCCAAATTTAACCCATACAGAGGTGGGAGAATACCCAAAAGATGGCAGAGAAGAATGTAACTATGAAAACCATTTATAACTGGTTTTAGTCGTATCAATGTATCAATGGATATGCCAGCTGACAGCACTAAAAACTAACATGCTGTATTTAGATGGCTCATCCTATCTCACTATTGGGCTTCCAAGTTTGGGGAGAGAAAATGATCCAGAATCCATGCTCATTCTTTCTTCATGCTCCCATGGAGACAACCAACAGAAGTGCTCATCAATATGGAAATATTCTATGCGACTCAATGCTGTAATATATTATGCAGAATTAATGTGCAAGCAGTCACATGCCAAAGCTCCCAGTTACTACTGACATCCCTCAGTACAGTTATTTACATATACAGGACTGCTGGATCAGGTGTCTCTGTGGATTTAAGCTTCATATTTTCTCACCGATCCTTATCAAGATCAAAATAGAATCCCGGTGCTAGAAGCAACTAGGAAAAGTAGTGATGCTGAAGGGGTGCAACAAGCAGGAGAGAATAGGAGAAGATAGAAGAAGAAAGGCTAAGACAAATGGGAAAGACAACATTCTGAATCAGAGAGCAGAAAGGGAGGATTTCAAATTCACGACTAAAATCCTAAACATTGAATTTTCATTTTGAACACAAAGCAAAGCTAAATTCCTGCTGTCACTCATATTCCTTCAGCATCACACAGAAAGCTGCATTTTGTTCAGTACCAAGACTTTAAATCACAAATCAAAGCTATCTTGTACAAATCAATAAAAGCTTTAGATGATAACTTTGTGTGAGGTTATCTGAGAGTATTAATTCTCTTTCATAGCAGGGTAGTCAATAATTCTGTTAATGCTATTGTCCTGACAGGATCCTCTTTTTATTAGCGAAACCAGCTACATTTATTTCAGATATGATGTTAACATTAGCCAACAAGGTAGAGATCAAGTCTGTGGTTTTGTGTCAGCTGGGATTTAGAGCCATCTGAGACTGTACAAATCCAATGGCCCTGGCTCTTTGGCATCCACACACCAGGCACTGCCAGTCCAGCCCTGCCTGAGGTGTGGGATAGCTGTATGTCAGGGGAGAAGGACTCCTTGGGGAAGGAGCTGACTGCACAACAGACTCTCTCTCAGAAAGCAAATGATGTGTCTTGCACAATTGGCAGGTTGGAGAACAAAGGCTGCACAGGGTTTGTTTTCTCTGCACTGCTGGTGGCCAACACAAAGCACAGCCCAGAGATTACAGAAGTCACAGTTACCCAGGACTGATGTGCCCAGTTACTCCTCTGTGTCCTTCAAAGTAGGTGCAGTCCAACAGGTTTAATTAGGGAACAAAACAACGAGGGACAGAGGAGAGCAAAGTCCAGAACCTGGACACCTCTCAGCAGCCACAAGACAAGAGAAGTGCAAGGCAGGGCTGGCAGGACAGTGCTGGTGCCTTCTAAGCCTGTGGTGGAGGCATTAAGATGATACCATCCTTCAGAAGCACCACCACCATCATCTGAATGCACTCCAGAACACAGATGTCACAAAGACACCACGCTTATGGGACCACAGACGCATCTGCCCATAAGAACAACTTGACAAGCTGTGCTGATGGCAGATGTCTACCCTGAACCTACAGTGTATCCAGCACTAACTGACCTGCAACGTGAAATTCCATCCACTGTATATGATTGACATGCCCCTGTTCAGTCATCGTTAGCCCACATAATATGTGGGGTTTTTAATTTAAAGCAGTTGTGTCCCTAACAAGTGGAGTTTCTACGGCAGGCATTAGTTCTAGGTGAAATGTAACAACAAAACATGGGTGCATTTCTCCTCATCTGAGGAACATAGAGACAGGATGCCAGGGTCCAAAATGGAAACCTCAAAGCTACTGTGAAGAGGACACTTAGCTGCTGGAAATGGATTATCAGGCATTATGGTAGCCTCACATATTGATCCTAAAGCTCCAGGAAGGCCATTAGCACTGCGCAATTGTTGCTAATTCCAAACATTAAGGTAGCATTATGCAATTTGCAGATGGACAAAAGTCACTGTTTATCACTGATTATTTTGCTAATTCAGTCATCAAATTCATTTCCTGGCTGAAATAGGATTAAGGAAGAAAAGATATAGGAAGCTTTGAATTATATTCAGACACCCAGAGAACTGTTGGCTTTACTGTGTGAGGAAGGCACAGGCTGAGGATGGAAATGGGTGGAAAGACAAAAGGCTTTCTGTGTATACAGCAAAACTTGTAACAGATCCCATCGTCTGACTGCAGAAATCTAAGAAATTTCTCTTTAAAAGTAAAGTCCACCCTCAGCACCTTCAGCAAGTTTTCAGGTGACATGAAGCTGAGTGGTGCAGTTGACTCACCTGAGGGATGGGATGCCATCCAGAGGGCCCTGGACAAGCTCAAGAAGTGGGCTCGTGGGAATCTCATGAGATTTATTAAGGCTAAGTGCAAGGCACTGCACCTGAGTCAGGGCAGCCCCTCATATCAACCCAGGCTGGGGGATGAACAAGTTGAGAGCAGCCCTGCTGAGAAGGACTTAGGTGTGCTGGTGGATGAAAAGCTGGACATGAGCTGGCAATGTGTGCCTGCAGCCCAGAAAGCCTGTTGCAGGAGGACATGGGGTAATGCTTTTAACCCAAAGGAGGGTAGATTTAGACTGGTTATAAGGAGGAAATTTTCTATTGTGAGGGTAGTGCAATGTTGGAACATCTTGCCCAGAGAGGTGGTGGATGCCCCATCCCTGGAAACATTCAAGGTCAGGTTGGATGGGGCTCTGAAAAACCTCATTTGGTTGAAGATGTCCCTGCTAAGCACGGGGCTTGGACAAGATGGCCTTTAAAGGTCCCTTCCAACCCAAACTATTCTATAATTCTATGCTTCAGTGTGAGAGACCAGACACTAATTTGTGTCCTCTGGGTATCATCTCATCAGTATGAATAATTTAACTGGACTGCAGAACACGTTCAGCAACATCTCTGCTGGATGTTCTTGTCCTGGCCATAGATCACGGTAAATCTAGACCAGACTGAAGTAACATGAAGGATAACATTCAGGAAAATTAGGCAACAATACTATATCACCTCAGTCAAATTTGACTACGTTCTGATCAAAAGGGTAAAGTATGGTCTGAAAACAAAAATCTAGCTTATGCAGAAAGCTATGTAGACAAAACTGTTATTTTCCCATACTTATTCTGTTGCTCCTTGCGTTTCTGAGCCAGATACTTCTTTTTCACATTGTTAAGCTCATTGTTAAGTCTTGCAATTTCACGTTTGTATTCTTTGCTCTGTGCTTCATACATATTCAGTTCTGAGGACAAAACCTAACAAACAAAAGACAAGTAGCAGAAACAGGAAATGTTAGTTTCACTGACACATAAGTGAGTATTTTTACAAGTACTTTCTCCTTTCATATATGATGATGTAACACATTGCCATTTTTTACCACAACTCTTTTCCCATCAGGATGTTTCACTTCTGTTGTCCTCTGTTCACCTAAGGACAACTTACAAAACTGGGAATGGTAATAATATACACATTAGCCCTTAATTTCTGAGACATAAATCTGTGTGAAAATCCAAATGAAGGTCTTAAAAAATAATAAACCAGGGAATTATTTAATAATATTTAACAATATTATTTAACAATAATAAAATATTCACAGGGACCCACTGTTAAGTGGAGTAACTGAATCCACACAGGCAAAGTAGTAGCAGGCAGTGTAAATATTATTACAATCCAACTTTCATACAAATCAGTTAAATTTTTGAAAAGAGGAGAATGCATAGTGTGTTTTCTTTCTTTCAAAAGGAGAATAGCTTGACCTGGCACCCCAAAATGTCACGCATACCAGCACGCTGCAGCATACTGTGCCTGAAATACACAGTAGCAATTGACTGCATTAAGGACAAATAAGAAAACTTCATAGAAAACTTCAAATCACATTCAGTTTAGCTAAACTTTGGCTTCTATTTTACATTTTCTACATTGTTTTTCTTCTCCATAGAAAGCTAAGATTTGCATAACAGCCTCTTTTGTTTCCCAAGGCCCCATCTGCTCCTGCATTTTTTTCCTCGTGGTTAGTATAGACGTGATTATGATGCAGTGAACAGGAGATGATGACTTCAACAGAGAGAGAAGCCATGTAAGTAGATGAACTCCTGGGGAGACTGATCTGTCATGCAGGCAAGAACAAGGGAAGATCAGCTTATTCATAGAATATCACAGAGTTCTATCAAAGAATCACTTTTTAAGGTCATGCTTTTTAAATTTCCTACAAAATTCTTTCAGAACCAGGAAATCCTCCCTTCTACTGACAAGGGGTTAGAACAGGTTCCTCCTGTCTATATAAAATCCCCTATAAAATCTGCAAATCCAATGTACATGGATGTGTTGCAAGAGAAATAATAATAAAGACTAGATTATATATTCCCACTACTTTGTTAAAAAGAAAACTAAATGGCTTTGATTTGCTTCTTACAGATCTCAACAGTTAAGAAAAGTGAAAGAGAATAAGCTTAATGAAAAGCTGGCAGTGTCCCAGAACACCCATGCACAAAACTAATTTGCAGCATTGTGCGGCACACTCATATCCTAATAAGGCTTTTCCTTTATTTTAATGAAACAAGCCAGCATAATGTGTAAAAAAGTTCTCTTGCTGCTCCTGGTTCTCCCTTGAGGAGTTGCAGTATCAACCTTATTTCTCCTGATCTAATCTACTAGGGCAGGCACACTGTTCACTGAAAGTCTTCTGCAGCCTCACTGCCCTGGTGGGGTCACCCTGCAGTGCTGGCAGCCCCTCAGCCACAGGCAGTGGGCACCTCTTACTTTGAGCTGTTTCGTCTTCTCCCGGAGGCTGTGCCGGTAGTGCTGCAACTGTTCCGTGGCTTCGGGCCCAGGCTGCCGGGCCAAGACTTGCCTCAGCTCCACGTACAGTTTCTCCTTTTCCTAAGAAACAGACAAGAGGAAGAGCTCTCAGAAAACTACTAAGGCAGCAACACAGCCTGTGATGAAATCAATCTCACTGGAAATTGGACTGCAAACAGGAAGAGACGTGGAGAAACAAATCTGCTTGTGTGTCAGTCTCTCCTCACTAGCCATAAGGTATTTAAAGTTGTTGTGATAGCAGTGAGAGAGCTCATTAAGGGAAACATCCAGCTATTTTGAACCAGGAATGAAATACTCTCAAACACCTTCATCAGTGAGTGCATTCCACCCCAGAGAACCTACAACAGCCAGTGGAAGAGTATCCAGGGCTGGGAAATTAATTACTAGTAACTGTGCTTATTGCAATCTTTCTTCTTATGAGTCACACTGCCTTACATTAAAACATCGTAGCTTCACCCCAACAGGATGTGAGCAGGCTATAGAAATGTCAGAGAGGGACTGAACAAAAGAATAACTTCTTCCAAAGAAAATCCTGCAAAGCACATGTACACACACACACACATATATAGTTAGGTAACCTTTCAGTGTAACTGCAGGGGGTCTGGGAAAGGGGAAGAAAGTATAAGCCACAACAACGATGACTAGCACAAATACACCAAGTAATTTTATTTTGTCATGTGTCTCCTCTTCCCTTATGTTGGAAGAGTAATACTTGTCTGAATTGTATATAGTCATGCCTGAACAGAAACCATACCATGGACCCACTTACAGCTCTCTGTACTGAAATGATGCTTTCAGCTGTGTTTTGAGGAGGTACTTATTTTCACTCTGAGGAATAAAGCTGTGAACAAAGCCACCTTCATAGATTTTCACACTGCAATAGTTTTAGTATCTACCCTGTCAAACTAAGATCATTATTATTTCACATTATTTAGTAAGATCACATCCTCTTCTGGTACCTGGAGAGCTGAAATTAAAAAGGAGACTAGCAGATAAAAGAGGAAGACAAAAATGCCAAGAAGGAGGTAGGATAGGTGACTATTTACACTGGATTTGACAAAAACCCTTTTAGCTGTCTTTTTTATAAGCTCCATCTACAACTCTTACTGCAGAATTCTTCTGTCCATGTGGGAAATGGTACCTCCACATCATCTAGAATTGTAACATTTGGCCCTGCTCCATGATTAAGCCAGGATTTTCAGAAGTGGCTTGCAATTTTGAAGATGTAAAATTTAAGGTGTCCAGTCCTCAAGAGCACATGGAGTCTGGAGTTTTTAGACCTCATCATTTTCTGAAAGCCATGCACTACAATGGCCACAAGCTGGGACCCAAAAATGGAATCACTTGAAATCATACATTACTTTTGCAAGCATTGTCCTTAAACTCTGAAGATTACTGAGGAACAGTTTCTTATAAATGTAGCTGTATATAGTTTATCTCTGGAAAAATCAAAGCCCCTGAGACTCAGAATGAAGTTTGCATAGTGGCAAAAATTAAATTCATAAGTCATTCTGAGTAGAGAGTTGTTAAGCCACAACAAGTGGCTTCCACTACCAGCTTTTCTTTCCAAAGAAGTAAGATTTTACTGCAAGGTAAAAACAACAGCAAAAGAAAAATATATCTTGTCAAAATCTGGCCGGTCAGTATTAACATTTCACCCCTGAATGTATCATAGATTTGTATTCTGAAAGAGTGTAATGGTAATTTGGATAAATATGGGGCAGTAGATGGATTAAAAGTCTTATGTGCAATTGTTTTCCAATTTTTTTCTCTCCTAACCCTCTGCAACAGACAAGCAAGCCCTTCAAACATTGTGCAATGGTGTGTATAATAATCTCATTTAGAGACAAAGTGTGCAATTCTATTATAAGGAGAATCTATCTTATGCAACAGAGACTCGTTAGCTGTCCAATGCACATTGTCTCTCTAATCCAACAGTGGCAGAACCAGATGTCTTATAAAGCATATCCTGTCCTTCCTTGCTAAGCACTGTCCATCTCTTTTACATCTAGTCAATTAATTTGTCACTGGGTTAGAAGCACCATATGTCAGCAAAACATCAAAAGAAAATCCTGGATACTTCTTTCCTCATCAGCAGAACTTTGGATTCACAGGTTGGCATTTCTATAATTTCTCATATTTAACCTTAGCATGGAAAAAAAATTTAAAAATCAATTAATTTCAATTAATTTTAGAACAGTAACTACCAGAGTAAATCTAAGTGAGTGGCATGGTACATGTGGTTCTACCACCAAAAATACATCGCTTACAGCAGTTACTTTTATCTCTACACATAAGAAATCAGGAACGCCCCAGAAAAAAATCAGCACAAATTAGTAAAGGAAAATTTTTTTTTCTATAATAGAGTCAATCCACTATGACTGGCTTTCTTTGGCTTGCCCCAGACTGCCTCCCCTTGCACTTCCCTCTGTCCTCACACCGGGCTGCAATCACAACGTACATCTTGCCAGAGTTATGCAGCTTTGAAATGAAAGGAACTTAGAGTCACAGTGTGAGACACAACACTTCTTCTTGGGGAGGTCAAGGAAGATCCATCACATCTCTCTGTAACTCCATGGTGTTAAGCCTTCACTGGTAAGAGTAACTACCTGTGTTCAGATCAGGTCTAGGGCAGTAACAAAGCTTTTTCACATGATCCTTCTACAGTGAAATTCCCATGGAATTCAGCAGGTGTTTGACTGTAGGATTGAGCCCATAATGTCATCAAGATTCACTGTTTTATGACATAAAATAAGACAAGGTGATGGTGCAGAGATGATGACACATGCATTTTGTGTAGGCAGGGCACGCAGGGACACTCAGATTGAGGGTTGAAGTCAAATTTCAGTCATTCCAAAGAGAATTTCAGCCCCTCTGTGAATACCAGCTGTAAAAATTGTGTAAATAAAACAGCAAATTATTTTTAGAATAGCTCTTCCTGTCTTAGATTTGTTTTCCAGGGCATTTCCAAGGAGCTCACAGATCTGCCGTAGGCTCGGCCATGACAATAAGTTTCTTCATCTCCAAGTCTCTCACCCACGAATTTGGAGGGGAAGGGTGGGGAAGTGAGTGGTGCTTTCCCCTAAATTTAACTAGGTGCTGTCTCAGCCATATTCAGTATTTCTCCTGGCCTTTTTCTCTACAGCAAATTGAGAAAAAGTAATTTTCTTCTGCAGAAGACTGGCTCATGTTTGGCAAATTTCAGTTGATTCTCCAGGATCAAGTGGTCAGGAGTTTGCTCAGTCTAGAGCAGAAGAATCAGTTTTGCCAGCAAAATCCTACTTCAGAAGAAGCTATTGCTGCTGACTAGCACAGCCCAATTTGTTTTTCCCGGTGAGAAGAACCATTGGCACCATCAGACACATTTCCCAAAGTGACAGCAAGGCATTCACTGCTCTGACAGGGAGTGGGAGGCAGTCATCAGTTCCAGGCTGGAATAGACCATGGTACCTGGTATTAGCTCTAAAGATGTGACTCCATTTTATGTCATCCTGTCCCTCACCATGACACCAGGAAACTCCTGAAATGACTCATCTTGTTAGTTAGACCAGGGTTTCATTCTGAACCAGAGACAATGGACAACCATCCATTTAATGAAGATTTATTCACAGCAAAAATAGGCCCTGAAGTCCCAACTTCCTCCTTTTTATCAGATTGTCTTTCCAAGTAGATAACTCAATAAATTTACCTGCCATAGCAGCACCTCAACAGCCTTTTCCACCAGACCCACAAAAATCCTATTTTGCATGAAAAACTTTCTATCATATGAATTATTTTAAAACAAACAAACAAACAAACAAAAAAACCCCACACACAACACATACACAAAAAAACCCCAAAGCCTTTGACTCAGAGTAAATTTCATTTATATCAGCTCCTGTCTCCAGCAACTGAGCTAAGGAAAAAACTCCACAAGATGTAGTGCAAAAGTGTGGAATATAGTGTATGGCAGCAAATCCCAAAACACTCATCTAGCTAAAAATCCTTATTTTAATTAGTAAGGTGGAGAAAGCAATGTAGTAACCATGTAAGAGCTCCACAATTAATTATCAATTAATTGATCAATTAATTGTCTCCTGCTCTATATGTGTGAGCAGAAACACACACACATTTGCACACAAAATAAATGGGAGCTGTTCCTCAAACGTGAGAATTACCCCTGACAATGACATGGATTGATGTAAATATTCCAACTATTTCCACTGTGCCTGCAGCTTGATAGTTGGGTTGAAGAGAGCTCTAAACAAACCCTTGTTTCACATTCTAGTAGCTGCTTGTCTTAAAGTGTCCTGGAGGAAAATCAGAAGTTGATACAAATCTTATCAACAATCTAAATATTCTAGGTGAATAGTCTACAAAGCAAATAACAGGGAACCCTTTACTGTATAATAATGACTTTATACAGGTTTTCAATTAAAAAAAAAAAAAAATTAGGTCTCTTCTTCAAATCTAGACTATTTGACCAAAAACCTCTGTATTATAATGTCAGTGTAACAGCATGTATTTTAGCTGTTCAATAGCCATTTAGATTTTTTAATGGCTATATCAGATGAATCAAAGGAGAATTATCACAGCTCTACTGATAATAATGGGCTGTTTCTGCAGGTGGAAGCTTGGGATGGGGATTCCCAGAAGTCCCCGCTTCTGCTCTCACTTTAGACTGATCTGATAGATGACATTGAAGGGTCAGAGAAATTGCAGAGCTCCTTCTAGAAATACCTATTTGTAAGTTAGGCACCTACATCTCTTTAATCACCTGCATGACCTAAACCCTTAGATTTCCCTGAAAGATGAGAGCACTTTGCTTCAAGTCCTTTGGTGTTCTGGAATTGCTAGCTCTGAACAGCTGTCTCAAAGTCAAGTTACCACTTAAATCTACAAATACCTGTCTAACAAGGCAGTAAAACCTACATACATCTTTTTGACAGGATGGCAGAGTTTCCCTGCATATGCCAAGTACCTCAGGGAAGAAAGACCGGTCTCCTGTTACACTTTGGAACCTATTAAGAAATAACAGTACATCTAAGAAACACACACAGGAATTCTGAAATCATGAATGTTTTAACGCATGGCTTCCTTCAGACTCACTGTAATTAGAGCTGAGCCTCTGCTATCCTTCGAGGAGTTCTGTTTCAACTCCCTTTGCCTGCTTCTTAAAATTCAAAGAAACAGAAAGCGGAATAAAGGAAGGGGAAAGACAGTGAATCCTAATGTCCCCGTAAAGACAACTGCAGTGCCCAAGTGTGCCATCCCCTATTTAAGATTACAGCTATATCTACTAAGACAGGCATGGGAAGACTTGAGCTCTGAGCCTAGAAGATGTGGAGCAACTGGCTGACTGATGCACCCTACTTGGCAGTCCCCCTCCGTGAGGTTCATGACTCCCATGCGCTTGGCAGCACATTTCTGGATGTCTCGAGAGAAGAATGGAGAAATGGGGTTCTTTCTACACCTGTTTGTGTCCTCATGTGTCCAATTTTAAGCTCCCTTTCTAAAAATCCAACCAAACACTGCGACTCTGCCTGCCTCTAAACTGCTGCAAAACAGCCTTAGCCTGCAGCATCTTTCTGCATGTGTTCTCTCAGCAAGAGCACCATTCCCACTCCTGTAAGTATGAAAATAAGTGAACTGGAATAGATAAAATCTAGTCTGTCCCTGTGGGATGACCCTTTTTTGTGGGGTTTTGTTGTTGTTATTGCAACTGTCACACAAAATAATAATCCACCATTGAATGGGATGCTGTAGATTGTCCATATTTTGCTGCTGAGGGAAGAGAACACCTTTGCCTTAAAAGAAGAACACCTGCCAAAGGGTACACCTGAACAGAAAGATGCACATCTGGCTCTGGGCCACAGTGCATTACATGGGCTTGTGAATGTATTGCTACACTGCTGTCACACTCCTCCAGTATTTTAACTTCTCCAGCAGCTTCTGGATGGCTGACAGTCAGTATCGGATTGCTGAGAGCACTGCAAAGTTTGTGCACTGCAATGTATTCAGTCAGCACACAGGCTCATTTATTTTCCCTTAACAAGATAACTGGTTGATTAATATACTTTACCCTGGGGTGCACACCAGATTTATTTCCTTCCCAGATACATGCTGAACACAGGAATGAGGAGTAAACAAGTTTGTTTTCAGTTATTTGTTATTTACTGGAAAAATTCCTGATCTTTTTACCAAAGCTTTATTCTAGCAAACTAATGCTGAAGCTAAGTGCAATTCTGACTATATGAACTCCTCATTTCAATATCTGAATGCTAATAATTTTTTAATGTACACAGGCTGACGTGTTGCTACCAGCCAGGGCAGTGATCCCTTTCTCATCCTACAAGAGTTCTGGACACAAAGAGTTGCTACATGAATTGCCAAAGTTCCCTAAAACTCCTTGAAGATACCCAGAATTTGCACTCAGTTCTCCAGGACCACCACACTGAGTAAGACAATACACCTGCTCCTTGCTTTGCAGAAACACCAGGGCAAGACTCCAGCAGCAGGTTACAAGTGTGGGGGAAAACTCACAACCATAAGTGTACTTGAAGCCAACAATCTCCTCACACACACTTAATGGACTGGGAGCACCTATATTAGAATGCAGCAAACAAATCTACGCTTGGCAGTCATCTATCAAGGAGAGTATTTGTGTAATTAAATCAATCTTGAATGGCATGAAGGGATGGCATCTGATGACCCACCAGAGTTCTCCTTCAAGCTCAAACTCAAGGAAATACATCAATTCTCCTAAAAAACTTGTAAAACAGATTAAGCATTCATGTACATTTGCCACCTATAAACCCTAAGGAATTTTTACCCCGCCTTCGAGTTCCTCATCTTTTTAAATGGCATCTGAACATTTCTGACTAAAATGTCATTAGAGGAGCTAAAAATGGTACAGATCTCCACAAGTTATTTTGATCCGTTTTCTTCCAATTTCTCAAATAAATTTGCACCTTGTTTCTGTCCAAAACCATTTATCATGGGAAATCTGTTTTGTATATGAGGGCAGTGTAGTTCAGTATAGTTCCACAAAGATTCAATAAAAATTAAACTGTTTTACTAAGAAAATTATTCACCAAAAATGTTTTGTTTGATTGCTAAGTCATCTGATTGCTTCCCATTTCTCAGTGTCAGAAATATTTGCACTATTTTTATTGGAAAATTATTTTCTCACCCTAAAGCGTGGCCAATTATCTTCACCTGGTGACATTAATGTGGTCAGCATCTTTCCCACCTGTTTTTTAAAAACCCTGTTTAAACAAACATACCCAAAAAAAGAAAAAAAGTATATTTTCCTGGGAAGACTTTATTCTCTTCCCTTTGAATTGCAATATATGTGGGAGGAGAGAAAGAATCTAAATGTCAGCATGTTTTTAAGAGTAGTTTATCATGCTGTAAGTTTCTATAGCATAGAACATCTAATTCGAGATGGACTGAGATTAGAAGGGCTAAAATAAACTAATGCACCAAGAAGTGTATTCAAAATATGCAGAAATAGAAATCAAATCCTTTCTGACGAGAGACTGGGCAAGAACAGAACATCCCTCAAATACCTTATGAATTATTAAGGCTTACACAAAACTTGCAGGTAGATATGTAGGCTCTCAATAGACCTTCACACAGGTGACTCATATCTTTTCTGGGTTTGAGATATGATAATATTTATTACATCATCACAGGATTGCATATGAATCCTGGTAAATTGCTCCAAGAATTAACAAAATAATCCCACAACTGGCTCAGTGTGAGTGGTTATACCCTACTCACAGAACCCTATACAATCAGTTTTTAAAAAAATAAATAATTAAATTAATTGGAAAAAAATTTTCAGTGTCAGAACGAAAGACACTAGAGAAATTCAAATTGTATGGAAAAATCATTGTGCCAGGCATAGAATCACTACAAGACATTAATCCTTCAACTTAAAACCAATACTAAAACAGAAAACATTTCCACTTACAGTCAAAGCTAAAATCCCCAGTCAAAATCCTACTTCAACAATGAACCTTTCAAACACAACAAAAGGAAAATAAAAGAATGGCACAGGAAGGAAAGAATCTGAAAAATAGTCCTGAAGGATGACTTGATGCATTAGATACCTCCATATGTCACTTTACACTGCATTGAAGAGAGTTCAAAGAAGTCCAAATAAGTTTCAAGATACTGGACTGAAATTAATTTGATGGCACTAAGTCAGTAGACTGCTGTGCATTACAGTATTGAGCTGATAGTAAGATATTTTTCATTAATCACTAATTAGAACTGGGTTACAGCCAGAGTTCATGGGCATACATTATATTTTCATTTGAAGAAAAAAAAAAACAAACAAAAAACCAGAAGTTGTCTTGGAGTCTTAACTCTAAATCCAGGCAAGTCTTACAGTGTGCCTTTGACACAGCAGTGCCTAGTTCTTCATGACACTGGGGAAGTAAACTTTTTCTTTATGATTCATAGCCAGCTGAAAGCCAAAAAGTAAATGTTAGACCTTACTGTATTTCTTATTTCTATATTTCAATACAAATCCCTTGAAATTCTTATTTTGAATTTCTTGAAATCCAGCTTAGAACTAGAGTCATAAATTGAAAACCCACACTCCACCAGGTACTGCTCGCTCGCTCTCGCTCGCTTCCTTAAGGTACATAACAATACTTAGGTTCTTACATGGATAGAAAGCATTTTTCTGTCTTTTTTTTTTTTTTTTTTTTTTCATGTCAGGAACCATTTCATCGATGGTTAGAAGTTTTGGCAGGTTGGAAGTGAACCTCAAAGATCATGTGCTTCAACCTTTCTTTCATTCTCATTTGCTTATATCGACACCAGTATAACTCTATGAGAACAAATAGTAAATTTGTTGTCCCTTTAATGGGACCTCTCATGCAAGGGCTTTGGGATTAGATCTTCAGTTGGCACCTCTTAAACCTCTGAATCATTTAACACCAGGTTGCAAGAGGACCTGGAGGATCACCTGGTCCAGTCTTTCTCAGCACAAGCACCATCTAGACAAGATATCCCAGTACCCTGTCCAGATGGATCTTTAAAGGGATTAGGGAATCCACCACTTCCTTGGGGAGATTATTCCAATGGCTTCCAATCATTCTCATTGTGAACAAGTTTTCTCTTGTGTCCAATCAGAATCCCCCTAGGAGTAAACTGTACCCATTACCCTCGTCTTTTCCACGTGACTCATTGTAAAAGGAGAGTCTTCATCTTCTTTTTAGCCACCCTTTAAATATTGGAACACAGTTATAAGGTTTCCTCTAAGAGATTTTCTTTCAAGTCCAAACAAATCCAGTTCCCTCAGTCTTTCCTTCTCTGTCAAGCTTCCCAGTTCTTTGGTCATTTTTGTGGACCTGGCCCGTTCACATCTTTTTTTACATAAGAGCAACTAAAACTGAACACAGTATTCCATGTGTGGCCTGAAATGTGCTGAGTAGAGTGGAATAAACTCTGCTGGTGATGCCTTTCTTTATGCAACCCAGCATCCTGCTGCCTTTCTTTGCTACAGCAGCAAACCTTTCACTCATATTGAGCTTGTTGGCTATCAGGACCTGCAGGTCCCTTCCCACAGAGCTGCTCCCCAGCCAGGTAGATCCCAGCCCGTGCTGCACTCCTGGATTACATTTCCCAGCTGTAGGACCTTATATTTGCCTTTGCTGAAGTTCACACCTTTTCAGAGTTGTTGTTGACTATTTCGCTTCTCCTGTCTAAAGTGGGGTAACATTTTCCTTCTGTTTTTCTGCCTGTTGTTTACATACCCAAAGAACTCTTTCTTGTGTTTTTTGACATCTCTGGCCAATTTCAATTCAGTTAGGGGTGCAATTTCTTTGTGCTGACATTGCTATGCCAGCTACTGCCTATGCAATTAGATGCAGCTTTACTGGCAAGGAAGTCTTCTCCCATTCAGGAGATGGTATAAGCTAAATCAGAAAAGTGACTTTTTTGCTAGTAGGAATGGTGCTTTTTAAGCACAGAAAAGGCCTAAAGCTCAACATACTCACCCCTTTAATTGAGGGCTGAGAGAACCACTAGCTTGAGCTGCAAGATAGGGCATTAATCCAATGCTTCCAGAGGAAGTCAAATCCTCTAGGAAATAGAGATAGAAAAAAGCCAAGTCCTAGTACAGTATAAAAAGCTAAAAAGAAAATTTCCCTTTTCATTTTTGGATGGGAAAAATCCCTTCAAAAGGCTGACTTCATATATAAATGATAAAGGAGCAGTAAAGAAAGGATTGTATTTTTGCAGTGGATTTTGCAGTTCACCTGTAACTTTCAGTGCCTACAAAGCACTCCCCCAGACTACCTCTGCTGAAATTTCTCTAAAAGCAAGATGAGAGAGAAACAATAATGGGCAGGTCAAAAGAGACTTTCAGGGATTCTACAGTCATTAGTTTCCTGAAGCGAATTGCAGTTATTTTCACGAAAATAGACAAAACTAAATTCTGAGAAAAAAAACTTTCCAGCTCAGACTGTCTACCCTACATGTAACATGCAAGTAGGTTATTCTCTCAAATCCAAGCAGAATCTACACTGGGCACCAAAAATTTGTAAATTTGAGAATTTGAGAGGGTAAAGTAAATCTCAGCCATGTTGAAGATGTGAAGAAAAAATCTAAGATAAAACTGATCTGGGCCTTAAGAATACCAAAAAAAAGGTAGATGATAGGAGGATATTCTCTTCTTTTTCCTAGCAGGCTGTCAGATGAGAAAATCTCTTACTCACCATTTGAGCACATGTTTCTGTATTATGTGCTGTATAATGGAAGCTACTGGAGCACTATGAGAGCAGTGAAGAATCCAGCAGAAGAATGCCTCATGAAACTCCCTAGGTAGGGAGTTTCAGAAGGACTAGGCTCTCATAAATTGGGCTGAAAAAAATTGTACAAGATTGGAAAAAATTGTATTTCAGATAATAAATGTGGGGGGGGAGGGAATGTATAACAAATATAGGTAAGTAGATCCCAAAGTTCCTTCATTTCTTGGGAGAAACCTTCGATTTCAATAGCTGCCAGCCCCCATAAAACCACATGTTAACACACTGTTCTAAAGCAGATTTCTTTATGAAACTACAGTATCAGCTCTGAGAAATAAAGATGGTTGTGTATATGTTCAGACACTATAGCAGCAAGCACCTCAAATTGGACAGAATAGCTCTACTACCAAGTTAGCACAAATGAAATAAAACATCTGCCTATTTTGAGTGTTTAGCTACTGAATTGAGTCATGTATCTAATATATTCATTCACTCACCTCTCTAAGAGTGGAAATTATTTTATTCCCTTTTTCCTTGATGTGAGGCATGCAAAAGCTAAGTAACCTGCCCAAGGTCACAGATAATCTCTTGTTCTCCTCTCCCTGTATCTCACAACACCTGCAATGGATCTCTGCTGAAGACAGCAGCATCCCTTCTACTCCTCCTACTCTCTGACAGTGGGACAGTCAGTTCTCTGAGGGATTGAAACTTAGCTCAGAACTTGGCTCAATACAAGGACATGTGGGTGCTATCGGGCTGTAATCTCTGAGTCACATGCATGAGCTAATCATGCCTTTTGCCCTGGCACTTTTTGAAACTATGAGCTCAAGACACTAACAGTCTGGAAGCACTGCATCTTGACTGCCCAGTCCTGGGCTTTGCTGACAATTAAACCATAGTGATTATAAATATATATATATACAGAAAAACTATGTTTTCACTATCACATGCAAGCATTAAATAAGACACATTTTCCTTTGCCTCCCTGCACAAATAATCTAGGTTGTACTTCTTTTTTTACATTTATGAACAATCTTCTGAGATGACTGACAAAAGAGGTAACTGACAAATAATGTGAATCTTTACGGTTAGCCATTCCAAGACATGCAGCTGAATAAAATTCTGCTAAGTCAGATGTAAAATCAAATTAGAAGAGCTCACTCTGAAGAGAAGGAACTAAATTTGAAACAAATAAAGCAGTGCATAATTCCCTTTTAATGGGATAAGTTCCTAAAACCACACTAATCACGATCCTAACAAGGTAATACATTCCATTGCGAGTTTACCACATCACTGCTCAGTACACAGCAGAGCAGTAGAGCTTCAGTCATGTGAGGGATTTGCCCCACATGCAAAGTGAGCAACTGATTTTTTTCAGTCAGGATTTGTTCAGCAGAGCACTCCTATTTATTAATAATTATACCTTATGGCCTTACAACGTGTGTTGTTCATCCTACATGTGTTCACAAAGACTTTCACCCATCACTCAGATCTCTTGGTTAATACACTACATATTTCTCCACAATGCCCTGCAATATTCCTCAACAGTTTAGAAAAGAACCAAAAAACTGCTCCATCTTAACTGAAGAAATTCAGAAGGAAGGTAATGACTCCATCATGAGAGCTGGCTAATGCTGAAGTAACATTTCCTATGTGTTGCAAAAATGCCACTGGATTTTTATTGACCATAAGTATTCAAGACCTTGGGTTTGGATCCGATTTTTAAGGACAGCTTTTTTCATGAGCACAGCAGCTCACAACTGTGAGAATGCCTGAGCTAAACAAGAAAGTATGACCACCACGCTTCAAAGTAGCATCTCAGGATGTCCACACTTATTTGGTGTATGGGAGCTGACAGCTTACAACCCAAGATGATGTACCTACAGAGCACCAAGAAACCAAAACCAATAAAAGAGTTTAATAATTTCTATGACATAGGATATCTTTTTACACCTTTATTAGAGTGTTCAACTATGGAAGTTGTTCTAGGAAAACCCACCACTCACCATGTTGCATATCCTCTCAGGATATGTTTGATCCAAAAAATGTGCTCTGATGACCGGTTAAGAGATAGTTTTGTATGAGATTTTAGAGTCAAGCTGGGTTTTTCCTGTACTGTCAGCAATCCAAATATTTTGACTGAAACATAGCAAATCATTCTTTTAATCACATAGCACAGACTGTAGTTTGCTTCTACAGCTTCCTAATTTTTAAACAACTAACAGGGGAGAAATAATGAAAAAGCCAATAAAAAAGGATATGATTAAATACACATCAAGAGCAGAAAGAGTAAGCAGATGCATTTCTACCTGCATCTATATACTGTGATACTTACTTAGCAAAAATTTCCATTTATATATCCAGCTGAAACCTTGTCCCTGCATGAACCAGCTTTTATTTAAAAGACCATTTACCAAGAAAAAAAAAAAGGTAACAGTCAGAAGACAGAACTACAGTCCATACAATACAAATGGAATTATTTTTCCCTTATACAAACATTATGGCTCTGCATGAGCATGCAGCAAGGTGAATACCCTACAAATCAAACTGCAGGTTGCTGACACCGGGCTCAACCATTTCCAGACATGGGTTATTTCTAACTCCAAAGACGTTTTTAATACACAACATTCAATCCACTAAGTTTTTTTGCACTCTGTTTTATTGCTACACTTTGATGTGAGGGAGTTTGTTATACAATATGCACACATAGACACTCACAAGTTTCCCCTTAAACAGATATCCTATTTTGTAGCATGATGGCCACACACAAGTGAAAAAAGGTTGTGTATGGCAAGCAAGAGATTAAGACCATTTTAAAGCAGATACACACAATGGCTATGCCCCAATCACAGGGCAAGATGGGCATGGAGGTAACTGGGAGTGAAGAGAGATGACTTAGGCAAGCAAACACAACATGGGGAAAGCAGTAGCTCTCTGAACTAAGTTTGTATCCCTCAGCTCCTGCAGTCTCTGACTCTGAATATGGGGGATCTTATACCAACCAGGCACAGGACAAGTCATCAGCAATTCCCCCATTCCTGCAAATGAACAGCAACTGAACAGAACTGAGCTGACTTCCAGAAGAGACACATAAAAAGATGATGTTGAATGCCTTTAAGCATGAGGAGACTTACCAGGATTTTTAAAAGGAGAGAATAATTCACAAAGCAAAACAAATTATATTGAATATAATTATAATATATAATTTTAATTATATAAATTAAAATTCCAGAAATAGGAGTTATATTGCTGCTGTTTCCCATAATTCTAACGTTAAGTCAGCATTAAACCTTACACTATCTTTTGAATGAGGACACACTGCTCAGAAGGTCTGCAAGGTGAAGGAACCCTTCTGGTGCACGCAGTTCAGCTCTCTCCAGAAAGTTGATGCTACTGCTTTGTTCATTTCCTTCTGCTGGAAGTGCTCCTTAGGCTCGCTCCTTCATCAGAGGAGTTTGGAACAAGACAGCATCAGTTTAATAAGTTATTAGCAAGTGGGTTTTTTTAGTGAGTAACAGGATACCATTTTACAAAACAGATATAATCCTCATACCAAGGAAAACCAGTCCAAAGAACAACAAAATTACTTGTACAAGATTATCCAGACACTTAGTAGAAACAGCTCAGCTAGTACACTTAACTTTTGAGCCCTACACCAGTGACCAATCCAGTAGGACATTCCAATCCAGTAGGGCTGTTCTACTCAAAATGAGCTGTGGGTTTTCCTGCATCTCTGGTTACCTCTCATTACCCACACTCTGCTACGAATGAGCCCTGTATCAGTCATTGTGGAGGACTCAAAACACTGCAAAAACAGAAAAGAGCTCACAAATGTGCAGGGTAGATCCCTGAACACAATTTGGAGCATGTTATTTTTGGCCTTTACTGTTAGTCTCTCCAAGGGACAGCATTAATTTCAGCATTGTTGCACAGGAAATTGGTACCTGAATTGAGGATGCAAAGGAACTCATTAACAATTCTAGCTATAATAATTCAATTTTAATATAGCCAAACTCTTTCTCAAATATAGGAAAATAATAAAAAACCAACATAGAGTCACCAAAGAAGGACTGTGGTATAGACAGAAAGATTATATCAAAGGCTAATACAGCAATGTGGGCTCAAATACCTACTGTATCAAAGATTTTCTTGGGCAGGCAACTTAATACCTCTGTATCTCAGTTCATCAGCTGAAAATAAGGATAATAGCAAAATGGGAGCATACTAAGGATAAGGCAAGATACTCAACAGAGTCTATGTGAAAACCTAACAGAATTGTGTTTGTCCATGGGTAAAGCACAGTAAATTTGCAGCTATTTTTGCTACATTTTAAGATAACTATTTCACTGACAGAGTTTCAGTACTATGAAGCAAAGATCACATTTTTCCAAGCAAAGGCATAAATACACCGTACATTACCTTCAAATGAAATTTTTGATCTATTTTTTCCTATGAAACAAAAAATAGAGACAAATCCTGCCTTGATAACATCTGTTGAGCTTCTTCTCAAGACAGAGGGAAATCAGGTCACATCCGACTCTACACTGAGTGATACCCAACACAGGCATCAAGACTATTACTGTATTTAAGACCAAGATTTAAAAATCATGCCTAAAGCTGGTAAACTGTAGCTATTCCTACAGTCACCAGAGAGAAGAACACAGATTTCTCAGTTTTACACCTATGGTTAGAGCCAAAAGAGTCCTTTTTTGTTGCATTTTATAGCAATGTTTGCAATACAGGAATGCATTCTCTCCTCCATTCTACAACATAAATCTTACTGGTATCACTGGGTTAAAGGGACATCTGATACAGCTGAAAAAAAGATAAGCTTAGTTTAGCACAAAAACCTTGAAATCAAAAGTGCCCAGACAGCAGCGTATCGAAATCACACAAACTCTGTAGGATTTCTTCTGCCAAAAGCCAAGTTAAGCAAAAATGGTATCAAACAGGGATTTTCCTTTATGTTCTGGTCATAACAGTCTTGTTTAAGAGGATGAAAAAAAAAAAAAGCCTTTCAAAAAGTCTAAGACTGACTTGAAGACAAACCTATGACATGAATAAATGAAAGCCAACCTTTAATTGTATTTTCCAGGGTTGTCCAGATATCAGTAACCAGAATATAAAAATCAACTAATCAGATGCTGCTTGTTCTTTTTCAGTGAGTCAGTGCTGCCATCTAAAGCTGTCTAAAGGGCATGCAAAAGAAATTCAAAGTCATGCATCTAAATAACATTCAGGAAGCATGTCAGTAAACAGAGAATGCAGAGTAAGTCAAATATGTTAATAAGATGCAACAAAATAATGATGTTGCACTACCTGAAGGAGAAATTCTTTCTCTATCACTTCACTTGTCTTGTTTATAAGCCTCTTCTGTAGTCTCTGTACTTTCTGAATCAGCTCATAGGTAGTGGGGTCTCTGGCCTAAAAAAGAGAAAAGAAGTCTCAAAAATGATGCATGATAACAAATTGGTGTTTCTTGTTTCCAAATGAAAATCAAAATATCTAAATGTTCAAAAGTAATAAATATAAAAGGGGAGGGGTGACAGTGTTTGGTTTTGTTTTTTTAAATTACATGCAGTCCTGAAACTTAATGTATCGATTGTAGCAGCAACTGGAACTGCCCACTGACAAATGAAGAGCAGTGCAAGTACTTCCCACTGTTTAACAACCTCAACAGCTGCTTTGAACAAAAAAAAGAGTAACTGCAATATAGTCTTGAAACAGGTTGAGAAGTGAAGAGAAACAAATTTGTGGGGTACACCAACGAATTACGAGCCTGTAAAGTGTCCATACACGTGAAATTTCATTCTTCAATGGAATGAAGTGGAAAAAATGGTGACAGTGTATACACCATACTGCTGCCCTCTATCTACATAGCCCATAAAGACCAGGACCTAGATTCCTGTCTCTATGTCCCTTCTCATTCTTTTGTCACAGACTGAATCTGGAGGCAGCTCTAAGGAGCAAAGAGGTAATTCTGTGAGGAGCAGCCAGCAAAGCATACTTTCCCACTACTTCATATCTTCTTGTTGGATCTTTTACTGAAGGGCAAACTCTGACTGAAGCTTTTCCCCACTCAGGGATTCATCACACCTCTCTCCCATCTGGTTTCTCTGCTCTCATTTGTTGTCTCATAAGGATTAAACTCACCCTGCAGTAAAGGCTCCAATAAAGTCCTGCTCTCTATATATCTGCTTGAGCTTATAAGGAACTTGGTATCTCATTGCTCCTAATCTTTTGTCTGATTTTATCTAAATTGACTAATCAATTCAAGCGTAACTAGGACACTAACACAGATACGCACGCAGCGCTCACAACACAACACCATTTCCTGAGAAACAAGGCTAAAAAGTAGATCAGTCCCCATGATCCACTCAGTCCTTGATTTTTTTTATAGTGCTGCCCAAACATGATGCCAATTGTGACAACCATAGTGATATGAAGGTGTTTGTTCATTAGGAATTGAACCAAAACCCCATCAGGATTATTTCACGTGGATCTTGCCATCTGCTGGCCTTTCTGTGTTCCAAATACAAACCAGTAACCTAGAATGGAAACACATGATTTCCCATTATCAGTCTCTTCATACATTCATTTTCCCAGCACTGGATGTTTTGACTGGTTTTTCTTTGTTACAAGGTAGTGCTGGAGTTCATACCTACACATGTTTAACCTGGTTCATCTCCCTTCCGTGAGAAAAGCTAACCACATCGTTCAATTTAGGCTCAGCATGGAAAGATTAACTATTATGTTAGTAAGCACAGTCAAAATATTCAGCTTTGTTTCTTAGGGACTGAGCACGTTACCACTCGTTATTAGAGCAGCTAAGCAACCCAGGCTGGCATCAGATCAGAGATCCATGAAAGAGCAGAATCTCGGATGGCTCTGACTTACATAAAAAATATCCAGTGATGCCAACTGATGTTCACATATTTGGTCTATGCTTGATGGATTTTTTATTTTTCCCCTTCACTTGACAGGTTCAAATTGTGTGAAAATTTAGATTAGCTGTTTATGTAGAACAGTTGAACTCACATTACCTGGAATGACTATCTTTGGGAGCCCACCACTGTTTATGTGGAGGCCTGTTCCTTTTCTCACAGATGTAATTTACCTTCTGACTTCGTATCTGTCCATTCTACAGTCCACCTATTCTATGACCCTTTTAAATTCTGGCTTTCTTCCCATATACATCTCCCTGATTGGTGAGAGTAGGGTTGTATCTTTCCCCTATCATCCTCTTTCTTGTCATCCATGTTAAGGAATCACCCCCTTCTCAATTCACCTTATGAATTCTTACTCCCTTTAGCATTTGACTGTCTCTTTACAAATCCCTCTGCAATTTTTCATTGAGAAAGTGACACAAAAATAACACTGATTGCATTGTGTGAGGAAACCATTCAGCAGTTAAGCACTCCACTGGCACTATGGAAATTCCAGTCTGCCTGCCCCTCCTCATCATTTGCGTAACAGTAAACGAAATGGGCTTTGTGCTGGGTCACTGATTTGGTAATACGGGCTTTGGGAACATGAAATGCTCACACATCACCTCTAATTTTCTCCATCTGTGAACTTTCAAGGGCTTCTGCAGTTCTTCTTCCAAAATTCTGCATCGAGTCTGTTCCTTTAACAGTTCCTTCTGCATGTAATGAACCTCAAATCTGAAGACCAGCATGAAACAAAAAGAAAAATAACCCACTGAAACCATGTCAGTGTGACCAAGGCACTAATATGAACATTAACAAGTCATTCCCTCATGTACTACAGCGCACAGGAATCACTACAAGGAAAACACAGAGAGTCACTTTGCCACTACAGCAACACTGTAGTGGCAAAAAAAGTAGCAATACTGACACCACTAAACAGGTGGAATCATAAGGTAACACAGACCTCTTCACTTGCTCCATCTACAATGGCTCAGAAAAGGGACTCTTGGGGAATCTACTCCACAGCCTACTGGATCTCACTGTTCACATATTTCCATTAAGGTCAGAAGGATTGTTAGCTCATCAACCTACAAATCAGTTATGGGTCATATCCAGTTACCCCTGGATTGAATCTAACAATTTGTGTTTGAAAGAAGTTTTTAAATCTACTTGGCTAATACAATCTATTAAATAAAACACACTCTAGGCCCTAAGTAAGATGGACAGCGTTCCCTACAGAACTGAAGTTTGATTTCTTTTACTCTTATTACCTCTCCTCAAGGAATTTCCGAGGTGACTTGTTGCTGAATTTAAAATTAATTGAGCACTACCAAGATTCTTTGACAACTAGGCTTTTAAGGTGGGGATAGGGGTTTGAGGAGCAGGGAAAAAAAAGGTGCTTTTTGGAATGGTCTGACCCCGATCACTCTAGTGATTGGACCCTGTAAGTTCTCCAAGGTCAAAAGGAGGTGGAGAATCATGATGTGCCTGCCACTGAATCTTTTCCTGCTAAGCTCAGAGTTACATTTAGCTCACTAGAGAGAAAAATACCTTTTTTTTTAACTATGAGGTTGGACAAGGTTATGGAGGAGGAAAAAAACTCACATCTCCAATTGGCAAATCAAGAAAGCTAATTAGCAGCACAAGTGATATATGGAGTCTTTCGACAGGCAGTTTTCATGATGGTTTTGGACTTCATTAAAGTATGTGATTGCTGCTGCAGTTAGGAAGAATTGATCCACCCATCATGGCATGCATCACACTACACTTCAATACCATCACTGAGTTTCAATACAGTAACAGACTTTTGGCTGAATGTATTTGGGCAGCAAGTTCAAATCCTATTCCTGTCTGCAGTCAGTCGATGAAAACTGCAATTGCTAATGTTGTGTGCCCAGTTCTCTTTTCTGTTTCACCAAATCAAACTGGCATAATTCCACTGGAGTCAATGGGACTGACCATGGACTGAAGTTAATTTGTTTTGCTGAAAGGCATGGAATTACACTGATAAGCTGCAGATCTAGCCCAAAACTGTGGTAGCTACATAGAATTGGAATGATGGTTATCTGCTAAAAACATAACTGCCCCTCTTTACAAACCAAGACTGATTCTATAGAAAATGACATTAGTTTCCCATCAGGAAAGAATACACCTCTAATAGAGGAGGGTTAAAAAAAGGAATGAAGCATTAAGCCAGAGAAGGAGGAGATAAATCAGGCTTGGGCTATTAAACTTGTGTTTTAAAGAAACACAACCTTCAATGAAAATTTAAGTAAATCTTTCTAAGAGAGCATGCCTGCATATAAATCTAGAAGGAGAGAGCTCTGAAAGTGCAGGAGTTTGTCATAAATATGTCAAGTGTTCCCCATACTCTGTGGATTGCTTAAAAAAAAAAGGAGTTCCACTAATCTGAGCCTTGTACCACTGTACCACTATGAACACCTTTTGTGCTGATGCCTGTAGGTTTATTCTGTAGGCAGCAACTCACAGTACGAAGGGAAATATGGAAACTGTTTCAATTTTGGCCAAGATGTCTTCTTTCCTCCTTCCTATATTTTAAGTTTCTTAATTGCTGATAAGTTGTTTTATAAATGTAATCCAGTTTGTGTTTGAGTTCAGAGCAAACAACCTCCTTCTCCAAGGTATAATGCTTGTTGATACAAATCCTTACCATGCATAAAACATGTTTTCTGTCTCAAACATAAAATCATGGCTGCAGTCACTAGGGAAATGTATTCAGTCAGGTTTTCTACCTGAGGTCCTCCACATTAGCCACGCTCTTGCCAAGTATTCCCTTCTCACGCCGAAGTTTTTTGATCTCCAGCTTGAGAATTCGGACGTCCTCCATTCTCTGCCGGTACTCGCTCTCACCCCTGTTGAGGATGGCCTGCTGGATTTTTATCTTTTCATAGAGCAGAGCCACTTCATCATTGCGGCGAATAAGCTGGGTGGCCAGGGCGTGTCTCTCACCGAGCACCTGTAAGGGCACAGGGCAAAGCAGTGAGCTCAGCTACAGTTCCTTCACACCATCCCCAAGTATCATGACTATCTTTGTATCAGTCGAAATCATGTGCATTAAGAGGTTTCGCTGTTTTTAATTAAAGAAATATGGCAGGAACCTAAGAGTATCACCTATAAGGGTTCAGTCACCAGAACAGTATAAACTATATATTTCGTTCACTTCAGTGCCTTACCAGTTTGGTTTTAAGGCACTATAAAGCTTTAGTAGTACCACATTCACAGTAGCTGAGGATCTTCATCTTAAAAATACGCTTGACAAATGAGTAAAGAAAATGCAGGGTGTTTGAAAACTCAAATTAGAAATTCCTACCTTGTCAAATTCCTTCTTGTGCTTCAGCCTCTCTGCATCAGCTTCAGCAATGATGTTTAGGAGTTTTCTCTCTTCTGCCTCCTGATTTTCTATAAATGTTTTGGTTTCCTGAGCCTGTCTTGTCAGCTTAACCAGTTCAGCCTGATGGAGAGAAAGAATGTAGATAAACTGTGCTTAGTAACAACTTTGCATTACATAAACCTACAATTAAGACTTAGGATTTAAAAAAATATTTCATACAATCTTTTAGCTTCCTGAGAGGTACATATTTTGTTAGTTTTTGAGAACAAATCACCAAGACAAGCAGGTATGAAGACCCATGAAGAAATATTGTAAACACTATTTAAATATCATTGTAGAAATTTGAAAGGATTTTTATCTATTACAGTGGTTCAAGATGTAATTCAGGGATGCCTCATTTAATAAATTTTAAAAAAAAACCATACAGGTCATATTTGGAAAACTTTTCAGGAGTTGTTATTCAAACTTTAAAGTCAGTCTGGGATGTGAGATATGATGGTTCACCTTGCTGAAGAGGGCAACAATCTATGCTGTAGAATACAACTAGAAAAGGCTTCAGACTGGAATAACAGAATTGGTGGAGAAGATGGCAACCAGGCAGGGAACAGCAAACTTAAAGAGCTGCAGCACTTTGCTTAGTGGATGTGTAGATGAAGAAGACTGGGAAAAGAAGGCTGTCCCTAAGTGAAGGAGCAGCACTGCACTGCTGCAGTGACTGCACAGCACTAACAAACTAACACTGCCCAATCGTTCTACCCCACTGTCACAAAATGTATAATTCAAGCCATGTAGGTAGATATAAACTAATAAGGTCTTCTTGGATTATTATCAAGTTTCTATCATTGCTATGCAACTAGAGCCAAGGTGGAACTAGCTGACCACATTTTAATAGATATGTAAACTTTCAAGCCTTGACTCAAAGACTTTGCCACAGCTCTGGCCCTCGTAAAGGATGATGTTCAAGCTGCCTTTTGGGAAGAAGCATCATCCAATGTTGAAAGAATTAGGCTGTGATAAAGGCTGCACCTGCAAAAACATCAATTTAAGACAGAAAAAGCTCCATCATCATAATAGAATAGCTTTTTCCATTCTTATTTTCTTTAATAAAATTCTCATTTTCCCATATGTGCGAGACATATCTCTCTTAGTCAATGTTAGATATTCATCAGAATTCATCAGCTGAATGAAAATGCAAGCCACTTCACACTGAAATGCAATCAACACTGTGCAAAAGCTGTCTACAAATGTAAAACTGCTCATGTGTTCAGTACTGATGGATAGTATTTTTTTAATATATCAAAATTCTATGGTCTCCTTATGTCAGAAAAATATGAATTGTAAACAAGAAGCGGCATTAGATGTTGGCAGTAAACATTTATATAAACAAATCTCCTTACTGGAATGCACTAAGTTAAAATAAATCTGAACTGCCTTGTATAGTAAAGAACATAAATACTTTAAGCCACACAAAAGCCCAACAAGCGAACAGGGTTTTCAGTTAGATTAAATATGCTGAAAACTACAGTAGGAGGGTCTGTGTACGTTAGGTAAGAGAAAAGGAAATGAATAAACACAGTCACTGGAAAGCAGAAAAATGATCAGGTCTGAAATGGCTGTAAATCAGCACAGCTCACTTGAAGTCACTTCAGAGAATTTGTAAGAACTGAAGAACAGTCAGCAAGAAAGAATAATGTATATAGGACCTATACCAGTATCTCAAACCAAATTCAAACTAAATTCTTGTTTAGATTCTGAAATATTACTGTAAGTGAAGAGGTTTTTTTAGTGGTATTTGAGGTGGAAAGAAAATATGAGTTTTACAAAAGTTACAACTGAACACAGAATTCTGAAATAACAAGGCAGAGGTTTTATATCCAGATTTCTAGAAAATGCTAAAAAAAATATGCATAAACATCTACAAAAATATACAAAGCTTGACTTGCCAGCAGCTCAGATCTGGAGGACCATAGATAGATTGTTTCCAACATTCAGATGCTCTGTCAAACCACTCTAATCTGCAAGCCTGTAAGAAGGCCAAGTAAAGCCAAAAGATGGCTTTGTACTGGCTTTAATTGAGCCTGGATCAGGCATCCTCTGTTTAATTTACCATGATTACACATTTTTAAGACCTTTATGCCATCTGAGATGAGCAGAAATCCAATGTCTCCACAATCTCATTCCTATGAATGCCAGTTCTCCACGATTTAGCACATTCTTTAAACTTATTTCCCAGAAACAACTTGCTCACTTCCTTCCCATCAGCACAAATGGGACAAAGTGAGGTTAGCTTGCAACACAAATAATTGTGTTCTTTTGTGCCTGTGACAATCAGCTCCCTCTGAATTCTCCTGTTTTAGTATTCAGCACTGACACTCAGGTGAGACCACAGTGCCCAGCAGCAAGTCAGCAATGTCACGTCAATGTATGGACAAACTTGCCAGTGAGTAATTGAGTGTGTAAACCATGCAGCAATCATATATTTGTCAAATAAATGGCAGACAGTTCTGAGGTGATGAGACAGAATTGGGGACTAGTTAAGGCAGAAAGATGCACACAGGAAATGAGATGTTTGACTTCACCATTCCTGATAGAACAACTCTGAGACAGATCAGGTACAAGAACACAAATTCATCACCTTTTTACAAAGCCCCATTGACATCTTGTCATAACTTTAATGTGCTGAGAGGGCCTGAAAACTCAAGAAGTCATTGCAGCAAAGCAATAAACTGACAAAAGAAGATATTGTGAAAAGTGACAGAGAACTTCTGAGTTTTCTGTGGGTATTTTTTTTCCCTGTTATTGTTTTTTTTTTTCTCGGTGCTTAGTGAAGATTAAAAATAAGCTTCTGTGGACACTAACTCCTTAAATCTTTCCAGAGCACAGCAAATTGGGTTGAGATATCACCACAAATCTAATAGCTTACGTAAGGATGGGCTGCAGCCAACACTTAGAAGAACCAGAGCTTTAAGCTCAGCTTTCCTTTGATTTACAACAGATTCTTCCTGCTTTATACCACAATATTAAAATAACTTTCTGTGCAGAGGGACCTACTAAAAAGCACTGCCTAACTCCCAGAAGACTAATGCTTGCTAGTTACACAGAAATACAACATTGTAAAGTGTAATATAATGGGGTTTGCACTAAAAAACAACAGAGAGAAAAGAAGTTTTTAAAAATAAAAAGTTGCATTACAAGGATCCACATTAAAAATGTTACTAGAATCAGGTTATCCCCAAAATCCACTTTTCTGAAAGCAAAATGGAACTTTTTAGAAAAAAGTGTTCAGTCACCAAGAGATTTAAAGCTTCCAATAGACAGTTCAAGACTTTTTGATAATTATGGGCAGAGATTAAATTTGTCAGATACACACATTTGTGCAACTACTGTCTCTAAAGTGTACTGAGATCTTGTGCTTCGATTACAGATTAATTTTTTAAAATACAACAAAACAACTACGACGGACCAGAACATTCTGTGAAATCATGGCAACCAGCCTTTGTAAGAAGGTATATGTGTAAAGGGTCTTACTTTCAATGATTCCTTCTCCTCCTCTGATTGCTGATGATCTAGATGTGCTTTCTCAAGGGCTTCATCTTTGTCTTTGAGCTCCTCCTTCAGCTGATCCAGCTGACGTGTTGAGGTTTTCAGTTTCATCTTTGTCTCTGCTATCTCATCCTAAGAAACAGAAAGTGTGATCACACAGAGGGTTAAAAAAAGAGCTTATTTGTGATGGGGAGTTCAGGCTGTTTAGATGTTGGAAAACGTAGCCACAGTGCAAGAGAGGAGATCTGTTGTACAAACTACAAGATATCACTTTTTAATCCAACGGACCAAAACAGTTTCATTAAATGACAAATTTTTTTGTTATGCCAGCATGAACATTGCAATAAAAAAGCCTTTAAAAGATACACTGACAAAAATAATGGTCATCAATTATGAGTTTAATAAGCCATTTAAGGTGCAGGACACACTATAAGAAAGAGCAGTCAGTCCGAATTATTACGATTCAATCACATCCATCTGTTTTCATGCTTCTAGTAATGTGTTTTTCAGTGATGTTGTATGCAGTTGGGCACAAATCTTTAGAGAGGAGCTGGTTTTGTGCAAATGAACATACCCATCAGTGAGATACCTATATGGTTGCAAGGGAGAATAGAAAATGCTTACCTCTATTTTGCCTATGTTCTAGCTTGCTCATAGGTGTAAGGGGGAAAAGAGTCCCTGGTATGAGAATATTTAGCATATATTTTAAGCTCAAAACTCAGAGTAAAAAGGCTGGTAGCAGTGAGGAGAGATTAGGTCACTAGGAATACTTCTACTCACATCATCAATGTGCCTGAGTGTAGAAAATTAATCATTTCATTTCATTTCATCACTGTGACAGCACATGTTATGACATGAAACGGAAGCTAACAAATTCAGTGCTTAGACAGACATGCTTTTCTGGATCTGATGAAAGTAGCTTTAGAAGTTCACAGACAAGACATGATAATCTTTCATGTCAATACATCCTCTTCCAGGATGTATTTGAAAACCAGGGTTTTCAAAGCTCCCTCTACACTGCCCCCCATAGGTATGGATTTACTTGACAAATGAGTGCTCAGCACAGCTAAGCAAGATCTTGAGTTACAGCAATCTTCTCGCAAACAGTACAGAGAACATGCTGATTAGTAGTAATTTGTCATTAGGCCCAACTGTTTGCATGCTCAGCCACTCTTGTGAATGCAAAAGTCTTATTAAAAGCTGTCTTTGCTACATAATCTATAAATATCTTTACAGTTGTAAAAGATGACAGATTTAACATACAGTGTCCAGACATATACCCAAATACATTCTCAATTCATTATTTAATGAAGAACAGTAAGACCATACAATTTTTGCAAGCTGATCTTCTAGTCAGCTTGCTTAAAAAAATGAACTCCTAACACCAAAAGAAACCCCAAGGATAAAATATTGCATATATCTCATATTAACAGACTGCCAGCATGTCTTTTCCAAGAGATTTTACTGAGTTGAACATTATAGTACTTTGGAGACCGCAAGCAAGGTGGTCATAATGGGATCATTTCACATAAAGCAATCTAAAAATACTTCTAGCTTTATATAAACAAGCCTGTGCAAATTTGTTTTACTTCCCAAAATGAAAAAGAATTTACCATAATGTTTAAAACAACCCTCTTTTTTTTTTTTTTCTTTCATGACTGGCTTGAATGGCTGTTTTTCTCATTGCTACACATAATACTGCCTTGGCCAGATCTTCTGGGGTCAGCCTTCTCACACAGCACTTGCTAAAAAAGTTTTTCAGTATGCCAAGTAGGCTATTAAAGTCTAAACACTGGCCTCTAACAGCTGGAACTGAACAGCACAGTGTATACCACCATGTAACACTCAAAACTCAAAAAGGCTCCTTCATTTTCTAACTCAGCACATAGATGCCCTTCTTTATAAGTAAGCAAATTTATGTTGCATGTTTTAAAGTAAAAACAATTTCTAAAAAATCAGCATTGCAATTTTTCAACCCTATTTCTTCTGAGAGATTGTTTGGGAGCAGCAAGAATCCCAACACTGCATGCACTGATGAGAGGCTGACTAAGGTCAAGTAACATGTCCCACATAAGTGGCAAAATGGTTCACTCCTCACAGAATTCAGTACACAGTTGGATAAGAACTTGGACAGTTCATTCCTTCTGCTTTTCAAGCAAAACACCTACCTATTCAAATCTAAGTATAAATCTTAAATTTCATATATATATGTTTATGTCATAAATCCTTATTCAGAAATAACTAAGGGCTGTAAATCTCAGCTATCCAAGGTCCCAATCTCTGCCAATTACAGTAGGATTTGTGTAATATTTTAGATCTTTACATCAGAATAACAGAAAACATCCTTAAGAGGCCTGTTCTCTTCTTCTAGTATTGTTATTGAGATCCCCAAGGAGGAGATATGAATGGAAAGAATCATTTTCTGAGGAAAATTACAGTCTCTGAGAGGATAAAGCAAGGTGGAAGCATTTGGTTCTTGTCAAAAAATTCCACTTCAGCTGGGAAAGTGTTCCTTCTGCTTTCTAAACCATTATTGACAGTAATGTGCAAACACATTCAGGGTTAAGGAGGCAATCTTATTCCCCTTGTACCCTATTTCACATACATGCATACAACTCCTAAAGGGATAAAATAGAGTGGAGCCAGAATGGCTTTATGATTCTGAAGCTCCAGTGTACCATGATTTTATGCATGGTTTGAAGTAGGGATGTTGCCACATGATGACTGCTGACTCCTATTTCCAGTCCAAATACAAACAGTGTAGATAAAATGTCAGGGACCTAAAACATTCATTTCCCCAAAACCCACAGGGATGAGGAAACCACTTCTGCCATTTGATCCACTGAGCTTTCCTTTCAACAAATAAAAATTAGATCATCAAAAAAACCCAACAAGATCAGAGAGAGAAACACGAGCAAAAATGTATCCTTCTACCTTAGCTTCAATCAGATTTTTACTGTACAGGCTCCTCTCTGCTCTCAGAGTTTCACAAATGTTTTGTTGCTGTTTTAATTTAATCATTTGCACTTGTACTTCTTTCTCGTAGTCACAGATCTGTATTTGACATATTTCAAGATCCTTCATGTGACGGAGGACCTGGAGCAGAAAGAAAGAAATTAACGTGACTAAACCATCATCACAAGATTAGAAGGACAGGGCAAAGTTTGTGATTTTCTTCTAAGGTGACAAGTTCAAATAGTTTCGGATACAGCTAAAAATCACTTCAGTCCAAATACAAGTTTAACCTTTCTGGATTGCTTATGTGGGACGACATTCTGTTTTAATCTGATACCTAGGTTTTGTTTCAAGACTAAAACTTGCAGATGTGCACATATTTAATTTAAAAACAAGCTCCTGAAAGAAAATATTGCCATTGAGCAGGTTCAGTAAAATAAATCGTTTATTTATAAAGAAAACCTAGATTTTGTAAATAATGTTCTTTTGGATGTCAGCTGTATGATAAGATGAATAAATACATGTATGTTTTTTTAAGAAGCCCTGCATATACTCCTATATTCTAACAACTAATCTTCTTTTTAATGAGCACATGATCATAAACTGCTGATGATCACAAACTGTTGGTATATAATTACTGTAATAAGAAAGTCATTTAATGTAACCCAGTCTAAATAAGAAGGTAACCACTATTAGTCGTTTCTATGACAAATTAGAAATAATTATGTAAAGGTTATGTAAAGAGAATGAAGTATTGTAGGCTACAGAAAGAAGGTGATCACATGTAGTATCAATACACAAAAATACAAAATTTTATACATATCTTTATTAAACAGCAACGTAATAATACATAATAACTATTATGTTAGAAGGACAAAAATACAAATGGTTGCTAATCATTATGATGAGCTTCTAAATTATTTTTTTGAAACATAAGAACCTTTCTCCTGCTGGACAAAGCTGAAAATTGAGGAGCTCAAGCAAGCAGCATTCATACAGAATTCAGCATTACAAAGAAATCAGATTAAAAGAAATATAAAGAAAACTAAGGAGTACACACATCAAGAACAACTTATCAGGTTCTCTACCTGGGAGAAGAAAACAATGCTATCCCTAAAGCTAAAAAACTCAAGCATTAAAGTAAAAGCTGAGGAATCACATGGACGAAATCCAGGAGAGAAGTCCATTTCCAACTGCAGTTCATATCCAGTTCTCCTGACTCTGCATTTGAAGGCAGCAGTTTGGGCTAAGATTCATGTTTATATATCAAATGGGAAGAATAAAAAAAAAAATGTTTACATCAAATAGTCAATAAATACAAAGTTTGCAGTGGACCTTGAAAGCCTTGAGAGGCCTAACCGTGGGGCAGGATTAAATAATTAAACATTCTATCAAGTACCTCCAACCAACTTTGAAGACAGAGGATAGCTAAACAAACATAAAAAAATTTATTACAGCAGCAGGAATACAATTCCAGCAGTAGCTGACTGTGGTTGACTTCAGATGATCCCAGGAACTGCTTACAACGCAATACAAAAACACAGTCCTAGTTTATAACCTACTCCTGCCTTTTCCTTTTCTGTTGACACAACCTGCCAATAGTAATAGGAAGGAGAAGAAATCAATAAGGCAGGTTTTCTATCTGCACTGTGGTGATCATAGGCTGAAGCAAGATTTGAAAGTAGGTCACTGCATTTGTAAGTGTTTTACTCGATTTTGATACAAGTGAAGTAAGACTGTGGACAAAGTTTTCTGAGTTGTGCTTACAGGCAGGATGCTGACTCTGCTTATTCAGGAATTATTAAACCCAAATAATTTTTTCTTATAAATACAGGAAAGACACATGAAGTGTTTCACAACACAGCCCCGTGGGAGGCTGAGCATCCTCAATTCCTATTTAGTCGATAGCGCGCTACACCTCTAATATTTGACAAGGAGGTCCCAAAGCTAACTGAAAGTATTAGATATTCATAGTTTTCTCCTGTATCCTCATAACTTTTTTATCTGTACACTTAACTATCATCTACTGCTGGTTACCTGTTTAGTTCAGTGAGCCTACTCAATACCTCAGCAGTGGTGCTGCCCTTATTTGCTTACCCATTTTTAACCACCCTGAGAAGTTGCTGCCATGGCCTTAATGATATGCCCATAAAACATGAGGTTTTCCAAAAGATTATGTTAATTTTAAAAAGGATTTTTTTTTTAATTATTTTTCTGGGTATGTTGTTAACTGTAAACTTAACATTTTTAAAGGCTTTATGTGAAGAAAAAACAACATATTAGAGACTGGCTTTGTGGCCCCACAGAAGACACAGTCTGGGGACACTTCAGATGAGACCAAAAGATACACTTCACTGCCTTCTTTTAAGCAGCCTAAAACTACCACAGAGAAAATAAGACTTCATAATTTAAGAATTTCAATTCAAAAAGGAAATGTTCTACTAACAACTGTAGCTCAGTAATACAGGCTACACCAAAAGAGCAAAGAGCAAATTTTTTTTCTCACTTGTGCTGGCCCATCTACAAGTAAGACTATTCAACAACTGACACTGACTTAAAAAAGGTACAAGTGAGCAGTCAGCCAAAGTAATGGATAGAAGAGAAAGCCATGGATGAATTTTCACCCCTAAAATATTTTACTGTTGGGGATTTAACTTTGCTGACTCTGCTCATCAGTTACTAGCAAATGATGATTTTGAAAGAGGAATTCTACAGTTCTACAGGTTCTGTCCTGCTATAAATAACCAGACAGCTTTCAGAGCCAGCATGGCTAAATCTTTGGACTTAGACGGGTTTGGCTCTTTACCTCTCTGACACAATTCCAAAGATGTGCAGCAAGCTCCTGCAAAGCCAGCTTAGTGGTAAATGGAGATGGTGATGAATGGGCATTCACTAGCCATAGAGTTACTGCCCATCAGTAGCTCATTCCCCACCAGCTGTGAAATGACTCTCATAGTTTTGCCACACTCAAATCTGCATAGATCAAAGAGCAAACCTAAGTATTACCTAGTTGATATAATAATCCTGATCCTATGTCCTTCTTCTACTCTGTGTTTTGATTTGAAGGACAAGGCTATTGTCTCACATACTTCTGTACTCGCACTCCTGCTTTTCACCTGTAAGCTGAGTCAGGAATTCAGTGAGCCAAGTCCTTTGGAAACTTGCAGTCACAATGCAGGCATCATTATACAAATGATATATAAACAGCTCAAGTGTCATAAGCCATTTACTGAGCCTGTGCCTTATAAGAAGTGACAGAAAATTTGCAACTGAAGTGGCAGGGGAAGAAAAGACAAAGTAAATAAGCAAACATTCGTCATTTTCACCCTCAAAATATTGTGGACAACCCTAACCAGAACTAAAAGAAAAAGCCTTGTAGTTCTGAGTTCTATTATGAATTACTCTCTGGCCCTAGTTTACAATGTTCCTAACTCATATCTATCCTGTTAAAAATACACCATAAGGGAAAGATGCAAAATATGACTTTGCAACAAAGACAAATCTCACTTTCATGGAATATTATTTCCAAGGAAACGATGAGGTATTCCAGGCAATGGAGCATATAGCATTCAAAAATGATTTAAAAGCCCCTAGTTACTTGAAGTTGGAAAGGATAACTTTAAAGTGAAAAGATAGCAAATAACTTGTGAGTTGAAATCACTTGAAAGCTAATGCCAGTAAATCAATAAGCTTCTTGGAGGGCTCTTTAATGTTATAGTCAGCAATTAATGGAACAAGTTAAAATCATGTTCCTGACTTTATTCCATCAGGAATAAATTTATACATAATAATGGGCAGCAGGCAACACAAATTTTATGTAGTGTTTCTCTGCAGTTGCTTCTGGAAAACTTTCATTTTGCAGAGTAGCTTGAACATACTGAGATGTTTTCACAGCCTTGGAGTAATCCTTCAAAATGTTAAGTCTCTTAGAAAGATGTCGAGCACTGGCCTCAATTTTAGGACACTGGTAGTATGCAAAATAAGGTCCTTTGCAGTTAAGATAGGACAGTCAAAGAGTAATTGAGTTTTGAGAATAGGACAGGAAAGAACCACTTGCACAAATAGCTGTTCCTACCTTCTCTTTGAGCTCACTGGTTTCATTGATGAAGCCGTCTCTCTCCTTCTCCAATTGGTAAATAATCTTCCTTTGTTTCTGAGCTTCAATCTTATAATTTTGGATTTCTGCTTCCAAGTTCTGTTTTGACTGTTCATGGAGCTTCACCAAATTTATCTGCTTCTGAGTGGCATTTGTAGCCTTGATCAAGTTCTACAGGGAACAAAAAATAATGGCTCTTGAGCCGAAAAGGCAATACTGCCACTGCTATGACAAAACCATGCCATTGTCAAAATGGATTATGGACTTTCCAATGTTATTATCCCTTATCTAATTTGTTCAGTTGAAATACTTGAGCCTCAAATCTGATTTTAAAAACAAAATCTCTAGCACAGCTGCTAAATAGAGCTTTTCCTGATTTGCAGTTAAAACACTAGTGTCTGTGTTACAAAAAAAATTGATAGTTTTGTTTACAAGTGGATATGACTAATGACTGCAAAAATCTTACCAGTTTTAAGGCATTTTGGATGCAAAGCATGCCAATAGCCAGTAAAATTAATAATAAAGCCAAATACTCTTCCTTCTCAGGTATTAAATACAAACTTCAAAATGGAAAATAACTAAGCTTATCTTAAAATTATGCATAATGATTAAACAGAAAACACAAAGGTATCATCTTTACAAAATCAGGCTTCTGGTCCAACTTTAAACTTTCTTTCCCTATACAAACCAAGTATTTGTTACCTGCCAAATCTGAGCCTCTGCTAGAGTCAAGACACAGGACAATGAATCTACACCAAATAAAGCACCTCAGAAATCATCTTTTGGCATTGAATTTAGCAGATTACACTTCAGGAATGGCCATAAACATGAGATGCTATCCTGCAGTACAAGAACCTTGGGCTGATAGGAAATGACCAGTGTGAGAAATGGAGTTAAAAGCAAGGATTAGTACTGCCATACCTTGCCAAGCTGCTACGTGGTGTATCAACACTTTGGTTTGTTCCTTTACTAGCAAAGACTTAGTTTGCCTAGACTGATATTAAACTTCAAATGCTACAGAGTCTAAAAGCACAGATGTAATGAACTCTTTGGATACCAAATAATGGGTTTGCAGTAAAGGTGAGCACATGTCATATTTCTGAAGTACCTGATGGTTTATATGTTAAAAATTTTCTGTGTTTAGGGAAACCATCACTATTTCAATGCATAGAAAAGAAGCAGCGTGTGCAACTGCTAACAGAAATCTGAATGCTTTAACTTAACATTATGTATTCGACAACATTTCTGTGTTGTTGTGAGTGTTTAAACTAAAGGTATTTTATTATCATGCTGTGAGGTTTATCAGTGCTACCAGTGCAAACTCACCTGGTTTAGCATATCCCTTTCCCTCATAAGCCCATCTGTAGCTCTCTTGTCAATCTCTGACTGCTTTTTGGATGATTCCAACTCTAGAGAAAAAGAGGAAAGAGAATAAATCCTGGGTTCAAAGAGTACAGTAGATAAAAATGCAGAAACAACTTAGTGGTCTTTTTTATAAGCCTGGACTACGAACACCTCTATTATCCGTGAACAGATTTTACAATCCTAGGTATCATCTAAGGATGTTAATACTTACTTGGGTATCTAGAAAACTTACTAAAACTCAGAAGACAGACCCACCCATCTGTTAGGCACCTACCTTTCTCCAGTCTGGATATTTGATTTTTTAGCATGCCTTTTTCATTTTCTGCATCAACTTTTTGTTCCTCTGCAGCACGCAGCTTATTCTGGATAACTTCTCTCGTTTTGTTCAGCTTTGAAATTTCAAGGCGCATTTGAGTCGCTTCATCTTCTCTCTCCTACAGAACAGCAAAAAGGGAAGTGGAGAGAAAGCATCCACAGAAAGAGAGAAGAAAATGGTTTTGCACTTAGTATGTACTTATTTCACAAAATTCAGGAAGTAAACATATAAGTGCTGTGAGTCACCTGCGAGAAGATCATTAGCTAATTGGACAATATTAAAAAAATTCAAACAAAGCCAGCTAGGGAAAGGAAAACGATAATCCAATCTTACACTTCAGGGCTGAAGATGATCAATATAGAATCCTCAGCTAATCCCCAGCAGACCTCACACAGCACTACCCAATTAGTCCTGCAGACTAAGCGCAGGCAGCTCTAATTTCCTTTGAATTAACAGGCACAGTGACTGATGAGAAAAGATATCTGTAGGTCTGACTGCATGTCCCTAAGCAGCAGGTGTGTGTTATCCCCATCTCCTTTATAACCTGTGTCTTTAAAGAAAAAGCAAAACGTAGAGTTCTCTCATATGCTCCACAACAGAGATAAAAATAATCAACCAAAACACTGCATAACTGGTTACTGGGAAACATATCCAATAATCACAACAGGGATCTGCCTTTTTGCTTTTAAGAAGTAAATATAACTTCCTTGTATAATTCAGTGCTGCTGTTGGGTTTTACAGCCATCACAGACTACAGTGTTCCACTTACAGCCTCAGATACTGATTCTGTGAGATGGGGAATCCTGGTATGAAAGTATCCACTGGGAGAATGTGAATCTCCTCAGTTCTTACTGACAATGACCTTCAAGAGATTTAAGAGTACCCTCACAACCTGCGTTGTCCAACACCACAGTGGAGGCATTCAGCACACTGCAGGATGAAACTGCAAACACAGGCCCTACAAAAACTGCATCTCAGATCATGACTGGGGCTCTCAGAAGCTTTAGCAATTGGCTTAGCTACTAACTAGGCAGTAGCTTCTATTTTTTTTATTCCCAGAAGTCCATCTGCATGACTTTAAAAGTTCCATCAACTTCTCTTGAAATCAGGATAAGTTCATAGAATCAAAGCCCTTTGACACTTTAGAGCCCCAAATGTCTCATCTGAGCACATTGTAAAGTTTTAAACAATGATAGTACTGGGAGAAGTAATGATAAAACTGTATAGCCCAGAAAAGACAGTAATTTTTTTTTCAAATAGGTAAGAAAAATATCCTTCAGTTTGCCTGATAAAATGCAACAGAAAACAAGCCATTCTTCATATAATATCCAAATCAGAATCATCTGTCTTATATTAGTAATGAACTGAGCTTTTAATCTGTCAGTGGTTAGTTTATCATTCTCCTAACAGGCTCTATTGGCAAACAAACTTTTTATTTAAGTGAATTAAACTCAATTAGAATTTATTTTCTACCTGAATTTTCTCATGTTTAGTGTTTTAACTGCCATGATGATACATGTTGCAAGATATGGCAGATAGCACAATATATTACCCTTTATCACAAGGGCTCTCAAAGTACCTTAAAAAGCATATGCCGGAATCATTTAATCCTTAAAATCACCTGCTTCTGAGTTCTATGAAATGACTGTTAAATAATGGGAAGTAAGGCAAGAAAACCATTTAGATCTGAAAGTAAACAGCATCTTGGTTACTTACATTTAATTTCCTCAGCTGTGGAAAGGAAAAATTTCACTGTTGAAATTTGAAAGCAATTCCCTTCAGTTGAAGCCATCCAGAGCATTTTGGTTTATGTGCTGTATAAAACACAGCACCTCCAATATCACTGGTGCTACACTGCCAGGTGAGATGCTTGGAGACTACCATGACCATGCTACTGCCATAGAAAGGATGGCACTCAGTGTCAGACACATCTACTCCTACAAACTCCTCAGATTTCCTCCCAAACTGCCCATAGGGAACTATAAGGACAAGAACTGAAGTCATCCCTGTCCAAAGGGGTAAGACTGTCATGGGAGTCATGACGCTGATAGGATGGATGTACCTTCTGGTACTTACCTTCAGTTGTGTTGTCTTCTGATTGACATCCTTCATCACCTCATCAAACATCACACTGTGCTGTTCACTCTCTTGCATGAGTTTCTGATTTTTCATCTTAAGTTGCTCAAGTTCCTTACTAGCTTTTTCGTTCAAGTTCTGTCAGATTAAAGAACAATCCTATTAATTCTTTTAAATCTCATTACAATATCTCCATATACATGAAGACAGAACCTTCCATCTTCCCTGGAGATAAAAGCTGTTACAGATTGTTGTCTGCTTAAAAACCATTCTTCACTGCTGATGAAATTACTAATGTGAAATATGATACATGTTCACATTGATTAGGGGAAATCATAATGAATAACACATCCAGTATCTTTTTTTTTCCTTTTTTCTGGAAGCTTAGCAGGTCTCTATTGCAGGCGGTAGATAAATATTTTACTTCTTGTTAGGCATTTGGCAACCATCATATAACACAACTTGCTACATATAATTATGAGATTCAAATTACTTCAATCAGCAGAGGGCAGGGGAGCTCTGTTTTATGAGCAAGCACCCTACATTAATATGCTGGTAACATTTCTCTGGTTACGTGGTTTGCTGAGACCAGGACACATGTATTTTCCTCTTTAATTTGTGTTCAGTCAAATGTCTGGAACAACGATTTTGTGGTTTCTACAAAGAACACAGACTCCAGTACTGGAGATACCAGTGTTTTCTTCTGCTTGATGGAACATCCCTTGCAGACAGTACAGATACAAGTGAGGAAAAAACAGCCATCATATTTTTCACTCCAATCATTAAGATGTGATAATCTGATGAAGTCAATATGTATTATGCCCTTAAAAAACATTAAAGGAAGAGAAGGAGAATCTAGTGTAAAAACAAGGAATATTCTTTATTTTTATTTTAAATGCCAGGATGACACTGTTTCAGGCAATCCTTTACTGAGACTTGGACAGGGCTGGAATGAAGCTTATAGCAGCTGTATCAAACCACTATCACTGTCATGCAAGAAAGGATATTTTATTAGAAATTTCATGGGAATAGGAGCAGGCATCACAGACAACTACAATTCAGTTGACAAACAATAACTTGATGACATTGCAATAGCTGTGTCCCTTTCTTTTGCAGATCTCTGCCCTGACTCTTGCACAGTTGGGTAGCCTGTAGTTTGGACAGATTTCTAGGAAAAGACAATGCAGAGCCTCCACAGACACCTTCAAGCTAGCACAGGCAAATGCAGAAGTCTGGTTAATTAGCCCAGGCACAGCACTTTATGTGAGCTGCTGGTTTCCAGGACAGTTTGGACAACTGAATGTCCCTAAAATCTGAGTTTGAATGGTTGAAAGGGACTATAAAAAGGAAGAAGAATGGAACAGAACCAGGAATTGTATATACAATGTGACTGTCATGGCAGATCATGGAGCTGCCCTTAAAAGCTGCACCAAATCAGTGATATTCAGAGAAATAATCAAGTCATCTCTGTATCTCTTTATGTGAAGTATTTTACTCAGACTCTGTGTTGACAAAAAATTGGCCCAGAGCTCTTCACAGTTTCAGAGACCAGAAGGGAAGAAGAAGCCATAACAGTCATAAATACACACAACTCACAAGGAGGTTTCCCTTGAGGTAGGACTGGTTTACAGGGATGTGATCTACCCTGCCATTTACAGAAATTGCTTCTCTGAGAGTTTCTCAAAGTCAGGAGAAATCGACTGAAAACCTGAAATTTCACACACTTGCAGAACACTATGTTAGGACATTTCCAGATAAAGTTTTTAGAAACAGAATGAGGAAAATCAATCAAAAAGGTTTATGAAGACAGTTCTTTGCCCTTTCACAAAAACTGTCCCACAGGCTTGAAAGGTAGATAAAAATTATTGAGAAAAAGAAGAAAGAAGGGGATGGAGGTAAAATTTTTTACCAATGCCACTAGAAACAATCTATGGCAAAACTGGTCATAGTCAGAAGTCCAGCCTGGCAGTCTTCTGAATGATTATCAGATCACTCATGCTCTTCACAGACTATGTCTCATTTGTTGTGATGTTTTTCATGATCTCTAACAATATCATTGCAATCCACTACTGATTTCTGGGAGGAAATCGATCTGAAATTTTTCAGCAAGCTTTACATACTTATTTACTAGTAAATTAATACTTATATAAAAACAGATATTCATAAAAATTTAATAACTTAAAATAATCTCCCTCCCTGTCCCTTCAGAAAAATCCATTTTCTACTTAATTAAACATCTAACTCTAATCTTAGATCTGATGAATACAGTGTGCCATGTGCCCTACCTTTTGCTCTCTAAGATGTTGCTCCATTTGCAGTTGTTCCTCTTTGTTCCTCTGTATTTGCTGCTGTAAATTCTGGATCTCAGCTTGCTTTTTATCCATTTCAGCTAGAAGATTTGTCAGCTCAATCTCCATTTTTTCCTTCTTTCGAGCCTCTCGTAATTCCTCATTCTGGCGCAGCTGGATGTCTTGCTGAAGCTATAATAATGGAGAAGAAAACAGCTTTAAGTTCTTCTGCCTCTGACTCAGGAAAACAAGTCCTCTCACCACTCCTACTATGCTTGATTTTGAAAACAACAGCTTCTACATTGCTGTACCCATTACTACACAGAATATGCCAGATCTTCTCAGAAATAATTATGTTCTGTAATGATGAAACAAAACATCCTGCATGAGGGAACCTATTTATTGATAACAAGAATTTGTTAAGCACCAGTCAGTTCACCCACACAGCAGGGTCTGATACAGTTCAAACATAAAAGCATTCCTCTGGAGATTCAGTGGCACTAATGTCTTTTCTGTTATAAGTGGTACTTTCAGAATGCAGCATTAAAATTAATTAGGGCTTGATGTTTTACTGCAAGGATTTTTACTTTTCTATCTCACCAGCAGAAACATTTCTTACACTGGTATTAAAGGAAAGAGAGACATGTCAGACCAGTGCTCATTTTCACAATTGATCTCAACGTTTCTGCTCCCAAGTTCCTCTGAGGGAACTTTAAAAGAGGAACTTTTTCTCATATTTAATAGACTGTCTTGTAACTTCTGCTCTCTCCCTCCCCAAAAATATGATGGAGCAGAATCAGCAGAGAGGAGACACAGGGGGCTGATCCACATGGAAATACTCAAGTTCAGCAAGGACTAGCAATTGAAAACTGTTCTTTGCTTAAGAATGCTTCCCCCTATGAGCTCACAGATGAAAAGTTGCCAGAATTGACAGGATCTTCAAAAGGACATTGTCATTTTAGCAGCCTGAAGTGGAGAATAATTCCATACTGGAAGAATGGGACGTGATTACAAATGCTGCAACAATCCTGTAAATTGAAGGGCTGATGAAGTGAGTATCAGAAGATTAGGGCTGCCAAGATTCAACAAGTTGTGACAGGAGTTTCAATCCTCTCTCTTTTCTCTCATGCCCAAAATACAGTCAGGAAAACAAAGATTTTACATGCTTTTCTAATACATTCCCATTCATCCACTTTAGAAACAGAAACAAGTTCTGAGTATGAAATCTGGACTGATCATTGCTTTCTTACTTGTGATTAATAAAAAACTGTAAGTCAAATGCTGCTTCTATCTCTTCTTAGTTCTTTGACTCTTTCCCGCTCTTCTTTTCTTCTGATGTCTCGCTCCAGCCTCTGCCTATATTCTGTTTTAAAGTCTTTCATTCCTCACTATTATATTTTTATATTTGATGTATCAGAGTTCTGTATACCATCTTCCACCCTTTTCTACTTTCTCTCCATTCAGTGGCTATTTTACTGATCCTCATCCTTCTGTATCTCTAGCTGCTATACACACTTAAAGGAAGCTACACATATTGATCACTAAAGAACAACTGTCTACTCAAATGGTCAGAAAAACAGAAAGCCTAACTTAAAGTTGAGATGGAATAGGGCTGCTCTCTAGAGACACTGCTGCGCTGAAAATCAAAGCTGAAGAACAGTAGGCCAGAATCAGTGTAAAGAAGAAAGTAGGAGTTCTCTAACCGTTAAAAAAGTGAGGTTCTGGAAAAGTTTCCCAAAACGAGTAGGAGAGAAAATAACCTAATTATTAAGTCAGAATTTGACACATTCTTAAAAACAATGGTATTGCATCATATGGCACCTATTGCCAACAGCAAGGGTCTCCATTCCGGTCTATGTTCCAAGTGTCTCTCTCAAGGCATAAGGATCTACAACGCAAAAACCACCACACAGCTCCAATAAGAAAGATGACTCTGATTCATGCAAAGCAACCTTGGCCTCATTCAGGGTATTGGGAAGCTACAGAAGCAGCTGGTACATGACAATACACTTTGCAAAGGACACAGTCTGGAAGTACAGAAAAATCATTCACAACAGACTCCTTTCTGAGCACTCCTCATGTTTGATATGTGAAAGAATAGGTAGCATACTACTCAATGGAGATCAATTGCAGGTGTGGAGAAAGGCTCAGGACAAAACCTAAAAGTCACCACCCAGTGATTGGTACAGACCTGCAGAACAGATTGCTCTGCCTCGTTTTTTGCCTTCTCTGTTTCCTCCTGCTGCGCTGTGACTTCAGCAAGACTTTGACGTAACTTCACAACTTCTGACAACAGTTCATCTCTCTCCTTTGTTACCTCTTCTTGAAGTTCTAGCAGTTCCTCCACACTGGAATGAAGGAAATAATAGTCAAGCAGTGTCACAGGTCATTCCAGCTATACCTCCTATGCCAGAGCAAGACCTTTGCGAGAAACAGGAGTTTAAAAGTAATTTATTTTAAACTCCTCTTGTATTTAGACTCTGGTGGTCAAGTGAATTATATGCTTCATCTACTGTGATCCACGTCACCATCAACCAAGTCCAATAAATCACTCTTTCCTGTTACATCATATTCTCAGAGGTATGAATAAAACTTCAGTCTCCCAAAAAGGTAGCAGGAAACAAAATTTCCTCCTGTCTGCTCACTGCAAAATTACTTAGGGACCAAAACGCCAGTGCCTCTGCAGTTTACCTGACTGGACACCTAACGAGGTTATGTCTTACAATCACATAATGTAAGAATAAAACCGACTCTCTGTTTTGACACATTTACAATATGAAAGAAAGTCCAAGCACCATGGGTTGAAGCTCAACCTAAAAAGCAACCTTATAGTTCTAAAAGACAATAGGGTTTTCAGGGCTGAAACTCTGTAAAGGAGTTACCTCATCTCTTGGCCTTGTCCCTGGGCAGGGTATTTAGGCATAGAACTAAGGGCAATACAGAAAGAACTTCAAGAAGAAATTGTAAGTAGTCAGGTCTCAGCAGCCTGAGCAGAGCTGGAAACAGGAATGAGGTGCCCGTAAAGTAATGGCTCCCCCCTCTTGCAGGAAAATGCAAAAAGCAGCCAGAGAGAGATGCCTTTAGAGAGAGTTACACCGAGGGAAGACTTAATAACCAAGCTTTTAGGTCCAAGGAAACCTGTTAAACAGGTCCAGAACATTTCAGGGACAAATGGTGAAGGAATGGATTTCTCATGGACCCAGGTGGTCTATCTGCTGGCACATTCCTTAGAGGGGAAATGTTTGAGCACGCTGAAGACCTTGCTCACAGACACAAGTCTCTTTTCTTGAAGAGATGAGCATGCCCCATATATATCCTGTATGCATACTACAAGTAAATACCTTGAACTGTGTCAAGCCATAACCAGCAGGGCCAACCATCAGTAATTTCAACAGAAAGTGCACAGGTCATACACTTAATCTCATATTTGAGTCTACACTTAATCTTACAGCTCCAGAGGATGATTATTATTTGCACACTGTAGTGCTTAGAGGCTCTACCTCAGACTACGCCTCTCTGCAAAAGTATTTGATTTAAAAAAACCCAAACACAATCTTGAAAGTGTATACATATAAAATACAAACAAGAACACAGACAGTTCTAATGCCTTATAACAAAGCTAGGAACAAAAGAGAAATCAGGTCTTCTGCTTCCTTGACTTGATCTTGCTGCTGTAAAACGTGAAAATGTTGACAGGATTCTCTAATACAAAGTATGCTGAAATGCTAGTCAGATAAAACAATATGATACATACTGAAAAAGTGCATAATACTGATTTTTATTTGATCTCACAGCTTAATCCAACGCTGAATGAACTCACTCAGAGCCTGATTCCTTACTTGCCCACTGAATAAACACACAGACAAAGGTGTATGCATGAGAAAAGTAAAAGGCAGAAAAGATCTGGTTTTTAGTATCTTTGTAGGATTTAAATGGCTTAACAAGGTGTAGCATGATAGAAAATCAAATTAGGCTTTCCCTCTTTCTGAGGAAAACTTACTTGTACTCCTGTGCTCTTTCCTTCATTAAGTTATTTAGGCGTGCAATTTCCTTTTGCAGTGAATTAATTGTTTCCTTTGCTTTCTGTTCCTTTTCATAGGCTGTGTCCACCATTTTCCAGGACTTTTCAAGCTCCTAGGAACAAAGTAGAAAACAATCACATAAATGAATTTATGTTTAAAATTAACCACGAACTAAAAATTAATTGCCTTGCATTTTGTTTAGTCGAGAAAATAGGGTTTTGTCCTTTCATGCTTAGGTTCACAACAGTTTCCTTCATTGGTATCTTTTTTGGGGGTGAGGGCATAGCAAACATTTTGAGCCATTCAGGCTATGTCAATTTACATCACAAAAGCTCTAATACATTTTCTTTAACTCATGGATCTGAGCATTACCAAATCTCACTCTATGAGGCTTTGATCATGTGAGTACCACTAATATATAAAAATTTACTGAAAATTCAGTGCCCACAAAGGTACCACCTACTTAAATAGCTCATGTCTGTAAAAGTCTTATTAGCTGTTAGGACAGTGAACATCTAATTCCATTTGGATGAGAAAAAGATGTTACTTGACTCTTCTGCCTCCTTGTTCATCTTCATCGGTGAAGACGAAGTGTTTTTTGATTTTAACTACATATTTAGACAAGCCACAACTCCTATGCCAAATATCAGCACATAGAGTTACCTGAATGACAGATTTCTGTGCCTCTCACAAGTCTGCATTTTGATATCCACAAACAGCATAGGGGAGCAGGGTTCACTTAATTTTTTAAGTTCCCCTGCATCTCTCTCCCTTGAATCAGATCCTTATGAATCAAAACCAAGGCTTATTCCTTGCCAGGTTCAAACCAAGCTCTTACGTGTAAATCCTGTGCTAAAAACATGAATAAATTCAGAAAGCTACTGGACTGGAAGGAAAGTTCCCAAAGACTCAGTAAATAATGAAGACATTATTTTTGTCCCTGAGCTGCAAATCACAGCATGATGTTCCCTCTTTCACACTCTTTTCTCAGCTGGCTCCTCGTGGAGTTCTGGACTTGGCAGATTTGTACAGATTTAGACCCCAAGTGTGGCTGTGCAGTTCTCCATTCGCTCCAGGGTCCCCCCAAGGAGAGCCAAACAAAAACAGCATTACATCTGGCCATAATATCCCCTTCAACTCCTGCTTGCATCATATGAAATTGGGGCAGGGAAAAAAAATTTTAAAAAACACCTCCACAATAAAGAAAATAAAATAATTTACTTTATATCACATAGTTTACAGAATTATTTATTGTAATGAACATCTCTGATCCTAAAAAAACCTCTATATAAGATTTAACTCTAAATTATGACACCTATATTATGGTATGTTGTTAATATATTTATTGGACCATTAAAGACCAAATAAATATAATATTTAGCTGCCTAAATTAAAAATTCAAGCTATCAAACTAGCAGAAGTAACAGGCTACTGGATTTTGCTGAAAAGATAATACAAAATATAACATCTGCAGCCTCTTCAAACTGCAGAGGGAATACATTTTCATTTTATTTATTCAACTAGTTTAGCATATCCAAATTTGGGAAACCATCTGGAACTTAAAGATCAGGAATGTTTGCTCTTCTTTTTTTTCCCTCCAATCTATTATTAAGAGTTAAATGGTGGGCTTGTTCAGAAATTCTGAAAGAGATTTTAGTCAATTAAATTCACTATCTACAAGGAGTATTTTCATTATTTAATAAATTACTTAGTTCAAAATTTAGTTTGAAAAATGTGCTTTTTCACTTATGTATCAAGCATATTTAAACAGTTTTAAGTACTAAAGTCAATTTGTCTTATACATATTGAGTTCTAATTTCCATTCAAATGCAGCAATGATCACACATAAAGGATTAAGTATGATCTAGTAAATAATACATTTTTTCATTGATTAATATCGTACATAAAAATGTTAAATTATGAAATTTAAATGCATGCTAGACTGAAATAACAGCATGAAGATAGTGCATCATGTTGTATAGCAGAGAAGCATAAAATATAACAGTAAATAAATATGTTTCAGATTTTTCAGCCAATAAGAGGCAACCATCCTTTCCCTACAAAAACGCAAATTGAAAATAAGATTAAAGCTGATTACTTCAATCAAAGCTTCCTGCTGGCTGATTAAACTGTGATTAAAATTGGTGAATTAAATCATTGCAATGGGAGTTTTGGGGGCTAGAACTGGAGAATAAAATCAATGTGCTCTCTGAGAGGCTCTACTGGCTTCAGTGAGTATTTTGTTCTGGTGACTATTTGCAAAAGTGATCCCCTGAAGTCAGTGAGGCCATTCAGATAAGCAGTGATTTCAGGTCTCCCTAAGATGTGCTTTTTGAACTTCATCTTACTTTTGATGTGCAAAACCAATTCTATTGAATTTGTATAGATAATACCAATTTTTTATCAACAAATGTAGGAAGCACAGGTGATGGCCCCATTATTAACCAAAATCTAAATACAAATTTGTTACAGACTTCAGCATCAGCAAAACTGGGTTTTGTTGCAGTTGCGTCTTGGTTGTGTCTTTTATTGTGAAAAGCAAATCAACTGACCTTTTAACTTCAAAAGTAAAGAGGAGGAAAATTTTGATGATGGAAGCCTTCACTGAAAAAATATTCCCATTGTTTCTCAGTGGAGAGGGGAACTGAAAGACTGCAAGGGTATCAGTAACACTGAGTAACTGCAGTATTCTGTTAGGTAACATGCTTGGCAGTCTGCTGCATAATTAAAGAAGTACACTGGATGTTTGCCGTTAGAACCATTCAAAAATTTTTGGAGAAGTACTGAACTCTGGAACTTGTGAAGCAGAATTCTTAAAGTGTGATTGCCTTACTTTATTTTCATTAAATACCCCAAACATCAGTTTCATTGCTAAGAAACTGAGAATTAATGACATGCTTTCTTAGTACATTGGATTGATACGCCTGGAAATTGAAAATGTGGTAATTCCAAGCAGGGCAGTACAAGCTTCCATAAATTCCCCTTCCAGCGTTCTTCCAGTGCAGACTCAGGGATCAGTATCCCTACGCATGAAAAACAGAACTGTATTCCCTTCTTGATTAGCTTGGCCCTTTGCTCCTTTGATAGGACTACAAACAGCAGATTGTTATGTCCAGTTTATTAAAACTACAAAATAGAGCCCTGAACAACCACCAGACAGTTAATAGCTACTGATTATTACTGAGCTGAGTCCCACTCTGTGGTTAACCCCTGCCCCAAACAAACCCCACTGATTACAAACAGGCTTTCACATGGAGGAAAATTTTGCTTCTGGAACTTTTATTCATATATGAAACAGTGATCTAGAAGAGCAAGGCTGTGCTCCTGTTACCCTAATGACCCATCAAGTCACCAAGATTTAGGGCCTTAATTTGAAGAAAGTACACCATTTTTACAGGAACAGCACCATCAGGATTATTTTATCATTTATAATTAAATAATAGCATTATAAATAATTAAATTGTGGGACAGACTGTTTGTTTAATTTAGCACTGAAGAATATCATCTTGGCTACTTTAGCACTTGAACTTCTCTCAATATTACTAGAGCTGTAATAGAACTTCCCTTCAAAAAAAGGAGAATAACATGGAATATGAAGGGTATACCAAGAAAAACCCCAAGAACATTTTAAATTATATCCAAATAATTCCTGAACATTTAAGGGAAAGACTAATTCTCATTACCAAACTGAAAAAGTATCAGTACTGTATACTTGGCTCACAGCAAGTCACTAGAACTGAAATGTCACGTGTTGTGCATTGCAAATAATTTCTAACAGGATCATATTTTCAGGCAGCTTTTTCATTAGAAAATCTCTGAATGGGTCCAAGAATAGGCAGTCTGGTGAAGCCATACCCTGCCTGAGCTTCAAATCAGCTGCTGAAGTTGGAAAAGCTCTTATTTTCCCAACATTTCTGCTCCTCAGTTTTATGATGTTCCTAAGAAAATGTCTCAGCTTGGGACCATCTTGAAGGACAACCTTTGCTACTGTTCACACGTCAGGTATTGCCAAGTGATAGCAGAAAGAAAATTAGAAGGATCATTGTGGTTCATCTACCAGGTTTTGATTAGAAGCAGTTAATATCAACAAGATTTTCTACACTTTTCCTCCTCCTTGAGGAGGCTCTGAGCAGTACCATGGGTTTGCAAGCTGCAGGCATAGGATGACAGAGCTGCTATTTATATTTACTCTAAGTGTGTTTTCTTCCTAATTCTAAGGACAAGAAACTTCATTTCAAAGAACTTCTATTTCTGTAGAGCTCATAAATCACTCTGGATTGCTACACTGAATTTATTTTACTGGAACAAAACACTTTAGTGTAAGGCATGGAGGCTTCTCAAGTTTTTAAGCCATCAGAATGAGAGAAGTTCCAAATACAGACTTCTGATCATTTGGCAGCTTTAGGTTTCTGATGGTCAAAACTCACTGCAAGCCTAAAAAAACCCATCAAATGTTTTCAGTGAGCCAAGCACTTTGATTTGACAGAGTTCAAATCACTAATAGCAAAGAACACATCCAAGTAAATTGGTAAAATTACATTGAAATGCTACATGGGACTCCTTTTCAAAAACACTGCAAAACATTTATTTATATGAGTTGTCACTTCCCTGGCCTAAAATCCATATTTCAGCAAGAAGAAGATTTTTTATGTTCTGGCAATAGTCAACATCCAAGCAGCCCTTCAAAAGTATTAATGAATAAAAAACTGTGTATTAAGTTGAAAATGTGCTATTTTACAGAGGGAAAGCTTAAACAAAATCTATTTGTGAGCATTTGAAAGCTCATGGAGTTGGTTTAGTGCAAATAAATGCAGAACTGGACTGAGACCTGTAAAAACACCAGGCTGAGAAAACAAAGCAGTTGGTAGCAAAGCAGAGGTTAAACAGTTGGAGATGCCAACCCTATTCTTCATTCTCCAGCTAGTTCTCTACATAAAATAAAAGTGTTCTTGTAGGTGCTTTTCGTATTACCATGTTTTTCATTAACGATTTCAGAATAATTCAAAACTTTACCGTCTTCAGTGATGATATAGTTTCCTCATCATCTTTAGAGAGCTTAGTGAGCACAGCTACTTTAGATGACTTCTCCACAAGCTCAGCACTCAGCTTCCTGCATTTCCCCATGAGACGCTTCTCATTTTCACGAGACTTCTTCATAACAGCGAGGAGCTTCTCATATTCCAAACGGAACTGTTCCAGAGCTTCATCTCTCTTAAGCAGACTGATGAATTCTTGGGAGTCTTTTTCCAGTGCCTCAAATGCACTTTCTTCTAGATATGGTTTGTCAGACTTATCCTGAGTGAAATAAGGTAATCAACAAACAGGAGGAATTCAACATCTCACTTATGACCCCAGAACATTTAAAAGTAATATACTGAGTGTGTAACAGTTACTAAGCAATCATGACAAAATTTTCTGTAGTAACAGTTCTTTTGCTAACACGATTATGCATGTTGCAGGCTATTTTTCAAACACATCTCCCCCAGTTTTACTGAAATAACCTGTGCTTTAATAGTCAGAGTTCTTGTAATTGAGTCCCGCAACTGCTTTAAAGATAAGTCTACAAAATACCATCATTGTGATAGTGTTTGAATAATGCATCAACCGCTGAGGAAGCCCTGTATTTTAGTCTCAGTTCTGCCCAGTTTCTCTACCCTATAAAGTCTGATTAGTTTATGCTTTCCATGCAAATAGTGCCAGCAAATCACTTGTAGACAAGTGTGTCTGAAAGCTTCAGTAATGACAACGCAAGGCAGTCCTTCCTCCGCAGGAAATACTACTGCTAAACCTTTCACAGAGGACATCTTTGATCTAGCTCAGTTGTGCCAAATCCTTACAGCCATATCTCAGAGGTGGTCTCAGTTGGACAGGAAAGCAGCTCTCCTGTTAGCACAGCCATTGTGAGTCCCCCTCCCAAAAGAGAGGCAGTAAAATACACAGTTCCACAACTGTAAAAATTGGCCCTGGTATCTCCCCTCTGAAACCCCTCAAAATTGGCTCAGGCCCCTACCTGCCAGTTGAATATAAGCAGTTTAAAATTTTCAAAATTCTAAGAATTTTCAAAAACCTAAAAAAAAGTAAAGCAATTTCCTAGAGTAAAATAACACATTTAATTAGTTTCAATGTTTTTTGGGGCGGTGGAGTATGTAATTTCATGCTACCTGGAAAACCTGAAATTAAAAGGGCAAAACTAGACCCTTATGACTTGAAATAAAGGTCAGGCCATGCAACGCATTGAGGTAGAGAGACCAGTTCCATATGCTCCTCCTCATCAAGATTCTGGTTGGGGGTGGTGTCTTCTGTGTCAGAAAATTTAGTGGGAAAACCACAAGGGAAACTTTAATGTTACAGCCCTTGCTCCAGCTGGCATGGAAGGGTGGTCTGCAGTGTGAGGCCAAAATTTAGTGCATCCTCCCTTCAAGCCTGCTCTGGGACTCACAGGTTTCTTCTTATTTCATCCTCCTCTCCAAACCACAGAATCATAGAATCACAGAATGGTTTGGTTTGGAAGGGACCTCCAAGATCGTCTCATTTCAATGCCCATGCCATGGGCAGGGACACCTTTCACTAGACCAGGTCGCTCAGAGCTCCATCTCAGCCTGGCATTGAGCACTTCCAGGGATGGGGCATCCGCATCTTCTCTGAGCAACCTGTTCCAGTGCCTCACCACTCTCACAATAAAGAATTTTCTCTTAATATCTAACCTAACAATCTAATTTAATGTCTAACCTAAATCCACTCTCTTTCAGTTTGGATCCATTCCCCCTTGTCTTGTCACTCTGTGCTTTTGTGTAAAGTCCCTCTCCAGCTTTCTTGCAGGCTCCCTTCAGGTATTTCAGTTTTGATCTTGTTTACGTTTGTGATTGTAAACAGAATTAAAAGAAGAGTGGCAATAAGCGGGGCGGCAGGGGGCGAAATAACACCCACGATCTTAAAGGCAGCAGCTGTTCCTAAGATACAAGTGCTATTACTGCCTCGTACAAGTAGGCTAATTGCTGTGACTTTCAATGCAGGACATAACTGAGCCCTGCTCACACAGGTAACCCCCACACATAACCATGGCGTAAGGGTACAAGATGATGAACGGGTGATGTTGTTGGGTTTATCCCGAGGTACAGCCTCCGTCCTGTCCAAACGAGGGGCGGGGAAGGGAAGGGGGCGGAGGTCACAGGTTACCTCAGCCATGCTGCCGGCGGGCGGGGACAGCGGGGCTCGGGGCTGAGGGTGGGTGGCTGTGAGGTGGCGGTGCCGATGGCTGTGGCGGTGCCGATGGCTGTGGCGGTGCCAGTGGCTGTGGAGGTGCCGGTGGCTGTGGAGGTGCCGGTGGCTGTGGAGGTGCCGGTGGCTGTGGAGGTGCCGGTGCGGGCCCAGGGCCCGGCGGTGCCGAGGCCGCCGCTGAGCAGCGAACGCCGCGTCGTTTCGTAGCAACGGCGGCGGCTGCGGGCGGGGCCGGGCCGGGCTCCGGGGCTGCTCCCCGGCCGTGGCCCCGGGCACTCCGCGGCCGAAGGGTGGGTTTTCCTCCCAGGGCTGGCCATCTTCCTGTTAGGAGTTTAGTCGGGGTTTTTTTTAAGCGAGGACACCGAGCACTGTTTCCCTTCCGACCCGAAACGCTCGGAGCTGCTGCCCGAACCAGCAGGATGGAGCAGCTCCAGTCAGAGAATCACAGAATTTTTAGGGTAGGAAGGAACCTCTGGAGTTCACCCCATCCAACCTCCCTGCCGTGGCAGGGTCACCTAGAGCAGGTGACACAGCAACGTGTCCAGGTGGGTTTTCAATGTTTACAGACAGGGAGACTCCACGCCCTCCCTGGGCAGCCATTCCCACTGCTCTGCCAGCCTCAGTGTACAGAAGTTCTTCCTCATGTTGAGGTGGAACTTCTTGTGTTTTAGTTTATGGACACTGCTCCTCGTACTGTCCCTGGGCACCACTAGAAAGAGTCTGTCACCATCCTCTTAACACCCGACTTTGAGATTTATAGGCACTGATGAGATCCCCTCTCAGTCTTCTCCAGACTAAACAGACCCAGCTCCCACAGTCTCTCCTCATATGAGAGATCTCCAGACCCCTCATCATCTTCATGGCCTCCACTGGACCCTTTCCAGTATCTCATTATCATTCTTGTCCTGAGTCCACTTAAGGCAGGGTCCTGTGGAAGGTGATAAACAGGAATTTGTGTAGTTTTGGGAGGACAAATCATAGAACCAGAAAATGGTTTGGGTTGGAAGGGACCTTAAAAGTCATCTCGCTCCAACCTCCCTGCCATGGGCAGAGAGTTCCGCTAGACCAGGTTGCTCAGAACACATCCAGTGTGCGTCCAAAAATTATATCCATTTATTGAGGCATTCCCACGATCTTCCTGGTCCAGTTGGATATGTCCCTGTTCATTCCAGAGGGGTGGGACTAGAAGACCTTTAAAGACCCTTTCCAATCCAAACTGTTCTCTAATTCTACTCTACATTTTCCAACTCCTGGTGATTTGTGTCCTGTGAGACCCTGTAAGGGTGACTATTTAGTCTGGTCTTCATGATAACTTCCATTTGAGCTACATTAATTCATACTCTGCAAGTTCACCCTCATGGTAGCTGCACCTCTAACTGCAATGGGTGACTGTGTTAGGAGTCTGTGGTCACTTGTGCTAAAGCCCACTTTTGATAAGCCAGTCATTGTGCCTTAAAACATCACAACTCCTATCACGCAGTATTAAGTGCAACCAGGACACAAATCTGTGACAAGACTCAAATATTCACATTGAAATAATTCCACAACAATTAATATTAACAACAGAACGCCTCGACAGCTTCATGACCAAGGAGCTGCACTGACAATCAAGAGGACACTGGGGTTTCTGACCTTAGCAAGAATTTAGTTGGGACTAGCCACTTAAAATTAAATTATTTATTAAGTGAAAATAACCACATCTGCCATCCTGCAGTGGTGCTGTGACTGTCACGGTTATAAATGGGGCACTCGTGTCATAGAGAGAACCTCCAGACAGGGTGGAGCTCTTCAAGTGGGATCGCTTTTTAACACTCCCTTTTAAGCTGAGCCTATGTTCCCAGCTCTGCAAAAACCTCTTTGCTAGTAAGAGCAAAAAACTCAGCCACAGAAGAAATAAAAACAACAACTTAAATACAAACAAATAAACTTAAATAAAAATAAATAAATATCCAAGAATAGCAGGAACAAGCCAGAACTTGCAAGTCTCAGTTCAGTGAAAAGATTGTTATTTATTTCCCTGACTATCTGACTTAGTTCAAGAGACACATGTACTTTCTAAATAAGTATAAATTATATATCTCCATATTCTTATGCTGGTAAATAAGCAGAATCACCTGTTTCACCAGCTGCATAAAAGAGAGTTTTGCATCAGTGTGATGTGTTGGTGTGCATGCAGAAAGGGTTACTAGAGAAGAAATGTTTTCTCACTGATTTATTTGAGGTCACAACCCTCATGCAGTTCATTTAATGCATGTTTCAAACTGTAGTGGCATGAAAATGATAAGCCATCACTTCCTGGATGTAAGGATTTATGAGCTACTGCAGAGATATAAATAAATAGAGTAAAATCTCATCATAAGATGACCCAGGAGAATGGAAGCCATTAGGGGCAGGGACCATGACAGTACATGTCTTCTGGAAAGTGTAAAAGGAACCTTATGGGCACTGGAAGGTAAGGATAAGAAGAACTGCTAAGGGAAGCCCGGGAGCGGGATTTGGGGTGTTCCCTCCCACATCCGTTGCTTTGAGGAAACGTCAGGAGGCGGCAGCACCGCACCACCGCCCTGATGGCTGAACTGCCCTGCACAGATGCTCCCAACCCCGGCCGAGAGACGCGTTACAAACCTTAATTATTACGGGGAGAGACAACGGTGGGGTGAACATGTGCTCATGGATGAGGTTCTGCATTTCAATACAGTTTTGCTCAGTTTACTCAGATAATATCATCAATGGGAGATTACCTCTAAGGAAAGCAAAATTTATCTACCGATTTACTAATTAAAATATTCGTTTATATATATTACAAATATGTTACATAAGTATCACTTAATCTAACTGCAAGTCTTGTAATTTTCCCAGCAATATGGAAATCCATCAGAACCTCGTGGCCTCAAAGAGCAGTGACGCTGCAGACACAGTCCGTGGGCTGACATTCTGGGACATACCCTGGGAGCCAGATTTACATACTCTGGGAGCTCAGAGTTATATCAGTTTTGCAGTATTAAAAGGAACGAGCTTCCTTTTTCTCCAGTGACAAGGAAACACTGTGTGGTCCTCAATTACTTAATTATCTAGCTGATATTTTTACTATATTATTTTTTAATGTCCTCTCCACCTCTTATTTTCAAACTTAATCATAGTTGTAGAATGTGAACAGTTGTTCAGTTTAAATTGGAGCGAGACTTTCTGTTTTCTTCATAAAGATGATGCAACAAACCTCAAATAACAGTAACCTTTGATCATGCTTGGCATTAGAGTTGAGCCAATGATCTCAAAAGAAGGAAACATTACCATTTCCTTAAAAAGTTAAATCACATGAATGTTTCAATTAATAGAAACACCCAAGTAAAGAGGTTGGTTAGTTCTGAGACAGAAGCTAAAGCTGACAAGTGGTCCGTGTGTAATGTACAAATATATGCTCTACATAAAAAATTAAATAGATGAGTTATGGAAAGTAAATAAAATTATTTCAATAATCCTGAAACTAAGATGAACTTGCTGTTCCTCATTATGGTTTGAAACTTCAGAACAGTTTTCCATCCCAGTTTTTCCTCCCAGTTCTGCAACTGGGATTACTATGGCCTGCCATGCTTATTAGAAAATTCCTCTCTTCTACCCTTCTCCAAACCAAACACAGGGATTCTCCAAGACTGCTGGAGGAAAGCAATGCTCTGCAGATCACCATCACTGCCCACTGTGGGCTCTTACCACCACTAGTAGTATGGTTGATGCTACCAATCTGGCCTACATCGAGAGAGACATGGGAGGGACTCTTCCTCCTACGTATTTGAAGGAATGGTCTGGCAAAAGTGATTCCCACCCATCCTGGTTGCCCAGCAGCATTAATCCCTAGAGAGGATATAAAGAAAAGCCTGCAAGGTAACATAAAGACACTTGGCCCTGCACAGGTTTCTTCAATCCTCAATTTCCATTACCTACTTACCATTTCTGATCCATGGCTGTCTCCCCAATCATGCACATTTGGATCTATTTAAAGATTAGTTTTAAATATGTCTAGAATTATCATGTATTCATTAGCAGAAACAACTTCTCCCCCATACTTTCCAACAGCCTTTCAGTTCCAGCAGCAGAATCCAGGCCCTCATCTCTTATTCCTGTTCCTCTCATATTGTATTCTTCAGCCTTTAAATTCTCAGCCACCAAACATTTCCATAGATGAAAAATTGGTCTGGGATTTTTCATTATTTGACACTTGACTCCTCTGGGAGGAAGAGGCTATTAGAAAAAAAATCTTAATACTCAGAGAAGTCTGTAGAAATGACAGCCATTAAAGATGTTTATAAGGTCAGCTGTAAGGGGGTAGATGAGGACACCATATGGTGAGCAGTGAGAAGGGGATCCTCTCTCTCTGCACATTTCCGTGCTAGGAGGTGGGAAATGTCCGTGGTGGAAAAGAGTCCCCCTACTCCTTCTTCCCTTGATCTGTTCCTGCTTCTACTCTGCTGAGTCATGCTGAGCTGTGCTGCTGCAGATTCCTTCAGGTTTACACAAGATGGGGCCCCAGCAAGGCCTGACAAGCAAGATTATCATCCCTGCTTTCTTTGTGTTTGAGTGTTAACATAATCCCTCTGTGTGCTCCAGACTGGCAGCTGTTTCCTGTATTCCTTGATTTTTTTTTTATTTACTGCTTGTAAGGGTTCAAGGAAATATTGCTGGTTTTGTAATGAATTAGAAATACTAGTGGAAAGAGTAAAATAAATCCTCAATCTTCTAACATGTCTGAAGGCAGCTGAGAAAGATACCTAGAAATTAACTCTCAGCCCAAATCTCGCTCTTGTCCTGCACCTGCTGATGGAATCTTAGAGTTCACTTTAGAAATAATATTATTATATCTATTTTCTGCTGCAGTAGCAGCCACATCACAGAGCCACAAGTCCCAGTGTACAAAGAACTATGATACCATTACTCCAGTGCTCGCAGCTTCAGGTCCTGCCCAGCATCTGAGTAAGGTTAGTGGAGCTTAGCTCATTATCAAATAAATTACTACCTTTAGCAAGATAATGATCTCAAGCCTTTTGTGGTGCAGCAATACTCAACCATGTTCTAGAGTTGTCAGGATGTGTGCTTCGAGCTTTCCCTCCTCTTTCAGACTGCCGAAATGCATAAAAAATAAACTAATACAAATCAAATTAATTTGTCTTGGTTTGACTTTCCCATTTACATGTATTGTATTGTTGTCATAATTTCATACCTAGGTGGCACAGAAAGTAGATCCTGAGCGAGATAGTGGATATGTAATATAATCTGTTGGGATGTGAGCCTTCCTTTGAAAAATGTTCAGGTCTTTTCTCTGTATCCCAGAGAAATTTTGCAGATGCATGTAAACGATAGTCACTGTAAGCCATAGTGATTTGTATTGTCCAATGTGTATATCTTTATATATATCAGTAATTACTACCTTGTTGAGCTTTATACAGGTGATATTTAATAGGTTAGGTGATGAATAGCTGAGATCCCAGTGAAGGAGCTGTTTTCTCTCCTGCTGCTGTGAAGTTCCCAGGGGAAATAAATAATGCACAAGACAGGCTGAGTCCTGCAGCACAGAAGCGGGGAGATTTCAGTATTGCTTTTGCTGGAGATGATTTCCATAGATTAGGGCATATGACAAAGGAATGTACTAACAACACCCAGGTTGCTAATCAACCTGAATAAACTTGATTCGGACACTAAGGAAATAATACCCATACACACAAATTTACAAACAGAAACCCTTTGAGAAACATTAAAACCATTACTTAATTCAATAAGCACTTCAGGAAATACAAAGAACGGGCTGACTTAACAGTCCCAGCTATTACTCATGAACTAGCCAGCTACAAAACAAAGCTGTGCCATCACATTTGCCAGGTGCCCTCTTGATATTTCAAAGTCTTAGTTTAGCATAACACACAGATTGGGTCCCACCACCACACATGTCCACCATCTGAGCTTAAAAAAAAAAAAATCAAAGCTGCAATGGTGAAGAACGTGCAACATACCAGACCACTGGTAATATAAGCCAGTTGTTGCAATGCTGTGGAAAGAGGAAGGATGCCATAAAGGGATCTATAATTTCCCTGAATCAGACAGATGTCACTGTGCTGTTGCTCAAACCTGGTGCCCTTAATCTTCTTTGTGAAAGTGACAGTTGTTGAGCAAACTTATTTCTGTGAGTAACGTAAGATGGCCTTTAACCTCTAGAATGAGGGCAGTGTTGGAAAACACTTTTGAAAAACCTTTACTGTGGCCTTTATCATTAGTTAATATTACTGTGCCTTAGCTCCTTCCACCCCAACAAGGCCCAAGCAGCATTTGGTCAACGCTCTCAGGCACATGGTTTGATTCCTGGGGTTGTCCTGTGCAGAGCCAGGAGCTGAACTCAATGATCCCCACGGGTCCCTTCCAACTCAGGATATGCTATGATTCTAGCATGACTTCTGTGCCTCGGAAGGGTATTAGGCAGCTCCACAAGTTTCTTCTACTTGTGCCACCTTTGAGCAGCAAAATGGTTCAGCATCCCTGGGATCCGCTCCTTTGCTTTTGATAAGAACTGTACGCGGGGTTACGTGTTTCAGCTGCTTTCCTGACTCTCAGGCACGACCACCAGGAGGTCAGAATACATCCGAGAACCAAGATGAGCGCATTTCCTCTCCGTCCGCCGTGCCCTCGGTACGAAACCATCTGGGAAGCTGATGGGGGGAGCCGAGGGGTAGATCAGACAGCTCGCTGCCGCCCGCCGGAGGATGCCTGTGCTCCTGGGGCTGGCGGGGGTGGTTTGAAGGAGGAGAGAAACAACAAACCAGAGAGCGGAGGGCGCCCGCTCGGGCCGGGCTGGGCGGGCTCCTGCCCCTCTCCGAGCGGAGCCGCCGCCGCCCCGACAGCGCCGGTGTGCGGGGACCGCCCCGGGAGCGGCGGCCGAGCCCGCCCGGCCCGGTGAGTGTCGTGCGGGGACCCGGGGCCACGGGGGTCCGGGGGGGCAGCCCGGGAGGACGGGGGGTGCCGGGGGGTGGGGAAGGGCCGTGCCGGGCTGCCCGCAGCGGGTCGCGCTGCTGGGACTGCCGCCCGGATTCTCCTTACGGATTAACTTTTGCCTTTGGCTCCTTCTCCTTGCCTGAGCGGCTCCTCCCGGTGGGTGCCGGGGCACCGGCAGGATCGGGCCCCTGAGGCATCTTGCTGCGCCCACCAAAGTCTCTTCAGAGCTTTCGGCATCCCTGTCCCTGCAGCCCAGGCGGGATCCGAGCGCGGGGGGCAGGAGGTGCCCGCTCCCAGGGCCCCGGGAGCGGCGGGAGAGCGGCAAAAGCCTCTGGGAGGAGCGCGGGGGGACCCTCTGCGGGACCGAGCCCGAGGGACCCCTCGGCCCCCTCTCTTTGCTGGGGACACAGCCCGTGGGATCCTCGGGCCAGCTCTGACCTCGGACATGTACAGTCCATGCAGAACGCATCGCTGAGCTTTGCTGCGTGTTCAGTGTTACACGGCGTGGGCTTAAAACTTCCTTGTCTTTCTTCTGAGATACCCTACGTCCCGCTAATGAGCATAGAGAGAAGGAATGATGTTTTCAGTAGAGTTGCTCTTCTGTGGGCATGGTTTTGAAAGTGACCGGCAGGTATTTGTAGCTCAAACCAGAGTGAGCCAGGACTGGGATACTAGAAGTCATGGGCTGTAAAACTGACATGCAAGAACCAGAGCCTTAGTGGCCCTTGCATCTCCAACTTGGCAATCTGCCACTGAAGTAGTTCTCTTGGGAAATGCCATACCGAAATCCTTCAGGAAAACAGGACGTGTTGCTATTGGTATCTGTTATGTGGTCAGGCAAGATCAGCAGCAGCAGCAGTGTCTCCAGGCAAACATTACTATTAACATGTTTTTAATGAGTACTGTAAGCCTAACCCATACGCAGCTCATCTCCTTCAGGCACCAGTGTTTGTCATGAGCTGACAGGCAAGGACCTGAGCTGCCATGAAAGCAGCACTTGGACAGGAGAGCCGCTGTAATGTAGGATGCCTTGGTTTGAAGGTTTTTTAGTTCAGTTTGGTGGTGATGATAACTCTGCTCTGCAGCTCTGACTAAAGTGGTTCTGTCTACCTTCGTAGGTATCTGCTTTTAAAAACGGTTTCTCCTTAATATATGTGAAAGGTGCTCTCTCAGTCCTTCGGGAAAAGCAGAGCATGGAAATTAGGAATGGAAACTTCAAGCCTTATTTTCCTTGTTTTCGGCACAATAGATGCTTCATGCTGCTTCCACTTGGGCAGTGCACACACGTGCATTAAGTGTGATTGCCACAGATGTGTAGAGAGGCGAATTGATTTGCTAAAGACCCGAGAGCCAGTGTTAGTACTGAGATCAGCCCGAGGATTTTTTGGCTCCCAGTTGGTAGATGACACTTTTTTGTTTGCATGACTTGGGTGTACAGAACTCAGGGATCTGTGTTTACACCAGTGACATCTGCAAGGAAGAATCGACCAGTGCACACCAACGGCATTGTATCTGTTTATCAAGAGCTCAGGTGGTGGCTCCTCCCCACCTAATTGTCTTCCTCTTTTTGTTTCTTGAAACATTACAATCTACTAAGAACAACCTTTTTTTTCACACTACCCTCCCTCTCTCAAGTCAGACTAAATAGCCCTGGTCAGAGATTGGGGAACTTGGTTGTCCTCAGTAATTATTTCAGGCCATCTGATTACTAGGGCCACCAAAAGCTGCATGTCTACTCCCCTTTTGTTTTTTTTTGGTTCTATGCATGGCATTTAGGGCTTTTGTGTGTCTCTGCATGATGTCTCAGAAGGATGCCAGTGCTTGTGATTGTTCTTACATGGCAATGAGTAACAGGAGAAGGGAATCAGATCTGCAGAAACCTGACACTGGTGTTCCACAGGCTGATCTAACTATTTTCTGCCTTTGCTTTTTAAGAAAAGCTGTATGGTTTTCAAAAGGACAGTTTCAGGCTGGCATTTGCAACTGTCTACCTGCTGACCGTTGTTCTTTTCTTTCAGGATCTTGGAACTTGCTCACAAATTAATTAAGACAACATGATATCAGGAAACAGACTTAATGGGTTGTATTGTAGTGTACTTTTTTCTTTTTTTTTTTTTTGCTCATAGCTTAAATTAGTTCCCTGAGTGCAATAGGTAGACGGTAAAAGGGGTGGTTTATTTTTCTCAGCTGCATTGCTTTCTTCTGACACATCTGCATCCCCTCTAAAAGAAATGTCCTGGCAAAATTTAAGCTAAATTCAGGCTCTGTTGACAAGGTGAACATTAAGAAGAAGTGTATGAACTCCACAAAGAGCCTGCATGAGTCTCCCAGCTGTCCTGTGCTGTCCTGCCCTGCATGCTCTGCTCTGCAGAATTGCAGTAGCAATCCGTACCAATGGTGCAATGGAAAAGGAAGCTGAAAAAAGTTTCTGGCCTGTGCCTTTAGCCTCCTATAAATTGGACTGTTGGGTGGGCCAGCTCTTTCTCTCCCAAGTGTTATTACAATCCATTTATACTGGGGAAAAAGCGGGTTTCCTGCCAGGCAGCATACTTTCCATCAGCACACGTAATTACTGGGTGTTGGAGAGAGGTAGAGACTCTGGTTTTCAGGCTGGAGGAAGCATTACCAGGGTGTGCAGTGGGCAGCATTGTTGTGTGCCCAGCCATGAATTCCAGGTTTTGCAAGGATGTGGGCTCAGCTGTGTAAGCAAAACCTCCTGCCTGTTCACTCCTCAGCATGGGCAGTAGGCAGGGAGACAGGTAGCTGAGCTTCAAGCAGCCCGAGGAACGGAGAGCTGGCCTGGGGTGCAGCTGCAGCAGGACTCTTTTTTTAGCTTGTTTGTACTTAAACACACATATGGGCCGTGAGAAGTTGGCGGAGCCAACCTTGACCAGCAGTTCAGCAAAACAAACAGGTTTTACTGCCGTGACCTGACGGCCAGAGTAGCTGCTGAGCTTCACTGGAGCAGGGGCAGCTTTGATTTCTGTCATATAGAGGAGGCTCTCAGATGGAGTTTACTCAAAACAAACTCTGTGCTGTGTTGCTCCAGCTTCCTCATGGAAGCAGTGTTAAGGCACATGCAAGACAAGGAGGTGATCCAAGACAGCCAGCATGGCTTTATAGGGACAAATCATACCTGACCAGTCTGGTGGCTTTCTGTGATGGAGTGGCTGCAACATTTGGCAGGGGAAGACTGACCAGTCAACTACCTAAAATTGTGTAAGACCTTTGACATGGTTCCACATGATATCTTGATCTCCAAATTGGAGAGGTGTGGATTGGAAAGGTTGACTGTTTGGTGGATAAGGATATGGCTGGGTAGATGCAACCAGAGAGTTGTTGTCCATGGCTCTTTGTCCAGGTGGAGGCTGGTGATGTCCCTCAGGGCTCTGACTTGGGACTGGTGCTCTTTTATGTCTTTAGCAGTGACATAGGGAGATCAAGTGCACCCTCAGCAAGTTTGCAGATGACACAAAATTGAGCAGTGCAATTGACACAACAGAGGGAAGGGATGTCATCCAGAGGGACCTGGGCAAGTTTGGGAGGTGGTCCCACAAGAATTTAATGAAATTGCACTTCTGCCAAGTGTAAGATGCTGTACCTAGGTCAGGGCAATCCCAGAGATGACAACAGACTGGGAGAAGAACTCATTGAGAGCAACCCTGCAGAGAAGGACTTGGGGGTTCTCATGAACGAAAGGCTGTACATGGCCCAGCAATGTGCTCTTGAAGCCCAGAAAGCCAAACATCCTGCTCTGCATCCAGAGCAGCATGGCCAGCAGGTTGAGGGAGGGGCTTTATCCCCTCTACTCTGTTCTCATGAGACTCCACCTGGAATTCCACCTGCCATGTCCACTTCTGGGGTCCTCAGTAGAGGAAGGAACATCAACCTGTGGAACAGGTCCAAAGGAGGCCACAAAGATGATCACAGGGCTGCAGCACCTCTCCTATGAAATCAGGCTGAGAGAGTTGGGGCTGTTCAGCCTGGAGGTTCTGGAGAGACTTCATTGCAGTCTTCTAGTACTTAAAGGGGGCTTACAAAAAGGTAGAGCAACTTTTAACATGGACAAAAAGTGATAGAACAAGGGGGAACAGTTTTAAACTAAAAGAGGAGAGATTTAGATTAGATGTTAGGAAGAAATTTTTTGCTTAGAGGGTGGTGAGGCACTGGCCCAGCAAATCTGTGATTGCCCCATCCCTGAAAGTGTTCAAGGCCAGGCTGGATGGGACTTTGAGCAACATGGTCTAGTGGGTGGCATCCCTGCTTATGGCAGGGGAGTTGGAACTTGATGCTCTCTAAGGTCCCTTCCAACCCAAACCATTCTGTAACTCTGTGATCACCTCAGAGAGACTGAGAGGTGGTTTGTGCTGCTTTGTGAGGGTGCAGCACTGGCGCACCCACTGCTGAGAGGGACCTGCTTGTAAGTGGCCTTAGACCATCCCCTAAGGTCCAGTCAAGGTCTCTCCAACATCTATACACGTATAGCTGAGGGAGACCATGACTTAAACTCTCTCTTTTGAGATTTAAAAATTATTTTAACAAGTGAAGTTGAGTAGTTTATCATAGCAGCAGGACACTCACAACACTCCATAGCTCCTTTCCTCCAAGGAGAAGCACTTGCTGTACCTTACTGGCCCTGAGCCACCACGAGGCCAGGCATTGCTGGCAAACATCCACTAGGATATTGTGAAGGTACAGTGCACATCCAGACCTTTGGAGTTTGGAGTGTCTTGCTCCTGTGTTTGGCAGTCTGTGCTACTGCTGGCAGTGTCATGGCACTGGTTGAGAGGCACCTGCAGCCCTACAAGCTGGGAGGGCAGGGCAGGGAAGAACAGAGCCCATTTGCTCAATTTGGCCTCTCAGAAGAGAGAGAAGTGAAACTGTACACACGGTCTGGTAACTGTACACACAGCTTGGTCAAAGAAGGTACGTGGGAGGAGGGAGGCGAAGTGAAGGGGCTCAGAAGAACAAGGATGTGTCAACCTAATACCGAGCCCTTAAAGTACCCAGTTCTAAAGCCCAGCTCAGCCCACACTGATCATGATTTCATCAGGCTTTGGATGACAGTTGGAAGGTTTGAAGTGGTGGTAGCAGCTGGAAATGAGGGTGATGGATACCTGTTCCCCAGCCCGTTGTACAGCTGGGTAATGTCTCCTTTATCTACCTGCAACCAGCTCGTCAGGTCCTCTCCTCCCTTTGGTTGTGAGACCTTGTTTTTTTCCTGTTGCATGTAAAATTTCTTCACTTCTCTCTCCTAAAATATGGGAGTTTATCTTTTGTGGTTCAGTGTTTCACATCTTCCTGTCTGCTCTTAGACTTATTTCCTGCCTCTTCTGTACTTTCTGTTTCTCCCATTAGCTCTCTAAACCCAGCTCCCCGAGCAAGTATTTCTACCTTAAAAGCTGCTTACAGCAGCTAGATGCCTTTTCTAGACAAACCAATCCCAGACAAAACTGTCCCAGCCCTTGCACTTATGCAGCTGCTAATTTGACGCTAATCCATTTTAAAAGGAGAGGGCTGGTGGGTGAGGATGGAGTCAAAGGAGGGAGGTCCTTGCCAACATGTCTGCAAGGCTGACAGAGTCACAGTGTGATCTGCACGCTTTCCCATGGGAGAAGCAGCATTTTAACTCTCCCCTGATCACTTTAAACTTATTATTTCTGGTCTCCTGAGCTTTTATGATAATTTTATTAGGTAAGGGGGTGAGTTAATCTCTCTTTTAATCAATTCCTAGTTTAGATAACTGCATTATATACCCAACTGCTGCCTGAACTTCCTCATTCATTCACTTTGTGTTTTGCAGACTTCCTGGCTGTGCTTCAGCAGTGGGTGACTGAATATAGTCTTCTCTGCATCACGGCAATAGTAGTAATGTGAAGCCTAATGAGCACCTGCAGAGCTGTGTAGCAGGTAAGTGCTCCAGGGGTCATTCTTCCTTCCAGATTTAAAAAAGCTTCTTGATGGGCTCTCAACAGGAGATCTTGAGCCTTGCAGCAGAAATGCTGAAAGGAGATTGGTGTGGCTCATATTTTAGTAAATGTTCCCAATGGCGAGGTTCAGACAGCTTCTTGCAAAGTAAGGGTAGCAGTGTTGTGAAAGTTTAATTTGGAAATGGCTTCAGTGTAGAAGATCAGTGGTAAAAGGCTCTTTCTTTTGGACATTCAGTATAAAATTGTTTTATCTCACTGCTTGTTATGGTTGGGACCCAGTCAGAGAGTGATGGCAGAAGGGAACCAACGCGTCCAAAACTTTGCTGACATGAGCTCCTGCTACATTTTCTGTTGTGCTGGAGAACTTGTCAGACGTACCTTAACCAGATTGGGAAAGTACTAGATCTCCATTCTTCCAGGTGCTAGAGAGAGAACAAAGGTGTGGAAGTGCCTGGACGATCTCCTGATGATGAGGGGTGACAGCAGAAGCAGCCAGATTGAAGGGAAATAAACCATTAGCCAGCAATGTGTAGAGTTTTCATGTTTGTATGAAAACCCCTGAAAACATGCTGGAAAGAGAACTGCTGGTTGAAACCACGATGTCTGGCAGTGCCGCTCTGCGAGCGTGTAACAGGAGGCTCTGTGGGTACTTGTGGTGGGAAGGAAAGAAATGGAGCTGATGACAGAGGGAGCTGCCAGAGCAGCAGTCCTGGCTGAAAGAGTGTCCTGCTTCGGCTCCAAGTACCTGTTAGTTCATGTTCTCCATGTGATTTATTTCTTTTATTTATTCTGGATTGGTGCTGGGTGGTGTCTGTCCCCTTTTTCCCATGGCAGAGTTCAAACGGCTGCTCTGTTCTAGCAAAGCTCAACTCGCAGTGTTCCCTGGCGTGCTCCTCCAGCCCTGATCAAAGCTGTGAGAGCTGGCTCATTGCCATTCTCCTGTGTGTAAATGAAGCTCTTTCTCTTTTTCCTTTCCCTTCACCATCTTTCATTATTATCCCTTTTCCAGAGGCAGGTTTTTCTGGCTGATCTAGCACATTATTTGTATCAGTGATATTTGCCTCAAGGCAGAGATGCTTTTTCAGCATTTATAGGGAAAGCATCTGATGCATACCATTGCCATGGTTAGAAAAACCAGGCATAGTGTTGGCAGGGATGAGGACCATTGCAGCCAACTATTGCAGAATTTAAGCCCTGTTAGGTACAGCCTCTGACTCATATGGTTATTCTGGTTGCCTGGCAAAGGAAATCTGTTACTGTTCCTTCACTTTCAGAACCAGGGAAGAGCACGTAGAGGAGGTTCTTCTGTCTGAGCAGTTATAAGGTGTCAGCTGAGCCACCTGTGTAACCAACTCATCTTTCTCTGGGTTGCCTCAAGGGATGGTGAGCACTGTCAGTTGAAAATTTAGAGTTTGTGGCCAAACCCAAATGAAAACAATGTAAATTGGCTTCAGAGTGCCTTGCTTTCAGTTCTTCCAAATTGCAGAGGATTTGGTGACATGTGATGAGCACCTGATGAGGAGTGGGAGCAAATGGTTCCCACGATGTCTGTAGGAAGGTGAGTAGCTCCCTAAGACAAGATATCACCTGCCTGTGTAAGAATCCCAGCAGGGATCCAAAACAGCTCGTTTTGGAGAAAGCACATGCAGTGATAAGGAGACTTTCCTACAAGTAGGGGCAGTTAAGCAGTAGTCTAGACTGCCTTGGGAGGCAGAGATTCACTGGAAGTTTTTCAGAATAAAGTAGACAGAGACTTGCCAGAAACCATCCAGGCACAGTGTAGGCCATGCATAGGCAGAGGGAAGAAACTGTATTGCTTTTTCAGACCTCTTTTTTCCCTACTTTTTAAGCTCTTCTCTGTTAACACATACCAGAGGTGGAGCTAAGGAGATATTCTCAAGCTTAAAAAGTGGTGCTTGATACACACACTATAGTGCTTCCCAGAGGGGCTTGGTCTTGTGTATCTTTATCCAGAAGGTTTAGATCATAGTCTGTTTCCTCCTGGATGTTCAGGTACCTTACTGCCCCTGGTTTCAGAGCAGAGTTTGATTTCTAAAGGCCTCTGGGGATTTAGCATCCAAATACCTTGGGACTGTTGGAAATGTGAGGGAAAATATTTGAATTTTCAGCAGCACAGACATTTCTGCACTGTAGATTGCAAGTCATTCATGGTAAGTGAAGATGACCCTTATCTTTTTCTTCCAGTCAAGTAGGGGCAAGGATGAGAGGGATGTCTTTGTCTTTATGTTGGGTAGATGAAATCCACTAGCTGAGCCTCTCCTACTGTGACACACAGTGACATAAATTATCAGGTACACTAGGTGACATAAGGACATAGAGCTGTGAGGACATGCAGTCCTACCTAGTGAGCTGCCTATGTTCAGTATAAGCATCATGGCCACTCTCTTCTGCTGCCAAAGTCAAAAGATGGTCTGAAGGTGCTTGGGTGATGTCTGTCCCACCTCCCTGCTGACCCATAGCTGCATCTGTACTCCTCTTGGAGTAGGTGCAGGGTTATGATCTCATGCTCTGAAGGAAACTGAGTCAACTGCAAGGAACATGTTTGTCTAGTAAGTCATCCACAACACGTGCTCTCAGCTCAGCCTTGCATTTGCTGCTAGTCCTGGATACTTTCAGTCTCCCATGTGAAGCTGGAAGCTGTCCTTACTCCTTGCTAAGCTCCCTGCCTGCTGCAGCAGAGGGGATTTTTGTGCCTATGAGCGGGGGCCCCACAGCTATGACTCACAGTTCCCATTACATGGTAACTTAGCCTTTAAGTTTGCAGAGAGGCTGTTCCTTGGCTTTCAAACAAAGCCTTCCTTTGTTGTGCTTATGTTATAAAGGAAGCAAGCTATGTGTTCACTTCACATCCCAAATGAAAACCACGTGGCTTCACAACCTTAAAATGTGTGTTCGATAATTCTGTTACAGCAGTGCAAGGTACATTGCTCTCACCCTGTTGAGCCTTTTCAGAGTTTTTCTTCCCAGAATTCAGTTTACAAATTCTTCAAGGAAAGATAGAACTTAGAGGTGTTTTCCTTTTGTTGGTAAGAAAAGGGGACTGAGCAAAGAGCACATGAAAATTATTAAATCTGGGTACATGTGGCAATAGGCTGGTCTCTGAGTCATTCCCTTGGGTAAAGATGGCTCTGAGTTGGTGGCCACGGGTGTTGAAAGGATGAGCTTCATGGAAATATTGCACGGAAGTGGGGCAGTTTGTTTTCTTGTATGACTTTGCTTTCTTCTGCTGCTTTTTATTTCTTCAAACTCACTTTGAAAAGCAGGGTTAGCCAGCAGTACTCGGCAGCCAACATATTTGTGTGCGTGCGTCTGTCTTGGCAGTTTTTAAGTTTATGACTAGTGAGCCAAGGCTGGGATTACTGCTTCCCAAAGCATTTCTCTTGTTTCTCCTGATCTTTTCTAGAGTCGCCAGGTAATAAAGTAAGAGGGTCTGATTCTTCCTGCAGAGGCTGCCTGCCATGCAAGGTGCCTCTGCTTACATCAGGGAGTCATCCTAGTGAGAGTCAAAGAAATGGGGCAATGCAGTAAAAGTGCTCTTTCTTGTTCTCTCTTCCTTCCACACCCTCTACCCATCCCTGCAGGGGCTTTCACAGTCTGTTGGGATGGGTTTTTTTAATTATTATTTTTATTTTATTCAAGGAACTGTATTGTGTTTTATAAAAAAAGCTGGATTTCAGGCAGCGGAATAAAGCATTGCTTTTCATTTCTGTGGTGATGTTTTTGCTACAATAGCCAGCTTTTAAATACAATTCCTCCCCAGTTGTTTGAATACAAACAGCAGTAACTAGTTAGCAAAACAATGGTCCAATATCACACAAACCTTCAATCCCAGTCAGTGTTTTTGAGTCCTGTTTCAGCAGATCCTTGGGCCTGCAGGTCTCCTGACTGTCACCAAAACAAAACTGTGATGGAGTAGATCTCAGATCAACCAAATTCCCAGCCTGCAATGACAATTTCTTTTTGCTGTATTTTTGTTCAGCATCTCAGTGTGGAATTGTCTGGCAACTACTGTGCTTTCTACTGTCTGTAATATATAAGTGCTTATTGTTCCATGACTGAAATGGGACTTCGTAGTTTCACATGTAAAATGTAATCATTCTGCAAGTCATGTCTGAGCCGTGCCAATATCCACATGTGCTCTTCTTAGATGTGCTGGAGTGGTGTATCCCTGCTGGGAAATCATCTTTCTGATGTTTTCACCAACTCTTTTAATACAGAAGCATTTGTCTCAGTGGATGTACAATGCACAGTTAAGTTGGATGTGTAAGGATGAAGAGCATATGCTTGCCTTAGGGATAGGAGAGCCAGAGTAGCCACTGCTTGATTTAACAACACTGGTGGGGGTTCTTTCTGCCTTGTTGAGACTTAGTGGGGGAAGGAAAGGAGGGTGGATTTAAACAAACATCCTGGCAACTGAACCCTTTTTGTGTTCTCACCACCTTTCCCTGAGGTGACTGCCAGACCAGATCAGTGAGCCATGGCAGCCTGCACGGGCAAGGAGATGTTGTGGGGTGGGTGACAGGAGGGTGACAGCCAGAGTGGGTCCCACTGTGAGCACCGGGTGGAGGTCAGAGAGCATCTGTGCTCTCCTCAGCAGTGACACTGCTCCATACATTGCAGTTGACACTATCAGGCTTTTGGTAAAGCAAGAGGGATGCTGTGTCCATCTGTGCTGATGAAAGATTGTGCAAGGGAATGACCAACTATTATCTAGGCTCCAGTCATGTTGAGTTTGAGGGAGAGATGAGGGTGGTAAGTTAACTTTTGTGTATGTATGTCTTTTCTCCTCCTTCTCAGAAAAACAAATCAAACCCAAAACCCACAAAAGTTCTGTCTACTCCAGTTGTTTTCCTAACAGTTAACAAACAAAATTTATTTGGCTTAAAAAGCCAAGCTGTTCCTGGCTGTGATCCTACTACAACAGCTCAGTACGTGGGTGGGAGCCACATACACACTTCCTACCTTTCCTCTCCTGCCTCCCCTGCTGCCAACACTGTGTTCCAATTTGTGAAATCCCTTCTTAGTCCTACGAGGGGAAACCCAAGGCACTACACAGACTGCCCATGTGCTGCTTGGTGACAAGAGCTGAGCTGGCATGCACAGTGCTAAAGCAAAAAAACACATTCAGGCAATGGGCAGGATGCTGAGTGACACACTCCTCAGGCTGTTAGCTTTGTCTCCTGGTCTCCATGGGCATCTCCTCTTGGGCCCACCTTTGTAGTGAATAAACAGTGATTTGGGTGCATGACCTGGCTCTGTGTTTGTTTATTAGTTGCTGCAGCTGCCTTTAATGGTGGCTGCTGGCTTTGGGAGCTGGAAGAGGGAGCCAGAATCATGCTTGTGTTACTGGCATGATATCTATATGCACTGACAAATAATGACTTAGAAATGGCCAGATAAATCTCCACTTGCTGATGAAACTGAAAATCTAACATGTGCCACATCTGTGGGTTTTGGAAAAGAGACCTAGAAGGAAATAGCTCCCCTTGAACCAGAAAGAAGACTTTGTACTGTGTAGGCTTTGGGGTAAGGGAGACCATGGGATTTTATGGCAATATCTTATAAGTGCATCTTTGTGCAGCGAAAGCTGATGCAGGAGGAGAGGACCTCTGAACATCCTGAGTGCTACTGCAAGAAAAGAAAAAAAAAAATCTGTGCTACTTTTGCCCACAGTGGTCACTGGAATGTTAGGGCTTCAAACTGCAGCAAGGGAGAATTAATGAGGCCTGAGAAATAGCTTCCTGATGGTAAAGATAATGAATAACTGGAAGACAAAAGAGAGAATCCCTCTCTTTCCTAAGGCAAGTCAAGCACTGCTCTGCTTGAAGAGATGCTGACAAAATCACTCCTGGTTTGGACCTGGGACTGCATGGCAGTGTCTGCTTCCAGAGCACTGTCAGTGCCACTCACTGCTTATCTATTCCCTAAATCCGCCTGTCCGTGGGAAGGGAGGGCTATCTAGTCCTGTACACAGGATGAGCATCAGCATTTCCTTGGAAATACCTGATCTGGTGACCCCCCGGAGGAAAATATTGCTTCCGACAGTCCACAGCAGACCTGTTGGGCAGGATGTCCGACTCCGGCGGTGCGACTGACCCTGTTGGCACTGCAGCGGGCCTGGGACAGGATGTCCACGGATATTACCAAAGGCTAACGTGTTCTCAATCAAACAGCAAAACAATAGCTCTCAGGCAAGTGGCCTTGTCCAACTGCTGTGCTGTGGCCAAGCAGCTGATCTGGGGTGGGGCGTCCAGGCGTGGTTTGGAAGGCAGTTGCTTGGCCATACCTGACTTTTGTAGTCCTGGGCAGCCCAGCTGGCTCGTTCTGGTTTTAAACGTGGTTGTGTTGCCAGTCTCGACACCCAGGCCTCTGCACCTCATGTACTGGTGTATTTGGTCCTTCCCCACTTGCAGCTTGGGTAGAGAGCCAAAGACAGAGCCCAATCCCACCTGTCTGTGCTGAACCAGCTGCAATTGTGCTGGCAACTGGAATTCGGTACTTTGTCTGTAGCACTAATTTAATGCTCAAAGAACAAATAGAACATGAGAACAGAAACCTGGAGAGCAGAGCACTGACCTGAAAGTGATAAGGGCAGGAACCTCAGGGGCCAGGAAGGAGACCAAAGCTTAGATTACTGTTAGCCCCTCCTGACTTTGGAGGAGAGCCTTCAACAGAAATTTCTGCTGTGCCAAGTAAGTGATCAGACTATAAGAGCATAGACACGAGGTCTCTTTTTAAAATACGTGCCTATAAATTAAACCATGAAGATTTTCTCATTCTTTTCAGTGCAAAGGAGGCAAAATTTGAACAACAAATTTCCAGCAATTAATGGCAAAGACCAGTTTGGTATCTTTACAAAGGTATTGCTTTCTCTAGTGGTACCTTTGTCTTTTTCTTTGAACAACCAACCAGCACATACCTCTTCCTGAGGCTTTACATATAGCAGCTGGAAGGAAAACTGCACTCAGCACCTGTCCTGAGCCAGCAAAGGCCTTTTGACTGCTCTGTAAATGTTGATAGGGAGATTGTGGAAAAACAGCAGTACGCTATGGGGTTGTCTAAGTGCATCTTTCTAAGTTTTTGGCAGGAACAATAATACTGACAGATATCTCTGGAGTTCCCATTTCTCTGCCATTGTGCATGTGTCTTACAAATCAGAGCTTGTAGTCCCCACTAAGAAAAAACATGATTTCTTTTGGTGGCAGCTGGACATAGCTCTGAATACCTGCAGAGGTGGGAACAGTATCTGCAAACTGGAGAATGACACAGTGGGTTACTAAGGGCTTTCAGCACACCTTTATTCTTGACTAGATCTTTAAAAATGCAGCAGAAGTATTTTCACACTATACACTCAAAGGCCAAAAGGCAATTTTTTTACTGTTTTACAGCAAGAGGAGGAATCATGGAGCTCCCAGAAGCTCAGCCATGAGGGAGTATGGCTGGGCTAGATGAAACCCCTCAGACTGAGGTTCACATCTCCCCAGTAAGAAAGTCTCAGTTGCAGGTTAGTGGCTGGTTTGAGCTAATAATCTCTCCAGGCAAAACAAGTAGCAGAGTCCTTTCCAAGCCTCAAGGACCTTCCCAGTGAGAGTGTCAGAAATCGTATTTGTTCCCATGAAATTTCTGGTTTCAAAAGTTTGGCAGCTTTCAATATAGAAAAACTCCCAACCATCTGTAGTTTCTATCATCTCTTTGAAATGCCTCTTTTCTTGCAGCCTACCAAAGCAAAACACAATGTGGCAGCCACCTATTCACTGCCTTTTGTGTCAGCCCAATCGCAGGAAGCAATCGAGTGTGTCGTAAATGATGTCTTGGCGTGTTCCAGTGCATTACTGAACCGCATTCAGTGGCTTGACTTAGGGTTTTCTAATTTAAGAATCAAAGCTTCAGCTCACTCCTATCTGGTTTGTTGCTGAACACTAGCCAGAGCATGCTCTGCTTCCCATGATTCAAAATGTAAGGGAATAAAAACTGAAAAAAACAAAGCTGCATGGGAACTCTTGAGTAAAGAAAGGGATAGCTAATGGAAGAGAAATGTTCTCCCATGTCTTCAGAGGAGATGGACGGTTATCTGAGCTCAGAGCACATGAACAGCCTGCAGAAGCAAGTTGCAAGCTGCCATTTAAATCTCCTTTGCCAGGCTGAGCAGGAGGTAAAAGGGTCTGAAGGTCCAAGGGTGTGAGGAAGGCTTGGGGACATCAGATATTGAGCACATTTTAGCTGAAATGGACAGGACAGTGTTATGACTTTGGGCATCATCATCTCTGTGAAGGACTTTGCCGCTCATGCAGGGAAATCCCCTGTGGCAGGGTGGCTGGTGGGAAGGGGGAGCACACATTGCCACAAGGCAACAGCTATCTCAGGTTGGTCTGCACAAACCCCATATGAACTCTGTGATGTTCCCAGGTGAGGAGGAGATCCTCAAGGCAGGAACTTCAGGTAGAGCTGCTGCCTGGCTGTGTGAAGGCATCTTCATGAGCTTCTTCCCTTTCCTTACACCACACTGTCTGTAACTGTGCTCCAGGCAAGCCAAACATCACCAAGTGGTGCAGCAAAGGGCTTTCAGATCAGCTGATGAGAGAGCTGACCTCCTCCTGCTTGTGGCTTCATGGCACCAACCTGAACTGCGTGACAGCAGTGCCATCTTTCTCCTTCCTCTCTTGGGGCTCTCTGCATCATCCAGGACCTCCTGTGGGGCTGGTCACAATTCTCCAGGTGGGAAGACTGCTTCAGGCTTGAAAGGATGAGGCCTAACTTACCTGGGAGCTGAGGGTGGAGGGCTACAGGTGCTCTTAGTGGAGTCTTTGAACATACCATGTGCTGCAGAATGCAGCTGATTGTTGTTTCTAATCAGGCAGCAGAGAGATCAACTGCTTTTATCTCTCTGAGCTCTCCTCCCCAGATGGAGAGTGGCATGGTGTCTGCCCCCTCACTTCCCAGGGTTGTTCAGAGCGGTCATTAACCTTAAAATCAGTGAAGCCCCTAGTCACTGAAACAGCACCACAGAAAAGCCTGGAAGAAAACTAGTTCTGGTGCCAGAGGCAGGTTTGAACAAGTACCATCACACGCTGGGCAGTGAGCAGAGACAGAGTTTTACATCAAGACAGCAAGGCTTCACATGTCCTGGCCCTTCTCCTTTCCTCAAGCAGCTTTCCTTGGTCTTGCTGCTCCTTTCTCTGTTTTGTGCCCACAGGAGCACAACAGGTGGGGCTCTGCATTTTCAACTGGTCCAGGGAGGGCTGGTCTGGCTGCTGGCAGGGCTGGCCTGCCTGTGATGCAGCAAGGACTACAGCAGCCTCTCTCAGGGGGTCTTTGGAGCCCTGGGACTGCCACAAGGGGTTCTGCAGCAGGTAGGTGGATGAAAGTCTGTTGCTGAGTTTGGACATTGTCCGTACTTTAAACGGGAAAAAAATAGCAGGGTGAGAAATTTGGAAGAGGCTGAAGAGTGTTATGAGAACTTGCTGTTTAAAAACTTATGAATACCCTTTTTTTCCCCTCATACTTGAAATGTTGCTTAATTTGATGCATAGATTAAAAAATTGCTGTTTCTCCTCCATAGTCTCCAGCTTGGAAACATTTGGACTCCTTCCCTCTTCCCCACACAAAAGCTGTCTCAGTCAGAGCAGGCATAAATATTTTTATCAGGCTTAAATAGCTTGGGCTGAAGTTAAAAGCAATGGAAAAGAGCGACCTTTGTTATGGGGAAAGCTGGAGCCCTGTAGCAGGCAGTGCTACTGGTTTCACCTGTATTATTGAGTCTTTCCATATTAGCCAGGAAAGCTGCATCTGATGAGATGTGGGAATGCTCTGCCTCCACCACCCTTGCTGCTGCCAAGGCCAGGCTCCACTGACCTTGGTCACCGAGCATCATTAATCTTAAGCCTTAACCGAGGTTAATGTTTGGCTTAATTTTCTGGTGTGAGTAGCTACAGTAGCAAAAGGGCAGTTTTGACCAGGAGAACTTCCTGTGTTCAGGCTGAAAACAGAGGTGCTTCTTGCAGATTCATGCGATTTGAAGATTTTGTCACTTCCAGTTTTCATTGGGACTCTCTTCTAGAGTTTGATGCCTGTAGAATTTGCTGGGGCAAGAGATGTGTGTGTGCTTCCTAACCTACTCCTGCAAAATCAGCTGGGGTAGCCTTAGAATGTCAGTGTGACCTGGAGGGAATTCAGCTGAGCCAGCCAGTGATGGACTTGGGGATGTCAGGTCTAGCTCCTTCTGCTACCAGAAGGGATAGGTAACCTCTGGAAGTGGGTGCCCATGGGCAGCTGGGCATGACAGAGTCGAAGGCTTCAAGAAGATCCCAGAGAATCCTTATGGATCTAAGAAGTAACCTGGTAACAGTAAAACATTTCATCCTCAGGGACAGAGGTCTAACAGGGCAGCGCAGCCTGGTCAAGACTACAAGGAGGCACCTGGCCCCTGGCCATGTTATTTTTAAGCTTGGACAGCACATGTGGTCTGCGAGAGCGTAGCACTAAGGAAGGGAACTCACCAGCACTTCCTGCCCTGCCCCGGCAAACTGATAAAGCCCTTTGCAATGCAGGGCAACCACGGTTTATTTTTAAAATGTGCCCAGGCACGGAGCTCACAGAATAACTGGAACACCCAGATTTGGGCATTAATTCAGCTTAAATTCGTTGCCTGATGAATTAAAGAGTTAATGTAAATGTAAAAAGGACAAGACAGGCCCACAAGCCATCTCCAGAGCAATGACTGCATAAGAATATTTATCTATGCATGTGCATGGGATCTAAAAAAAGGGTAGTTGGTAGATGTTGCACAGGGAGGGGCACGTAGCATTATCCTGAGCACCGTGTGAATTTTCTTGCTGCTTGGACAATGCATCTCAATCCTGTTCCCTTCCCTTGTTATTCCAGTCCCAGCCCTCTCGTAAGCAGAGATAATTGCATGCCGAAGGATACAGTTCCCATGTACAGTAAATGCTCACATTGAGGAAATCTGGGTTCCTGCAATCAAAAGCCAACAGTTTGTTGCGTAGTTACGATAACAAGGTCCACTGGGATGGATCTGTCTTTACTGTGTGCCCTGTGGAGGCATAAATGAGATTGCCAGAGATGTTTTCCTTGCCCAGATGCTGGGACAGCAGGATTGCTGTGAAGCAAAATATGCAGAGTTGAGGCCTGGAAGGAGCTATTGCAAGGGGAGGGAATCACAGCTCTCAGCTCCCAGAGCCCACAGAGTGCCTCACCATCTCTTGGCTTTCTGTGAGAGAGCCTCATTCCCACAAGGATTTGTTAGGAATGAGATTACTGTTTCTGGTGTGATTGATTAGGTATTTTATTGATAGCCTTGTTTCTGTAATAAAGACCTTTCTCTCTGAAACACAATTTTGAGGCATTAAAGCAGCTGTTGAAATGTCTCTGCTGAAAGAAGAAATATCCCTGCTTGTCAGTTTTGTTCTTCTGATCTTCCTGTGCTGGGACTGAGGAGTAGTGTTGCTAGGAGGAGGGACTGGTGAGCTCACTACATCATAGCAGTGGGTGACAACTTCAGGTTGTACTGCCCTGAGCAGGCACGTGGGCTCTTGATAGCGATGCCAGCCCTCCAGAAACAGAAATGCCACCTGGGAGATATGGCCCGAGCTTTAGCCTGAGCACTGTCTGGCCCAGCCCTCTGTGAGGTCTTGTTAGCACTAGGTAGATACCCGGGCAATGAGACCATGTTCTAGAAAGTTGGGAATTAAATTCTTTGATCATGAGTCCCATGGCACAGAAAGCTTTAATAAATGTAAGGTTCGAGCAGCAGGGCCAATAACCACACAAAGCCACTCCAAAACACAGTAGTGGGCTCAGTCATGCCAAGGGCCTGTGCCAGGGGTGGCAGGAGGGACTGCTGCTGGCACATGGCTGGTGTGTTCCTCACAGCCATGCTGAGGGCACTTCCAGTGGGAGTGAGCTGGCTGCAAGCACAGCTGTTTGGGGGAGATGCCTTACATCAAAGCCATGGTGTTTACTAATGTCTTCCACAGATCAGTAGTATACTAAGCACCAAAAATAAACAATCTGGTGCTTTTAAAAGCACTTGTCTAAAGGAAACCTTTTCCAGTCTAACAGTGTCTCTGTCTCTGCCCTTTATCTTGTGACTGCGATCATGAGGCATCCTGGGTGCTAGAAGGGTTGGCCACAGCCTGATCTTGATGGTGTTGAAAGGCAGGAAGAGCTTTGCCTGCAGTGTGCTTAGAAGCACAAAGCCATGCAGGCTCGTTCCCACACTGGTGCACATCACCAGCACCGGCAGTGAAGGTTTGCCCTGATCCAGGCAGACTGTGTGGGTTCCCAGCCATGCTTAACATGAAAGGTAGTCCTGACAGCCCTGCCTATGCCATTTCCACATCTGCAACATTAGCCTTATGTTGAGGAAAAAGCAGTGCTCATCTCCAGTCCTGCTTTCTTACCTGGCAAGGTCCTGCCTGCTTCTTTCCCTTTCTGTCCCAGGAATTTTAAAGGAGGGAAGGAGGATGGACATGCCCTCCCACACTGCCCCAAGAGTATCGCAATGGGTTGACAGGATCTTCGAACATCACTTGATAAGAGATATGGTCATTCTAACCATAAGCTCATAAAGCCTCTGCAGGAAGTTGGTTGATAGCTTGCAGAAACACCATGCACTTAGGAGCTTTTTTTTCAGGGCTAGAAAGGATGCCAAAATTTTTATTCCAGTGGGAAGTTTCTTTCTTTTTTTTTTTTCTTTTTTTTCCCTTAAGGGAATATACTCCGAATAATGGGTCAATTTACCTTTCTTTCTCTTCCAGGGGAGGAACTGCCATGCCCGTGGGAATCTTCCGGGTGTGCCTACTGGTGATTACAGCAATCGTCAACCACCCGCTCTTCTTCCCGAAGGAGAATGGCACTGTCCCCGAGAACACGGAAGAAATCATCCGGAAGATGAAGGAGCGGGAGGAGAGCCTTCGGCTGGAACAGTTGCGCTTGGAGCAGGAGATTGCAGACCAGGAAGCCACACAGAAGGCTCTGGAAAAGGCTGCATTGGTAGTGGAGGAAACCAAAGAGGAAAAGGTCCGGTGGGATATGTGGACTGCCCTTTCCATGGTCATCTTCCTGCTAATCGAGCTCTGGAGGCAGGATTTCCAGGAAGGGAATTGGCAGGACATAGGAGGAGAAGAGGATGACATGGCTGTCCTGGGGAAAGCATTTAAAGGAGTAACCTTCCCTAACAAGGCTGTCTTGGCCAGCTTTTATGAGAAGCGCATCCTGGGCACCACTGGAGACATGGCCAGGATGCGGGAGATGGTGGAAGGCTTTGCAGATGACCTGCTGGAGGCCTTGAGGAGTGTTTGTAACCGGGATGCTGACATGGAAGTGGAGGACTGCGTGGGTGTGGGGAGCATGTATGAGAACTGGAGAGTGCGTAAACCTTTCGTCTGTGATCTGATAGTGCCTTTTGCCCCCCCAGAGCCATACTGCTTCCGCTGCCAGACCTGGTGCTCTGGGGACTCTTTTCCCCCAGATGAACAAGGTTATGGCACTATCAAGGTGTGCAGGGCAGATGAGGATGTCACAGGTTGCATCTGTGACAAGACTAAACTAGGGGAAGATATGCTGTGCCTCCTCCATAGCCAAGTCAATACTACCAGGCCCAGCAGTGAAATGGAAGACCTCCTATGCTTCAAAAATACTCAATATCTGGATGCTGACCAAGTCATGAAGTGGTTCCAGATTGCTGTCACCAAGGCCTGGAACAGAATTTCCCACAAGTATGAATTTGACCTTTCCTTCAGCCTCCTGGACTCGCCAGGAGCCCTGAAGATAAAATTTAGATCAGGGAAATCGATTGCCTTCAACCTCACCCCTGTGGTGCAGTATGAAAACTCTGATGTTTACTTCATCTCCCATTTCCCTCGGAGCAGCCTGGCAGCAGATGTCCCCTCCAGCACTCACTGGTTTCTCACCTTCGCAGTCTATGAGAGAAGGTTCATCCATCTGGTCTCCAAAACACTGCCTGCCAATGCCTGCCATGTCAGCTGCCTGCAGATCCTCTCCTTCCTCCACGGGAAGCAGTGCAGCCTCACAGGTCCAAGTGGGCTCACCAACTACCACCTGAAGACAGTGATGCTGCATCTCCTGCAGGCACGTCCCAGTCAGGACTGGGCCCCAGAGAAGTTGGAGGCCCGTCTACAGGACATGCTGAAATTCCTGGAGAAATGTCTGCATGAAAAGAAGCTCTACCACTTCTTCATTGGCAATGGGAAAGTACCAGCTGAGCTGGGTTTCCCCATCATATTTCAGAGGGCTGAGCCTCTCAACCTTTTCCGTCCCTTTGTGCTACGCAGGGACATTTACAGGAAGACAGTGGACACGTTCCACGAGATGCTCAGGAACATGTCTGCACTGATAAATGAGTACACAGTGCACATTCCCCTTGCACACACCAATGGGATCCATAAGGAATCCCTTTAACCAAAGCCAAACTCTAAGCACAAGTCCAGAGGGCAACTTTCTGAAGCCTCCTGGAGACAACTGACTTTGCCAGTGCAGCTTCTTGTCTGCAGCTGAACCAGTCCTGGGCCATGGTTCCTGCAGGGAGGGAGAGGCAACGCGGGGAGGATAGGTAGAACCTGGAAGATGTGGTATTGAAGAAGGTTTCTGCTCCAGTTCTGTGCTGGCTCAGTTTTATGCAGCTAAGAATATATTTTTCTATTTTACCTCAGTCATGCTGCGGTGGTGGTTGAGGAACAAATACAAATAATTTATTCAAATACCTGGAATGCAAACAGTGGTGGTGGGGGGGTGTGTGATGATGGCCAAATACTTCATTTCCTTTGGAAGGGGCAGATAAGAAAAGGGTGGAGAAATCAGAGACAGGATCTTGGGATCAAAGCAGCCTCTCTGCTCACAGACAACAGGAGCTCTGCGATTGACCAAGGGAAGCACAGCATAAGACTCCATGCTGGTGTGGAGAGGAGGAGGGTCATGCACAAGATCTGGACTGGATGGAGATCCCTAAATCAACCACAGCTTCAAAGAGAGTTGCAGCAGTAGTTTAAATGGCTTGTCCTGCACACTGCGCATTTCATCTCTAGTGAAAGGATGTAGCAAGGTACAGGGTCTGTGTCTTCAGACATTACATTCGAGTCTTTCACGGTAACATGGCTAGTGGTTTATATTCCTAGCCATTTTCTATGGATAAATGGACAGGAATCTTTTTTACCTTAAAGGAAACATCACTATTGAGTTCTGACATTTTGGGTTATTTGTTTGTTTTCCTTATCTTGGGGCAGTAAGGCTGAGAACAGCCAAGAGAGAAAGGAAAAATAGGGGTTGAACTACATGATCTTTTGAGGTCCCTTCCTATCCAAACTATTCTAATTCTATGACTGCTATAGGTGTTGCTTTCATAAAAGAAGCAGTTCTCCAAAACTGTCCTGTAATGAAGCCAATCTCAGCAGTCTGGTAGCAGGAGTGAACAACCACCCTCCAAATGAGAGGGCATCTCCCCACATGGTTTTAATGAAGCCAAGGCCAGCGGGATCGCTCTGAGTTAGGAGGAAGAGAAGGAGGGGATAAAAAAGGTGCACATGTAGTAGAGCTTGGCAGTGCTGTCTCTGCAACTCCCTTGTGATCAGTGTTGTGTGCCTTCTGCTCCACATACACAGGCAAAAGCTCCCTTATAGGGTCTCTTCAATCTTTTTAAAGACTGCTGCTCTGATGAGGCTCTGAGGAGCTGCTGCTTGCAGACTGTAATTTGCTGAGTCGGGAGTGCAAAGGATTAGTGAGCTGCTGCAGGTTTTCAAGCCAGGGGAGAGTCTTGTGGCATATGTTAAAAACCTCCAAACAATGCAGAAATGGAGATTGCTGAAATCCCTCAGGAATAAGCACGTTTGCTGTGCCAGTAGGCTGCCCAGCCCCAGCAAGGTGGCTTTGCTGAAGGAGAAGGCTCGGGAGATCCTCACCCTCCTTAGTGTGCTTTGTGCAGCGTCCAGGGCCTCAGTGCAGATTTGCTTTGTGCTGGTCACAGAAGCCTGGCCTCCAGTGCTAAGGGGCCTTTGCTATCATTTTCTTACACTAGAATTTCCTACAAAGTTTTATACTAGGGCTTCTCTGAATCCTGTTTACAAGACAGTAGTTTTTCTATGAGGTGAGACCCATCAGGGATGATCTTACCACATTCCACAGGTCCCTTTTTATCAATTCTCTCTTATATCAGATAGAAGATTTAATTCTGTATCACTACTGGGACAGCACACAGCATGAGGCTCATTATCCCGCCTGTTGATAAGCAAATTCTTCATGCCCCCTCCTCTCTTTTCTTGCCAAAAACCATTTCATGACCTCATTGATGTCTGCTCTTCTCTGAGCAGTGTCCCAGTGAGGGACACTATGCACAACGGCAGAGGAAGCTCTTCCTGTCTCCAAACCTGGTTTCTAAGAAAGCACAGGTGGGGACGGGGAACTCTTTGCTCAAATTGCTGCCTCTCTTGGCTTTTATTATCATGGCTATTGGGTAGTGAAGTGATATCTCTGAGCAGAAAGTAAGGGGTAGGTAGGAAATGAAATGGGAGAGGAGAGTCTAGTGAGTTGTGCCAATAGGAAAGAGTCTTGGATCATCAGTGGTTGCTTCAGAACCTTGGAGATGAGTGCCTGGGATGGGAGACTGCCAGGACTGCCAGGGAGGGCTGGACTAATTACTAACGCTAAGGAGTGCTGTAAGCCCCTGGCTTTCATTTAGTACAGCCAAGAAAGCCTTCCCCAGTTGGAAAGAAAGCAGGAGCAGTCTCAGGTGACATGACAAGCAGGTAGTGACAAGCAGAGGTAGAGGGAGGGTGGGTCCTAATACTGGAGCCTGCAGGCTGCATTGGAAGCTGTGAAAGTTGTTTGCAAACCCAAGCAACTTGCCACTTTCACCTGCCCAGGTTTACTGCACAGTGCCTGCAGCAGATCCAGCTTTGCATGGGCTGGTGGCAGGCAGGTCATGCTAAAGCACTTGTGGTTGGAGTTGCTTCTAAATGTGTTCCTAGCCCAGCCAGAGAGAAATAAAAATTTCTCTGCTGTTTCCTGTCAGGAGTCTAAATTTAGACTGTCCAAAGAACAGAAACAAATTTGTGACCCAGGTCTCTCAGGAAATAACATTCAGGGTTGAAAAATAACTTTTATGTAATGTTGAGCAGGGGGAGCATGAGAAGAAACGCTGTTGAACAGAATAAGGTAACTCCCCTATTAAAATGTCAGAACAAAGCTTTGTAATGCCAGTCCTACGGGCCTATAAACGAGCCCAAACTCGTCTTTACACAGCTCCAAGCATTGCTGCTCAGACTCAAAGGGAACCTAAACTGATAAGTGGATTAAGTCTTTTGTTCTTTTATTTTCTGTACTTGTGTGCCTGTTCTCTCTTACGCCCAAATTGACCCTGAAGTGTTCTCATGGGGTTTAGCTGAACCCAAGCTGGAGCTGAACCAGTGAATTTATGGATTTGATTCCACTGAAAGAAATCGCTTGGCTTAATTTTCCTACATACAATATGCTCATTTTGCCCTGAGCACCTTTTAAGAGTTCTGTTCTGAGCATTTAGGCTGTGAGGAAACCCACGCATACCTGTCTGGGGGGAAGAAGTGGTCTGTGATTATAAGCTGTGCTCCAGTGAGCCTCAGGGCAGAGATCTTCCTTGTCAGCCATATACCAGAGGTATAGAAGTGTCCCATCAGAGGAGATGTAAGATTCTTTGGACCAGACCTGTGCAGTGGTACAAGGAAGCCATGACATGAATCACATAATTCCTTGGACTCCCTTGTCTGTCCTGTATTAAAGCTTTGCCCACCAAGTACTAGCCCTGTCAGTAAAAGCTCACACTCACATTTCATAAAAAAGGTTTATAAGACAGTTCAGCTCCATCAGCTGTCCAATAAAAATGCCTAAAACATTTAAGTGTTGCCCATGTGTAGTTTTGCCTTGACAGAAATAGGGTGGGCATTCATAGGAAGCAGCTTTAAAGGATGGAGGTAGAAATGAGATTTTGTGGTTTAAAGTGAAAAATGTTCTTTTAAAACCAAACTGCATATGACATAAACACACGACATGTCTTTGGCAATGCCTGCATCTCTGTAGGACATCCTAGGGAAGGATAAATGGCCTGTCCTGGACCCTTTCCTTGTGTCTCAGTACTGTTCTTGCTATTTGCTAACCAGGTGAATTCAACAGATGAACTCCTAGTGCCTTCTGCTGCTTTCCAACCACTCCCTCCACCCTCAACTTGTGGTTTTAATATTTTATTATAGGCTCTGTCAAAGCAATGGAATTAGTGGTGGCTTGATAGCAGCCACTGATGTATAACATAGCCTCAGGAGCCATTTGCCTTCAGGAAATGTCTTGATTTAAGGTTATTGCTGTTCAGGGGCTGAACGTCTTCTGAGGGGAGCTGTTGGGTGTTCACTCTTTGCTGTGTGGCAGCTACAGAATACGGCTTCTCTCTCTCTCTGAGTTGCTCTCTATATAGGTCTTAGAGGGGTATAAAGGTGTATTTTAGCAAAAGGATCCAAAAGTTAATCCAGTATTCAAGCAGCAGGACTTGGTGCTTGTTCACCAGACATTTTTAATGCAAAGCCTTTGCAGTGTTTTCTCTGTGGTGAAGAAATGAGAGTTTATGCACCTGTAGCAACTTTGCTGCTGGTCATTGAGGGGTTGGCTCTCATAGGAGCCTACCTAGTGAACAGCTTTATTTATTACTTGTCTTTTTTTAGGATTGGAGGTCTGTGTGTACTATATTAGCTCAGAAGCAAAACTGTAGTATGGCAATGCAGCTGAGATGGGCAGTAACACCAGAACTCTCCAAATTAAGGTCTTCCTTGGTTGACAATGCTGTACTTAAACCGCTGCTTTTGTAGCAGGACACTGTTGAATTTGTATAGATCTTCTCATGCAGCTTTATTTATAATAAAGTCTTGTACAAAATCTAAATTAATGTGAAGTCTCTTTTGTTTCCAGCTCCTCCAAAAATGCTTCCAAGAGAGAAGAAGAATAGAGTGGGGTATTTCCAGCATGATACTAGCACAGTGAGCCCAGCATCAAGAATCCCTGGGATTCCTGACCAGCTGTAGAAGTAGCTCCAGAATAAACTGCAATGTGAATATAAAGTGGAATAGCTATTCCAGAATAATGCCAGGGTTGTCAGTCTTCTTGAGAATAGGAATCCACAGGAATTCAAAATGGTTATTCTGAATACATCTGCACAAAAATACCCTTTCATGGCAAGCCCTAAATAACACTGGTAGATGCTGCCCTTTTTCACTGAACTAGAAATCTCCTGAGTTTCCAGTTTAGCTAGAGGAATCCTCTTTACCTGCTTGTTTTACGGGTATCCACAGTCAAATTGCAGCAACCACCCACCACCACTTAATCTCCTGCTTAAAACCTTTGCCTGCTTAAAGGAATGGCAAATCCTTGTTAATATTCCAGTGCGCTCTGGCTCTGGAAGCAAACCCAAAGCTAGTTATTAATTCATATAATAAAAACACCACTATTTCCTTGATGACATGCCTTCCAGCCCCACAGAATGCTCTGCACACCTTTAATAGAACTCTGCCTTCCAGTGACCACTGAGGCTGAATCAGCACTGAGCAGCTCTGAGAAGCAGCTGGCTTAAAAGCTGCAGCAACAAATTTACCTTGACAGGAGTTACATTTTCCCAGGGTCAACCACACACACTGAGGTAAAGGGAATTCTGTACTCCAGGATCTCAAGCAGTCTTGGTTGTTTCAGTGCAACTTTGTTATTGAAAAAAAGCAAAACAAAAATAAACCTACCATGCTTCAAAGCTGTCTGACAAGCTCAGCAACATTTTCTCCACTGAGCTGTTGATTTCTTGCAGCATTTTTTTTCTTTGTCTCGTTCACTGCTTCTCGTTGCTAACAGAAGAGGTAACTTCACTATAAAATCCATTTTCAGAAGGACAATTAGCAGATTTTTGGTCCATGTCATGACTATTATTATAGTATTATCTGTCATAGAGTAGGCAGAGCAGAGCCACTAGAGAATGTTTTGAGGTCTCCTAGTAGTAAACAGTTTTACTTTAGACTTCTTGTGTTTTCCTTCTTTCCAGGCTGTTTTAAAAGCCCTCTTTGCAATGTGTTGGCTTTCACCAGAAGTCTAGCAGTCTATAGCTTTTGTCAAACAATTATGTCTATACTACAGTCCAGAAATGTGGAAATGTGCTTCCTGCACCTGTAGAAAATATTCTTAGAGATGGACAAAAGCTCCTGAGGTAACAACCACCCTGCAGCTCAAACCTTAAATGTGTGCATTATGGATGGAGGTTTAGCTCACACACTAAGACACACTTGGTTGGTGTGTAAAGTCACTGTCCTGGGATGTCCTTCACTCCTTGAGCAAAGGGACAGATCATCCCCAGCTTGGATAATGAGCACATGAACTACAACTGAGAGCAAACCTCTCGTTCTTGTCCTCTCAGTCTCTTCAATATGTAATTGCCTTTCACTTGCAACTGGTTTTATTAAAAAAAAAAAAAAAAAAAAAAAGAGCTGCCTTTTATTAATGGTTGTACACCACCAGCACAGTATAGGGTTTTATGCACTGAACATTCTGTGTCATGGGCCTGGAAACTTTGTGTACCAGCCATTCCCTCCAGCTAATTGCTCTATGACCCATTCCAGGTATTTCCCTCTCTCTTCAACATTCCATTTCATCTACAATCAAAACTGCCAGGAGAAATTTCAGAAAGAAAAAGGCTGATTTTCACTTAGCTGTAGGAAAACAGCACTCGCTATTCCAGCTAGAGGCATCTCTAATCTCAGTTTCTATTACCACTTAAAAAAGATCCCTGAGAAGAGAGATGATGTGATGTTTGTGATGGTGTAATCACTTTCCAGCTCTGCAATAAGCAGTCTTTTCCACAAGCAGAAGAGAAAGATCTCCTTTCATGAGCTGCCTGGCCCTGCAATTGTCAGATTGGGTAGTTCTCATAGGTTTGACATGAAATACCCCTGTACTGCACATCCTTTATGGTAATCAGATCTATAATTCTGATGTGTGGCTGACACCAAAGAGCTGCAGACCTTTGAAAAATTGGGGGTTTTCTCCACACAGGAATGCATTGCTTTGTCCTAACTCTCCACAATGTTGTTTTGCTACTATGCAAATCAGGATGTTTACATTGATAAAAATTAACACTTGCCAAGTGTTAAATCATCCAGGAGACAGGCAGGACAGTAAAGCCAGGAGAATAATTTGCAGCTTCAAAATTTATCCAATGACTTTTTACCATTCATAGAATAGCTGCAAGCAAAGACAAGATCTCCTTTATTTCCAGTAGGCAGAAGTATCTGTGCTATAAAAAAGCAAAACCAAGCTCAGATGATTTGGTGACTCACAATCACGCTAACGTTAATTTGGTCAGGTACCACTAGCAACCAAACTGGTAACACTGGTCTCAGAATGGGGTACTATTTAGGATTTGCCCATGTCTTGAGCATGTTCCATCCTCTCTGATCAATTCTCCATTATGGTTTGTTGCTTGCAGGACCAAAAGCTAACTCAGGTCTGTTCCCAAATGCCCCTGGCACAGGATCAAATATGTGCCTGATATTTAACTGGATCGTATTTGTTTGGGGAAAAGACTTCTCAAGGTATTGGCTTAGTGTGTCCAACCAAACATGTGAGCTGTTGTATCCCTTCCAGGTAGACCTCCAGGCAGTCCTGTCTTTTTCTAAAATGATAAATTCCTTATGGAAATATAAACTATGTTATTTTTAGCCAGTTTCCTATGCAGTGAGTGTGTTCACATATACGGGGCAAGGGGAAGGAGGGTTCATCCCTCCATCTCCTGCCAAGTAACTTTTGAATCCATCAAACAACTTTCACCAAATTTGATAGATCTCTAGAGCTCACCTCCAATAAATTTTAAGTAAGCAGGCAGATAGATAAAAGACAGAGACTCTCATAATGCTGTCACACCACACAAGAGGTCTTTTAAATGTCCTCAGTGCAATTCAAGACAGTTGGTACTCATGTCTTCTTAGACCTGAAGAAACAAGCTGTAAGGAAACAGGGCTGTGTTACTCCTCCTGCTACTCTCAAAATACCCCACCCAACTTTGCACTAGAGCCTTGATGGAAGATGGAGGAAAACAGATATTCCCATCAGATCTATTGGACAAGTCTGGTCTCAAAACAGAAATATGAACAAGCCCCTGCTGCGGATCAATTAATGTTACAGTGTTCTTCAAAAGAAACTTCACTTTCCAGCTCTGTCACATTTAGGAGTGTTATCTTGGACTCCTCAGCTGCTAAAGCAAAATCTCTGGCTGCAGAGGCTTGAGAGACCCTATAAAGTAAAGCTTCTCAGTCACTGTTTGCAGAGGTGCTGCCTTTCACTAAAGGCACTGAGCATAAAACTGCCTAGCTAAAACCAGAGCTCAGTGTTAGAGGAGGAAAAAAGAAATGATTAGCAATTTCTGCTTTGGAGGTGAGTACCTCAGCTTTATTGATCTGCTCTGAAGGGTAAGTGCAGAGGGTGCTGAGGTAAAACATTTAAATACGTCCCTCACTGTTCAGGCATTTAAGCACTTGTAAAATGTCTGACTGTGGCACTGTTTTAAAAATGGTGCCCAAAAATAAAAAAGTAAAACCCCACTGTAGTTCTTAAAAAGCTCTGCAGGAAAATGAGTCTATTTTAAATGTGAAAGTCTCTTCAAATCCAAGCATGGACTCACAGCCACTAACAGTCTCAGCAAAGACTTGATCGTATCTAAGGAGACAAGATTCAATTTACTGTGCTACTTTTTAGAAGAGCCATGACACTTATAATGCCATTGGAAATCCAATTAGGCATCTTTTTGCAGACAATCTAACATTCAGGATCCCACACAGTGCAATACAGGCCCAAGGAGCAGAGCTAGGCAGAACTGTGAGCAGTAATCATGCTATTCACAGGCTGACTCATCAGTCACTTCACCTCCCCAGGTGCATTAAGGCAGAAATTCATTCTATGGCTCCTAACCTTCAGACTTGCTCTCTAGCCCTCTGCTGGGAATCAAAGAGCACACAGGGATTTCCCAGATCATCAGGGAGGTGGTATTTAGCTTGCTAACGTGTTCCAGGTCTCCTCCCTGCCAGCTTACACCAGACAGGGCAGAGCAGGGCAGCCCTGGGTGGTTCTCGTGCCTGTAAGCACAGAGCCCTGCCTGGCCTCTGTCACATGGGCGTTCCCACAGAGCAGAGCTGTTCTGCACTGTGAGCAGGATATTCCTGCCAGTTCAGTTCACCTTCAGGGGTATCACATCACGTCAGTACTACAAAGCTCCTGTATGCAAAACTAGAGAAAAAGCAAGGCTTGTCCACATGCAGCTTTCTACCAATGGTCCCACACTGACTGTCCTGCCAAAGCCACACCTGGCAAAGCTTTAGGGGTGGAAAGTTTGATCCAGAGCAGAGCTACACCAGCACAGAACAGCCAAGATGCATAAAGCAAATGGAAAGGAATTGAAAGGCACCAAATCTGTGAGTTTGAATACACAGGTTATATCAGAGATGTCCTCTCACAAAAAACAGCTGATTAATCACTGTGCCTTTATTATTAGAAGGAAGAGGGGACAAACTCTGCCTCCAAGCCTAAACGGGCACAGAAAAGAGTTGTGTGATAAATGTATAGGGGAAAAAAAACAGCCACACTCCAACCTGTGAATTGGCCCAGAGCACTTTCTTATTGAAAGCTCCCTTCTGAGGATGGTTTGAGTGACAGAAGGAAAAGCACAGAAGAACCCTTTGGGGTAATGGGAATGCTGCAGAGACCTGTGGGAAGGACAGTATTAAACCATAACATCGCAGTTGGTCCTCACTGATTCTTCAGGCCGTCTGAGGCTGACAGCTTTTTTCCTCCATTTTCCTCAGCCCTCCTGTGCATTTGCTGTGCAGCCACATAGGTGACTCATGCAAATGGTTTGCAGCTTACAGGAAACACTGTCTGCTCCCTACCCAGCCTGTGGCTGTTCAGTGCCCCTATTCTTGGCTCCCTTTCCCCTGGAGAGATGGCTTTTTCCATCATCTTTGCCAAGAGTGGCGTTTCTAAGATGCAAACCTGCAGCACGTGCTGTAATTCTCACAATCTGCCTCCTGTGCATGAGAAGATGCTGTGAGAGGCACAAAACAGGCTCAGTACATCAGTCCCTTAATACCAGCTGCATTCTCTCTCCCTCCTGAACTAAGATACAGTGCTATTGCAGACTGCTGAACAGATGTCATACACCACCCCAAACACAGCTGCATCTCACTGACAAGTTTTAAAACTCGTGTTTTAGTAAATCAAAGGGGTTTAGTATCTAACAATATCACATGGCATCATTAATTTACTCAGACAAAGCAGAAACTGCTGTCCCTGTTGACTTTGGACCATCAGTAGAAAAGACTGTTTCCATCTTATAGAAATTGGGGATGATTTAGTAAAAATTGCACTTGACCTCATAACTGTAGAGAGACTGCATTTGCATCAGCCATTCCCACATGAAATCCATGTCCAAGGAACAGAGTGATGAAATAATTGAGCTACTGGTAAAGAAAAGAGAGAGGATAAGAAACAGACAGTTCTCCAAATGTGCTAATGCAGGGGAAACATTAGCAAGCATGGGTAGAGCCCTTCCCAAATCTTCATTCACAAAGCCTAGCCATGATGATTACAGGTGCCACGACAGAGGAAAACTGGGGAGAGCAGGCCCAGGACATCTAACACTGTGCTAGCACTGCATGCCCAACATGTGCTCACACACAATGAGGCACCTCTGGTGAGCTGGACAGACAGCTGTTAAATGAGGCATGGCAGGAGGCTGAGGTTTCCTTTCTCTTCCTTTTTACTTGATTAGAAAAGGCAACAAATCCACAGGCTTCCATATAGAATTCACACAAGCGCTTCAGGTGTCCCTAGCATGTGACATTTGAGACATTTCAAACCATTATCTCCAGTTACTACCACTTTAAGTACAAGAACCATAGAACTTTCTAACACCTCCCTGGACAGAAGCTTCTCAACAATTTACCCAAGCAAGAGCCTTCTGGCATAGCCACAGTCCTATTCACTCAGCTTACCCAAAACTGCAAAACTTCCCAGCTTTGAGAGCCTGGGATCCCCATTCCTCCCTCCCTTCATCTTGATTCCCTTCTACCTTGCTCTTAGCTTCAATATAAGGGCTCCTAAAATTATAATGAAAAAAGAAAGGCTGGACCATATCTTCTATAATAGTACCAAAAATCATCTCAGGGACATCAGTAGAGATGTTATAAATGTAGAACAGAACAAGCAAGCTCAATACCTTGCTAATCTGAAGTATGTATTACCCATCATGCTACTAAACTCAGTATTTTTACAAGACAGACTCTGTCCTTTTTTGCTTTACAGTGAATTTATCTCCTTTAACCTGTGCTGAGAGCAGTTATATTTGGTGACTCAGTAACAGGGAACTAAAAAATAAACAAACAAAAACCTGACAAAAACAAACAAAACCCAAACAAACAAAACCAAAACTCTTTCCGAAAGCAGTAGTACCACTGACAGTTTTTACAGGCAAAATACAGAGTAGACAGTGAGTAAAGACTGTACTTGCTGTACAGTCTGATCCACAGAAGATTTTAAGGAGAGGTCTGAGCAAAGGGCACAGCTGTTCATCTGCTTGATCCTTTCCTTGTTGACTTTCATCTTTCTCTTCAGTTGACCAAAACTGAAGATTTGCATTTTCTTTTCTTGGCCTCCTCAAATTAATGCAGTCATTGTTTTACACCCATCCACTGCAAGGAGAGAGCCAGTCCATTCCACATAACTTGTGTTTTCCTCTGAAGACTGGGCCAAACTCTTGCATATTCATTACCACATTAAAAACACTTTGCCTGAGGCCTGCATTTCTTGCTGTGCTGTAATGAGTTCAAGACCCCAGCTGTCTGCCTGGGGGTTTAGAACACAGATATTTAATAGCGAATTATAAGGCAGAATATTTCATTCTACTTTTTTTTTTGCTGAAGTAGCACATTTATAATGGTACCCTACAGCCACTAAATAAAGATGGGAAGAGCACATCTTTCTGTTTGGACAACACAGTCTCTGGGTTACCACGGTCTGGCCCTAGCCAGTTCGGTTTTTGGATGCCAGTCTCTGCTCTTAACCTATTATTGGATCTGCCTAATGTCACATCTCCCGCTGGAGTCCAATAACACACTGGAGCAAACTGTAACGTATTTCTAGCACTACACTAAGAGCTACACAAAGCAGAGCAGTTAATAAAACCAAAATGTTCTGCAGCTGATCCTTGGATGTTTGCCACTGAGATACCACCACCACTACTTCAGAAACAGGGGGTTTATAAAGCTCAGACCCTGCTTTCATCTAATGAAAAGGCCCAGATCCACATTCTGACAACACACTTCACAGCTTTATGCTTCCTCTGGGTTCTCTAATGACAATCTACAAAACATGTAATAGCATCACATGCCGACTGGGAAACTTTTTAGAAGACATGGGCATTCTGGAAGAACAGCAGAGTCATAATTATTTCTCTAAGTAGTGCCAGATGTGCTTGAAAAACCACAAAGATAAACAGGAGAGGAAAAGCCACATAGTTTGAATTAAAGCTAATAAGAGCATAAATAAGCCCCTCAAATAGCTGCAGGCTGACAAACCAAGTTCCTACTGATTCTTTTTCCTCTTTTTCCTGCCTTTCATATCTGCTTTCCTACTTGCAGTTACACAAGCATACTTCTTAGAGTTACTGTCCTGGGCTAGAACATGTTAATGGCAAAAAAAAAGATTAGTACACATTTTCTCCAGAAAAGCTCCAAGATTCCCAATGCCTCAGCTACCATGAAATCCATGAACCACTACCTTCTGTTATGCTACCTTACCTCATTGCAGTGGGAGACAGATAGGAACAGTTTTGGGTATCTCAGCACCACAGGAACCACAGCCCTGCCCCTGGACACGCTGCTCTGCCTTATTTCTTTCTGCATGCTTATTCCCTGGAATTTTGGCTAGTTTGGGTTGCTAGTAGTCTGACATACTACACAGCTGAGCAACATCAGAAGGGGTAATAGATCTTTTAATCCCCTCTGTGGACAGGAAAAAAGTAAAACAGCAGAAGTTTTTCCTGTGACTACCTGTGATTCAAACAACCTTGTCCCCACTCAGCTCTGATCCTGCAGTTTACCTGATGGAACAGAATCTAGTAATTTCCTCACCAGCAGCAAGACTCCACCAGTACATAATGCTCTGACTGAACTCCTTCTACTTCTGTTCTCTGATTTCATCTACACCTTGACAAATACAGCAATGTTTTGAGTTCTGGAGCAGAAAAGAAAATAAATGTCCTTCTGCTCAGGATATGGTTTCTGTTGGCTTTACTCCCTACTCCAGCCCTTAGGTTAGAACCTAGAATAAACACTACCCTACTTCAGAAGGACAGAGAAAGATTACAACCACTACAACTCTCCCTTGGCATATCTACCCCAAACTGGAATTTTATTAAATGATCCCTGTGAACATGACTGCAGAAGGGATAAATGAAAAGGGCTGCAAGGTCATTGGTTTGGCAGTAGCTCTGTCCTCTGTCTAAAGAAACAGTTTGTACTAAGTAACCACATCTTCAGTTCACAAGCCACACTATCTGATTTAGCCTTTACGGTGCACTGCTCCTCTCTCTGCATAACCAGTGACTAATACCTGCCCAAAAAGAGGAAGGAAAAACTGTTTAAAGACAATGATTGCTTTTTATTCATTTTCAGGAAACCAGTATTACAATTTTTAATACACATAATAGCATCAGTTCAAGGACTGCCCACCAGCAATGCCTATAAAGAGGCCAGAGATTAGAGACCATCACCTCTGAGTAAGGACATTCTCCTTTATGCAATATACATGGCCAGCAATGACTTTCCATCTCCTGCTTCAAGCCAGCACATCCTTCTCATGACAGGAGGAAGAGGAGTTCACAGAAAGTTTCTCAGCCTTTTAGCACAGATTTATTCCCAGTCACGAAATGCAACCGCAGAAGAGCCCACATCAAATTACACTAAGTCCCCACACTGAAAAACAGCACTGACACTTTAGCAAGCTCATGCCTACTGGCACCTCAGAGCCCATAATCACATGCCTCAGGGCTATTCACCAAATACAGCTTGAGGTAGTTTTTGAATGTCTGTGAGTCAATCATGATAGCCTTGACAGCAGGGTCCTCCTTCATGGCCTCCATCCAGCGTTGGAGCTTTGGTGCGTGATTCAAAACGCTACAGGAAAAGGGAAGAGACTGAGTAACACAAATGGAAAATTTGAAGGACATCAAGGAAGCAAAACAGCTTCAACAATTCCATTTTACTACTTTCTCCCTCCCAGTGCAATGTTCGGCTCAGAGCAGGTGACAGAAATAAATATCATGCCGCAGAAGACAAACTAGCATTTGGAACGAGCAAGAGTTCTTACAGAGCTTGTGGGCTCTGCAAAGCCCAGCAAAAACACAAACGAGCACTTACTGTGCAAGACACCACCATGTTTTTGCTTACTGTCACCCCTGCTGCAAAACACACGGCTCTTATTTATCATCTGCCCTGAGCTGAGGGCAGAGGCTTGTGCTCCACTGCCTCTCTCTGGAATGCTTTGTTCACAGTGCCTCTGGAGGCAAACGCTGTGTGCAGTGGTTGAATTCTCCCCCGCAACCCATGAACATCTTAGCCTTCTTGAATACCAAGACAACCTGTGCAGTTTGTACAACCCTGCAAGCTAGCAGTTCAAAACAGACAGTCTATTGAAGAAATTGAGGATTTGACTAACAAACTAAATCCACAAATCCACAGATATTAAAAACAAACTAAAACCAACCACAACAACAACAAAAACCCAACCCCATGTGGCAAACTGAAAGCTGAACAGTGTAAATTGTTGTCTTCATTCTCTGGAAGACTGACACAAGTACTTCACATTACAGTTTTCAACCCCCAGGGTTGGGAAGCTTCTCCAGGTAATTCCTAACCCTCACCCAAAAAGCATCTTAACGTACAACAGCTCAGATTCTCAGTCAAAAACCTTAATGACTCTGGACCTATCCTCCTGTATTGCTTGAAATATTTCCCCTTTCAAAAGAACCACACAGGAGACAAAGCAGGTCAGCAATCCATCAGGGAAGCCCTCATTTTACAGTGCCAGAAGTGTCAATGCTAAGGATTCCCCTGCATCTTTCTTGTTCTTCAAGAATGGTTCAGTCACCAGGACGAGATCAACTGTTCTATACTCATCTTCCACTTTTATCATTCACTTCCTCATACAGGCTGACTTTTTGGTCCTGTTCTAAGCCAGCTATAAAATATTTTTATTTTGATACCATTTCTCTGCATATTAATGCAATACCATGGTAACTGGAGCTGTTTTAAGAATACAGCAGACCAAGAAATTTATTCACATATTAAAAAAATGCCATTACAATGCAGACAGATTTATAACCTATAACAAGATAGGATATAGTTTACCCATCTGAAAACAAAATCACTTTCTGCTGTCAAACTAGTGTTTCCAAAGAGGGGCAGATGACTGCATAGTCTGAGGTTTTAGAAAAAGAAATTTGAACTTTGGCTGCCATATCTCCATCCCCTTCAAATAAAGACTATTTTCATCTATGATACTAGCGATGGAGATAAAGTCCTGTATTTCAACCACTTCTTCCAGGTCTGTCACAATTATTTGGTAGGAAAGTAGACCTGGTGAAAGAAAGCCTCTTTATAGAAGATCCTTGAACAACTCATCTTTTTTAAGTAAGATGCTTCCCCCCAGCTGCAACACAATACAAGCCTTCTTCAGCAGCCCCCATGAGTGTCTCACTGCTGCATGTATGCAAAGAATATGTACACTGAAGCAGTTCAGAACTCACTAGAAGCAGGGCAAGGTACTCACTCTTTCAGCTGGAATGCTTCCAGGCGTTCAAACCACGGCCAGATCATGTAGTCGAGCATAGAGATTGAGCTCCCACCAAAAAACACGGTGTTGCATTTGGACAGAATCTGTGAAGGGCCAGAGATGTCAATTGTCCCAAGAAGGAAAAGTGCAACAGAACAATACCAAAAAGCCCACTTCATAGTGGGATGCAGGGAGACTGCAGGGATCAGACAGTAAATAAAGGATACACTCTATTTCTCTTGTGCATGCACTATCAGCAGAGTCAGAGCTAGTTAGTACAGTTAAGCCTAATACTTCAGCTGCTATTTCATAAACAACCAGTCCAACTCTTCTCCAGAGATTCAAAAACTGTCACAAAATATGAATCACTAGCAATCTGCAGCATGTGTACAAACAGAGGAACTTAGCTCTCAGAATATGTCAGTTTGTGATTTCTTACTCGTCAAAAATCATTAATGGCACAGACTAATCAAACATAACTCACATGCCTTTCTTGAGCAATAAATCTAGCTAAATTTAATATTCAGGTAAGTAAGAGCACCATTTTAGAAGGGACTCTTTTCCCATGGCAGTTGAGGCCAAGTGGTGTCAGGGAAACATTTCTAGCATTACATATCAAAGTGCATTTCATTCCAGGTGCAAAGGCAACAGGAAGCAACTGTTAAGTTACACCAGAAAGAGATCCTCACAGCTCAGCACAGAAAGCAGGGGCACAAAGAATGCAGCAAGTTCTCCTGTTACATTGGCAATTCTGATGCATTTTTAAGTGCCATGGTCATCCAAGCTTAACATGCTTTAAGGACCCTCCAGACCTTGGTCTCCTCTTTCATTAGACTAGTCCCTCTGTTTTCAGGCATTTTAAAGGTGGAACTCAAGAGACCTTACAAATCTTTGTCTTTTTGGACATTCACCACCAGTCTATACTCGTATGGCATTTACTCCTTGTCCTCTAACCCCCATGATCTAGTAGAAATGTCACAGCAGCCCATCAGGAAGCATCGAGCTGTTTGAGCTCCCAGGTGTCTGGCAAAGCACAACCAGGCACTGCACAGGTGCAGAGATGGGAACACAGCCCCCTCTGTCGGGCAGCAGAAATCAAAATACAGAACTGTTCAGAAACACTTCCCCTCTGGAATATCACTTGCAATAGGCCAAGGGAAGTTTGCATGGCTCTGTTCCTGCCTCTCATCCTCAGCTGACCGTCAGCTGCTGCTGCAAAATCCTTCAGGGCATAGTAAAATAGAGACACTGAAGGAACAGCAAGTATTTCATGGCATTGATTAAGCAGAGAGATTTATCTTTCCTTAATGTTTAACAGAGTTGTATTTCAGGGAAGTAAAGCACACATGACTTCCCTCAAGAACTCATTTGTCATCTGCACTACTCCAAGCTGAGGCTAATCAGACAAACAAGACTACCCTGAAAACGACTCAGGATGTTCTGTGACTCTATGAACTCTTCTTAAATGATCCATTCAGGCATTAGTTGTGGCGGCTAAAGAAACAGACGGAATGGGTTCATGACAAAGGAAAGTCCAACAGCTGTTCAGACTAGCCAAGAACCACTACTGACATGGACTGTCAAGTGATTAATACAGCATCAAAGCCACCTGACATTTGCTGGAGCTCTGCTGAAGTTGCATTACACCTCGAGTGGCAGAACATGGTCCAGGGCTGGATTTCTACAAGGCACAGATTACATTCTGCTTCCTCACCTCCCCCCCCAACAACAAAGGTAATCTGTAGAATGAAAAAGACTTTATACCATCACCAGTGTGTCTGCACTGATTTCAGCAGAGCTACAGAACAGATGCTCTTCAGCAGCTCAGACTCCTCAGCCCTTGCTCTTAATACATCCTGCAAGGTGTCCTTACATTTAAAGCAGAACAAAGATAGACAAGGCAACAGCAGTCAGCTAGAATTCAAAAATATCCACAAGTCCACTCCGTCTTCATCACCAGTTCAGCTACTTGACATTTACTTAATGGGGCTGGTTGTACATTCTAGGCTGGGAGTAGTAAACTGAAAAATTGCTCCTTGTTGTAGTTACCAACTAAATGAGAAGAGATCTACCTCCAAAAACCACAGCACGAAAGGAAAAAAGCAATCATACAAAGGCTGACAACCTGCTCATTATCATGAAACACTCTTACCTCTTCAAATTTGCCAAACTTTTCAGTAATCTCTGCTTTCAGTGCTGTGGTGTCCTGTCCATCTTTGACTGCCACAACGTGCTTGAAAAGTAAGGATGTTATCTATAAAAGGAAAGTACAGCGTTTGTAATGTTCCTATTACAATAATACAAGTCAGTCACTCGGAACTTAAAATGTTAACTTAGATCTTAAGATATTAAATGCAAATTAAAGATTTGACTTTAAAGTGCTAAATAAAGTCCATTAATAAAAAACTTCTATACTTCTAAAAAGGTAAGCAAAGACTTACAGGAAAAATTATTAGAAATAGTAATGAATTTTAGTATTAAGAGGAGAATAGTAAAAAGAAGGGTATGTTTCCCATCTGCACATTTTCTTTCTTGCAACATGATTCCCTGTAACCCTCTTCCCATCAGGTCTATCCAGAAAGGCCTGTTGCAAATATATCTTCCCCTCTATCCCCCTTCTTTGTCCACATCTCTTCGCATCTTTTGTTGCTTCCTCTCCTGTCTCATATCCAAGCTGACTTCTTTCACTTCCTAGACTCCTCAAAGCATATGCTTGTACAGAGAGGTTAATTGCAGTCAACCACCTCCAAACCAAAATGAAAGCGAAACCCAGGCTCATGTCTACAGCCACGTACCATCTCTTGTCCATGATTGCAGGCTCTCTCCATCAGGCACTCCTCACATTCTGCACTCACACAGTACTTCCAAGACAAATACTTGCCACTGCCTAGGTCTCAAGTATTCAGCTAGTTTGGTCTACTGACTCAACTCTATTGTATGATGCTCAAAATCCTACCTCTTCCTGCATCCATCCCCACCCATAAGTGCTAGGAGCAATTCAGAGACACAGTGGTTTGTATGTGCTCACATCAAGAGACCCCACATACCCGCTCCTGTTATTTTAATGGTTTTCCCAGACAAAAGACCTGCTTTAAAAGATGGAAGCAGCCTCAGCAACAGAGGTGCAGCTTTTGGTGAGATGGTAAAGTAAAAAACAATCTTACACTGATCAGGCACTACCTTTGAGAAGTCTTCCAAGATCATCTTCTGACGGGCTCGCTCATATGGGTCTGAAGGCATCAGCTTCTTCTCTGGAAATGCCTCATCCAAATATTCACAAGTGATTGGGGACTCCCAAATCAGCTGGCCCTTGCTGGTCTCCAGAACGGGGACCAGCCCAGAGGGGTTCTTCTCAAAGAACCAGTCAGGTTTGTTCTTCAGATTGATGTTGATTACTTCATGGCTAAAACAGCAAAAGAAACAAGACCCAGACAGGCTCAGTTCTGCTACAGTCCATTCCATACCGTGGTGAAACACAAGCCATTACACCTCAAAAGTTCAGTATTGAGAGGTTGAATCCTCATTCCCCTGCACTCCTCCATTTTCCCTGAAGTCTTTTGCAGGACTAATCCTTTGATACAGAAATTCAGCCATACTTTGCTGAAGAAAGTCAGGACTGACTTAAAATGAGTTGTTTGCTGAACTAATAAAAGACACATGCACAGTCTGCAAGCATACTACAGAGGCAGCCCTTATTGTCATGCTAAAAGCAAAGGTCAGAACTCAGCACACTTATCACATGTGGGTTCAGGGGCATTATAAAAAAGAAACACTTAATTGCCAATAAGCCACACCCCAATTAAGAAATGCAGCTGAACTTAAACCTGTCCTTACACCAAAGAGCAAATCAGGAGAGCATCCTACCTACTTATCTTCCCAACCTATGGCCGTAAAACAGGTGTTTAGAGTAAAGGCAAATATACTGATAAAAAAAAGATACATGGGAAATATGTCCATATTAATAAACCGTAAGTTAAATGCTGTGCTATATGTGTGATCTCAGAAAATTCCCAGTAAACCCAAAGGTCTGCTAGACACAGCTGAACCTTCAAAACCACTGAAAGATTACCAGAAGGCAACTACCACATCTAGCCATAAACCTCCTCCAGAATCACTACAACAAGCCTCCCAGCTCCAAAATCAATGCAAAGACACTAAATGAAGATAAAATTATACTGGCCTGGAAGTTGTACTGCATCTACTCTTTCAAAAAAAGAGCCAGGGTAAAACAAAACCTCAACTCTCACCTTGCTATCAGGAGTGCTGAATGGTAAGCATTTCCCTATGTTACATGAACTCCCAGCCCTGTGTTGGTTAACAAACCATTAGCAGGCCTGAGACTTGGCAGAATCAGAAGAAGATGTAAAAACCTGTTACTTTGAAGTTGTAGACTAAGGGAAACATTGGACCCCATTGAAGAACACTGAAATGACGTGGCTATCTTGAAAAAATATAAACACAACTACTGAATGCCATTAACTAACTATAGCACAGGAATGAAACAATGTTATAGAACACAGTGTGTTTCCTCTTTCAAAAAGGCCACTCACTATTGTGTTTTGCTGGGCAGTAATACAACAGAAACACTGAATATTCGTAGCTCCCAGAACTTTCACTGCCGCTCTCATCAAAAACAAACAAAAGTGTGTGCTATGTCTCTACTCACATTTACCCAGGATAAGCTCCAATGCTATAACTGTAAACATTCACGATGACCAGCGAGAAGAAAAAAAAAAAAAAAAATCAGTTTGGGGTTTTTCCCTATAAATTTGGGCAATTTCCCTATGGATTTAGGCAATGGTTGCAGGGTCAGGGTGTGCCTTTTAGGGATGTCCTGTGCAGGGCTGAGTTGGACTCGATCACCCTTGTGAATCCCTTCCAACTCAGCACATTCTGTGGTTTACTTTGAGCCTTTACGTAGTTAATTTCATACATGCGCTTCACAATAGCCCTCCTCCCCAAAAAAAACCCCAAACAAACATGTTCAGTACAAGCTTCAGAGAAAAACCACTCCCAGAGACCTCTTTTCAATCAGTTCTTCCTGGATTGTTTCAACGAGGACGATCTAGGAGAGAAGGGAAGGCTGGGCCCCCTGCCCCGCGGGGTGCAGGGGCGGCGCAGAGCTCACCTGATACCCTTGGCGCGGAGAACCAGGCGCGTCCTCTGCGCGTAGGGGCAGAACCTCATGCTGTAGAGCCGCAGCAGCCCCCCCGGCACGGGCCCCGGCGCCGCGCTACCTGCGGGGACAGAGGTGTTACCGCCGGCACCCACCCCGCGCCCCCCGCAGGCCCGGCACCGCGCCGCTCACCCTTGCCCAGGCTGCGGGACTGATCGCCCGACATCCCGATACGATGCGATGTGTCGCGATCTGCGCTGTCCCCACCGCGCCGCGCCCGCCCCAGCGCCGCCGGCCCCGGCCCCGCCCGCGGGGGGCGGCCACGGGGCGGGCCGGAGCCACCGCCCTCAGCAGGCCGGGGGGCAGCGCCCGCCTCCCTCCTTCGCTCCCTGCCTCCGGGGTCTGGGACCCGTTGGTCTGTCCTTGATCTGACTGCCCTCCCCATCCAGCGGGGACAGGCACTGTCAAGCTGCTCTCCATGCTCCCTCTCTCCGGTTATACCCTCAGCACAACCACCCCGCTGGCGCTCCCGTGAGAATGGGACACCCACGGCCCAACTCCACCCCGCAGGCCAGGTGCTGGTTTACAAGCAGTGCCCCCAGCAGCTGGCGAGGCACCAGGCTCCCCTCGCTGCCTCCTCCTGCTACGGCAGCGCTGCATCACCCCCTGCCCTGCAAAACCCGCGGTGACAAGGAGGGCTTCTGTCTCCTGCAGCTATTCTGCTTCATGTTGAGAACAGGAGAGGAGAAAATAGATAAACCAACAGAGAAGGGGGTACAGAAAAAGTTAGTTTAACTTCATTACTACCTTGCAGTTACAGAGGGCTTCATTGCCTTGTTCTGACAACGGGGCCTGTTGGGAGCATCAGTGTGTGCATAGAGCAAGAGAAAGAATCAAAACACAGGCGGTAGTGCTCACTTATCCCTTTTGCTCCCTCTTCACTTGAGATGAGGGCACCAGGGCCTTCATAATACCATCTTTTCCTGGGGTATAACAATGGAAATGCTATAAGAGGACCTTTCCTCTTAATGTGTTTTACACGCAGTGTCCTAGTTGATATATAACCAGAGAAGTAAAGTGATTACTTTGCCAGGGCTCCACACCCTTCCACCTAATCTTCAGGTCAGAGCTCTTTGTTATTAGGAAACAGCACATCTGTAGGGACGAGAAGGCCGGGGCAGCCCTTGCCAAAGGGAGGGAGAATCCTGGCCTTCCTGGCAATGTACACATCTCTGTCAAACCCCCAAGGCTAATAGAGGGACTGGGAGTTGTTCTGTCTCATCAGTGGATCCTTACTTGTACAATTGAGTGAGTTCTGCCTTTTGGTGACCTTTGGTCCCTCTGAGTACCTATCCTTAGGAAAGATTCAGCAAAATTTGGGTGATGAAAAAAGACAAAATTAATTTGAAATTTCTCCTAGCAATTAAAAAATACACAAGGAGTCTGTTGACTCACATGGGAACCCAGAGCAGCATTAGAACACCCAGATGCTACAACAGGCCCTCAGAGGCACCAGAGAAAATAAACCTACTTCCTCATTCTCTCCAGGTTCTGTGTGGCACGCAAAGCAGCTGTGGAGACAAAAGGTAAGGAGGCAGTTTGTCCTGCTGCCCCTGGACATGAATGTCACACTCCACTGTTGCTCTGAGTACACAGTAGTATTACAACACTGCACGCTGCCACTGTAAGTTAAATAACAGCAAGCTAACACAATCAAGCAAGACACTATAAATCACATTCCTCCCTTTAGGGAAGGGAAAAGGAGATCTTTTTAAAACTGCTTTTTAAATGTTTGAAGGTTCTTAGAGTGTTACCAGGCTAAAAGCCACAGTTACACAGAGAAAGACCACGGCTGTACTTCCTCTTTTTTTTTTTCCTTTCCCCAGCAGCCTTCTCAGCTCTCTGAAGCTTCAAGAGCCCCATCTTACAGAGTCCAAGAAGAACCATAGTAACTTGTAGAACCATTAAGGCTGGAAGAAACATCTGAGATCATCAAGTCCAGCTGTTCACCCAGCACCACTCCTGCAGCCCCTAAACCTAGCACCACATCCAGATGCCTTGTAAACATCTCCAGGAAAGGAGGTGCTCCTCATAAACGACTCCACCAGGAAAGACACAAGAGGTGACAGAAGAACAGTCCAATTGCCTCACTAACAGAAGGGCAGATAACACTGGCCCAGGAGGAGGGACACGAAGGGTAACCCAGAAAAAGAACCAACAATCACGAGCCAGGACGAGCAGTACCTCCTGCTGCCTTTCTGGCCCTTTAAATACCCGTCCGCGCTCAGTGATTGGCTGACGCACTAGCGCGGGCCAATCAGGTGTGCGCTCCGAGCCTGGCCAATGGCGGACGCCGTTGCTGTTGCCAGGGCAGGGGACAGCAGCGGCGCCGGGGGCGATGGCGGCGGGGCCGGGCCCCGGCCGGGACGCGCTGGAAGTGAGGTGGGGGCGGCCGGCACAGCCTCCACACGGGCCCCGCGGTGGGGGAGGTCTGCCAGGGCGGCGTGGGTGGAGAGGGGAAGAAATCACGTGCTCCCATTCGCTTCTGGCTACACTTGACTCCTCTTGCGTGTAGCGAAAGAGGCCGAGAGCAGAAGTCCTCAGAAAAGATAACAATAAGTTATTGCTGGACGTAAATATCTCAAGACTAGTAATTTTAAAAATGTTTGCAAGTATGAGAGTGTAAGTACAAAGGATCAGCAGCTGAGCTGATCCTGTGGTTGACTTATGTTCGTGAAGAGAGCATAAAAGTGCTTCTGGCAATCGCAGAGAGCAGAGGTCTCTCCCAGTCAAATGCTCTTTGTGGAGGAAGAGCAGAGATGAGACGTTTCTGAATGGAAATCAGAAGAGAAGGTGGTAACAGCAGTGTTGTGCTCTGCGGGTGCCTGGTACACTGCTGGAGCTTGCCTGCCGTGGTACTGACAGGCTAAACTGACATCCTCAATTAGTGATAAATGCCTTTGATAGGAGAACCCTGATGTTTATCCACACAGTTTCTGAAAGGTAAAAACATCTGCAGGCAGTTATGAGTTTGTTGACGTGTTGTAAGTTCTTGAACTGACTCCGCTTCAGTAATTTATTTCAGTCCTTGTGTAACACATCCTGTTTACATTCCAGAGTTTTGCCATGTTAAAGTACTGGTGTCTTTAAAGCAGAACAGGCCTCCTCGTTGGTTCATATAAACACAAGCTGTGCCTTCGTATTTTTTTATTTTATGGGGATGAGATGAACTACGAAGTGTAAAAAGGTTTAGCAAACACAGTGGGGTCCCAAATATGGATTGTAGCTCTGCAATTCTTTCAGAATAGGGATATATCTTTTACTGTGATACATGAGGACGTAACTAGAGTCTGTGAACTAATTTTATTTTTAGTGAAAAATGAAAGAAATACAAGCGTTTCTCCATATTTTTACACCAGTCTGTCGATTGACCCTATGTTTTTGAAAAGACTGACTGGTGACTCTTAATACAAGATCTTGAAGTTATTGTGGTTTTACAGCATTGTTGTGGGGATGAATCTAACAAATCCCAAGCATGGGCTCAGTGTAACTTAGGCTACAACATTCCCTTTATTTTGAGAAATGTGTGTCACTGATTAATGTTTTAATGTTCGGTTGCTGTATTTTCAGTTGGGTTCAGGGATTCTCAAACAAGAACTTTGGCTTTATCAACAATCAGACTGTCTGCTACCCCCGTGGCAATTACATCCTCTTCCTGGATGTGGAAACAAAGAAGACAACAGCACTACAATGTGAGACAGGCCCTGTGGGAGCCTTCGCAGCAAACGCCAGCAGTGAAGTGGTGGCCTTTTCCGACCGGAAGCTGAATCCCGTCATATATATCCACCATTTCCCAGAACTGAATAAACTGACAGAATTAAAAGGTAGTGATGTGGTAACCTTCCTCATCACCGTTCCATTAAAACAATACTTTAATAATCCAGTTTCTGAAGTGTTTTTGGTTTTTTTTTATAAGACTTGAAAAATGGTGTGACAGAGAAGTATCTTGAGATGAGATTCATGGAAAGCAGTGGAAGGAATTTTCCACTGCACTGCTTTTACTTAGGTTCAAGCTGGGGAGGAATATGACAATACATAATGAAGCTGATCTGAAAGGAAAACAAAAGGAATTAAGTGGAATTAGTTTTAGGAAAGTATAGTTATAATGAGCAAAAAACCCCATACTGCAGTAGGCTCCCAAGCAGACTGCTGATAGCCACAGGAGAAACCCAAGGTGTGAAAGCAATGGGTGTTCTTGCAGTTAAACGGTGGAGTCTGAGATCTAATATAGATTTTTGACTGCCTCATAACATTTCTCTCCTTAGTTAAGTTGCTTACCCTATCCATGTTTCAGTTCCCTTGTAATTTAAATAAAGCTCATACTAGGTTTTTTCATGTATATGAGTGAAATTATGACTGTAAAGGATTTCAGGGTACTTGGGGAAAAATACAATTTCAAGATATTATTGAAAAAAAAATTGAAAAAATTCCAAGAAGCGATACATTGTGATCAAATCAAAAGAATAGTCTGGAGTGAGGCAGAGAAATCAAGGGCCTGAAGAATATCTTTGAAGAATTAAAGTGGATATAAGGGAAGTGAGAAGAGTATTTGTGATAATGTACAATAAAGTCTGGACAATAAAAGACCATGTACTTTATTTTTACATTTCAGGTAGTGCTCAGCTGGACTACACCTTACTTGCGTTTAGTTTCACAGGCCCATATCTAGCCAGTTACTCCTCCATCCCAGAATTTGTTCTTTCAGTATGGTAAGAGTTTAAAAAAAAAAAAATCTCTAATATCATTTGCATTTACTTCATATTTTTGTGTGTGTGCTTTTTTAGCTTATATTAATAAATATAGAACACATACTGGTTGCCTTCATCTCTTTCTTTTTCTTCCTGGTTGATTGTCATCTGCAAACTTTCTGTAACCAAAATTGCTGTTTATTTTCTAGCATTAGTAGCCACTGGTCAAAATGGCTGTTAATTTTACCAGAGCTATCTTCTACCTTCTTCCAAATTTTGTGTTTTGAAGTACTTCCAATCTCTTCAGCATCATAAGTATCTGTTCACTGTTGGAAGTTGAGCACCATGCTGTTTGTGGAAGAAAGTTGCCTCCTGAAAAGAGGAAAGGGATTCTGAAGCCAATTTGTGCTGGTTTGTCCCCCTGGACTGTTCAGTGGTCCTCTTAATTACTTTTGCTTGATCTTAGTTCTGGCATATAATTTTGCTCAGTGATTACAGTAACATGGATCACTGGATTAGAACATAATTTTCTGCTCATTGTCACTTAATAATATTATATAATATGGTGCAAATACAAAAAGTTGGAATATTTAATATTTTAATTATACTGTAAAAATATAGTCCTGCTCTTGCCTCCATTGCCAGCAAGCTCCCTTTGACTGTGGAGTGGGAGGGTGGAGTAGAAGGAAGACGAGCAAGGACATGTAAGGAATAGTTTGTATAGTCCCATTTTAATGATCTCTTGTACAATGATTAGTGAAGCTGCAGAAACTCCTGTAACTTCCGAATTTTAGTAATGATAGTAGCTACTATTACTTATTAAAGATGCCTATTCTTTATCCCTTACAAAGAAGAATAATGTTTGCTGTTCAGGAAGGACGTCTGTATGTATATCACACTAGAAACCAGCAAGACAGCCTCACTGGCCTCAAGAGCTGACACACTTGTCACTTCCAGCAGGAATAACACACATGGTGCAATGTGTGGGCATTTAAACTAAAATCCACCGTCTTGAAAAACTTCACTAGATTATTCTTAAGAACAGACATACCTAGAAATGTTTAAATGCTTTAAAGTAGTGGCAGTTTCCAAGGCAAAACAATTTTAACCAGTTTGAATCAGTTTGTTACAAATATCAGCACCTAATTGTCATAAAAAACCACCCTACGTTCCAGTCAGAAAGAATTTAGTGACAAAATACAATTACTTTACAATATTAACCTTAGAATTTATAACTTGAACAGAGGTGTGTGAATTTGCTGTGAAATCAGAACCTTCATTTTTGTAATTGGATTATATGGTGCATTCATTGTAGAAATGTGTGTATACAGATGATAGAAACCTCAAGGTTTAGCATTCTTAAGGTGTCATTACAGTATGATGATTGAACAGCTCCTGTATTTTAAGGAGCTAGTTTGGAATCAGAGATATAAGAGATGTTTTGAAAGTTATGTCGGTCTCAAAATATAGAAAGCTTATGGATAACTAAAAGCTGCCATTCATCTGAGATATTTTATTCCTAGATCTTTATTCTTTTCTGTTTAAAGGAGAGGCTTAATGCCAGATTCTTTTCCAGATACATGTACCATATAGTTTCAGATCTTAGTAAATTATCTACTATAAAAGAGTGTTGGCATTATCTGTTAGATATGAGACAAGAACATGCTGACAGACTTTTAGAAAGAAATCTACACTGATATCTTTAAAGTTCAGAATTGCAGCCTATAGATTCATGTAATTTTAATGAGGGTTACTGTGTATGTGTGAATGCTTCTCATTTTTTGCACATGCTGTCAATGTTAACCATTGTCTTGCATCCTGATCTGTTTCTGTGAGTGAATTTATTGCAGGCCAGAATAAGGGGATTATACTAAATCCTTTTACAGCACAGTATGCATTTTAGGCTTTTTCCTCTTACCAATAATGACAAATACTAAAGCTATAAATGTTATTTAGATTAACAGTCAGATATATTGTCCAAGAAATTAAGAAAGAGTTTTAACTGTTTTCTTCAAATTGTGTTAATCAGTTCTTGGACAGCACCTAAAAATGTAAATGCAATCAAGAATTATTCTGCATAATGGCAAAACATGCAAATTGCATGAGGAGAACATAAAATAGTTGTGAATAAAACATGAAATATACTAGACAAAGAAAAAGTTAGTGGAAAGCAGATTCCCAGGCTTCTGTCAGCTATACATAACAGCTCCACACAAATTCTACCATGATTTCTGCCAAGTTAATTCATGCAGCCATGGCTTGTACATCTGCATTCACAACACAATCACTATATTAATTAAGTAATTAATCCATAGATAATCACAGGCTAACTGTGTTTTATTTCCTAATTATAATACCTTCCTGCTGCAAAACTTACAGTCATTATGTTATGGATTGTAAAAGCAAGGCTGAGGTGCTGAAGAGTTAATTGTTTAGGCCCATTTGAGTGGTCACTGATTGAACTGTTGAAAAAAAAATCCATTTCTCTTGACTCTGTTGTTGTTTTCACAAGAGGAAGTGCATGATAATGTTTCTAAAACGTTAGTTATTCTTTTTCTAGTGGTAATAATTTTATGTATGGATAATTAACGGCATCCTTTTCATTCTCAAGAGGACATAACTTGTTTGGCAGCAGAAATTTTTTGTCAGTGACAAGGTATTTGTTTTCCAAACTGGATCTTGAACGTCAGTCATAATCACATCCAAATCTTTGGCTTGAATGTTTTTACTTATTTAATGGATTTGATTTTCTCTTACTCTCCTTAATGAAGGAACTGGCAAGAAAATATCCTCCTGTGCAGTGAGTCTCAGCCAGGGATAACAGCAACCTCTTTAAGTTTTAACCCTATAAACTGGCAACAACTGTGTTTTGTTGGTGAGAGCTCCGTTACCATCTGGCACGTTGAAAGGATTAAGGACGAGCATCACCTTAAGCGAAAGTAAGTGGAACACCCTTTAGGTTGAGAATTAAATGTAGAAGTATATTTTAATAACTAAGACTAGCAACACATCTATTTGCAAAGGATTTAGTCCAATTCAGTTCATCTAGCAGTTGCAATCAGTAATTGCTAAATCACAAGGACTATGAATCCGTCTAGTCATTCAAGTGCATTGAATTTATGATTTCATTTCTTACCACTCACATGACCAGATTATGCACACCATGAAGCTCATACTAATCAGCTGCTTTGGCAGCCTCCATGAAAAGCCGTGTGACTAAATCAAGGTGGTGCCTGCTCTGCTTTTATATAAGTAACTATGTTGAGCATTGCTTTTGTGGCTATGAAACCATCAAATTTGGATCTGTTTCCTCCTTGTAAGTATAGTTAAACAATTTGTTGTTGTAATCAAAAACTGTACCAAAAGCAGTATCAGTTTTCTATGTAATTTCCAACTTGTGTGGCTAATTTACAAGTCCAGAGAGGGTGGCTCTGTCAATGTAATTCACTGAGCACACTAAACTAGTATTTCTCTATGCTAAAATGTTTTTTGAGGTTGATATAAAAGTAGTATGTATCATACAAGTTGGGGTCCTCCAAGTATAGCACCTATGCTTTTTCAGTGGCATTCCCCTACTCTGCCATTCCCAACTGTGTTTAATCTTGTTAACTATTAATACAAGCAACATATTCCACTGACACATACTCATGAAAGTATAGACAAGGCCTGAATTTGCAATCTGAAAAGAACACCGAAAGGTTCTGTGCTTTTTCTCATTACAGAATACATGTGCAAATATATATATATATATATATATATATTCACTTTTTCTCCATTACTTTTGCAGAAATAAAGCCCACTTTGAAAACACGTTTCTCCGTTTTGTATCAGCATTTATTATACGTATTTCTTCTCCTCAGACTGTGCTTTTTACTTTTTCACAGCCCTGTGGAACTCCCCGATGAACAAGGGTCCATAAGTCCTCAGGAGGATTTGTTTTTCCCAGTTTCTCGTAGTGATGATCCATACCATGGCCCTGATTTGCCAGTTTCAGCCATTGCTGGACTGGTAGGAGATGAAGCAGAAACATTTGTGGTAGTTACTGAATTTTTTCCTTTTTACTGTTCCAAATCATTCTACTTTCTATGCAAATAAATGTTAATAAATTAATAATTTTAATGTTTGTTAAGTAGGTACAACCCAGTAAATAGATCTGTTATCCCAACAGTATTTTTGAAATCCATTTTGACAAGAGATGGAGAAGGCACAATGCTGCTGCCTCGTGCAGTGCAATGTTGAGATTTCTGACACAGGCCCTAGCACAGTAACATATCTGCAGAGGAGGTACAAATCTGTATCCCAGAAGAAGCATGAAGCGTGTCAGCATTTCACTATGCCCGAGCTAACACAACCTGCTGAAACCTTGAAAACCTATTCTTATGCTAAACTATTAGTAATCCTCAGGTATCCTTATTTCCCTTTGGGATTGCTTTCTTTTTGACTTTCAAAATGTCTCAAGATATAGAAACATTGAAGGCTTTTTTCCAGACAGCAACCCCTGCTTCTGAATTACCTTTCCATACCACTGTCAGTGTTGGACCTGGCCATTTGTCTCACTTGTATCAGATAATTTACTTTTTAGCCTCCTTTGAAATGCGTCTTTTGAGAGGCTTCAGAAGTGTTCTCATTTTGTTTGAAATTTAATTTCACCTGACTACCAGCTGTGAAAACATTTAACTTGTAAATTTGGGATTCTCTTCTAAGATTAAGGCCATTGATTGCTGAGTTCTGATATCTTCTGACTACAGTTACTGGAATGGACCAGGCTGTCCAAAGTAGAGATGCTACAACCACTATTCTTCACTGTCTTTATAAAATGACAGGCTGCTGTGGCAGATCTATCAGTAGTCACTGTCACTGATGGTTTGTATACCCATACAAATGTCCATGAGCAGTTATCTGGCTCTGGCCCAAAATCTGTTCCTCAGCTTTTGGAAATACCTTGGAGGTATTTTCTTCTCTACTGGCCCTTGAATGCTCTATCCTGCTCCTAAGGAATGTGTGAGAGACAAGCAAGAAAAGTAAGCCCGTTGCCAGTGTGATTGGATGCTTCTTGGAATTGTCTCAGTTTTCCATAGGCTACAACCACATCCTGAGGTTGGATATGTACCCAAGTGTAACCACAGCGGGGCAGCAGAGGGAAAGAAATTGAAATATCCTACAGCTTTCAATCCTTTTTTTTCTTGCATTAGGTTGATTTAGTTTTGGTTTGTGTATTTCTTTAAGCTGGGACCTGAGTTTTTGTAATTTGCTTTTCCATGACAAGCCCACTTGAATCCACTTCATCTTCACCACCAATTTTATTCCATTGTCTTTTTATAAAACTTTTTGATGTCAAGGAGCCATCATGGATTTTATTCCCCCTGAAGAGGTGCTACTCAAAAGGGAGAGAAGTTCAAAAAAAGACAGCATTATGATTGTGATTATTATTATGCACCACCTTGCCAGTGCACAGTTCAAGAAGCAACCTGGTTTGAGATTTACATAATCTCATCCTAGGATTAGCATATTTTATCTAGTTAATGTGTAAAGACAGTCAGGACAGCAGGTACAAAGTAATATTACAGAAGTTGTGTTTACCCAGGAAGCTTCAGTTTTGTAGAAGCTCAGTTACAACCTTCCCAAAGATTTGTGATGTTCAAGCCTCATAAAATCAGTGAAAATGCCTATATTAAATGTTTCTCTGGGTGATGTAAAGCCCTATTTGCTATAGATTTATTACTGTTAGTCCTATTTGATTTATAACATAAATATTAATATACTTTATTTCTGTAACATTTTTCCCCTGAGAAATTAAAAATGCTTTGTAAGCATAAATAGTAAGTTACTTACCCAGAATCATATAGCAAATCATTGGCATATTTTGCTAATGCAGTCTAGGTACTTGTGAATCTCTGCCCTATGTTTTCATCACAAGTTCATCTATATTTTCTCTTTTTATAGAACCTTTAGTGAGACAGCAGATGCCCACTGGTGTCCTCACCAATTTGGCACACATGCATGGTGCTTGGAATCATCTCTTTTAAATGTTCTCCCAAGGTGTTACTGTGTTTTGTTCCCCTCTTCCCCTCCCTGAATTTTCTTTAATCTGGTTCTTTCTATCATTTTCTATCAGGGGTATTTTTATGTCCCCTGTTACTGTTGTATCTGAACAGGTGTCTCTGTCTTTAATAATATTTGGTGGAGAAGTTCTGTTCTTCCTGTTTTATGGTTGACAGATTTATGAGAGGTTTTTTAGCAAAAGGAAACTCAAGGCACATAGGAAGTCTGGGTCAGGGATATTTCTAGCACTAATTTGCAAATGATACAAAGGGCGAAAGTGCTGTTTTACAGAGCAATTTGGGTTAAACAATAAGATAACCTATTCAAACAAAATGTGTTTTAGTAGTGCCAAGTATGCAGGAACCACATGTTTATGTGGTCAGACTTTATGAGGTAATGATCTTTTTTTCTTTTGCCTTGAAATAAATGTAACTGCTTGTAAAGATATTTGTCAACTGCTGATTGAACTTGTCTATTTTCATGCTGAAGCCAAGAAATAGTATTAAGACTTTCGTGCATCCCACTGCCCACTGCTGGACTGCAACCTCAGAAATATACATGGGCTGTAAAGAAGGATATATTTTGGCAATTGATGCTGACAAACACAGCGTTTCTATTCTTCAACCAAAACCCCCACCTGGTAAGAAATATCTGTGTGTGTGTGTTTTATTCAAGTAGGGAGGAAAGTGGATAGGTAAAAGCTTTTTGTGCTTTCTTCTGTTGTCCTATTGTGTACCTTAGGGAAATTATAAAGCTATAGAGCAGAACCCTCCTCTTTTCTTAGTATAGTAAACATCTGAGAATGTCTTTTGAGCTTCTGTGTGCGTTTCTTTAGTCAATTCTTTCCCAATAGTTGACTTTCACTTTTCTTTGGGGGGAAAAAAAGGAAAAAAAAAAAAGGGGAAGGAAAAAAAAAAAAAACCAACCCTCAACCCCTCTAAATACATCAAAATTGATAAAATTACCTGTATTTCTGGGAGCCCAGATTCTATTAACCAGCCATACTAGATTAACATTAAACTATTCATATACCAACTAGACACAGTCTTATTACTATTAGTTAAATACCTATAATTTCTTTTATTTTAGATGAAATATTGGATAATCTTCATTTGCTATGTTAGGTGTTGCTAGAAGTTATCTCTGAGGACTCATTATGAATCTTTAAACAACAAAACTGAAGTACTGTTGCTTAATAGCATTCCTTAATGTCAGCTCTTACACAGACTATTTTAGAATGAAAACAAGGCTGCAAAGACTACCAGGCTTTACTGCAGAACATATGAACACAGAGAGTGAACAGAAGATGTCTTTGGCTTCAAACAAAGAAATCTGCTTTTAATTTATTCTGGAATGGGAGGACCTCTGATTGACTGCAACTCACCAAGGCGATTTGTCTGCCCTATATATATTCCCCATTTTATTTTCTTTTTCATAAAATTTTTTTTGAGCTGTAGCAAGTATCTCTGACTTTCACTTTTGATAGTTATCACCAACATGGAAGGCAGCTTCAAAAAAAAACCCAGACAAACAACAAAACAGCATTTTTTTTCTCTTTTTGAAAATATCAGTGTTAAATTTAGCAAATCAAGAGTTGAAAATCATCAAAAAATAAAAAGCTGAGGTGTGACTAGAACTGGGGTTTGTCAGTTAAGTAGAAGGCAACAAGAATATTTGTAATTTGGGCTTTTTCTTGGCCTGTATAGTCTTCTTTAAGTCCTGTCCTAAAACTGTATAAAAATATGGTCTATATTTACATTATACTGAAGCTTCTGCTTAATTTAAGACATACTGCAGTCTGTATCTATTTAGCAGAATGCTTAAGTGCATGTCCATCTTTAAGCACATGCTGAATTCCTGTTATGGTGTTGCAAACAGAATCATAACCAGCCCCAACATTTCACTTGGGCATTTTTTTCAGACTGGCTGAAGTCTCCTTTGTAAGTATATCAAATTTTTTTAATAAATCATTGTTAGAAATAGCAGTACCATAACTTAGCACTAGAAGAAAGATAAATTTGCATCTGTACCACTCTCCATGGCAAGTATTGCTATCTCCCTTTCACAGCTGTAAGCTGAATCACAGAATGGTGCTTGCTGAGTTGCAGAAATGGCAGAAATGGTAGAAATTGGGGAAGAATGCACATTTTTAAAATAGTGTACGGAACCTGGCCTTTTTTTCAGTAGAGGGGGATACAACTGACTTTGATTGCAGTATTGACATACAAACAAGGTTGACATTATAAATCGTTTTCTTTTGTGCAGAGTACATGCAGAAAATATCGGATGTGGTGTCATATGTTCGTAGAGAAGTACAGAAAAAGAAAGGTATTTCCATGTTCAAATCAAGCTAATAGATTTTTGGGCAGCACCACTGATGTCTGGGAGTAATAATATGTGAGTACAGCTGGTTAGAAAAACTCATCTCACACTGGTTTCTGTAAGACACACTGTTGGCAATCTTATGTGTGTTTACATGACAAAAGATTAATAGCTTTTGTGCTAATAGGCAGCCAAATTAAAACCTCAGGAGAAACAGCAGCACTGGAATAATCTCTGTTCTTTCTCATTTAAATTGGAGTAAGTGATGTTAGAATAGGTTTCCTACTGCATTGTTTTAGCAACTTTTTTTAGAACTGCAATCACTTGTAATGTGTTGGAGTTAGGATTTAGGGTTTATTTCAGACACTTTGTTTTGAGCTCCACAGTACCAAAAAAAAATTAAATTCGGTATTTTTTGTTGGGTTTGTGCCTTCAGGTGGCAAACTAAATGATCTGCAAAAACCGATATTTTCCATGGCATTCTGTAATGAGGGATTATACGCAGCTGGAAGGGTAAGGCATCCTTTATGCTTTTAACTTACTCTTATTGTGTGAAGATCAAAGAACATTCAAATGGAGTATATTTGCAGAGTTCACCACAAAAACAGGAGTTAGAAAAAAGTGGAGGGCTGCAGAACTATAAAGGTCTGGTGTTGTCTATATTTTCTTTGTTAAGACTTGAGACAGGGGAATAGGATGTGAAAAGATCCCAGTTTTGTAGTCAAAGAAGGAACAAAAGAGGACAATCCTGTTTTTAACAAAAGACTAAGAATATTGTAGAGGAACCAGATAGAAGGATGGACAAAATATAGAAAACGAGAGAAAATGGCCAAGAGAACTGCCAAATTCTTCTGTGCAAAATCTAACTCAATATCTAACCCAATGTGACAATGTTATTGTACATTCCTGCTTAAGAGTGGGACTAACTCTTATACTGTCTCAAAAAGGACAATATGAGATCTTAAGTATTAGCTGATGAGAGAGTCTGTTGTTATCAAACATGGGCTGTTACTAAGAAATGTATTAAAGAACACTTTCATTTTCAGTAGATTTATTATCCAGAGTAAGAGTCCTTCAGATTTATAGATACTAAAGACAAATGGCAGCGTTAGTGATGGGATTCAGTTCAACACTGCTACTTTAGAGATTTTCAGAAATTCTTGCACTTCAGTTTGCCAGATAGGATAAGTGACATAGACCTCATGTGGATTTGTACTTTCCTGCACAGGATGGCATTTTATTGTTTTATCACATCAAAGATCTGCAGTATGAGATGAAAGTCTGTGCCGATATCTCACAACCCATATCTAGCCTCATATTCTCTCCTGATTACGCCAGTCTGCTGCTTGCCACTGACCAGGTATAGCATTTGAGATAATAGCTCTGCACAATGGGATGTTCCTGTGACTCTCTATGTATGTGCTAATATATTAGTATGAAATGTCTAATGTAATCACACAAGTCAACAAGTTATGTCACAGGTGGACATAGTTCATTCTGTGTTTTTACTGAAAATTGGAAAGACTTCTAATGAAGCACAGAAAAATTGCCTCCTACAGATGGTAGAATGTAAGGTGCCTAATGTTGGGATTTCCCAACAGAAATAAATAGTTGTGTGTGCACAGTGGAGTACATGTTCAGAATCTCCCGTGTCCAGGTCAGAGGGGACCTACTGAGCGTGAACTCTAGGGCTGATGTACCTGCAAAAGGAAAAGTGTAGCTCTGGTGTATCAGACCTCTGTGACTCTGCAGTAGTTGTTCTCCACATGTACATGAAGTTGTCTGGCAACCCAGTCCAAGATCCTTCTTTAACCAGCCTGATGTCTAGAAATCTTACACAAGGGTCCCAAATACTCCAATTCTACCTGTTTTCCCAGACCATAAATAACTTAAATGGTCATTTTTAAAACTCTTTGACTGTTTCTGTAGTGTGTGTGTGTGAGTCAGGAGGTTTTGTGTACAGAACAGCAGTGCAATGGTAACTTTGCTCACACACTCTCTGATTTCATTCTCCTTTTGTAAAATGAGTAGAGAAGTTCAAAATTCTCTGTCAATATTAGTTATGAATTGTTTCTAAGAGGCTTTAAGATATTTAGATAAAAACATCTTTTAAAGCTAAAGATTTATGATTTTTGTTTTGTGTTGGTTTAGAAGATTTATTTATTTCTGGAGTAACATGAAATTGGGTAGGTTTAAATTATTTTATTAAAGCAGTTTTGAGAAACAAACTTGAAAATGTGACTAGTTGGATCACTCTAAAATGAACTAATCTCATCTTCAGCTAGCATAAATTAAAATAATTCACTAAATTCAGAAGAATCCTACTGGGCACTTTTTACCTCAGTTTAGAGTCAAATATAAAACTTCAAGAGTGAAGCTCAGAAAGATGGATATTTTTTGTTGAAGTCTTTGAAAGCTTTTAATGAAAAGTTTCATAGCCCAGTGATGGACTCTTTCTCTTTATTTGTCAGGGACCAGTCTATAGTTACAAACCTGCCCATAGTGGAGAAGCTGTCAAACTTCTGGACACATGCAGCAGTTGTTTTCTGGCAGCTGATTTTCTTACTCCAGGGAACAAGTACTGTGTGGTAAGAAATGGTATTGTTTTTTTGTATAGAATGTTGGCTCTTTCCAGGTAACCAGTATGGGGGAAGGCACAAAATTAAAGGCCTTGCAGAAACTGGGATGGTTCTAATATTTGTTACAGTTCTGTAATTTCTCATTAAGGAAGTAAATGGCATTAATTCAGGTATAACCTATAAAAGGGTCAGAATTTGCCCTGGAATGCAGGTTGGATAATTTATGAATTGCTAAAATGTTTTATATTTTCTGCTGCTGATTTGTGATTTACTATTGTTTGGGAAGAGAGCTGAGCAAAAGGTGGATTCAGTTCAGAGAATTGATGCTGGAAAAAGAAATTTCTACTGATCTTTTCAGCCTTCTGCACAAACTGGAACATCCTGAGAGATACCTCTGTCCTGGGTCCAGGGACAAAGAAGGCCTTACTCATGAATCTGTCCATTCTGAGAAATTCTTTGTTTCCTACTATGTCTTTTACTCCTACAAGACATATATTTTAGCCAGCAATTCATTTCCATGAATTCTTCAAGTGGCCAGCCTAGGAGACCTGGGGTCTTAGTCAGTTGAGTTGGTTGAATCTCTGTGTTGCCATTAGCATAGGAACAGTACATTTTACCTGATTCTCTATGAGTCATGTGAGGGTTGAGTGATCTCTAGCCTTACCTTACTGTAGAATTAAAAAAATTTGTGTATATAAGAACTCAAGTACCATTATGTGCATCATTTTTCGTGTGAGAAGACAAGACCTCTCCTCAAGCTCTTTCTTATGCAAAGAAAATTGTAATCAGGTTGTTCTATTGCTGGCAGAAAGGTAGGAATGCTAATATTGATCCAGCTTAAATGTTTTGTCCTAAATTGTCTCATTCTGCTAAAGACCATTCCCGTAGTTGCAACAATTCACAAAAATTGCTAAATGTTTTCCTTAGGCAGGTGTACCTTGCAGCACATGGACTTAGAGGAAAAACTAGATAATCTCAAGTGAAACTAGTAACCCTTGATCTGCTATGCTCAGGGATCAGTTGAATTTATATTCTATGGAAGATCACTAATCACTTCTAGAGTATTTGGTTATTTCATCCTCTTTTGACTATGTTTTTCTCTGTTCAACAGTCTGTAACAGTTTCAGGTGAAGTACAAGTTTGGCTCCTGGAAGATGGAACTTGCCTTGGCAAGCTAAACCTTGATATTGAGGTACACACAACCAGGAGCTTATTTAGTGACTGATACTTAATTTTTTAATCAATATTTTTCAGTTGATAACATAATATGCCTCAGATTTTGATCAATAAGTGGTGAAAGCTCAGTAATGTCTTTGAACAACCCATGAATGAGATTTTAAAAATATTATATTTCAGAATGTTTCGTTGAACTAATCATGTGTTTACCTTGACCATAAAGCAGAGGAAACATTTCAACCAAATGTCCTAGTGATGTGTCTTTAATCACAAATTTGGAAATAACATCTAAATTTTTATGATATTACTTTAATATTTTTTATTTTTAATGAGTAATAGAAAAGTTTCAAGAATATAAAAACTAAATGCCTTGACTGATATCAAAAACAGGTTTTAAGAATTGAGTTGATAAAAGCATTTTGAACTATTAATGCTTTTTCCTGGTGTAAGGTACATTTAAACCCTGAAATCTGACATAGTAAGAAAAAAATGCCTTTCTATAACAGCTGTACACATAACAGTGCACTCACTATTTTATTTAGGTGAAACTTCTTTCACTTAAAATCTGGATAGTGGATATAATGGTGGGGTTCTTTTTCCTGAAAAGAACAGAATTAGCTTTTGATGTGTAGCTATGGAGCATAAGTAAAGTTCCTATGATGTCTCTAAAACACTGTCTTTGTTAAAAAAAAAAAAATGGTTTTCAGATAAACCACTTGGGGTTTCTTCTTCAAATTTTAGGGACTTTTAAATAGCAAAAGAAATTGCATACTAACACCTAGCATAATATATAAAAATATATTGAACTGTTAAATGTCTTTTACATCTCACCTAGGCAACTGCTATGGCTTGCTGTCCCTCCTCCAACAGTGTTGCTGTAGGGACCAGAAGAGGTCAAATCTATTTCCTTGATGTTAGCAAAGCTGAAGCTCCACGGGTTGTTCACAGAATTTTTCTTTCCAACTTTCCAGTGCTGTCTTTGCAGTAAGTATGGAGTTACAAGGGTGGGAATATTGTCGATTTATTGCTTGAGTAATGATATTAGTTGAAAATTGAAGTCTTTATTATAAGAACAACAAATTAAAATATTTTGACAGCTTCTATTTTTTTCCAACATATTCTGAACTGCTTGCAAGAGGAGTAGTACCAGGATTTATATGAGAGAAATATAACAAACCTGTATTTTAAGAAGGTTTAACTGAGCACTGAAGATACTGATGTATAAGATACTTTTCTGAAAGATTACCATATGCAGTAATTATGGACAATGCCATATATCTGACTTTAGAGGGTTATTTCTCACTGAATACAAATTTGAAGTTTTGTGAAGTTAAGTTTAAGCCTTTTGGTAATCTCTTCTTATACGGTGGATTTTTGTTACCATTGTTTTTTATTCACTGGCCTAAAGTTATGGACTTCAGTTGTGTTAATGCTGTCAATGAAGTTAGCAAGTTATGGGAGTAAAATTATTTTACTCTTTATTGACTGTATCAAACTGATTTCTATTTGGGTTTGTATTTTACCTAGTTATGATCAGAGTGGCCAGTTCCTCATTGCAAGAACTACAGAAGGACATGTCTTTATTCTAGATGCTCGGCCATCAAAATTATTCCAGGTTCTGGGATATATAGGTAATATATGGAACAGCATTCATTTTCTTTTCACTATTACAGCAGCCAACGCCTCAAGTGTAGTTGTGTGCATGCAGCACTTCCTGAAACCAGGTTGAGGTGGCTGGGCTGAGATGTATTCAGAACAGGGATCTCATTTTGTTTCACTTGATATCTTAGTAAAAATAATGTTACCGTGTCTCAGTAACAATTTCCATTGGTGTTCCTTACCTGCTTCAGTGTTGGCAGATGAAGTGCTCGATCTTTCTGTAGTTTCTGACTTTAAGAATGACTTAGTTGAAGTGATGGTCCTTCTTAATGTAGCAGAGGTCCAACGAGCAAGACTGGAAATTTTTTGTCTCTCTTCGGCAATCACAACAGGTAAGAACTGGAATACAAACTATGTGGCCTTTTTCTAAGGCAAAAAGCCTAGTGTCAGATTTTCTGGTTATTTAAGTTTGATTTTTAAAAGGCCTTCCAGCTCACAAATGTTTCAAAAAGTAGTTTTCAACAAAGTTAGTATTTTCTTTAAGTATTCAGTATGCACTAATATTGGGCTTCTTCTTGTGCCTATTTTTAGACATATAAAATGGGGCTGAATTTTCAAAGTTGCTGAAAATCTACAATGTTTGTATTCATTTCAGTCTTAATATCAGGTGTTTTATCAGTCTAAATTTCAGGTGTCCCTTTAAAGTTCAAATTAAGGAATCAAAAAGAATAAAATGCCCTTTTGAAGATGTGAATGTCAGTGTTTTAACCTATACCACCCAGGCTGTTTGTTCCTCATGGCAGAGATGCCTAAATGTGATGCTTCTAGATGAAGGCAACAATTACATGAACCTGCATGCAAACTAATTACTACTGCTGATGTAGTACTCAAGATGCAGGGTGAATTAGTGTATAAAAATTGTCACATCACTGTGGATAAACTGTTTCTAGTACTTCTTTAGAGCCACTAGAGCTATTGCTGTGCTTCACTTCAGCACAACACACAGAGTTAGTGTTAAATCTATCTTAATTCCCAGTCTCTTCCCTGAAAACTCACATCATGCTCACTTCTTGCTGAGAATCATTTTCATAATTATGTGATAGGCAAAGCACTTGCATTAGTAGTAGTGATGCCTCTTCCTCCCTCTTTCTTTTTTCAATCCTTTAGATAATGATAAGTGTGTGAATGACCAAGGAATGTTTAATGCTAGTGCCCTTAAAAACAAGCAGTATGAGCTGGATTGCCCTTTGAGCTCAGCGGTCAAATTGAAGGATAACATTGTGTATGGCTACTGTACCTGTGCACCTTTCATCTGTAAATACCATCTCTCTGAAGAGGTAATTCTCTAGAGTTGCTTTGTTTTGGGTGGTGGTTAAATACCAGCAAACAAAGGGACGTAGATGAAGTGAATATAGCAGAATATTACCTGCTCAGGTGAATTCCAAAGGTCAGCATTCCTCCCTGACATGTCCCATCCTTTCTGAGCCGAGAAACTTCAGGCCCAAACATACTGAATACAGATTCTTTTGAAGAGATGATAAGCAAATCAGCAGCATAGCAATAGCACTGCTTCCTGAGCTCAGCAATCCAACAGCAGCTTAAATTGCAATGCGTGTGGTAACCCAAAAAGCCCTTGTTGGTCTTCTCAAAATGGCAGAGAGATTTCCGTCATTTGAACTGCTGCAAACATTTTGTTTGTTTGGCAGAATATGTTGGAAGATCCACCAGTATTTTCATCAGAAAAGAGGATTCCCAGCAATCAGTTTGGATCAGGTTTCCTCTGTGTATCACCCAACAGCCAGTGGCTGGCAGCAGCAGCAAAAGACGGTGTTTTATTTATCTACAATACTTCTACTATGGTAGGTGGGTGTCTGGGCGCAGGTTTTGTTTGGTTTACAGAAACAAAGAGATGTAAAAATTACTTTCCTTCACAGTAAACTTTTCTTTACTTGAATATAAGGTGTTCCAGAAAAAAAAAAATTATGTTGAACATGAACTGACATAGCATTATACAGGACAATTGTTTTTATAATGGACGTGTATACATTCAAAGAAACTACTTACTTTCTTCTTCAGCAAATCTTAAAGGAGATAATTCTGCTACTCTTCTTTATTTCCTGCAAAATCAATATACTACAAACTAGCCACATCTGTAATCAAACCTTTTACACTTATAAATCCTAGTACTTTATGTACTTTGTATTGCCATTTTGGACTGACTTTTATTTAAAAATAAAGAAATAATAAGGTATTTTTTAAAATTAAATATTAAAATTAATTTACAGACATATGCCACTATAAAGACTGATTTGCTGATACTGCTTGTATGACTTTTCTAGGATATACTTGCTCAAAAGCACTGTCACTCATATCAAGGAGGAGGAATCAGATCCATGACATTTTCAATGGATGGCAATTTCATCCTCGTTAATGATGAAAATGATGGTGCTCTGATGTGTCTGAAATGGAAGTATGTATAAAGAGACAGACCAATGTTGACAGTGTCAGTTCCTGTATCCTAACAGACAAATTTCTGCATGCCTTTGTGTTCCAGACTTCCTTTTTCTTGTCTCCAAGTAAGGAGAAGAATTGGATAGCAATAAAATCACTCCTCTCATCTTCAGAGGTGATCTGGTCTTCCTAGCTCAGGAAAAGTCTTTCACTTTGGGTATGGTTCCAGCACAAGATGTAGGAATATCTTCTGAGAAGTTTCACCCACAGTGAAACTTATCACTGTCAAGCCACCTGGAAGGGGCTCTCTGGGGATGAAAGGAATATAATCAGTATAATCTCCTGAGATATTATTTTAACTCAGCGATAAGGAGATATCACAGCTTTAATGGGAATTCAACTGTGGCTGTAGGCAGCTCTTAGCAGACACCAGGAGTAAGAGACACTTGAAACCACAGTTTTTCTGTGGTATAACAAATGTTCAGGTAGATGCATTGATTAAAGATGACTCCATTGGATCAATATTTCTAATCTGGATAATCCATCTTTCAGGATTTTTACTCCTGCGGAGACTTCATTTAATTGTGCAATTCTAGAACTTGAACAATAATGAATCATATGTAAAAATATTAAGTAGGCATTTTTAAACAACTTAGTAATTGTGTTATAAAGAATATTTAATATTTTGTCCTCCATAATATACAAAGAATACATCAGTTCCCTTTTTGTTCTCTAGGAAGATAGAGAAAACTGAAGTTGAGGAAGCTACTTTTTACTGGCAATCTCTTCTTGATATACTGAACAAGTCTATTTCAGATGAAAATGTTGTTTTAAAATCTATGGCAGAATGGCAGTTTGACCCAGGATCCACATCAAAACCGCCTGCAGAAGAGAAATTTAAGGTGTTTATGGGGAAAAAAATGTTTGATAAATATCATAAAATTGCACATAATAAAAATTGTCCTCAAAACAAAAACTGACCTTTTTGTTAATGTGGAATAATACCCCTGAGGATGGGCTGTATATGTTTAAGTAGTAATTTGTGGAAGAGTACTATCGAAGAAATGAAATAATTATGTGAAGATGACATTCACATCTTCAATGTCACTTGGTTTCCTCAGCCACAGAAACTCTGAGAGTCAGTTTCCCCTCATGTGAAGTTACTGTGGTTCCCAGTGTGATGTTACTGTGACACATTGTGTTACGAGCTGTATATTTTTCTGTTGAAATAATTAAAAAAAACCCCACAATTACAGAGATTAGTACAGTCAGCCTATTTGAGTCAAAAGGCTTTGCATAACGGCAAGGGTTTGCAGGATCAAACACAGAGACTGGTTAGGGAACAAAAATGTGACATTTTAATTTGATGCTGGTGGTGGTGTTTGTAATGTGAGTCCAGTTTTTATTTCATTTCTGTCTCTCATTTTCACTAAGTACCTGAGCTACATGCTTCTGTCCTTAATTTCAGGAGGCATCACTAAAATCTCCCGGTGTAGATGTGACAGAAGAAGATGGAAACGTCACAAATACCAATGACGTGACATGGATAGGTCAGAAAATACAGAAGGTACTTTCACAGAGCAAGTATTAATCAAAGCCGGAGTTTTCAAGAGTCATCAGCAATTTGGGGTGCTAAATTGTATGCTGTAAAAGAATCTGGTTTCTAAAGCTTTTATCAGATTTGGACCTTTCTTTAAGGCATTGTGATCTAGACTTTTAGAAATCCTAGGTCAAAGTTATAAACACATCAGAGAAGATGCCCAGCACAACAGGAGCTCTAAAGACCAAAAGATCACTTCTACAGATGGAGTAAACTTAAAAAAAAAAAAAATGAAAAAAAAAAAGCCTGAGAAATTGGCTATTTTTAGAAACTTATAAAGACTTTTTTATTCTAAATGTCAAAAAGTAGCAGAGATTATTACCAGAAACCAAGCAGGTGCTCTCTTCTTCTCAAGGGCCAGAATAACAAATGCTACAGCAGCAATAAATCAATACTCAACAGTAACACATTAACTGCAAAACCCCTGAGGTTTATTTCAGATTACAGTTGAGGTGAATATGTTATATAACCAAAGTTTTTATAAGTAAGAGTGCAGTGATGAGTCTACAGAGAGGGGATCGAGCACTTTGTGAACTTAGAAAATATGATGTTAATGTTAGGATAGATTAAATTTTTTCCCAGAAATATGGATGTGTAGATTCTAGGATATCCTTTCTGATATGAGCCAGTTTGTCCAACTTTTGAGATTCAATGATAGACAAAGGCAAAATATCTTTGCTTTCTGGGTGATCTCAGGAGTGACTTTCCAAATTATGACACAAGCGGCACAAGTCAATCTAAGACATTACTGCCAGTGAAAGTGACGTCTTCTCCATTGCTCTCTCAGACATGTTTTCCTGTTTCTCCTTTGATGCTGGCACTCATTCTTTGATGTCTACTCAGATTTTTGACAAATGTAGGTGACTGTGAATACACAAGTACCACGTGAATGTTAGTATCAGCCAAGGGACAGGTGATGAGAGGCAAAGGGTGATGATGTGTCCTAAGTTGTTTTAGACTGCTCATTAATGACCTAAGAGACTTGCATTTAACTCTTAGAGGACGCAGTCCATCCAGTGTCAGAATGATACACAAATTTCAGAGGTGTAGACTAATTCCAAAATTTTCACTAAGAGATGAATTGTTAAGACTGTAGCGACAAAGAAAATATCACAGCTTCCAGAATGAGTAACAGATGTCAGTTTACCTGTGCCTTTAAATATTCCACTGAAAATGCTTACGAAAATGAAAAATATAAGGATTAAAAAATCTGGCAATAGGCTTTATGCAGTTCAATGTGTCTGTAATCACTGCATTTGTAATTATTTCTTGCTTTAATATTTTCTTTCTTTTATGCTCTATTCCTGTACAGTTTACAATGTGTTGTACAATCTTTTTTCTCTTGTGGCAATCCTAAGAATCATCCTACTGACTTGGGATTATGTCTGTTTCAGTTATTAATACCTTTGGAGTTTTACTTTCTGTACAAATAATGTTCCTTTAGATTATTTCAATATTTTTGTTCTCTTGTATATTTTTGCCTTTCATCAACACATTTGTTATATGTTAGGTCATTAGAGAAGAGACTCAGAGGTTTGCTAACCAGAAGGAAGAACTGCAAATGGGAATTAAAAAGCTGCGTAAAACTGTGAGTTTCTTGCAAGGGTAATGGCTCAGCTTCCCAGGTTTGTTTACAAGGACACTTTCCTTTGTGGCTGCCAGCTCTAGTTCTCAGTTACATTTTTGTCATGGACACTGAGCAGACAGGTAATAGAGAGATGTGCTTCTTCAGGGACTGTCGGCTGAAACTGCCTGTCTGCTTCTCAGCTTCCTTTGCTCCAAACAAATATTTTGTGCCACCCTTATACCTTGAGCAATCCGTCCCCTCAGCAAGTTGATTTCTGCCTACCTAACAACCTCCCATGATAGAAAATGCTGTCCTCTCCTCTTTCTTCCATTTCTTTCCTTAAAAACTCCAATCTGCAAGAGGATAAGGGAGAGGGTCACATGGAGCAGTCTGCTGAGGACCCTGTCCAGATAGATTTTTATTATCTCCAGGAATGGAGATTCCATGACCTCTGGACAACTTATTCAAGTATTCAGTCACCTTCACAGTAAAAAAGTGTTTTCTGATGTTTGTGCAGAATCTCTTGTGTGTCCATTTGTGCCCATTGCCTCTGGTCCTGTCACTGGGCACCACTGAAAAGAGCCTGGCTCCACCCTTTTAGCACCTCCCCTTTGCTATTTATATACATTGATTAGATTCTCCCCAGGCTATCTCCTTTTTCAGGCTGAACAGTCCCACTTTTCTCAGCCTTTTCTCATGTGAGAGGTGCTCCAGTCCCATATCCCATTGGACTCTCTCCAAGTGTGTCCATGCCTCTCACCTCCCTCGTCCTGTTCAGCAACACACTCAGTACAGCCCAGGATACCGTGAGACTTCTTTGCCACCAGGGCATGTTGCTGGCTCGTGGTCACCTTGGTCTACCAGAGCCCCCAGCTACTTTTCTTCAAAGTTGTTTTCCAGTTGCCCAGCACCCAGCATGTCCTGGTGCATGGCACTGCTCCTACCCACCTGCAGGATTTTGCACTGCCCTTTGTTGAACTGCACAAGATAAATAATGATCTAATAAAGTGATAACACCTTAATGAAGTTCTTAAATCAAAGAACAAAGAAATGTGTACTACAGGTTCTTAGGAGGTATACACAGTTTCACATACAACATTCAAATCAACCTTCTTAAAGATTAAATAAACTCACATAGTGCAGTCTGCCACTAGGTACAGGCAGCACATTCTACCAATTACCATGAAGCAGTCAAAAGGGAAAGTAATTAAAATAATTTTCTCTGATAACAAGTTCTGTAGTGTTAAAAATAGCATTTCTTCTATTCACATTCAAATTACTTTTTACTCCTTATGCATATTTTTTAAAAAACAGATTCAGAAAATGATGCATGAGAATGAGCAGGTGCCAGACATTGAGAAATTGGAGCACCAGGAGTTCAACCTGGATATGGAAGAACAGGAAAGACTGCAAGCAGAGGCTGAACAAGAAGTGGCCAGGGTATGATAGAATGGGGGAACATTTTAAAACTGTCAGTGGAAAGGAGAAAAATGATTGAAGAACAGAGGATTGTCTCAAAGTTGCTGTTCACTGCTGAGAAGCAGGAAAACCAAAAAGTATTTAAAGTCATTTTTTGAAGCAGGTGAAAGTGCTGATGCAGACATTGCAAACTGAAATATGATCTATGCCAGAAACTATAAATCTGACACTGGGCACGTTGGTAAAGTTCTAGAATGCTTTTGTTCATGTATAAAATTATGCCTTTCAGTACTAGGCAATATAGTTTTGGGAGAAGATAGCTATGATTGTCTAGGATGATTAAATATTGGTAATTCATTTCATCCGTTGGTTTTCTTTCAATAACTCCACACAAATTGTCCATAGTTTGTTATTTTGAACCACATCTTGTTATTTTCTTTTCTATATCTTTAAAGGCGAGGAAGGAGATTGAGATGGAGAATTTAGCCAACTGCTATTTGCAGGATTTCATCAAATACGAGTGCTGGGACACAATGTGTGTAAAAGGATGTGCAGTTAAGGTAACCTGTGCTTTCTAAGTCATTTTCTGCAGTATTTATTCCTTAAGGTACAGAGACAAAGTAACATATTTCTGATTTGCTTATGGTATGGGAAAAACTTTACTTCTTCCCGGGGCTCATGCAAATCTTTCGTTCTGCTCATTTTCTCTGAGCCTGGTGGATTTTACCTTCCAAGCTGGTAAAGAGTGCTGATAAGCAAATAAGCAACTCCAATTTCTTGATCTCAGACAATATGTTTACACAGTATTGCTAATAGGAGAGGTAAATCCTATTTTTCTATGTGCAGTCAGTGTGACTTCTGCTACACAGAACATAAAGGCAAAATTTAACCCCGATTTTTCCTATTTTAAACAGAGAGAGATGAGTCAATCTGATGATACTGGATTACCTCAAGAGTGGGGAAAGACCAAGTCATTTTACAAAAAATCTAGTTTTGCTTTAATTCTGTGACTAAAGAGGCCATATCAATAGATAATTTGAAAAAAAAAAAATCTATTTTTACTTTGTTGTCTGTATTAATTGATCCTCAGTTTATTCCTAATTTTAAGAAGTCTTAGTAACTGTTTAGCATTCATGTATTGAACAAATGAACTAATAGAGGCATTCTGAAGAACTTTTTACTTTGGGTTTTTGGTTTTTAAATTTGAACAGTGCTTCCATATGGACTGTGAAGTGAAGAATTATCCACTGCAGGAACGTAGTAAAGAAGAGCTGGAAACTTTGGAGAAAGTTCTCCGGTTAAAGGATACTGAGAGAGCTGATCCTAAGGTACAAACCTCTTTGAAGTACTGCATAATAGCATTTCAGATCAGGATGTTCTGAGATGACATCTTAACAGTCCTTTATCTAGTTACATTCCTAAGGTCCATTTTCTTGCTGTAGAAAATATCAAGAAATTTTTAAAATATAAATAAAGATGAAACACTGTGGGTTTACACAGAAAGAAGTGTATTAGTCCTAAATAATCATAGCTGAGGTTAGAAAAGCTCTTTGGAAGTTATCTAGTCCAACACTCCCAGGGCAATTTACTCAGGGCCACGTCCAGTCGGTGTTCCAGTTTGGAATATCTCCAAGGATGAATGATTCCATAACCTCTATGGTCTACCTCTTCCTGTGTTTGACAACTCTCCCAGTAAAAGGGTTCCCGTGCTGTGTGACAATCCTTTCAGGAAAAAGAATCCCCCAAGCTTTCTCCTTCTTGATCTCAAACAATTCCAGTTCTCTCAGCCTGCCCTTGCATGTTAGATATTACAAATCCCTAATTGTATTAGTGGCTTCTCACTTGACTTGCTTCAGTATGCCCATGTGTTGTACTGGAGAACATACAAATGGACCTAATATTCCAAATATTTCAACTTGTATTACTTTGATCACTGAACTTAATGGAAGAATATATTAGCCCTTAGAATTTTTTCATACATTTGCTCACGATCCAGTGGAACATGCAACACAGCGATCATGTTTGTGAAATGCAGGTTCAGAAGGAAGATCCTGAGGCTGAGGCTGAGACTGAGGAAAAAGGAGAGAAGGAAGCAAAAGCTGTGGCTGATGATGGTGAATCTTTCTGCCTGATTGGAAGTCTGAGCTCTCAGTATGGTGGAGACACATCTATCCTATATCACCAACGTGACTTGCACACCAAGGAGCAGAGAGTCAATCAGATAGTATTATTGAAGGTGACATCTTCTGAAATTTCTCTTACTGCAGTGACACTGGCATATCTGTTTTCACAGCAGTCACAGCCACTGTTAGATTTTGGGCATGGTTAGATTTGTTCACTAAACAACGGTGAGTTGCACAGGTCACTGAGTAATTGAGACAAAAGCTGACAAATGCACATAGTGCAGTAGAGCACCATGTGGATTTGCTACCTCAGGGTTGGAAGAACAACATTTTTATGAAATTGGTTACCCAATTTGAGGGTATCTGTGTTTGCCCACTGGTGTTTCAGTTTGAGTTTTCATAGCCAAAGATAGCTTGCACATCTCAGCATGCCCTGTGACAACATGATCTCTTTCCCTGTTACCTCTTTCCCTGTTATTTGTTGCTGAATGAAAGATCAGCTGGATCCTCACACCATTTCCTTACCCTACAGTCTTACCAGCCTTTTATTTGGAGTCCTTAATATTTCTATTATTTATTATTCATTAGTATCGGACTGTCTTACTTTTCTTACCCTGGCCAGTTTATTAAGTCATAAACATGCTACAGAATAGGCTTCTTAGGAAGATGACCTGCAAGTGGTTAAATTAGTGTAAGGCATTGCCTTCTCAGAGCTCTCTATGGCTGTAAATGGTATCAGAGCACAATATAAAATCTAATAATGCACTAGTGTTTAAAGTAGATGGTAAGGAAACACAAGGAACACTTGTCACTGTAAGCTTGGATATAACAAGATCTTTTAACTGTATGGCTTTAAAGACTCATGTTATATAATAAAGTGTAGATATATCTTCAGTGCTCTTGGCCAATGTACTGAGCTTCCTGAGGGCTAGATGGTTGTCAAGACATTAAGCACAGCCTTTTTCCTCCCAGCAACATGGTACCTTATCTGCCATCCTGCCTGACTACATCCTAACTTATCATTATACTGCAAATCAGTGAAATAATCATCAGACACAAATATTGATTGTAATACAAATTGCAAACAGATAAGCATCTTAAAATATGAAATTTAATGATAGAACTGAAATCCTTTTCATGGTGCATTTTAATAAATTGACACAGTAAGAGAGGCACATGGTTTTCTCTCTTAATCTTCTAATTTTCTTTGTTGACATCAATTATTTATACTAAAAGAAGAATTTATCCACTAAGAATATGTACTTTTTAAAATCATTATAGGGTCTCAGGTGTTTTTAAAAAACATTTTTCAATGTTTGTTTGTTTAATGGGCACATTTTACTTACATATGTCAGAGAAATTACATGAAAGCATATTGAAACTGCAGGTTGCATCAGGAAAGTATGTCCTTTGCTCTGAATCCCTGCACCTGGGATTTACAATTTCTGGATTTACAGGTCACAGGTTTTTTTTTCCTTGAACCACCTTCTTCTTCCAGCTGAAGAGGGCAAAAAACAGCAAATAGAGGGCAGCCTATTTCTTTATCTGGCTTTGGCAGCAGTATGTTTCTTTCAGAATCCTTGTCAAATGGCAAATATGTAGAAGAAAATGAATACAAATTTCTAGGAAAAAAATATAATTTGCCCAACTCCATTTGACAAAGCCTGAGCTCTGCCCTTGTGATTTTCACAAAAAGGCTTTACCAGTTTATCTCCCTGTCACACATACAAATATTTATGGTTCTGTTGGCTTGTGGAATAGTATATAAAAATGGATGGATGTGACCTGTGCCGTACTGCTGCTTCCTTTTTTGGTGTTTTCAGGACATCATTTACAAAGTGAAAACTGCTTTTAATAAGGAATTTGACATAGTTGCACAACAAAAGGAGCAGGAGATAGCACGAGTGAAAGAAAGAAACCTGAGGATCCGAGAAATCTTGGAACAACTGGGCCTCGAAGTGGAAGTGTGGGAGCCGACTCTTACAGATGATGAGATGCCAGAGCGAGCACTCACTGTTCAAGATTCAGAGGTGTCTGAAAAACGCATCTTTCTACTTCACCCACTCAGTTACAGTTCTCTACTTCCCCTCATTTCCAGACATTGTATCAGTACTGAAAAACCCCTAAAACAGATGTGTCTGTGTACTTAAGATCATCTTTTTGGCTCATTTCCTTCCCTTTTCTTTCTGGGGAGAAAACTCTTAGTAAGTCGATCTGAAATGAATGAAATGTATACAGACTTAATTTATTGCTGTTAAAAGTTTATAAACGCCCATAAATTAGGTACAAATTACCCCTGTTCCAAAGATTCAATTCAGGCTTTCAGGAATTGCTTCCATAGATAAAGGTTTCTGTGTTTTCTCTGAGCAGCATTTTGAAACTAAGTCTCTAAGTACTAAAGCATACTTTATGCTCTACTTATACATCTAATTGATAATTTATAAATAAATACCATATCTCTAATACAATATATCCCACTGATCTTATCTGCTCTTTTGGGCAGTCTTTTCCAACTTCTCTGCTCTCTCACCAGTCCATGTTATTCCACTGTCAGAAAAGACATGCTTAAAAAACAATATCAACAAAAAGGATGATATAGTTTGTATTTTTAGGATATTTAAATATAGCTTTTGGATCTGTTCAAAAGGAGAATTTTCATCTTGAGGAATATTATCATAGACCAGAGATACAAAAAGCATTAAGAATTAATATTGCACCATTTTCGTGGTTTAACTCCAGCCAGCAACTAAGCACCACACAGCTGCTTTCTCACTTCCCAACCTACCAGGGTGGGAGAGAGAATTGAAAGGGTAAAAGTGAGAAAACTCATAGGTTGAGATTAGAACAGTTTATTAATTTAAATAAAATATAATAAATAATCAAAATTTTAATAATAAATGTAGTTAAATCATCATAATAAGTGTAATTAAAAGGAAAATAACAAAAAGAGAAAGACAGGAAACCCAGGAAAAACAACTGATGCAGATGAAAAACAATTGCTCACCACCAACACACTGATGCCAGGGATTTACTTTACCAGCTGCTTGAAAATAAATTAACTCTATCCCAGCCAAAAGCAGGACCACCATATTTCCAAAAGTTCTTAGTCCACATGTGATCAAATCTGAAGAAAAGAACCCTTATGCAAACCTCATCTTCTTCCTTCAGATTAAAGCTGAGAAATTCTTGACTCAAGAGGAGAAAGAGAGAGCAGAAATGCTGGCTAAGCTGGAAATGGAAAAACGCCTTGCAGCTACGGTAATTAAAGTAGTGCCCTTTTACACAATAGGCCCTTGTCTCTGGTTAGCCTTATTTAATTAATGCCTCGCTGGAATATTCCAGTAACATAGTATGGGGAAATAAATTTGAAATGGCAGGTAATGAGTGTGCCTTTTCCCTCTTGTTATTACTTACAATCAGAACTACATAGACCAGCTGGGGGAAGAAAAGACCAAGTGCTAGGCTCACAGGTTTTAAGAAGGGGCTTAGTGGCAATTTAAAATACCATATCAGGTGGCTGAGGACTAGATACATTTCCAAATTCATGGTCCTCCTCAGTCAAGAGCTTGTACTTGATATGTGTTTGTTGACTGAGCAGCTGATCTCAAAGGTCTTTTCCAACCTGATTGATTCTGTGACTCTGTGATTTATTAGTGATATGCTGAATAATCATAGGGGGGGATCTAGAGGTGAACACTACGATTGCCCCCACAACTTGCAATTACTACACTTCTTTTTGTACCTGCAACTGTTTCTTTGTGGTCATTGCCAGGACGATGACAGACTGCGTGCTCTTGATGACATGATGGGGGGAGTGCTGGAAGTCAGAAAGGAAGACATCCTGAAAATGGTGAGATGTGTTTCTGTCATGTTGTTTGGTAGCTCATGGGTTCTTAGGGTAATGTGAAATTCAACTAGCAAATATTTCCAGCCTAAGTGACAGAAGAGAGCTGGAGAATTGTAGAATTGCATTATGACTAGATAGCCCCCATAAGAGACTGTACATTGGATTCAAAGGAGACCACAAGTTTCTACTGCCTGTATATGATTTACCCATCAACCCCTGTCCCTATCACAGTGGAATACTGTAGGAACATAATCTACTATTAGCATTACAGCAACTATATTCCCAGGGGAAGGGTTTGTTATCCATGTTTTTGGTCTTACAGAAAAACAGTGTTCCATTTAACTCAGCAAATATAGGTAGTACAGTAGTAGAGGAAGAAAAGGATGGGAAGAGGTGTGGCAGAAAAAGGCTAGGACAGACCCAAGCACTCCCTCTGGAACTGCTCTGTTTTGGAAAATTAGGACTCCACTTAGAAGTCAGCATGGAGTCAGATCTGGGATTCTGAAACAGAAAATGTGGTATATGTTGTGTGGACAGGAGTATATTTGAGTACAAAATACTTGTACTTTACAAAATTTGGTAGTGAATACCTGTAAGCAAGTAAGTGAGAATAGCACAATATATATACAGCAAAACTACCGGTGCAAGTAACAGAGCAGAGCAACAGAATATATGTGTTACTTTGACTTAAGGCTTGTACCTTACTAAGAAATACCTTCTTTTAATTTGATGCATTCTCTAGTTTGTGTGCTGACACTTAATACATTTAATACACTTAATATTGCTTTTAAAGTATATTTTTCTTTAATACTTCCAGGAAATTCCTCCACCTCCTTTTATATCCAAGCCTGAAGATCTTTGGAATGATGAAGAAAAGAGACTATTTGGAGAATATGAGAGAAAAGTCAAGGAACTGAATGAAGAGAAAGAAGAGTACAAACAAGTAAATTAAAATGAATGAAGGAGTGGGTTTGTTCACAGTGCTCATGAGAAAAGCTTCTGATCTTTCTCAGGAGCAAGTTCTAAAAATGAATACTAATATATAGGATAAATGAAGAACAAATAAAGGTCAAAAATCGTGTGGCATATTAAATAAATCCTACATTAGACAGCAGAATAAGTCAATCTCCACTTATACCAATTAATATATGCCAAAATTTGGGGTATCTGAAAAAGGTAACTTTCCTTCACAAATGGAATATTTGAATTCCTAAAATGTGTTTTTCAGGTTGCATTCCCAGAGCTGCTGATGCCATACACAAATAATATAATTATATTTATTCTTCAAAGTGGTATTTGAACTACATGACTTGGTAGCCTGGCACTGTCTTTCCAAACAAATAATTTCTGGAACCTTTTGGCTAAGTATACAGTTCCATATTGTGCATTCTCCAGCATCTCATATATACATATATATATATGTAGATATAAATATAGATATATCAGAGATTTTTTTGTTCCTACAGATGTAATATTGCTGTTCTTTTCCTTCCCTTTCCCAGACACTGGAAAATGAATGGAAGAAACTTGAAGCTTCCATCCAGGAGACAACACAAAATTTTGATGAGACTGTCTGCAAACTCTCTGAAAGGAAAGTGAAATCAGACATGGTCATCTACCAGGTATTGCAAAAAATACTAATTTTTCATCTCTGCCTCTGTGCAGCAGGAATGTTAAACATTTTTATTACAATAATTTCACAGGAAGAACTCAAAATAGTCAATCTCACTTGTGATTTACTGTTGGATGAAGAGCTGGACACTAGAGAAGCTGGACTTCATAATTGCCTTACAAAAAAGAAGAAAGAAAAAGTAAGTTATCATTTAGAATGCTGTTCTTAGGAGAAGTCTAATATTGACAGTACAGTTGCTTGTGATGTCTGCTTTTTTCAAATCAAAATCTTGCCATAAAGGACTTTCTGACAATTTACAGGGTCACTGATTTTTTTGCAACTTGTGCAGGTGACATACATTATAAGTAGATCTGGTTTTTTTTCAATAAATACTCAGCTTGGTTCATCTGGAGTTCTTTGTTAAAACTCTGTGCACTCAGAAGGACATGCTGCTATTTGCTTGCTACATAGAAAATTTTTTAGTATTCAGTATCAAGCTGGAAGTACCAATTATGATGTATTTATGATAGGAAGATGCACAAAACAATGTGTAATGCCATCACATTTTTCACTGAGGTGTCCAATGCCTGCCAAGGCCACGCTGAGTTGTGTCTGCATAGACAGATGTGGGGTGTGAGTATCTGACCATGGAAGCAGAACATGCCATGGAGTACAAAGTGTTTATAGTTTCATCAACCAGTTTAATCTCCTAAAGAGTTTACCCATCCCAAATCATATAGAAGTCAACACAAGACTGGAGAACACAAGTAGTAGGTCTGGGTTTCAATACAAGTCCTTACTGCGGTAATCTGCACGTTGGTTCTGGCTCTTGGAACAATATTATCCCATCTGCCTACTTGGACTTCATGGAGCTGTTCATGAGTCGACAGATAATACAATAATGCCTCCCCATGTCAGAGCTCCTACTCAACCTGCACTGTGCATGGAGCTGCAGGCAGGTAGGGAGGGATTCCAAAGCAGGCATTTATCCCCTACCACTGAATAGGCTGACCTGGTTTTAAAATTATCCGAGCCAAGTCTATACCAGCTTACAATTTTCAAAACACAGCCTTTTTTAAATTTCCTAAATGGTTACACTGATATATCTTTTGGTCCCTGCAAACTGTCAAATACAACAAAATAGCCTCCCTAGCAAAGTATTAGCATTTAACAGCCTCAGGAAAACAGATGACCTTAGTCCTGATACAGAGCAGAACTGTGCTATGACAATGGGGAAATAGCATTCGAAAATGAAGAACTCTCCACTGAACAACAGTGGAGATTTTTTGACTGGTCTTACCTGGGATGACATGAAGGGAAACAGAAATCTCTATGGCAAGTGAAAAAAAAGTATCAACATATGTCTTTACATTCAGTGTTTAAAAAGACTTGTAAGCATTTCTAAGACAAATTTCTTACATTCTTAAGCAGCGGGCTAGTTTGATTTCACACCTGATCATCTTTTAGCAGTGTGTATAAGTGACCCCTGAAGAAGGCACTATATTTTTAGTAAAAATAGCTCACAAGATTTTCTCTAGAAATAAGGAAGTGTCAGCTTCATCACTGTGTAGGAATAGCCTTTCGGTGCTTCTGCTGGATGAATTTCATTCCTGACATCTTTTGGTTTTGCTATAGGTCAAGAAGGCAAAAACAATCCTGACTGCAAAAAATAAAGTTGATGCTTACACAGCCACCTATAAAGAGTCAGTAGATGAAGAGAAGGTGAGACTCTTGAGAAAAACAAGGAGGTACAGAAATTAAAAGTTAATGTTGTGTCTCGATAATGAGAAGAAC